>OZ014525.1:342195670-343436270 GCA_963966055.1 Lathyrus aphaca | reverse complement strand
GAGACTGAAAGATGAATTGACTTGTGAACTGCTTGCTTGCCTATGCTCAAGTGTATGACCTGTCTGGCTCAGGTGCTTACTGTCTTGCATTAGACGGAAGAAGCAAGTTCTCGGTTGTGAGTGAGTGTGATGAGAAAAGAATCCCGGAGGAGACGATTATTGTTTATTTTTGAGTTTTCAGTCTTTTATTTCTTTTGAAGTTTGTCATAGGATAATGAGCTTAAGTCTAAACCAATGGGTTAGTAAACTCATCACATCTTCCCTCTGATTAGGGGTAATGAGAATACCTTAAGTGTGAAGTCAGATTCTCACACTTAATCACCTTTTGATGTAGGATTAAGATCATTAACCTACTTGTGATTATTTAGATGTTTTTGTGATTTTGTTTAGTGTTGAGTAATGAGGTTAAGCCATAATCATGGATTAAACAGACTCATTACACCATCCTAAAAGAAGGATAATAGATGAGAATGTTTAAGTTGAGAAAAACTCCTCAACTTAATCCATGATTAGGGATTAAACCTATGACAAAACAAAGCCTTTATTAAGTGAATTTTAGTTAATGATAAGATGATGAAGTGAATTTTATGATTTGTAAGACAACTTGAGGGGGACTTGTCCATTAACACTAGGGTTAGTCCTTCTTAACCAATTAAGGAAGAATTAGAACCCTAATGCAAGGCCCAAGTTACAAGTGATGTCTTGATGATTATTAGATGGATTGATTAAGAGATTTAAACACCTTAAGGGTTCAAGACTTAGGATTAAAGTTATACACTCCATCCTAAGAGAAGGATGCAGGCATAAGCTTAATCACAAAGTCTTAAAGCCTTTAGGGTTTAGTCCCTGATTATGAGGTGAGAAGAGGAGACTCAAAGAGAGACACAAAGGTAAAACTATGGGGGGACTAATAAAAACCCTAATTCATTGTCATGCTTGGTTGGTCCTAAGGTTTGTGAGGTTTTCAAGAGAATCTTCAGAGGAGCCACCAGGAAGCAGATGAACAGGATTAAGAGAAGCAAAGTGACTTGCTTCATTCAAGAAGTCAAGTCACTTGAAGAAAGAAAGTGGGATGAAGAAGAATGAGCAAGCTCAAACTCAAACACATATAAGAATGCAGCAATGGATGCAAGAGAGATGAAAAGAAAAGTTATGAGAAGTGAAGGCAAATCCACTTCTCAAGTTTACTTACCACCTGAAATGTTAGAAAGAAATGCAATGTAATGCAAGATGAGATGAAATGATATGATGCAAAGCTAGAACAGAAGCATGTTGATGATGATTATGATGTTATGAGGTGCTGCAAACATGAGGCAAAGCAATGGGGATGTTCATACAAGCTTATGAATGCAAATGATGCAAGCTAAGGAGCATGAACAAGCATGAAAAGTTATGAATCATACAAGACAAATGACATGGCAAATATGTAATGCAATGATCAAAGATGCTTTATACATGTCTTAAGATGTCAAATGAATCATAAACATGCACAAAATGCAAAGACAAGTCATGTCATGCAAGGAAATGCAAGAAGGATGCAAGAGAAAGCCCAAATTAGGGTTTATGGATCAAACATCAAACACAAACCAAAAACAGAAGCAAAACCCTAAAGTAAAAATGGAAAATGGTACCCAAGGAAACCCTAGACCTATAATAAACCACTGCCCAAAGGGGAGCTCTCAACTCTCAACCAAACTCAAGATATGAATTTTCTAAGTTATTAGGGTTTTTTAGGGTTCTTAACAAAACAAATGCCAAACAATTTGAAAATGCAAGAACAATTCATGGCCTTTTTATCCTTGAAAATACATGCTAAACACAAAACAATGCAAGAAGAACCAATGTCTCAACCTTCTTCAAAAGGCAGAAATGAATTTTCAAACATGTGATCAAAATAATGCATAAAAAATGATTTAATTCAATGAAAAATTCTCAAAATGCATCAAGATCAAAAAAGAAATTTGGTTTGAAGGTTGGACAATGTTTCTAAATGTCTTAGAACATTTCATGAATTTTTTTGTAATTTTTAAATACCTAAAAGTATTTTTAATTAATTAATTCTCATTAATCAATTAAAAATAATCTTTTAAATATTTAAAAATACTTTTTAATGCTAAAAAATAAAAATAAAAATATTTTTGTGTATTAAAAATTAATGAAACTCTTGACAAAAAGTTTCATAATTTTTAAACAATTTTTGCTATTTTAAATAAATTGTGCAAATTAAATGAGGAAAAATGAAATAAAAATCAAAATAAACTGAAGTATGCCAAATGAGGGGCTAGGATTGAATCTGGCAATGAGAGGGTTGACTGCGCGCGCAGATCAAAGGCCCACATTCAAACTTGGTTTAAACAGGATTATGAATTAATTAATTAATGGTTAGGGTTTAATGATGAATCTCAACCACACACGCGCGCGGCAAGTCAACAAAGTCCACTGATCCAACGCACGAAATTTAAACTGCCTTAATTACAGGATTAGAACCCTAATTATTTTCAGGTGGCCGGAGAAGACCTCCGGTCGTCTTCTCCGGTGGGAAGTCCACCTGAAAGCCTCCAAACTTTCTCAAAACGTATCAAAAATGAAATCTAAGCACACCAAAATGATTCCCATGATCTCCTGAATCAAAACCCTAACCCCAAACAAATTTATTCTTCATCAATCGCATGAATCGAAGGCAAACATTTTTAGGGCAAACCAGCTTCAGAGTCAAATTAAATGCTCAAATCACAATCATTTTCAAAACTAATGGTACCAGGATGATCAGCAAGACATGAAGAACAAGTTTGTAACAAGAAAAGCAACTTCTGGAAAAATAAATTTCAGGCTACCTGAGATTCGAAGCTTCCAGTTTAGGAACTTTCTGGCCACCTCTCCTTGTGCAATCTACTCCTTAGAACCTCTTGATGATGCTTGAATGCTCAAATGGAGTTTAAGTTGGCTTGATGATGAGTTTCGAAAGGAACTGCTTCAGCTTGATCAAAAATGGCAATGGTGTTTCTGGAGGTTTCAGGTCATGATGAATGGTTGTTTGTGATCCTGGGGATGAATGAAGAAGGTCTGGAGTGTTTGTTTGTGTGTTTGTGGTTTGTGGAAGGAGATTCGATTGAAACTGCAAAATGAAGTGAGAAATGGCAGTGAGATGTTCTGGATGTTTTAGGCTTGTGCTTTGGGTGGTTTCTACTCAGTGATACATGGTGAGTTGAATGGAGGAAAAGGTTTGAGTGCTTGCAGGCTGTATAGAGAAATTCGAAGCAAGTTGCAAGATGGTGAGTTTTTGTGTGTGTGGTGAATGTGATGGTTTCAGCCTTGCCTTATGCTATACTTTGCTTGCAAATTGTCCATATGACTCTCTCTCATTGGTCAGTTGATTTGACATGTGCTTTATGGATAGGTGAGGCAACTTTTGCAATTTGTCAACTCTTGTGTAAGAGAAAGTATGGTGAGGTGCTAGCTTGGTACAAGGCATGGGCTATGCGCAGCAAGATGAGGGGGAAATGTCAGCTTGGTCCAGCATTCAAGGCAGCAAGTGGTGAAGGCTTGATCATGAGTTTTGCAACTTGGTTACTTTATGGATTTTCATGAAAAATGCCTTGTTACACAAACCAAACCATGATGAAACTTGATCCAATTCTGAATTTTGGAACTTAGAGAATGCTTATGTGCTGGTTTGAAATGAATTAGAGGCTGCAATGTGCATTGGTCCAAGATTTTGCAAAGTTCTCACTTAGGGCATGCCTTGAAAATTAATGATTTTAGCCAACTTTGCATTGCCATAACTTTTGATCCAAGAAGAGTTTGATCATGTTCTTGTACTTTTTGAAAAGGGAAAGATGAGATCTACAACTTTCATGACCAAAGTTTTTCCATTTGAAGCCTTTTTGGACCAAGAATCAAAGCTTGAAAAATGACCTAAAATGATGCATTCTTGAAAAGTCAACTATGCCCAAAAAGTCAACATTTGCAAAAACCCTAAATTCTTGATTTCTATGAACTTCAATCTTCTTCCATGATCAAATAAAGACCATATACACTCAAAATGATGAAGATCACCCATTGGTTGGGTCATTGGGGGCCTCAGATGCCCTGATTTTGCACTGACTTGTCTGAAAAGTCAACTCTTGATCAGATGACTTCCCCATGGAATTTCTTCATGAAAATTGATATGCATACTCCCTATACCATATAGAGATCAATGGAAACAAGAATGACCAAAAAATTTGGGGTTATGGCCTCTGAAACCAAAACCCTAATTTTCAGTCAACTGTGTAGTTCAAGCTGGCCTTGCATCCACTCAAACCCTAGTTCTTGTGATTCCTCTGCATTTTTGACTTTGAGGGGATGAAATATGATATAAGAACATACATGGACCCCTTTGAGTTGATTGGTTGCCTTTGGAATGGCTCAAGATGCTCTGGGATTGCTCAGATCACAAACCCTAGGTGCAGATGCCTTGAAAGCTATGCAGTGGATAAAAAATGAGATGTGAGATGATATGTTTGTGTTTATGCATATGAGGATGATCACAAGCCATGGTGTGAATGGGTGAGGGCAAATTTGGGGTGTTTACACATATCTATTCACAACTCGCCACATGTACAATTGAAATCACTTTCAATCGCATACTCTCTTTTTTTCTCTCTCTCTCTACCTAATCTACAACCATCGGCATCTCAAAGATGAAACAAGTTCAGATCCTGTTTCTTTCTGCTCTTTTAGTTTTCTTTGATTTGAATGAAGGAAAGGTAAGATCTTTATATGTTATTAAAAATATTTGTTCATATTTTCCTATTTGGGATAAAAAATAGTTGTGTTATCGATTTCATATTTCATATTGTGTTAATAATTTCTCGTCTTCGTCTTTGAAATTTTGGTTGAGCTTTTTCAAAGCTACAGTGGCTTCACCATTCAAAACGGGTAAATACGAAACGGGTAAATACGGATCCATATGATTTCCATGATTTTCATTTTTTTCCGGGTTTATAATTTTCATTGTTTTGATGGATTGGTTTTATTCTGAATATTTTCTTACTATATAATTGTTAACCCAATATTTTTATTGTCTGTGATGCAGATATTCTTCTTCTATGAGAAAAAAATCATTTCTAGGTATTTGTAGATATTCTTTTTCTATTTTATTAGTTTCTGCTGATTTCATGTCAATACATATGCCTGAGCAAAAAGTGATGCATCACCAAATAATTTATATTCTAAAGAATTTGATCATGTTATCCACCTGTCCATAATATTTCTAATGAAGTTATAATTTATAAATAGGCAATGTTAACAAAGATGGGATGTAATAATATAAAAGGAAATTCTGAGTTGTCATAATTTTCTTTTATTCACTTTCTGTATTCTTTTGCATATACTTTTTGTTTCAATTGTTTCATATACGTTCGAATGTGTTGTTTGGTGTGTTTGAACAGGTAGTGCTCTTTGCAAGCATGTAGAACCCTCAAAAGTGGTTTCTGATGAATAACTTAACGCTTCTAAAATGATTGAGAATTAAGTTATTCCAAGTTATTGTTGAAACTTTATTGTTTAGTTTATGATATATTTTATTTAAAGGTTAACCTGTTTCATGTATTTTGCAGGTATGTATAATGAAATATTGTGGGAGATTCTCCTAAATGACGTATTTATGTTCGTAGTTATGAAATAATATACTCTTAATATCATCGGGTTATATTTTTTATTTCTAAGATCTAATCTGGTATGAATTGTTATGAATATATTATATTAATATGTTTTATATTTTACTTCTAATTAGTGTTCTTTGACTAATAGCATTTATTTTTAAAGAATTTTACATCGCTGGGTTTTACATGTTTTTCCTCCAAATGAAGTAATTGATACAGTGGAGGTTATACAATCAAGGTCAAATTTGACATTTTTGGAGGTTATTCAACTCAGAGACATTTTTGGATACTCTCAAATTGGACCCATTAATATTATTAATTAAGAGATATAATTTGTTTGGTTAATAAGGAAAATAAGTTAAGTATTATATAAAGAATAAGAAAGGAGAGAAAGTTAGTAAGAGAATTGGAAAGAAAGGAAGAGAAAGAAAAGGAGGAGAAGGAAAAGGAGAAGAGAAAACCTAGAGCTTCAATCCATCATTTTCCATCATCCGTTCATCGAATCGGCTCATTCTTTCCGCCAATCTTCAACTCTCGAGGTGGGTTCGTAGTTAGATACTTTTATTTTAGTTTTTGGTTAAGTTTTGGAGTTTAAGAGTTTTAGGGTTTTTGGTAGAAATCTTGAGAAATAATGGATTAACGGTTAAAACTCGGCTAAAACCTAAGTAAATTACTCGTATGATGTTTATGAACATGTTTGGTTATGTTTTTCTGCATTAGTTGATGTTTGGAAGAGATTTGGTGTGGGAGAAGTGTTTTCCCGTAAGGCTGGAACTTCCTGAACTGGTGTAGCTCGCTCAGTGAAAGTTCCAGGGTGATTTTCGCTCAGCGAGATCTGTAGGTTTCAATTTTGGTATTTAATTCATAACTTTTGATCCGGGTATCCGTTTTTAGCGTTCCACATATCGATTCGAAGCTAAAAATGTGAACTATCTTTTGATGCCAAAAAATGTTATTTTTACCCGACTTTTACCCGACTTTTCCGATTAACCGTAATTATGTTAGCTAAGGAATTGTGGTAATTATGTTAGTTGTGCAAGTTGTGGAAATATGCGATAATCGTGAGAATTGAATGGAAATAGAGATAATGAGATTAGTTTAATGATGATAATTAGACTAGAATGTTAGAGTTATATGTTTGAAAACTATATAACCAAAAGTATCAAGGATGGAGGAAGAGTTAGAAAATCATACCATAAACCAATAGTGTGGCCTAGTATTGTAACTAGAAATTGTTAGATGGTATGACTTGTGAGATGCTTAGGTTCATCCTAGATTGTTGTGAATCCATGATGCGTTATACGCGGTATCCTCAGATAAGTCTTAGGTAAATCTTGAGGTGGGTATTACACTGAGTCCCACGGGAAGCATCCGTAAAGGCTTGAGGTACCGTCAGTAATGATAAGTCTTGAGGTGGGTATTACACTGAGTCCCACGGGAAGCAAATGATAAGTCTTGAGGTGGGTATTACACTGAGTCCCACGGGAAGCAAATGATAAGTCTTGAGGTGGGTATTACACTGAGTCCCATGGGAAGCAAATGATAAGTCTTGAGGTGGGTATTACACTGAGTCCCACGGGAAGCAAATGATAAGTCTTGAGGTGGGTATTACACTGAGTCCCACGGGAAGCAAATGATAAGTCTTGAGGTGGGTATTACACTGAGTCCCACGGGAAGCAAATGATAAGTCTTGAGGTGGGTATTACACTGAGTCCCACGGGAAGCAAATGATAAGTCTTGAGGTGGGTATTACACTGAGTCCCACGGGAAGCAAATGATAAGTCTTGAGGTGGGTATTACACTGAGTCCCACGGGAAGAAAATGATAAGTCTTGAGGTGGGTATTACACTGAGTCCCACGGGAAGCATGGTTTACGCTTGAGGTGGGTATTACATTGAGTCCCACGTGAAGTGTCGAGAATGTTATATGGATATTCCATCTTGTTTTGTTTCCTTATAGAGAAGTGACCTTAGGCTTGAGATGGGTGTTACACCGAGTCCCATGGGAAGTAAAAAGGTAATATCCTAGCTAGTGATAGTAGGATTTGTAGAACTCTTGGATGTGGTTCCAGCGAGAGTGAGGCGAGTGAACTCAAGGTCATTTTCCTCGAATAAAGACTTGGGTTAGGTTTTGATAGAACCCTTAGAGACGAGAGAACTCTAAGATAGGGAACCCACTGAGATGTTGTTATCTCACCCCACTATTGTTGTTGCCTTTCAGGTTCATATGCAGGTTTGATTTACGAGTGGAGTTATGCTCAAGATGTTTCAAGTGAAGCTTAGTTTAGTCTTCTGCTGTGTATTTCTGTATCTTTGTACAATAATGGATATTGTATTGTTCTTAGCTTTTATTTTAGTATGATTTCCATGTCTTGTGCCATATTTGTATAGTTTTAGAATTGGACGAGAATGTGAATTATACTAGTAGGTATTTATGATGGTGTCAGTACCAAAAATTAACATTGTATGATATTATTATAGATATATATTATATGGGTGTTACATTCAGGATCTGATTTCGCAGCGCTGGCCGAAATTCTGAACCAGACAAATTTGTTACTCCTCGCCCATGGAAAGAAGATTTCCCGTCTCGAGGACAATAACCATCGACCATCCCGGTCTCCCGCGAGACATCAAAGAAGACGTAGTCCCTCTCCTCCCAAGAGGAAGAGGAAAGGATGCAACGATGAATCCACTAGTGACAAAAGGTCCCGCCTATCTCCTCCTCGATCTTCCCCTCCAAGAAAGTCAAGAAAGAGCATATCAAGATCCGCATCACCCCGACGAGCGAGGAAGCACGTGCCCAGGTCTCCTTCATTCAACTCCAGCGATGATGAAGACACCAGGGCCCCCCTCTCATCGGAAATTATGGCGGCTAAACTCCCACGGGGTTTGGAAAAACCTCTACCCTTAGGCTCATATGACGGAACCACAGATCCTGACGAGCATATCGATAATATTGATGCTTTGCTCGACTACCGAGGGTTGCGAGGGGCAATCAAATGTCGCCTCTTTCCTACAACTCTGAGGAAAGGAGCGATGACGTGGTATAAAAGCCTCAAAGCAGAGTCCATCACTTCCTGGAAACAGCTCGGACGCACATTTTCCAGGCACTTCACCGCCTCTAAACGACATCCGAAGACGGAAGCATCGCTCAAAGCGATCATCCAGGGGAAAGACGAACCTCTACGAACCTATATCGAGAGGTTCAACAAAGAAGCAGTCCAGGTATCCACAACGGACGACATGAAGAAGTACTTGCTGGAGCGGGGACTACGCCCGTCGACCGATTTCCACCGAGCGGTTGGCATCGAGACCCCGGCCACCCTTGACGATTTCTTGTTGAAAGCCCAAGCTTACATCCAATATGAGGAAAAGCAGGCGGCTAGCTCCGTCCGAGACGCCCGGCGTCGCGAGGACGCAAAGCCCTACCGGGTCGATGAACCCTTGACATCTCGTCGGGGAGGAGACAAAAGAAAGGATGATCACCCCCGTGAACCGCGGGAGCACAGAGGACCCGTCGGCCGATTTCATGAATATACTCCCCTCCTGGTCTCTAGGGAAAAGATCTTGTCCGAATGTGCCAACTCAAAATTCAGGCAAGCAGGAGTACACTTTCTAAAGCAACTGCCTAGCAAACCGGGCGCGGACAAGATGAAGTACTGCATATTCCACAAGAGTCACGACCATAATACCGAAGACTGCATCCATCTCAAAGACGCAATCGGGATACTTATTAAAGACGGCTTGGAAATGAAAAAGGGGCATGTGTTTCTTAAATAGGGCTTGGAAAGAAAAGGGGTCTGTTGTACTTAAACAGGGCTTGGAATGAAAAAGGGGTTTGTTGTACTTAAATAGGGCTTGGAAATGAAAAAGGGGTTTGTTGTACTTAAACAAGGCTTGGAAATGAAAAAGGGGTCTGTTGTAAATAAACAAGCTTGAAAATGAAAAAAGGGGGCATATTTTAATTAAATAGGGCTTGGAAATGAAAATGGGGCCTGTTGTACTTAAACAGGGCTTGGAATGAAAAAGTGGTCTGTTGTACTTAAACAGGGCTTGGAAATGAAAAAGGGGCATATTGTACTTTAATAGGGTTTGGAATGAAAAATGGGTCTGTTGTACTTAAACAGGGCTTGGAAATGAAAAAAGGGGGCCTGTTGTATTTAAAAAGGACTTGGAGATGAAAAAGGGGCCTGTTGTACTTAAACAGGGCATCGAAATGAAAAAAGGGGGCCTGTTGTACTTAAACAGAGCTTGGAAATGAAAATGGGGCTTGTTGTACTTAAACAGGACTAGGAAAGATAAGGGGCCTGTTGTACTGAAACAGAGCTTGGAATGAAAAATGGGTATGTTGTAGTTAAACATGGCTTGGAATGAAAAAGGGGCATGTTGTACTTAAACAGGGCTTGGAAATGAAAAAGGAGCCTGTTTTACTTAAACATGGCTTGGAAATGAAAAAAGGGGCCTGTTGTACTTAAATAGTTTTTGGAAATGAAAAAGGGGCATGTTGTACATAACAGGGCTTGGAATGAAAAAGGGGCTTGTTGAAGTTAAACAGGGCTTGGAATGAAAAAGGTACCTGTTGTACTTAAACAGGGCTTGGAAATGAAAAAGGGGCATGTTGTACTTAAACAGGGCTTGGAAATGAAAAAAGGGGGCCTGTTGTACTTAAATAGGGCTTGGAAATGAAAAAAGGGCTTGTTGTACTTAAATAGGGCTTGGAATGAAAAAAGTGCCTGCTGTACTTAAATATGGCTTATAAACGAAAAAAGGGGGTCTGTTGTACTTAAACAGGGCTTGGAAATGAAAAAGGGATTTGTTGTACTTAAACAGAGCTTGGAATGAAAAATGGGCCGGTTGTAGTTAAACAGGGTTTGGAAATGAAAAAAGGGGTCTGTTGTACTTAAACAGGGCTTGGAAATAAAAGAGGTGCCTGTTGTACTTAAACAGGACTTGTAATTAAAAAGGGGCATGTTGTACTTAAATAGGGTTTGGAATGAAAAATGGACCTGTTGTACTTAAACAGTGCTTGGAAATGAAAAAGGGGCATGTATTACTTAAATAGGGCTTGGAATGAAAAAGGGGCTTATTGTACTTAAACAGAGCTTGGAATAATAAATGGGCCTGTTGTACTTAAATAGGGCTTGGAAATGAAAAGGGGCCTGTTGTACTTAAATAGGACTTGGAAATGAAAAAACGGGGCCTGTTGTACTTAAACAGGGCTTAGAAATGAAAAAGGGGTCTGTTTTACTTAAATAGGGCTTGGAAATGAAAAAGGGGCCTGTTATACTTAAATAGGGCTTGGAAATGAAAAAGGGGTCTGTTGTACTTAAACAAGCTTGGAAATGAAAAAAAGGGGCATGTTGTAATTAAACAGGGCTTAGAAATGAAAAAGGGGTTTGTTGTACTTAAACAGGGCTTGAAATGAAAAAGGGGTCTGTTGTACTTAAACAGGGCTTAGAAATGAAAAAGGGGCATAATATACTTAAATAGGGTTTAGAATGAAAAAGGAGCCTGTTGTACTTAAACAGGACTTGGAAAGAAAAAGGGCATGTTGTACTTAAACAGGGTTTGGAATGAAAAATAGACCTGTTGTAATTAAACAGGGTTTGGAATGAAAAAGGGGCTTGTTGTACTTAAACAGGGCTTGGAAATGAAAAAGCGGCCTGTTGTACTTAAACATGGCTTAGAAATGAAAAAAGGGGGTCTGTTGTACTTAAATAGTTTTTGGAAATGAAAAATGGGCATGTTGTACATAAACAGGGCTTGGAATGAAAAAGGGGCTTGTTGAAGTTAAACAGGGCTTGGAATGAAAAAGGGCCCTGTTGTACTTAAACAGGGTTTGGAAATGAAAAAAGGGTCTGTTGTAAATAAACAAGCTTGGAAATGAAAAAAGGGATAATGTTGTAATTAAATAGGGCTTGGAAATGAAAAAGGGACTTGTTGTACTTAAACAGGGCTTGGAATGAAAAAGGGGTCTGTTGTACTTAAACAGGGCTTGGAAATGAAAAAGGGGCATATTGTACTTAAATAGGGCTTGTAATGAAAAATGGGCCTGTTGTACTTAAACAGGGCTTGGAAATGAAAAAAGGGGGCCTGTTGTATTTAAAAAGGACTTGGAAAGAAAAAAGGGGCATGTTGTACTTAAACAGGGCATGGAAATGAAAAAAGGGGGCCTGTTCTACTTAAACAGGGCTTGGAAATGAAAAAGGGGTTTGTTGTACTTAAACAGGACTTGGAAAGAAAAGGGGCCTGTTGTACTGAAACAGGGCTTGGGATGAAAAATGGGCCTGTTGTAGTTAAACATGACTTGGAATGAAAAAGGGGCTTGTTGTACTTAAAAAGGGCTTGGAAATGAAAAAGGGGCCTGTTGTACTTAAACATGGCTTGAAAATGAAAAAAGGGGGCTTGTTGTACTTAAATAGTTTTTGGAAATGAAAAAGGGGCATGTTGTACATAAACAGGGCTTGAAATGAAAAAGGGGCTTGTTGAAGTTAAACAGGGCATGGAATGAAAAAGGGGCATGTTATACTTAAACAGGGCTTGAAAATGAAAAAGAGACATGTTGTACTTAAAACGGGCTTGGAAATGAAAAAAGGGGGCCTGTTGTACTTAAACATGGCTTGGAAATGAAAAAGGGCTTGTTGTACATAAACAGGGCTTGGAATGAAAAAGGGGACTGCTGTACTTAAATATGGCTTAGAAATGAAAAAAGGGGGCCTGTTGTACTTAAATAGGGCTTGGAAATCAAAAAGGGCTCTGTTGTACTTAAACAGGGCTTGGAATGAAAAAGGGGCCGGTTGTAGTTAAACAGGGCTTGGAAATGAAAAAAGGGGTCTGTTGTACTTAAACAGGGCTTGGAAATAAAAGAGGTGTCTATTGTACTTAAACAGGACTTGGAATTAAAAAGGGGCATGTTGTACTTAAACAGGGCTTAGAAAGAAAAATGGACATGTTGTACTTAAACAGTGCATGGAATTGAAAAAGGGGCATTTATTACTTAAACAGGGCATGGAATAAAAAATGGGCCTGTTGTACTTAAATAGGGCTTGGAAATGAAAAAGGGGCCAGTTGTACTTAAATAGGGCTTGGAAATGAAAAAAGGGGGCCTGTTGTACTTAAACAGGGTTTGGAAATGAAAAAGGGGTCTGTTGTACTTAAACAGGACTTGGAAATGAAAAAAAAAGGCATGTTATACTTAAACAGGGCTTGGAAATGAAAAAGGGGTCTATTGTACTTAAACAAGCTTGGAATTGAAAAAGGGGCCTGTTGTACTTAAACTGGGCTTGGAATGAAAAAGGGGTCTGTTGTACTTAAACAGGGCTTGGAAATGAAAAAAGAGAATATTGTACTTAAATAGGGCTTGGAATGAAAAAGGGGTTTGTTGTACTTAAACAGGACTTGGAAAGAAAAGGGGCCTATTGTACTTAAATAGGGCTTGGAATGAAAAAGGGGCTTGTTGTACTTAAATTGGGCTTGGAAATGAAAAAGGGGTCTGTTGTACTTAAAATGGCTTAGAAATGAAAAAAGGGGGCCTGTTGTACTTAAATAGTTTTTGGAAAGGAAAAAGAGGCATGTTGTACATAAACAGGGCTTGGAATGAAAAAGGTGCTTGTTGAAATTAAACAGGGCTTGGAATGAAAAAAGGGCTTGTTGTACTTAAACAGAGCTTGAAAATGAAAAAGGGGTCTGTTGCACTTAAACAGGGCTTGGAAATGAAAAAAAGGGGCATGTTGTACTTAAACAGTGCTTGGAAATAAAAGAGGTGCCTGTTGTACTTAAATAGGACTTCAAATTAAAATGGGGCATGTTGTACTTAAACAGGGCTTGGAATGAAAAATGGACCCGTTATACTTAAACAGTGCTTGGAAATGAATAAGGGGATTGTTGTACTTAAATAGGGCTTGGAATGAAAAAGGGGCCTATTGTACTTAAACAGAGATTAGAAATGAAAAAGGAGTCTGTTGTACTTAAACAGGGCTATGAAATGAAAAAAGGGGCCTGTTGTACTTAAACAGGGATTGGAAATGAAAAAAGGGCATGTTGTAATTAAATTGGGCTTGGAATGAAAAAAGGGTATTATGTACTTAAACAGGGCTTGGAATGAAAAAGGGGCATGTTGTACTTCAACAGGGCTTAGAAATGAAAAAGGGGCTTGTTGTGCTTAAACAAGGATCGGAAATAAAAAATGGGGTCTGTTGTATTTAAACAGGGTTTGGAAATGAAAAAGGGGCATTTTGTACTTAAATAGGGCTTGGAAATGAAAAAGGGGTCTGTTGTACTTAAATAGGGCTTGGAAATGAAAAAAGGGGACCTGTTGTACTTAAACAGTGATTGGAAATAAAAAAGGGGCCTGTTGTACTTAAACAGGACTTGGAATGAAAAATGGACCTGTTGTACTTAAACAGTGCTTGGAAATGAAAAAGGTGTTTGTTGTACTTAAACAGGGTTTTGAAATGAAAAAAGGGGGCCTGTTGTACCTAAAGAGGGATTTGAAATGAAAAAGGGGTCTGTTGTACTTAAATAGGGCTTGGAAATGAAAAGGGGCGTGTTATACTTAAACAGGGTTTGGAAGGAAAAAGGGTCATGTTGTACTTATGCAGGTCTTGGAATTGAAACAGACATATTTTACTTAAACAGGACTTGGAATGAAAAAGGGGCCTGTTGTACTTAAACAGGGCTTGGAAATGAAAAAAGGGGCATGTTGTACTTAAACAGGGCTAGGAAATGAAAAAAGGATTTTGTTGTAATAAACAAGCTTGGAAATGAAAAAATGGGGCATGTTGTAATTAAATAGGGCTTGGAAATGAAAAAGAGGCCTGTTGTACTTAAACATGGCTTGGAATGAAAAAGGGGCCTGTTGTACTTAAATAAGGCTTGGAAATGAAAAAGGGGCATATTGTACTTAAATAGTGCTTGGAATGAAAAAGGGGCTTGTTGTACTTAATTAGGGCTCGGAAATGAAAAAAAGGGGCCTGTTTTATTTAAAAAGGACTTGGAAATGAAAAAGGGGCCTGTTGTACTTAAATAGGGCATGAAAATGAAAAAAGGGGGCTTGTTGTACTTAAACAGGGCTTGAAAATGTAAAAGGGACCTGTTATACTTAAACAGGACTTGGAAAGCAAAGGGGCTTGTTGTACTTAAACAGGGCTTGGAATGAAAAATGGGCCTGTTGTAGTTAAACCGGGCTTGGAATGAAAAAGGGGCTTGTTGTACTTAAACAGGGCTTGAAAATGAAAAATGGGCCTGTTGTAATGAAACATGACTTGAAAATTAAAAAAGGGGGTCTGTTGTACTTAAATAGTTTTTGGAAATGAAAAAGGGGCTTTTGAACTTAAATAGGGCTTGGAATGAAAAAGCGGACTGTTGTACTTAAACAAGGCTTGGAAATGAAAAAGGAGCCTGTTGTACTTAAACAATAATTGGAAATGAAAAAAGGGAGTCTGTTGTATTTAAACAGGGCTTGGAAATGAAAAAAGGGCTTGTTGTACTTAAACAGGGCTTGAAGATTAAAAAGGAGTATGTTGTATTTAAACAGGGCTTGGAAATGAAAAAAATCGGCCAGTTGTACTTAAACAGGGTTTGGGAATGAAAAAGGGGCCTGTTGTACTTAAACAGGGCTAAGAAATGAAAAAAGAGGGGCTATTGTACTTAAACAGGGCTTGGAAATGAAAAGGGGCGTGTTATACTTAAAAAAGGCTTTGAAGGAAAAAGGGGCCTGTTGTACTTAAACAGGGCTTGGAATTGAAACGGGCATGTTTTACTTAAACAGGACTTGGAATGAAAAAGGGGCCTGTTGTACTTAAACATGACTTGGAAATGAAAAAGGGGTCTGTTGTACATAAATAGGGTTTGGAAATGAAAAAAGAGGCTTGTTGTACTTAAACGGGACTTGGAAATGAAAAAGTTGTATGTTGTAAATAAACAAGCTTGGAAATGAAAAAAGGGGCCTGTTGTAATTAAACTGGGCTTGGAAATGAAAAAGGGGTCTGTTGTACTTAAACAAGCTTGGAAATTAAAAAAAGGGGCATGTTGTAATTAAACAGGGCTTGGAATTGATAAAGGGGCAAGTTGTACTTAAACAGGATTTGGAATGAAAAAGGGGCCTGTTGTACTTAAACAGGGCTTGGAACTGAAAAATTGGTATATTGTACTTAAATAGGGCTTGGATTGAAAAAGGGATCTGTTTTACTTAAATAAGGCTTGGAAATGAAAAAAGGGGGCTTGTTGTATTAAAAAAGGACTTGGAAATGAAAAAGGGGCCTGTTGTACTTAAACAGGGCATGAAAATGAAAAAAGGGGGCCTGTTGTACTTAAACAGGGCTTGGAAATGAAAAAGGGATCTGTTGTACTTAAACATTACTTGGAGAGAAAAGGGGCCTGTTGTACTTAAACAAGGCTTGGAATGAAAAATGGGCATGTTGTAGTTAAACAGGGCTTGGAATGAAAAAGGGGCTTGTTGTACTTAAATAGGGCTTAAAAATGAAAAAAGGGCCTGTTGTACATAAACGAGGCTTGGAAATGAAAAAAGGGGGCCTGTTGTACTTATATAGTTTTTGGAAATGAAAAAGGGGCATGTTGTACATAAACAGGGCTTGGAATGAAAAAGTGGCTTGTTGAAGTTAAAGAGGGCTTGAAATATAAAAGGGGTCTGTTGTACTTAAACAGGGCTTGGAAATGAAAAAGGGGCCTGTTGTACTTAAACAGGGCTTGGAAATGAAAAAGGGGGTCTGTTGTACTTAAAAAGAGCTTGGAAATGACAAAATGGCTTGTTGTACTTAAACAGGACTTCGAATTAAAAAGGGGCATGTTGTATTTAAATAGGGCTTGGAATGAAAAAAAAAGGGCCTGTTGTACTTAAACAGGGCTTGAGAATGAAAAATGGGAATGTTGTACTTAAACAGGGCTTAGAAATGAAAAAAGAGGGCCTGTTGTACTTAAACAAGGATTAAAAATTAAAAAGGAGTATGTTATACTTAAACAGGGCTTGGAAGGAAAAAGGGGACTGTTATACTTAAACAGGGCTTGGAATTGAAACGGGCATGTTTTACTTAAACATGACTTGGAATGAAAAAGGGGCATGTTTTACTTAAACATGGTTGGAAATGAAAAAGGGGTCTGTCGTACTTAAACAAGGCTTGGAAATGAAAAAATGGGCCTGTTGTACTTAAACAGGGCTTGGAAATGAAAAAATGGGCCTGTTGTACTTAAACAGGGCTTGGAAATGAAAAAGGAGTCTGTTGTAAATAAACAAGCATCGAAATGAAAAAAGGGGGCATGTTGTAATTAAAGAGGGCTTGGAATGAAAATGGGGCCTGTTGTACTTAAAGAGGGCTTGGAAATGAAAAAAGGGGGCCTGTTGTACTTAAACAGGGCTTGGAAATGAAAAATTGGCCAGTTGTACTTAAACAAGACTTGGAATGAAAAATGGGTCTGTTTAAGTTAAACAGGGTGTAGAATGAAAAAGGGGCATGTTGTACTTAAACAGGGCTTAGAAAAGAAAAAGGGGCGTGTTGTATTTAAACAAGGCTTAGAAATGAAAAAGGGGCCTGTTGTACCTAAACAAGCTTGAAAATGAAAAAAGGGGGCATGTTGTAATTAAACAGGGATGGAAATGAAATAGTGGCATGTTGTACTTAAACAGGGCTTGGAATGAAAAAGGGGCCTTTGTACTTAAACAGGGCTTGGAAATGAAAAATGGGCATATTGTACTTAAATAGGGCTTGGAATGAAAAAGGGGCCTGTTGTACTTAAACAAGGCTTGGAAATGAAAAATGGGGGCCTGTTGTATTTAAAAAGGACTTGGAAATGAAAAAGGGGCCTGTTGTACTTAAATAGGGCATGAAAATGAAAAAAGTGGGCCTGGTTTACTTAAATAGGGGTTGGAAATGAAAAAGGGGCATGTTGTACTTAAATAGGACTTAGAAAGAAAAGAGGCTTGTTGTACTTAAACATGGCTTGGAATGAAAAATGGGCCTGTTGTAGTTAAACAGGGCTTGGAATGAAAAAGGGGCCTATTGTAATTAAACATGGCTTGGAAATGAAAAAAGGGGGCCTGTTGTACTTAAATAGTTTTTGGAAATGAAAAAGGGGCCTGTTGAACTTAAACAGGGCTTGGAATGAAAAAGGGGCCTGTTTTACTTAAACATGGCTTAGAAATGGAAAAGGAGCCTGTTGTACTTAAACAGGGCTTGGAAATGAAAAAAAGGGGCCTGTTGTACTTAAACAGGGCTTGGAAATGAAAAAAGGGCTTGTTGTACTTAAACAGGGTTTGGAATGAAAATGAGGCCTGTTGTACATAAAGAGGGCTTGGAAATGAAAAAGGGGGCCTGTTGTACTTAAACAGGGCTTGGAAATGAAAAAGTGGCCTGTTGTACTTAAACAAGGCTTGGAATGAAAAATGGGCATGTTGTAGTTTAACACGACTTAAAATGAAAAAGGGGACTGTTGTACTTAAATAGGGTTTGGAAATGAAAAAATGGGCATGTTTTACTTAAACAGGGCTTGGAAATGAAAAAGGGCCTGTTGTTCTTAAACATGGCTTTGAAATAAAAAAGTGGGCCTATTGTACTTAAACAATTTTTGGAAATGAAAAAGGGGCATATATTACTTAAACAGGGCTTGGAATGAAAAACGGGCTTGTTGTACTTAAACAGGGCTTGCAATAAAAAAAGGGCTTGTTGTACCTAAACAGGGCTTTGAAATGATAAAGGGGTCTGTTGTACTTAAACAATCTTGGAAATGAAAAAAAGGGGCATGTTGTAATTAAACAGGGCTTGGAAATGAAAAAGGGGTTTGTTGTACTTAAACAGGGCTTGAAATGAAAAAAGGGTCTGTTGTACTTAAACAGGGCTTAGAAATGAAAAAGGGGCATTATATACTTAAATAGGGTTTGGAATGAAAAAGGGGCATGTTGTACTTAAACAGGACTTGGAAAGAAAAAGGGCCTGTTGTACTTAAACAGGGTTTGGAATGAAAAATAGACCTGTTGTAATTAAACAGGGTTTGGAATGAAAAAGGGGCTTGCTGTACTTAAACAGGGCTTGGAAATGAAAAAGCGGCCTGTTGTACTTAAACATGGCTTAGAAATGAAAAAAGGGGGCCTGTTGTACTTAAATAGTTTTTGGAAATGAAAAATGGGCATGTTGTACATAAACAGGGCTTGGAATGAAAAAGGGGCTTGTTGAAGTTAAACAGGGCTTGGAATGAAAAAGGGCCCTGTTGTACTTAAACAGGGTTTGGAAATGAAAAAAGGGTCTGTTGTAAATAAACAAGCTTGGAAATGAAAAAAGGGATAATGTTGTAATTAAATAGGGCTTGGAAATGAAAAAGGGACTTGTTGTACTTAAACAGGGCTTGGAATGAAAAAGGGGTCTGTTGTACTTAAACAGGGCTTGGAAATGAAAAAGGGGCATATTGTACTTAAATAGGGCTTGTAATGAAAAATGGGCCTGTTGTACTTAAACAAGGCTTGGAAATGAAAAAAGGGGGCCTGTTGTATTTAAAAAGGACATGGAAATGAAAAAAGGGGGCCTGTTCTACTTAAACAGGGCTTGGAAATGAAAAAGGGGTCTGTTGTACTTAAACAGGACTTGGAAAGAAAAGGGGCCTGTTGTACTGAAACAGGGCTTGGGATGAAAAATGGGCCTGTTGTAGTTAAACATGGCTTGGAATGAAAAAGGGGCTTGTTGTACTTAAAAAGGGCATGGAAATGAAAAAGGGGCCTGTTGTACTTAAACATGGCTTGGAAATGAAAAAAGGGGGCTTGTTGTACTTAAATAGTTTTGGAAAATGAAAAAGGGGAATGTTGTACATAAACAGGGCTTGAAATGAAAAAGGGGCTTGTTGAAGTTAAACAGGGCTTGGAATGAAAAAGGGGCATGTTATACTTAAACAGGGCTGGAAAATGAAAAAGAGGCATGTTGTACTTAAAACGGGCTTGGAAATGAAAAAAGGGGGCCTGTTGTACTTAAAAAGGGCTTGGAATGAAAAAGGGGCCTTTGTACTTAAACAGGGCTTGGAAATGAAAAAGGGGCATATTGTACTTAAATAGGGCTTGGAATGAAAAAGGGGCCTGTTGTACTTAAACAGGGCTTGGAAATGAAAAAAGGGGGCCTGTTGTATTTAAAAAGGACTTGGAAATGAAAAAGGGGCCTGTTGTACTTAAATAGGGCATGAAAATGAAAAAAGTGGGCCTGGTTTACTTAAATAGGGGTTGGAAATGAAAAAGGGGCATGTTGTACTTAAATAGGACTTAGAAAGAAAAGAGGCTTGTTGTACTTAAACATGGCTTGGAATGAAAAATGGGCCTGTTGTAGTTAAACAGGGCTTGGAATGAAAAAGGGGCCTATTGTAATTAAACATGGCTTGGAAATGAAAAAAGGGGGCCTGTTGTACTTAAATAGTTTTTGGAAATGAAAAAGGGGCCTGTTGAACTTAAACAGGGCTTGGAATGAAAAAGGGGTCTGTTTTACTTAAACATGGCTTAGAAATGGAAAAGGAGCCTGTTGTACTTAAACAGGGCTTGGAAATGAAAAAAAGGGGCCTGTTGTACTTAAACAGGGCTTGGAAATGAAAAAAGGGCTTGTTGTACTTAAACAGGGTTTGGAATGAAAATGAGGCCTGTTGTACATAAAGAGGGCTTGGAAATGAAAAAGGGGGCCTGTTGTACTTAAACAGGGCTTGGAAATGAAAAAGTGGCCTGTTGTACTTAAACAAGGCTTGGAATGAAAAATGGGCATGTTGTAGTTTAACACGACTTAAAATGAAAAAGGGGACTGTTGTACTTAAATAGGGTTTGGAAATGAAAAAATGGGCATGTTTTACTTAAACAGGGCTTGGAAATGAAAAAGGGCCTGTTGTTCTTAAACATGGCTTTGAAATAAAAAAGTGGGCCTATTGTACTTAAACAATTTTTGGAAATGAAAAAGGGGCATATATTACTTAAACAGGGCTTGGAATGAAAAACGGGCTTGTTGTACTTAAACAGGACTTGCAATAAAAAAAGGGCTTGTTGTACCTAAACAGGACTTTGAAATGATAAAGGGGTCTGTTGTACTTAAACAATCTTGGAAATGAAAAAAAGGGGCATGTTGTAATTAAACAGGGCTTGGAAATGAAAAAGGGGTTTGTTGTACTTAAACAGGGCTTGAAATGAAAAAAGGGTCTGTTGTACTTAAACAGGGCTTAGAAATGAAAAAGGGGCATTATATACTTAAATAGGGTTTGGAATGAAAAAGGGGCATGTTGTACTTAAACAGGACTTGGAAAGAAAAAGGGCCTGTTGTACTTAAACAGGGTTTGGAATGAAAAATAGACCTGTTGTAATTAAACAGGGTTTGGAATGAAAAAGGGGCTTGCTGTACTTAAACAGGGCTTGGAAATGAAAAAGCGGCCTGTTGTACTTAAACATGGCTTAGAAATGAAAAAAGGGGGCCTGTTGTACTTAAATAGTTTTTGGAAATGAAAAATGGGCATGTTGTACATAAACAGGGCTTGGAATGAAAAAGGGGCTTGTTGAAGTTAAACAGGGCTTGGAATGAAAAAGGGCCCTGTTGTACTTAAACAGGGTTTGGAAATGAAAAAAGGGTCTGTTGTAAATAAACAAGCTTGGAAATGAAAAAAGGGATAATGTTGTAATTAAATAGGGCTTGGAAATGAAAAAGGGACTTGTTGTACTTAAACAGGGCTTGGAATGAAAAAGGGGTCTGTTGTACTTAAACAGGGCTTGGAAATGAAAAAGGGGCATATTGTACTTAAATAGGGCTTGTAATGAAAAATGGGCCTGTTGTACTTAAACAAGGCTTGGAAATGAAAAAAGGGGGCCTGTTGTATTTAAAAAGGACATGGAAATGAAAAAAGGGGGCCTGTTCTACTTAAACAGGGCTTGGAAATGAAAAAGGGGTCTGTTGTACTTAAACAGGACTTGGAAAGAAAAGGGGCCTGTTGTACTGAAACAGGGCTTGGGATGAAAAATGGGCCTGTTGTAGTTAAACATGGCTTGGAATGAAAAAGGGGCTTGTTGTACTTAAAAAGGGCATGGAAATGAAAAAGGGGCCTGTTGTACTTAAACATGGCTTGGAAATGAAAAAAGGGGGCTTGTTGTACTTAAATAGTTTTGGAAAATGAAAAAGGGGAATGTTGTACATAAACAGGGCTTGAAATGAAAAAGGGGCTTGTTGAAGTTAAACAGGGCTTGGAATGAAAAAGGGGCATGTTATACTTAAACAGGGCTGGAAAATGAAAAAGAGGCATGTTGTACTTAAAACGGGCTTGGAAATGAAAAAAGGGGGCCTGTTGTACTTAAAAAGGGCTTGGAATGAAAAAGGGGCCTTTGTACTTAAACAGGGCTTGGAAATGAAAAAGGGGCATATTGTACTTAAATAGGGCTTGGAATGAAAAAGGGGCCTGTTGTACTTAAACAGGGCTTGGAAATGAAAAAAGGGGGCCTGTTGTATTTAAAAAGGACTTGGAAATGAAAAAGGGGCCTGTTGTACTTAAATAGGGCATGAAAATGAAAAAAGTGGGCCTGGTTTACTTAAATAGGGGTTGGAAATGAAAAAGGGGCATGTTGTACTTAAATAGGACTTAGAAAGAAAAGAGGCTTGTTGTACTTAAACATGGCTTGGAATGAAAAATGGGCCTGTTGTAGTTAAACAGGGCTTGGAATGAAAAAGGGGCCTATTGTAATTAAACATGGCTTGGAAATGAAAAAAGGGGGCCTGTTGTACTTAAATAGTTTTTGGAAATGAAAAAGGGGCCTGTTGAACTTAAACAGGGCTTGGAATGAAAAAGGGGTCTGTTTTACTTAAACATGGCTTAGAAATGGAAAAGGAGCCTGTTGTACTTAAACAGGGCTTGGAAATGAAAAAAAGGGGCCTGTTGTACTTAAACAGGGCTTGGAAATGAAAAAAGGGCTTGTTGTACTTAAACAGGGTTTGGAATGAAAATGAGGCCTGTTGTACATAAAGAGGGCTTGGAAATGAAAAAGGGGGCCTGTTGTACTTAAACAGGGCTTGGAAATGAAAAAGTGGCCTGTTGTACTTAAACAAGGCTTGGAATGAAAAATGGGCATGTTGTAGTTTAACACGACTTAAAATGAAAAAGGGGACTGTTGTACTTAAATAGGGTTTGGAAATGAAAAAATGGGCATGTTTTACTTAAACAGGGCTTGGAAATGAAAAAGGGCCTGTTGTTCTTAAACATGGCTTTGAAATAAAAAAGTGGGCCTATTGTACTTAAACAATTTTTGGAAATGAAAAAGGGGCATATATTACTTAAACAGGGCTTGGAATGAAAAACGGGCTTGTTGTACTTAAACAGGACTTGCAATAAAAAAAGGGCTTGTTGTACCTAAACAGGACTTTGAAATGATAAAGGGGTCTGTTGTACTTAAACAATCTTGGAAATGAAAAAAAGGGGCATGTTGTAATTAAACAGGGCTTGGAAATGAAAAAGGGGTTTGTTGTACTTAAACAGGGCTTGAAATGAAAAAAGGGTCTGTTGTACTTAAACAGGGCTTAGAAATGAAAAAGGGGCATTATATACTTAAATAGGGTTTGGAATGAAAAAGGGGCATGTTGTACTTAAACAGGACTTGGAAAGAAAAAGGGCCTGTTGTACTTAAACAGGGTTTGGAATGAAAAATAGACCTGTTGTAATTAAACAGGGTTTGGAATGAAAAAGGGGCTTGCTGTACTTAAACAGGGCTTGGAAATGAAAAAGCGGCCTGTTGTACTTAAACATGGCTTAGAAATGAAAAAAGGGGGCCTGTTGTACTTAAATAGTTTTTGGAAATGAAAAATGGGCATGTTGTACATAAACAGGGCTTGGAATGAAAAAGGGGCTTGTTGAAGTTAAACAGGGCTTGGAATGAAAAAGGGCCCTGTTGTACTTAAACAGGGTTTGGAAATGAAAAAAGGGTCTGTTGTAAATAAACAAGCTTGGAAATGAAAAAAGGGATAATGTTGTAATTAAATAGGGCTTGGAAATGAAAAAGGGACTTGTTGTACTTAAACAGGGCTTGGAATGAAAAAGGGGTCTGTTGTACTTAAACAGGGCTTGGAAATGAAAAAGGGGCATATTGTACTTAAATAGGGCTTGTAATGAAAAATGGGCCTGTTGTACTTAAACAAGGCTTGGAAATGAAAAAAGGGGGCCTGTTGTATTTAAAAAGGACATGGAAATGAAAAAAGGGGGCCTGTTCTACTTAAACAGGGCTTGGAAATGAAAAAGGGGTCTGTTGTACTTAAACAGGACTTGGAAAGAAAAGGGGCCTGTTGTACTGAAACAGGGCTTGGGATGAAAAATGGGCCTGTTGTAGTTAAACATGGCTTGGAATGAAAAAGGGGCTTGTTGTACTTAAAAAGGGCATGGAAATGAAAAAGGGGCCTGTTGTACTTAAACATGGCTTGGAAATGAAAAAAGGGGGCTTGTTGTACTTAAATAGTTTTGGAAAATGAAAAAGGGGAATGTTGTACATAAACAGGGCTTGAAATGAAAAAGGGGCTTGTTGAAGTTAAACAGGGCTTGGAATGAAAAAGGGGCATGTTATACTTAAACAGGGCTGGAAAATGAAAAAGAGGCATGTTGTACTTAAAACGGGCTTGGAAATGAAAAAAGGGGGCCTGTTGTACTTAAAAAGGGCTTGGAATGAAAAAGGGGCCTTTGTACTTAAACAGGGCTTGGAAATGAAAAAGGGGCATATTGTACTTAAATAGGGCTTGGAATGAAAAAGGGGCCTGTTGTACTTAAACAGGGCTTGGAAATGAAAAAAGGGGGCCTGTTGTATTTAAAAAGGACTTGGAAATGAAAAAGGGGCCTGTTGTACTTAAATAGGGCATGAAAATGAAAAAAGTGGGCCTGGTTTACTTAAATAGGGGTTGGAAATGAAAAAGGGGCATGTTGTACTTAAATAGGACTTAGAAAGAAAAGAGGCTTGTTGTACTTAAACATGGCTTGGAATGAAAAATGGGCCTGTTGTAGTTAAACAGGGCTTGGAATGAAAAAGGGGCCTATTGTAATTAAACATGGCTTGGAAATGAAAAAAGGGGGCCTGTTGTACTTAAATAGTTTTTGGAAATGAAAAAGGGGCCTGTTGAACTTAAACAGGGCTTGGAATGAAAAAGGGGCCTGTTTTACTTAAACAGGGCTTACAAATGGAAAATGAGCCTGTTGTACTTAAACAGGGCTTGGAAATGAAAAAAAGGGGCCTGTTGTACTTAAACAGGGCTTGGAAATGAAAAAAGGGCTTGTTGTACTTAAACAGGGTTTGGAATGAAAATGAGGCCTGTTGTACATAAAGAGGGCTTGGAAATGAAAAAGGGGGCCTGTTGTACTTAAACAGGGCTTGGAAATGAAAAAGTGGCCTGTTGTACTTAAACAAGGCTTGGAATGAAAAATGGGCATGTTGTAGTTTAACACGACTTAAAATGAAAAAGGGGACTGTTGTACTTAAATAGGGTTTGGAAATGAAAAAATGGGCATGTTTTACTTAAACAGGGCTTGGAAATGAAAAAGGGCCTGTTGTTCTTAAACATGGCTTTGAAATAAAAAAGTGGGCCTATTGTACTTAAACAATTTTTGGAAATGAAAAAGGGGCATATATTACTTAAACAGGGCTTGGAATGAAAAACGGGCTTGTTGTACTTAAACAGGGCTTGCAATAAAAAAAGGGCTTGTTGTACCTAAACAGGGCTTTGAAATGATAAAGGGGTCTGTTGTACTTAAACAATCTTGGAAATGAAAAAAATGGGCATGTTGTAATTAAACAGGGCTTGGAAATGAAAAAGGGGTTTGTTGTACTTAAATAGTTTTGGAAAATGAAAAAGGGGAATGTTGTACATAAACAGGGCTTGAAATGAAAAAGGGGCTTGTTGAAGTTAAACAGGGCTTGGAATGAAAAAGGGGCATGTTATACTTAAACAGGGCTTGAAAATGAAAAAGAGGCATGTTGTACTTAAAACGGGCTTGGAAATGAAAAAAGGGGGCCTGTTGTACTTAAACATGGCTTGGAAATGAAAAAGGGCTTGTTGTACTTAAACAGGGCTTGGAATGAAAAAGGGGACTGCTATACTTAAATATGGCTTAGAAATGAAAAAAGGGGGCCTGTTGTACTTAAACAGGGCTTGGAAATGAAAAAGGGCTCTGTTGTACTTAAACAGGGCTTGGAATGAAAAAGGGGCCGGTTGTAGTTAAACAGGGCTTGGAAATGAAAAAAGGGGTCTGTTGTACTTAAATAGGGCTTGAAAATAAAAGAGGTGCCTGTTGTACTTAAACAGGACTTGGAATTAAAAAGGGGCATGTTGTACTTAAACAGGGCTTAGAAAGAAAAATGGACATGTTGTACTTAAACAGTGCATGGAATTGAAAAAGGGGCATTTATTACTTAAACAGGGCATGGAATAAAAAATGAGCCTGTTGTACTTAAATAGGGCGTGGAAATGAAAAAGGGGCCAGTTGTACTTAAATAGGGCTTGGAAATGAAAAAAGGGGGCCTGTTGTACTTAAACAGGGCTTGGAAATGAAAAAGGGGTCTGTTGTACTTAAACAGGACTTGGAAATGAAAAAAAAGGGCATGTTATACTTAAACAGGGCTTGGAAATGAAAAAGGGGTCTATTGTACTTAAACAAGCTTGGAATTGAAAAAGGGGCCTGTTGTACTTAAACTGGGCTTGGAATGAAAAAGGGGTCTGTTGTACTTAAACAGGGCTTGGAAATGAAAAAGGAGCATATTGTACTTAAATAGGGCTTGGAATGAAAAAGGGGTCTGTTGTACTTAAACAGGACTTGGAAAGAAAAGGGGTCTATTGTACTTAAATAGGGCTTGGAATGAAAAAGGGGCTTGTTGTACTTAAATTGGGCTTGGAAATGAAAAAGGGGTCTGTTGTACTTAAAATGGCTTAGAAATGAAAAAAGGGGGCCTGTTGTACTTAAATAGTTTTTGGAAAGGAAAAAGAGGCATGTTGTACATAAACAGGGCTTAGAATGAAAAAGGGGCTTGTTGAAATTAAACAGGGCTTGGAATGAAAAAAGGGCTTGTTGTACTTAAACAGAGCTTGAAAATGAAAAAGGGGTCTGTTGTACTTAAACAGGGCTTGGAAATGAAAAAAAGGGGCATGTTGTACTTAAACAGTGCTTGGAAATAAAAGAGGTGCCTGTTGTACTTAAACAGGACTTCAAATTAAAATGGGGCATGTTGTACTTAAACAGGGCTTGGAATGAATAATGGATCCGTTATACTTAAACAGTGCTTGGAAATGAATAAGGGGATTGTTGTACTTAAATAGGGCTTGAAATGAAAAAGGGGCCTATTGTACTTAAACAGAGATTAGAAATGAAAAAGGAGTCTGTTGTACTTAAACAGGGCTCTGAAATGAAAAAAGGGGCCTGTTGTACTTAAACAGGGATTGTAAATGAAAAAAGGGCATGTTGTAATTAAATAGGGCTTGGAATGAAAAAAGGGTATGTTGTACTTAAACAGGGCTTGGAATGAAAAAGGGGCCTGTTGTACTTCAACAGGGCTTAGAAATGAAAAAGGGGCTTGTTGTGCTTAAACAAGGATCGGAAATAAAAAATGGGGTCTGTTGTATTTAAACAGGGTTTGGAAATGAAAAAGGGGCATTTTGTAATTAAATAGGGCTTGGAAAGAAAAGGGGTCTGTTGTACTTAAACAGGGCTTGGAATGAAAAAGGGGCCTGTTGTACTTAAATAGGGCTTGAAAATGAAAAAGGGGTTTGTTGTACTTAAATAGGGCTTGGAAATGAAAAAAGGGGACCTATTGTACTTAAACAGTGATTGGAAATAAAAAAGGGGCATGTTGTACTTAAAAGGGACTTGGAAAGAAAAAGTAGCATTTTTTACTTAAACAGTGCTTGGAAATGAAAAAGGTGTCTGTTGTACTTAAGCAGGGTTTGGAAATGAAAAACGAGTCTGTTGTACTTAAACAAAGCTTGGAATGAAAAAGGGGCCTATTGTACTTAAATAGGGCTTGGAAATGAAAAAGGGGTATGTTGTACTTAAACAGGGCTTGGAATTAAAAAGGGGCATGTTGTACTTAAACAGGGTTTCGAATGAAAAATGGACCTGTTGTACTTAAATAGTGCTTGGAAATGAAAAAGGGGACTGCTGTACTTAAAAAGTGCTTGGAATGAAAAAACGGTATGTTATACTTAAACAGGGCTTGGAAATGAATAAGGGGCATGTTGTACTTAAACAGGGCTTTGAATTAAAAATGCACCTGTTGTACTTAAATAGTGCTTGGAAATGAAAAAGGGATCTGTTGTACTTAAACAGGGCTTGGAAATGAAAAAAGGGGGCCTATTGTACCTAAACAGGGCTTACAAATTAAAAAAGGGGGCAAGTTGTACTTAAACAGGGCTTGGAAATGAAAAAAAGGGCTTGTTGTACTTAAACAGGGATTGGAATGAAAAAGGGGCCTGTTGTACTTAAACATGGTTTGGAAATGCAAAACTGGCCTGTTGTACTTAAATAGAGCTTGGAATGAAAAATGGGCCTATTGTACTTAAACAGGGCTTGGAAATAAATAAGGGGTCTGTTTGGAATTAAAAAGGGGCATGTTGTACTTAAACAGGGCTTGGAATGAAAAATGGACTTGTTGTACTTAAACAGGGTTTGTGATGAAAAAGGGGCCTGTTGTACTTAAACAGGGCTTGAAAATGAAAAAGGGGTATGTTGTACTTAAATAGGGCTTCGAAATGAAAAACAGGGACCTATTGTACTTAAACAGTGCTTGGAAATAAAAGACGTGCCTGTTGTACTTAAATAGGACTTGGAATTAAAAAGGGGTATGTTGTACTTAAATAGGGCTTGGAATGAAAAAGGGGTCTGTTGTACTTAAATAGAGCTTGGAATGAAAAAGGGGCCTGTTGTACTTAAACAGGGATTGGAAATGAAAAAGGAGTCTGTTCTACTTAAAAAGAGCTTGGAAATGAAAAAAAGGGGCCTGTTGTACTTAAACAGGGCTTGGAAATGAAAAAGGAGCCTGATGTACTTAAACATGGCTTGGAATGAAAAAGGGGCTTGTTGTACTTAAATAGAGCTTGGAATGAAAAATGGGCCTGTTGTATTTAAACATGGCTTGGAAATGAAAAAGGGGCATGTTATACTTAAACAGGACTTGGAATGAAAAAGGGGCATGTTGTACTTAAATATTGCTTGAAATGAAAAATGGGCCTGTTGTACTTAAACAGGGCTTGGAAATGAAAAAGGGGTCTGTTGTACTTAAATAGGGCTTGGAAATGACAAAGTGGCTTGTTGTACTTAAACAGGGCTTGGAATTAAAAATGGGCCTGTTGTAGTTAAACAGAACTTAGAATGTAAAAGGGGACTGTTGTACTTAAACAGGGCTTGGAAATGAAAAAAGGGGCATGTTGTACTTAAACAGGGCTTGGAAATTAAAAAGGGGTCTGTTGTATTTTAACAGGGCTTGGAATGAAAAAGGGGCCTGTTGTACTTAAACAGTGCTTGGAAATGAAAAAGGGGTCTGTTGTACTTAAATAGGGCTTGGAAATGAAAAAAGGGGACCTGTTGTACTTAAACAGTGATTGAAAATAAAAAAGGGGCCTGTTGTACTTAAACAAGACTTGGAATGAAAAATGGACCTGTTGTACTTAAACAGTGCTTGGAAATGAAAAAGGTGTTTGTTGTACTTAAACAGGGTTTTGAAATGAAAAAAGGGGGCCTGTTGTACCTAAACAGGGCTTTGAAATGAAAAAAGGGGTCTGTTGTACTTAAACAGGGCTTGGAAATGAAAAGGGGCGTGTTATACTTAAACAGGGTTTGGAAGGAAAAAGGGGCATGTTGTACTTAAACAGGGCTTGGAATTGAAACGGGCATATTTTACTTAAACATGACTTAGAATGAAAAAGGGGCCTGTTGTACTTAAACAGGGCTTGGAAATGAAAAAAGGGGCATGTTGTACTTAAACAGGGCTAGGAAATGAAAAAAGGATTTTGTTGTAATAAACAAGCTTTGAAATGAAAAAATGGGGCATGTTGTAATTAAATAGGGCTTGGAAATGAAAAAGAGGCCTGTTGTACTTAAACATGGCTTGGAATGAAAAAGGGACCTGTTGTACTTAAACAAGGCTTGGAAATGAAAAAGGGGCATATTGTACTTAAATAGTGCTTGGAATGAAAAAGGGGCTTGTTGTACTTAATTAGGGCTCGGAAATGAAAAAAAAAGGCCTGTTATATTTAAAAAGGACATGGAAATGAAAAAGGGGCCTCTTGTACTTAAATAGGGCATGAAAATGAAAAAAGGGGGCTTATTGTACTTAAACAGGGCTTGGAAATGTAAAAGGGACATGTTATACTTAAACAGGACTTGGAAAGAAAAAGGGCTTGTTGTACTTAAACAAGGCTTGGAATGAAAAATGGGCCTGTTGTAGTTAAACCGGGCTTGGAATGAAAAAGGGGCTTGTTGTACTTAAACAGGGCTTGAAAATGAAAAATGGGCCTGTTGTAATGAAACATGGCTTGAAAATTAAAAAAGGGGGTCTGTTGTACTTAAATAGTTTTTGGAAATGAAAAAGGGGCTTTTGAACTTAAATAGGGCTTGGAATGAAAAAGCGGACTGTTGTACTTAAACAGGGCTTGGAAATGAAAAAGGAGCCTGTTGTACTTAAACAATAATTGGAAATGAAAAAAGGGAGCCTGTTGTATTTAAACAGGGCTTGGAAATGAAAAAAGGGCTTGTTGTACTTAAACAGGGCTTGAAGCTTAAAAAGGGGTATGTTGTATTTAAACAGGGCTTGGAAATGAAAAAAATTGGCCAGTTGTACTTAAACAAAGTTTGGGAATGAAAAAGGGGCCTGTTGTACTTAAACAGGGGTAAGAAATGAAAAAAGAGGGGCTATTGTACTTAAACAGAGCTTGAAAATGAAAAGGGGCGTGTTATACTTAAAAAAGGCTTGGAAGGAAAAAGGGGCCTGTTGTACTTAAACAGGGCATGGAATTGAAACGGGCATGTTTTACTTAATCAGGACTTGGAATGAAAAAGGGGCCTGTTGTACTTAAACATTGCTTGGAAATGAAAAAGGGGTCTGTTATACTTAAATAGGGCTTGGAAATGAAAAAGGGGTCTGTTGTACTTAAACAAGCTTGGAAATGAAAAAAAGGGGCATGTTGTAATTAATCAGGGCTTGGAAATGAAAAAGGGGTTTGTTGTACTTAAACAGGGCTTGAAATGAAAAAGGGGTCTGTTGTACTTAAACAGGGCTTAGAAATGAAAAAGGGGCATAATGTACTTAAATAGGGTTTGGAATAAAAAAGGGGCCTATTGTACTTAAACAGGACTTGGAAAGAAAAGGGCCTGTTGTACTTAAACAGGGTTTGGAATGAAAAATAGACCTGTTGTAATTAAACAAGGTTTGGAATGAAAAAGGGGCTTGTTGTAGTTAAACAGGGCTTGGAAATGAAAAAGCGGTCTGTTGTACTTAAACATGGCTTAGAAATGAAAAAAGGGGGCCTGTTGTACTTAAATAGTTTTTGGAAATTAAAAATGGGCATGTTGTACATAAACAGGGCTTGGAATGAAAAAGGGGCTTGTTGAAGTTAAACATGGCTTGGAATGAAAAAGGGCCTTGTTGTACTTAAACAGGGTTTGGAAATGATAAAAGGGTCTTTTGTAAATAAACAAGCTTGGAAATGAAAAAAAGGATAATGTTGTAATTAAATAGGGCTTGGAAATGAAAAAGGGACTTGTTGTACTTAAACAGGGCTTGAAATTAAAAAGGGGTCTGTTGTACTTAAACAGGGCTTAGAAATGAAAAAGGGGAATAATGTACTTAAATAGGGTTTGGAATGAAAAAGGGGCCTGTTGTACTTAAACAGGACTTGGAAAGAAAAAGGGCCTGTTGTACTTAAACAGGGTTTGGAATGAAAAATAAACCTGTTGTAATTAAACAGGGTTTGGAATGAAAAAGGGGCTTGTTGTACTTAAACAGGGCTTGGAAATGAAAAAGCGGCCTGTTGTACTTAAACATGGCTTAGAAATGAAAAAAGGGGGCCTGTTGTACTTAAATAGTTTTTGGAAATTAAAAATGGGCATGTTATACATAAACAGGGCTTGGAATGAAAAAGGGGCTTGTTGAAGTTAAACAGGGCTTGGAATGAAATAGGGCCCTGTTGTGTTATTAAACAGGGTTTGGAAATGAAAAAAGTGTCTTTTGTAAATAAACAAGCTTGGAAATGAAAAAAGGGATAATGTTGTAATTAAATAGGGCTTGGAAATGAAAAAGGGACTTGTTGTACTTAAACAGGGCTTGGAATGAAAAAGGGGTCTGTTGTACTTAAACAGGGCTTGGAAATGAAAAAGGGGCATATTGTACTTAAATAGGGCTTGTAATGAAAAATGGGCCTATTGTACTTAAACAGGGTTTGGAAATGAAAAAAGGGGGCCTGTTGTATTTAAAAAGGACTTGGAAATGAAAAAGGGGCATGTTGTACTTAAACAGGGCATGGAAATGAAAAAAGGGGGCCTGTTCTACTTAAACAGGGCTTGGAAATGAAAAAGGGGTCTGTTATACTTAAACAGGACTTGGAAAGAAAAGGGGCCTGTTGTACTGAAACAGGGCTTGGGATGAAAAATGGGCCTGTTGTAGTTAAACATGGCTTGGAATGAAAAGGGGCTTGTTGTACTTAAAAAGGGCTTGGAAATGAAAAAGGGCCCTGTTGTACTTAAACATGGCTTGGAAATGAAAAAAGGGGGCTTGTTGTACTTAAATAGTTTTTGGAAATGAAAAAGGGGCATGTTGTACATAAACAGGGCATGAAATGAAAAAGGGGCTTGTTGAAGTTAAACAGGGCTTGGAATGAAAAAGGGGCATGTTATACTTAAACAGGGCTTGAAAATGAAAAAGAGGCATGTTGTACTTAAAACGGGCTTGGAAATGAAAAAAGGGGGCCTGTTGTACTTAAACATGGCTTGGAAATGAAAAAGGGCTTGTTGTACTTAAAAAGGGCTTGGAATGAAAAAGGGGACTGCTATACTTAAATATGGCATAGAAATGAAAAAAGGGGGCCTGTTGTACTTAAACAGGGCTTGGAAATGAAAAGGGCTCTGTTGTACTTAAACAGGGCTTGGAATGAAAAAGGGGCCGATTGTAGTTAAACAGGGCTTGAAAATGAAAAAAGGGGTCTGTTGTACTTAAACAGGGCTTGGAAATAAAAGAGGTGCCTGTTGTACTTAAACAGGACTTGGAATTAAAAAGGGGCATGTTGTACTTAAACAGGGCTTAGAAAGAAAAATGGACATGTTGTACTTAAACAATGCATGGAATTGAAAAAGGGGCATTTATTACTTAAACAGGGCATGGAATAAAAAATGGGCCTGTTATACTTAAATAGGGCTTGGAAATGAAAAAGGGGCATGTTGTACTTAAACAGGGCATGGAAATGAAAAAAGGGGGCCTGTTCTACTTAAACAGGGCTTGGAAATGAAAAAAGGGTCTGTTATACTTAAACAGGACTTGGAAAGAAAAGGGGCCTGTTGTACTGAAACAGGGCTTGGGATGAAAAATGGGCCTGATGTAGTTAAACATGGCTTGGAATGAAAAAGGGGCTTGTTGTACTTAAAAAGGGCTTGGAAATGAAAAAGGGCCCTGTTGTACTTAAACATGGCTTGGAAATGAAAAAAGGGGGCTTGTTGTACTTAAATAGTTTTTGGAAATGAAAAAGGGGCATGTTGTACATAAACAGGGCTTGAAATGAAAAAGGGGCTTGTTGAAGTTAAACAGGGCTTGGAATGAAAAAGGGGCATGTTATACTTAAACAGGGCTTGAAAATGAAAAAGAGGCATGTTGTACTTAAAACGGGCTTGGAAATGAAAAAAGGGGGCCTGTTGTACTTAAACATGGCTTGGAAATGAAAAAGGGCTTGTTGTACTTAAACAGGGCTTGGAATGAAAAAGGGGACTGCTATACTTAAATATGGCTTAGAAATGAAAAAAGGGGGCCTGTTGTACTTAAACAGGGCTTGGAAATGAAAAGGGCTCTGTTGTACTTAAACAGGGCTTGGAATGAAAAAGGGGCCGATTGTAGTTAAACAGGGCTTGAAAATGAAAAAAGGGGTCTATTGTACTTAAACAGGGATTGGAAATAAAAGAGGTGCCTGTTGTACTTAAACAGGACTTGGAATTAAAAAGGGGCATGTTGTACTTAAACAGGGCTTAGAAAGAAAAATGGACATGTTGTACTTAAACAATGCATGGAATTGAAAAAGGGGCATTTATTACTTAAACAGGGCATGGAATAAAAAATGGGCCTGTTGTACTTAAATAGGGCTTGGAAATGAAAAAGGGGCATGTTGTACTTAAACAGGGCATGGAAATGAAAAAAGGGGGCCTGTTCTACTTAAACAGGGCTTGGAAATGAAAAAAGGGTCTGTTATACTTAATAAGGACTTGGAAAGAAAAGGGGCCTGTTGTACTGAAACAGGGCTTGGGATGAAAAATGGGCCTGTTGTAGTTAAACATGGCTTGGAATGAAAAAGGGGCTTGTTGTACTTAAAAAGGGCTTGGAAATGAAAAAGGGCCCTGTTGTACTTAAACATGGCTTGGAAATGAAAAAAGGGGGCTTGTTGTACTTAAATAGTTTTTGGAAATGAAAAAGGGGCATGTTGTACATAAACAGGGCTTGAAATGAAAAAGGGGCTCGTTGAAGTTAAACAGGGCTTGGAATGAAAAAGGGGCATGTTATACTTTAACAGGGCTTGAAAATGAAAAAGAGGCATGTTGTACTTAAAACGGGCTTGGAAATGAAAAAAGGGGGCCTGTTGTACTTAAACATGGCTTGGAAATGAAAAAGGGCTTATTGTACTTAAACAGGGCTTGGAATGAAAAAGGGGACTGCTATACTTAAATATGGCTTAGAAATGAAAAAAGGGGGCCTGTTGTACTTAAACAGGGCTTGGAAATGAAAAGGGCTCTGTTGTACTTAAATAGGGCTTGGAATGAAAAAGGGGCCGATTGCAGTTAAACAGGGCTTGAAAATGAAAAAAGGGGTCTGTTGTACTTAAACAGGGCTTGGAAATAAAAGAGGTGCCTGTTGTACTTAAACAGGACTTGGAATTAAAAAGGGGCATGTTTTACTTAAACAGGGCTTAGAAAGAAAAATGGACATGTTGTACTTAAACAATGCATGGAATTGAAAAAGGGGCATTTATTACTTAAACAGGGCATGGAATAAAAAATGGGCCTGTTGTACTTAAATAGGGCTTGGAAATGAAAAAGGGGCCAATTGTACTTAAATAGGGCTTGGAAATGAAAAAAGGGGGCCTGTTGTACTTAAACAGGGCTTGGAAATGAAAAAGGGGTCTGTTATACTTAAACAGGACTTGGATATGAAAAAAAAGGGCATGTTATACTTAAACAGGGCTTGGAAATGAAAAAGGGGTCTATTGTACTTAAACAAGCTTGGAATTGAAAAAGGGGCCTGTTGTACTTAAACTGAGCTTGGAATGAAAAAGGGGCCTGTTGTACTTAAACAGGGCTTGGAAATGAAAAAGGAGCATATTGTACTTAAATAGGGCTTGGAATGAAAAAGGGGTCTGTTGTACTTAAACAGGACTTGGAAAGAAAAGGGGCCTATTGTACTTAAATAGGGCTTGGAATGAAAAAGGGGCTTGTTGTACTTAAATTGGGCTTGGAAATGAAAAAGGGGTCTGTTGTACTTAAAATGGCTTAGAAATGAAAAAAGGGGGCCTGTTGTACTTAAATAGTTTTTGGAAAGGAAAAAGAGGCATGTTGTACATAACAGGGCTTGGAATGAAAAAGGGGCTTGTTGAAATTAAACAGGGCTTGGAATGAAAAAAGGGCTTGTTGTACTTAAATAGAGCTTGAAAATGAAAAAGGGGTCTGTTGTACTTAAACAGGGCTTGGAAATGAAAAAAAGGGGCATGTTGTACTTAAATAGTGCTTGGAAATAAAAGAGGTGCCTGTTGTACTTAAACATGGCTTGGAAATGAAAAAGCGGCCTATTGTACTTAAACATGGCTTAGAAATGAAAAAAGGGGGCCTGTTGTACTTAAATAGTTTTTGGAAATTAAAAATAGGCATGTTGTACATAAACAGGGCTTGGAATGAAAAAGGGGCTTGTTGAAGTTAAACAGGGCTTGGAATGAAAAAGGGGCATGTTATACTTAAACAGGGCTTGAAAATGAAAAAGAGGCATGTTGTACTTAAAACGGGCTTGGAAATGAAAAAAGGGGGCCTGTTGTACTTAAACATGGCTTGGAAATGAAAAAGGGCTTGTTGTACTTAAACAGGGCTTGGAATGAAAAAGGGGACTGCTATACTTAAATATGGCTTAGAAATGAAAAAAGGGGGCCTGTTGTACTTAAACAGGGCTTGGAAATGAAAAGGGCTCTGTTGTACTTAAACAGGGCTTGGAATGAAAAAGGGGCCGATTGTAGTTAAACAGGGCTTGAAAATGAAAAAGGGGTCTGTTGTACTTAAACAGGGCTTGGAAATAAAAGAGGTGCCTGTTGTACTTAAACAGGACTTGGAATTAAAAAGGGGCATGTTGTACTTAAACAGGGCTTAGAAAGAAAAATGGACATGTTGTACTTAAACAATGCATGGAATTGAAAAAGGGGCATTTATTACTTAAACAGGGCATGGAATAAAAAATGGGTCTGTTGTACTTAAATAGGGCTTGGAAATGAAAAAGGGGCATGTTGTACTTAAACAGGGCATGGAAATGAAAAAAGGGGGTCTGTTCTACTTAAACAGGGCTTGGAAATGAAAAAGGGGTCTGTTATACTTAAACAGGACTTGGAAAGAAAAGGGGCCTGTTGTACTGAAACAGGGCTTGGGATGAAAAATGGGCCTGTTGTAGTTAAACATGGCTTGGAATGAAAAAGGGGCTTGTTGTACTTAAAAAGGGCTTGGAAATGAAAAAGGGCCCTGTTGTAATTAAACATGGCTTGGAAATGAAAAAAGGGGGCTTGTTGTACTTAAATAGTTTTTGGAAATGAAAAAGGGGCATGTTGTACATAAACAGGGCTTGAAATGAAAAAGGGGCTTGTTGAAGTTAAACAGGGCTTGGAATGAAAAAGGGGCATGATATACTTAAACTGGGCTTGAAAATGAAAAAGAGGCATGTTGTACTTAAAACGGGCTTGGAAATGAAAAAGGGGGGCCTGTTGTACTTAAACATGGCTTGGAAATGAAAAAGGGCTTGTTGTACTTAAACAGGGCTTGGAATGAAAAAGGGGACTGCTATACTTAAATATGGCTTAGAAATGAAAAAAGGGGGCCTGTTGTACTTAAACAGGGTTTGGAAATGAAAAGGGCTTTGTTGTACTTAAACAGGGCTTGGAATGAAAAAGGGGCCGATTGTAGTTAAACAGGGCTTGAAAATGAAAAAAGGGGTCTGTTGTACTTAAACAGGGCTTGGAAATAAAAGAGGTGCCTGTTGTACGTAAACAGGACTTGGAATTAAAAAGGGGCATGTTGTACTTAAACAGGGCTTAGAAAGAAAAATGGACATGTTGTACTTAAACAATGCATGGAATTGAAAAAGGGGCATTTATTACTTAAACAGGGCATGGAATAAAAAATGGGTCTGTTGTACTTAAATAGGGCTTGGAAATGAAAAAGGGGCATGTTGTACTTAAACAGGACATGGAAATGAAAAAAGGGGGCCTGTTCTACTTAAACAGGGCTTGGAAATGAAAAAGGGGTCTGTTATACTTAAACAGGACTTGGAAAGAAAAGGGGCCTGTTGTACTGAAACAGGGCTTGGGATGAAAAATGGGTCTGTTGTAGTTAAACATGGCTTGGAATGAAAAAGGGGCTTGTTGTACTTAAAAAGGGCTTGGAAATGAAAAAGGGTCCTGTTGTACTTAAACATGGCTTGGAAATGAAAAAAGCGGGCTTGTTGTACTTAAATAGTTTTTGGAAATGAAAAAGGGGCATGCTGTACATAAACAGGTCTTGAAATGAAAAAGGGGCTTGTTGAAGTTAAACAGGGCTTGGAATGAAAAAGGGGCATGTTATACTTAAACAGGGCTCGAAAATGAAAAAGAGGCATGTTGTACTTAAAACGGGCTTGGAAATGAAAAAAGGGGGCCTGTTGTACTTAAACATGGCTTGGAAATGAAAAAGGGCTTGTTGTACTTAAACAGGGCTTGGAATGAAAAAGGGGACTGCTATACTTAAATATGGCTTAGAAATGAAAAAAGGGGGCCTGTTGTACTTAAACAGGGCTTGGAAATGAAAAGGGCTCTGTTGTACTTAAACAGGGCTTGGAATGAAAAAGGGGCCGATTGTAGTTAAACAGGGCTTGAAAATGAAAAAAGGGGTCTGTTGTACTTAAACAGGGCTTGGAAATAAAAGAGGTGCCTGTTGTACTTAAACAGGACTTGGAATTAAAAAGGGGCATGTTGTACTTAAACAGGGCTTAGAAAGAAAAATGGACATGTTGTACTTAAACAATGCATGGAATTGAAAAAGGGGCATTTATTACTTAAACAGGGCATGGAATAAAAAATGGGCCTGTTGTACTTAAATAGGGCTTGGAAATGAAAAAGGGGCCAGTTGTACTTAAATAGGGCTTGGAAATGAAAAAAGGGGGCCTGTTGTACTTAAACAGGGCTTGGAAATGAAAAAGGGGTCTGTTGTACTTAAACAGGACTTGGAAATGAAAAAAAAGGGCATGTTATACTTAAACAGGGCTTGGAAATGAAAAAGGGGTCTATTGTACTTAAACAAGCTTGGAATTGAAAAAGGGGCCTGTTGTACTTAAACTGAGCTTGGAATGAAAAAGGGGCCTGTTGTACTTAAACAGGGCTTGGAAATGAAAAAGGAGCATATTGTACTTAAATAGGGCTTGGAATGAAAAAGGGGTCTGTTGTACTTAAACAGGACTTGGAAAGAAAAGGGGCCTATTGTACTTAAATAGGGCTTGGAATGAAAAAGGGGCTTGTTGTACTTAAATCGGGCTTGGAAATGAAAAGGGGTCTGTTGTACTTAAAATGGCTTAGAAATGAAAAAAGGGGGCCTGTTGTACTTAAATAGTTTTTGGAAAGGAAAAAGAGGCATGTTGTACATAAACAGGGCTTGGAATGAAAAAGGGGCTTGTTGAAATTAAACAGGGCTTGGAATGAAAAAGGGCTTGTTGTACTTAAACAGGGCTTGGAATGAAAAAGGGGACTGCTATACTTAAATATGGCTTAGAAATGAAAAAAGGGGGCCTGTTGTACTTAAACAGGGCTTGGAAATGAAAAGGGCTCTGTTGTAGTTAAACAGGGCTTGGAATGAAAAAGGGGCCGATTGTAGTTAAACAGGGCTTGAAAATGAAAAAAGGGGTCTGTTGTACTTAAACAGGGCTTGGAAATAAAAAAGGTGCCTGTTGTACGTAAACAGGACTTGGAATTAAAAAGGGGCATGTTGTACTTAAACAGGGCTTAGAAAGAAAAATGGACATGTTGTACTTAAACAATGCATGGAATTGAAAAATGGGCATTTATTACTTAAACAGGGCATGGAATAAAAAATGGGTCTGTTGTACTTAAATAGGGCTTGGAAATGAAAAAGGGGCATGTTGTACTTAAACAGGACATGGAAATGAAAAAAGGGGGCCTGTTCTACTTAAACAGGGCTTGGAAATGAAAAAGGGGTCTGTTGTACTTAAACAGGACTTGGAAAGAAAAGGGGCCTGTTGTACTGAAACAGGGCTTGGGATGAAAAATGGGCCTGTTGTAGTTAAACATGGCTTGGAATGAAAAAGGGGCTTGTTGTACTTAAAAAGGGCTTGGAAATGAAAAAGGGCCCTGTTGTACTTAAACATGGCTTGGAAATGAAAAAAGCGGGCTTGTTGTACTTAAATAGTTTTTGGAAATGAAAAAGGGGCATGCTGTACATAAACAGGGCTTGAAATGAAAAAGGGGCTTGTTGAAGTTAAACAGGGCTTGGAATGAAAAAGGGGCATGTTATACTTAAACAGGGCTTGAAAATGAAAAAGAGGCATGTTGTACTTAAAACGGGCTTGGAAATGAAAAAAGGGGGCCTGTTGTACTTAAACATGGCTTGGAAATGAAAAAGGGCTTGTTGTACTTAAACAGGGCTTGGAATGAAAAAGGGGACTGCTATACTTAAATATGGCTTAGAAATGAAAAAAGGGGGCCTGTTGTACTTAAACAGGGCTTGGAAATGAAAAGGGCTCTGTTGTACTTAAACAGGGCTTGGAATGAAAAAGGGGCCGATTGTAGTTAAACAGGGCTTGAAAATGAAAAAAGGGGACTGTTGTACTTAAACAGGGCTTGGAAATAAAAGAGGTGCCTGTTGTACTTAAACAGGACTTGGAATTAAAAAGGGGCATGTTGTACTTAAACAGGGCTTAGAAAGAAAAATGGACATGTTGTACTTAAACAATGCATGGAATTGAAAAAGGGGCATTTATTACTTAAACAGGGCATGGAATAAAAATGGGCCTGTTGTACTTAAATAGGGCTTGGAAATGAAAAAGGGGCCAGTTGTACTTAAATAGGGCTTGGAAATGAAAAAAGGGGGCCTGTTGTACTTAAACAGGGCTTGGAAATAAAAAAGGGGTCTGTTGTACTTAAACAGGACTTGGAAATGAAAAAAAAGGGCATGTTATACTTAAACAGGGCTTGGAAATGAAAAAGGGGTCTATTGTACTTAAACAAGCTTGGAATTGAAAAAGGGGCCTGTTGTACTTAAACTGAGCTTGGAATGAAAAAGGGGCCTGTTGTACTTAAACAGGGCTTGGAAATGAAAAAGGAGCATATTGTACTTAAATAGGGCTTGGAATGAAAAAGGGGTCTGTTGTACTTAAACAGGACTTGGAAAGAAAAGGGGCCTATTGTACTTAAATAAGGCTTGGAATGAAAAAGGGGCTTGTTGTACTTAAATCGGGCTTGGAAATGAAAAGGGGTCTGTTGTACTTAAAATGGCTTAGAAATGAAAAAAGGGGGCCTGTTGTACTTAAATAGTTTTGGAAAGGAAAAAGAGGCATGTTGTACATAAACAGGGCTTGGAATGAAAAAGGGGCTTGTTGAAATTAAACAGGGCTTGGAATGAAAAAAGGGCTTGTTGTACTTAAACAGAGCTTGAAAATGAAAAAGGGGTCTGTTGTACTTAAACAGGGCTTGGAAATGAAAAAAAGGGGCATGTTGTACTTAAATAGTGCTTGGAAATAAAAGAGGTGCCTGTTGTACTTAAACAGGGCTTGGAAATGAAAAAGCGGCCTGTTGTACTTAAACATGGCTTAGAAATGAAAAAAGGGGGCCTGTTGTACTTAAATAGTTTTTGGAAATTAAAAATGGGCATGTTGTACATAAATAGGGCTTGGAATGAAAAAGGGGCTTGTTGAAGTTAAACAGGGCTTGTAATGAAAAAGGACCCTGTTGTACTTAAACAGGGTTTGGAAATGAAAAAAGGGTCTTTTGTAAATAAACAAGTTTGGAAATGAAAAAAGGGATAATGTTGTAATTAAATAGGGCTTGGAAATGAAAAAGGGACTTGTTGTACTTAAACAGGGCTTGGAATGAAAAAGGGGTCTGTTGTACTTAAATAGGGCTTGGAAATGAAAAAAGGGGGCCTGTTGTATTTAAAAAGGACTTGGAAATGAAAAAGGGGCATGTTGTACTTAAACAGGGCATGGAAATGAAAAAAGGGGGCCTGTTCTACTTAAACAGGGCTTGGAAATGAAAAAGGGGTCTGTTATACTTAAACAGGACTTGGAAAGAAAAGGGGCCTGTTGTACTGAAACAGGGCTTGGGATGAAAAATGGGCCTGTTGTAGTTAAACATGGCTTGGAATGAAAAAGGGGCTTGTTGTACTTAAAAAGGGCTTGGAAATGAAAAAGGGCCCTGTTGTACTTAAACATGGCTTGGAAATGAAAAAAGGGGGCTTGTTGTACTTAAATAGTTTTTGGAAATGAAAAAGGGGCATGTTGTACATAAACAGGGCTTGAAATGAAAAAGGGGCTTGTTGAAGTTAAACAGGGCTTGGAATGAAAAAGGGGCATGTTATACTTAAACAGGGCTTGAAAATGAAAAAGAGGCATGTTGTACTTAAAACGGGCTTGGAAATGAAAAAAGGGGGCCTGTTGTATTTAAACATGGCTTGGAAATGAAAAAGGGCTTGTTATACTTAAACAGGGCTTGGAATGAAAAAGGGGACTGCTATACTTAAATATGGCTTAGAAATGAAAAAAGGGGGCCTGTTGTACTTAAACAGGGCTTGGAAATGAAAAGGGCTCTGTTGTACTTAAACAGGGCTTGGAATGAAAAAGGGGCCGATTGTAGTTAAACAGGGCTTGAAAATGAAAAAAGGGGTCTGTTGTACTTAAACAGGGCTTGGAAATAAAAAAGGTGCCTGTTGTACTTAAACAGGACTTGGAATTAAAAAGGGGCATGTTGTACTTAAACAGGGCTTAGAAAGAAAAATGGACATGTTGTACTTAAACAATGCATGGAATTGAAAAAGGGGCATTTATTACTTAAATAGGGCATGGAATAAAAAATGGGCCTGTTGTACTTAAATAGGGCTTGGAAATGAAAAAGGGGCATGTTGTACTTAAACAGGACATGGAAATGAAAAAAGGGGGCCTGTTCTACTTAAACAGGGCTTGGAAATGAAAAAGGGGTCTGTTATACTTAAACAGGACTTGGAAAGAAAAGGGGCCTGTTGTACTGATACAGGGCTTGGGATGAAAAATGGGCCTGTTGTAGTTAAACATGGCTTGGAATGAAAAAGGGGCTTGTTGTACTTAAAAAGGGCTTGGAAATGAAAAAGGGCCCTGTTGTACTTAAACATGGATTGGAAATGAAAAAAGGGGGCTTGTTGTACTTAAATAGTTTTTGGAAATGAAAAAGGGGCATGTTGTACATAAACAGGGCTTGAAATGAAAAAGGGGCTTGTTGAAGTTAAACAGGGCTTGGAATGAAAAAGGGGCATGTTATACTTAAACAGGGCTTGAAAATGAAAAAGAGGCATGTTGTACTTAAAACGGGCTTGGAAATGAAAAAAGGGGGCCTGTTGTACTTAAACATGGCTTGGAAATGAAAAGGGCTTGTTGTACTTAAACAGGGCTTGGAATGAAAAAGGGGACTGCTATACTTAAATATGGCTTAGAAATGAAAAAAGGGGGCCTGTTGTACTTAAACAGGGCTTGGAAATGAAAAGGGCTCTATTGTACTTAAACATGGCTTGGAATGAAAAAGGGGCCGGTTGTAGTTAAACAGGGCTTGAAAATGAAAAAAGGGGTCTGTTGTACTTAAACAGGGCTTGGAAATAAAAGAGGTGCCTGTTGTACTTAAACAGGACTTGGAATTAAAAAGGGGCATGTTGTACTTAAACAGGGCTTTGAAAGAAAAATGGACATGTTGTACTTAAACAATGCATGGAATTGAAAAAGGGGCATTTATTACTTAAACAGGGTTATGGAATAAAAAATGGGCCTGTTGTACTTAAATAGGGCTTGGAAATGAAAAAGGGGCCAGTTGTACTTAAATAGGGCTTGGAAATGAAAAAAGGGGGCCTGTTGTACTTAAACAGGGCTTGGAAATGAAAAAGGGGTCTATTGTACTTAAACAGGACTTGAAAATGAAAAAAAGGGCATGTTATACTTAAACAAGGCTTGGAAATGAAAAAGGGGTCTATTGTACTTAAACAAGCTTGGAATTGAAAAAGGGGCCTGTTGTACTTAAACTGAGCTTGGAATGAAAAAGGGGCCTGTTGTACTTAAACAGGGCTTGGAAATGAAAAAGGAGCATATTGTACTTAAATGGGGCTTGGAATGAAAAAGGGGTCTGTTGTACTTAAACAGGACTTGGAAAGAAAAGGGGCCTATTGTACTTAAATAGGGCTTGGAATGAAAAAGGGGCTTGGAAATGAAAAAGGGGTCTGTTGTACTTAAAATGGCTTAGAAATGAAAAAAGGGGGCCTGTTGTACTTAAATAGTTTTTGGAAAGGAAAAAGAGGCATGTTGTACATAAACAGGGCTTGGAATGAAAAAGGGGCTTGTTGAAATTAAACAGGGCTTGGAATGAAAAAAGGGCTTGTTGTACTTAAACAGAGCTTGAAAATGAAAAAGGGGTCTGTTGTACTTAAACAGGGCTTGGAAATGAAAAAAAGGGGCATGTTGTACTTAAATAGTGCTTGGAAATAAAAGAGGTGCCTGTTGTACTTAAACAGGTCTTGGAAATGAAAAAGCGGCATGTTGTACTTAAATATGGCTTAGAAATGAAAAAAGGGGGCCTGTTGTACTTAAATAGTTTTTGGAAATTAAAAATGGGCATGTTGTACATAAACAGGGCTTGGAATGAAAAAGGGCCATGTTGTACTTAAACAGGGTTTGAAAATGAAAAAAGGGTCTTTTGTAAATAAACAAGCTTGGAAATGAAAAAAGGGATAATGTTGTAATTAAATAGGGCTTGGAAATGAAAAAGGGACTTGTTGTACTTAAACAGGGCTTGGAATGAAAAAGGGGTCTGTTGTACTTAAACAGGGCTTGGAAATGAAAAAGGGGCATATTGTACTTAAATAGGGCTTGTAATGAAAAATGGGCCTGTTGCACTTAAATAGGGCTTGGAAATGAAAAAAGGGGGTCTGTTGTATTTAAAAAGGACTTGGAAATGAAAAAGGGGCATGTTGTACTTAAACAGGGCATGGAAATGAAAAAAGGGGGCCTGTTCTACTTAAACAAGGCTTGGAAATGAAAAAGGGGTCTGTTATACTTAAACAGGACTTGGAAAGAAAAGGGGCCTGTTGTACTGAAACAGGGCTTGGGATGAAAAATGGGCCTGTTGTAGTTAAACATGGCTTGGAATGAAAAAGGGGTTTGTTGTACTTAAAAAGGGCTTGGAAATGAAAAAGGGCCGTGTTGTACTTAAACATGGCTTGGAAATGAAAAAACGGGGCTTGTTGTACTTAAATAGTTTTTGGAAATGAAAAAGGGGCATGTTGTACATAAACAGGACTTGAAATGAAAAAGGGGCTTGTTGAAGTTAAACATGGCTTGGAATGAAAAAGGGGCATGTTATACTTAAACAGGGCTTGAAAATGAAAAAGAGGCATGTTGTACTTAAAACGGGCTTGGAAATGAAAAAAGGGGCCCTGTTGTACTTAAACATGGCTTGGAAATGAAAAAGGGCTTGTTGTACTTAAACAGGGCTTGGAATGAAAAAGGGGACTGCTATACTTAAATATGGCTTAGAAATGAAAAAAGGGGGCCTGTTGTACTTAAACAGGGCTTGGAAATGAAAAAGGGCTCTGTTGTACTTAAATAGGGCTTGGAATGAAAAAGGGGCCGGTTGTAGTTAAACAGGGCTTGAAAATGAAAAAAAGGGTCTGTTGTACTTAAACAGAGCTTGGAAATAAAAGAGGTGCCTGTTGTACTTAAACAGGACTTGGAAATGAAAAAGGGGTCTGTTGTACTTAAATAGAGTTTGGAATGAAAAAGGGGCATGTTGTACTTAAACAGGGATTGGAAATGAAAAAGGAGTCTGTTCTACTTAAAAAGAGCTTGGCAATGAAACAAAGGGGCATGTTGTACTTAAACAGGGCTTGGAAATGAAAAAGGAGCCTGCTGTACTTAAACATGGCTTGGAATGAAAAAAGGGCTTGTTGTACTTAAACAGGGCTTGGAATGAAAAATGGACATGTTGTACTTAAACATGGCTTGGAAATGAAAAAGGGGCATGTTATACTTAAACAGGACTTGGAATGAAAAAGGGGCCTGTTGTACTTAAACAGTGCTTGGAATGGATAAGGGGCATGTTGTACTTAAACAGGGCTTGGAATTGAAACGGGCATATTTTACTTAAACAGGACTTGGAATGAAAAAGGGGCCTGTTGTACTTAAACAGGGCTTGGAAATGAAAAATGGGGCATGTTGTACTTAAACAGGGCTAGGAAATGAAAAAAGGATTTTGTTGTAATAAACAAGCTTGGAAATGAAAAAATGGGGCATGTTGTAATTAAATAGGGCTTGGAAATGAAAAAGAGGCCTGTTGTACTTAAACATGGCTTGGAATGAAAAAGGGGCCTGGTCGTACTTAAACAAGGCTTGGAAATGAAAAAGGGGCATATTGTACTTAAATAGTGCTTGGAATGAAAAAGGGGCTTGTTGTACTTAACTAGGGCTCAGAAATGAAAAAAAAGGGCCTGTTATATTTAAAAAGGACTTGGAAATGAAAAAGGGGCCTCTTGTACTTAAATAGGACATGAAAATGAAAAAAGGGGGCTTGTTGTACTTAAACAGGGCTTGAAAATGTAAAAGGGACCTGTTATACTTAAACAGGACTTGGAAAGAAAAGGGGCTTGTTGTACTTAAACAGGGCTTGGAATGAAAAATGGGCCTGTTGCAGTTAAACCGGGCTTGGAATGAAAAGGGGGCTTGTTGTACTTAAACAGGGCTTGAAAATGAAAAATGGGCCTGTTGTAATGAAACATGGCTTGATAATTAAAAAAGGGTGTCTGTTGTACTTAAATAGTTTTTGGAAATGAAAAAGGGGCTTTTGAACTTAAATAGGGCTTGGAATGAAAAAGCGGACTGTTGTACTTAAACAGGGCTTGGAAATGAAAAAGGAGCCTGTTGTACTTAAACAATAATTGGAAATGAAAAAAGGGAGCCGGTTGTATTTAAACAGGGCTTGGAAATGAAAAAAGGGCTTGTTGTACTTAAACAAGGCTTGAAGATTAAAAAGGGGTATGTTGTATTTAAACAGGGTTTGGAAATGAAAAAAATCGGCCAGTTGTACTTAAACAGGGGTTGGGAATGAAAAAGGGGCCTGTTGTACTTAAACAGGGGTAAGAAATGAAAAAAGAGGGGCTATTGTACTTAAACAGAGCTTGGAAATGAAAAGGGGCGTGTTATACTTAAAAAAGGATTGGAAGGAAAAAGGGGCCTGTTGTACTTAAACAGGGCTTGGAATTGAAACGAGCATGTTTTACTTAAACAGGACTTGGAATGAAAAAGGGGCCTGTTGTACTTAAACATGACTTGGAAATGAAAAAGGGGTCTGTTGTACATAAACAGGGTTTGGAAATGAAAAAAGTGGCTTGTTGTACTTAAACGGGACTTGGAAATGAAAAAGTTGTATGTTGTAAATAAACAAGCTTGGAAATGAAAAAAGGGGCCTGTTGTACTTAAACTGGGCTTGGAAATGAAAAAGGGGTCTGTTGTACTTAAACAAGCTTGGAAATTAAAAAAAGGGGCATGTTGTAATTAAACAGGGCTTGGAAATGAAAAAGGGGCAAGTTGTACTTAAACAGGATTTGGAATGAAAAAGGGGCCTGTTGTACTTAAACAGGGCTTGGAAATGAAAAATTGGTATATTGTACTTAAATAGGGCTTGGATTGAAAAAGGGATCTGTTGTACTTAAATAAGGTTTGGAAATGAAAAAAGGGGGCTTGTTGTATTTAAAAAGGACTTGGAAATGAAAAAGGGGCATGTTGTACTTAAACAGGGCATGAAAATGAAAAAAGGGGGCCTGTTGTACTTAAACAGGGCTTGGAAATGAAAAAGGGATCTGTTGTACTTAAACAATACTTGGAGAGAAAAGGGGCCTGTTGTACTTAAACAGGGCTTGGAATGAAAAATGGGCATGTTGTAGTTAAACAGGGCTTGGAATGAAAAAGGGGCTTGTTGTACTTAAATAGGGCTTAAAAATGAAAAAAGGGCCTGTTGTACATAAACGAGGCTTGGAAATGAAAAAAGGGGGCCTGTTGTACTTAAATAGTTTTTGGAAATGAAAAAGGGGCATGTTGTACATAAACAGGGCTTGGAATGAAAAAGTGGCTTGTTGAAGTTAAATAGGGCTTGAAATGTAAAAGGGGTCTGTTGTATTTAAACAGGGCTTGGAAATGAAAAAGGGGCCTGTTGTACTTAAACAGGGCTTGGAAATGAAAAAGGGGGTCTGTTGTACTTAAAAAGAGCTTGGAAATGACAAAATGGCTTGTTGTACTTAAACAGAACTTCGAATTAAAAAGGGGCATGTTGTATTTAAATAGGGCTTGGAATGAAAAAAAGGGGACTGTTGTACTTAAACAGGGCTTGAGAATGAAAAAGGGGAATGTTGTACTTAAACAGGGCTTAGAAATGAAAAAAGAGGGCCTGTTGTACTTAAACAAGGATTAAAAATTAAAAAGGAGTCTGTTATACTTAAACAGGGCTTGGAAGGAAAAAGGGGACTGTTATACTTAAACAGGGCTTGGAATTGAAACGGGCATGTTTTACTTAAACATGACTTGGAATGAAAAAGGGGCATGTTTTACTTAAACATGGTTGGAAATGAAAAAGGGGTCTGTCGTACTTAAACAAGGCTTGGAAATGAAAAAATGGGCCTGTTGTACTTAAACAGGGCTTGGAAATGAAAAAGGAGTCTGTTGTAAATAAACAAGCATCGAAATGAAAAAAGGGGGCATGTTGTAATTAAAGAGGGCTTGGAATGAAAATGGGGTCTGTTGTACTTAAAGAGGGCTTGGAAATGAAAAAAGGGGGCCTGTTGTACTTAAACGGGGCTTGGAAATGAAAAAGTTGCCAGTTGTACTTAAACAAGGCTTGCAATGAAAAATTGGCCTGTTTTAGTTAAACAGGGTGTAGATTGAAAAAGGGGCCTGTTGTACTTAAACAGGGTTTGGAAAAGAAAAAGGGGCGTGTTGTATTTAAACAAGGCTTAGAAATGAAAAAGGGGCCTGTTGTACTTAAACAAGCTTGGAAATGAAAAAAGGGGGCATGTTGTAATTAAACAGGGATGGAAATCAAATAGTGGCATGTTGTACTTAAACAGGGCTTGGAATGAAAAAGGGGCCTTTGTACTTAAACAGGGCTTGGAAATGAAAAAGGGGCATATTGTACTTAAATAGGGCTTGGAATGAAAAAGGGGCCTGTTGTACTTAAACAGGGCTTGGAAATGAAAAAAGGGGGCCTGTTGTATTTAAAAAGGACTTGGAAATGAAAAAGGGGCCTGTTGTACTTAAATAGGGCATGAAAATGAAAAAAGTGGGCCTGTTGTACTTAAATAGGGGTTGGAAATGAAAAAGGGGCATGTTGTACTTAAACACGACTTAGAAAGAAAAGAGGCTTGTTGTACTTAAACATGGCTTGGAATGAAAAATGGGTCTGTTGTAGTTAAACAGGGCTTGGAATGAAAAAGGGGCCTATTGTAATTAAACATGGCTTGGAAATGAAAAAAGGGGGCCTGTTGTACTTAAATAGTTTTTGGAAATGAAAAAGGGGCTTGTTGAACTTAAACAGGGCTTGGAATGAAAAAGGGGCCTGTTGTACTTAAACAGGGCTTAGAAATGGAAAAGGAGCCTGTTGTACTTAAACAGGGCTTGGAAATGAAAAAAAAGGGCCTGTTGTACTTAAACAGGGCTTGGAAATGAAAAAAGGGCTTGTTGTTCTTAAACAGGGTTTGGAATGAAAATGAGGCCTGTTGTACATAAAGAGGGCTTGGAAATGAAAAAAGGGGGCTTGTTGTACTTAAACAGGGCTTGGAAATGAAAAAGTGACCTGTTGTACTTAAACAAGGCTTGGAATGAAAAATGATCATGTTGTAGTTTAACACGACTTAGAATGAAAAAGGGGACTGTTGTACTTAAATAGGGTTTGGAAATGAAAAAATGGGCATGTTTTACTTAAACAGGGCTTGGAAATGAAAAAGGGCTTGTTGTTCTTAAACATGGCTTTGAAATAAAAAAGTGGGCCTATTGTACTTAAACAATTTTTGGAAATGAAAAAGGGGCATGTATTACTTAAACAGGGCTTGGAATGAAAAACGGGCTTGTTGTACTTAAACAGGGCTTGCAATAAAAAAAGGGCTTGTTGTACCTAAACAGGGCTTTGAAATGATAAAGGGGTCTGTTGTACTTAAACAAGCTTGGAAATGAAAAAAGGGGGCCTGTTGTACTTAAACAGGGCTTGGAAATGAAAAAGGGGCGTGTTGTACTTAAACAGGGCTTGGAAATGAAAAACGGGGGCATGTTGTAATTAAACAGGGTTTGGAAATGAAAAAGGTGTCTGTTGTACGTAAACAGGGCTTAAAAATGAAAAAAGTGGCCTGTTGTACTTAAACAGGGCTTGGAAATGAAAAAGGGGTTTGTTGTACTTAAACAAGCTTCGAAATGAAAAAAAGGGGCATGTTGTAATTAAATAGGGCTTGGAAATGAAAAAGGGGCATATTGTACTTAAACAGGGCTTGGAATGAAAAAGGGGCCTGTTGTACTTAAATAGGGCTTAGAAATGAAAAAGGGGCATATTGAAATTAAATAGGGCTTGGAATGAAAAAGGGGCCTGTTGTACTTAAACATGGTTTGGAATTAAAAAAAAGGGGCCCGTTGTATTTGAAAAGGACTTGGAAATGAAAAAGGGGCCTGTTGTACTTAAACAGAGCATGAAAATGAAAAAAGGGGGCCTGTTGTACTTAAATAGGGCTTGGAAATGAAAAAAGGGTCTGTTGTACTTAAACAGTACTTGGACAGAAAAGGGGCCTGTTGTAAATAAACAGGACTTGGAATGAAAAATGGGCCTGTTGTAGTTAAACATTGCTTGGAATGAAAAATTGGCTAGTTGTACTTAAACAGGGCTTGGAAATGAAATAGGGGCCTGTTGTACTTAAACATGGCTTGAAAATGAAAAAAAGGGGCCTGTTGTACTTAAATAGTTTTTGGAAATGAAAAAGGGGCATGTTGTTCATAAACAGGGCTTGGAATGAAAAATTGGTTTGATGAAGTTAAACAGGGCTTGGTATTTAAAAGGGGCCTGTTGTACTTAAACAGGGCTTGGAAATGAAAAAGGGCTTGTTGTACTTAAATAGGGCTTGAAAAATAAAAAGGGTGCCTGTTGTCTTTAAACAGGGCTTGGAAATGAAAAAAAGGTCTTGTTGTACTTAAACTGGGCTTGGAATGAAAAAGGGGCCTGTTGTACTTAGACATGGTTTGGAAATGAAAAACGGGCCTGTTGTACTTAAACAGAGCTTGGAATGAAAAAGGGGCCTATTTTACTTAAACAAGGCTTGGAAATCAAAAAGGGGTCTGTTGAACATAAACAGGGCTTGGAAACGAAAAAAGGGGGCCTATTGTACTTAAACAAAGCTTGAAAATGAAAGAGGGGTCTGTTGTACTTAAACAAGCTTGGAAATGAAAAAAGGGGGTCTGTTGTACTTAAACAAGGCTTGGAAATGAAAAAGGGGCATGTTGTACTTAAACAGGGCTTGGAATGAAAAATGGGCCTGTTGTACTTAAATAGGGCTTGGTAATGAAAAAGGGGCATATTGTACTTAAACATGGCTTGGAAAGGAAAAAAAGGGGGCCTGTTGTACTTAAAATGTTTTTAGAAATGAAAAAGGGGCATGTTGTACATAAACAGGGCTTGGAATAAAAATGTGGCTTGTTGAAGGTAAACAGGGCTTGGAATATAAAAGGGGCCTGTTGTACTTATACAGGGCTTGGAAATTAAAAAGGGGCTTGTTGTACTTAAACAGGGCTTGGAAATGAAAAAAGGGTGTCTGTTGTACTTAAACAGGGCTTAGAAATGAAAAAAGGTATTGTTGTACTTAAACTGGGATTGGAATGAAAAAGGGGCCTGTTGTACTTAAACATGACTTGGAAATGAAAAACGGGCCTATTGTACTTAAACAAAGCTTGGAATGAAAAAGGGGCCTATTTTACTTAAACAAGGCTTGGAAATTAAAAAGGGGTTTGTTGAACTTAAACAGGGTTTGTAAATGAAAAAAGGGGGCCTATTGTACTTAAACAGAGCTTGGAAGTGAAAAAGGGGTCTGTTGTACTTAAACAAGCTTGGAAATGAAAAAAGGGGGTCTGTTGTACTTATACAGGGCTTGGAAATGAAAAAGGGGTATGTTGTACTTAAACAGGACTTGAAATGAAAAAGGGGCCTCTTGTACTAAAACAGGGCTTGGAAATGAAAAAAGGGGCCTGTTGTACTTAAACAGGGTTTAGAAATGAAAAATGGGCTTGTTGTACTTAAATATGGCTTGGAAATAAAAAAAAGGGGTCTGTTGTACTTAAACAGGGCTTGGAAATGAAAAAGGGACATGTTGTACTTAAATAGGGCCTTGAAAGTAAATGGGTCTGATGTACTTAAACAGAGTTTGGAATGAAAATGGCGCCTGTTGTACTTAAGCAGGGCTTGGAAATGAAAAATGGATCTGTTGTACTTAAATAGGGCTTGGAAATGAAAAAACCGGGCCTGTTGTATTTAAATCGGGCTTGGAAATAAAAAAGGTGCCTGTTGTACTTAAATAGGACTTGGAATGAAAAAGGGGCCTGTTGTACATAAACATGGCTTGGAAATGAAAAAGGGGTCTGTGGTAATTAAACAGGGTTTGGAAATGAAAAAAAGGGCCTGTTGTACTTAAACATGGCTTGGAAATGAAAAAGATGTCTGTTTTACTAAAACAAGTTTGGAAAGGAAAAAAGGGGGCCTGTAGTAATTAAACAAGGCTTGGAAATGAAAAAGGGGCCTGTTGTACTTAAATAGGGTTTGGAATGAAAAAGGGGTCCATTGTACTTAAACAGGGCCTGGAAATGAAAAAGGGGACAGTTGTACTTAAATAGGGCATAAAATGAAAAAGGGGTCTGTTGTATTTAAACAGGACTTGGAAATGAAAAAAAGGGGCCTATTGTACATAAATTGGGCTTGGAAATGAAAAAAAGGCAAGTTGTACTTAAACAGGGTTTGGAAATGAAAAAAGGGGTTCTGTTGTACTTTAACAGAGCTTGGAAATGAAAAAGGGGTCTGTTGTACTTAAAAAGGGCTTGGAAATGAAAAAAGGGACTGTTGTACTTAAACAGGGGTAAGAAATGAAAAAAGAGGGGCTATTGTACTTAAACAGGGCTTGGAAATGAAAAGGGGCGTGTTATACTTAAAAAAGGATTGGAAGGAAAAAGGGGCCTGTTGTACTTAAACAGGGCTTGGAATTGAAACGGGCATGTTTTACTTAAACAGGACTTGGAATGAAAAAGGGGCCTGTTGTACTTAAACATGACTTGGAAATGAAAAAGGGGTCTGTTGTACATAAACAGGGTTTGGAAATGAAAAAAGAGGCTTGTTGTACTTAAACGGGACTTGGAAATGAAAAAGTTGTATGTTGTAAATAAACAAGCTTGGAAATGAAAAAAGGGGCCTGTTGTACTTAAACTGGGCTTGAAAATGAAAAAGGGGTCTGTTGTACTTAAACAAGCTTGGAAATTAAAAAAAGGGGCATGTTGTAATTAAACAGGGCTTGGAAATGAAAAAGGGGCAAGTTGTACTTAAACAGGATTTGGAATGAAAAAGGGGCCTGTTGTACTTAAACAGGGCTTGGAAATGAAAAATTGGTATATTGTACTTAAATAGGGCTTGGATTGAAAAAGGGATCTGTTGTACTTAAATAAGGCTTGGAAATGAAAAAAGGGGGCTTGTTGTATTTAAAAAGGACTTGGAAATGAAAAAGGGGCCTGTTGTACTTAAACAGGGCATGAAAATGAAAAAAGGGGGCCTGTTGTACTTAAACAGGGCTTGGAAATGAAAAAGGGATCTGTTGTACTTAAACATTACTTGGAGAGAAAAGGGGCCTGTTGTACTTAAACAGGGCTTGGAATGAAAAATGGGCATGTTGTAGTTAAACAGGGCTTGGAATGAAAAAGGGGCTTGTTGTACTTAAATAGGGCTTAAAAATGAAAAAAGGGCCTGTTGTACATAAACGAGGCTTGGAAATGAAAAAAGGGGGCCTGTTGTACTTAAATAGTTTTTGGAAATGAAAAAGGGGCATGTTGTACATAAACAGGGCTTGGAATGAAAAAGTGGCTTGTTGAAGTTAAATAGGGCTTGAAATATAAAAGGGGTCTGTTGTACTTAAACAGGGCTTGGAAATGAAAAAGGGGCCTGTTGTACTTAAACAGGGCTTGGAAATGAAAAAGGGGGTCTGTTGTACTTAAAAAGAGCTTGGAAATGACAAAATGGCTTGTTGTACTTAAACAGGACTTCGAATTAAAAAGGGGAATGTTGTATTTAAATAGGGCTTGGAATGAAAAAAAGGGGACTGTTGTACTTAAACAGGGCTTGAGAATGAAAAAGGGGAATGTTGTACTTAAACAAGGCTTAGAAATGAAAAAAGAGGGCCCGTTGTACTTAAACAAGGATTAAAAATTAAAAAGGAGTCTGTTATACTTAAACAGGGCTTGGAAGGAAAAAGGGGACTGTTATACTTAAACAGGGCTTGGAATTAAAACGGGCATGTTTTACTTAAACATGACTTGGAATGAAAAAGGGGCATGTTTTACTTAAACATGGTTGGAAATGAAAAAGGGGTCTGTCGTACTTAAACAAGGCTTGGAAATGAAAAAATGGGCCTGTTGTACTTAAACAGGGCTTGGAAATGAAAAAGGAGTCTGTTGTAAATAAACAAGCATCGAAATGAAAAAAGGGGGCATGTTGTAATTAAAGAGGGCTTGGAATGAAAATGGGGTCTGTTGTACTTAAAGAGGGCTTGGAAATGAAAAAAGGGGGCCTGTTGTACTTAAACGGGGCTTGGAAATGAAAAAGTTAACAGTTGTACTTAAACAAGGCTTGGAATGAAAAATGGGCCTGTTTTAGTTAAACAGGGTGTAGATTGAAAAAGGGGCCTGTTGTACTTAAACAGGGTTTGGAAAAGAAAAAGGGGCGTGTTGTATTTAAACAAGGCTTAGAAATGAAAAAGGGGCCTGTTGTACTTAAACAAGCTTGGAAATGAAAAAAAGGGGCATGTTGTAATTAAATAGGGATGGAAATGAAATAGTGGCATGTTGTACTTAAACAGGGCTTGGAATGAAAAAGGGGCCTTTGTACTTAAACAGGGCTTGGAAATGAAAAAGGGGCATATTGTACTTAAATAGGGCTTGGAATGAAAAAGGGGCCTGTTGTACTTAAACAGGGCTTGGAAATGAAAAAAGGGGGCCTGTTGTATTTAAAAAGGACTTGGAAATGAAAAAGGGGCCTGTTGTACTTAAATAGGGCATGAAAATGAAAAAAGTGGGCCTGTTGTACTTAAATAGGGGTTGGAAATGAAAAAGGGGCATGTTGTACTTAAACACGACTTAGAAAGAAAAGAGGCTTGTTGTACTTAAACATGGCTTGGAATGAAAAATGGGTCTGTTGTAGTTAAACAGGGCTTGGAATGAAAAAGGGGCCTATTGTAATTAAACATGGCTTGGAAATGAAAAAAGGGGGCCTGTTGTACTTAAATAGTTTTTGGAAATGAAAAAGGGGCTTGTTGAACTTAAACAGGGCTTGGAATGAAAAAGGGGTCTGTTGTACTTAAACAGGGCTTAGAAATGGAAAAGGAGCCTGTTGTACTTAAACAGGGCTTGGAAATGAAAAAAAGGGGCCTGTTGTACTTAAACAGGGCTTGGAAATGAAAAAAGGGCTTGTTGTTCTTAAACAGGGTTTGGAATGAAAATGAGGCCTGTTGTACATAAAGAGGGCTTGGAAATGAAAAAAGGGGGCCTGTTGTACTTAAACAGGGCTTGGAAATGAAAAAGTGACCTGTTGTACTTAAACAAGGCTTGGAATGAAAAATGATCATGTTGTAGTTTAACACGACTTAGAATGAAAAAGGGGACTGTTGTACTTAAATAGGGTTTGGAAATGAAAAAATGGGCATGTTTTACTTAAACAGGGCTTGGAAATGAAAAAGGGCTTGTTGTTCTTAAACATGGCTTTGAAATAAAAAAGTGGGCCTATTGTACTTAAACAATTTTTGGAAATGAAAAAGGGGCATGTATTACTTAAACAGGGCTTGGAATGAAAAACGGGCTTGTTGTACTTAAACAGGGCTTGCAATAAAAAAAGGGCTTGTTTTACCTAAACAGGGCTTTGAAATGATAAAGGGGTCTGTTGTACTTAAACAAGCTTGGAAATGAAAAAAGGGGGCCTGTTGTACTTAAACAGGGCTTGGAAATGAAAAAGGGGCGTGTTGTACTTAAACAGGGCTTGGAAATGAAAAACGGGGGCATGTTGTAATTAAACAGGGTTTGGAAATGAAAAAGGTGTCTGTTGTACGTAAACAGGGCTTAAAAATGAAAAAAGTGGCCTGTTGTACTTAAACAGGGCTTAAAAATGAAAAAGGGGTTTGTTGTACTTAAACAAGCTTCGAAATGAAAAAAAGGGGCATGTTGTAATTAAATAGGGCTTGGAAATGAAAAAGGGGCATATTGTACTTAAACAGGGCTTGGAATGAAAAAGGGGCCTGTTGTACTTAAATAGGGCTTAGAAATGAAAAAGGGGCATATTGAAATTAAATAGGGCTTGGAATGAAAAAGGGGCCTGTTGTACTTAAACAGGGTTTGGAATTAAAAAAAGGGGGCCTGTTGTATTTGAAAAGGACTTGGAAATGAAAAAGGGGCCTGTTGTACTTAAACAGGGCATGAAAATGAAAAAAGGGGGCCTGTTGTACTTAAACAGGGCTTGGAAATGAAAAAAGGGTCTGTTGTACTTAAACAGTACTTGGACAGAAAAGGGGCCTGTTGTAAATAAACAGGGCTTGGAATGAAAAATGGGCCTGTTGTAGTTAAACATTGCTTGGAATGAAAAATTGGCTAGTTGTACTTAAAAGGGCTTGGAAATGAAAAAGGGGCCTGTTGTACTTAAACATGGCTTGAAAATGAAAAAAAGGGGCCTGTTGTACTTAAATAGTTTTTGGAAATGAAAAAGGGGCATGTTGTTCATAAACAGGGCTTGGAATGAAAAATTGGTTTGATGAAGTTAAACAAGGCTTGGTATTTAAAAGGGACTTGGAAATGAAAAAGGGCTTGTTGTACTTAAATAGGGCTTGAAAAATAAAAAGGGTGCCTGTTGTCTTTAAACAGGGCTTGGAAATGAAAAAAAGGTCTTGTTGTACTTAAACTGGGCTTGGAATAAAAAAGGGGCCTGTTGTACTTAGACATGGTTTGGAAATGAAAAACGGGCCTGTTGTACTTAAACAGAGCTTGGAATGAAAAAGGGGCCTATTTTACTTAAACAAGGCTTGGAAATCAAAAAGGGGTCTGTTGAACATAAACAGGGCTTGGAAACGAAAAAAGGGGGCCTATTGTACTTAAACAAAGCTTGGAAATGAAAGAGGGGTCTGTTGTACTTAAACAAGCTTGGAAATGAAAAAAGGGGGTCTGTTGTACTTAAACAAGGCTTGGAAATGAAAAAGGGGCATGTTGTACTTAAACAGGGCTTGGAATGAAAAATGGGCCTGTTGTACTTAAACAGGGCTTGGATATGAAAAAAGGGGTCTGTTGTACTTAAACAGGGTTTAGAAATGAAAAATGGGCTTGTTGTACTTAAATATGGCTTGGAAATAAAAAAAAGGGGTCTGTTGTACTTAAACAGGGCTTGGAAATGAAAAAGGGACATGTTGTACTTAAATAGGGCCTTGAAAGTAAATGGGTCTGATGTACTTAAACAGAGTTTGGAATGAAAATGGGGCCTGTTGTACTTAAACAGGGCTTGGAAATGAAAAATGGATCTGTTGTACTTAAATAGGGCTTGGAAATGAAAAAACAGGGCCTGTTGTATTTAAATCGGGCTTGGAAATAAAAAAGGTGCCTGTTGTACTTAAATAGGACTTGGAATGAAAAAGGGGCCTGTTGTACTTAAACATGGCTTGGAAATGAAAAAGGGGTCTGTTGTAATTAAACAGGGTTTGGAAATGAAAAAAAGGGCCTGTTGTACTTAAACATGGCTTGGAAATGAAAAAGATGTCTGTTTTACTAAAACAAGCTTGGAAAGGAAAAAAGGGGGCCTGTAGTAATTAAACAAGGCTTGGAAATGAAAAAGGGGCTGTTGTACTTAAATAGGGTTTGGAATGAAAAAGGGGTCCATTGTACTTAAACAGGGCCTGGAAATGAAAAAGGGGACGGTTGTACTTAAATAGGGCATAAAATGAAAAAGGGGTCTGTTGTATTTAAACAGGACTTGGAAATGAAAAAAGGGGGCCTATTGTACATAAATTGGGCTTGGAAATGAAAAAAAGGCAAGTTTTACTTTAACAGGGTTTGGAAATGAAAAAAGGGGTTCTGTTGTACTTTAACAGAGCTTGGAAATGAAAAAGGGGTCTGTTGTACTTAAAAAGGGCTTGGAAATGAAAAAAGGGATTGTTGTACTTAAACAGGGCTTGGAATGAAAAAGGGTCCTGTTTTACTTAAACATGGCTTGAAAATGAAAAACGGGCATGTTGTACTTAAACAGAGCTTGGAATGAAAAAGGGGCCTATTGTACTTAAACAGGGCTTGGAATGAAAAAGGGGCCTATTGTACTTAAACAGGGCATGTAAATGAAAAAAGGGGGACTTTAGTACTTAAAAAGTTTTTGTAAATAAATAAGGGGCATGTTGTACTTACAAAGGGTTTGGAATGAAAAAGGGGCTTTTGTACTTAAACAGGGCTTGAAATGAAAAAGGGGCATGTTGTACTTTAACATGGTTTGGAATGAAAAAGGGGCCTATTGTACTTAAACATGGCTTGGAAATTAAAAAGGGGCCTATTGTACTTAAACAGGGCTTGGAAATGAAAATGGGGTCTGTTGTATTTAAACAAGCTTGGAAATGAAAAAAAGGGGGCCTGTTGTACTTAAACAGCTTTTGGAAATGAAAAATGGGTCTGTTCTACTTAAACATGGCTTGGAATAAAATATGGGCCTGATGTACTTAAACATGGCTTGGAAATGAAAAACGGGCATGTTGTACTTAAATAGGGCTTGGAATGAAAAATGGGTCTGTTGTACTTAAACAAGGCTTGAAAATGAAAAAGGGGTCTATTGTATTTAAACAAGCTTGGAAATGAAAAAAGATAGCATGTTTTACCTAAACAGGTCTTGGAAAAGAAAAAGGGGTTTGTTGTACTTAAACAGGGCTTGGAATGAAAAAGGGGCCTCTTGTACTTAAACAGGGCTTGGAAATGAAAAAGGGGCATGTTGTACTTAAACAGGGTTTGGAATGAAAAATGGACCTGTTGTACTTAAACAGTGTCTTGAAATGAAAAAGGGGTCTGTTGTACTTAAAAAGGGGTTGGAAATGAAAAAAGGGGGCCTGTTGTACTTAAACAGGGCTTGGAAATGAAAAAGGGGGTCTCTTGTACTTAAAAGGGCTTGGAAATGAAAAAAGGGATTGTTGTACTTAAACAGGGCTTGGAATGAAAAAGGGTCATGTTTTACTTAAACATGGCTTGAAAATGAAAAACGGGCATGTTGTACTTAAAAAGATCTTGGAATGAAAAAGGGGCCTATTGTACTTAAACAGGGCTTGGAAATGAAAAAGGGTCTGTTGTACTTAAACAGGGCTTAGAAATGAAAAAAGGGGCCTGTTGTACTTAAACATGGCTTGGAAACGAAAAAGGGGTCTGTTGTACTTAAACAAGCTTCGAAATGAAAAAATGGGGCTTGTTGTACTTAAACAGGGCTTGGAAATGAAAAAAGGGGGCCTGTTTTACTTAAACATGGCTTGGAAATGAAAAAGGGGCGTGTTGTACTTAAACATGGTCTAGAATGAAAAAGGGGCCTGTTGTACTTAAACAGGGCTTGGAAATGAAAAAGGGGCCTGTTTTACTTAAACAGGGTTTAGAAATGAAAAATGGGCTTGTTGTACTTAAATATGGCTTGGAAATAAAAAAAAGGGGTCTGTTGTACTTAAACAGGGCTTGGAAATGAAAAAGGGGCATGTTTTACTTAAACAGGGCTAGGAAAGAAAAGGGGTCTGATGTACTTAAACAGATCTTGGAATGAAAAAGGGGCCTGTTGTACTTAAATAGGGCTTTGAAATGAAAAAGGGAACTGTTGTACTTAAATAGGGCTTGGAAATGAAAAAACGGGGCCTGTTGTACTTAAACAGGGCTTGGAAATGAAAAAGGGGCCTATTGTACTTAAACAGGACTTGGAATGAAAAAGGGGCATGTAGTACTAAAACATGGCTTGGAAATGAAAAAGGGGTCTGTTGTACTTAAAAAGGGCTTGGAAATGAAAAAAATGGCTTGTTGTACTTAAATAGGGCTTGGTAATGAAAAAGGGGTCTGTTGTACTTAAACAAGCTTGGAAATGAAAAAAAGGGAGCCTGTTATAATTAAACAAGGCTTGGAAATGAAAAAAGGGCCTGTTATACTTAAACAGTGTTTAGAAATGAAAAATGGGCTTGTTGTACTTAAATATGGCTTGGAAATAAAAAAAAGGGGTCTGGTGTACTTAAACAGCTCTTGGAAATGAAAAAGGGGCATGTTGTACTTAAACAGAGCTTGGAAAGTAAATGGGTCTGATGTACTTAAACAGAGCTTGGAATGAAAATGGGGCCTGTTGTACTTAAACAGGGCTTGGAAATGAAAAATGGATCTGTTGTACTTAAATAGGGCTTGGAAATAAAAAGACAGGGCCTGTTGTATTTAAATCGGGCTTGGAAATAAAAAAGGTGCCTGTTGTACTTAAACAGGACTTGGAATGAAAAAGGGGCCTATTGTACTTAAACATGGCTTGGAAATGAAAAAGGGGTCTGTTGTAATTAAACAGGGCTTGGAAATGAAAAAAAGGGCCTGTTGTACTTAAATATGGCTTGGAAATGAAAAAGATGTCTGTTGTACTAAAACAAGCTTGGAAAGTAAAAAAGGGGGCCTGTAGTAATTAAACAAGGCTTGGAAATGAAAAAGGGGCCTGTTGTACTTAAATAGGGTTTGGAATGAAAAAGGGGTCCATTGTACTTAAACAGGGCCTGGAAAAGAAAAAGGGGACGGTTGTACTTAAATAGGGCATAAAATGAAAAAGAGGGCTGTTGTATTTAAACAGGACTTGGAAATGAAAAAAGGGGGCCTATTGTACATAAAATGGGCTTGGAAATGAAAAAAAGGCATGTTGTACTTAAACATGGTTTGGAAATGAAAAAAGGGGTTCTGTTGTACTTGAACAGAGCTTGGAAATGAAAAAGGGGTCTGTTGTACTTAAACAGGGCTTGGAAAGAAAAGGGGACTATTGTACTTAAACAGGGCTTGGAATGAAAATGGGGCATGTTGTAGTTAAACATGGCTTGGAATGAAAAAGGGGCATGTTATACTTAAACAAGTATTGGAAATGAAAAAGTTGACTGTTGTACTTAAACAGTGCTTGGAAATGAAAAAAGGGGGACTGTTGTACTTAAATTGTTTTTGGAAATAAAAAAAGGGGCATGTTGTACTTACAAAGGGCTTGGAATGAAAAAGGGGCTTGTTGTACTTAAACAGGGCTTGAAATGAAAAAGGGGCATGTTGTACTTAAACATGGCTTGGAATGAAAAAGGGGCCTATTGTACTTAAACATGGCTTGGAAATTAAAAACAGGCCTGTTGTACTTAAATAGGGCTCGAAATTAAAAAGGGGCCTATTGTACTTAAACAGGGCTTGGAAATGAAAATTGGGTCTGTTGTATTTAAACAAGCTTGGAAATGAAAAAAGGGGGCCTGTTGTACTTAAACAACTCTTGGAAATGAAAAAGGGGTCTGTTCTACTTAAACATGGCTTGAAATGAAAAATGGGCCTGATGTACTTAAACATGGCTTGGAAATGAAAAATGGGCATGTTGTAATTAAATAGGGCTTGAAATGGAAAAGGGGTCTGTTGTACTTAAACAGGGCTTGGAAATGAAAAAGGAGTCTATTGTATTTAAACAAGCTTGGAAATGAAAAAAGATAGCATGTTTTACCTAAACAAGTCTTGGAAAAGAAAAAGGGGTTTGTTGTACTTAAACAAGGCTTGGAATGAAAAAGGGGCCTGTTGTACTTAAACAGGGCTTGGAAATGAAAAAGGGGCATGTTGTACTTAAACAGGGTTTGGAATGAAAAATGGACCTGTTGTACTTAAACAGTGTCTTGAAATGAAAAAGGGGTCTGTTTTACTTAAAAAGGGCTTGGAAATGAAAAAAGGGGGCCTGTTGTACTTAAACAGGGCTTGGAAATGAAAAAGGGGGCCTCTTGTACTTAAAAAGGGCTTTGAAATGAAAAAGGGTATGTTGTACTTAAATAGGGCTTAGAAATGAAAAAAGGGGCCTGTTGTACTTAAACATGGCTTGGAAACGAAAAAGGGGTCTGTTGTACTTAAACAAGCTTCGAAATGAAAAAATGGGACTGTTGTACTTAAACAGGGCTTGGAAATGAAAAAAGGGGGCCTGTTTTACTTAAACATGGCTTGGAAATGAAAAAGGGGCGTGTTGTACTTAAACAGGGTCTAGAATGAAAAAGGGGCCTGTTGTACTTAAACATGGCTTGGAAATGAAAAAGGGGCCTGTTGTACTTAAACAGGGTTTAGAAATGAAAAATGGGCTTGTTGTACTTAAATATGGCTTGGAAATAAAAAAAAGGGGTCTGATGTACTTAAAAAGGGCTTGCAAATGAAAAAGGGGCATGTTGTACTTAAACGGGCTTGTTGTACTTAAACAGGGCTTGCAATAAAAAAAGGGCTTGTTGTACCTAAACAGGGCTTTGAAATGATAAAGGGGTCTGTTGTACTTAAACAAGCTTGGAAATGAAAAAAGGGGGCCTGTTGTACTTAAACAGGGCTTGGAAATGAAAAAGGGGCGTGTTGTACTTAAACAGGGCTTGGAAATGAAAAACGGGGGCATGTTGTAATTAAACAGGGTTTGGAAATGAAAAAGGTGTCTGTTGTACGTAAACAGGGCTTAAAAATGAAAAAAGTGGCCTGTTGTACTTAAACAGGGCTTAAAAATGAAAAAGGGGTTTGTTGTACTTAAACAAGCTTCGAAATGAAAAAAAGGGGCATGTTGTAATTAAATAGGGCTTGGAAATGAAAAAGGGGCATATTGTACTTAAACAGGGCTTGGAATGAAAAAGGGGCCTGTTGTACTTAAATAGGGCTTAGAAATGAAAAAGGGGCATATTGAAATTAAATAGGGCTTGGAATGAAAAAGGGGCCTGTTGTACTTAAACAGGGTTTGGAATTAAAAAAAGGGGGCCTGTTGTATTTGAAAAGGACTTGGAAATGAAAAAGGGGCCTGTTGTACTTAAACAGGGCATGAAAATGAAAAAAAGGGGCCTGTTGTACTTAAACAGGGCTTGGAAATGAAAAAAGGGTCTGTTGTACTTAAACAGTACTTGGACAGAAAAGGGGCCTGTTGTAAATAAACAGGGCTTGGAATGAAAAATGGGCCTGTTGTAGTTAAACATTGCTTGGAATGAAAAATTGGCTAGTTGTACTTAAAAGGGCTTGGAAATGAAAAAGGGGCCTGTTGTACTTAAACATGGCTTGAAAATGAAAAAAAGGGGCCTGTTGTACTTAAATAGTTTTTGGAAATGAAAAAGGGGCATGTTGTTCATAAACAGGGCTTGGAATGAAAAATTGGTTTGATGAAGTTAAACAAGGCTTGGTATTTAAAAGGGGCTTGGAAATGAAAAAGGGCTTGTTGTACTTAAATAGGGCTTGAAAAATAAAAAGGGTGCCTGTTGTCTTTAAACAGGGCTTGGAAATTAAAAAACAGGTCTTGTTGTACTTAAACTGGGCTTGGAATAAAAAAGGGGCCTGTTGTACTTAGACATGGTTTGGAAATGAAAAACGGGCCTGTTGTACTTAAACAGAGCTTGGAATGAAAAAGGGGCCTATTTTACTTAAACAAGGCTTGGAAATCAAAAAGGGGTCTGTTGAACATAAACAGGGCTTGGAAATGAAAAAAGGGGGCCTATTGTACTTAAACAAAGCTTGGAAATGAAAGAGGGGTCTGTTGTACTTAAACAAGCTTGGAAATGAAAAAGGGGGTCTGTTGTACTTAAACAAGGCTTGGAAATGAAAAAGGGGCATGTTGTACTTAAACAGGGCTTGGAATGAAAAATGGGCCTGTTGTACTTAAACAGGGCTTGGATATGAAAAAAGGGGTCTGTTGTACTTAAACAGGGTTTAGAAATGAAAAATGGGCTTGTTGTACTTAAATATGGCTTGGAAATAAAAAAAAGGGGTCTGTTGTACTTAAACAGGGCTTGGAAATGAAAAAGGGACATGTTGTACTTAAATAGGGCCTTGAAAGTAAATGGGTCTGATGTACTTAAACAGAGTTTGGAATGAAAATGGGGCCTGTTGTACTTAAACAGGGCTTGGAAATGAAAAATGGATCTGTTGTACTTAAATAGGGCTTGGAAATGAAAAAACAGGGCCTGTTGTATTTAAATCGGGCTTGGAAATAAAAAAGGTGCCTGTTGTACTTAAATAGGACTTGGAATGAAAAAGGGGCCTATTGTACTTAAACATGGCTTGGAAATGAAAAAGGGGTCTGTTGTAATTAAACAGGGTTTGGAAATGAAAAAAAGGGCCTGTTGTACTTAAACATGGCTTGGAAATGAAAAAGATGTTTGTTTTACTAAAACAAGCTTGGAAAGGAAAAAAGGGGGCCTGTAGTAATTAAACAAGGCTTGGAAATGAAAAAGGGGCTGTTGTACTTAAATAGGGTTTGGAATGAAAAAGGGGTCCATTGTACTTAAACAGGGCCTGGAAATGAAAAAGGGGACGGTTGTACTTAAATAGGGCATAAAATGAAAAAGGGGTCTGTTGTATTTAAACAGGACTTGGAAATGAAAAAAGGGGGCATATTGTACATAAATTGGGCTTGGAAATGAAAAAAAGGCAAGTTTTACTTTAACAGGGTTTGGAAATGAAAAAAGGGGTTCTGTTGTACTTTAACAGAGCTTGGAAATGAAAAAGGGGTCTGTTGTACTTAAAAAGGGCTTGGAAATGAAAAAAGGGATTGTTGTACTTAAACAGGGCTTGGAATGAAAAAGGGTCCTGTTTTACTTAAACATGGCTTGAAAATGAAAAACGGGCATGTTGTACTTAAACAGAGCTTGGAATGAAAAAGGGGCCTATTGTACTTAAACAGGGCTTGGAATGAAAAAGGGGCCTATTGTACTTAAATAGGGCATGTAAATGAAAAAAGGGGCACTTTAGTACTTAAAAAGTTTTTGTAAATAAAAAAGGGGCATGTTGTACTTACAAAGGGTTTGGAATGAAAAAGGGGCTTTTGTACTTAAACAGGGCTTGAAATGAAAAAGGGGCATGTTGTACTTTAACATGGCTTGGAATGAAAAAGGGGCCTATTGTACTTAAACATGGCTTGGAAATTAAAAAGGGGTCTATTGTACTTAAACAGGGCTTGGAAATGAAAATGGGGTCTGTTGTATTTAAACAAGCCTGGAAATGAAAAAAAGGGGGCCTGTTGTACTTAAACAGCTTTTGGAAATGAAAAATGGGTCTGTTCTACTTAAACATGGCTTGGAATAAAATATGGGCCTGATGTACTTAAACATGGCTTGGAAATGAAAAACGGGCATGTTGTACTTAAATAGGGCTTGGAATGAAAAATGGGTCTGTTGTACTTAAACAAGGCTTGAAAATGAAAAAGGGGTCTATTGTATTTAAACAAGCTTCGAAATGAAAAAAGATAGCATGTTTTACCTAAACAGGTCTTGGAAAAGAAAAAGGGGTTTGTTGTACTTAAACAGGGCTTGGAATGAAAAAGGGGCCTCTTGTACTTAAACAGGGCTTGGAAATGAAAAAGGGGCATGTTGTACTTAAACAGGGTTTGGAATGAAAAATGTACCTGTTGTACTTAAACAGTGTCTTGAAATGAAAAAGGGGTCTGTTGTACTTAAAAAGGGGTTGGAAATGAAAAAAGGGGGCCTGTTGTACTTAAACAGGGCTTGGAAATGAAAAAGGGGGTCTCTTGTACTTAAAAAGGGCTTGAAAATGAAAAAAGGGATTGTTGTACTTAAACTGGGCTTGGAATGAAAAAGGGTCATGTTTTACTTAAACATGGCTTGAAAATGAAAAACGGGCATGTTGTACTTAAAAAGATCTTGGAATGAAAAAGGGGCCTATTGTACTTAAACAGGGCTTGGAAATGAAAAAGGGTCTGTTGTACTTAAACAGGGCTTAGAAATGAAAAAAGGGGCCTGTTGTACTTAAACATGGCTTGGAAACGAAAAAGGGGTCTGTTGTACTTAAACAAGCTTCGAAATGAAAAAATGGGGCTTGTTGTACTTAAACAGGGCTTGGAAATGAAAAAAGGGGGCCTGTTTTACTTAAACATGGCTTGGAAATGAAAAAGGGGCGTGTTGTACTTAAACATGGTCTAGAATGAAAAAGGGGCCTGTTGTACTTAAACAGGGCTTGGAAATGAAAAAGGGGCCTGTTTTACTTAAACAGGGTTTAGAAATGAAAAATGGGCTTGTTGTACTTAAATATGGCTTGGAAATAAAAAAAAAGGGGTCTGTTGTACTTAAACAGGGCTTGGAAATGAAAAAGGGGCATGTTTTACTTAAACAGGGCTAGGAAAGAAAAGGGGTCTGATGTACTTAAACAGATATTGGAATGAAAAAGGGGCCTGTTGTACTTAAATAGGGCTTTGAAATGAAAAAGGGATCTGTTGTACTTAAATAGGGCTTGGAAATGAAAAAACGGGGCCTGTTGTACTTAAACAGGGCTTGGAAATGAAAAAGGGGCCTATTGTACTTAAACAGGACTTGGAATGAAAAAGGGGCATGTAGTACTAAAACATGGCTTGGAAATGAAAAAGGGGTCTGTTGTACTTAAAAAGGGCTTGGAAATGAAAAAAATGGCTTGTTGTACTTAAATAGGGCTTGGTAATGAAAAAGGGGTCTGTTGTACTTAAACAAGCTTGGAAATGAAAAAAAGGGAGCCTGTTATAATTAAACAAGGCTTGGAAATGAAAAAAGGGCCTGTTATACTTAAACAGTGTTTAGAAATGAAAAATGGGCTTGTTGTACTTAAATATGGCTTGGAAATAAAAAAAAGGGGTCTGGTGTACTTAAACAGCTCTTGGAAATGAAAAAGGGGCATGTTGTACTTAAACAGAGCTTGGAAAGTAAATGGGTCTGATGTACTTAAACAGAGCTTGGAATGAAAATGGGGCCTGTTGTACTTAAACAGGGCTTGGAAATGAAAAATGGATCTGTTGTACTTAAATAGGGCTTGGAAATAAAAAAACAGGGCCTGTTGTATTTAAATCGGGCTTGGAAATAAAAAAGGTGCCTGTTGTACTTAAACAGGACTTGGAATGAAAAAGGGGCCTATTGTACTTAAACATGGCTTGGAAATGAAAAAGGGGTCTGTTGTAATTAAACAGGGCTTGGAAATGAAAAAAAGGGCCTGTTGTACTTAAATATGGCTTGGAAATGAAAAAGATGTCTGTTGTACTAAAACAAGCTTGGAAAGTAAAAAAGGGGGCCTGTAGTAATTAAACAAGGCTTGGAAATGAAAAAGGGGCCTGTTGTACTTAAATAGGGTTTGGAATGAAAAAGGGATCCATTGTACTTAAACAGGGCCTGGAAAAGAAAAAGGGGACGGTTGTACTTAAATAGGGCATAAAATGAAAAAGAGGGCTGTTGTATTTAAACAGGACTTGGAAATGAAAAAAGGGGGCCAATTGTACATAAAATGGGCTTGGAAATGAAAAAAAGGCATGTTGTACTTAAACATGGTTTGGAAATGAAAAAAGGGGTTCTGTTGTACTTCAACAGAGCTTGGAAATGAAAAAGGGGTATGTTGTACTTAAACAGGGCTTGGAAAGAAAAGGGGACTATTGTACTTAAACAGGGCTTGGAATGAAAATGGGGCATGTTGTAGTTAAACATGGCTTGGAATGAAAAAGGGGCATGTTATACTTAAACAAGGATTGGAAATGAAAAAGTTGACTGTTGTACTTAAACAGTGCTTGGAAATGAAAAAAGGGGGACTGTTGTACTTAAATTGTTTTTGGAAATAAAAAAAGGGGCATGTTGTACTTACAAAGGGCTTGGAATGAAAAAGGGGCTTGTTGTACTTAAACAGGGCTTGAAATGAAAAAGGGGCATGTTGTACTTAAACATGGCTTGGAATGAAAAAGGGGCCTATTGTACTTAAACATGGCTTGGAAATTAAAAACAGGCCTGTTGTACTTAAATAGGGCTCGAAATTAAAAAGGGGCCTATTGTACTTAAACAGGGCTTGGAAATGAAAATTGGGTCTGTTGTATTTAAACAAGCTTGGAAATGAAAAAAGGGGGCCTGTTGTACTTAAACAGCTCTTGGAAATGAAAAAGGGGTCTGTTCTACTTAAACATGGCTTGAAATGAAAAATGGGCCTGATGTACTTAAACATGGCTTGGAAATGAAAAATGGGCATGTTGTAATTAAATAGGGCTTGAAATGGAAAAGGGGTCTGTTGTACTTAAACAGGGCTTGGAAATGAAAAAGGAGTCTATTGTATTTAAACAAGCTTGGAAATGAAAAAAGATAGCATGTTTTACCTAAACAAGTCTTGGAAAAGAAAAAGGGGTTTGTTGTACTTAAACAAGGCTTGGAATGAAAAAGGGGCCTGTTGTACTTAAACAGGGCTTGGAAATGAAAAAAGGGGTATGTTGTACTTAAACAGGGTTTGGAATGAAAAATGGACCTGTTGTACTTAAACAGTGTCTTGAAATGAAAAAGGGGTCTGTTGTACTTAAAAAGGGCTTGGAAATGAAAAAAGGGGGCCTGTTGTACTTAAACAGGGCTTGGAAATGAAAAAGGGGGCCTCTTGTACTTAAAAAGGGCTTTGAAATGAAAAAGGGTATGTTGTACATAAATAGGGCTTAGAAATGAAAAAAGGGGCCTGTTGTACTTAAACATGGCTTGGAAACGAAAAAGGGGTCTGTTGTACTTAAACAAGCTTCGAAATGAAAAAATGGGGCCTGTTGTACTTAAACAGGGCTTGGAAATGAAAAAAGGGGGCCTGTTTTACTTAAACATGGCTTGGAAATGAAAAAGGGGCGTGTTGTACTTAAACAGGGTCTAGAATGAAAAAGGGGCCTGTTGTACTTAAACATGGCTTGGAAATGAAAAAGGGGCCTGTTGTACTTAAACAGGGTTTAGAAATGAAAAATGGGCTTGTTGTACTTAAATATGGCTTGGAAATAAAAAAAAGGGGTCTGATGTACTTAAAAAGGGCTTGCAAATGAAAAAGGGGCATGTTGTACTTAAACAGGGCTTGGAAAGATAAAGGGTCTGATGTACTTAAACAGAGCTTGGAATGAAAAAGGGGCCTGTTGTACTTAAATATGGCTTTGAAATGAAAAAGGGATCTGTTGTACTTAAATAGGGCTTGGAAATGAAAAAACGGGGCCTGTTGTACTTAAACAGGGCTTGGAAATGAAAAAGGGGCCTGTTGTACTTAAACAGGACTTGGAATGAAAAAGGGACATGTAGTGCTAAAACATGGCTTGGAAATGAAAAAGGGGTCTGTTGTACTTAAACATGGCTTGGAAATGAAAAAAAGGCTTGTTGTACTTAAACAGGGCTTGCTAATGAAAAAGGGGTCTGTTGTACTTAAACAAGCTTGGAAATGAAAAAAAGGGAGCCTGTTTTAATTAAACAAGGCTTGGAAATGAAAAAAGGGCCTGTTGTACTTAAACAGGGTTTAGAAATGAAAAATGGGCTTGTTGTACTTAAATATGGCTTGGAAATAAAAAAAAGGGGTATGTTGTACTTAAACAGGGATTGGAAATGAAAAAGGGGCATGTTGTACTTAAACAGGGCTTGGAAAGTAAATGGGTCTGATGTACTTAAACATAGCTTGGAATGAAAATGGGGCCTGTTGTACTTTAACATGGCTTGGAAATGAAAAAGGGGTCTGTTGTAATTAAACAGGGTTTGGAAATGAAAAAAAGGGCCTGTTGTACTTAAACATGGCTTGGAAATGAAAAAGATGTCTGTTTTACTAAAACAAGCTTGGAAAGGAAAAAAGGGGGCCTGTAGTAATTAAACAAGGCTTGGAAATGAAAAAGGGGCATGTTGTACTTAAATAGGGTTTGGAATGAAAAAGGGGTCCATTGTACTTAAACAGGGCCTGGAAATGAAAAAGGGGACGGTTGTACTTAAATAGGGCATAAAATGAAAAAGGGGTCTGTTGTATTTAAACAGGACTTGGAAATGAAAAAAGGGGGCCTATTGTACATAAATTGGGCTTGGAAATGAAAAAAAGGCAAGTTGTACTTAAACAGGGTTTGGAAATGAAAAAAGGGGTTCTGTTGTACTTGAACATAGCTTGGAAATGAAAAAGGGGTCTGTTGTACTTAAAAAGGGCTTGGAAATGAAAAAAGGGATTGTTGTACTTAAACAGGGCTTGGAATGAAAAATGGTCCTGTTTTACTTAAACATGGCTTGAAAATGAAAAACGGGCATGTTGTACTTAAACAGAGTTTGGAATGAAAAAGGGGCCTATTGTACTTAAACAGGGCTTGGAATGAAAAAGGGGCCTATTGTACTTAAACATGGGTTGGAAATTAAAAACGGGCCTGTGTTACTTAAATAGGGCTCAAAATTAAAAAGGGGCCTATTGTACTTAAACAGAGCTTGGAAATGAAAAATGGATCTGTTGTACTTAAATAGGGCTTGGAAATGAAAAGTTGACTGTTGTACTTAAACAGGGCTTGTAAATGAAAAAAGGGGGACTGTTGTACTTAAAAAGTTTTTGGAAATAAAAAAGGGGCATGTTGTACTTACAAAGGGTTTGGAATGAAAAAGGGGTTTTTGTACTTAAACAGGGCTTGAAATGAAAAAGGGGCATGTTGTACTTTAACATGGCTTGGAATGAAAAAGGGGCCTATTGTACTTAAACATGGCTTGGAAATTAAAAACGGGCCTGTTGTACTTAAATCGGGCTCAAAATTAAAAAGGGGCCTATTGTACTTAAACAGGGCATGGAAATGAAAATGGGGTCTGTTGTATTTAAACAAGCTTGGAAATGAAAAAAGGGGGCCTGTTGTACTTAAACAACTCTTGGAAATGAAAAATGGGTCTGTTCTACTTAAACATGGCTTGGAATAAAAAATGGGCCTGATGTACTTAAACATGGCTTGGAAATGAAAAACGGGCATGTTGTACTTAAATAGGGCTTGGAATGAAAAAGGGGTCTGTTGTACTTAAACAAGGCTTGAAAATGAAAAAGGGGTCTATTGTATTTAAACAAGCTTGGAAATGAAAAAAGATAGCATGTTTTACCTAAACAGGTCTTGGAAAAGAAAAAGGGGTTTGTTGTACTTAAACAGGGCTTGGAATGAAAAAGGGGCCTCTTGTACTTAAACAGGGCTTGGAAATGAAAAAGGGGCATGTTGTACTTAAAAAGGGTTTGGAATGAAAAATGGACCTATTGTACTTAAACAATGTCTTGAAATGAAAAAGGGGTCTGTTGTACTTAAAAAGGGGTTGGAAATGAAAAAAGGGATTGTTGTACTTAAACAGGGCTTGGAATGAAAAAGGGTCCTGTTTTACTTAAACATGGCTTGAAAATGAAAAACGGGCATGTTGTACTTAAACAGAGTTTGGAATGAAAAAAGGGCCTATTGTACTTAAACAGGGCTTGGAATGAAAAAGGGGCCTATTGTACTTAAACATGGCTTGGAAATTAAAAACGGGCCTGTGTTACTTAAATAGGGCTCAAAATTAAAAAGGGGCCTATTGTACTTAAACAGAGCTTGGAAATGAAAAATGGATCTGTTGTACTTAAATAGGGCTTGGAAATGAAAAGTTGACTGTTGTACTTAAACAGGGCTTGTAAATGAAAAAAGGGGGACTGTTGTACTTAAAAAGTTTTTGGAAATAAAAAAGGGGCATGTTGTACTTACAAAGGGTTTGGAATGAAAAAGGGGCTTTTGTACTTAAACAGGGCTTGAAATGAAAAAGGGGCATGTTGTACTTTAACATGGCTTGGAATGAAAAAGGGGCCTATTGTACTTAAACATGGCTTGGAAATTAAAAACGGGCCTGTTGTACTTAAATCGGGCTCAAAATTAAAAAGGGGCCTATTGTACTTAAACAGGGCTTGGAAATGAAAATGGGGTCTGTTGTATTTAAACAAGCTTGGAAATGAAAAAAGGGGGCCTGTTGTACTTAAACAACTCTTGGAAATGAAAAATGGGTCTGTTCTACTTAAACATGGCTTGGAATAAAAAATGGGCCTGATGTACTTAAACATGGCTTGGAAATGAAAAACGGGCATGTTGTACTTAAATAGGGCTTGGAATGAAAAAGGGGTCTGTTGTACTTAAACAAGGCTTGAAAATGAAAAAGGGGTCTATTGTATTTAAACAAGCTTGGAAATGAAAAAAGATAGCATGTTTTACCTAAACAAGTCTTGGAAAAGAAAAAGGGGTTTGTTGTACTTAAACAAGGCTTGGAATGAAAAAGGGGCCTGTTGTACTTAAACAGGGCTTGGAAATGAAAAAGGGGCATGTTGTACTTAAACAGGGTTTGGAATGAAAAATGGACCTGTTGTACTTAAACAGTGTCTTGAAATGAAAAAGGGGTCTGTTGTACTTAAAAAGGGCTTGGAAATGAAAAAAGGGGGCCTGTTGTACTTAAACAGGGCTTGGAAATGAAAAAGGGGGCCTCTTGTACTTAAAAAGGGCTTTGAAATGAAAAAGGGTATGTTGTACTTAAATAGGGCTTAGAAATGAAAAAAGGGGCCTGTTGTACTTAAACATGGCTTGGAAACGAAAAAGGGGTCTGTTGTACTTAAACAAGCTTCGAAATGAAAAAATGGGGCCTGTTGTACTTAAACAGGGCTTGGAAATGAAAAAAGGGGGTCTGTTTTACTTAAACATGGCTTGGAAATGAAAAAGGGGCGTGTTGTACTTAAACAGGGTCTAGAATGAAAAAGGGGCCTGTTGTACTTAAACATGGCTTGGAAATGAAAAAGGGGCCTGTTGTACTTAAACAGGGTTTAGAAATGAAAAATGGGCTTGTTGTACTTAAATATGGCTTGGAAATAAAAAAAAGGGGTCTGATGTACTTAAAAAGGGCTTGCAAATGAAAAAGGGGCATGTTGTACTTAAACAGGGCTTGGAAAGAAAAAGGGTCTGATGTACTTAAACAGAGCTTGGAATGAAAAAGGGGCCTGTTGTACTTAAATATGGCTTTGAAATGAAAAAGGGATCTGTTGTACTTAAATAGGGCTTGGAAATGAAAAAACGGGGCCTGTTGTACTTAAACAGGGCTTGGAAATGAAAAAGGGGCCTGTTCTACTTAAACAGGACTTGGAATGAAAAAGGGACATGTAGTTCTAAAACATGGCTTGGAAATGAAAAAGGGGTCTGTTGTACTTAAACATGGCTTGGAAATGAAAAAAAGGCTTGTTGTACTTAAACAGGGCTTGCTAATGAAAAAGGGGTCTGTTGTACTTAAACAAGCTTGGAAATGAAAAATAGGGAGCCTGTTTTAATTAAACAAGGCTTGGAAATGAAAAAAGGGCCTGTTGTACTTAAACAGGGTTTAGAAATGAAAAATGGGCTTGTTGTACTTAAATATGGCTTGGAAATAAAAAAAAAGGGGTATGTTGTACTTAAACAGGGATTGGAAATGAAAAAGGGGCATGTTGTACTTAAACAGGGCTTGGAAAGTAAATGGGTCTGATGTACTTAAACATAGCTTGGAATGAAAATGGGGCCTGTTGTACTTAAACAGGACTTGGAAATAAAAAATGGATCTGTTGTACTTAAATAGGGCTTGGAAATGAAAAAACAGGGCCTGTTGTATTTAAATCGGGCTTGAAAATAAAAAAGGTGCCTGTTGTACTTAAATAGGACTTGGAATGAAAAAGGGGCCTGTTGTACTTTAACATGGCTTGGAAATGAAAAAGGAGTCTGTTGTAATTAAACAGGGTTTGGAAATGAAAAAAAGGGCCTGTTGTACTTAAACATGGCTTGGAAATGAAAAAGATGTCTGTTTTACGAAAACAAGCTTGGAAAGGAAAAAAGGGGGCCTGTAGTAATTAAACAAGGCTTGGAAATGAAAAAGGGGCATGTTGTACTTAAATAGGGTTTGGAATGAAAAAGGGGTCCATTGTACTTAAACAGGGCCTGGAAATGAAAAAGGGGACGGTTGTACTTAAATAGGGCATAAAATGAAAAAGGGGTCTGTTGTATTTAAACAGGACTTGGAAATGAAAAAAGGGGGCCTATTGTACATAAATTGGGCTTGGAAATGAAAAAAAGGCAAGTTGTACTTAAACAGGGTTTGGAAATGAAAAAAGGGGTTCTGTTGTACTTGAACAGAGCTTGGAAATGAAAAAGGGGTCTGTTCTACTTAAAAAGGGCTTGGAAATGAAAAAAGGGATTGTTGTACTTAAACAGGGCTTGGAATGAAAAATGGTCCTGTTTTACTTAAACATGGCTTGAAAATGAAAAACGGGCATGTTGTACTTAAACAGAGTTTGGAATGAAAAAGGGGCCTATTGTACTTAAACAGGGCTTGGAATGAAAAAGGGGCCTATTGTACTTAAACATGGCTTGGAAATTAAAAACGGGCCTGTGTTACTTAAATAGGGCTCAAAATTAAAAAGGGGCCTATTGTACTTAAACAGAGCTTGGAAATGAAAAATGGATCTGTTGTACTTAAATAGGGCTTGGAAATGAAAAGTTGACTGTTGTACTTAAACAGGGCTTGTAAATGAAAAAAGGGGGACTGTTGTACTTAAAAAGTTTTTGGAAATAAAAAAGGGGCATGTTGTACTTACAAAGGGTTTGGAATGAAAAAGGGGCTTTTGTACTTAAACAGGGCTTGAAATGAAAAAGGGGCATGTTGTACTTTAACATGGCTTGGAATGAAAAAGGGGCCTATTGTACTTAAACATGGCTTGGAAATTAAAAACGGGCCTGTTGTACTTAAATCGGGCTCAAAATTAAAAAGGGGCCTATTGTACTTAAACAGGGCTTGGAAATGAAAATGGGGTCTGTTGTATTTAAACAAGCTTGGAAATGAAAAAAGGGGGCCTGTTGTACTTAAACAACTCTTGGAAATGAAAAATGGGTCTGTTCTACTTAAACATGGCTTGGAATAAAAAATGGGCCTGATGTACTTAAACATGGCTTGGAAATGAAAAACGGGCATGTTGTACTTAAATAGGGCTTGGAATGAAAAAGGGGTCTGTTGTACTTAAACAAGGCTTGAAAATGAAAAAGGGGTCTATTGTATTTAAACAAGCTTGGAAATGAAAAAAGATAGCATGTTTTACCTAAACAGGTCTTGGAAAAGAAAAAGGGGTTTGTTGTACTTAAACAGGGCTTGGAATGAAAAAGGGGCCTCTTGTACTTAAACAGGGCTTGGAAATGAAAAAGGGGCATGTTGTACTTAAAAAGGGTTTGGAATGAAAAATGGACCTATTGTACTTAAACAATGTCTTGAAATGAAAAAGGGGTCTGTTGTACTTAAAAAGGGGTTGGAAATGAAAAAAGGGATTGTTGTACTTAAACAGGGCTTGGAATGAAAAAGGGTCCTGTTTTACTTAAACATGGCTTGAAAATGAAAAACGGGCATGTTGTACTTAAACAGAGTTTGGAATGAAAAAAGGGCCTATTGTACTTAAACAGGGCTTGGAATGAAAAAGGGGCCTATTGTACTTAAACATGGCTTGGAAATTAAAAACGGGCCTGTGTTACTTAAATAGGGCTCAAAATTAAAAAGGGGCCTATTGTACTTAAACAGAGCTTGGAAATGAAAAATGGATCTGTTGTACTTAAATAGGGCTTGGAAATGAAAAGTTGACTGTTGTACTTAAACAGGGCTTGTAAATGAAAAAAGGGGGACTGTTGTACTTAAAAAGTTTTTGGAAATAAAAAAGGGGCATGTTGTACTTACAAAGGGTTTGGAATGAAAAAGGGGCTTTTGTACTTAAACAGGGCTTGAAATGAAAAAGGGGCATGTTGTACTTTAACATGGCTTGGAATGAAAAAGGGGCCTATTGTACTTAAACATGGCTTGGAAATTAAAAACGGGCCTGTTGTACTTAAATCGGGCTCAAAATTAAAAAGGGGCCTATTGTACTTAAACAGGGCTTGGAAATGAAAATGGGGTCTGTTGTATTTAAACAAGCTTGGAAATGAAAAAAGTGGGCCTGTTGTACTTAAACAACTCTTGGAAATGAAAAATGGGTCTGTTCTACTTAAACATGGCTTGGAATAAAAAATGGGCCTGATGTACTTAAACATGGCTTGGAAATGAAAAACGGGCATGTTGTACTTAAATAGGGCTTGGAATGAAAAAGGGGTCTGTTGTACTTAAACAAGGCTTGAAAATGAAAAAGGGGTCTATTGTATTTAAACAAGCTTGGAAATGAAAAAAGATAGCATGTTTTACCTAAACAGGTCTTGGAAAAGAAAAAGGGGTTTGTTGTACTTAAACAGGGCTTGGAATGAAAAAGGGGCCTCTTGTACTTAAACAGGGCTTGGAAATGAAAAAGGGGCATGTTGTACTTAAAAAGGGTTTGGAATGAAAAATGGACCTGTTGTACTTAAACAGTGTCTTGAAATGAAAAAGGGGTCTGTTGTACTTAAAAAGGGGTTGGAAATGAAAAAAGGGGGCCTGTTGTACTTAAACAGGACCTGGAAATGAAAAAGGGGACGGTTGTACTTAAATAGGGCATAAAATGAAAAAGGGGTCTGTTGTATTTAAACAGGACTTGGAAATGAAAAAATGGGGCCTATTGTACATAAATTGGGCTTGGAAATGAAAAAAAGGCATGTTGTACTTAAACAGGGTTTGGAAATGAAAAAATGGGTTCTGTTGTACTTGAACAGAGCTTGGAAATGAAAAAGGGGTCTGTTGTACTTAAACAGGGCTTGGAAAGAAAAGGGGTCTGTTGTACTTAAACAGGGCTTGGAATGAAAAAGGGGCATGTTGTAGTTAAACAGGGCTTGGAATGAAAAAGGGGCATGTTATACTTAAACAAGGATTGGAAATGAAAAAGTTGACTGTTGTACTTAAAAAGGGCTTGGAAATGAAAAAAGGGGGACTGTTGTACTTAAAAAGTTTTTGGAAATGAAAAAAAGGGTTTGTTGTACTTAAATAGGGCTTGGTAATGAAAAAGGGGTCTGTTGTACTTAAACAAGCTTGGAAATGAAAAAAAGGGAGCCTGTTGTAATTAAACAAGGCTTGGAAATGAAAAAAGGGCCTGTTGTACTTAAACACGGTTTAGAATTGAAAAATGGGCTTGTTGTACTTAAATATGGCTTGGAAATAAAAAAAGGGGTCTGTTGTACTTAAACAGGGCTTGGAAATGAATAAGGGGCATGTTGTACTTAAACAGGGCTTGGAAAATAAATGGGTCTGATGTACTCAAACAGAGCTTGGAATGAAAATGGGGCCTGTTGTACTTAAACAGGGCTTGGAAATGAAAAATGGATCTGTTGTACTTAAATAGGGCTTGGAAATGAAAAAACAGGGCCTGTTGTATTTAAATCGGGCTTAGAAATAAAAAAGGTGCCTGTTGTACTTAAACAGGACTTGGAATGAAAAAGGGGCCTGTTGTACTTAAACATGGCTTGGAAATGAAAAATGGGTCTGTTGTAATTAAACAGGGCTTAGAAATGAAAAAAAGGGCCTGTTGTACTTAAACATGGCTTGGAAATGAAAAAGATGTCTATTGTACTAAAATAAGCTTGGAAAGGAAAAAAGGGGGCCTGTAGTAATTAAACAAGGCTTGGAAATGAAAAAGGGGTCTGTTGTACTTAAATAGGGTTTGGAATGAAAAAGGGGGTCCATTGTACTTAAACAGGGCCTGGAAATGAAAAAGGGGACAATTGTACTTAAATAGGGCATAAAATGAAAAAGGGGCCTGTTGTATTTAAACAGGACTTGGAAATGAAAAAAGGGGGCCTATTGTACATAAATTGGGCTTGGAAATGAAAAAAAGGCATGTTGTACTTAAACAGGGTTAGGAAATGAAAAAATGGGTTCTGTTGTACTTGAACAGAGCTTGGAAATGAAAAAGGGGTCTGTTGTACTTAAACAGGGCTTGGAAAGAAAATGGGTCTGTTGTACTTAAACAGGGCTTGGAATGAAAAAGGGGCATGTTGTAGTTAAACAGGGCTTGGAATGAAATAGGGGCATGTTATACTTAAACAAGGATTGGAAATGAAAAAGTTGACTGTTGTACTTAAAAAGGGTTTGGAAATGAAAAAAGGGGGACTGTTGTACTTAAAAAGTTTTTGGAAATAAAAAAAGGGGCATGTTGTACTTACAAAGGGATTGGAATGAAAAATGGGCTTGTTGTACTTAAACAGGGCTTGAAATGAAAAAGGGGCATGTTGTACTTAAACAGGGCTTGGAATGAAAAAGGGGCCTATTGTACTTAAACATGGCTTGGAAATTAAAAACGGGCCTGTTGTACTTAAATAGGGCTCGAAATTAAAAAGGGGCCTATTGTACTTAAACAGGGCTTGGAAATGAAAATAGGGTCTGTTGTATTTAAACAAGCTTGGAAATGAAAAAGGGGGCCTGTTGTACTTAAACAGCTCTTGGAAATGAAAAAGGGGTATGTTCTACTTAAACATGGCTTGGAATGAAAAATGGGCCTGATGTACTTAAACATAGCTTGGAAATGAAAAACGGGCATGTTGTACTTAAATAGGGCTTGGAATGAAAAAGGGGTCTGTTGTACTTAAACAGGGCTTGAAAATGAAAAAGGGGTCTATTGTATTTAAACAAGCTTGGAAATGAAAAAAGATAGCATATTTTACGTAAACAAGTCTTGGAAAAGAAAAAGGGGTTTGTTGTACTTAAATAGGGCTTGGAATGAAAAAGGGGCCTGTTGTACTTAAATAGGGCTTGGAAATAAAAAAGGGGCATGTTGTACTTAAACAGAGTTTGGAATGAAAAATGGACCTGTTGTACTTAAACAGTGTCTTGAAATGAAAAAGGGGTCTGTTGTACTTAAAAAGGGCTTGGAAATGAAAAAAGAGGGCCTGTTGTACTTAAACAGGGCTTGGAAATGAAAAAGGGGGCCTCTTGTACTTAAAAAGGGCTTGGAAATGAAAAAAGGGATTGTTGTACTTAAACAGGGCTTGGAATGCAAAAAGGGTCCTGTTTTACTTAAACATGGCTTGAAAATGAAAAACGGGCATGTTGTACTTAAACAGAGCTTGAAATGAAAAAGGGGCTTATTGTACTTAAACAGGACTTGGAAATGAAAAAGGGTCTGTTGTACTTAAACAGGGCTTGGAAATGAAAAAAGTGGGCCTGTTTTACTTAAACATGGCTTGGAAATGAAAAAGGGGCGTGTTGTACTTAAACAGGGTCTGGAATGAAAAGGCGGCCTGTTGTACTTATTAAGGGCTTGAAAATGAAAAAGGGGCATGTTGTACTTAAACAGGGTTTAGAAATGAAAAATGGGCTTGTTGTACTTAAATATGGCTTGGAAATAAAAAAAATGGGTCTGTTGTACTTAAACAGGGCTTGGAAATGAAAAAGGGGTCTGTTGTACTTAAACAGATCTTGGAATGAAAAAGGGGCCGGTTGTACTTAAATAGGGCTTTGAAATGAAAAAGGGATCTGTTGTACTTAAATAGGGCTTGGAAAAGAAAAAACGGGGCCTGTTGTACTTAAACAGGGCTTGGAAATGAAATAGGGGCCTGTTGTACTTAAACAGGACTTGGAATGAAAAAGGGGCATGTAGTACTAAAACATGGCTTGGAAATGAAAAAGGGGTCTGTTGTACTTAAACAGGGCTTGGAAATGAAAAAGGGGTCTGTTGTACTTAAACAAGCTTGGAAATGTAAAAAAGGGAGCCTGTTGTAATTAAACAAGGCTTGGAAATGAAAAAAGGTCCTGTTGTACTTAAATAGGGTTTTGAATGAAAAAGGAGCGTGTTGTACTTAAATAGGGCTTGAAAATGAAAAAAGGTACGGTTGTACTTAAATAGGGCATAAAATGAAAAAGGGGCCTGTTGTACTTAAACAGGGCTTGAAAATGAAAAAAGGGGCCCTATTGTACTTAAATAGGGCATGGAAATGAAAAAAAGGCATGTTTTACTTAAACATGGCTTGGAAATGAAAAAAGGGGTCCTGTTGTACTTGAAAAGGGCTTGGAAATGAAAAAGGGGTTTGTTGTACTTAAACAAGGCTTGGAAAGAAAAAGGGTCTGTTGTACTTAAATAGTGATTGGAATGAAATAGGGGCATGTTGTATTTAAATAGGGCTTGGAATGAAAAAGGGGCATGTTATACTTAAACAGGGATTGGAAATGAAAAAGTTCACTGTTGTACTTAAACAGGGCTTAATAATGAAAAAATGGGGACTGTTGTACTTAAAAAGTTTTTGGAAATGAAAAAAAAGGCATGTTGTACTTAAAAAGGGCTTGGAATGTAAAAGGGGCTTTTTGTACTTAAACAGGGCTTGGAATGAAAAAGGGGCATATTGTACTTAAACAAGGCTTGGAGTGAAAAAGGGGCCAGTTGTACTTAAACATGGCTTGGAAATGAAAAACGGGCCTGTTGTACTTAAATAGGGCTTGGAATTAAAAAGGGGCCTATTGTACTTAAACAGGGCTTGGAAATGAAAAAGGGATCTGTTGTATTTAAACAAGATTGGAAATGAAAGAAGGGGGCCTGTTGTACTTAAACAGGTCTTGGAAATGAAAAAGGGGTCTGTTGTACTTAAACATGGCTTGGAATGAAAAAGGGGCCTGATGTTCTTAAACATGGCTTGGAAATGAAAAACGGGCATGTTGTACATAAACATGGCTTGGAATGAAAAACAAGCCTGTTGTACTTAAACAGTGCTTGGAAATGAAAAATGGGTCTGTTTTATTTAAACAAGCTTGCAAATGAAAAAAGATGGCTTGTTGTACTTAAACAAGTCTTGGAAAAAAAGGGGTTTGTTGTACTTAAACATGGCTTGGAATGAAAAAGGGGCCTGTTGTATTTAAACAGGGCTTGGAAATGAAAAAAGGGTCTGTTATACTTAAATAGGGATTGGAATTGAAAAAAAGGGGTCTGTTCTACTTAAACAGGACTTGGAAATGAAAAAGAGGCATGTTGTACTTAAATAGGGTTTGGAAAGAAATGGGGTCTGTTGTACTTAAACAGGTCTTGGAATGAAAAAGGGGCCTTTATACTTAAACAGGGCTTGGAAATGAAAAAGGGGTATGTTGTACTTAAATAGGGCTAGGAAATGAAAAAAGGGGACCTGTAGTACTTAAACAGTGATTGGAAATAAAAAAGAGGTCTGTTGTACTTAAATAGGGTTTGGAATGAAAAATGGACCTGTTGTACTTAAATAGTGTCTTGAAATGAAAAGGGCTTGGAAATGAAAAAAGGGGGTCTGTTGTACTTAAAAAGGGTTGGAAATGAAAAAAGGGGGTCTGTTGTACTTAAACAGGGCTTGGAAATGAAAAAAGGGGGCCTGTTGTACTTAAAAAGGGTTTGGAATGAAAAAGGGGTCTGTTGTACTTAAACAGGGCTTGTAATGAAAAAGGAGCCTGTTTTACTTAAACATGGCTTGAAAATGAAAAACGGGCATGCTGTACTTAAACAGAGCTTGGAATGAAAAAGGGGCCTATTGTACTTAAACAGGGCTTGGAATGAAAAAGGAGCCTGTTTTACTTAAACATGGCTTGAAAATGAAAAACGGGTATGCTGTACTTAAACAGGGCTTGGAAATGAAAAAGGGTTTGTTGTACTTAAACAGGGCTTAGAAATGAAAAAAGGGGCCTGTTGTACTTAAACATGGCTTGGAAATGAAAAAGTTCTCTATTGTACTTAAACAAGCTTGGAAATGAAAAAAGGGGGCCTGTTGTACTTAAACAGGGCTTCAAAATTAAAAATGGGCCTGTTGTACTTAAACAGGGCTTTGAAATGAAAAAAAGGGGCCTGTAGTACTTAAACATGGTTTGGAAATGAAAAAGGGGCGTGTTATACTTAAATAGGGCTCTGAAGGAAAAAAGGGCCTGTTGTACTTAAACAGGGCTTGAAATGAAAAAGGGGCATGTTGTACTTAAATAGAGCTTGGAAATAAAAAGGGGTCTGATGTACTTAAACAGGGTTTGGAAATGAAAAAAGGGGGTCTATTGTACTTAAACAGGGCATGGATATGAAAAAGGGGTCTGTTGAACTTAAATAGGGTTTTGAAATGAAAAAGGGGCTTGTTGTATTTAAACAAGGTTTGGAATGAAAAAGATGCCTGTTGTACTTAAATAGGGCTTGAAAATGAAAAAGGGGCTTGTTGTACTTAAACAGGGCTTGGAAATAAAAAAAGGAGGTCTGTTGTACTTAAACAGTGCTTGGAAATTAAAAAGGGGCATGTTGTACTTAAATAGGGCTTGGAAAGAAAAAGGGTTTGTTGTACTTAAATAGGGCATGGAATGAAAATGGGGTCTGTTGTACTTAAACAAGGCTTGGAAATGAAAAAGGGGGGTGTTATATTTAAATAGGGCTCTAAAATGAAAAAAAGGGACCTGTTGTTCTTAAACAGTGATTGGAAATAAAAAAGGGGCCTGTTGTACTTAAACAGGACTTGGAATGAAAAAGGGGCATGTTTTACTTAAACAGGACTTGGAATGAAAAATGGGCCTATTGTACTTAAACAATGCTTGGAAATGAAAAAGGGGCCTGTTGTACTTAAACAGGGCTTGAAAATGAAAAAAGGGGGCCTGTTGTACTTAAACAGGGCTTGGGAATGAAAAAGGGGCTTGTTGTACTTAAACAGGGCGTGGAATGAAAAAGGGGTCTGTTGTACTAAAACATGACTTGGAAATGAAAAACGGGCATGTTGTACTTAAATAGAGCTTGGAATGAAAAAGGGACCTATTGTACTTAAACAAGGCTTAGAAATGAAAAAGGGGTCTATTGTACTTAAAGAGGACTTGGAAATGGAAAAAGGGGCCTGTTGTACTTAAACAGGGCTTGGAAATGAAAAAGGAGTCTGTTGTACTTAAACAAGCTTGGAAATGAAAAAAAGGGGTATGTTGTACTTAAATAGGGTTTGGAAATGAAAAAGGGCCCTGTTATACTTCAACATGGCTTGGAAATGAAAAAAGGGGGCCTGTTGTACTTAAATAGGGCTTGGAAATAAAAAATGGACGTGTTATACTTAAATAGGGCTTGGAGGAAAAAGGGGCCTGTTGTACATAAACAGGGCTTGGAAATGAAAAACAGGCATGTTGTACTTAAACAGGACTTGGAATGAAAAAGGGGCCTGTTGTACTTAAACATGGCTTCGAAATGAAAAGGGGTTCTGTTGTACTTAAACAGGGCTTGGAAATGAAAGAAGGGGGCCTGTTGTACTTATACAGGGCTTGTAAATTAAAAAGGGGCATGTTGTAATTAAACAAGCTTGGAAATGAAAAAAGGGGCCCTGTTTTAATTAAATAGGGCTTGCAAATGAAAAAGGGGCATGTTGTACTTAAACAGGGCTTGGAAAGAAAAGGTGTTTGTTGTACTTAAACAAAGGTTGGAATGAAAAAGGGGCTTGTTGTACTTAAACAGGGCTTGGAAATGAAAAAAATAGCTTGTTGTACTTAAAAAGGGCTTGAAAAAGGGCTAGTTGTACTTAAACAAGGCTTGGAAATGAAAAAGGGGTCTGTTTTACTTAAACAAGCTTGGAAATGAAAAAAGGGGTCCTGTTGTAATTAAACAGGGCTTGGAAATGAAAAAGGGGTCGGTTGTACTTAAACAGGGCTTGAAATGAAAAAGGGGCCAGATGTACTTAAACAGGGTTTGGAAATGAAAAAGGGGCCTGTTGTACTTAAATAGGGTTTAAAAATGAAAAAGAGGCTTGTTGTACTTAAATAGGGCTTGGAAATGAAAAAAAGGGTCTGTTGTACTTAAACAAGCTTGGAAATGAAAAAAATGGTCCTGTTGTAATTAAACAGGGCTTTGAAATTAAAAAGGGCCTTGTTGTACTTAAACAGGGCTTGAAGTGAAAAAGGGGTTTGTTGTACTTAAATAGGGCTATGAATGAAAAAAGGGTCTGTTGTACTTAAATAGTGTTTTGAAATGAAAAAAGGGCTTGTTGTACTTAAATATGGCTTGGAAATTAAAAAAGGGGTATGTTGTACTTAAAAAGGGCTTGGAAATGAAAAAGGGGAATGTTGTACTTAAACAGGGCTTGAAAAGAAAAGGGGTATGTTGTATTTAAACAGAGCTTGGAATGAAAAAGCGGTCTGTTGTACTTAAACAGGGCTTGGAAATGAAAAAGGGGCTTGTTGTACATAAAAAGGGCTTGGTAATAAAAAAGGGGGACTGTTGTACTATAATATGGCTTGAAATGAAAAAAGGGCTTGTTGTACTTAAACAGGGCTTGGAATTAAAAGGGGTATGTTGTACTTAAACATGGATTGGAAATGAAAAACGGGTTTGATGTACTTAAATAGAGCTTGGAATGAAAAAGGGGCCTATTGTATTTAAACATGGCTTGGAAATGAAAAAGGGGTCTGTTGTACTTAAACAAGCTTGGAAATGAAAAAGGGGGGCCTGTTGTACTTAAACAGGGCTTGGAAATGAAAAATGGGCCAGTTTTACTTAAACAGGGCTTGGAATGAAAAAGGGGCATGTTGTACTTAAACAGGGCTTGGAAATGAAAAAGGGATCTGTTGTACTTAAACAGGGCTTGAAAATGAAAAAAGGGGGCCTGTTGTACTTAAAAAGAGCTTGGAAATGAAAAAGGGGCCTGTTGTACTTAAACAAGCTTGGAAATGAAAAAAGGGGTCCTGTTTTAATTAAACAGGGCTTGGAAATGAAAAAGGGGCCTGTTGTACTTAAACAGGGCTTGCAATGAAAAAGGGGCCTGTTGTACTTAAACATGGTTTGGAAATCTAAAAGGGGCCTGTTGTACTTAAACATGGTTTGGAAATGAAAAATAGGTTTGTTGTACTTAAATAGAGTTTGGAATGAAAAAGGGGCCTATTGTACTTAAACATGGCTTGGAAATGAAAAAGGGGTCTGTTGTACTTAAACAACCTTGGAAATGAAAAAAGGGGGCCTGTTGTACTTAAATTAGTTTGGAAATGAAAAAGGGGCCAGTTGTACTAAAACAGAGCTTGGATTGAAAAAGGGGCCTGTTGTACTTAAACAGGGCTTGGAAATGACAAAAGGGGGCCTGTTGTATTAAAAAAGGACTTGGAAATGAAAAAGGAGCCTGTTGTACTTAAACAGGGCATGGAAATGAAAAAAGGGGGCCTGTTGTACTTAAAAAGGGCTTGGAAAGGAAAAAGGGGTTTGTTGTACTTAAACAGGGCTTAGAATGAAAAATGGGCCTGTTGTATTTAAACAGGGCTTGGAATGAAAAAGGGGCTTGTTGTACATAAACAGGGCTTGGAAATGAAAAAGGGGCCTGTTGTACTTAAACATGGTTTGGAAATGAAAAAAGGGGGCCTGTTGTACTTAAATAGTTTTTGGAAATGAAAAAGGGGCATGTTGTACATAAACAGGGCTTGGAAAGAAAAAGTGGCTAGTTGAAGTTAAACAGGGCTTGGAATATAAAAGGGGCATGTTGTACTTAAACAGGGCTTGGAAAAGAAAAAAGGGATCCTGTTGTACTTGAACAGGGCTTGGAAATGAAAAAGGGGTCTGTTGTACTTAAACAGGGCTTGGAAAGAAAAGGGTCAGTTGTAGTTAAACAGGGCTTGGAATGAAAAAGGGGCATGTTGTAGTTAAACAGGACTTGGAATGAAAAAGGGGCCTGTTGTACTTAAAAAGGGCTTAGAAATGAAAAAGGGGCTTGTTGTACTTAAACATGGCTCGAAAATAAAAAAAAAAGGGTCTATTGTATTTAAACAGGGCTTGGAAATGAAAAGGGGCATGTTGTACTTAAATAGGGCTTGGAAAGAAAAGGGGTCTGTTGTACTTAAACAGGGCTTAGAATGAAAAAAGGGCCTGTTGTACTTAAACAGGGGGTTGGAAATAAAAAAGGGGTCTATTGTACTTAAATAGGGCTTGGAAATGAAAAAAGGGGACCTATTGTACTTAAAAGTAATTCGAAATAAAAAATGGGCCCGCTGTACTTAAACTGGACTTGGAATGAAAAAGGGCCTGTTGTACTTAAACAGTGTCTTGAAATGAAAAAGGGTTCTGTTGTACTTAATCAGGGCTTGAAAATGAAAAAAAGGGGGCCTGTTGTACTTAAACAGGGTTTGGAAATGAAAAAGGGGCTTGTTGTACTTAAACAAGCTTGGAAATGAAAAAAGGGGTCCTGTTTTAAATAAACTGGGCTTGGAAATGAAAAAGGGGCTTGTTGTACTTAAACAGGGCTTGGAATGAAAAAGGGGTCTGTTGTACTTAAACATGGCTTGGAAATGAAAAAGGGGCCTGTTGTACTTAAACAGAGTTTAGAAATGAAAAAAAGGCTTGTTTACTTAAAAAGGGCTTGGAAATGAAAAAAGGGGTCCGTTGTACTTAAACCAGCTTGGAAATGAAAAAAGGGGTCCTCTTGTAATTAAACAGGTCTTGGAAATTAAAAAGGAGCCTATTGTACTTAAATAGGGCTTGGAGTGAAAAAGGGGCATGTTGTACTTATACAGGGCTTGAAAATGAAAAAGGGGCCTATTGTACTTAAACAAGATTTTGAAATGAAAAAGGGGCTTGTTGTACTTAAATAGGGCTTGGAAATGAAAAAAGGGGTCTGTTGTACTTAAACAGGGCTTGGAAATGAAAAAGGGCATGTCGTACTTAAACAGGGCTTGGAAAGAAAAGGTGTCTGTTGTACTTAAACAAAGCTTGGGATGAAAAAGAGGCCTGTTGTACTTAAACAGGGTTTGGAAATGAAAAAGGGGCCTGTAGTACTTAAAAAGGGTTTGGAAATGAAAAAGGGGGACTGTTGTACTTAAATAGGGCTAGGAAATGAAAAAGATGCTTGTTGTACTTAAATAGGGCTTGGAAATGAAAAAGGGATCTGTTGTACTTAAACAAGCTTGGAAATGAAAAAAGGGGTCCTGTTGTAATTAAACAGGGCTTGGAAATGAAAAAAAGGGCAGTTATACTTAAACAGGGCTTGTAATGAAAAAGGGGCCTGTTGTACTTAAATAGGGCTTGGAAATGAAAAAGGGGCCTGTTGTACTTAAACAGGGTTTAGAAATGAAAAAGAGGCTTGATATACTTAAATAGGGTTTGGAAATGAAAAAAGGGGTCTGTTGTACTTAAACAAGCTTGGAAATGAAAAAAGGGGTCCTGTTGTAATTAAATAGGGCTTGGAAATGAAAAAGGGCCCTGTTGTACTTAAACAGGGCTTGAAGTGAAAAAGGGGCCTGTTGTACTTAAATAGGGCTTGGAAATGAAAAAGGGGCCTGTTGTACTTAAACTGGTTTTAGAAATGAAAAAATGGCTTGTTGTACTTAAATAGGGCTTGGAAATTAAAAAAGGGGTCTGTTGTACTTAAATAGGGCTTGGAAATGAAAAAGGGGCATGTTGTACTTAAACAGGGCTTGGAAAGAAAAGGGGTATGTTGTACTTAAATAGAGCTTGGAATGAAAAAGCGGCATGTTGTACTTAAATAGGGCTTGGAAAAAAAAAGGGGCCTGTTGTACTAAAAAAGGGCTTGGAAATGAAAAAGGGGGACTGTTTTACTTAAATAGGGATTGGAAATGAAAAAAGGGCTTGTTGTACTTAAACTGGGCTTGGAATGAAAAAGGGGTATGTTTTACTTAAACATGGTTTGGAAATGAAAAATGGGTTTGTTGTACTTAAATAGAGCTTGGAATGAAAAAGGGGCCTATTGTACTTAAACATGGTTAGGAAATGAAAAAGTGGTCTGTTGTAGTTAAACAAGCTTGGAAATGAAAAAGGGGGGCCTGTTGTACTTAAACAAGGCTTGAAAATGAAAAAGGGGCCAGTTGTACTTAAACAGAGCTTGGATTGAAAAAGGGGCCTATTGTACTTAAACAGGGCTTGGAAATGAAAAAAAGGGGCCTGTTGTATTTAAAAAGGACTTGGAAATGAAAAAGGGGCATGTTGTACTTAAACAGGGCATGGAAATGAAAAAAGTGGGTCTGTTGTACTTAAATAGAGATTGGAAATGAAAAGGGGTCTGTTGTACTTAAACAGGGCTTGGAATGAAAAATGGGCCTATTGTAGTTAAACAGGGCTTGGAATGAAAAAGGGGCTTGTTGTACATAAACAGGGCTTGGAATGAAAAAGGGGTAAGATGTACTTAAACAGGGCTTGGAATGAAAATGGAAAAATGTTGTAGTTAAACAAGGCTTGGAATGAAAAAGGGTCCTATTGTACTTAAACAGGGCTTAGAAATGAAAAAGGGTCTTGTTGTACTTAAATAGGCCTCGGAAATAAAAAAAAGGGGGTCTGTTGTACTTAAACAGGGCTTGGAAATGAAAAGGGACATGTTGTACTTAAATAGGGCTTGGAAAGAAAAGGGGTACGTTGTACTTAAACAGGGTTGGAATGAAAAAGGGGCCTGTTGAACTTAAACATGGGCTTGGAAATGAAAAAGGGGTCTGTTGTACTTAAACAGTGTCTTGAAATGAAAAAGGGGTCTGTTTTACTTAAACGGGGCTTGGAAATGAAAAAAGGGGGATGTTGTACTTAAACAGGTCTTCGAAATGAAAAAGGGGCCTGTTGTACTTAAACAGGGTTTGGAAATGAAAAAAAGGGGCCTGTAGTACTTAAATAGGGTTTAGAAATGAAAACGTGCCTTGTTGTACTTAAATAGGGCTTGGAAATGAAAATAGGGGTTTGTTGTACTTAAACAGGGCTTGGAAATAAAAAAGGGACATGTTGTACTTAAACAGGGCTTGGAAAGAAAATGAGTCTGTTGTACTTAAACAGAGCTTTGATTGAAAAAGGGGTCTGTTGTACTTAAACAGGGCTTGAAAATGAAATAAGGGGGACTGTTGTATTTAAAAATGACTTGGAAATGAAAAAGGGGCCTGTTGTAATTAAACAGGGCATGGAAATGAAAAAAGGGGGCTTGTTGTACTTAAACAGGGCTTGGAAATGAAAAAGGGGTCTGTTGTACTTAAACAGTACTTGGACAGAAAAGGGGCCTGTTGTACTTAAACAGGGCTTGGAATGAAAAATATGCCTATTCTAGTTAAACAAGGCTTGGAATGAAAAAGGGGCTTGTTATACTTAAACAGGACTTGGAAATGAAAAGGGGGCCTGTTGTATTTAAACATGGCTTGGAAATGAAAAAAGGGGGCCTGTTGTACTTAAATAGTTTTTGGAAATGAAAAAGGGGCATGATGTACATAAACAGGGCTTGGAATATAAAAGGGGCCTGTTGTACTTAAACAGGGCTTGGAAATGAAAAAGGGGCCTGTTGTACTTAAAAAGGGCTTGGAAATGAAAAAAGGGTGCCTGCAATACTTAAATAGGGCTTGGAAATGAAAAAGGGGTCTGTTGTACTTAAACAAGCTAGGAAATGAAAAAAGGGGGTCTGTTTTACTTAAATAGGGCTTGGAAATGAAAAATGGGCATGTTGTACTTAAACAGGGCTTGGAATGAAAAAGGGGCCTATTGAACTTAAATAGGGCTTGGAAATGAAAAAGGGGCTTGTTGTATTTAAACAGGGTTTAGAAATGAAAAATGGGCATGTTGTACTTAAATATGGCTTGGAAATAAAAAAAAGGGTCTGTTGTACTTAAACAGGGCTTGGAAATGCAAAAGGGGCATGTTGTATTTAAATAGGGCTTGGAAAAAAAAGGGGTCTGTTGTACTTAAACAGAACTTGGAATGAAAAAGGGGTCTGTATTACTTAAACAGGGCTTGGAAAAGAAAAAGGGATCTGTTGTACTTAAATAAGGCTTGGAAATGAAAAAACGGGGCCTGTTGTACTTAAACAGGGCTTGAAAATGAAAAAGGGGCCTGTAGTACTTAAAAAGGGCATGGGAATGAAAAAGGGGGACTGTTGTACTTAAATAGGGCTAGGAAATGAAAAAATGTCCTGTTGTACTTAAACAGGGCTTGGAAATGAAAAAGGGGCCTGTTGTACTTAAACAGGGTTTAGAAATGAAAAAGAGGCTTGTTGTACTTAAATAGGGCTTGGAAATGAAAAAGGGATCTGTTGTACTTAAACAAGCTTGGAAATGAAAATAGGGGTCCTGTTGTAATTAAACAGGGCTTGGAAATGAAAAAAGGGCCGGTTATACTTAAACAGGGCTTGTAATGAAAAAGGGGCCTGTTGTACTTAAATAGGGCTTGGAAATGAAAAAGGGGCCTGTTGTACTTAAACAGGGTTTAGAAATTAAAAAGAGGCTTGATATATTTAAATAGGGCTTGGAAATGAAAAAAGGGGTCTGTTGTACTTAAACAAGCTTGGAAATGAAAAAAGGGGTCCTGTTGTAATTAAATAGGGCTTGGAAATGAAAAAGGGCCCTGTTGTACTTAAATAGGGCTTGAAGTGAAAAAGGGGCCTGTTGTACTTAAATAGGGCTTGGAAATGAAAAAGGGGACTGTTGTACTTAAACTGGTTTTAGAAATGAAAAAAGGGCTTGTTGTACTTAAATAGGGCTTGGAAATTAAAAAAGGGGTCTGTTGTACTTAAACAGGGCTTGGAAATGATAAAGGGGCATGTTGTACTTAAACAGGGCTTGGAAAGAAAAGGGGTATGTTGTACTTAAACAGAGCTTGGAATGAAAAAGCGGCCTGTTGTACTTAAATAGGGCTTGGAAATGAAAAAGGGGCCTGTTGTACTAAAAAAGGGCTTGGAAATGAAAAAGGGGGACTGTTGTACTTAAATAGGGATTGGAAATGAAAAAAGGGCTTGTTGTACTTAAACTCGGCTTGGAATGAAAAAGGGGTATGTTTTACTTAAACATGGTTTGGAAATGAAAAATGGGTTTGTTGTACTTAAATAGAGTTTGGAATGAAAAAGGGGCCTATTGTACTTAAACATGGTTAGGAAATGAAAAAGTTGTCTGTTGTACTTAAACAAGCTTGGAAATGAAAAAGGGGGGCCTGTTGTACTTAAACAAGGCTTGAAAATGAAAAAGGGGCCAGTTGTACTTAAACAGAGCTTGGATTGAAAAAGGGGCCTGTTGTACTTAAAAAGGGCTTGGAAATGTAAAAAGGGGGCCTGTTGTATTTAAAAAGGACTTGGAAATGAAAAAGGGGCATGTTGTACTTAAACAGGGCATGGAAATGAAAAAAGGGGGTCTGTTGTACTTAAATAGAGATTGGAAATGAAAAAGGGGCCTGTTGTACTTAAACAGGGCTTGGAATGAAAAATGGGTCTGTTGTAGTTAAACAGGGCTTGGAATGAAAAATGGGTTTGTTGTACATAAACAGGGCTTGGAATGAAAAAGGGGTCAGATGTACTTAAATAGGGCTTGGAATGAAAATGGAAAAATGTTGTAGTTAAACAAGGCTTGGAATGAAAAAGGGTCCTATTGTACTTAAACAGGGCTTAGAAATGAAAAAGGGACTTGTTGTACTTAAATAGGGCTCGAAAATAAAAAAAAGGGGGTCTGTTGTACTTAAACAGGGCTTGGAAATGAAAAGGGGCATGTTGTCCTTAAATAGGGCTTGGAAAGAAAAGGGGTACGTTTTACTTAAACAGGGCTTGGAATGAAAAAGGGGCATGTTGAACTTAAACAGGGGCTTGGAAATGAAAAAGGGGTCTGTTGTACTTAAACAGTGTATTGAAATGAAAAAGTGGTCTGTTTTACTTAAACAGGGCTTGGAAATGAAAAAAGGGGGATGTTGTACTTAAACAGGTCTTCGAAATGAAAAAGGGGTCTGTTGTACTTAAACAGGGCTTGGAAATGAAAAACCGGGGCCTGTTGTACTTAAATAGGGTTTAGAAATGAAAATGTACCTTGTTGTACTTAAATAGGGCTTGGAAATGAAAATAGGGGTTTGTTGTACTTAAACAGGGCTTGGAAATAAAAAAGGGACATGTTGTACTTAAACAGGGCTTGGAATGAAAATGAGTCTGTTGTACTTAAACAGAGCTTTGATTGAAAAAGGGTCTGTTTTACTTAAACAGGGCTTGAAAATGAAAAAAGGGGGACTGTTGTATTTAAAAATGACTTGGAAATGAAAAAGGGGCCTGTTGTACTTAAACAGGGCATGGAAATGAAAAAAGGGGGCTTGTTGGACTTAAACAGGGCTTGGAAATGAAAAAGGGGTCTGTTGTACTTAAACAGTACTTGGACAGAAAAGGGGCCTGTTGTACTTAAACAGGGCTTGGAATGAAAAATATGCCTATTGTAGTTAAACAAGGCTTGGAATGAAAAAGGGGTTTGTTATACTTAAACAGAGCTTTGAAATGAAAAGGGGGCCTGTTGTACTTAAATAGTTTTTGGAAATGAAAAAGGGGCATGATGTACATAAACAGGGCTTGGAATATAAAAGGGGCCTGTTGTACTTAAACAGGGCTTGGAATGAAAAAGGGCCCTGTTGTACTTAAATAGGGCTTGGAAATGAAAAAGGGGCTTGTTGTATTTAAACAGGGTTTAGAAATGAAAAATGGGCTTGATGTACATAAATATGGCTTGTAAATAAAAAAAAAGGGTCTGTTATACTTAAACAGGGCTTGGAAATGAAAAAGGGGCATGTTGTATTTAAACAGGGCTTGGAAAGAAAAAGGGTCTGTTGTACTTAAATAGAGCTTGGAATGAAAAAGGGGTCTGTATTACTTAAACAGGGCTTGGAAAAGAAAAAGGGATATGTTGTACTTAAATAGGGCTTGGAAATGAAAAAACGGGGCCTGTTGTACTTAAACAGGGCTTGGAAATGAAAAAGGGGGATGTTGTATTTAAACAGGACTTGGAATGAAAAAGGGGCATGTTGTACTTAAACATGACTTGGAAATGAAAAAGGGGCCTGTTGTACTTAAACAGGGCTTGGAAAAGAAAAAAAGGGTTTGTTACTTAAACAGGGCTTGGAAATGAAAAAAAGGGGCCTGTTGTAATTAAACAAGACTTGAAAATTAAAAAGGGACCTGTTGTACTTAAATAGGGTTTGGAATGAAAAAGGGGCCTGTTGTACTTAAACAGGGCTTGAAAATGAAAAAGGGGACTGTTGTACTTAAATAAGGCATAAAATGAAAAAAGGAGGCCTATTGTACTTAAACAGGGCTTGAAAATGAAAACAAGGCATGTTGTACTTAAACAGGGCATGAAAATGAAACAAGGGGGCTTGTTGTACTTAAACAGGGCTTGGAAATGAAAAAGGGGTCTGTTGTACTTAAACAGTACTTGGACAGAAAAGGGGCCTGTTGTACTTAAACAGGGCTTGGAATGAAAAATATGCCTATTGTAGTTAAACAAGGCTTGGAATGAAAAAGGGGCTTGTTATACTTAAACAGGGCTTGGAAATGAAAAGGGGGCCTGTTGTATTTAAACATGGCTTGGAAATGAAAAAAGGGGGCCTGTTGTACTTAAATAGTTTTTGGAAATGAAAAAGGGGCATGATGTACATAAACAGGGCTTGGATTATAAAAGGGGCCTGTTGTACTTAAACAGGGCTTGGAAATGAAAAAGGGGCCTGTTGTACTTAAACAGGGCTTGGAAATGAAAAAACGGTGTCTGCAATACTTAAATAGGGCTTGGAAATGAAAAAGGGGTCTGTTGTACTTAAACAAGCTAGGAAATGAAAAAAGGGGGTCTGTTTTACTTAAACAGGGCTTGGAAATGAAAAAGGGGCATGTTGTACTTAAACAGGGCTTGGAATGAAAAAGGTCCCTGTTGTACTTAAATAGGGCTTGCAAATGAAAAAGGGGCTTGTTGTATTTAAACAGGGTTTAGAAATGAAAAATGGGCTTGTTGTACATAAATATGGCTTGTAAATAAAAAAAAAGGGTCTGTTGTACTTAAACAGGGCTTGGAAATGAAAAAGGGGCATGTTGTATTTAAACAGGGCTTGGAAAGAAAAAGGGTCTGTTGTACTTAAACAGAGCTTGGAATGAAAAAGGGGTCTGTATTACTTAAACAGGGCTTGGAAAAGAAAAAAGGATCTGTTGTACTTAAATAGGGCTTGGAAATGAAAAAACGGGGCTTGTTGTACTTAAACAGGGTTTGGAAATGAAAAAGGGGGATGTTGTATTTAAACAGGACTTGGAATGAAAAAGGGGCATGCTGTACTTAAACATGACTTGGAAATGAAAAAGGGGCCTGTTGTACTTAAACAGGGCTTGGAAAAGAAAAAAAGGGTTTGTTACTTAAACAGGGCTTGGAAATGAAAAAAAGGGGCCTGTTGTAATTAAACAAGACTTGGAAATTAAAAAGGGGCCTGTTGTACTTAAATAGGGATTGGAATGAAAAAGGGGTCTGTTGTACTTAAACAGGGCTTGAAAATGAAAAAGGGGACTGTTGTACTTAAATAAGGCATAAAATGAAAAAAGGAGGCCTATTGTACTTAAACAGGGCTTGAAAATGAAAACAAGTCATGTTGTACTTAAACAGGGCATGGAAATGAAACAAGGGGTTTGTTGTACTTAAACAGGGCTAGGAAATGAAAAAGGGGTCTGTTGTACTTAAACAGTACTTGGACAGAAAAGGGGCCTGTTGTACTTAAACAGGGCTTGGAATGAAAAATATGCCTATTGTAGTTAAATAAGGCTTGGAATGAAAAAGGGGCTTGTTATACTTAAACATGACTTGGAAATGAAAAAGGGGCCTGTTGTACTTAAACAGGGCTTGGAAAAGAAAAAAAGGGTTTGTTACTTAAACAGGGCTTGGAAATGAAAAAAAGGGGCTTGTTGTAATTAAACAAGACTTGGAAATTAAAAAGGGGCCTGTTGTACTTAAATAGGGATTGGAATGAAAAAGGGGCCTGTTGTACTTAAACAGGGCTTGAAAATGAAAAAGGGGACTGTTGTACTTAAATAAGGCATAAAATGAAAAAAGGAGGCCTATTGTACTTAAACAGGGCTTGAAAATGAAAACAAGGCATGTTGTACTTAAACAAGGCATGGAAATGAAACAAGGGGGCTTGTTGTACTTAAACAGGGCTTGAAAATGAAAAAGGGGTTTGTTGTACTTAAACAGTACTTGGACAAAAAATGGGCCTGTTGTACTTAAACAGGGCTTGGAATGAAAAATATGCCTATTGTAGTTAAACAAGGCTTGGAATGAAAAAGGGGCTTGTTATACTTAAACAGGGCTTGGAAATGAAAAGGGGGCCTGTTGTATTTAAACATGGCTTGGAAATGAAAAAACGGGGTCTGTTGTACTTAAATAGTTTTTGGAAATGAAAAAGGGGCATGATGTACATAAACAGGGCTTGGAATATAAAAAGGGCCTGTTGTACTTAAACAGGGCTTGGAAATGAAAAAGGGGCCTGTTTTACTTAAACAGGGCTTGGAAATGAAAAAAAGGTGTCTGCAATACTTAAATAGGGCTTGGAAATGAAAAAGGGGTCTGTTGTACTTAAACAAGCTAGGAAATGAAAAAAGGGGGTCTGTTTTACTTAAACAGGGCTTGGAAATGAAAAAGGGGCATGTTGTACTTAAACAGGGCTTGGAATGAAAAAGGGCCCTGTTGTACTTAAATAGGGCTTGGAAATGAAAAAGGGGCTTGTTGTATTTAAACAGGGTTTAGAAATGAAAAATGGGCTTGTTGTACATAAATATGGCTTGTAAATAAATAAAAAAAGGGTCTGTTGTACTTAAACAGGGCTTGGAAATGAAAAAAGGGGCATGTTGTATTTAAACAGGGCTTGGAAAGAAAAAGGGTCTGTTGTACTTAAACAGAGCTTGGAATGAAAAAGGGGTCTGTATTAGTTAAACAGGGCTTGGAAAAGAAAAAGGGATCTGTTGTACTTAAATAGGGCTTGGAAATGAAAAAACGGGGCCTGTTGTACTTAAACAGGGCTTGGAAATGAAAAAGGGGGATGTTGTATTTAAACAGGACTTGGAATGAAAAAGGGGCATGCTGTACTTAAACATGAATTGGAAATGAAAAAGGGGCCTGTTGTACTTAAACAAGGCTTGGAAAAGAAAAAAAAGGGTTTGTTACTTAAACAGGGCTTGGAAATGAAAAAAAGGGCCTATTGTAATTAAACAAGACTTGGAAATTAAAAAGGGGCCTGTTGTACTTAAATAGGGTTTGGAATGAAAAAGGGGCCTGTTGTACTTAAACAGGGCTTGAAAATGAAAAAGGGGACTGTTGTACTTAAATAAGGCATAAAATGAAAAAAGGAGGCCTATTGTACTTAAACAGGGCTTGAAAATGAAAACAAGGCATGTTGTACTTAAACAGGGCATGGAAATGAAACAAGGGGGCTTGTTGTACTTAAACAGGGCTTGGAAATGAAAAGGGGGTCTGTTGTACTTAAACAGTACTTGGACAGAAAAGGGGCCTGTTATACTTAAACAGGGCTTGGAATGAAAAATATGCCTATTGTAGTTAAACAACGCTTGGAATGAAAAAGGGGCTTGTTATACTTAAACAGGGCTTGGAAATGAAAAGGGGGCCTGTTGTATTTAAACATGGCTTGGAAATGAAAAAAGGGGCCTGTTGTACTTAAATAGTTTTTGGAAATGAAAAAGGGGCATGATGTACATAAACAGGGCTTGGAATATAAAAGGGGCCTGTTGTATTTAAACAGGGCTTGGAAATGAAAAAGGGGCCTGTTGTACTTAAACAGGTCTTGGAAATGAAAAAAGGGTGCCTGCAATACTTAAATAGGGCTTGGAAATGAAAAAGGGGTCTGTTGTACTTAAACAAGCTAGGAAATGAAAAAAGGGGGTCTGTTTTACTTAAACAGAGCTTGGAAATGAAAAAGGGGCATGTTGTACTTAAACAGGGCTTGGAATGAAAAAGGGGCCTGTTGTACTTAAATAGGGCTTGGAAATGAAAAAGGGGCTTGTTGTATTTAAACAGGGTTTAGAAATGAAAAATGGGCTTGTTGTACTTAAATATGGCTTGGAAATAAAAAAAAAGGGTCTGTTGTACTTAAACAGGGCTTGGAAATGAAAAAGGGGCATGTTGTATTTAAACAGGGCTTGGAAAGAAAAAGGGTTTGTTGTACTTAAACAGAGCTTGGAATGAAAAAGGGGTATGTATTACTTAAACAGGGCTTGGAAAAGAAAAAGGGATCTGTTGTACTTAAATAGGGCTTGGAAATGAAAAAACGGGGCCTGTTGTACTTAAACAGGGCATGGAAATGAAAAAGGGGGACGTTGTATTTAAACAGGACTTGGAATGAAAAAGGGGCATGTTGTACTTAAACATGACTTGGAAATGAAAAAGGGGCCTGTTGTACTTAAACAGGGCTTGGAAAAGAAAAAAAGGGTTTGTTACTTAAACAGGGCTTGGAAATGAAAAAAAGGGGCCTGTTGTAATTAAACAAGACTTGGAAATTAAAAAGGGGCCTGTTGTACTTAAATAGGGTTTGGAATGAAAAAGGGGTTTGTTGTACTTAAACAGGGCTTGAAAATGAAAAAGGGGACTGTTGTACTTAAATAAGGCATAAAATGAAAAAAGGAGGCCTATTGTACTTAAACGGGGCTTGAAAATGAAAACAAGGCATGTTGTACTTAAACAGGGTTTAGAAATGAAAAAAGGGGTCCTGTTGTACTTAAACAGGGATTGGAAATGAAAACGTTGACTTTTGTACTTCAACAGGGCTTGGAAATGAAAAAAGGGGGACTATTGTACTTAAAACGTTTTTGGAAATGAAAAAGGGGCATGTTGTACTTAAAAAGGGCTTGGAATGAAAAAGGGGCTTGTTGTACTTAAACAGGGTTTGGAATGAAAAAAGGGAATGTTGTATTTAAACAGGGCTTGGAATGAAAAAGGGGCCTGTTGTACTTAAACATGGTTTGGAAATGAAAAACGGGCCTATTGTACTTAAACAGGGCTTGGAATTAAAAAGGGGCCTATTGTACTTAAACAGGGCTTGGAAATGAAAAAGGGGTCTGTTGTATTTAAACATGCTTGAAAATGAAAAAAGGGGGCCTGTTGTACTTAAACAGGTCTTGGAAATGAAAAAGGGGTCTGTTGTACTTAAACATGGCTTGGAATGAAAAAGGGGCCTGATGTACTTAAACCTTGCTTGGAAATGAAAAAGGGGCATGTTGTACTTAAATAGGGCTTGGAATGAAAAAGGGGCATGTTGTATTTAAACAGGGCTTGGAAATGAAAAAGGGGTTGTAATACCTCAAAATTTGCCCTCATTTTTTTTACCTTAACTGGCTTACCGCTTTGCATTTCATATACATATTCCATTAGGTCATAACATCATAATCGTGCATTTCATGGGCTCATAAGGCATGGGATCAATAGCATCTTCTGGTGATATAACTCTTTTTATTCGGAGGTGATTTATCTGACTACTACACCCTACAACGCTCCATAATATTGTGCGTCATAGGTGTTAGGGTTTCATTAAAATCATAAGTAAGTTTCGCTATAAACGGTGGTTCGCAAATAACTTATGATTGACGTTTAAATCACAAGTTAGGGTTTATTTCCCTAATTAAGTGATACTCGACAAAGTTTCCTTGTGAAATGTGTTCATAGGCGGTCTTGTCGTTCAAGGGACCCCGTTATCACTTGAGACACAATTTATTGAAAGTCTTAGTGCAGGCCGAGCTTACTAGTGTTTTCATGACAAATGAATGTTGGTTTATGGTACGAGGGATCAAGTGGCGGATTCTTATGATAATCAGGGCATTGTGGCCCTCCTTATGGTTCGTTGTTGGTAACACAGATCAATGGGGTTTGGATTTGAAGGTTGACTGAAGATCGATGATTCATTAAAGACTCGAGTTTGAATTAGATTGGGGGTTTAGGTTGGATTAAATGTGTTGAGTTTGGTCGCAAGGATTACTTGGGTTTCAATAATCTGTTTCCATGCTAATATTCACTTTTTTGTCCACTATCCAAATTAAGCCCATAAACTTTGTTTTAGTTCATTATCCACGTTAAGCAATTCAATTCTAACCTCCACTTTGGATCCTTTTCAAGGCCCATTTGTTTAATCTAATATCCAAGAGTCTAGCTCCACTAGGTGTCCGGTTTTATACTCAGTTCTATATTGATTTCATTTGTCCACTTTTATAGTCAATTAATAATCGTATTCCAAAATGCATATTATCTCATTGACTATTTTTCCGGTTATTATCAAATTCTCATTTGGGCTCAATTCACCTACTTGCTAGGCCCATCATTTTTTAATGTTATTTTTTAATTCTTAGTATTAAAGAATAATAAATAAATATAAAATTTCCTTGGTTAAAAGACATCATTTAGAAGAAATTGAAAAAAGAGGGAAAAGTTAGTTATTGAACTACAAAATTCAGTAATTCAATTACAAGAAAGTTTTTCTATGAGTTACAAACAAAAGGAAAAAAATCAGTTCCATAATTGATATGAGAAAAGTACAGAAACAAAAGTAAAAAAAAGGAGGGGTCTCTCTTTCGAGTACCTAATCCGGAATGAGGTAGTAACCCTGTTCACACTACCAAACCATGCTAGAGTAAGTGTTCACAATAAGGATAACTGGCTTTATGAGTTAACCCCACCTGATTATCCATCTACTCCTGAAACACCTCAGTCTTACAAGATAAAAGATGATATAATGACCGATGTCGAAACTGACCCTGAGACACCTCCTGGTTACCATGACATTGACCACACTGACGAAGTGATTGAAACCCCTGAGGTGAATCAAGGAGATTATGCTAACAACTTACAGAATATCATGAACACTCTTGAAGCTTACCAAACTGATATAAATACTGTTAAGGATGAGATTAAAAGCATGCGATTGGACATTATAGGTCTGACTGACATAACCTGTGAACAATTCTATCACCTGAACTCCGCAATCGAAGATTTGAAGAAACACTTTTGAAAATGCTATAAGTGATCTAGTTTATTTTACTTATTGTTTTCGTTTCTAGTTAGATTTACTTTTCGCAAACAATTTCGTACCGTATTTTCATTTATGTAATTTCATTTCAATTACCATATGCAATTCACTTCTAGTTTACAAATTTTTCCATTTTAATTAATTTATATGTTTTCAGTATATATACTGTTATGCTTGAATTGATTTATATTCTATAAAATCTCTCGTGTCATGCAAATTTACAAGTACTATGTTGAAATAAATTATTATATGGTGTTTAAATCTAATATTGAGTGAGAAGTGAAAAATAAATTATTATAAAGTATATGAAGCGTGAGAGATAATGCTTTCTGGAAATTATTCAAGGAATTCAACCCTCACGGTCGTCGCACCCCCCTAACGATCGTGACGTGCTAATTTAGCGTGTCATGACCGTCATCTCCTTGTCACGACCGTGACAACCCTAAATATAAAATTCGTGAGAAACAGAACCGTTTCTTTTCGAAACCTCTTCTTCTTCTTCCTCCATAACTTTCAAAACCACCCATTATCTCCCCCAACTTCCGTAACCTCCCATTACCAAATTAAAACTCATTAACCTCTCCATTATCACCATACTTATCACATTCTCACCTTCCAATATTTATCCGAACCATTATTTCTCTCATTTTATCACTTTTTCACAAAAATCCAAAATCCTCATCTCTCACTCTAGTTCTTGCATGCAATGGATGCTATACAATTTAGAGAGGGTGATAATGGAGAAAACCAGAGAGAAAGATTCATCCAATTCCAGAACCGCGGTGTGCAACCTACGCGTTATATCGACACTGAATGTTTGAGAGAGTTGGGAATGCTCAACAGTATCAAGAACCTGCTTAAGAAGGTTAGTTTGTGGGTTCTATGCAGTCAGCCCCAACCCACATTCGAGTTTCTGACATTGGAATTCCTAAGCTCGTTCCATTACATCACTCCTACCGGTTCTCAGAGTCAACTTACCGGCGTTGCTACATTCAGATTGTTCGTCCGGGAGTTCGAACTTTCGCAAACAAGGATAACCGAGTTGCTAGGCTTCGCTCACGGGAATGAAGCTCACCACCGCGTGCCTGACAATTTCAGTGAAACCGCTTTCACTTTATGGCACGACATAACCAACACCCGTGCCTCAGCCTTTCAGAGCCTTAATGCTACACACATCCACAACCCGGTAATCAGATATTTTCACCGCATCATTTGCAACACCATCTTTGCACGAGAGAGTAACCATAAGCTCAACTCCAAGGAGCTTCTGTTCTTATACTGCGCTCTAAATGACGAGCCAATCAACGCTGCCCCGTTCATGCTTTCTCACATCCAGGCCATTGCGCAAAGAGGCTCACCCCCATTTTTCATAGGCGGCATTGTCACCACCCTCGCCATTCAGTTAGGGCTTGGTGACTTGGTCACCAATTTGCCTCGCATAGCCGCAGAATTCCTAACCAAGATCTATTGCAGGTCCGCTCACCTGATTGCGCAGAGAGAGGATGGCAGGTATAGCCCTGTTATCCACGGCACTGTTTATCACCACATCATTCTGCCGTCCCGTGACCGCATCGACCCCTCCAGCCGAGCCAACTGGCTCTTTGTTTTACCAGATGCTGCCGGCCACGCCCCCATTCATGATGATCAGGCCGATCCTCCAGCGGATGAGATGCAAAACGCTATGGATGCAGCTGAGCCTGTCCAGGATATTCCCGAGTCATCTACCCGACAGCCTCCTGCACAGGAATTCACTCTTGAGGACGTCCTCCGTGCGATTCATCAGCAGAACCAGATGAACGCCGCACTGGAGCGAAGGCAGAAGGAGCAGCATGATGCTTTACTCCGCACTATTGCAACAAACCAGGCAGCTACTGATACAAAGCTCGGAGAAATTTTTAGCGAGCTAGAGGCCTTACACATTGACATCACTGCTGTTACCGGTACCGGTTCTGATCCTGAAGCGACTCCTACCAGACGCTCCCGCACCAGAAGCCGAGCCCGCGGTCCTCAGCAGCCTTAGTTTTAGTTTTTGCTTATGTTTGTTTTTCATTTTCATAGTTTGTATTGTACTTTTACCGCTATTATATCACAACATTGAGGACAATGTCTGATATAGTGTGGGAGAGGTACCTTTCATTTTCCGCATTTTCCCTTTTCGCACTTTTTCAATTCCGTTGTATTTCTTTTCGTAAGTTAATGAAACGAGCAAATCTTTGTGCTATTTTCTTTAGTTTCGAACTTTCCCCGTTTATTTAGCCATACCAAAAAAATCTTTAATTATTCGCATTACCCGACTTGCCTACGAAATCATAATTAGGAAGCTGAGAACGATTCAACAAGACCAATACAATCTTGACACCTTTGACTTACCACTTAAGAGATTCCATTCCGATTATCGTTACGAGTACACCTTAAGTTTCAGTTCAAAAGTAACCCCTAATAGTTTATACTAGCAGTCAGCACCGTCTGAACACAAACCACGTGGGGAGCCGATGACTATAAGCGTTTGATGCCTAATCAATAATGATCCTTCATATCTCGATGCAAATGAAAAGAAATTGCACCAAAGTACACAGTCGCATATAAGAAACGAGAAATATGAGAAGGAGTCCATTGCGGGTTGGTTCAGAGGTACTGGTCCTGAACTTGGTAGGGCGTGCTACGGCTTGATCCCCCACAACCTCCAAATCGGATAATATATGTAGGGTTACCGCACTCGTGTACCAGACCCCGTGCTTAAAAAGGATCAAAGTCGCTAACCGGCTACTCCACTACGTGCGTGCTAAGGCAAAGGGCTTAATGTGATTGCGCTAGAATGAAACTGGGCGAAATAAGATCGAAAAACTCTAGGTGAAATCGTAAAGAAATTACCGATTGTTTCGTTTAACGGGAAGTCGACGACTTAGCTTGTTGCTTGTGTCATTAGTGTATCGTTAGTGTTTTATCATTACCGGTTTATCCGACAAAACGATCCCTCGTACGGTTTGTTATGTGTATGCGTCGATAAAAACTTGTCCGACGATTTTCAACCGACTATTTGCTTGAGGACAAGCAAAGGTTTAAGTTTGGGGAAGTTTGATAACGAGAGAATGTATCGATTATATTGCTAAGTTTCATTACCGTTTTATCGCATAATCGTCGTTTTAACACCCGATTCCTCGAGTTTTCCTTACCATTTTGCAGGTACATCGTATACAGAGCTAAATCATGAGCCAAGAGCAAAAGGAGCGAAAACAACCATAAAAAGATGAAGAAATGAAGAAACCTGCAAAACCTGCATATTTTGTAACACTCACGGTCGTCACCTAGGTGTCACGACCGTGACACCCCAAAAGGAGCAATCACGACCGTGACATATTACTCACGACCGTGACACTTAAATTACACAGGACACGAAAGTGATGCCCTTGTCACGACCGTGACAAGGGAAAAAGAGGTTATTTGACTGAGACTTGGTCACAACGCTACGTGCATATGAAATTGCCTACTTTCCAGCTGACCCTGTATCCACGTTCCTGTATTCTCTCAACTGCTCCTACGAGGCCCAAGCAAACAAGTTCAACCATAAGCCCATTAATTCTTCTATAAATAGCATAATTCATTTGAACAATTTACAGAGTAATTTTTTATCAATTTCTTGCGGAAGCTCTGCCGAATTATTTTACACCCTTATTATTTCAGCATTATTTTCATTGTTCTATTTTTATTGTATCCAAACCCAACCTATAACAATTTCCAACATCAGGAAATTTTTATAAAAATTTATTTGTTTCAAAGCCTTCAGAATTTTTATTTTATTTTCGATTCCGCCAATTACTCCGAGCTTTCCGGTCTATGGAAGAAGGAGTCTGCCATTTTATTGTTAACCAGGTTTATTTTAATTTGCAATTTTATATTTATGTTGAATATTTATTTTTCTGCCATGAATATTTCGTTTATTGTTTCTCTGCCTCTGTCTGGTTCAACAAAAATGAGTAGCTAATTACCTTAGGGCGGTATGTAATTAAAACAAACTAAATCGGTAAAATCAACTATAGGCTTAAAATAATTAATAGCTTAGTATTCTGGCTGATACATTTTATTTAAAATCGACCTTTTTGTTACGAGAGTAAGGAAAGTGTATTAGGTTAGGTCAAGACCACGAGAGTGTGAGATTTTAACCAGATAGCTAAAGTTAGGCATTTAAATTAAACACAGCGAGAGCGCTTTAAAATAAATTAGAATTACTAAGTTTCCAAAAATTATCTCTAAACACTTATGGGCTAGCGAGAGCAGGCATAGGGCTTTAGGGGTAAGATCTGAGATAAGACCACGAGAGTGTGAGTCGAGGGTATTTAAACTAGTAACCTCTACAGAATAGATTAAGTGAACACCTTTATAAGCCTAGGTTAGATTGACCCGCCTAAGTTAGCATAATTACATACCGACCGCCTTAGTATTATTTTATTAAAACTTAAATTTAATTCCCGCTTTTAATCTTTAAAAACAACAAAAAAATCGTGACAACCCTTCACCTTAGCTAAACTAGAAGTCCATCTAGCACTAAGTAACCATAGAGTCCCTGTGGATCGATAATCTTAAATATTACTTCGATAGGCTGTGCACTTGCAGTTAAGATACCGCTAGACACATAATTAGATACATCTTTAGCCCATCATGAACTAGGCCTTCAGCCCATGGTTATTGCTATTTACAACCTATGTTTTGCTCAAAGCACCCCCTATTGCGCTTGTTAATGGAGTTGGGCCTTTTGGCCACTGGATTCTATTCGCACCACATAACTTCTGAATGCACCCCCCCTATGCGCCCATATTAAAGAGACTGGGCTTTGGGCCAGTTGTTTCTATTTGATACTGCCTGAATTTTATATCCACCTCATGTTTCTTTATTTTTAGAGATTTAGTTAGTAAAATTTTCTTAGTAAAAATGGTAATTAATTTTATTGCAAATCTTTTTGTGGATTTATATTTTAATCCATTGTTTCTTGCAAATTTTAATTAGGGTTTTGTCATAATTTAATTGTTATTTAAAATTAATTTGGATTAAAGTTCATATGCCTTTTTTTGATCGATTTGGATCGATTTCAATTATGGCGAAGCTTCACAAAGTTATTATGGAAGATAAGCATTTATTTTTCTTATGGAGATTTCAAGACCTTGCTTGGGTTTTTTTTTCCGGATTTCTTTATGAAGAATCGGCACTTCGATCAAGTAAGTGATTTCAAGCTTTTTCGGCCTTTAAGCATCATTTTAGTCGTATGCGGCTTAGGACCATGTAACTTAAGGTGCATATTGAGCCCTCCCACCTGAGGCATTGGATATATTTGTGATATATGTTGGTTTGTGTCGATTTCGAAGCTTAGGGATTAGGTTACAAACCATTAGGATCGATTCCTTTCACTTCCCCTTAAAATCCACTTTTTTTCCCATTTCGTCGTAATTTTTTAAAATAGTTTTAGGTGGGATAAAATTCTGGAAAAATTCATGAGTTATCCTCATCCTCTTAATTAATTTGTCATATTTTTTGTTTCCAGATTTGTGTGGTTTCAATATTTTATTTGGATTTTAGATCACAAGCTGTCCCAAAACGGAGTGTTTTGACATAAGGGACCGAAAACGGTTTTTCCCCATAGGTTTGAAACCTATTTTTTGTGTATGATTAATCACTGTAATTTGTGACATTATGATGCTAATTAGGCATTTTTTTCATAATTTTTAGTGCCCTTTTTGATTGTGGAGGTGTTTTTCGGCGATCATGCCTTGCTATACTAATCGTTAAGTAATTGTTTTGGCACTTTGGTGCATAATTTTATTAAATTCTTTTGGACCATGTGAGATAATGACTATATCATTCCAGGGATTTAATTTCATAATTTTTAAAGGCTTTTTGCTATTTTTCCATGTCACCTAGATCCTAGGTTGATTCATGTGTGTATTTGCTCCATAACCTAAATGATAGGAAGGCAATCATGCCATTTGCTTGAGGCAATTTTTTGGTAACTTCTAGGAGTTAATTATAGGTAATTTATAGGTCTTTAATTCCAATCATAGGTCATTTTTTGAACCATACTCATTTGGTTTGTTTTGGTGCTTTAAAATGCATACTTATTTGAACAGGTTTAACTTAAACTAGTTTCCCTTCTCTTCTAATTGTTAACATGAAGTATGTGGAATAATTAATGCCAAACCATGAATTCTAATTGCATCTCATATCTTGTATACTACTGACCCATAATCATTTCATGCATATTCATATGCCATTCATCTTTAATTTGCATCATTTGTGATCCTATGCGATGTTTATTTCATTTCTTCTCATCTTCTTCTCCTTGTTCCATATGTCTAATCCATTGCACTCATGATTATATGTTCATATATCTACATTCATAGACATTCACTACTGACTTTGATGTTCATTTCATGTATTAATTCATGTTTGTAAGCCATATGCATTCATACTTCATCCATAAACCTTAACTTGCATTTAGGTGAACTTATGTGAATGTTTTGTACATAGTTTGAATTTGTGAGGTATCCTAGCATCCTTAGGGACCTAAAACATGTAGCTACTGACTTTAGAAGTCATGTAACCTTTAGGTACCTTCACCTTTAGACTTAGGTCTTATTTTGAACCCTAGTTCCATTCTAGGACGTTCATGGTACTTAATCGCTTTCATGCTTTGATTTTACTTTCAATATGCATTGTCATGCTAACTTTTGTTTTGTAGGGGGGAAGATTGAGGTAAGCATTACTTTATTCCTATCTCTTATGCATTTTAATTGTATTTGCCTTAGCACTTTGTGCTTTGTTCATAGGTTCCCTTTTTGTTCTTTAGAACCAACTTAACTTCCTTAGGAAGTAAGTTAGTTTCTAACTCTCTTTTCTTCTTTTCCTTTTCTTGATTAGGATTAGAATACCTCATTAACCATAGGACCACAATTTTAATAACTAACTTAGGGTTGTGTCTTAGACCCCCTTAGTTTGTCCTTTTTTTTTTCAACTTGAGTCATTCTTTCTCATCTCATAAAGAAAAATAATAAAAAATTAAAGGAAAACCGAACAATCTTGTACGACACGAGACTTTGTTGCGGAGTGTTTACACGCGTCCTGTTTCGGGTCGAGGTGTAAATGTAACGCCCAAATAAATATTTATTATTTTAATATTTAAGTAATTATTGTGGTTATTAGGAATATTTAATGTTGTAGTTAAAATTAATCGATAAGTCAGAAATTTAGTCGAAAGTCGTAGAAAAATATTATTAGAATTAATTATAATAGTTTTTGTGTTATTTTAAGTAGTGGGCTTGAAACCGTGTTTGAATTAGGAAAATAAGGGGGTGTTATGTTAGGCCCATTAGTAATTATAATAGTTTATTAGTTTATTAAAATAAAAAAATAATATAAGTTATAAGAAACAAAAAGAAACAGATGGGGGAAGTTAGAAAAATAAGGAAGAAAAAGAGGAAGTGGAACTGCTGCAACGTGAGAGAACCAGAAACAAATTCCGGAATCCGACCGTAAGAGCAACCTTCAATCAAATCTAAGGTAAGGGTGGGTTCGATTTTATAATCGGGTATGGATTTAAATACTTTAATTTGGGTTGATTTGGGTAATTAGGTCGATATGTCTTCGTTGATTTTGTGGCTGTTATGGAAATCTTATATTAATTGGTTGTGTAGAAGCTGTGTCGATATACCACTGAATTATCAATTTGCAGATAATGTAAATAGAACGTGGATTAATATATAATGAAGTAGTATTAAAGAAGGATGGGTGTTCTGGAAATTGGCTGTGAAAATAATAAGAAGCAGAATAGATTTTCTTTTTAGAAGTTATATATGGAAGAAGAAGAAAGGATTTTGTGGAATTAATTAAAGAAGAGATGAGGATTTTTGGGTGGGGCCCACGTGGCCTAGGATGGTGCACGCCATCCTCCCCCTTCATCAACCTGTGGCGCAGGCCACATATTAACCCCACACTTTTATTAATTGTGGCGCATGCCACATATTAAACCCCTCCCCCCCCCATTTTTATTAATTGTGGCGCAGGCCACATGAGTAGCAAGCTTAGGGTGGCGCATGCCACACTAATTGTGGCGGGGGCACTAGTTAGTGGAGGTCCTGTAGCCACTCACTTAAAAAAAACATTAAAACATTAATTAGTCTAATTGTTTTCTAGTGTTTTCACATACTATTAATTAATCAATTTCTTAATCAATGTCTTAAGATTAATGATAATTTTTATATATATTTTAGTATTGTATTAAAATAAAGTACAAATTATGTTAAGTGAATTGTTCCGCAGAAGCTATACATATATATATATATATATATATATATATATATATATATATATATATATATATATATATATATATATATATATATATATATATATATATATATATATATATATATATCAGTAAAATGAAGAAGAACAAAATAGCAGTAACTAGTTAGAATTTTTATAGAAACTGTAGATTTAATAGATTAGTAGAAACAGTGGTAGTAGCATGAATTCCATAGCACATAATTTTAACAGAACATAGCAAATCTCAGTTTTGTAATAAAATCGTATTAATCGCAGAAAGTAGAAAATATTGTTGATTTAGTCGGTTTAGCCAATTGTGCGGAAAACTTAGTTGTCCGGAATTTAACGAAATTCGTCGGGTTAAGTCGGGTAATATAATAGTTAATTTTAATGGGTTGTTCTGCTGGAAATTATGTTGTTAAATGTTGTTTCAAGTACAGCTGAGTTGAAGTGTTGTTCCGAATTATGGAATAGTTCTAAAGTTGCTATATCAGAGGCTTTTATGCCAAAACGTCGATTTCTAAGTTGCTTATGTCGTATAAGTTGTTATGTATTGTTCATGTGGCTATGTTGTATGTGTGTGAAGTCCTATATGTCATGTAAACTCATATGCATTTTGTCGGAGCCGTTGCTAACACCACGTTGGCCTGGATTGGCAAAAGTTGAAAGTTGAAGGCTTATGCCTTGATGCCTCGGTAAATTGGCAGATTCTAAGTTGGGAGTTGTACTCCGAAGGGTACCACATGCATAACTAGTCGAGTCTCATTAAAGTTGCATTCTTGTTGATTTGTTGTGTTGATATTTGAATTGATTTGTGAAGTGGTGTTTGTTTACGATCCTTATTCACTGTATTGTTTTTCATATACTGATTATAATTTTCATAACTCACCCCTTCTGTTGAATGTTGTCCTTATGTGACAACGTGCAGGTAATCCTGAGAAGTAGCCGGTTACCGTTGGTTGAGTCGGTGGTCAGTCGCTCTGATACGTAGCACTCGGGGGGATTGTCGCATGTCTGCTTGTTGATCTTTTAATTACTGCTGAATTTTAATTGTTTGAAGGATTTATAGTTGCTTACTTCTTATTTTAAGTTGTTGTTATGTTGTTTAAAGATGCTATGAATTACTTTATGAATCCGCTGCGTAAGTTTTTATGAAGTTGAACTATTGGAGTGAATGACATTGTTTTGTTGAACTAAGAAAAAGTGTTGCATATTTGTTATGAGTTCCTTGAAGTGGGAATTGTTTATAGTTGAATATGTAATATCCCATTTGTAGAAAATTTTACGACTTTAATTTCGTTTTAAAATTCGTGGGTAGAAAATGGGGTGTTACATTAGTGGTATCAGAGCAGGTCGGTCTGTCCGGCCAGTGGTCGTGTCTTTATTGTCTAAAAATCGTGTATTGTTACTAATGTAACTTTTAGTTGTGTTGTAGTGATAAGTTGAGATGGCTGGAAGGAATGACGCTGCGATGGCTGCCGCAATGCAAGCGATGGCACAAGCTGTGCAGAACTTGCCAAATGCTGGTGGAGATGCTGGATCACGTAGCTTGGCGACTTTTCAAAGAGAGAATCCGTCGGTGTTTAAAGGGAAGCATGATCCAGATGTAGCTTTGGGATGGTTGAAAGAGATCGAGAGAATATTCCGTGTCATGGATTGCATTCCAGCTCAGAAGGTTCGGTATGGTACTCACATGCTAGCAGTCGAAGCTGATGACTGGTGGCTAGAGACTCATGAGAGGTTGACCGCGGCAGGTGAAGTCATTACTTGGGATGTATTCTGTAGGGAATTCATGAGAAAATATTATCCGGAAGATGTCCGTGGTAAGAAAGAAATTGAGTTCCTTGAGCTGAAGCAAGGAAACATGTCTGTCACAGATTATGCTGCAAAATTTGTGGAGTTGTCCAAATTTTATCCTCATTAGACTGGTGCTGGTGCTGAATTTTCAAAGTGCATCAAGTTTGAAAACGAGTTGCGCTCTGAAATTAAGAAGGCTGTTGGGTATCAGAAGATACGCATTTTTACTGAATTGGTTGATAGCTGCAGGATATTTGAAGAGGACAACAATGCTCATTACAAGGTTGTCAGTGATCGCAGAGGCAAGCAACATCAAAGCCGTGGAAAGCCGTATGATGCTCCAGTTGGAAAAGGGAAACAAAGAGCTACTCCGACTCAGAGAACTAGTGGGGGAGGTGCTCCTGCTGGTATAGTTTGCTTCAAATGTAGTCAGGATGGTCATAAGAGTAATGTATGCACTGCTGAAGTAAAGAGGTGTTTTCGCTGTGGTAAGACTGGGCATGCAATAACTGATTGCAAGCACAAGGAAATGATTTGTTTTAATTGTGGAGAGGAAGGGCATATTGGTAACCAGTGTCAGAAGCCAAAGCAATCTCAGACTGGAAAGGTGTTCGCATTGACCGGAACTCAAACCTCTAATGAGGACAAACTTATCAGAGGTACATGTTTCATAAATGGTACTCCTTTAATTACTATTATTGATACCGGTGCTACGCACTGTTTTATTTCTGCTAACTATGCTCGAAGACTGAGTTTAAAATTATCCGCTTTGGATGGTGAATTGATTGTTGAGACCCCAGCTAAGGGATCAATAACTACTTCTTTGATATTTTTAAAGTGTCCTTTGTCGATCTTCAATAAAGATTTCTATGTTGATTTAGTATGTTTGCCGTTGGCTGGGATGGATGTAATTCTTGGTATGAATTGGTTAGAGTATAATTATGTTCATATAAATTGTTATCATAAGTCGGTGAGGTTTTCCACTCCTGAAGAGGAAGGAGTTGGCTTATTATCTTTCAGAGAATTACAAAAATTGACGAAAGAGGAAGCTCAAATGTTTTCTTTGATGGAAACGTTGACGGTTGAGAGTAATGCTAATATTGATGAATTGTTAGTAGTGAAAGAATTCCCTGAAGTTTTTCCTGATGAGATCCCTAGTGTGCCGCCAGAGAGGGAAGTTGAATTTACTATTGATCTGGTACCTGGTACTAGGCCTGTTTCGATGGCATCGTATAGAATGTCGGCATCTGAATTGTATGAATTAAAGAAGCAATTGGAAGACTTACTTGAGAAAAAGTTTATAAGGCCAAGTGTATCGTTGTGGGGAGCTCCAGTGTTACTAGTAAAGAAGAAAGATGGTAGTATGAGGCTTTGTATTGATTATAGACAGCTGAATAAAGTAACGATCAAGAATAAGTATCCACTACCGAGAATAGATGATTTAATGGATCAATTAGTGGGTGCTTGTGTGTTCAGTAAAATTGATTTGAGATCAGGCTATCATCAGATCAAAGTGAAAGATGAAGATATTCAGAAGACAGCGTTCAGAACACGGTATGGAAATTATGAGTATTATGTGATGCCTTTCGGTGTGACTAATGCACCGGGAGTATTTATGGAATACATGAATCGTATTTTTCATACTTATCTGGACCATTTTGTGGTAGTATTTATTGACGATATTTTAATTTACTCTAAGTCAGAAGAAGAGCATAAGGAACATTTGAGATTAGTGTTGGATGTTTTGAAAGATAAGAAATTGTATGCGAAACTGTCCAAGTGTGAGTTTTGGTTAAGAGAAGTCAGTTTTCTCGGTCATGTAATTTCAGGAAAAGGTATTGTTGTGGATCCTTCCAAGGTAGAAGCTGTATTGCAATGGGAGACTCCTAAGTCAGCTACCGAGATTAGAAGCTTTTTGGGATTAGCCAGATATTATAGAAGGTTTATTGAAGGATTTTCTAAGTTAGCACTTCTGTTAACTAGATTAACTTGTAAAGGTAAAGCTTTCGTGTGGGATGTTCAGTGCGAAGAGAGTTTTATTGAATTAAAAAAGAGATTGACGTCGGCGCCGGTTTTGACTTTGCTAAATCCGGAGGAACCGTTTGTAATTTACTATGATGCTTCATTGATGGGTTTAGGAGGTGTGCTTATGCAAAATAATAAAGTAATTGCTTATGCGTCACGACAGTTGAGAATTCATGAAAAGAACTATCCTACGCATGATCTTGAACTTGTTGCTGTGGTGTTTGTGCTAAAAATCTGGAGGCATTACCTTTATGGTTCTAGATTTGAGGTTTACAGTGATCATAAAAGTTTAAAGTATTTATTTGATCAGAAAGAACTGAATATGAGACAACGTAGGTGGTTAGAATTGCTTAAGGATTATGATTTCGGTTTGAATTATCATCCGGGTAAGGCAAATGTTGTGGCTGATGCTTTAAGTAGAAAGACTTTGCATGTGTCAGCAATGATGATTAAGGAGTTGGAATTAATTGAGCAATTTCGTGATATGAGTTTGGTTTGCGAAGTGACTCCGCAGAGTGTAATGTTAGGAATGCTAAAGATTAATAATGATTTTATGGATAGTATCCGAGAGGCACATAAGTTGGATGTGAAATTAGTAGATATCCTTAATCGTTATGGTCAATCAGAGAAGAGTGACTTTAAGATTGATGCGAGAGGTGTGTTGAAATTAGGTGAAAGAATTTGTATTCCTGATGACGCGGTTATGAAAAGAAGCATTCTAGAAGAGGGTCATAGAAGCAGTTTGAGTATTCATCCAGGAGCTACTAAAATGTATCAAGATTTAAAGAAAATATTTTGGTGGCCCGGAATGAAAGAAGATGTGGCTCGTTTTGTGTATGCATGCTTAACTTATCAGAAGTCGAAGATTGAGCATCAGAAGCCTGCTGGGTTGATGCAACCGTTGGAAGTTCCAGAGTGGAAATGGGATAGCATTTCTATGGACTTCGTAACGGGGCTGCCTGTTACTTTAAGAGGGCATGATTCGATTTGGGTGATCGTTGATAGGCTCACGAAGTTGGCTCACTTCATACCTATTAACATCACTCACCCAATTGCGAAGTTGGCAGAGATTTACATCCGAGTAATTGTAAAGTTGCATGGTGTTCCTCTGTGTATTGTGTCGGATAGAGATCCGAGGTTTACGTCGGAATTTTGGAAAAGTCTGCAAGATTCGTTGGGTTCCAGTTGAGATTGAGTTCGGCATATCATCCTCAAACTGATGGCCAAATTGAGAGAACTATTCAATCATTGGAGGATTTGCTGAGAGCTTGTGTTCTTGAGCAAGGAGGTTCGTGGGACACTTATGTTCCATTGATCGAGTTCACATATAATAATAGTTACCATTATAGTATCGGAATGGCGCCTTTTGAAGCATTGTATGGTTGTAGGTGTAGAACTCCGTTGTGTTGGCATGAATCTGGGGAGGGTGTGGTACTTGGACCAAAATTAGTTCGAGAAACTACCGATAAAGTGAAGTTTATCTGAGAGAAGATGAAAGCTTCTCAGAGCCGGCAGAAGAGTTACCATGACAAGCGGAAGAAGGATTTAGAATTTCAAGCTGGTGACCATGTGTTTTTGAGGGTCACGCCTGTGACCGGTGTTGGGAGGGCCTTGAAGTCTAAAAAGCTCACTCCTCGCTTCATTGGTCCGTATCAAATCTTGGAACGAGTTGGAAAAGTTGCTTATCGGATGGCATTACCACCAAATCTTTCGAATTTGCATGATGTATTCCATGTGTCGCAGCTTCGGAAGTATATCCCAGATCCGTCTCAGGTGGTTAGTATGGACGATGTGCAAGTGCGGGATAATCTCACAGTGGAGACAAAGCCTGTACGAGTTGAAGGTCGTGAAACAAAGACTCTTCGAGGAAAGGAGATTTTGTTGGTTAAAGTCGCCTGGTTGGGAGCTGCGGGCGAAAGCATGACATGGGAATTGGAGAGCAAGATGTGGGACTCCTATCCTGAGCTGTTTGAAGCAGGTAAATTTTCGAGGACAAAAATATTTTAAGTGGGGGAGAGTTGTAACGCCCAAATAATTATTTATTATTTTAATATTTAAGTAATTATTGTGGTTAGTAGGAATATTTAATGTTGTAGTTAAAATTAATCGATAAGTCGGAAATTTAGTCGAAAGTCGTAGAAAAATATTATTAGAATTAATTATAATAGTTTTTGTGTTATTTTAAGTAGTGGGCTTGAAACCGTGTTTGAATTAGTAAAATAAGGGGGTGTTATGTTAGGCCCATTAGTAATTATAATAGTTTATTAGTTTATTAAAATAAAAAAATAATATAAGTTATAAGAAACAAAAAGAAACAAAAGGGGGAAGTTAGAAAAATAAGGAAGAAAAAGAGGAAGTGGAACTGCTGCAACGTGAGAGAACCCGAAACAAATTCCGGAATACGACCGTAAGAGCAACCTTCAATCCAATCTAAGGTAAGGGTGGGTTCGATTTTATAATCGGGTATGGATTTCAATACTTTAATTTGGGTTGATTTGGGTAATTAGGTCGATATGTCTTCGTTGATTTTGTGGCTGTTATGGAAATCTTATATTAATTGGTTGTGTAGAAGTTGTGTCGATATACCACTGAATTATCAATTTGCAGATAATGTAAATAGAACGTGGATTAATATATAATGAAGTAGTATCAAAGAAGGATGGGTGTTCTGGAAACTGGCTGTGAAAATAATAAGAAGCAGAATAGATTTTCTTTTAAGAAGTTATATATGGAAGAAGAAGAAATGATTTTGTGGAATTAATAAAAGAAGAGATGAAGATTTTTGGGTGGTGCCCACGTAGCCTAGGATGGCGCACGCCATCCTCCCCCTTCATCAACCTGTGGCACAAGCCACATATTAACCCCCCCACTTTTATTAATTGTGGCGCATGCCACATATTAAACCCCCCATTTTTATTAATTGTGGCGCAGGCCACATGAGTAGCAAGCTTAGGGTGGCGCAGGCCACACTAACTGTGGCGGGGGCCACTAGTTAGTGGAGGTCCTGTAGCCACTCACTTAAAAAAAACATTAAAACATTAATTAGTCTAATTTTTTTCTAGTGTTTTCACATACTATTAATTAATCAATTTCTTAATCAATGTCTTAAGATTAATGATAATTTATATATATATTTTAGTATTGTATTAAAATAAAGTACAAATTACGTTAAGTGAATTATTCTGCAGAAGCTATACATATATATATATATATATATATATATATATATATATATATATATATATATATATATCAGTAAAATGAAGAAGAACAAAATAGCAGTAACTAGTTAGAATTTTTACAGAAACTGTAGATTTAATAGATTAGTAGAAACAGTGGTAGTAGCATGAATTCCATAGCAGATAATTTTAACAGAACATAGCAAATCTCAGTTTTGTAATAAAATCGTATTAATCGCAGAAAGTAGAAAATATTGTTGATTTAGTCGGTTTAGCCAATTGTGCGGAAAACTTAGTTGTCCGGAATTTAACGAAATTCGTCGGGTTAAGTCGGGTAATATAATAGTTAATTTTAATGGGTTGTTCTGCTGGAAATTATGTTGTTAAATGTTGTTTCAAGTACAGCTGAGTTGAAGTGTTGTTCCGAATTATGGAATAGTTCTAAAGTTGCTATATCGGAGGCTTTTATGCCAAAAAGTCGATTTCTAAGTTGCTTATGTCGTATAAGTTGTTATGTATTGTTCATGTGGCTATGTTGTATGTCTGTGAAGTCCTATATGTCATGTAAACTCATATGCATTTTGTCGGAGCCGTTGCTCACACCACGTTGGCCTGGATTGGCAAAAGTTGAAAGTTGAAGGCTTATGCCTTGATGCCTCGGTAAATTGGCAGATTCTAAGTTGGGAGTTGTACTCCGAATGGTACCACATGCATAACTAGTCGAGTCTCATTAAAGTTGCATTCTTGTTGATTTATTGTGTTGATATTTGATTTGATTTGTGAAGTGGTGTTTGTTTACGATCCTTATTCGCTGTATTGTTTTTCATATACTATTTATAATTTTCGTAACTCACCCCTCCTGAGAAGTAGCCGGTTACCGTTGGTCGAGTCGGTGGTCAGTCGCTCTGATACGTAGCACTCGGGGGGATTGTCGCATGTCTTCTTGTTGATCTTTTAATTACTGCTGAATTTTAATTGTTTGAAGGATTTATAGTTGCTTACTTCTTATTTTAAGTTGTTATTATGTTGTTTAAAGATGTTATGAATTACTTTATGAATCCGCTGCGTAAGTTTTTATGAAGTTGAACTATTGAAGTGAATGACATTGTTTTGTTGAACTAAGAAAAAGTGTTGCGTATTTGTTATGAGTTCCTTGAAGTGGGAATTGTTTAAAGTTGAATATGTAATATCCCATTTGTAGAAAATTTTACGACTCTAATTTCGTTTTAAAATTCGTGGGTAGAAAATGGGGTGTTACAGTAAATACTTCCCACGATGGATAGGTCTTAGTATAAGGCTGTTCACAAACAAATTCAAAACATTTCTCCTAAAATACAAAAACAAACAATAAGCGACTATCCTGCGGGAACTTCTCTTTCTCATCTCATTCATTCACAACGTGAACTTGCGACGACTTGTCTCGCATGCTAGACGGTAAATGCACTCGTACCAGACGAGCCTGCAACACCTGAGCATAGACATACGTAGTTCCAGCCATAAAAAACACAAACAAATAGTTCCCGCCTTAGTTAGGCGAACTACATCGACTCTGATCCTCATTTTCCCGATGAGGTACGTAGGCAGCGGGGTAGGGCCCGTTCGAGCACATTCTTTATTTTCCCTACATTTCCCCCTTTCTTTCCATTTTCTTATTTCAGTTCCTTTCTCATTTCCATTCTCATCCCAGTTAGCAGTTCAGTTGTTCAGCAGCAATTTTATTTCTCACCCTTTGAAACAAAACAAACAAGCGTGGATCCCGTCGGGTACGGCAGACGGTCTGGGGTGCTAATACCTTCCCAGGTCGTAACCGACTCCCGAACCCAGATCTTTGGTTCGCAGGACCTTGTCCTTTCCTTCTTCCTCAGGTTTGTGCAAAATTACCTTTCCCATTCTTTCGGGATAAAAATGTTTGGCTGGCGACTCTACCTTTTCCGCGCCACTTTCGCGTTTGTACTAGGATGAAAATCCCGGGAGCGACAACTGGCGACTCTGCTGGGGACTAACCTGATTCTTATGGTTTCCCTTGTAGAGTCAATCCTAGCGTCAGTTTGGTTCTGTTTCTTTGGGTGTTTATCTGTTTGTTGTTGTGTGCTTTAGTTTAGTTTTACTATTTTCATTTACAGTTTACTTTACAGCCTTACTTTACCGCATTTATTTACTGCTTTCAATATTTTATTTTCCATGCATCATATTATACTGGACTGTCTGGCTGTGCTGGTTTTTTTATTTTTTCTGTGGGATGGGAGTTACTGTGAGATAAGCCAAATACCCGGCTTGAGTGCACCCTAGGATTAGCATGGACACGTTGTACTCGCATGGTGTCTCAACATGATGAGTGGCGATGTGTTCCACACCCAGGTTGCGACCTTCTTGGAACTATCTCGTGTGGGGGTTTTTCCCCACTTCAGGATACGACCTTGATGGTTATGTGCAGCTGGGGACCGATCATTGAGAACCTTAGTGGAAACAACCCTCTCCAGTGATGACAGTGGCAGACCACATTTGTTGGCAAACCCACTCGCATCCGAGGGCCCACTGGGAACTCGCATAGGATGGCCTGGTTCTCTCATAGGAAACCAGTCAAGGCAAACTGTTCGTATGACAGTAGTATTGTACCCTTCGGGATGAATGTACTATTGTTTCTCGATTCAGTGCTTGAAGCTGGGGACCGATGAGGGATGCTTGTTTCCTTGGACTCAGCTGAGGCCTCCCTGAGTAGTACATAATGCCAAACCGATTCCCTAATTTGGTCATGAGCCATTTCTCGGAAATGGTGAACGTATTATTGCTATTCGGCTTTGAGAGTCCGTGATATTGACCCGAGTAGCATACCCGTGAGATTGGTAGGGGTTTACAGGTTTGTAGGATCCCTAAACTTCAACATACCCACTTTGCCAGTGTTGTTTTATGATATTATCTGGTTCTTTGATTCTGAGATCCGGGATTTCTATTCAGAGAGATTGTTACTGTGATTACCATGGTGACCCTGATATTGTGACTATTATTATGACTCTCCACAGACACTTGGCTCGTTGTTCAGCTTCAATACCATCAGTGACTATTTTATTATGTGATCCAGTTCTACAATTATTGGGTTCTCAGTTATAGGGTTCTATGCAGAGATGATGTTGTTATTGTGGTTCTATACAGACAGTTGGTTCACTGCTCAACACCAGCATCAGACTATTGATCACATGCCTTCTGCATACATGACATCATAGCATTCCAGCATACATATTCAGTTATTTATGAGGATCACATATATGAATCATGCTGTTGGATTTTTTCTGTATCAAAACTCGAATCAAAGCAGATAGATTCCTCAGAAATAACTGAACATGGCATTTGCATACATCCTTGCATTCTTGACAGGTGTTCAGAGACAGATTCTTTTCCTGACTTGATTTCTCATCACAATGGCCAACTTGAATCACAATCATCGAAGTATGGTTTAGAACAACTCCGGGCGGAGGTAACCGAACAAAGACCCAGTTGAAGCCATTCAGGGCAGAGGTACAAGCTTTATTTCAGAATCAGAAACTGTTGAAAGAAGAAGTCAACCAGATGAAGACTCAGATGAGCTTGGTTATGGAAATTCTGAACGAATCTATTTTCAACCCTATTGAGGGGAACTACACTGCTCTGATTCTCCATTGGTTAATGGAGATACGTAGGCAGGAGATCGTGCAAGATCTTTGCGAGCAACCTTATTTATCAACTTCATTTATCAACGTCTTCCCTCCAAACGTCATTTGTCGGCATCCAATTTCAGCTTCCCAAGAGAGTCCAACGGGCAGAGCATAAGGGTAAAGGCCAGAACAACTTGAGAAGAAGTTTGATCATATTTCGATTTCGTACGCGCAATAAGTTTCCTCATTTGCTCAGATTCAAACTGATGGAGTTAGTCGCATCAGGATCATCTCCGATAAAGCTTCCTTTGGAGTTTCAATACCAAGTATGATTATCATTCCGGGGCACCTAGCCATTTAATTGAAGATTACAAGTCTTTCAGAGACAAAGGTAAAGACAAGGGCACGAATTCGATTGTCTTCAAGACTATTGTGTTCGCACCAGGTAAAGGTGGGAATATGGCACCGAATCAGTAATAGAATGAACATCCAGACTGCTGACTGCTGAAAGTCTCTGAGAGCAGCAAATCCAGACGGAGTCAGACCTTCTCAATAATGGCAACCACGATGTGAAAGCTAGATGCAAGTACCATTCAGGGGCATTTAGGCATACCATTTGACAACTGTGATGCGTTCAGACACAAGGTTCAAATTTTGATTGACTCAAAGGTCATCATGCCAGGAAGGTCTGCCCATATATTGAAATCTCCTCATCAAATTGGCATCCTAGTTTGCAAGGGCATCTTCAGAAGCAATAAGTCTAGAAGGAGTCAAGTCTCCTCAATGACGACAATGTTCAGCTTCTTTACTGCAGTTTCATTTGTGGTTTCTATTGTTTGCTTAAACATTTGTATGCATGCATGAAACTTATTTGTTTTTGAATGATAACCATAATAATATGCACATGTTTTTCTTGAAGTAATCCATTCGTATTCACTCGTGATTTTGTGTATGTGCATTGAAATACCAACTCTCGTGCTAAACTCTATGAAGGAGGATGACGAAATGAAAACGTAAAAATATCTAATTGTGTGCTTTTGAGAAAGACCCTGTTGACGATGTACTGGCATTGTTTCAAATCCTAAACACAGGAGATATAAGGGAGATAGACCCTCTCCAACCCATTTGAGCCTTGAAGTAGAAGTTTCGTTTCGCATGAAAAACCCTTACATTTAACCCAGGGGCAAGGTAAGTGTCAGTTAGTTTGACCGAGCGTTCAAATTTCAAAAAGGAGTGCAAATATGAGGATCCATTACCTTTCGTTGTACAAAATCAAGAGGTCCAATGACCAGAAACCACAATGATTATCCCAATCAAGAGGTCCAAAGACCGGAAACCACAATGGTTACCCCTCATCAACTGAAAAGTGAGACAGTCAAAACCCTTTCAAAGCCATCAAGACAAACAGTGTCACACGATTTATTCGGAAGAAAAAAAGAATTGAAAAAAGAAATGAAAAAAATCCCGCTAAGTCGAAACTTGAAAACAAGCGTCTTAGGCAAAAATTAGGGCATCCCGCTGGACTTCGCAATCAAAGATTCACAAGAATAAGTCCAGGAAAAAGTTAGGGATAAGCAAAATAATGCAAAAGCAAAAAACGAAGAGGATTACACAAGAAATATACTTAAAACAAGAACAAAGTCATGTGATATAGATACAAAAGACAAAGGTGTGACTGACTCCAAACAACAACTTGATTGGTGCTTAAACTGTTAGAGTAATTGGTTCCTTAATCATCACAAAACCCTTTTTGAGAGGTGAGCGCTTGTGAAAGTTAGCTGAACATAGGAATGGAGAACATCACGAAGAGGGGTGGGTACCTATAAACTTCGAGCCTATATCCTTTATTTCTATAACCGTGAACCAGGCCACGATACAACCCTCAAAAGTCCTAACTGAAACAGGGTTATTTCAAGAGCGTACTACCACAAGATCGCGTTCCTGACTCCTATGAGTTGTGCTAAAAGTTCTTTGTTGGTGTTGCATGTGCATGCTTCATTTATCAAAAACCAATGTCTTATCTTAACTAGTGGTTTGATCACAAAGGTTTGCGACATCTTTTTCAGTAAAACTTCAAAATTAACATGTGTGTTGCATTAGAATTTTCATTCTCAAAAATAAACATTTTCTGCTCGCATATATTTGTTGGGCATCATAAAAATTCACATACGAAACTTCAGTCCAGAAGCTTAATCTTGCCAAGTTGAGAAGTCTGAAACTTCTGAAGGACAATCTATGAAGATGTACTTTTCCAAGAAACTCCATTGAGTAGGGACTTTCCCAACAGTCGTAGTAAGAGCCAATTAATCTGGGGCAATCATGTCGAGCAATCTCTTCAAAATTCAACCAAGCTGGGGCAATCACTTCGAGATTCAAATCTCTCAAAGAGCCATTAGTCTGAGGCATGCATTCAAATTTCAGCCAAACTGGGGCAGTTACTTCGAGATCCAATCTTTCAAAGAACAAGTGGTATGGGTGTTTTCTTCAAAACACAGTCAGTCATAGGTGATCACTTCAAGGCTCGTACTGGGGAAGGCCACCCCAAGAGCATGATAAGTCACTCTCTCCCAAAGACGGTTAATCAGAAGCACCTATCCGAAGGTTCAAAATACTAGGAAACACTATCTCACAGTGATATGAGATTTTTTCATGAATCCTCGCGAGGCAAATTCTTGCACAGACCATGTAGTCTGGGGCAGTTATTTCGAGATCCGACGAATCTCTCCAAGAGTTTGAAGACACTGAGGCATTCTGTATGTCATGTTTTCTGTAAAATCCTCTTGATACATTTTCTTCCTATGGACCTTAATCTGAGGCGAGTTGAAAATTTCAGAGAACCATTATTCAATCATGGTTAGTTGGCGATCTATCAACCCAGAGGCTGGAAGCAAAGCCATTGTCAACACAATACTTCAAGAGTTATTTCATCAGCAAGCTTCATTGATAAGAATTCCTTAGCAAGTCCCATTAGACAATACCTACTCCAGCAGTGTAGCTAATGGAAGGATACTTCTTGAGCAGAAGGGTATCATCGTCTCTCATCCCCAGCAAGGGGCAACTTAAACTCTTATCTTCAGCATGGAGCTTTATCATTGACATCCTCCATCATCCCCAGTAAAGTGGAAGTTGAAATTTCTTCCAGCAAGGTAGCAGAAGGTGGGTGTCATCCCCAAGCAGAAGTTTCCCTTCAGACAGGGGAAATTCTCAGTAGTATAAGGAGTATCTTTCCTCCCCAGCAGATTGCTTCCTCAGCAGTGTCATGCCTTTGGTTCCCAGCCAAGTCAGGAGGTCCTCACTTCCCCCATCAGAGTTCAAGAAGAGTTCATCTCCAGCAGGGTATTGGCGCTCCAATCTCAAAGTCCAATTTATTTTTGGCAATGGCGACTGTTCAGAGCCGGTGTATCATTGACAACCTTCCCCACAGAGTTGTCTCCTCCTCATCAGGATAGACCAGGTCAATACAGTGATCACTATTCCTCCCCAGTCAAGCTATCTGGGATGTCTGCAGTCTCCTTATCAGGAGATCTCTTTGCATTTGCATACGCATAATCATCATTACATTTGCATCCTCCAAAGCGTAGCATTTCCATCATCATGGAGCATTACACCATAAATCCAAACATATGCATGCCAGTATGGGCCAGTTTTGAGGTATATTACGAGCATCTTCTCAACCTGAAGTACTCCGCACAGAGGATACCAATATCACTTTTCAGACATCCTTGTCTTTCCAAGTCGATGTTTATCACTTATTCTGCGTCTTGTTTGGTACAACAGTCGCATCGCAGTTTCCCGTTTGGTACAACGGTCGCGCCTTGGGCTCTCGTTTAAGTACGACGATCCCGTTCCTTTCGAGTCTCCATTTAAGTACAATTGTCTCGTAGTTGAGTCTTGTTTCAGTGCAACGGTCTCATTTTTTTTGCGTCCCCGTTTCAGTACAACGTTTTCATGTCAGGTGATCATTTAAGTACAATGATCCTGTTCCTTTTTGGTCTCGTCTCAGTACGATGGTTTCATTTTCCTGGTTGGATCGGTTGATTTTCTTTGAGTTGTAAATCGGATGATATTATGTTCTCGTTTTTTCTGGGTTATGGATCGGTTGATACCATTTCCTGGTTGGATCGGTTGATCTTCTTTGAGTCGTAAATCAGATGATGTTACGTTCTCGCTTTTTTCAGGGTTATGGACCGGTTGATACCATTTCCTGGTTGGACCGGTTGATCTTGTTTGAGTCGTAGATCGGTTGATGTTGCTTCTCTCCTTTGTTGTTCCGAGCCCTGTTCCGCCAACAGGCTCCTCCTTCCGTGGCTTGGTCCTGCCAAGCAGTCGCGTGTGTCTTCTTTGTGGCTTGGTCCTGTCCAGCAGTCACATTGATGAGTTTCTGTTTCATTGATGGTTTTGTTAAGCCCTGTTTCCCCAACAGGCACCCTCGTTGTGGCTTTGATTCGCTCAATATTCACAATGCAAGTTTTTTTGCATTTGATTCTATTCCACTTGGTTCTATCTCCGCTACCTATTCAGAGGTCAAAACAAAAAAAATAAAAATAAATAAATGGGCAGATGGCATTTCTGTTGCCCTCAGTATGCAAATTTTCAGGTTTTATTCGAGTATTCAATCACTCCATACCTTGAACGTCTAAAAGATGTTGCAATTATCCATTCAAGTCTGCAGTTGATTGAATAGGGGCAGCTGTAATACCTCAAAATTTGCCCTCTTTCTTTTTACCTTAACTGGCTTACCGCTTTGCATTTCATCTACATATTCCATTAGGTCATAACATCATAATCGTGCATTTCATGGGCTCATAAGGCATGGGATCAATAGCATCTTTTGGTGATATAACTCTTCTTATTCGGAGGTGATTTATCTGACTACTACACCCTACAACGCTCCATAATATTGTGCGTCGCAGGTGTTAGGGTTTCATTAAAATCATAAGTGAGTTTCGCTATAAACGGTGGTTCGCAAATAACTTATGATTGACGTTTAAATCACGAGTTAGGGTTTATTTCCCTAATTAAGTGATACTCGACAAAGTTTCCTTGTGAAATGTGTTCATAGGCGGTCTTGTCGTTCAAGGGACCCCGTTATCACTTGAGACGCAATTTATTGAAAGTCTTAGTGCAGGCAGAGCTTACTAGGGTTTTCATGACAAATGAATGTTGGTTTATGGTACGAGGGATCAAGTGGCAGATTCTTATGATAATCAGGGCATTGTGGCCCTCCTTATGGTTCGTTGTTGGTAACATAGATCAATGGGGTTTGGATTTGAAGGTTAACTGAAGATCGATGATTCATTAAAGACTCGAGTTTGAATTAGATTGGGGGTTTAGGTTGGATTAAATGTGTTGAGATTGGTCGCAAGGATTACTTGGGTTTCAATAATTTGTTTCCATGCTAATATTCACTTTTTTGTCCATTATCCAAATTAAGCCCATAAACTTTGTTTTAGTTCATTATCCACGTTAAGCAATTCAATTCTAACCTCCACTTTGGATCCTTTTCAAGGCCCATTTGTTTAATCTAATATCCAAGAGTCTAGCTCCACTAGGTGTCCGGTTTTATACTCGGTTCTATATTGATTTCATTTGTCCACTTTTATAGTCAATTAATAATTGTATTCCAAAATGCATATTATCTCATTGACTATTTTTCCGGTTATTATCAAATTCTCATTTGGGCTCAATTCACCTACTTGCTAGGCCCATCAGTTTTTTAATGTTATTTTTTTATTCTTAGTATTAAAGAATAATAAATAAATATAAAATTTCCTTGGTTAAAAGACATCATTTAGCAGAAATTGAAAAAAGAGGGAAAAGTTAGTTATTGAACTACAAAATTCAGTAATTCAGTTACAAGAAAGTTTTTCTATGAGTTACAAACAAAAGGAAAAAATCAGTTCCATAACTGATATGAGAAAAGTACAGAAACAAAAGTAAAAAAAAGGGGGGATCTCTCTCCTAATTTATCTGCAGATTGATACTTCTTCAGAAAAAAAAACTCTTTATCAATCTCACGAGACCCTCTCTTTTCCAGGGATCTTTCTTCTTCTTCATAAACAAACCAACATCATCCTTCATTGATATAAAATCCCCTCCAATAACCTGCAAAAAGATTTATCTTATCAGATTTTTATCAGAGGAGGAAAGAAAAAAAGGCAACACAAAAAAGAGAAAATCTGAGATCTATCTATCACAGAACCACCATCACTCTTCTCTAAAAAAGATCTCACCCAAAAATCTCAGAATCTCTCTCAGAACTTGCTTCATCCTATCCTTCAACACAAAAAAATCCCTTTGAAACTTTCTTCAACTTTGATTAACATCTCAATACCAACTTCTTCATCTTCATGTATCCTCTTCTCCTACAACCAGAATTAGTTTTCTTGGCTAACTTATCAAAATTGAGAAAACAGAATTACAACACCAATCTTCATCTTCCACCATCTTATTCCTCCTGCATCTTCATCCCTCTCAAATCCAGACCTTCACCATCAATCTTCAACCAAACCTCTCATCAGCTTTACATTCATCAATTATCTGCAAATTCAAGAATACACATCAACAAGAATCACATCAACAAGAATCACATCAATAATAATAGCCACAGTTCATATCAGTTCGCATCAACAATAATCTTCATTAAGAAGCAGGTTCAATATCACAATCGCAACGATAACGACAATCAGCAATCGAAAACACAATAAATCAGTTCAGAATCACAGAAGAAGAAACTATCAGGGATCACATCAAGATTCATAACAACCATCACCTTCAACGAATTGCCAATACTCGCACCTGCAGATTGCATCAAAATTGACCGCAAATTCACTTCACAACAAGGATCACCATCCTCAAGCTTCACTTTCTTTCATCTTCATCAATCAACAACATGGCATCACCAATATCATCTTCAACCTGCAAATGAATCCACAAGCAACGAACATCAACACAATTCGCGTTCAAATGCAATCGCAAGAACAAAAGCTTCAACAAATCATTATCAGGAAAAGAAAAGCAGAAACAGAAATCAAGAAGAGCAGAGGAAAGAATCGGAAGAAAAATAAGTGAAGAACTTTACTTATGAGCTCAGAATTATTGAAGTTGTCTTCCTTATGCAGTCGTCACCAGATTGCGATCATGGACTCGAAGTACGCATTACTCCGAAGAGCTTCGATATTAGTGATAACATCGTCATCATAGATGTTCGTTTGATGATCATGCGATCTTCGTAAGTGTCGTTGCGCGATTGATTCTGAAGATGAGGGCGAGTGGCAAAGAGGTACTATCAACGTCAAGACGCGATCGGCCGTTGTTGTGTCGGTATCAAAACATTGAAATCGAAGATAGGAAGACAAGTTTCACGGAGAATGAAGCGAAAGAAGACCACGGAGGTTCGAAGAATGGTGTTTCAGATGAGCCACATACGCGAGAGGAGGAGATGGGAGGCTTCGACTTCAAAGTGATGATGAAGGCCGCGACGGAGAGATGGAGAAGGAAGAATTCACAATTGAAGGAGGCGATGTGATGATGTGAAGGTATCATCCTGTGAGTACCATCGGTGATGAAGAGGGAAGAAGATTCGCGGCGCCGTCTTGAGGAAGAAGAAGATGAGCTTAATGTTTGTCTTGTGATAACCTAATTTTTTAGGGTTTCATAAGAATTCCGATTTGGGCCTAACACAACTGCTTCCATGGGTTTACTTCTCACACACTCGAATTCCTGATAGCACCCCTCCTGAACTTGTTATGTGAACTAGGCCTTCAGCCCATGGTTATTGCTATTTACAACCTATGTTTTGCTCAAAGCACCCCCTATTGCGCTTGTTAATGGAGTTGGGCCTTTTGGCCACTGGATTCTATTCGCACCACATAACTTCTGAATGCACCCCCCTCTGCGCCCATATTAAAGAGACTGGGCTTTGGGCCAGTTGTTTCTATTTGATACTGCCTGAATTTTATATCCACCTCATGTTTCTTTATTTATAGAGATTTAGTTAGTAAAATTTTCTTAGTAAAAATGGTAATTAATTTTATTGCAAATCTTTTTGTGGATTTATATTTTAATCCATTGTTTCTTGCAAATTTTAATTAGGATTTTGTCATAATTTAATTGTTATTTAAAATTAATTTGGATTAAAGTTCATATGCCTTTTTTTGATCGATTTGGATCGATTTCAATTATGGCGAAGCTTCACAAAGTTATTATGGAAGATAAGCATTTATTTTGCTTATGGAGATTTCAAGACCTTGCTTGGTTTTTTTTTTCCGGATTTCTTTATGAAGAATCGGCACTTCGATCAAGTAAGTGATTTCAAGCTTTTTCGGCCTTTAAGCATCATTTTAGTCGTATGCGGCTTAGGACCATGTAACTTAAGGTGCATATTGAGCCCTCCCACCTGAGGCATTGGATATATTTGTGATATATGTTGGTTTGTGTTGATTTCGGAGCTTAGGGATTAGGTTACGAACCATTAGGATCGATTCCTTTCACTTCCCCTTAAAATCCACTTTTTTGCCCGTTTCGTCGCAATTTTTTAAAATAGTTTTAGGTGGGATAAAATTCTGGAAAAATTCATGAATGATCCTCATCCTCTTAATTAATTTTTCATATTTTTTGTTTCCAGATTTGGGTGGTTTCAATATTTTATTTGGATTTTAGATCACAAGCTGTCCCAAAACGGAGTGTTTTGACATAAGGGACCGAAAACGATTTTCCCCATAGGTGTGAAACCTATTTTTTTTGTATGATTAATCAATGTAATTTGTGACATTATGATGCTAATTAGGAATTTTTTTCATAATTTTTAGTGCCCTTTTTGATCCACTTTGTGGAGGTGTTTTTCGGCGATCATGCCTTGCTATACTAATCGTTAAGTAATTGTTTTGGCACTTTGGTGGATAATTATATTAAATACTTTTGGACCATGTGAGATAATGACTATATCATTCCAGGGATCTAATTTCATAATTTTTAAAGGCTTTTTGCTATTTTTCCATGTCACCGAGATCCTAGGTTGATTCATGTGTGTATTTGCTCCATAACCTAAATGATAGGAAGGCAATCATGCCATTTGCTTGAGGAAATTTTTTGGTAACTTCTAGGAGTTAATTATATGTCATTTATAGGTCTTTAATTCCAGTCATAGGTCATTTTTTGAACCATACTCATTTGGTTTGTTTTGGTGCTTTAAAATGCATACTTATTTGAACAAGTTTAACTTAAACTAGTTTCCCTTCTCTTCTAATTGTTAACATGAAGTATGTGGAATAATTAATGCCAAACCATGCATTCTAATTGCATATCATATCTTTTATGCTACTGACCCATAATCATTTAATGCATATTCATATGCCATTCATCTTTAATTTGCATCATTTGTGATCCTATGCGATGTTTATTACATTTCTTCTCATCTTCTTCTCCTTGTTCCATATGCCTAATCCATTGCACTCATGATTATATGTTCATTCATCTACATTCATAGGCATTCACTACTGACTTTGATGTTCATTTCATGTATTAATTCATGTTTGTAAGCCATATGCATTCATACTTCATCCATAAACCTTAACTTGCATTTAGGTGAACTTATGTGAACGTTTTGTACATAGTTTGACATAGTTTGAATTTGTGAGGTATCCTAGCATCCTTAGGGACCTATAACATGTAGCTACTGACTTTAGAAGTCATGTAACCTTTAGGTACCTTCACCTTTAGACTTAGGTCTTATTTTGAACCCTAGTTCCATTCTAGGACGTTTATGGTACTTAATCGCTTTCATGCTTTGATTTTACTTTCAATATGAATTGTCATGCTAACTTTTGTTTTGTAGGGGGGAAGATTGAGGTAAGCATTACTTCATTCCTATCTCTTATGCATTTTAATTGTCTTTGCCTTAGCACTTTGTGCTTTGTTCATAGGTTCCCTTTTTGTTCTTTAGAACCAACTTAACTTCCTTAGGAAGTAAGTTAGTTTCTAACTCTCTTTTCTTCTTTTCCTTTTCTTGATTAGGATTAGAATACCTCATTAACCATAGGACCACAATTTTAATAACTAACTTAGGGTTGTGTCTTAGTCCCCCTTAGTTTGTCCTTTTTTTTTCAACTTGAGTCATTCTTTCTCATCTCATAAAGAAAAATAATAAAACATTTAAGGAAAACCGAACAATCTTGTACGACACGAGACTTTGTTGCGGAGTGTTTACACGTGTCCTGTTTCGGGGCGAGGTGTAAATACTTCCCGCGATGGATAGGTCTTAGTACAAGGCCGTTCACAAACAAATTCAAAACATTTCTCCTAAAATACAAAAACAAACAATAAGCGACTATCCTGCAGGAACTTCTCTTTCTCATCTCATTCATTCACAACGCGAACTTGCGACGATTTGTCTCGCATGCAAGACGGAAATGCACTCGTACCAGACGAGCCTGCAACACCTAAGCATAGACATACGTAGTTCCAGCCATAAAAAACACAAACAAATAGTTCCCGCCTTAGTTAGGCGAACTACGTCGACTCTGATCCTCATTTTCCCGATGAGGTACGTAGGCAGCGGGGTAGGGCCCGTTCGAGCACAATCTTTATTTTCCCTACATTTCCCCCTTTCTTTCCATTTTCTTATTTCAGTTCCTTTCTCATTTCCGTTCTCATCCAAGTTAGCAGTTCATTTGTTCAGCAGCAATCTTATTTCTCACCCTCTGAAAAGGGTCTGTTGTACTTAAACATGGCTTGTAAATGAAAAAAGGGGTCTGTTGTACCTAAACATGGCTTGGAAATAAAAAAGGGGTCTGTCGTACTTAAACAAGCTTGGAAATGAAAAAAGTGGGCCTGTTGTACTTAAACAGGGCTTCGAAATGAAAAAGGGGTCTGTTGTACTTAAACAGGGCTTGGAAATGAAAAAAGGGGGTCTGTTGTACTTAATAGGGTTTAAAAATGAAAAAGTGCCTTGTTGTACTTAAATAGGGGTTGGAAATGAAAAAAGAGGGTTGTTGTACTTAAACAGGGCTTGGAAATAAAAAAGGGACATGTTGTACTTAAACAGGGCTTGGAAAGAAAAGGAGTCTATTGTACTTAAACAGAGCTTGGATTGAAAAAGGGGCCTGTTGTACTTAAACAGGGCTTGAAAATGAAAAAAGGGGAACTGTTGTATTTAAAAATGACTTGGAAATGAAAAAGGGACCTGTTGTACTTAAACAGGGCATGGAAATGAAAAAAGGGGGTCTGTTGTACTTAAACAGGGCTTGGAAATGAAAAAGGGGTCTGTTGTACTTAAACAGTACTTGGACAGAAAAGGGGCCTGTTGTACTTAAACAGGGCTTGGAATGAAAAATGGGCCTATTGTAGTTAAACAGGGCTTGGAATGAAAAAGGGGCTTGTTATACTTAAACAGGGCTTGGAAATAAAAAAGGGGCCTGTTGTACTTAAACATGGCTTGGAAATGAAAAAAGGGGGCCTGTTGTACTTAAATAGTTTTTGGAAATGAAAAAGGGGCATGATGTACATAAACAGGGCTTGGAATATAAAAGGGGCCTGTTGTACTTAAACAGGGCTTGGAAATGAAAAAGGGGCCTGTTGTACTTAAACAGGGCTTGGAAATGAAAAAATGGTGCCTGTAATACTTAAATAGGGCTTGGAAATGAAAAAGGGGTCTGTTGTTCTTAAACAAGCTAGGAAATGAAAAAAGGGGGTCTGTTGTACTTAAACAGGGCATGAAAATGAAAAAGGGGCATGTTGTACTTAAATAGGGCTTAGAATGAAAAAGGGGCCTATTGTACTTAAATATGGCTTGGAAGTGAAAATGGGGCTTGTTGTATTTAAACAGGGTTTAGAAATGAAAAATGTGCTTGTTGTATTTAAATATGGCTTGGAAAAAAAAGGGCTTGTTGTACTTAAACAGGGATTGGAAATGAAAACGGGACATGTTGTACTTAAACAGGACTTGGAAAGAAAAGGGGTCTGTTGTACTTAAACAGAGCTTGGAATGAATAAGGGGCCTGTTGTACTTAAACAGGGCTTGGAAATGAAAAAGCGATCTGTTGAACTTAAATAGGGCTTGGAAATGAAAAAACGGGGCCTGTTGTACTTAAACAGGGCTTGGAAATGAAAAAGGGGGATGTTGTATTTAAACAGGACTTGGAATGAAAAAGGGGCCTGTTGTACTTAAACATGACTTGGAAATAAAAAAGTGGTCTGTTGTACTTAAACAGGGCTTGGACAAGAAAAAAAGGGTCTGTTATACTTAAACAGGGCTTGGAAATGAAAAACAAGGGTCTGTTGTAATTCAACAAGGCTTGGAAATGAAAAAGGGGCCTGTTGTACTTAAATGGGGTTTGGAATGAAAAAGGGGCCTGTTGTACTTAAACAGGGCTTGAAAATGAAAAAGGGGACTGTTGTACTTAAATAAGGCATAAAATGAAAAAAGGGGGCCTATTGTACTTAAATAGGGCTTGGAAATGAAAACAAGGCATGTTGTATTTAAACAGGGCTTGAAAATGAAAAAAAGGGTCCTGTTGTACTTAAACAGGGATTGGAAATGAAAAAGTTGACTGTTGTACTTCAACAGGGTTTGGAAATGAAAAAAAGGGGACTGTTGTACTTAAAACGTTTTTTGAAATGAAAAAGGGGCATGTTGTACTTAAAAAGGGCTTGAAATGAAAAAGGGGCTTGTTGTACTTAAACAGGGTTTGGAATGAAAAAGGGGAATGTTGTACTTAAACAGGGCTTGGAATGAAAAAGGGGCCTGTTGTACTTAAACATGGCTTGGAAATGAAAAACGGGCCTTTTGTACTTAAATAGGGCTTGGAATTAAAAAGGGGCCTATTGTAATTAAACAGAGCTTGGAAATGAAAAAGGGGTCTGTTGTATTTAAACAAACTTGGAAATGAAAAAAAGGGGCCTGTTGTACTTAAACAGGTCTTGGAAATGAAAAAGGGGTCTGTTGTACTTAAACATGGCTTGGAATGAAAAAGGGGCATGATGTACTTATACATTGCTTGGAAATGAAAAACGGGCATGTTGTACTTAAACAGGACTTGGAATAAAAAAGGGGCATGTTGTATTTAAACAGGGCTTGGAAATGAAAAAGGGGTCTGTTGTATTTAAACAAGCTTGGAAATGAAAAAAGATGGCATGTTGTACTTAAAGTAGTCTTGGAAAAGAAAAAGGGATTTGTTGTACTTAAACAAGGCTTGGAATGAAAAAGGGACATGTTGTACTTAAACAGGGCTTGGAAATGAAAAAGAGGCTTGTTGTACTTAAATAGGGCTTGGAAATGAAAAAAAAGGTATGTTGTACTTAAATAAGCTTGGAAATGAAAAAGGGGTCTGTTGTAATTAAACAAACTTGGAAATGAAAAAAGGGGTTATGTTGTAATTAAACAGGGCTTGGAAATGAAAAAGGGGCCGGTTGTACTTAAATAGTTCTTGAAATGAAAAAGGGGCCTGTTGTACTTAAACAGGGCTTGGAAATGAAAAAGGGGCCTATTGTACTTAAACAGGGTTTAGAAATGAAAAAGAAGCTTGTTGTACTTAAATAGGGCTTGGAAATGAAAAAAGGGGTTTGTTGTACTTAAACAAGCTTGGAAATGAAAAAAGGGGTCCTGTTGTAATTAAACAGGGCTTGGAGTGAAAAAGGGGTCTGTTGTACTTAAATAGGGCTTGGAAATGAAAAAGGAGCTTGTTGTACTTAAACAGGGTTTAGAAATTGGAAAAGAGCTTGTTGTACTTAAATATGGCTTGGAAATTAAAAAAGGGGTCTGTTGTACTTAAACAGGGCTTGGAAATGAAAAAGGGGCATGTTCTACTTAAACAGGGCTTGGAAAGAAAAGGGGTATGTCGTACTTAAACAGAGCTTGGAATGAAAAAGCGTCCTGTTGTACTTAAACAAGGTCTGGAAATGAAAAAGGGACCTGTTGTACTTAAAAAGGGTTTGGAAATGAAAAAGGGGGACTGTTGTACTTAAATAGGGCTTGGAAATGAAAAAAGGGCTTGTTGTACTTAAACATGGCTTGGAATGAAAAAGGGATCTGTTTTACTTAAACATGGTTTGGAAATGAAAAACGGGTTTGTTGTACTTAAATAGAGCTTGGAATGAAAAAGGGGCCTATTGTACTCAAACATGGCTAGGAAATGAAAAATGGGTCTATTGTACTTAAACAAGCTTGGAAATGAAAAAGGGGGGCCTGTTGTACTTAAACAAGGTTTGGAAATGAAAAAGGGGCCAGTTGTACTTAAACAGGGCTTGGAATGAAAAAGGGGCCTGTTGTACTTAAACAGGGCTTGGAAATGAAAAAAGGGGGCCTGTTGTATTTAAAAAGGACTTGGAAATGAAAAAGGGGCCCTGTTGTACTTGAACAGGGCTTGGAAATGAAAAAGGAGTTTGTTGTACTTAAACAGGGCTTGGAAAGAATATGGGTCAGTTGTACTTAAATAGGGCTTGGAATGAAAAAGGGGGATGTTGTAGTTAAACAGGGCTTGGAATGAAAAAGGGGCATGTTGTACTTAAATAGGGCTTGGAAATGAAAAAAGGGGTCCTGTTGTACTTAAATAGGGCTTGGAAATGAAAAAGGGGTCTGTTGTACTTAAACAAAGCTTGGAAAGAAAAGGGGTCTGTTGTAATTAAACAGGGCTTGGAATGAAAACGGGGCATCTTGTACTTAAACAAGGCTTGGAATGAAAAAGGGGTCTGTTGTACTTAAACATGGCTTAGAAATGAAAAAGGGGCTTATTTTACTTAAACAGGGCTCGGAAATAAAAAAGGGGGTCTGTTGTACTTAAACAGGGCTTGGAAATGAAAAAGGGGTCTGTTGTGCTTAAACAGGGCTTGGAAATGAAAAAAGGGGGTCTGTTGTACTTAAACAGGGCTTGGAAATGAAAAAACGGGGCCTGTTGTACTTAAACAGGGCTTGAGAATGAAAAAATGGCTTGTTGTACTTGAACAGGGCTTGGAATGAAAAAGGGATCTGTTGTACTTAAACATGGCTTGGAAATGAAAAACGGGCCTGTTGTACTAAAAAAGATCTTGGAATGAAAAAGGGGCCTATTGTACTTAAATAGGGCTTGGAAATGAATAGAGGGGTCTGTTGTACTTAATCAGGGTTTGGAAATGAAAAAGGGGCATGTTGCACTTAAACAGGGCTTGGAATGAAAAATGGGCCTGTTGTAGTTAAACAGGGCTTGGAATGAAAAAGGTGCTTGTTGTACTTAAACAGGGCTTAGAAATGAAAAAGGGGCATCTTGTACTTAAACATGGCTTGGAAATGAAAAAAGGGGGCCTGTTGTACTTAAATATTTGTTGGAAATGAAAAAGGGGCATGTTGTACATAAACAGGGCTTGGAATGAAAAAGTGGCTTGTTGAAGTTAAATAGGGCTTGGAATATAAAAGGGGCATGTTGTACTTAAATAGAGCTTGGAAATGAAAAAAAGGGTCCTGTTGTACTTGAATAGAGCTTGGAAATGAAAAAGGGGTTTGTTGTACTTAAATAGGGCTTGGAAAGAAAAGGGGTCAGTTGTACTTAAATAGGACTTGGAATGAAAAAGTGGCATGTTGTAGTTAAACAGGGCTTGGAATGAAAAAGGGGCATGTTGTACTTAAACAGGGCTTGGAAATGAAAAAAGGGGTCCTGTTGTACTTAAACAGGACTTGGAAATGAAAAAGGGGTGTGTTGTACTTAAACAAAGCTTGGAAAGAAAAGGGGTCTGTTGTAATTAAACAGGGCTTGGAATGAAAAAGGGGCATGTGTTACTTAAATAGGGCTTGGAATGAAAAAGGGGTCTGTTGTACTTAAACAGGGCTTAGAAATGAAAAAGGGGCTTGTTTTACTTAAACAGGGCTCGTAAATGAAAAAGGGGGTCTGTTGTACTTAAACAGGGCTTGGAAATGAAAAAGGGGTCTGTTGTGCTTAAACAGGGTTTGGAAATAAAAAAAGGGGGCCTGTTGTACTTAAACAGGGCTTGGAAATTAAAAAACGGGACCTGTTGTACTTAAACAGGGCTTGAGAATGAAAAAATGGCTTGTTGTACTTGAACAGGGCTTGGAATGAAAAACGGATCTGTTGTACTTAAACATGGCTTGGAAATGAAAAACGGGCCTGTTGTACTCAAACTGATCTTGGAATGAAAAAAAGGGCCTATTGTACTTAAACAGGGCTTGAAAATAAAAACAGGGGTCTGTTGTACTTAAAAAGGGCTTGGAAATTAAAAAGGGGCATGTTGCACTTAAACAGGGCTTAGAATGAAAAATGGGCCTGTTGTAGTTAAACATGGCTTGGAAATGAAAAAGGGGCATCTTGTACTTAAACATGGCTTGGAAATGAAAAAAAGGGGCCTGTTGTACTTAAATAGTTTATGGAAATGAAAAAGGGGCATGTTGTACATAAACAGGGCTTGGAATGAAAAAGTGGCTTGTTGAAGTTAAACAGGGCTTGGAATATAAAAGGGGTATGTTGTATTTAAACAAGGCTTGGAAATGAAAAAAGGGGTCCTGTTGTATTTGAACAGGGCTTGGAAATGAAAAACGGGTTTGTTGTAATTAAACAGGGCTTGGAAAGAAAAGGGGTCAGTTGTAGTTAAACAGGGCTTGGAATGAAAAAGGGGCATGTTGTAGTTAAACAGGGCTTGGAATGAAAAAGGGGCATGTTGTACTTAAACAAGGCTTGGAAATGAAAAAAGGGGTCCTGTTGTACTTAAACAGGGCTTGGAAATGAAAAAGGGGTCTGTTGTACTTAAACAAGGCTTGGAAAGAAAAAGGGTCTGTCGTAATTAAACAGGGCTTGGAATGAAAAAGGGGCATGTTGTGTTTAAACAGGGCTTGGAATGAAAAAGGGGTCTGTTGTACTTAAACAGGGCTTACAAATGAAAAAGGGGCTTGTTTTACTTAAACAGGGCTCGGAAATAAAAAAGGGGGTCTGTTATACTTAAACAGGGCTTGGAAATGAAAAAACGGGGCCTGTTGTACTTAAACAGGGCTTGAGAATGAAAAAATGGCTTGTTGTACTTGAATAGGGCTTGGAATGAAAAAGGGGTATGTTGTACTTAAATATCGCTTGGAAATGAAAAACGGGCCTGTTGTATTCAAACAGATCTTGGAATGAAAAAGTGGTCTATTTTACATAAACAGGGCTTGGAAATGAAAAAGGGGTCTGTTGTACTTAAACATTACATGGAAATGAAAAAGGGGGCTTTTGTACTTAAACAGGGCTTGGAAATGAAAAAGGAGTCTGTTGTACTTAAACAAGCTTGGAAATGAAAAAAAGGGGGTCTATTGTACTTAAATAGGGCTTGGAAATGAAAAAGGGACCTGTTATACTTAAACATGGCTTGGAAATGAAAAAAGGGGGCCTGTTGTACTTAAATAGGGCTTGGAAATTAAAAATGGGCTTGTTGTACTGAAATAGGGTTTGGAAGGAAAAAGGGACCTGTTGTACTTAAACAGGGCTTGGAAATGAAAAAACGGGTATGTTATACTTAAACAAGACTTGGAATGAAAAAGGGGTCTGTTGTACTTAAACAGGGCTTGGAAATGAAAAAGGGGTCTATTGTACTTAAACAGGGCTTGGAAATGAAAAAAGGGGTTCTGTTGTACTTAAACAGGGCTTGGAAATGAAAAAGGGACCTGTTGTACTTAAACAAACTTGGAAATGAAAAAATGGGTCCTGTTTTAATTAAACAGGGCTTGGAAATGAAAAAGGAGCCTGTTGTACTTAAACAGGGCTTGGAATGAAAAAGGGGCCTGTTGTACTTAAACAGAGCTTGGAAATGAAAAAGGGGCATGTTGTACTTAAACGGGGTTTAGAAATGAAAAAGAGGCTTGTTGTACTTAAATTGGGATTGGAAATGAAAAAAGGGGTCCGTTGTACTTAAACACGCTTGGAAATAAAAAAAAGGGGTCCTGTTGTAATTAAACAGGGCTTGAAAATGAAAAAGGGTCTTATTGTACTTAAACAGGGCTTGCAGTGAAAAAGGGGCCTGCTATACTTATATAGGGTTTTGAAATGAAAAAGGGGTCTGTTGTACTTAAACAGGGTTTAGAAATGAAAAAGGGGCGTGTTGTACTTAAATAGGGCTTGGAAATGAAAAAAGGGGTCTGTTGTACTTAAACAGGGCTTGAAAATGAAAAAAGGGCATGTTGTACTTAAACAGGGCTTGGAAAGAAAAGGTGTTTGTTGTAGTTGAACAGAGCTTAGAATGAAAAAGGGGCCTGTTGAACTTAAACAGGGCTTGGAAATGAAAAAGGGGCCTGTTGTACTTAAAAAGGTCTTGGAAATGAAAAAGGGGGATTGTTGTACTTAAATTGGGCTTGGAAATGAAAAAAGGGCATGTTGTACTTAAACAAGGCTAGGAATGAAAAAGGGGTCTGTTGTACTTAAACATGGTTTGGAAATGAAAAAGGGGTCTGTTGTACTTAAACAGGGCTTGTAAATGAAAAAAGGGGCCTATTGTACTCAAACAGGGCTTGGAAATGAAAACGGGGCTTGTTGTACTTAAATAAGGCTTGGAAATGAAAATGTGATCTGTTGTATTTAAACAAGCTTGGAAATGAATAAAGGGGGCCTGTTGTACTATATCAGGTCTTGGAAATGAAAAAGGGATCTGTTGTACTTAAATAGGGCTTGGAATGAAAAAGGGGCCTGTTGTGCTTAAATAAGGCTTAGAAATGAAAAAGGGGCTTGTTGTACTTAAACAAGGCTTGAAAATTAAGAAAAAGGGGGTCTTACGTACTTAAACAGGACATGGAAATGAAAAAAAGGCAGGTTGTACTTAAATAGGGCTTGGAAACAAAAGGGGTCTGTTGTACTTAAACTTGGCTTGGAATGAAAAAGGGGTTTGTTGTACTTAAACAAGGTTTGGAAATTAAAAAGGAGCCTGTTGTACTTAAACAGGGCTTGGAAAGAAAAGGGGTTAGTTGTACTTAAACAAGGTTTGGAATGAAAAAGGGGTCTGTTGTAGTTAAACAAGGCTTGGAATTAAAATAGGGCCTGTCGTACTTAAACAGGGATTGAAAATGAAAAAGTGGTCTATTATAATTAAACAGGGCTTGGAATGAAAAAGGGGCTTGTTGTACTTAAATAGGGCTTGGAATGAAAAAGGGGCATGTTGTACTTAAACAGGGTTTGGAAATGAAAAAGGGGCCTGTTGTACTAAAACAGGGCTTGGAAATGAAAAAAGGGGGCCTGTTGTACTTAAACAGGGCTTGGAAATAAAAAAAGAAGCCTGTTGTACTTAAACATGGCTTGGAAATGAAAAACGGGCCTGTTGTACTTAAAATGGGCATGAAATTAAAAAGGCGCCTGTTGTACTTAATCATGGCTTGGAAATGAAAAAGGGGTTTGTTGTATTTAAACAAGCTAGTAAATGAAAAAAGGGTGCATGTTGTACTTAAACAGGGTTTGGAATGAAAAAGGGGGCATGTGGTACTTAAACATGGCTTGGAAATGAAAAAGAGGCATGTTGTACTTAAACATGGCTTGGAATGAAAAAGGGGTCTGTTGTACTTAAACAGGGCTTGGAAATGAAAAAGGGGCATGTTGTACTTAAACAGGGTTTAGAAATGAAAAAGAGGCTTGTTGTACTTAAATTGGGATTGGAAATGAAAAAAGGGGTCCGTTGTACTTAAACACGCTTGGAAATGAAAAAAGGGGTCCTGTTGTAATTAAACAGGGCTTGAAAATGAAAAAGGGTCTTATTGTACTTAAACAGGGCTTGCAGTGAAAAAGGGGCCTGTTGTTCTTATATAGGGTTTGGAAATGAAAAGGGGTCTGCTGTACTTAAACAGGGTTTAGAAATGAAAAAGGGGCGTGTTGTACTTAAATAGGGCTTGGAAATGAAAAAAGGGGTCTGTTGTACTTAAACAGGGCTTGGAAATGAAAAAAGGGCATGTTATACTTAAACAGGGCTTGGAAAGAAAAGGTGTTTGTTGTAGTTGAACATAGCTTAGAATGAAAAAGGGGCATGTTGAACTTAAACAGGGCTTGGAAATGAAAAAGGGGCCTGTTGTACTTAAAAAGGTCTTGGAAATGAAAAAGGGGGACTGTTGTACTTAAATTGGGCTTGGAAATGAAAAAAGGGCATGTTGTACTTAAACAAGGCTAGGAATGAAAAAGGGGTCTGTTGTACTTAAACATGGTTTGGAAATGAAAAAGGGGTCTGTTGTACTCAAACAGGGCTTGGAAATGAAAAAGGGGCTTGTTGTACTTAAATAAGGCTTGGAAATGAAAATGTGATCTGTTGAATTTAAACAAGCTTGGAAATGAATAAAGGGGGCCTGTTGTACTATATCAGGTCTTGGAAATGAAAAAGGGGTCTGTTGTACTTAAACAGGGCTTGGAATGAAAATGGGGCTTGTTGTACTTAAACAGGGCTTGGAAATGAAAAAAGGGCCTGTTGTACTTAAATAGATCTTGGAATGAAAAAGGGGCCTATTGTACTTAAACATGGCTTGGAAAAGAAAAAAGGGGGCATGTTGTACTTAAACAGGACTTGGAAATGAAAAAGGGGCATGTTGTACTTAAACAGGGCTTGGAATTAAAAAGGGGCTTGTTGTACTTAAACAAGGCTTGGAATGAAAAAGGGGCCTGTTGTGCTTAAACAGGGCTTAGAAATGAAAAAGGGGCTTGTTGTACTTAAACAAGGCTTGGAAATAAAAAAAAGGGAGTCTTACGTACTTAAACAGGATATGGAAATGAAAACAAGGCAGGTTGTACTTAAATAGGGCTTGGAAACAAAAGGGGTCTGTTGTACTTAAACTTGGTTTGGAATGAAAAAGGGGTCTGTTGTACTTAAACAGGGTTTGGAAATTAAAAAGGCGCCTGTTGTACTTAAACAGGGCTTGGAAAGAAAAGGGGTTAGTTGTACTTAAACAGGGTTTGGAATGAAAAATGGGTCTGTTGTAGTTAAACAAGGCTTGGAATTAAAATAGGGCATGTCGTACTTAAACAGGGATTGGAAATGAAAAACTGGTCTATTATACTTAAACAGGGCTTGGAAAGGAAAAAAGGGGGCCTGTTGTACATAAAATGTTTTTGGAAATGAAAAAGGGGCTTGTTGTACTTAAATAGGGCTTGGAATGAAAAAGGGGCTTGTTGTACTTAAATAGGGCTTGGAATGAAAAATGGGCATGTTGTACTTAAACAGGGTTTGGAAATGAAAAATGGGCATGTTGTACTAAAACAGGGCTTGGAAATGAAAAAAGGGGGCCTGTTGTACTTAAACAGGGCTTGGAAATAAAAAAGGGGCCTGTTGTACTTAAACATGGCTTGGAAATGAAAAACGGGCCTGTTGTACTTAAAATGGGCATGAAATTAAAAAGGGGCATGTTCTACTTAATCATGGCTTGGAAATGAAAAAGGGGTTTGTTGTATTTAAACAAGCTAGTAAATGAAAAAAGGGTGCATGTTGTACTTAAACAGGATTTGGAATGAAAAAGGGGGCATGTGGTACTTAAACATGGCTTGGAAATGAAAAAGAGGCATGTTGTACTTAAACAGGGCTTGGAATGAAAAAGGGGCCTGTTGTACTTAAACAGGACTTGGAAATGAAAAAAGGGCATGTTGTACTTAAACAGGGCTTGGAAAGAAAAGGTGTTTGTTGTAGTTAAACAGAGCTTAGAATGAAAAAGGGGCCTGTTGAACTTAAACAAGGCTTGGAAATGAAAAAGGGGCCTGTTGTACTTAAAAAGGTCTTGGAAATGAAAAAGGGGGACTGTTGTACTTAAATTGGGCTTGGAAATGAAAAAAGGGCATGTTGTACTTAAACAAGGCTAGGAATGAAAAAGGGGTCTGTTTTACTTAAACATGGTTTGGAAATGAAAAAGGGGTCTGTTGTACTTAAACATGGGTTGTAAATGAAAAAAGGGGGCCTATTGTACTCAAATAGGGCTTGGAAATGAAAAAGGGGCTTGTTGTAGTTAAATAAGGCTTGGAAATGAAAATGTGATCTGTTGTATTTAAACAAGCTTGGAAATGAATAAAGGGGGCCTGTTGTACTATATCAGGTCTTGGAAATGAAAAAGGGGTCTGTTGTACTTAAACAGGGCTTGGAATGAAAATGGGGCTTGTTGTACTTAAACAGGGCTTGGAAATGAAAAAGGGGCCTGTTGTACTTAAATAGGTCTTGGAATGAAAAAGGGGCCTATTGTACTTAAACAGGGCTTGGAAAAGAAAAAAGGGGGCATGTTGTACTTAAACAGGACTTGGAAATGAAAAAGGGGCATGTTGTACTTAAACAGGGCTTGGAATTAAAAAGGAGCTTGTTGTACTTAAACAAGGCTTGGAATGAAAAAGGGGCCTGTTGTGCTTAAACAGGGATTAGAAATGAAAAAGGGGCTTGTTGTACTTAAACAAGGCTTGGAAATAAAAAAAAGGGGTCTTACGTACTTAAACAGGACATGGAAATGAAAAAAAGGCAGGTTGTACTTAAATAGGGCTTGGAAACAAAAGGGGTCTGTTGTACTTAAACTTGGCATGGAATGAAAAAGGGGTCTGTTGTACTTAAACAGGGTTTGGAAATTAAAAAGGGGCATGTTGTACTTAAACAGGGCTTGGAAAGAAAAAGGGTTAGTTGTACTTAAATAGGGTTTGGAGTGAAAAAGGGGTCTGTTGTAGTTAAACAAGGCCTGGAATTAAAATGGGGCCTGTCGTACTTAAACAGGGATTGGAAATGAAAAAGTAGTCTATTGTACTTAAACAGGACTTGGAAAGGAAAAAAGGGGGCCTGTTGTACATAAAATGTTTTTGGAAATGAAAAAGGGGCTTGTTGTACTTAAATAGGGCTTGGAATGAAAAAGGGGCTTGTTGTACTTAAATAGGGCTTGGAATGAAAAAGGGGCATGTTGTACTTAAACAGGGCTTGGAAATGAAAAAGGGGCCTGTTGTACTAAAACAGGGCTTGGAAATGAAAAAAGGGGGCCTGTTGTACTTAAACAGGGCTTGGAAATAAAAAGGGGCCTGTTGTACTTAAACTTGGCTTGGAAATGAAAAACGGGCCTGTTGTACTTAAAATGGGCATGAAATTAAAAAGGGGCCTGTTGTACTTAAACATGGCTTGGAAATGAAAAAGGGGTCTGTTGTATTTAAACAAGCTAGTAAATGAGAAAATGGTGCATGTTGTACTTAAACTGGGTTTGGAATGAAAAAGGGGGCATGTGGTACTGAAACATGGCTTGGAAATGAAAAAGAGGCATGTTGTACTTAAACAGGGCTTGGAATGAAAAAGGGGCATGTTGTACTTAAACAGGGCTTGGAATGAAAAAAGGGCCTGTTGTACTTAAACATGGCTTAGAAATGAAAAAGGGGCTTGTTGTACTTAAATAGGGCTTGGAAATAAAAAAAGGGGACTGTTGTACTTAAACAGGGCTTGGAAATGAGAAAGGGGCATGTTGTACTTAAACAGGGCTTGGAAAGAAAATGGGTCAGTTGTACTTAAACAGGGCTTGGAAATGAAAAAGGGGCCTGTTGTACTTAAACGGGGCTTGGAAAGAAAAGGGGTCAGCTGTACTTAAACAGGGCTTGGAATGAAAAACGGGTCTGTTGTAGTTATACAAGGTTTGGAATGAAAAAGGGGCTTGTTGTATTTAAACAAGCTAGTAAATGAGAAAAGGGTGCATGTTGTACTTAAACTGGGTTTGGAATGAAAAAGGGGGTATGTGGTACTTAAACATGGCTTGGAAATGAAAAAGAGGCATGTTGTACTTAAACAGGGCTTGGAATGAAAAAGGGGCATGTTGTACTTAAACAGGGCTTGGAATGAAAAAAGGGCCTGTTGTACTTAAACATGGCTTAGAAATGAAAAAGGGGCTTGTTGTACTTAAATAGGGCTTGGAAATAAAAAAGGGGGACTGTTGTACTTAAACAGGGCATGGAAATGAGAAAGGGGCATGTTGTACTTAAACAGGGCTTGGAAAGAAAAGGGGTCAGTTGTACTTAAATAGGGCTTGGAAATGAAAAAGGGGCCTGTTGTACTTAAACGGGGCTTGGAAAGAAAAGGGGTTAGCTGTACTTAAACAGGGCTTGGAATGAAAAACGGGTCTGTTGTAGTTATACAAGGTTTGGAATGAAAAAGTGGCATGTTGTACTTAAAATGGCTTAGAAATGAAAAAAGGGGGCCTGTAGTACTTAAAAAGTTGTTGGAAATGAAAAAGGGGCATGTTGTACTTAAACATGGCTTGGAATGAAAAAGTGGCTTGTTGTACTTAAACAGGGCTTGGAATGAAAAAATGACATGTTGTACTTAAACAGGGCTTGGAAATGAAAAACGGCCTGTTGTACTTAAACAGGGCTTGGCAATGAAAAAAGGGGGCCTGTTGTACTTAAACAGGGCTAGGAAATGAAAAAGGGGTGTGTTGTACTTAAATAGGGCTTTGAATGAAAAAAGGGGCCGGTTGTACTTAAACATGGCTTGGAAATGAAAAACGGGCCTCTTGTAGTTAAATAGGGCTTGGAATGAAAATCGGGCCTGTTGTACTTAAATAGGGCTTGGATTGAAAAAAGGGCCTATTGTACTAAAACAGGGCTTTGAAATGAAAAAAGGGGCCATGTTGTACTTAAACAGGGCTTGGAAATGAATAAGGTGCATGTTGTACTTAAACAGGGCTTGGAATGAAAAAGGGGCATGTTGTACTTAAACAGGGCTTGGAATGAAAAAGGGGTCTGTTGTTGTTAAACATGGCTTAGAAATGAAAAAGGGGCTTGTTGTACTTAAATAAGGCTTGTAAATAAAAAAGGGGGTCTGTTGTACTTAAACAGGGCTTGGAAATGAAAAAGGGGCATGTTGTACTTAAATAGGGCTTGGAAAGAAAAGGGGTCTGTTGTACTTAAACAGGGCTTGGAATGAAAAAGGGGTCTGTTGTACTTAAACAGAGTTTGGAAATGAAAAAGGGATCTGTTGTACTTAAATAGGGCTTGGAAATTAAAAAAGGGGACCGTTGTACTTAAACAATTCTTGGAAATAAAAAAGGGGTTTGTTGTACTTAAATAGGACTTGGAATGAAAAAGGGGATGTTGTACTTAAACTGGGCTTGGAATGAAAAATGGACCTGTTGTACTTAAATAGTGCTTGGAAATGAAAAAGGGGTCTGTTGTACTTTATACAGGGCTTGGAAATGAAAAAAGGGGGCCTGTTGTACTTAAACAGGGTTTGGAATTGAAAAAGGGGGGCCTGTTATACTTAAACAGGGCTTGGAAATGAAAAAAGGGCTTGTTGTACTTAAACAGGGCTTGGAATGAAAAAGGGGCCTGTTGTACTTAAACATGGCTTGGAAATGAATAACATGCCTGTTGTACTTAAACAGAGCTTTGAATGAAAAAGGGGCCTATTGTACTTAAACAGGGCTTGGAAATGAAAAAGGGGTCTGTTGTACTTAAACATGACTTGGAAATGAAAAAAGGGGGTCTGTTGAACTTAAACATGGCTTGGAAATGAAAAAGGGGTCTGGTGTACTTAAACAAGCTTGGAAATGAAAAAAGGGGTCCGGTTGTGTAGATTCAGAGTACGCTTAAGAGGGGGGTGAATTAGGTGTTATAAAATTTTCTCGATTATTTTCTTGATGGATGGATTTTTCTCTTTTACTTGTTTATGGTAAGAAAGCAATAAAGCAGGAAATAAAAGAGACACAACAATTTATTCTGGTTCCCTTCTCAGTCCGAAGGTACATCCAGTCCCCTTTCCAACACGAAAAAGATTTTCCACTAGTTTTTAGATCATACAGCCTATCGCACCATCAACCGGTGAGGCCTACTTTCTAAACAACTAAACAAAACCTAGTGTGCAAGAACAATCCTCTTGCAAGCACTATCCCTTGTGTCCAACAATCCTGGATCACAAGTCACAATAGAAAACTTTTATAATTATTTGTTATTTTGAGAGTAACACAATATGTGATATCAATACAAGATTTGATCTTCTCCTTTGATCAAAATCCACTTCTCAATTTCAGTACAAGTGTTCAACTTATGAATATGAAATGTTATGAATCAATATGAACACTTTTGAATCTTTGAAAAATATATGAAAATAAGTGAATTTGATTAAGTGATATTTTATGAAAAAGTCTAGGAGGTGTTTTTGATTTTAAAAAATTCAGAATATATAATAGTCAAAACACCTTTTCAAAAAGGTATGAAAAAGTATGAAAAATAAATATTTGAAAAGGTATAACTAAAAGAAAATTTTGAATTTTAAAAAGAAATAATTTTTTCAAAAACATTCAGTGTTTACCGGTTAACACATGTAAAACGTTAGCACATAAGTCAAATTTTGAGGCCGTTAACCGGTTAACCAAATGGTTAACCGGTTAACACTGTTAAAAAACAGAAAAACATTAATTTTTAAAAGGGTTAAACCAGTTTAGAAACATTCCAAAGTTTGTATGCATCATGATAAAATATGATATGATAACTTGAGCACTTGTATATCAATCTTAAAGAGATTTGATGTATACCTCAACACATGCGTCCAAGCCTTGAAATAAAACGAATGTGCATATGAAGCTTGATCACAATGCCAAAAGCTTGTTGCTTGATCATGTTGGAAGCTCTTAACTTTTTGCAAGTATGAAGTGCATGAGTCGTGTTGTCTTCATCAAAATCCTTGAGGTTGAAGGCATGCTTCTACATTCTCCCCCTTTTTGATGATGACAACCAAATATTCTGCGAGAGCTTTGATCGACGTTTCTCTAAAAAGATCCTCCCCCTAAGGATAGCAACTCCCCATAAATAATAGCGGCAGGACCAAAGAAATTCTGCATCGAGAGGTATTAGAGAAACAAAGTCTTCTCCCCCTTTGGCATTAGCAAAAATAAAGAGACTAACAAGCATAGATATGAAAAATCACCAAACAATCGTCGAATAGAAATACGCATTAAGTAAACATGCACGTCGAACACACATATAAGCATAAACATAATACAAAATAACCAACAAGTGTACGAACATAATGCGAAACTTAATACATGGAAACCAAAAGTGCCTAAATAACTTAGGACTTATGTTTGAAACACCAAAACATTAACTAGACTTAAAACAACATAAGAAACATAGTGAAAAACAACATAGAAACATGGTCCTCAATCCTCATCCGACACATCCTCATCATCTTCTTCCTCCTCTTCGCTACCATCCTCATCCTCATCAACAAACTCGGTGGTGTTTCGGGAGCTTAAAACTAAGTTCTGGAGGCTTTTGAAGGCACGGATGGTTTCATGATGGTTTGACATGATGGTAGTATAAATAAATTCATTTGTGATGCCGGTTTCCGGAATAGGTGGGATGGAAGTGGAGGATCCGTCGTCATACTTGTAGGTTCCATCATGGCATTGAATTATGCCGGTGTTTTTTATGATAGTGACTCCATTAATCTCATTTGCCGTTGTAGACATAGCAATAAAAGGCTCTCTACCAATTTCCATGTCGGTAATTTCCAAGATTCTTGAAATGAGGCGGCCATATGGTAATCTTGTCTTTAGAGAAAGTTGTTGCTTCAGATGATACATCATAGTAGGAAGTCAATTCACTCTAATCTTGTTCTTGATAGAAAACAGTACTTGCATTTCCAAATCATTGATCTGAGACAAGTTAGAATCCTTGGGCAACAAAACATGACAGATAATATAGTGTAGCATCCGATCATCAACAGATAAATTCTTAGCATAACAGAGTACCCGAGAGGTACGTTGGCCGGACACCACAACTTCCTTTGGAAACCTACAAATCTGATAATAGTATTCCATTTTGTCATAGCCAGCCCATTTTCCTTCAACATGGTTTACCCCTTTCGGAGAAAAACACCCGAATATGGGATAGACAAAGAAGTTGCAAGAGTACCTAAGTCAACTTCAATCTCACAATCTCTCACAACAGCAAACAATTGGTGTTTCTCCTTATCATCACAGTTGAGGGACATATTGTTCATAAAAGATTTAACCAAATTCAGATACACTTTTCCGTTATCAGCAATAAATTCAAGCATCCCCTGATATTCTAACATAGCCGGAAACTTAAAGGTTTCAAAGGATTTCAGGTTGACATACTTACCCTTAAGAAGATGGCGAACCCGGATACGAAAATCCATTCTTCGCTTCTTGGTGGATTCCATGGGCATTTCTTCTTCACTGTTTGATTTTGACACTGACACTGGAGCCTTTCCTTTTCTGGGAGCCATTGAAGAAAAACTGAAGCTTTTAGGGTTTAGGGTTTGAAGAGGTATTTTCGGATTAGGGTTTGTGGGAGTGGAGAGTGGAGAGTGAAGTTTAGAAAGTAGAGTGTATAATGAGAGTTTTAGTGGAGTGGGTTTTAATGGAGTATTGATGGTTTTGGAGAAGAGAGTTTGAATATGAGATAGTGGTACTTTATGGTGAGTCAAAGTAGGAGGAAATGAGTTATGAGGTGTTGGAAAGAGGTACCATAAACCATTTAACTCACACACATATACCAAAAGACATAAAAGGAGAAAAAAAGAAAAAAAATTATTTGACAGACACGTGACCTCAGAACTGCTGTCTGGGAAGCGTTAACCGGTTAACTGATCCGTTAACCGCTTAACAGGCTAAAAATTTCAAAAAAAATTTAAAAAACAGCAGCAGTTTTTAGGCTATGTTGAAAAAAAATTTTGACAATTTTTTTTTTACAAAGTGTTAGAATATAGCACAACACAACTTTTGATCAAAAAATATTTAACAAAAGATACTTTTTGGATAACCGAAAGAGTGAAAGATCAAAAACGGAGAAAAGTGAGTGCTAGCATTTTGTAACACAAAGTGAACAAAAAACATATATTATGCAACTGATACATACAACAAGCAATTTTTAAGTTAAGGTTAGATGTCACCTTCATTGAGAATACCAAGTTCTCGTTGAATCTTGAAGAATTTCTCCTTAGCCAATGGTTTAGTGAATATATCGGCGAGTTGATTGTGTGTATCCACGAACGTAACATCTACATCTCCGTTTAGTACATGATCTCGAATGAAGTTGTTCTGACCCGGCCCAATTCTTCTTATTGGGCCAAAAAGACTGATCCAATTACCTTGCTCGACGCCGAGCACAATCATGAAAAGTGGTCCTCAGTCGACCACCAATGGTCCGGTCCCAAAGAGATCCTCTAACGGCTAGTATTGACCGTTTCCTATCTTCACGGACCCCTCGATCCGCACCTCACATAACGAACCAATAATCTTCTAGATGGTCCCTTATATAAACTCTCTCATTTGAGAGGGTCAGGTATTCAATTCTCAACCCTAATACTAGTACTTGCTCACTCTTGCTCGGTTACTTACTTTAGCATCGGAGTGCCTTGCAGGTACACCCCTTTTTCTCCTCAACGACCGTATTCGTCCGCTCTCGAGACCAGCCGCATCGGATCCTGATCTTCAGGTACGATCAGGTGGCGCCGTCTGTGGGAAATTGATTTCCCCATTCTTCTTCAAGATCCTCAAAGAACCAAAGTTAACAAAATCCATGGCTGCTCGGGACAACCAGGAGAATCGATCAAACGATGGTGTGATTCTCACACAACGTGAGAGCAATATCCAGCCCCCTCTGCATGATGAAACGGTGCAAGACCGTCCAGAAGGAAGGACGACGTCACCTTCACCCGATCGCGACCAACCCTTGGAAAGTCGCCCGGAAACTCTTTTTCCTTCAATCCCTTCAGGGTCAGATTTCGCCGCATTGGCCGAAATCCTGAATCAAACGAACTTGCTGCTCCTCACTCATGGCGAAAAGATCGCTCGACTTGAAGATAAATCTCGACGACCTCATTCTCCCAGGAGACCCCAGAGGGAGCACTCTGTGTCTCCTACGAAGAAGAAGAAGAGAGGGCACACAGACGAATCGACAGGCAACAAACGCTTTCGTCAGTCTTCCCCACAACCCTCTCCTAAAAGAAAACCAAGAAGGAGCAGATCAAGATCTGCCTCCCCTCGAAGAACAAAGAAGCACGATCACAGATCCTCATCACTTATTTCCAATGACGACGAGGACACTCGGGGTCCCCTATCATCTGAAATCATGGCGGCCAAGCTCCCAAGAGGCTTGGAGAAACCCCCTCCATTGGGCTCGTACGATGGGACCACCGACCCAGACGAGCACATCAAGAACATCGACGCTTTACTCGACTATCGAGGCGTACGGGGGGCAATTAAATGTCGACTCTTTCCCACGACGCTGAGGAAAGGGGCAATGACATGGTTTAAAAGCCTTGAGGCTGAATCCATCACATCATGGAAACAGCTTGGACGCACATTCTCCAGGCACTTTACCGCATCAAGACGACACCCTAAGACAGAGGCTTCGCTCGAAGCAATAATCCAGGGGAGAGACGAACCTTTACGAACTTACATCGAAAGGTTCAATAAAGAAGCAGTCCAAGTATCCACGACCGACGACATGAAAAAATACTTTCTAGAACGGGGGCTGCGTCCCTCGACCGATTTCCATCGGGCGGTCGGCATTGAAACCCCGGCCACCCTCGACGCGTTCTTGCTAAAAGCCCAAGCTTACATCCAATATGAAGAAAAACAAGCGGTCAGTTCAGTAAGAGACGCTCGGCGCCGTGAAGACACCAAACCACACCGAGTTGATGAACCCTCGACATCTCGTCGGGGAGGAGACAAAAGAAAGGATGATCGCTCCCGTGAACCGCGGGAGCACCGAGGACCTGTCGGTCGGTTCCACGAATACACGCCTCTCCTAGCCTCCAGGGAGAAACTTTTGTCTGAATGCGCCAATTCGGAATTCAAACAAGAGGGAGTACGCTTTCCGAGGCAACAACCTAGCAAGCCCGGCACAGATAAAACGAAATACTGCAGATTCCACAAGAGTCATGGACACAACACAGAGGATTGCATCCACCTCAAGGACGCGATCGAAATCCTCATCAAAGACGGGAACCTGAAACAGTTCACCAAGCCCAGAGACAATCCTCGACAGGATACACAAGAGACCCAGAAAATCGAGGAAGCCGTGCCCATCCCTACAGATGCTAACATGCAAGTCGCCCTAAGCATTTATCGCCCGGAGGATTTCTTTCTACCAGATCACACCAAGGGTGCGGGGTACCTCTCCTCCCACAGTCCATGGGAAGCTTTCCCTTCGGCGATGGTCATATCAGGAGGAGGCTTCAATAAAATCACGGTCGGTTCCGTGAAAAGAAAATTCGACCAGTTAATTGCCAAGGGGCCCGCGCAAAACGCCACTTTAGATCCACCGAGGGAGGGTTCCATACCCCTCGCATTCTATCGAGAAGAACTCCTAGGAGGAGCACCCAACGCTAGCATTCCTTTACTCATCCGAGCGCGCATGGCGAACTTCGATGTAAGGAGGATATTAGTGGACCAAGGTAGTTCATGCGACATCATGTACTCCCAACTGTTTTCAACACTCCAACTGAACGAAACACACCTAACTCCATACGTCGGATCATACCTGCAAGGTTTCAACGGAGCAGTATCCCGACCATGGGGTTATGTCGACCTATTCGTCACCTTCGGGGCGTGCGAGACAGCCAGGACGGTTAGGGTCCAATTCCTTGTCGTGGATTGCCCGTCGCTATACCAATGCATATTAGGACGACCAACTTTAGCCGAGTTAATAGCTGTACCATCTACCGTCCACCTGAAGATGAAGTACTACACAACTTCAGGGAGAGTCGCCACATTGCACGGAGACGTCGACACCGCCCGCAGATGTTTCGAGGCAGCATCAAAAGGTCTCAGCTCGATATCATACCAACCAAGTCCCCCGACATTGGATTCGCCAGATGTGCCCAAGGCTTTCCCTCAAGTTGATTCGATCGACCTAGACTGCAGGTTTTCAGATAGTAGCGAGAGCATCCAGAGACCAGCAGAGGCCTTATCCCGACCAATACCAGACGGAGATTTCGAAATAATCCCCTTGGGAGAAGACCCAGCCCGATGTGTTAAGATCGAGGCACATATGCCCGAATTGGTGAAGCGACAGTTGGAAGCTTGCCTCAAAGGCAACGCAGACTTATTTGCCTGGAGCGCCGCAGAAATGCCAGGGCTCGACCCCGAAACAGCTTGTCACCACCTCTCCATCGATCCAACGCATAAAGCGGTCGCTCAACGCAGGAGAAAGCAGTTGACCGAGAAGACCGAAGCTGCCGAATCTGCTGTTAAAGACCTCATAGAGGCTAAATTTGTAACCGAGGCCAGGTATACAACCTGGCTCTCAAATGTTGTACTTGTGAAAAAATCTAGTGGAAAATGGAGGATGTGCGTTGATTATACCGATCTCAATCGGGCATGCCCGAAAGATGCTTACCCTTTACCTAACATCGATAAACTGGTCGACAATTCGTCCGGATACAAATTATTATCCTTCATGGACACATATTCGGGGTACAATCAAATACCCATGGCCGTGTCTGACAAAAAATACACGGCCTTCATGACCGAATTGGGCAATTACTTTTACAACATTATGCCCTTCGGTCTAAAAAACGCAGGAGCAACATATCAGCGCATGATGAATAAAGTTTTCCGAACCGAAATCGGAGACATGCTCGAAGTATACATGGACGACATGATCGTCAAATCTCAATGAGAAATGGACCACGCGTCCCATTTGCGAAAAGTGTTTGACTAGGCACGAAAGTGCAAAATGCGCTTCAACCCTGAGAAATGCACCTTTGGTGTCCGAGCGAGAAAATTCCTCGGATTCTATTTGACCGGACGAGGCATTGAGGCGAATCCCGATAGGTGTCGAGCGTTCGCGGAGTTCCCAACTCCCACGTCCAAAAAATCCATACAATCACTAAACGGGGTCATTACCTCCCTCGCTCGATTCGTGGCAAAATCAGCTCAACACGCTCTCCCCTTTTACAACCTCCTCCGTAAAGAGGAAACTTTCGAGTGGACGGCGGAATGCGAGCTAGCATTATCCCACCTGAAAAAGGCATTAAGTGAACCTCCAGTCTTATCCAGACCAGAAGAGGGGGAGACATTGTATCTCTACCTTGCGGTCGCGAACGAAGCAGTAAGCGCGACCCTTGTGCGCGAACGACCCGAAGGATAAAAACCTGTATATTTCACGAGCAAAGCACTTCACGGCCCAGAAATTCGGTACCTCCAGATAGAAAAGGTCGCATTGGCCCTCCTTCTCGCAGCTAGAAGGCTACGCCATTACTTCCTGGCTCACACCATCATCGTAAGGACCGATCAACCCATAAGACAGTTGCTCGGTCGACCAGACATGGCCGGACGAATGTTAAAATGGTCACTAGAACTATCTGAATTCGACATCAAATTTGAAGGAAGACAGGCTCTCAAAGCTCAAGCGCTGGCCGATTTCGTGGCTGAACTTACCTTCACCGAGCAAGACCCGAAATCTTCGTCCAGGTGGGTTATTTTCGTGGACGGTGCATCTGGCCCAACGGGCAGTGGAGCCGGTATCATTTTGGAAAACGAAAAGGGGAACATCATCGAAGTGTCCCTAACTTTATCCTTCCCCACTTCTAACAACCAAGCGGAATATGAAGCCTTCCTAGCGGGCATACGGCTCGCAACCGACCTGGAAGCAGAAGAGATCACAATTTGCACTGATTCCCAATTGGTTGCAAGCCAAGTCCGGGGGGATTTTCAGGCCAGAAGTGATAACATGGCCGAATATCTAGCCCTCGTAAAAGACGAAATAAAACGGTTTAAGAGTGCGGAAGTCAAACACGTTCCGCGGGAAAACAACGCCCGCGCAGATATCCTGTCCAAATTAGCGAGCACTAAAAGGAAAGGAAACAACAAGTCCGTCATACAGAAATTGCTCTCCCGACCAAGTATCGGGCACTCATCAACCTGCGTACACATTAACGTCGTGGGCGACACAGGTTGCTGGATGACCCCAGTGTTCAACTATCTAACCAAAGGAGAGTTACCAACCGACCCAAAAGAGGCCAGTACTATACGACGAAGGGCGTGCTCATACTCTTTAGTAGGCGGACGCATGTATCGTCGAGGATTCTCTACACCCCTCCTCAGATGCGTATAGGAGGAAAACATTCCACACGTACTGAGGGAAGTCCACGAAGGAATCAATGCACAACATCCTGGCGGACGTTCATTAGCTCGAAAAATCCTAAGAGCAGGATACTATTGGCCCACCCTCCAGCACGATGCAAAGGAGCATGTGAAGAGGTGCGACAAATGCCAACGACATGGAGACGTGCACGTAGCACCTCCATCCGAGCTAAAATCGCTATCGTCACCCTGGCCGTTCGCATGGTGGGGAATGGACATTTTAGGACCATTCATCGTTGGGTCTGGTCAGAATAGATACTTAATTGTAGGCGTCGACTATTTCACCAAATGGATAGAAGCTGAGGCCCTGGCCAAAATCACTGCACTCAATATACTTCGGTTCTTTAAGAGAAACATCCTCGCCCGATTCGGGGTACCCCTCGCCATCGTGACCGACAACGGGACTCAATTCACAGATAAACACTTCAAAGAATTTGTTGCATCAATGGGAACGAAACAACACTTCGCTTCAGTCGAGCATCCTCAAACTAACGGGCAAGCAGAAGCCGCGAACAGGGTAATCCTAAGAGGTCTGAAGCGAAGGTTGGACAAGCACAAGAAACAATGGGTCGAAGAGTTACATAGCGTACTGTGGGCATATAGGACCACACCCCACTCAACGACCGGAGAATCTCCATTTCGATTAGCATATGGGACCGAAGCAGTGATCCCGATAGAAATGCATGTCCGATCGAGGCGCACGGAATTCCCCATGGAACAGGATACCAATGCTGAAGCTATGAGAGACGAGCTCGACATGGTCGAAGAAGTTCGGTCGGAAGCTGCTCTTCGAGAAACCATTCTTAAACAAAAGATAGCTACGCGATATGATTCTAAGGTCATAAGGCGGACGTTCGAAGTAGGCAGCCTTGTCCTTAGAAGAAACCACAGAGATCCCCGCGAGGGAAAACTAACACCCAACTGGGAAGGCCCGTATCGCGTTCGGGCAAAGACCGAGAACGGTGCTTATTACTTAGAAAACCTAAACGGGGAAGAACTCGCTCGGCCTTGGAACGCCGAGAAGCTCAAACAATACTACAGTTAAATCAGTCACTTTACTCAACTCCCAAGTGAGGAGAAAGGGAGACTAATGAAAAACTGCGTGCCTAGGTACGAGCACGACAACACAAATATAACAAAACCAAGCAAGATCTCTTTTCGAGCAAAAGGGAAGCTTGTCGCACGAATGGATACTCAAACGAGTCCGACGTCGCCTAAGTACCACGACCAGGTAGAACCCCAGCTCGCGATGGGACGTTCACGCCTCGGAGCCCAGACCATTATCTTGGTCCGAGCACCGATCGAGAATAAGACTCTCAATTACTGATTGGTCCCCCTAACCAACAGATTTTCCACACTTCCCCGTATTTATTCAATTACTTATAATTGATGCAAAAACGCACGACGAACACTTAATGAAAATAACAACTAAACTATGTCCTCCGACGGACGCATTACTACGAGAAAACAAAGTATATAATCGACCACCAAGGTCAAACACATGACATTTAAAAAGAAATGCGACACCAAAGGGCCGACTTGTTCGGAATTACAAATAAAGGGGGCCACGCCCCCCGAAACAAAATACATTTTAAATTACAAAGGCTCGCTGGCCATAACTTAATTATCTTCACCCTCCGGGCGGCCTTCATCTGCACAAGCTTCCTCTTGGCCCAGTTGCTCTTCTGGTTGGCCAGGCTGAGTAGTCGACCCCGGCTGAGAGTCTGCCACCACCAAATCAGAGGGAACCACTATGCGACCGTCCACCACCTTGTAGAGATAATTCATGCGGCTAACATCCAAGGCCAGGTCGGGGTGGAGAGCTTTCACTTGGTCCACCGCATTCAGGAAACTAAACTCAGTAGATACGTTCAGATATTCCATATCTTGGTCGATCCGAGCAAGAAGCTGAGCCCTCGTCACCAAATGCTTGGTATCCTTGTCCTCGTCCTCTTTGGGGCAGAAGGCATCCTTCAGTTTCTTGTTCTGCTCAAGCAACCTCTTCTTATCGACCTCCAATTTGGCGATGACCGCTGCTCGTTCAGTCGACTCTGTGGTGACCGTTTTAACCTCCTCTGTGGCCGCTGTCAGCTTGGCCTCAGAAGCAGTTAGCTGCTCCTTAAGCTTGCTGTTCTCCCGTTCCAGCATAGGAGCTCCCTCGGCCGTCAGCCAGGCCATTGTCAGGACCCGCATAACTGCGCTCGCGTCCTGAGCCAGAGAAAGCCGCCGAGCAGGACGGTCCATCCCCTCCAGAAATAGAGAATCCGCCCGATCCACCTCCATACTGGTCCCCTCGAAGAAGTTACGGATAACAAAACATGGGGGAATCCCATGCTTTGGTTTTGGGGGAGCACCGGCCGTCAGATCCACAGTAGCCGCCGATTTGTGCTTCTTCATTAGAGAGCCAGTAGAAGCGCTCAGAGAACCCTGGACCAAGGGACCCGAACCCGAGCCGCTAGCTTCAGTCAGCCTGGTCTGCACGACCCTTGATCGTTTTCGTTGCTGCTGAACCAAGCGCTCGTGAATTTTATCCAGGGGATTTGTCAAGGAACCTGAAAAGAAGAATAAAATCACATTAGTCACGAGCAACAAAATTAAACCAAGAAGTTAACAAGCGCAAGTAAACGGATACCAAAAAAGTCGGCCACTTCCTGCCCGTTACGACAGGCCAGCAGTTCAGTAACACTAATCAGGGGACGCTCCAAAGCTTCCCCTCCATCGTGATCGACCATAACCTTCCCGCCTCCGTCTAACAGGGGGGTCAGAGTAAAGGAAGCTATCAATTTCCTAAAGGCCTCGAAACTGGCCGCATCGTCATCATTTAAGGTGTCTCCCACTTGAACGAATTCCCCCACGGGTCTTTCATAATGAGCGTGACTCCAAGAGAAGGGAAACAACCACAATCTCCTCGGAATCACCTGACCTTGATCGTCAAGCTTGGGCTCGTCGTTCTCATCAGTGTCTATCACAAGAAAACTCATAGCCCTCACGGCCGCCTCGCTCGCAGTCTTTATCAAGAAATAGTCAGTTTTGAAGGCCCGGATAAACTCTGAATGGGCTTTAAAGATCTTGGTCCGTTGCTTGAAGGACATGAACCCCTTTCGGTCGGTTCCTCGCCCAACTTGGCGCTGTAAAGAAAAGAGGCGGAAGAAGAGAGGAAGTGTGGCTCCAATGCCCAAGAAAGCGCACGTCATCTCGAACGCCCTCAGGAATGCGTATGAGTTGGGGTGCAACTGAGAGGGAGCTATGCAAAGATGTCCGAGCACAGCACTCACGAGGTCGCTGAAAGGCAACATCACCTCCAGAACCGAAGTAGCGTATTCATACATGGAGAATGCCCGACCGCGAAAGTCTGAGAAGATGCGGTCGTCGTCTCCCGGGCAAGTCACAACCCAATCAGCGGGATCCCCAACAGCTGGCAGTGGCTCCGACCGAGGTCTCGAGAAGGAAGACACCTTATCCAGCAAATCTTCCATCACCCATTCTTCGGGCGATACCCTCGGCTGGGCGGGACACTGAGGCGATTCTGTCGACTGCCCCGTAGTGCTTGTATCTGAACTGTCCGAAGAACTTCCTGAGTGTGAAGGTATGGACGCAGACGACTCCGAATTCCTCGAGGACGTATCCTCAGAAAGCACGTCCAGCGGATTCCCGAGCGAGTTTTCACCTGAAAAGTAGAGGAAAAGCATCAGTGAATTCGATTAAGAATATCAAATCCACCCTTCCACCGCTCAACAAGTGAAAGGGCGCGCCTCAGCTCATAAACTATGTCCCGAGCTGTAGCCCTGGCTAACTATTGCTCGGAGCAACAGCTGACGCCCAACAGTGTATATGACAAAAAATCTATCCAAAAAATTCAAAGTCCAAGTCGACCAGTACTTCCGTCGACCCTAAAGTTAGGGTTCACAGCCGACCAGTTACGGTGGCAGAAGTTTTAAAGTTTACTAATCCTAAATCTAAAAACTACCGGTAGAATCATCCTAAACCACATGCATTCTACAAATCCTACGCTATATACACCTAAAATAAAGGAAAGGAATGGTACCTTGAGCTTGAGAAGACATTTTTGAAGAAAGTAGGCTTCTGTAAAGAGTGGTCGGCAAGAAACGGCGGTGGTCGACGGCTGAAGCAACGGCGGCCGAACGAGCAGAGTCTTGAGAGAGAAGATGAAACGAAAAGGTCAAAATGGGCCCTGAGAATCCTATTTATAGGAAGGAAAACACGTGCGCACGCGCGTGATCCCTATACGCTAGCCCCTAGGCTAGCCGTCAAATCATTAATAGGCGCGAATATCCAGATATTCCAGCTTTTCGTTTCACATTCCTCTGCCGAGCAACGCATCGTTCGCCCAGAAGACCGACAGCGTAGATCCAAAGACTGATATTACACTTCGCCGAGCACAATAACGCTCTTAAGTCACTGCTCTACAGCACGAGCAATGACTTGGGGGGCTCCTGTTCTGACCCGGCCCAATTCTTCTTATTGGGCCAAAAAGACTGATCCAATTACCTTGCTCGATGCCGAGCACAATCATGAAAAGTGGTCCTCAGTCGACCACCAATGGTCCGGTCCCAAAGAGATCCTCTAACGGCTAGTATTGACCGTTTCCTATCTTCACGGACCCCTCGATACGCACCTCACATAACGAACCAATAATCTTCTAGCTGGTCCCTTATATAAACTCTCTCATTTGAGAGGGTCAGGTATTCAATTCTCAACCCTAATACTAGTACTTGCTCACTCTTGCTCGGTTACTTACTTTAGCATCGGAGTGCCTTACAGGTACACCCCGTTTTCTCCTCAAAGACCGTATTCGTCCGCTCTCGAGACCAGCCGCATCGGATCCTGATCTTCAGGTACGATCAAAAGTGATGTCGGATATCTATATTCTTTGTTCTTGAATGCATGACCGGGTTCTTTGTGATATTGATGGCACTTGTGTTGTCACATCGGAGAGGGATACAACCAAGATCTATACCGAAATCAAGGAGTTGTTGTTTAAGCCACAAGATTTGGGCAGAACAACTTCCTACTGCGATGTACTCCGTTTTGGCCGTGCTAAGTGCAATGCATGCTTGCTTCTTACATGCCCACGACACTAATGCATTCCCGAGAATGTGACAAGTACCACTTGTACTTTTTCTATCGGTCTTACATCCTGCATAATCAATGTCAGAATAACCAATTAAAGAACCAATGCTACCTTTTGGATAGCATAGTCTGACGTCCGTTGTTCCTTTGAGATACTTCATGATCCTCTTCACGGCGGTGAGATGTGATTCCTTCGGGTTAGCTTGAAAGCGGGCACACAAACAAACACTAAACATAATGTCAGGATGACTTGCCGTCAAATATAATAATGAACCGATCATACCTCGATACTTTGTAATATCAATTGAAATGCCGGATAGATCTTGATCAACGTACGTTCCGGATCCCATAGGAGTAGACATCACTTTGCAACTATCCATATCGAATCTTTTCAACAATTTCTTGCAATACTTGGATTGGTTGATGAAGATGCTATCCTTTGTTTGCTTGATTTGTAATCCAAGGAAGTAGTTCATCTTTCCCATCATGGACATCTCGAATTCTCCTTGCATCATAAGAGAGAATTCTTTGCAAAGGTCTTTGTTTGTTGATCCGAAGATGATGTCGTCGACATAGACTTGAACTAGTAAGGTGTTGCCCTTGAAATTCTTGATGAACAAAGTCTTGTCAACCTTTTCTTTTGTAAAACCCTTCTCACATAAGAAGTTGCTAAGGTGATCATACCATGCTCTTGGTGCTTGCTTTAAGCCATAAAGAGCCTTCTTCAACTTGTAGACATGAGAGGGATTCTTGAAGTCTTCAAAGCCCGGAGGTTGTTTGACATAGACTTCTTCATTGATGTAACCATTCAGGAAAGCGCTTTTGACATCCATCTGGTATAACTGAAAATTCATGGAACAAGCGTAAGCAAGTAATAATCTAATTGCTTCCAACCTTGCTACCGGAGCGAACGTTTCATCAAAGTCAATTCGTTCTTCTTGGTTGTAGCCTTGTGCGACCAATCTTGCTTTGTTACGAACTATGATTCCATTCTCATCAAGTTTTTTTTTGAACACCCATCTTGTTCCTATGATGTGTTTGTTGTCCGGTCTTGGTACAAGATTCCAAACTTGATTCCTTTCGAATTGGTTAAGTTCTTCTTGCATCGCTACTATCCATTGATCGTCGCCTAAGGCTTCATCGATTTTGGTTGGTTCAATTTGAGATACAAAAGCCATGTTGAGACAAGCATCCTTGAGATTTAGTCGAGTTTCAACGCCTTGGCTAATATCACCAATAACTTTATCTATCGGGTGATCTCTATGAGTTCTCCATTCTTTCGGAAGATCTTGATGTTATTCAATGATTGGTGAGTCATATTCTTGTGATATTGCTTGGTCTTTTGATGTCTCCTTTTGTTGTTGTGACATATCTACTATATCATCATCATCATCCACAATAATATTATCCTCTTTCGAGGGGTTAGTCTCATCAAATGAAACATGAATAGATTCTTCAAATGTAAGTGTTCGTTTATTGAAACTTCTAAAAGCTCTACTCAAGAGGGAATAACCAAGGAATATACCTTCGTCGGACTTCTCATCAAACTTACCAAGATTGTCCTTGTCGTTGTTGAGAACGAAACATTTGCATCCGAATATGTGGAAAAATGATATGTTTGGTTTCCTATCCTTGAACAACTCATACGGAGTCTTCTTGAGAATTGGTCGAATATTGACACGGTTGCTTACAAAACAAGTTGTGCTAACCGCATCCGCCCAAAAATATTTAGGAAGATTTGAGTCACTAAGCATTGTTCTTGCAAGTTCCACCAATGCCTTATTCTTCCTTTCTACGACACCGTTTTGTTAGGAGTCCTTGGTGCAGAAAAGTTGTGAGAAATTCCATGCTCTTCGCAAAAATCTTCAAAGGATGAATTTTGGAATTCTCCACCATGGTCGCTTCTAATGGAGACTATTGTGAGTGACTTCTCGTTTTGAATTTGCTTTGCATGCTTCTTGAATGCTTTGAAAGCATCACATTTTTGCACTAAAAACAATTTCCATGTGTATCGAGAGAAATCATCAACAATAACTAAAGCATAAACGTTACCTCCAAAGCTTTTTGTTCTTGATGGACCGAAAAGATCCATATGTAAAAATTGTAGTGGTCTTGAAGTAGATATCACTTTCTTGGACTTGAAAGTTGTCTTGGTTTGCTTCCCTTTTTGGCAAGCATCACATAACTTATCCTTGATGAACTTTATCTTCGGAAGACCAACAACTAGGTCATGCTTTATTAACTTGTTTAAATGCTCCATGTGAATGTGAGCAAACCTTTTATGCCAAAGCCATGCCTCGTTGTTGTTTGCCATTAAACATTTTACCTTCAAGGAAAAGTCGTCAAAAGAAATCATGAAAATGTTATTAAATCATTTACCTTTTAGCAAGAGGTCATGGGTGACTTCATGTTCTATCAAGCATTCATCCTTTGGGAAGTTGATTCGGAACCCTTTGTCACACAATTGACTTATGCTAAGTAGGTTGTGTTTAAGGCCTTCCACATAAAGAATGTCTTCGATGATTGTATGAGGAGGTGCACCAACGGTTCCTACTCCAAGAATCTTTCCTTTATTATCATCACTGTAAGTAACGTATCCTTTGGCCTTTAGTGATAGACTTGAAAATTTGTTGATGTCGCCCGTCATATGCTTTGAACAACCGCTATCAAGATACCATTGAGTAGAAGTTGTATTCAAGCATACCGACAAAACAAAATCAAGTATTGTTAGGTACCCAAATTGCTTTTGGTCCTTGGTAGTTAGTACCTTTTTCAACCCACACATAATGCCCTTTAGCAACACCAATGTTGCATACATAGCAAGCATTAGGTGTATGGCCGTTGATTCCACCATAAAAACAAGTAGGTTGAAAGTGACTTTTATATCTAGGAACATACTTTTGTTTCTTAATGATTCTTTTATTTTTATGACTTTGATGCATAGTTTTAGAATTGTTTGCCTTTTCTTTAACAACTTGTTCACTAGCTTTTACAAAAATGGTTTCATTTGTGCTTGGTTTGGAAAACTTAGAATATCCTAAACCACTTTTGTCATTAGGATATCTTTGGTGCTTAAGAATTTCCTCCAAGCCAATTTGACCTTTTTCATATCTTTCTAAGACTCTTTTAAGTTGAACAATTTGAAAAGATAATGACTCACAATTTTTGCATACAAGACTTTGTTTTTCATCCATCAATTTTTGTTTTTCACTTTCAATGTATTTTCCAAAAGCGGTATTTTGTTCTTCTAAAGATAGATTTCGTTTCTTTTGGGATGAAATGTTTTTATACAAAGTCTTGCATTCTTTTAGAAGTTCATCTATAAATTCTTGTGCATCATTCTCATAAATTGAAAAGTTGCTACTAACCTCGTCATTTTCTTCATCGGAGTGATGTGAAGCCATTAGAGCCATATTTGCACATTCATCGCTTTCCGATTCTGATGAGGAACTAATTTTATTATTGTCCCAAGCAACATAAGCCTTTTTATTCTTGAAATACTTCTTTCCTTTGAATCCTCCTTTCTTTGCAAGTCTTGGACAATCCGGCTTTATGTGACCTTGCTTCCCACATTCATAACATGTGACTTCTTGAATTGATGTGGATGCATCCTTTTTCCTGAAATGTTTATTCTTTTTAGGAAAAGAGGAATTTTTATTTTTGTTGAAAAACTTACCAAGCTTCTTAAGAAGAAGCATGAAGTTCTCATCTTCGGAAGTCTCGTCGTCTTTGTCATCCTTCGTGTCAATCTTCAAAGCAATTCCCTTGGACTTCTTTTCTTGACTTTCGTGCTTCTCGAGCCTTCCAAGTTCCAATTCATGCTCTTGAAGTTTGCCAAATAGGGACGCGGATGTCATCGTTGAGAGACTCTTCTTTTCCGAAATAGCGGTCACTTTCGGTTTCCATTCCCTTGTCAAGGATCTTAGGACTTTCAAGTTGAGATCGTCGTTGGTGAAGGTCTTCCCGAGAGCAATCAAGTGATTTGTTAGATGAACGAATCTTTTTTGTAAGGCAACAATAGATTCCACGGGCTGCATACGGAACATCTCATATTCTTGACTCAAAGTATTAAGCCTTCACCTTTTTGCTTCTGTTGTTCCTTCATGCGTTTCTACCAAGGTATCCCAAATCTCCTTTGCCGATTTACACTGTGATACGCGGAAGAACTCGTCCATACTGAGAACGCTTTGGAGTATGTTGATTGTCTTCTTCTCATTTAGAATCTTCTTCTTATCATCTTCATCATAAGTATTTTTTAACTTTGCGGTTCCAACGACATTGATCGCGTTTACAGGATTATGTGGACCTTCTTCGATCGCTTCCCATATACCTTCTCCTTGGGCTTCAAGATGTGCTTTCATTCTGATTTTCCAAAAGTCAAAATATTCCCCGGAGAAGAGTGGAGGCTTATTTCTACTTCCACCATCTTTGAAAACAGGATTCGAGTTTGCGGAAGCCATATAGGATCTTGTAGGAACAGGATCTGATGCCAATTGTAGATTCATAGTACGCCTAAGAGGTGGGGTGAATTAGGTGTTATAAACTTTTCTAGATTATTTTCTTGATAGATGGATTTTTCTCTTTTACTTGTTTATGGTAAGAAAGCGATAAAGCAGGAAATAAAAGAGACACAACAATTTATCCTAGTTCCCTTCACAGTCCGAAGGTACATCCAGTCCCCTTTCACACACGAAAGAGATTTTCCACTAGTTTTTAGATCGTACAACCTATCGCACCATCAACCGGTGAGGCCTACTTTCTAAACAACTATACAAAACCTAGTGTGCAAGAACAATCCTCTTGCAAGCACTATCCCTTGTTTCCAACAATTCTAGTTCACAAGTCACAATAGAAAACTTTTATAATTATTTGTTATTTTGAGAGTAACACAATATGCGATATCAATACAAGATTTATCTTCTCCTTTGATAAAAATCCACTTCTCAATTTAAATACAAGGGTTCAACTTATGAATATGAAATGTTATGAATCAATATGAACACTTTTGAATGTTTGAAAAATATATGAAAATAAGTGAATTTGATTAAGTGATATTTTATGAAAAATTCAAGGAGGTGTTTTAGAATTTAAAAAATTCAGAATATATAATAGTCAAAACACCTTTTCAAAAAGGTATGAAAAAGTATGAAAAATAAATATTTGAAAACGAATGTGCATATGAAGCTTGATCACAATGCCAAAAGCTTGTTGCTTGATCATGTTGGAAGCTCTTAACTTTTTGCAAATATGAAGTGCATGAGTCGTGTTGTCTTCATCAAAATCCTTGAGGTTGAAGGCATGCTTCTACATGTTCTACTTAAACAAGGCTTGGAAATGAAAAAGGGGCCCGTTGTACTTAAACAGGGCTTGGAAATGAAAAAAGGGGGCCTGTTGTACTTAAACAAGGCTTGGAAATGAAAATGGGGCGTGTTGTACTTTAACAGGTCTTGGAAGGAAAAAGGGGCCTGTTGTACTTAAACATGGCTTGGAAATGAAAAACGGGCATGTTGTACTTAAATAGGACTTGGAATGAAAAAGGGGCATGTTGTACTTAAACAGGGCTTGGAAATGAAAAAGGGACCTGTTGTACTAAACAGGTCGTGGAAATGAAAAAAGGGGGCATGTTGTACTTAAACAGGGCTTGGAAATGAAAAAGGGGTTTCTTGTACTTAAACAAGCTTGGAAATGAAAAAAGGGGGCCTGTTGTAATTAAACAGTGCTTGAAAATGAAAAAGGGGCCTGTTGTACTTAAACAGGGCTTGGAAAGAAAAAGGGGCATGTTGTACTTAAACAGGGCTTGGAAATGAAAAAGGGGCATGTTGTACTTAAATAGGGCTTGGAATGAAAAATGGGTCTGTTGTACTTAAATATGGCTTGGAAATGAAAAAAGGGGCCTGTTGTACTTAAACAGGACTTGGAAATGAAAAAGGGGTCTGTTATACTTAAACAGGGAATGGAAATGAAAAAAGGGGCCCTGTTATACCTAAACAGGGCTTGGAAATGAAAAAGGGCCCTGTTGTACTTAAACAAGACTTGGAAAGAAAAGGGACCTGTAGTTCTTAAACAGGGCTTGGAATGAAAAAGGGGCCTGTTGTACTTAAACATGGCTTGGATATTAAAAAGGGGCCTGTGATACTTGAACAGGGCTTGGAAATGAAAAAAGGGGACATGTTGTACTTAAAAGGGGTTTGGAAATGAAAAAGGGGCCTGTTGTACTTAAACAGGGCTTGGAATGAAAAATGGGCCTGTTGTAGTTAAACAGGGCTTGGAATGAAAAAGGGGCTTGTTCTACTTAAACAGGGCTTGGAAATGAAAAAGGGGCCTGTTATACTTAAACAGGGCTTGGAATGAAAAATGGGTATGTTGTAGTTAAATCAGGCTTGGAATGAAAAAAGGGATTGTTGTACTTAAACAGGGCTTGGAAATGAAAGAGGGGCATGTTGTACTTAAACAGTGCTTGGAATGAAAAAGGGGCTTGTTGAAGTTATACAAGGCTTGGAATGAAAAAGGGGCCTGTTGTACTTAAACAGGGCTTGGAAATGAAAAAAAGGGGGCCTGTTGTAATTAAACAGGTATTGGAAATGAAAAAAGGGCTTGTAGTACTTAAACAGGGCTTGGAATGAAAAAAGGGTCAGTTGTACTTAAACATGGCTTGGAAATGAAAAACGGGCCAATTGTACTTAAACAGAGCTTGGAATGAAAAAAGGGTCTATTTTACTTAAACAGGGCTTGGAAATGAAAAAGGGGTCTATTATACTTAAACAGGACTTGGAAATGAAAAAAGGGGGCCTCTTGTACTTAAACAGGGCTTGAAAATGAAAAAGGGGTCTGTTGTACTTAAACAAGCTTGGAAATGAAAAAAAGGCCTGTTGTACTTAAAGAGGGCATGGAAATGGAAAAGGGCCCTGCTGTACTTAAACAAAGCTTGGAATGAAAAAGGGGCATGTTGTAATTAAACAGGGCTTGGAAATGAAAAAGGGGCCTGTTGTACTTAAACATAGTTTAGAAATGAAAAAGGGAATTGTTGTACTTAAATAGGGCCTTGAAATGAAAAAAGGGGTCTGTTGTACTTAAACAGGGCTTGGAAATGAAAAAAGGGGGCCTGTTGTACTTAAACAAGGCATGGAAAGAAAAGGGGTTTGTTGTACTTAAACAAAGCTTTGAAAGAAAAATGTGTCTGTTGTACTTAAACAGGGCTTGTAAATGAAAAAGGGGTCTGTTGTACTTAAATAGGGCTTGTAAATGCAAAAACGGGGCCTGTTGTACTTAAACAGGGCTTGGAAATGAAAAAGGGGCCTGTTGTACTTAAACAGGACTTGGAATGAAAAAGGGGCATGTTGTACTTAAATAGGGCTTGGAAATGAAAAAGGGGTCTGTTGTACTTAATCAGGGCTTGGATCTGGAAAAAAAAGGGGCATGTTATACTTAAACAGGGCTTGGAAATTAAAAAAGGGCCCGTTGTACTTAAACAGGGCTTTGAAATAAAAAAGGGGTCCTGTTGTACTTAAACATGGCTTGGAAATGAAAAAGGTGCATGTTGTATTAAAACAGGGCTTGGAAATGAAAAAGGGGTCTGTTGTACTTAAACAGGGCTTGGAAATGAAAAAAGGGGGCCTGTTGTACTTAAACAGGGCTTGGAAATGAAAAAGAGGTCTGTTGTACTTAAACAAGCTTGGAAATGAAAAAAGGGGGCCTGTTGTAATTAAATAGGGAATGGAAATGAAAAAGGGGTCTGTTGTACTTAAACAGGGCTTGGAAATTAAAAAGGGGCATGTTGTACTTAAATAATGCTTGGAATGAAAAGGGGGCCTGTTGTACTTAAACAGGATTTTGAAATGAAAAAGGGGTTTGTTGTACTTAAACATGACTTGGAAAGAAAAGGGGCTTGTTGTACTTAAACATGACTTGGAAAGAAAAGGGGCTGTTGTACTTAAACAGGGCTTGGAAATAAAAAAGTGGCATGTGATACTTGAACAGGGCATGGAAATGAAAAAAAGGGGCCTGTTGTACTTAAAAAGTGCTTGGAAATGAAAAAGGGGTCTGTTGTACTTAAATAGGGTTTGGAATGAAAAATGGGCCTGTTGTAGTTAAACAAGGCTTGGAATGAAAAAGGGGCTTGTTGTACTTAAACAGGGTTTGGAAATGAAAAAGCGGCCTGTTGTACTTAAACAGGGCTTAGAAATGAAAAAAGGGGGCCTGTTGTACTTAAAAAGTTTTTAAAAATGAAAAAGGGGCATGTTGTACTTAAACCGGGCTTGGAATGAAAAAGGGGCTTGTAGAAGTTAAACAGGGATTGAAATGAAAAAGGGGCCCGTTGTACTTAAACAGGGCTTGGAAATGAAAAGTGTGCCTGTCGTACTTAAATAGGGCTTTTAAATGAAAAAAGGGGGCCTGTTGTACTTAAACAGGGCTTGGAAATGAAAAATGTTCTTGTTGTACTTAAACAGGGCTTGTAATGAAAAAGGGGCCTGTTGTTCTTAAACATGGCTTGGAAATGAAAAACGGGCATGTTGTACGTAAACAGAGCTTGGAATGAAAAAGCGGCCTATTGTACTTAAACAGGGCTTGGAAATGAAAAAGGGGTATTTTGTACTTAAACCGGGCTTGGAAATGGAAAAGGGGGCCTGTTGTACTTAAACAGGGGTTGGAAATGAAAAAGGGGTATGTTGTACTTAAACAAGCTTGAAAATGAAAAAAGGGTTGTAGTTAAATAGGGCTTGGAATGAAAAGGGGGCCTGTTGTACTTAAACAGGGATTGGAAATGAAAAAATGGTCTGTTGTACTTAAATAGCGCTTGGAAATGAAAAAATGGGGCCTGCTGTACTTAAATAGGGCTTGGAAATGAAAAAGGGCCATGTTGTACTTAAACAGGGCTTGGAAATAAAAAAGTGGCATGTGATACTTGAACAGGGCATGGAAATGAAAAAAAGGGGCCTGTTGTACTTAAAAAGTGCTTGGAAATGAAAAAGGGGTTTGTTGTACTTAAATAGGGTTTGGAATGAAAAATGGGCCTGTTGTAGTTAAACAAGGCTTGGAATGAAAAAGGGGCTTGTTGTACTTAAACAGGGTTTGGAAATGAAAAAGCGGCCTATTGTACTTAAACAGGGCTTAGAAATGAAAAATGGGGGCCTGTTGTACTTAAAAAGTTTTTAAAAATGAAAAAGGGGCATGTTGTACTTAAACCGGGCTTGGAATGAAAAAGGGGCTTGTAGAAGTTAAACAGGGATTGAAATGAAAAAGGGGCCCGTTGTACTTAAACAGGGCTTGGAAATGAAAAGTGTGCCTGTCGTACTTAAATAGGGCTTTTAAATGAAAAAAGGGGGCCTGTTGTACTTAAACAGGGCTTGGAAATGAAAAATGTTCTTGTTGTACTTAAACAGGGCTTGTAATGAAAAAGGGGCCTGTTGTTCTTAAACATGGCTTGGAAATGAAAAACGGGCATGTTGTACGTAAACAGAGCTTGGAATGAAAAAGGGGCCTATTGTACTTAAACAGGGCTTGGAAATGAAAAAGGGGTATTTTGTACTTAAACCGGGCTTGGAAATGGAAAAGGGGGCCTGTTGTACTTAAACAGGGGTTGGAAATGAAAAAGGGGTATGTTGTACTTAAACAAGCTTGAAAATGAAAAAAGGGTTGTAGTTAAATAGGGCTTGGAATGAAAAGGGGGCCTGTTGTACTTAAATAGGGATTGGAAATGAAAAAATGGTCTGTTGTACTTAAATAGCGCTTGGAAATGAAAAAATGGGGCCTGCTGTACTTAAATAGGGCTTGGAAATGAAAAAGGGCCATGTTGTACTTAAACAGGGCTTGGAAATAAAAAAGTGGCATGTGATACTTGAACAGGGCATGGAAATGAAAAAAAGGGGCCTGTTGTACTTAAAAATTGCTTGGAAATGAAAAAGGGGTTTGTTGTACTTAAATAGGGTTTGGAATGAAAAATGGGCCTGTTGTAGTTAAACAAGGCTTGGAATGAAAAAGGGGCTTGTTGTACTTAAACAGGGTTTGGAAATGAAAAAGCGGCCTATTGTACTTAAACAGGGCTTAGAAATGAAAAATGGGGGCCTGTTGTACTTAAAAAGTTTTTAAAAATGAAAAAGGGGCATGTTGTACTTAAACCGGGCTTGGAATGAAAAAGGGGCTTGTAGAAGTTAAACAGGGATTGAAATGAAAAAGGGGCCCGTTGTACTTAAACAGGGCTTGGAAATGAAAAGTGTGCCTGTCGTACTTAAATAGGGCTTTTAAATGAAAAAAGGGGGCCTGTTGTACTTAAACAGGGCTTGGAAATGAAAAATGTTCTTGTTGTACTTAAACAGGGCTTGTAATGAAAAAGGGGCCTGTTGTTCTTAAACATGGCTTGGAAATGAAAAACGGGCATGTTGTACGTAAACAGAGCTTGGAATGAAAAAGGGGCCTATTGTACTTAAACAGGGCTTGGAAATGAAAAAGGGGTATTTTGTACTTAAACCGGGCTTGGAAATGGAAAAGGGGGCCTGTTGTACTTAAACAGGGGTTGGAAATGAAAAAGGGGTATGTTGTACTTAAACAAGCTTGAAAATGAAAAAAGGGTTGTAGTTAAATAGGGCTTGGAATGAAAAGGGGGCCTGTTGTACTTAAATAGGGATTGGAAATGAAAAAATGGTCTGTTGTACTTAAATAGCGCTTGGAAATGAAAAAATGGGGCCTGCTGTACTTAAATAGGGCTTGGAAATGAAAAAGGGCCATGTTGTACTTAAACAGGGCTTGGAAATAAAAAAGTGGCATGTGATACTTGAACAGGGCATGGAAATGAAAAAAAGGGGCCTGTTGTACTTAAAAAGTGCTTGGAAATGAAAAAGGGGTCTGTTGTACTTAAATAGGGTTTGGAATGAAAAATGGGCCTGTTGTAGTTAAACAAGGCTTGGAATGAAAAAGGGGCTTGTTGTACTTAAACAGGGTTTGGAAATGAAAAAGAGGCCTATTGTACTTAAACAGGGCTTAGAAATGAAAAATGGGGGCCTGTTGTACTTAAAAAGTTTTTAAAAATGAAAAAGGGGCATGTTGTACTTAAACCGGGCTTGGAATGAAAAAGGGGCTTGTAGAAGTTAAACAGGGATTGAAATGAAAAAGGGGCCCGTTGTACTTAAACAGGGCTTGGAAATGAAAAGTGTGCCTGTTGTACTTAAATAGGGCTTTTAAATGAAAAAAGGGGGCCTGTTGTACTTAAACAGAGCTTGGAAATGAAAAATGTGCTTGTTGTACTTAAACAGGGCTTGTAATGAAAAAGGGGCCTGTTGTACTTAAACATGGCTTGGAAATGAAAAACGGGCATGTTGTACTTAAACAGAGCTTGGAATGAAAAAGGGGCCTATTGTACTTAAACAGGGCTTGGAAATGAAAAAGGGGTATTTTGTACTTAAACCGGGCTTGGAAATGGAAAAGGGGGCCTGTTGTACTTAAACAGGGGTTGGAAATGAAAAAGGGGTATGTTGTACTTAAACAAGCTTGAAAATGAAAAAAGGGTTGTAGTTAAATAGGGCTTGGAATGAAAAGGGGGCCTGTTGTACTTAAACAGGGATTGGAAATGAAAAAATGGTCTGTTGTACTTAAATAGCGCTTGGAAATGAAAAAATGGGGCCTGCTGTACTTAAATAGGGCTTGGAAATGAAAAAGGGCCATGTTGTACTTAAACAGGGTTTAGAAATGAAAAAGGGGCTTGTTGTACTTAAATAGGGCTTGGAAATGAAAAAAAGGGTCTGTTGTACTAAAACAGGGCTTGGAAATGAAAAAGGGGTATTTTGTACTTTAAAAGGGCTTGGAAAGAAAAGGGGTATGTTGTACTTAAACATAGCTTTGAATGAAAAAGGGTCCTTTTGTACATAAATAGGGCTTGGAAATGAAAAAGGGGTCTATTGTACTTAAACATGGCTTGGAATTGAAAAAAGGCGCCTGTTGTACTTAAACAGGGCTTGGAAATGAAAAGGGGTCTATTGTACTTAAACAAGGCTTGGAAATGAAAAAAGGGGACTGTTGTACTTAAACAGGGCTTGAAAATGAAAAAGGGGTCTGTTGTACTTAAACAAGCTTGAAAATTAAAAAAGGGGGCATGTTGTAATTAAACAAGGCTTGGAAATGAAAAAGGGGTCTTTAGTACTTAAACAGGGCTTGGAATGAAAAAGGGGCCAGTTGTATTTAAAAAGGGATTGGAAATGAAAAAGGGGCATGTTGTACATAAATAGGGCTTGGAATGAAAAAAGGGTCTGTTGTACTTAAATAGGGCTTGGAAATAAAAAAAAGGGGTCTGTTGTACTTAAACAGGGCTTGGAAATTAAAAAAGGGCCTGTTGTACTTAAACAGGGCTTGGAAATTAAAAAAGGGGTCGTGTTGTACTTAAACAGGGCATGGAAATGAAAAAGGGGCATGTTGTACTTAAAAAGGGCTTGAAAAGAAAAGGGGTCCCTTGTACTTAAACAGAGCTTGGAATGAAAAAAGGGCATGTTGTAATTAAACAGTGCGTGGAATGAAAAAGGGGCCTGTTATACTTAAACAGGGATTGGAAATGAAAAAGGGGCATGTTGTACTTAAAAAGGGCTTGAAAATGAAAAAGAGGCTTGTTGTACTTAAACAGGGCTTGGAAATGAAAAAAGGAGGCCTGTTGTACTTAAACACGGCTTAGAAATGAAAAAGGGGAATATTGTACTTAAATAGGGTTTGGAATGAAAAATGGGCCTGTTGTATTTAAACAGGGTTTGGAAATGAAAAAGGGGTCTGTTGTACTTAAATAGGGCTTGGAATGAAAAATGTGCCTATTGTAGTTAAACAGGGCTTGGAAATGAGAAAGGGAATATGTTGTACTTAAACAGGGCTTGCAAATGAAAAAGAGGCATGTTGTACTTAAATTGGGCTTGGAATAAAAATGGGGAATGTTATACTTAAACAGGATTTGGAATGAAAAATTGGTCTGTTTTACTTAAACAGGGCTTGGAAATGAAAAAGGGGCATGTTGTACTTAAATAGGGCTTTGAAAGAAAATGGGTCTGTTGTACTTAAACATGGCTTGAATTGAAAAAGCGACAAGTTTTACTTAAACATGGCTTGGAAATTAAAAAAGGGCTTGTTGTACTTAAAATAGGCTTGCAAATGAAAAAAGGCGTCCTGTTGTACTTAAACATGGCTTGGAAATGAAAAAGGGGCATGTTGTACTTAAACAGGGCTTGGAAAGAAAAGGGGTCAGTTGTACTTAAACAGGGCTTGGAATGAAAAAGGGGCCTGTTGGAGTTAAACAGGGCTTGGAATGAAAAAGGGGCTTGTTCTACTTAAACAGGGCTTGGAAATGAAAAAGGGGCCTGTTGTACTTAAACAGGGCTTGGAATGAAAAATGGGTATGTTGTAGTTAAATCAGGCTTGGAATGAAAAAGGGGATTGTTGTACTTAAACAGGGCTTGGAAATGAAAGAGGGGCCTGTTGTACTTAAACAGTGCTTGGAATGAAAAAGGGGCCTGTTGAAGTTAAACAAGGCTTGGAATGAAAAAGGGGCCTGTTGTACTTAAACAGGGCTTGGAAATGAAAAAGGGGTCTGTTGTACTTAAATAGGGCTTGGAAATGAAAAAAGGGGACCTGCTGTAATTAAATAGGGAATGGAAATGAAAAAGGGGTCTGTTGTACTTAAACAGGGCTTGGAATGAAAAAGGGGCATGTCGTACTTAAACAGGGCTTGGAAATTAAAAAGGGGCATGTTGTACTTAAATAATGCTTGGAATGAAAAGGGGGCCTGTTGTACTTAAACAGGACTTCGAAATGAAAAAGGGGTTTGATGTACTTAAACAGGGCCTTGAAATGAAAAAAGGGGGCCTTTTGTACTTAAACAGGGCTTGAAAATGAAAAAGGGGCTTGTTGTACTTAAACATGACTTGGAAAGAAAATGGGCTGTTGTACTTATACAGGGCTTCGAATGAAAAAGGGGCCTGTTGTACTTAAACAGGGCTTGGAAATAAAAAAGTGGCATGTGATACTTGAACAGGGCATGGAAATGAAAAAAAGGGGCCTGTTGTACTTAAAAAGTGCTTGGAAATGAAAAAGGGGTCTATTGTACTTATATAGGGTTTGGAATGAAAAATGGGCTTGTTGTAGTTAAACAAGGCTTGGAATGAAAAAGGGGCTTGTTGTACTTAAACAGGATTTGGAAATGAAAAAGCGGCATGTTGTACTTAAACAGGGCTTAGAAATGAAAAAAGGGGGCCTGTTGTACTTAAATAGTTTTTAAAAATGAAAAAGGGGCATGTTGTACTTAAATCGGGCTTGGAATGAAAAAGGGGCTTGTAGAATTTAAACAGGGATTGAAATGAAAAAGGGGCCCGTTGTACTTAAACATGGCTTGGAATTGAAAAAAGGCGCCTGTTGTACTTAAACAGGGCTTGGAAATGAAAAGGGGTCTATTGTACTTAAACAAGGCTTGGAAATGAAAAAAAGGGGCCTGTTGTACTTAAACAGGGCTTGGAAATGAAAAAGGGGTCTGTTGTACTTAAACAAGCTTGGAAATTAAAAAAGGGGGCATGTTGTAATTAAACAAGGCTTGGAAATGAAAAAGGGGTCTTTAGTACTTAAATAGGGCTTGGACTGATAAAGGGGCCTGTTGTACTTAAACAGGGCTTGGAAATGAAAAAGGGGCATATTTTACATAAATAGGGCTTGGAATGAAAAAGGGGCCTGTTGTACTTAAATAGGGCTTGGAAATAAAAAAAAGGGGTCTGTTGTACTTAAACAGGGCTTGGAAATTAAAAAAGGGCCCGTTGTACTTAAACAGGGCTTGGAAATTAAAAAAGTGGTCGTGTTGTACTTAAACAGGGCATGGAAATGAAAAAGGGGCATGTTGTATTAAAACAGGGCTTGAAAATGAAAAAGGGGTCTGTTGTAGTTAAACAGGGCTTGGAAATGAAAAAAGGGGTCTGTTGTACTTAATCAAGCTTGGAAATGAAAAAAGGGGGCCTGTTGTAATTAAATAGGCAATGGAAATGAAAAAGGGGTCTGTTGTACTTAAACAGGGCTTGGAATGAAAAAGGGGCATGTCGTATTTAAACAGGGCTTGGAAATTAAAAAGGGGAATGTTGTACTTAAATAATGCTTGGAATGAAAAGGGGGCCTGTTGTACTTAAACAGGACTTGGAAATGAAAAAGGGGTTTGTTGTACTTAAACAGGGCCTTGAAATGAAAAATGGGGGCCTTTTGTACTTAAACAGGGCTTGAAAATGAAAAAGGGGCTTGTTGTACTTAAACATGACTTGGAAAGAAAAGGGGCTGTTGTATTTAAACAGGGCTTGGAAATAAAAAAGTGGCATGTGATACTTGAACAGGGCATGGAAATGAAAAAAAGGGGCCTGTTGTACTTAAAAAGTGCTTGGAAATGAAAAAGGGGTCTGTTGTACTTAAATAGGGTTTGGAATGAAAAATGGGCCTGTTGTAGTTAAACAAGGCTTGGAATGAAAAAGGGGCTTGTTGTACTTAAACAGGGTTTGGAAATGAAAAAGCAGTCTGTTGTACTTAAACAGGGCTTAGAAATGAAAAAAGGGGGCCTGTTGTACTTAAACCGGGCTTGGAATGAAAAAGGGGCTTGTAGAAGTTAAACAGGGATTGAAATGAAAAAGGGGCCCGTTGTACTTAAACAGGGCTTGGAAATGAAAAGTGGGCCTGTTGTACTTAAATAGGGCTTTTAAATGAAAAAAGGGGGCTTGTTGTACTTAAACAGGGCTTGGAAATGAAAAATGTGCTTGTTGTACTTAAACAGGGCTTGTAATGAAAAAGGGGCCTGTTGTACTTAAACATGGCTTGGAAATGAAAAACGGGCCTGTTGTACTTAAACAGAGCTTGGAATGAAAAAGGGGCCTATTGTACTTAAACAAGGCTTGGAAATGAAAAAGGGGTATGTTGTACTTAAATATGGCTTGGAATTGAAAAAAGGCGCCAGTTGTACTTAAACAGGGCTTGGAAATGAAAAGGGGTCTATTGTACTTAAACAAGGCTTGGAAATGAAAAAAAGGGGCCTGTTGTACTTAAACAGGGCTTGGAAATGAAAAAGGGGTCTGTTGTACTTAAACAAGCTAGAAAATTAAAAAAGGGGGCATGTTGTAATTAAACAAGGCTTGGAAATGAAAAAGGGGTCTTTAGTACTTAAATATGGCTTGGAATGAAAAAGGGGCCTGTTGTACTTAAACAGGGCTTGGAAATGAAAAAGGGGCATGTTGTACATAAATAGGGCTTGGAATGAAAAAGGGGCCTGTTGTACTTAAATAGGGCTTGGAAATTAAAAAAAGGGGTCTGTTGTACTTAAACAGGGCTTGGAAATTAAAAAAGGGCCCGTTGTACTTAAACAGGGCTTGGAAATTAAAAAAGGGGTCGTGTTGTACTTAAACAGGGCATGGAAATGAAAAAGGGGCATGTTGTACTTAAACAGGGCTTGAAAAGAAAAGGGGTCCCTTGTACTTAAACAGAGCTTGGAATGAAAAAAGGGCATGTTGTAGTTAAACAGTGCGTGGAATGAAAAAGGGGCCTGTTATACTTAAATAGTGATTGGAAATGAAAAAGTGGCCTGTTGTACTTAAACAGGGCTTGGAAATCAAAAAGGGGCATGTTGTACTTAAACAGGGCTTGAAAATGAAAAAGAGGCCTGTTGTACTTAAACAGGGCTTGGAAATGAAAAAAGGGGGCCTGTTGTACTTAAACACGGCTTAGAAATGAAAAAGGGGAATGTTGTACTTAAACAGGGTTTGGAATGAAAAATGGGCCTGTTGTATTTAAACAGGGTTTGGAAATGAAAAAGGGGTCTGTTGTACTTAAATAGGGCTTGGAATGAAAAATGGGCCTATTGTAGTTAAACAGGGCTTGGAAATGAGAAAGGGAGCATGTTGTACTTAAACAGGGCTTGCAAATGAAAAAGAGGCATGTTGTACTTAAATAGGGCTTGGAATAAAAAAGGGGAATGTTATACTTAAACAGGATTTGGAATGAAAAAGGGGTCTGTTTTACTTAAACAGGGCTTGGAAATGAAAAAGGGGCATGTTGTACTTAAATAGGGCTTTGAAAGAAAATGGGTCTGTTGTACTTTAACATAGCTTGAATTGAAAAAGCGACAAGTTTTACTTAAACAGGGCTTGGAAATTAAAAAAGGGCTTGTTGTACTTAAACAAGGCTTGCAAATGAAAAAAGGGGTCCTGTTGTACTTAAACATGGCTTGGAAATGAAAAAGGGGCATGTTGTACTTAAACAGGGCTTGTAAAGAAAAGGGGTCAGTTGTACTTAAACAGGGCTTGGAATGAAAAAGGGGTCTGTTGGAGTTAAACAGGGCTTGGAATGAAAAAGGGGCATGTTGTACTTAAACAATGATTAGAAATGAAAAAGTGGCCTGTTGTACTTAAAAGGGCTTGGAAATGAAAAAGGGGCATGTTGTACTTAAACAGGACTTTGATCTGAAAAAGGGGCCTGTTGTACTTAAACAGGGCTTGGAAATGAAAAAAGGGGGCCTGTTGTACTTAAACAGGGCTTGGAAATGAAAAAGGGGTTTGTTGTACTTAAATAGGGCTTGAAATTAAAAAGGGGCATATTGTACTTAAGCATGGCTTAGAAATGAAAAAGGGGCATGTTGTACTTAAACAGGGTTTGGAATGAAAAAGGGGCATGATGTACTTAAATAGGGCTTGGAAATGAAAAAGGGGTCTGTTGTATTTAAATAAGCTTGGAAATGAAAAAAGGGGGACTGTTATACTTAAACAAGTCTTAGAAATGAAAAACGGGGTCTGTTGTACTTAAATAGGGCTTGGAATGAAAAAGGGGTCTGTTGTACTTAAACAGGGCTTGGAAATGAAAAAGAGGCTTGTTGTACTTAAATAGCGCTTTAAATGAAAAATTGGCCTATTGTACTTAAACAAGGCTTGGAAATGAAAAAAGGGGCATGTTGTACTTAAACAGGGCTTGGAAATGAAAAAGGGGCATGTTGTACTTAAACAAGGTTTAAATGAAAAAGGGGCTTGTTGAAGTTAAACAGGGCTTGGAATGAAAAAGGGGTCTGTTGTATTTAAACAGTGCTTGCAAATTAAAAGTGGGCCTGTTGTACTTAAATAGGGCTTTTAAATGAAAAGAGGGGGCCTGTTGTACTTAAACAGGGTTTGGAAATGAAAAAACGGCTTGTTGTACTTAAACAGGGCTTGAAATGAAAAAGGGGCCTGTTGTACTTAAACATGGCTTGGAAATGAATAACGGGCATGTTGTACTTAAACAGAGCTTGGAATGAAAAATGGCCCTATTGTACTTAAACAGGGCTTGGAAATGAAAAAGGGGTCTGTTGTACTTAAACATGGCTGGGAAATGAAAAAGGGGGCCTGTTGTATTTAAACATGGGTTGGAAATGAAAACGGGTCTGTTGTACTTAAACATGCTTGGAAATGAAAAAAGGGGGCCTGTTGTACTTAAACAGGGCTTGGAAGGAAAAGGGGGCCTGTTGTACTTAAACAGAGTTTGGAAATGAAAAAACTGGTCTGTTGTACTTAAATAAGGCTTGGAAATGAAAAAACGGGGCCTGTTGTATTTAAATAGGGCTTGGAAATGAAAAAAGTTCTTGTTGTACTTAAACCGGGTTTAGAAATGAAAAGGGGCTTGTCGTACTTAAATAGGGCTTGGAAATGAAAAAAGGGTTTTTGTACTAAAACAGGGATTGGAAATGAAAAAGGGGCATGTTGTACTTAAACAGGGCTTTGAAAGAAAAGGGTTCTGTTGTACTTAAACAAAGCTTTGAATGAAAAAGGGCCCTGTTGTACTTAAACAGGGTTTGGAAAAGAAAAAGGGGTCTGTTGTACTTAAATAGGGCTTGGAAATGAAAAAACGGTGCTTGTTGTACTTAAACAGGGCTTGGAAATGAAAAAGGGGCCTGTTGTACTTAAACAGGACTTGGAATGTAGAAGGGGCCTTTTGTACTTAAACAGGGCTTGGAAATAAAAATGGGGTCTGTTGTACTTAAACAAGCTTGGAAATGAATAAAGGGGGCCTGTTGTAATTAAATAAGGCTTGGAAATGAAAAAGGGGTCTGTAGTACTTAAATAGGGCTTGGAATGAAAAAGGGGCCTGTTGTACTTAAACAGGGCTTGGAAATCAAAAAGGGGCCTGTTGTACATAAATAGGGTTTGGAAATGAAAAAGGGGCATGTTGTACTTAAACAGGGCTTGGAAATGAAAAAAGGGGGCCTGTTATACTTAAAAAAGGCTGGGAAATTAAAAAAGGGCATGTTGTACTTAAACAGGGCTTGGAAATGAAAAAAGGGGTCCTGTTGTAATTAAACAGGGCTTGGAAATGAAAAAGGGGCATGTTGTACTTAAACAAGGCTTGGAAAGAAAAGGGGTCAGTTGTTCTTAAACAGGGCTTGGAATGAAAAAGGGAAATGTTGTAGTTAAACAGGGCTTGGAATCTAAAATGGGCTTGTTGTACTTAAACAGTGTTTGGAAATGAAAAAGTGGCCTGTTGTAGTTAAACAGGGCTTGGATATGAAAAAATGGGGCCTGTTGTACTTAAATAGGGCCTGGAAATGAAAAAGGGGTTTGTTGTACTTAAATAGGGCTTGGAATGAAAAAGGGGCTTGTTGTACTTAAGAATGACTTCGAAATGAAAAAAGGGGTCTGTTGTACTTAAACAGGGTATGGAATGAAAAAGGGGCCTGTTGTACTTAAACAGGGCTTGGAAATGAAAAAGGGGTCTGTTGTACTTAAATAGGGCTTTAAAATGAAAAAAGGGGGCCTGTTGTACTTAAATATGGCTTGGAAATGAAAAAAAAGTTTGTTGTACTTAAATAGGGCTTGGAAAGAAAAGAGGTGTGTTGTACTTAAACATGGCTTGTATTGAAAAAGGTGTGTGTTGTACTTAAACAGGGCTTGGAAATAAAAAAGGGGTCTGTTGTACTTAAATAGGGCTTGAAAACGAAAAACGGGGATCTGTTGTACTTAAACATTGCTTGGAAATAAAAAAGGGGCATGTTGTACTTAAATAGAACTTGGAATGAAAAAGGGCATGTTGTACTTAAACAGGGCTTGGAATGAAAAATGGACATGTTGTACTTAAACAGTGCTTGGGAATGAAAAAGGGGTTTGTTGTACATAAACAGGACTTGGAAATGAAAAAAGGGGGCCTGTTGTACTTAAACAGGAATTGGAAATGAAAAAAGGGGCATGTTGTACTTAAACAAGGCTTGGAAAGAAAAGGGGTCAGTTGTTCTTAAACAGGGCTTGGAATGAAAAAGGGAAATGTTGTAGTTAAACAGGGCTTGGAATCTAAAATGGGCTTGTTGTACTTAAACAGTGTTTGGAAATGAAAAAGTGGCCTGTTGTAGTTAAACAGGGCTTGGAAATGAAAGAGAGGCATGTTGTACTTAAACAGGGCTTGGAAATGAAAAAGGGGCCTGTTGTACTTAAACAGGACTTGGAAATGAAAAAAGGGGGCCTGTTGTAATTAAACAGGGCTATGAAATGAATAAGGGGTTGTTGTACTTAAACATGGCTCTGAAATGAAAAACGGGCATGTTGAACTTAAATAGGGCTTGGAAATGAAAAACGGGCATGTTGTACTTAAATAGGGCTTGGAATGAAAAATGGGCATGTTGTACTTAAACAGGGTTTGGAAATGAAAAAAAGGGTCTGTTGTATTTAAACATGCTTGGAAATGAAAAAGGGGGGAAGGGCTATTGTACTTAAACAGGACTTGTAAATGAAAAAGGGGCATGTTGTACTTAAATAGGGCTTGTAATGAAAAATGGTCCTATTGTACTTAAACATGGCTTGGAAATGAAAAAAGGGGGCATGTTGTACTTAAATAGGACTTGTAAATGAAAAAGGGGCATGTTGTACTTAAATAGGGCTTGGAATGAAAAAGGGTCCTATTGTACTTAAACAGGGCTTGGAAATGAAAAAAGGGGGCATGTTGTACTTAAACATGGGTTGGAAATTAAAAAGGGGCATGTTGTACTTAAACAGGGCTTGGAATGAAAAAGGGGCATGTTGTACTTAATCAGTGTTTGGAATGAAAAAGAGGCCTGTTGTACTTAAACAAGGCTTAGAAATGAAAAAGGTGTTTGTTTTATTTAAACAAGGCTTGGAAATAAAAAAAAAGGGTCTGTTGTACTTAAACAGGGCTTGGAAATGAAAAAGGGGCATGTTGTACTTAAATAGGGCATGGAAAGAAAAGGGGTCTGTTGTACTTAAACAGAGCTTGGATTGAAAAAGAGACCTGTTGTACTTAAACAGGGTTTGGAAATGAAAAAGGGGTCTGTTGTACTTAAATAGGGCTTGGAAATGAAAAAAGGGGACCTGTTGTACTTAAACAGGTCTTGGAAATGAAAAAGGGGCATGTTGTACTTCAACAGTGGTTGGAAAGAAAAGGGGTCAGTTGTACTTAAACATGGCTTGGAATGAAAAAGGGGCCTGTTGTATTTAAACAGGGCTTGGAATGAAAAAGGGGCCTGTTGTACTTAAACAATGATTTGAAATGAAAAAGTGGCATGTTGTACTTAAACAGGGCTTGAAAATGAAAAGGGGCATGTTGTACTTAAACAGGGCTTGGAAATGAAAAAGGGGCCTGTTGTACTTAAACAGGGCTTGAAAATTATAAAAGGGGGTCTGTTGTACTTAAACAGGGCTTGGAAATTAAAAAGGGGTTTGTTGTACTTAAACAGGGCTTCGAATGAAAAAGGGGCCTGTTGTACTTAAGAATGACTTGGAAATGAAAAACGGGGCTGTTGTACTTAAACATGGCTTGGAATGAAAAATGGGCATGTTGTACTTAAACAGGGCTTGGAAATGAAAAAGGGGTCTGTTGTATTTAAACAATTTTGGAAATGTTAAAAGGGGGGCTGTTGTAATTAAACATGTCTTCGAAATGAAAAAAGGGGTCTGTTGTACTTAAACAGGGCATGGAATGAAAAAGGGGCCTGTTGTACTTAAACAGGGCTTGGAAATGAAAAAGGGGCCTGTTGTACTTAAATAGGGCTTTTAAATAAAAAAAGGGGGCCTGTTGTACTTAAATAGGGCTTGGAAATGAAAAAAAGGTTTGTTGTACTTAAATAGGGCTTGGAAAGAAAAAAGGTGTGTTGTACTTAAACATGGCTTGTATTGAAAAAGGTGTCTGTTGTACTTAAACAGAGCTTGGAAATAAAAAAGGGGTCTGTTGTACTTAAATAGGGCTTGAAAATGAAAAACGGGGATCTGTTGTACTTAAACAGTGCTTGGAAATAAAAATGGGGCATGTTGTACTTAAATAGAACTTGGAATGAAAAAGGGCATGTTGTACTTAAACAGGGCTTGGAATGAAAAATGGACATGTTGTACTTAAACAGTGCCTGGAAATGAAAAAGGGGTTTGTTGTACATAAACAGGACTTGGAAATGAAAAAATGGGGCCTGTTGTACTTAAACAGGAATTGGAAATTAAAAAATGGGGCCTGTTGTACTTAAACAGGGCTCTGAAATAATAAGAGGCTTGTTGTACTTAAACAGGGCTTGGAATGAAAAAGGGGCCTGTTGTACTGAAACAAGGCTTGGAAATGAAAAACGGGCATGTTGTACTAAAACAGGGCTTGGAATGAAAAATGGGTCTGCTGTACTTAAACAGGGCTTGGAAATGAAAAAAGGGGTCTATTGTATTTAAACATGCTTGGAAATGACGAAAGAGGGCCTATTGTACTTAAACAGGTCTTGGAAATGAAAAAAGGGGTCTATTGTACTTAAACAGGGATTGCAATGAAAAAGGGGCCTTTTGTACTTAAATAGGGCTTGTAAATAAAAAAGGGGCCTGTTGTACTTAAATAGGGCTTGGAATGAAAAAGAGTCCTATTGTACTTAAACAAGGCTTGGAAATGAAAAAAGGGGGCATGTTGTACTTAAGCAGGGCTTGGAAATGAAAAAGGGGCATGTTGTACTTAAATAGGGCTTGGAATGAAAAAGGGGCATGTTGTACTTAATCAGGGTTTGGAATGAAAAAAGGGCCTGTGTTACTTAAACAGTGCTTAGAAATGAAAAAGGGGCTTGTTTTAATTAAACAGGGCTTGGAAATAAAAAAAGGGGGTCTGTTGTACTTAAACAGGGCTTGGAAATGAAAAAGGGGCATGTTGTACTTAAATATGGCTTTGAAAGAAAAGGGGTTTGTTGTACTTAAACATGGCTTAGATTGAAAAAGGGGCCTGTTGTACTTAAACAGGGTTTAGAAATGAAAACGGGGTCTGTTGTACTTAAATAAGGCTTTGAAATGAAAAAAAGGGACCTGTTGTACTTAAACAGGAATTGGAAATGAAAAAACGGGGCCTGTTGTACTTAAACAGGGCTTGGAAATGAATAAGAGGCTTGTTGTACTTAAACAGGGCTTGGAATCAAAAAGGGGCCTGTTGTACTGAAACATGGCTTGGAAATGAAAAACGGGCATGTTGTACTAAAACAGGGCTTGGAATGAAAAATGGGTCTGCTGTACTTAAACAGGGCTTGGAAATGAAAAAAGGGGTCTATTGTATTTAAACATGCTTGGAAATGAAGAAGGGGGCCTATTGTACTTAAACAGGTCTTGGAAATGAAAAAAGGGGTCTATTGCACTTAAACAGGGATTGCAATGAAAAAGGGGCCTGTTGTACTTAAATAGGGCTTGTAAATAAAAAAGGGGCCTGTTGTACTTAAATAGGGCTTGGAATGAAAAAGGGTCCTATTGTACTTAAACAAGGCTTGGAAATGAAAAAAGGGGGCATGTTGTACTTAAACAGGGCTTGGAAATGAAAAAGGGGCATGTTGTACTTAAACATGGCTTGGAATGAAAAAGGGGCATGTTGTACTTAATCAGGGTTTGGAATGAAAAAGGGGCCTGTTGTACTTAAACAGTGCTTAGAAATGAAAAAGGGGCTTGGAAATAAAAAAAGGGGGTCTGTTGTACTTAAACAGGGCTTGGAAATGAAAAAGGGGCATGTTGTACTTAAATAGGGCTTGGAAAGAAAAGGGGTTTGTTGTACTTAAACATGACTTAGATTGAAAAAGGGGCCTGTTGTACTTAAACAGGGTTTAGAAATGAAAACGGGGTCTGTTGTACTTAAATAAGGCTTTGAAATGAAAAAAAGGGACCTGTTGTACTTAAACAGAACTTGGAATGAAAAAGGGGCATGTTGTACTTAAACAGGGCTTAGAATGAAAAATGGACCTTTGTATTTAAATAGTGTTTGGAAATGAAAAAGGGGTTTGTTGTATTTAAACAGGGCTTGAAAATTAAAAAAGAGCCTGTTGTAATTAAACAGGACTTGGAAAGAAAAGGGGTCAGTTGTGCTTAAACAGGGTTTGGAATGAAAAAGAGGTATGTTGTAGTTAAATAGGGCTTGTAATGAAAAAAGGGCTTGTTGTACTTAAACAATGATTGGAAATGAAAAAGTGGCATGTTGTACTTAAATAGGGCTTGAAAATGAAAAAGGGCAAGTTGTACTTAAACAGGGCTTGGAAATGAAAAAGGGGCCTGTTGTACTTAAACAGGGCTTGGATATGAAAAAATGGGGCCTGTTGTACTTAAATAGGGCCTGGAAATGAAAAAGGGGTTTGTTGTACTTAAATAGGGCTTGGAATGAAAAAGGGGCTTGTTGTACTTAAGAATGAACTCGAAATGAAAAAAGGGGTCTGTTGTACTTAAACAGGGTATGGAATGAAAAAGGGGCCTGTTGTACTTAAACAGGGCTTGGAAATGAAAAAGGGGCCTGTTGTACTTAAATAGGGCTTTTAAATGAAAAAAGGGGGCCTGTTGTACTTAAATAGGGCTTGGAAATGAAAAAAAGGTTTGTTGTACTTAAATAGGGCTTGGAAAGAAAAGAGGTGTGTTGTACTTAAACATGGCTTGTATTGAAAAAGGTGTCTGTTGTACTTAAACAGGGCTTGGAAATAAAAAAGGGGTCTGTTGTACTTAAATAGGGCTTGAAAATGAAAAACGGGGATCTGTTGTACTTAAACAGTGCTTGGAAATAAAAAAGGGGCATGTTGTACTTAAATAGAACTTGGAATGAAAAAGGGCATGTTGTACTTAAACAGGGCTTGGAATGAAAAATGGACATGTTGTACTTAAACAGTGCTTGGAAATGAAAAAGGGGTTTGTTGTACATAAACAGGACTTGGAAATGAAAAAAGGGGGCCTGTTGTACTTAAACAGGAATTGGAAATGAAAAAAGGGGGCCTGTTGTACTTAAACAGGGCTTGGAAATGAATAAGAGGCTTGTTGTACTTAAACAGGGCTTGGAATGAAAAAGGGGCCTGTTGTACTGAAACATGGCGTGGAAATGAAAAACGGGCATGTTGTACTAAAACAGGGCTTGGAATGAAAAATGGGTCTGCTGTACTTAAACAGGGCTTGGAAATGAAAAAAGGGGTCTATTGTATTTAAACATGCTTGGAAATGAAGAAGGGGGCCTATTGTACTTAAACAGGTCTTGGAAATGAAAAAAGGGGTCTATTGCACTTAAACAGGGATTGCAATGAAAAAGGGGCCTGTTGTACTTAAATAGGGCTTGTAAATAAAAAAGGGGCCTGTTGTACTTAAATAGAGCTTGGAATGAAAAAGGGTCCTATTGTACTTAAACAAGGCTTGGAAATGAAAAAAGGGGGCATGTTGTACTTAAACAGGGCTTGGAAATGAAAAAGGGGCATGTTGTACTTAAACAGGGCTTGGAATGAAAAAGGGGCATGTTGTACTTAATCAGGGTTTGGAATGAAAAAGGGGCCTGTTGTACTTAAACAGTGCTTAGAAATGAAAAAGGGGCTTGGAAATAAAAAAAGGGGGTCTGTTGTACTTAAACAGGGCTTGGAAATGAAAAAGGGGCATGTTGTACTTAAATAGGGCTTGGAAAGAAAAGGGGTTTGTTGTACTTAAACATGGCTTAGATTGAAAAAGGGGCCTGTTGTACTTAAACAGGGTTTAGAAATGAAAACGGGGTCTGTTGTACTTAAATAAGGCTTTGAAATGAAAAAAAGGGACCTGTTGTACTTAAATAGAACTTGGAATGAAAAAGGGGCATGTTGTACTTAAACAGGGCTTAGAATGAAAAATGGACCTGTTGTATTTAAATAGTGTTTGGAAATGAAAAAGGGGTCTGTTGTATTTAAACAGGGCTTGGAAATTAAAAAAGGGCCTGTTGTAATTAAACAGGACTTGGAAAGAAAAGGGGTCAGTTGTGCTTAAACAGGGCTTGGAATGAAAAAGAGGCATGTTGTAGTTAAACAGGGCTTGTAATGAAAAAAGGGCTTGTTGTACTTAAACAATGATTGGAAATGAAAAAGTGGCATGTTGTACTTAAACAGGGCTTGAAAATGAAAAAGGGCATGTTGTACTTAAACAGGGCTTGGAAATGAAAAAGGGGCCTGTTGTACTTAAACAGGGCTTGGATATGAAAAAATGGGGCCTGTTGTACTTAAATAGGGCCTGGAAATGAAAAATGGGTTTGTTGTACTTAAATAGGGCTTGGAATGAAAAAGGGGCTTGTTGTACTTAAGAATGACTTGGAAATGAAAAACGGGTCTGTTGTACTTAAACAGGGCTTGGAATGAAAAATGGATATGTTGTACTTAAACAGGGCTTGGAAATGAAAAGGGGTTTTGTTGTATTTAAACAAGTTTGGAAATGAAAAAAGGGGGCCTGTTGTACTTAAACATGTCTTGGAAATGAGAAAAGGGGTCTGTTGTACTTAAACAGGGCTTGGAAATGAAAAAGGGGTCTGTTGTACTTAAATAGGGCTTTTAAATAAAAAAAGGGGGCCTGTTGTACTTAAACAGGGCTTGGAAATCCAAAAAGGGTTTGTTGTACTTAAATAAGGCTTGGAAAGAAAAGAGTTGTATTATACTTTAACATGGCTTGGATTGAAAAAGGGGCCTGTTGTGCTTAAACAGGGCTTAGAAATAAAAACGGGTCTGTTGTACTTAAATAGGGTTTGGAAATGAAAAACGGGGACCTGTTGTACTTAAACAGTGCTTGGAAATAAAAAAGGGGCATGTTGTACTTAAACAGAACTTGGAATGAAATAGGGGCATGTTGTACTTAAACAGGGCTTGGAATGAAAAATGGACATGTTGTACTTAAACTGTGCTTGCAAATGAAAAAGGGGTTTGTTGTACTTAAACAGGACTTGAAAATGAAAAAAGGGGGCCTGTTGTACTTAAACAGAGCTTGAAAATGAAAAAATGGGACCTGTTGTACTTAAATAGGGCTTGGAAATGAAAAAAGGGCTTATTGTACTTAAACAGAGCTTGGAATGAAAAAGGGGCCTGTTGTACTTAAACATGGCTTGGAAATGAAAAATGGGCCTGTTGTTCTTAAACAGAGCTTGGAATGAAAAAGGGGCCTATTGTATTTAAACAGGGCATGGAAATGAAAAAGGGGTTTCTTGCACTTAAATAGGGCTTGAAAGTAAAAAAAGGGGGCCTGTTGTACTTAAATAGGGCTTGGAAATGAAAAAGGGGTCTGTTGTACTTAAACAAGCTTGGAAATGAAAAAAGGGGGCCTATTGTACTTAAATAGGGTTTGGAAATGAAAAAGGGGCCTGTTGTACTTAAATAGGGCTTTGAATGAAAAATGGGCCTTATGTACTTAAACAGGGCTTGAAAGTGAAAAAGGGATTTATTGTACTTAAATAGGGTTTAGAAATGAAAATGGGGCTTGTTGTATTTAAATAGGGCTTGGAATGTAAAACGGGCATGTTTTACTTAAACAGGGTTTGGAAATGAAAAAAGGGGTCTGTTGTATTTAAACATGCTTGGAAATGAAAAAGGGGGGGCCTATTGTACTTAAACAGGTCTTGGAAATGAATAAAAGGGTCTATTGTACTTAAACAGGGCTTGGAATGAAAAAGGGGCATGTTGTACTTAAATAGGAGTTGTAAATGAATAAGGGGCATGTTGTACTTAAATAGGGCTTGGAATGAAAAAGGGTCCTATTGTAATTAAACAGGGCTTGGAAATGAAAAAAGGGGCATGTTCTACTTAAACAGGACTTGGAATGAAAAAGGGGTCTGTTGTACATAAACAAGGCTTAGAAATGAAAAAGGGGTTTGTTTTACTTAAACAGGGCTTGGAAAAAAAAGGGGGTCTGTTGTACTTAAACAGGGCTTAGAAATGAAAAAGGGGCATGTTGTACTTAAATAAGGCTTGGAAAAAAAAGGGGTCTGTTGTACTTAAACAGGGCTTGGATTGAAAAAGGGGCCTGTTGTACTTAAACAGGGTTGGAAATGAAAAAGGGGTATGTTGAACTTAAATAGGGCTTGGAAATGAAAAAAGGGGACCTGTTGTACTTAAACAGGTCTTGGAAATGAAAAAGGGGCATGTTGTACTTAAATAAGGGTTAGAAAGAAAAGGGGTCAGTTGTACTTAGACAGGGCTTGGAATGAAAAAGGGGCCTGTTGTAGTTAAACAGGGCTTGGAATGAAAAAGGGGTCTGTTGTACTTAAACAATGATTGGAAATGAAAAAAGTGGCATGTTGTACTTAAACAGGGTTTGAAAATGAAAAGGGGCATGTTGTACTTAAACAAGGCTTGGAAATGAAAAAGGGGCCTGTTGTACTTAAACAGGGCTTGGAAATGAAAAAAGGGGGCCTGTTGTACTTAAACAGGGTTTGGAAATGAAAATGGGGTTTGTTGTACTTAAATAGGGCTAGGAATGAAAAAGGGGCTTGTTGTACTTAAGAATGACTTTGAAATGAAAAACGGGCTTGTTGTACTTAAACAGGTCTTGGAATGAAAAATGAGCATGTTGTACTTAAACAGGGCTTGGAAATGAAAAAGGGGTCTGTTGTATTTAAACAAGTTTGGAAATGAAAAAAGGGGGCTGTTGTAATTAAACATGTCTTGGAAATGAAAAAAGGGGTCTGTTGTACTTAAACAGGGCTTGGAATGAAAAAGGGGCCCGTTGTACTTAAACAGGGCTTGGAAATGAAAAAGGGGCCTATTGTACTTAAATAGGGCTTTTAAATGAAAAAAGAGGGCATGTTGTACTTAAATAGGGCTTGAAAATGAAAAAAGGGTTTGTTGTACTTAAATAGGGCTTGGAAAGAAAAGAGGTGTGTTGTACTTAAACATGGCTTGTATTGAAAAAGGGGTCTGTTGTACTTAAACAGGGCTTGGAAATAAAAAGGTGTCTGTTGTATTTAAATAGGGTTTGGAAATGAAAAAGGGGCCTGTTGAACTTAAATAGGGTTTGGAAATGTAAAAGGGGCCTGTTGTACTTAAACAGGGCTTGGAATGAAAAAGGGGCCTTATGTACTTAAACAGGGCTTGAAAGTGAAAAAGGGGCCTATTGTACTTAAATAGGGTTTAAAAATTAAAAAGGGGCTTGTTGTACTTAAATAGGGCTTGAAAATGAAAAAAAGGGTCTGTTGTACTTAAATAGGGCTTGGAAATGAAAAAGGGACATGTTGTACTTAAACAGGGTGTGGAAAGAAATGGTGTCTGTTGTACTTAAACAGAGCTTGGAATGAAAAAGGGGCATCTTGTACTTAAAAAACGCTTGGAAATGAAAAAGGGGTCTGTTGTACTTAAATAGTGCTTGGAATTGAAAAAACGGGGCCTGTTGTATTTAAACCGAGCATGGAAATTAAAAAGGGGCATGTTGTAATTAAACAGGACTTGGAATAAAAAATGGGCCTGTTGTACTTAAATAGGGCTTATAAATGAAAAAGGGGTTTGGTGTACTTAAACAAGGCTTGGAAATGAAAAAAAAAGGGGCATGTTGTACTTAAACAGGGCTTGGAATGAAAAAGGGGCATGTTGTACTTAAACAGGGCTTGAAATGAAAAAAAGGGCATGTTGTACTTAAATAGGGCTTGGAAATGAAAAAATGGGGCCTGTTGTACTTAAACAGGGCTTGGAAAGAAAAGGGGTCAATTGTGCTTAAACAGGGCTTGGAATGAAAAAGGGGCCTGTTGTAGTTAAACAGGGCTTGGAATGAAAAAGGGGCTTGTTGTACTTAAACAATGATTGGAAATGAAAAAGTGGTATGTTGTACTTAAACAGGGCTTGAAAATGAAAAGGGGCATGTTGTACTTATATAGGGCTTGGAAATGAAAAAGGGGCCTGTTATACCAGGGCTTGGAAATGAAAAAATGGGGCCTGTTGTACTTAAATAGGGCTTTGAAATGAAAAAGGGGTTTGTTGTACTTAAACAGGGTTTGGAATGAAAAAGGGGCTTGTTGTACTTAAGAATGTTTTGGAAATGAAAAACGGGCCTATTGTACTTAAACAGGGCTTGGAATGAAAAATGGATATGTTGTACTTAAACAGGGCTTGGAAATGAAAAAGGGTTATGTTGTATTTAAACAAGTTTGGAAATGAAAAAAGAGGGCTTGTTGTACTTAAACATGTCTTGGAAATGAAAAAAGGGGTCTTTTGTACTTAAACAGGGCTTGGAATGAAAAAGGGGCCTGTTGTACTTAAACAGGGCTTGGAAATGAAAAAGGGGCATGTTGTACTTAAATAGGGCTTTTAAATGAAAAAAGAGGGCCTGTTGTACTTAAACAGGGCTTGGAAATGAAAAAAGGGTTTGTTGTACTTAAATAGGGCTTGGAAAGAAAAGAGGCGTGTTATACTTATACATGGCTTGGATTGAAAAAGGGGCCTGTTGTGCTTAAACAGGGCTTGGAAATAAAAAGGGGTCTGTTGTATTTAAATAGGGTTTGGAAATGAAAAACGGGGACCTGTTGTATTTAAACAGTGCTTGGAAATAAAAAAGGGGCATGTTGTACTTAAACAGAACTTGGAATGAAAAAGGGGCATGTTGTACTTAAATAGGGCTTGGAATGAAAAATGGACATGTTGTACTTAAACAGTGCTTGGAAATGAAAAAAGGGGGCCTGTTGTACTTAAACAGAGCTTGGAAATGAAAAAATGGGGCCTGTTGTACTTAAACAGGGCTTGTAAATGAAAAAAAGGCTTGTTGTACTTAAATAGAGCTTGGAATGAAAAAGGGGCCTGTTGTACTTAAACATGGCTTGGAAATGAAAAATGGGTCTGTTGTTCTTAAACAGAGCTTGGAATGAAAAAGAAGCCTATTGTACTTAAACAGGACTTGGAAATGAAAAAGGGGTCTGTTGTACTTAAACAGGGCTTGAAAATGAAAAAAGGGGGCCTATTGTACTTAAACAGGCTTGGAAATGAAAAAGGGGTCTTTTGTATTTAAACAAGCTTGGAAATGAAAAAAGGGGGCTTGTTGTACTTAAATAGGGCTTGGAAATGAAAAAGGGGCCTGTTGTACTTAAATAGGGCTTGGAATGAAAAAGGGGCCTTATGTACTTAAACAGGGCTTGAAAGTGAAAAAGGGGCCTATTGTACTTAAATAGGGTTTAGAAATGAAAAAGGGGCTTCTTGTACTTAAATAGGGCTTGGAAACACTACAGCATTTTAACTATTCAACAACGGATTAAAACCGTTGCAAAAGCTAAAAACACTGTTGTCTTTACGTACCAGAACGGTTTTTAGGTCGTGCCAAACTTAGGCGTTGTTGTAGCCTTTTGGAACGGTGTTTCAACCAACGACAACACGTTGTACATAGCCGTTGTTGTAGTTTTCTTTTGAGAACGGTTTCAAATAGCAACGGCTTCACTTTGTTTTCAGATGAAAACCGTTGTAATTGGCATGTCTTAGGGAACGACTGAATTTTGGAATTTAACAACGGTTTTCGGCTGTAGTACATTTGAGACCGTTCCAGTAGGTCCACATTGTAATTTCTTCTTCAAATCTACAACAACAACTCATAACCGTTGCAACAAATGATTTTTTTTATAAAAATAATTTACAAATAATTTTGTTTTTTAAACCGAATAATAACATCATTCACAACTTTTTTTAGATGTAATAATATTAATAATATACAAATTTTAAAATGATATTAAATGCTAAAAAAAATTACATAATATAATTCATTTATTATATATATATATATATATATATATATATATATATATATATATATATATATATATATATATATATATATATACATATATATATATATATATATCTTAATTTGAACCGTTGATACAAAATATCTTCAAATTACATATTCAAATGTCAATCATCATTCATTCAAAACAACATCTTTAATATATGAAAGTAAACTTGAACATCTACATTTAGACATCTCTACATTTATGTCTCTTCATCTTCGAATGATTGAAAATCTCCATTGATATCATCATTCATGACCTACAAAATAAAAGTAATAAGATTATTAGTTGAAACATAAAACAAAATTATAATTTAAATAAGATTATTATCCAAAGGCTCTGAAATTATTATTTAAAGCATAAAACAATTAAATAGTACTTGATCATTAGTTGGAGCATGTGTTGATGCAGAAGAACGTAAAACACTATTAGCATCAGTTGCAGAAGCTGATATCAAAGCTGCCAGAGCTTCAATATTCACCTCTGAGGTGTTTTGATTCAAAACGGTCTTAAGAAGAAGTTGAATTTTTCTATCTGTTTCTTCCTTATCTTGACGATGTTTCTCCTCCATCTCATGTAACCTATCATTAAATTGTCTAACCTCAGCAGCATGCTCTCTTTTAAGTTTTGCAATTTCTTCATTTCTTTTTAAGAGAGTTGGAGTTGAGGTTCTTCCATGGCAACGCAATCTTCCGGGTTTTTGTTTTCCCAATACACTTTCAAAAGCTTCTGAAGAAGATTTTCCATGATTTTCAATCAAGTCTTTAAGTTTTATCTAGCATACATAATATAGTATTAGTAAATAAAAGACAAAGAACAGAACAATCAAAATACAACAACCTTAAGAAAAGATAGACTACACGAAGTAAAATAGTCAACAAAGTTTCAATGATCGTGTTACTTTATCTCCAAAGGTTTAACCTTTAAACATGATTTTTTGCTTTTGTCTTTGTCTTTAAGGATCACCAAATCAATAGCAAAGGAACACCAAACTAATGATCACCAAATCAATAGCAAAGGAACACCAAATATATGATATTTTGTTACTACATTTAGTTAATTCTTAGTTAGGTTCTATTCATAACAATAGCAGTAGCACTAGTTACTTCTCTCTATCAGATAAAGCTTTGGCAGTCAAATTTAACACATCTGTCATTAATTTTGTCTCCAAATTAAATATTAATATAAAACAATAAAAGATTTTCTAACCTTAGAGTAAAACAAGAATTTTGACTTGTCCGACCAACTTAATTCAAAATGATCTTCAAGTATAACCTTGTCTCCAAAATGTGTAACCTAGATACAATATGAAGCTCAAATGAGAATATTACAAAATATACATATTCCAATGTGACAAAACACAAACTCCAATTATCTATTATGTTATGCTAATTTCTATTTATAATCCAATGTGAAACATAACACATTCTGAATATGCACCGTATTATATAGTTTATGATATTGATCTCTCACTTTTCAAGCATAATACAATGATACACCATATAGAACTAATAATATTCCTAAATATTTCAATTCAAAATACAACTAGGCCAATTAATTAAGATAACAATATTAAGTGTTATAATATATGAGATTATTAGATAACCATAAACTATATCAGTATCACTTAATTTAGTTAACCATGAACTTAATTTAGTGAGTCTAAACAACAGTAGCAGTATCACTTAATTTAGTACTTAATTTAGTTAACCATGAACTTTATTTATTAGACAACCATGAACTTTATCAGTATCACTTAATATATGAGATTATTAGATAACCATGAACTTAATTTAGTGAGTCTAAACAATAACAATATCACTTAATTTAGTACTTAATATTTAGTGAGTCAATACAACAGTAATAGCACTTATGTGAGTCTAAACAATAACAATATCACTTAATTTAGTACTTAATATTTAGTGAGTCAATACAACAGTAATAGAACTTATGTGAGTCTAAACTATATCAATAGTACCAACTATTAGTACTAGTAATAAAAAAACAGCATTGGCACTTAATTTATGTATATAATTATTTCTATAGTCCCAAAAGCCTATATGATGACAGAAAGAACAAACAAGAATTGATTAGAGATTTTCTTTTAAATAGCAAGAAAAAACTATATTAAGAGAGGCATGAGGCATGCCATAAAAGAAAAATTACAAAAAAAATATTGCAGCCCCAAGGACTACACCAGAACCCACCAAACTACACCAGAACCCACCAAACTACACATTGACAATGAAACACCCCACAAACCAAAAAACTAGCTGCTAAGGTCCAAGTCTAAAACAACAGATCCACATTGCTAAACAAGCCAATGGATTCGAGATCCACATTGCTAAGTCGTCTTCAGTCAACTTTTATTTTATTCTTATTCGGTTCCATGTTGATATTTCCGAATCTTCAACGATTTTTCCGATGAGCAAATCTTTATTATGTTAGCATTTCTACTATCCAAATGTTCCAAATGCCGACACACTAGATGATTCGCAGCAAAACAGAGAATTGAGGTGGTGTGTCCAGCAGGAGATACAAACCTAGTAGTCGACTAAAATGTTGTGCTTAACAGAACATTGTATTAAAGCTGAACCTATTATGTCTCATATAAGAATTAGAATATATATGTCTCTATATAAATTCATTGTGAATTTTGAAAAGAGTAAAAAGTAGATAAATGTGAAGGAAATGAGAGAGATTACCAGAGATATATAGCTGATACAGGGTTTGGTAATATTTCAATTCCAATTAACTTGACAAGATAATCTTCCTTCTTATTTACACGTATAAAAAAATATCATAATAATCTAAAACCAATTTGAACAAACATGCATGAACTACTAAAACTTATCTACAATAAACTACTCCAAATTAACAGAATAAAAAACTCAATTGGATAAATATCCAATCAAATCAACATAATCAGATTAAAATTTATCATTTGCTTATCTATTTATAAAGGTGCCCTTTATTCATTAACAAATATCCACTGCCTATGTATTTATATCATAAGAATTACATATACTATCAAATACCTTTCTTTCACATCGTCATCATTTCAATGATAATCCGTACTGCTACACACCAACACTAGTTTAATCTTATTAAGATTATGTTACTGTGTTATATTCTCCCATGTTGCAGTCAAAATACATAGGCCAAATCTACTACTATTTCCCCGTAACGAAACGTTTTCGTACCAATATTTATATAATCAACTAAATCGGTGACACCGACGAAACCAATATAATATCCTCAAGTTCAACCAGTATCTATAACTAAAGTGTATTAGGATTGTTCTCACCTTTTTATCAGGATGAAACACTGTTGGTATCATGACCGAATTGCCTCAGTTGTCTTAGTTATTGAATTGTTTCAGCAATGTAAATCAAATTGATTTGTATAAAAATAAAACAAGAAGAAATATTAATTAAATCAGAAACTAGAGTAAAACTAACCAATTTTTATTGGGAATCACAGTATCAAATTGAAAAATAAGCTTACCAGTAATGAACGATTGAAAACCCTTTGAAGTTTGAGAAATTTTGGAACAACACATCTTTATTTGTTAGGGTTTGAGACCTATGAAAAAAGGGTTAGATTCATATGAAGAAAAAATATCAGAGTGTTGAAGGAGAGTTAATGGAATCTTACCGGGTCGTGCGTGATATGGAAGGAGTTCTCTTACTGGGTCGTGAGTGAGTGCGTGAGTTGAAGAAAGAGGAGAACCGAAGAGTTGTAACTATTTTGGTTATGGTTTAGGAAGCTAGGGTTCAGATTGATTTTGTTTGAAGGAGAAATTGCAACTATTTTGGTTGGGAGGGAAAAATATTTTAGTTTAGCGCTTAATATAAAGGAACGACTTGTTTTCATCAAATTCAACAAAAGAGATTTTTTTTAATTAAATAATTAGGAACGGTCACTTTTAATATTTATTTTATAAAAATAATTAAGAACTATATTAGAAAGGCTAGCCACCGTACTTAATAAAGACCGTTCTCTTTGTAATTTACAAGAATAATTTTGAGCCGTTGTATAAAATTTGTAAGAAATGCATACTCTATCGCAACGAAATTTAAAATTTGTTGCCTATTACTCTCTACGAGAACAATATTTTTACCTATAAAAAATTAGGTGTTGCCGTAAGATAAAAATGTTGTAGTGAATGAAAAAGGGACATGTTGTATTTAAACAGGGTTTGGAAAGAAATGGTGTCTGTTGTACTTAAACAGAGCTTGGAATGAAAAAGGGGAATGTTGTACTTAAAAAAGGCTTGGAAATGAAAAAGGGGTCTGTTGTACTTAAATAGTGCTTGGAAATAAAAAAACGGGGCCTGTTGTATTTAAACAGAGCTTGGAAATTAAAAAGGGGCATGTTGTAATTAAACAGGACTTGGAATAAAAAATGGGCCTGTTGTATTTAAATAGGGCTTATAAATGAAAAAGGGGTTTGGTGTACTTAAACAGGGCTTGGAAATGAAAAAAAAGGGGCATGTTGTACTTAAACAGGGCTTGGAATGAAAAAGGGGCATGTTGTACTTAAACAGGGCTTGGAATGAAAAAAAGGGCATGTTGTACTTAAATAGGGCTTGGAAATGAAAAAACGGGGCCTGTTGTACTTAAACAGGGCTTGGAAAGAAAAGGGGTCAGTTGTGCTTAAACAGGGCTTGGAATGAAAAAGGGGCCTGTTGTAGTTAAACAGAGCTTGGAATGAAAAAGGAGCTTGTTGTACTTAAACAATGATTGGAAATGAAAAAGTGGTATGTTGTACTTAAACAGGGCTTGAAAATGAAAAGGGGCATGTTGTACTTATACAGGGCTTGGAAATGAAAAAGGGGCCTATTGTATTTAAACAGGGCTTGGAAATGAAAAAATGGGGCCTGTTGTACTTAAATAGGGCTTTGAAATGAAAAAGGGGTTTGTTGTACTTAAACAGGGTTTGGAATGAAAAAGGGGCTTGTTGTACTTAAGAATGTTTTGGAAATGAAAAACGGGCCTATTGTACTTAAACAGGGCTTGGAATGAAAAATGGATATGTTGTACTTAAACAGGGCTTGGAAATGAAAAAGGGTTATGTTGTATTTAAACAAGTTTGGAAATGAAAAAAGATGGCTTGTTGTACTTAAACATGTCTTGGAAATGAAAAAAGGGGTCTGTTGTACTTAAACAGGGCTTGGAATGAAAAAGGGGCCTGTTGTACTTAAACAGGGCTTGGAAATGAAAAAAGGGGCATGTTGTACTTAAATAGGGCTTTTAAATGAAAAAAGGGGGCCTGTTGTACTTAAACAGGGCTTGGAAATGAAAAAAGGGTTTGTTGTACTTAAATAGGGCTTGGAAAGAAAAGAGGTGTGTTATACTTAAACATGGCTTGGATTGAAAAAGGGACATGTTGTGCTTAAACAGGGCTTGGAAATAAAAAGGGGTCTGTTGTACTTAAATAGGGTTTGGAAATGAAAAACGGGGACCTGTTGTATTTAAACAGAGCTTGGAAATGAAAAAAGGGGGTCTGTTGTACTTAAACAGAGCTTGGAAATGAAAAAATGGAGCCTGTTGTACTTAAACAGGGCTTGGAAATGAAAAAAAGGCTTGTTGTACTTAAATAGAGCTTGGAATGAAAAAGGGGCCTGTTGTACTTAAACATGGCTTGGAAATGAAAAATGGGCCTGTTGTTCTTAAACAGAGCTTGGAATGAAAAAGGAGCCTATTGTACTTAAACAGGGCTTGGAAATGAAATAGGGGTCTGTTGTACTTAAACAGGGCTTGAAAATGAAAAAAGGGGACCTGTTGTACTTAAACAGGGCTTGGAAATGAAAAAGGGGTGTTTTGTATTTAAACAAGCTTGGAAATGAAAAAAGGGGGCTTGTTGTACTTAAATAGGGCTTGGAAATGAAAAAGGGGCCTGTTGTACTTAAATAGGGCTTGGAATGAAAAAGGGGCCTTATGTACTTAAACAGGGCTTGAAAGTGAAAAAGGGGCCTATTGTACTTAAATAGGGTTTAGAAATGAAAAAGGGGTTTCTTGTACTTAAATAGGGCTTGGAAATGAAAAAGGGACATGTTGTATTTAAACAGGGTTTGGAAAGAAATGGTGTCTGTTGTACTTAAACATAGCTTGGAATGAAAAAGGGGCATGTTGTACTTAAAAAAGGCTTGGAAATGAAAAAGGGGTCTGTTGTACTTAAATAGTGCTTGGAAATGAAAAAACGGGGCCTGTTGTATTTAAACAGAGCTTGGAAATGAAAAAGGGGCATGTTGTAATTAAACAGGACTTGGAATAAAAAATGGGTTCGTTGTACTTAAATAGGGCTTATAAATGAAAAAGGGGTTTGGTGTACTTAAACAGGGCTTGGAAATGAAAAAAAGGGCATGTTGTATTTAAACAGGGCTTGAAATGAAAAAGGGGCATGTTGTACTTAAACAGGGCTTGGAATGAAAAATGGACTTGTTTTACTTAAATAGTGTTTGGAAATGAAAAAGGGTTCTGTTGTACTAAAACAGGGCTTGGAAATGAAAAAAAGGGCATGTTGTACTTAAATAGGGCTTGGAAATGAAAAAAAGGGGCCTGTTGTAGTTAAACAGGGCTTGGAAAGAAAAGGGGTCAGTTGTGCTTAAACAGGGCTTGGAATGAAAAAGGGGCCTGTTGTAGTTAAATAGGGCTTGGAATGAAAAAGGCGCTTGTTGTACTTAAACAATGATTGGAAATGAAAAAGTGGTATGTTGTACTTAAACAGGGCTTGAAAATGAAAAGGGGCATGTTTTACTTATACATGGTTTGGAAATGAAAAAGGGGCCTGTTGTACTTAAACAGGGCTTGGAAATGAAAATATGGGGCCTGTTGTACTTAAATAGGGCTTGGAAATGAAAAAGGGGTTTGTTGTACTTAAACAGGGGTTGGAATGAAAAAGGGGCTTGTTGTACTTAAGAATGTTTTGGAAATGAAAAACGGGCCTATTGTACTTAAAGAAGACTTTGAATGAAAAATGGGTATGTTGTACTTAAACAGGGCTTGGAAATGGAAAAGGGTTCTGTTGTATTTAAACATATTTGGAAATGAAAAAAGAGGGCTTGTTGTACTTAAACATGTCTTGGAAATGAAAGAAGGGGTCTGTTGTACTTAAACAGGGCTTGGAATGAAAAAGGGGCCTGTTGTACTTAAACAGGGCTTGGAAATGAAAAAGGGGCTTGTTGTACTTAAATAGGGCTTTTAAATGAAAAAAGGGGGCCTGTTGTACTTAAACAGGGCTTGGAAATGAAAAAAGGGTTTGTTGTACTTAAATAGGGCTTGGAAAGAAAAGAGGTGTTATACTTAAACATGGCTTGGATTGAAAAAGGGGCCTGTTGTGCTTAAAAATGGCTTGGAAATAAAAAGGGGTCTGTTGTACTTAAATAGGGTTTCGAAATGAAAAACGGGGACCTGTTGTATTTAAATAGTGCTTGGAAATAAAAATGGGGCATGTTGTACTTAAATAGAACTTGGAATGAAAAAGGGGCAAGTTGTACTTAAATAGGGCTTGGAATGAAAAATGGACATGTTGTACTTAAACAGTGCTTGGAAATGAAAAAAGGGGGTCTATTGTACTTAAACAAGTCTTGGAATGAAAAAGGGGCCTGTTGTACTTAAATAGGGCTTGGAAATGAAAAAGGGGCATGTTGTACTTAAATAGGGCTTTTAAATGAAAAAAGGGGTCCTGTTGTACTTAAACAGGGCTTGGAAATGAAAAAAGGGTTTGTTGTACTTAAATAGGACTTGGAAAGAAAAGCGGTGTATTATACTTAAACATGGCTTGGATTGAAAAAGGGGCCTGTTGTGCTTAAACAGGGCTTGGAGATAAAAAAAAGGTCTGTTGTACTTAAATAGGGTTTGGAAATGAAAAACGGGGACCTGTTGTATTTAAACAGTGCTTGGAAATAAAAAAGGGGCATGTTGTACTTAAACAGAACTTGGAATGAAAAAGGGGCATGTTGTACTTAAATAGGGCTTGGAATGAAAAATGGACATGTTGTACTTAAACAGTGCTTGGAAATGAAAAAAAGGGGGCCTGTTGTACTTAAACAGAGGTTGGTAATCAAAAAATGGGGCCTGTTGTACTTAAACAGGGGTTTGGAAATGAAAAAAAGGCTTGTTGTACTTAAATAGAGCTTGGAATGAAAAAGGGGCCTGTTGTACTTAAACATGGCTTGGAAATGAAAAATGGGCCTGTTGTTCTTAAACAGAGCTTGGAATGAAAAAGGGGCCTATTGTACTTAAACAGGGCTTGGAAATGAAAAAGGGGTCTGTTGTACTTAAACAGGGCTTGAAAATGAAAAAAAGGGGCCTGTTGTACTTAAACAGGGTTTGGAAATGAAAAAGGGGTCTTTTGTATTTAAACAAGCTTGGAATTGAAAAAAGGGGGCTTGTTGTACTTAAATAGTGTTTGAAAATGAAAAAGGGGCCTGTTGTACTTAACTAGGGCTTGGAATGAAAAAGGGGCCTTATGTACTTAAATAGGGCTTGAAAGTGAAAAAGGGGCCTATTGTACTAAAATAGGGTTTAGAAATGAAAAAGGGGCTTGTTGTACTTAAATAGGGCTTGAAATGAAAAAAAAAGGGTCTGTTGTACTTAAATAGGGCTTGGAAATGAAAAAACGGGGCCTGTTGTACTTAAACAGGGCTTGGAAAGAAAAGGGGTCAGTTGTGCTTAAACAGGGCTTGGAATGAAAAAGGGGCCTGTTGTAGTTAAACAGGGCTTGGAATGAAAAAGGCGCTTGTTGTACTTAAACAATGATTGGAAATGAAAAAGTGGTATGTTGTACTTAAACAGGGCTTGAAAATGAAAAGGGGCATGTTGTACTTATACAGGGCTTGGAAATGAAAAAGGGGCCTGTTGTACTTAAACAGGGCTTGGAAATGAAAAAATGGGGCCTGTTGTACTTAAATAGGGCTTGGAAATGAAAAAGGGGTTTGTTGTACTTAAACAGGGCTTGGAATGAAAAAGGGGCTTGTTGTACTTAAGAATGTTTTGGAAATGAAAAACGGGCCTATTGTACTTAAAGAAGACTTTGAATGAAAAATGGGTATGTTGTACTTAAACAGGGCTTGGAAATGGAAAAGGGTTCTGTTGTATTTAAACAAGTTTGGATATGAAAAAAGAGGGCTTGTTGTACTTAAACATGTCTTGGAAATGAAAGAAGGGGTCTGTTGTACTTAAACAGGGCTTGGAATGAAAAAGGGGCCTGTTGTACTTAAACAGGGCTTGGAAATGAAAAAGGGGCTTATTGTACTTAAATAGGGCTTTTAAATGAAAAAAGGGGGCCTGTTGTACTTAAACAGGGCTTGGAAATGAAAAAAGGGTTTGTTGTACTTAAATAGGGCTTGGAAAGAAAAGAGGTGTGTTATACTTAAACATGGCTTGATTGAAAAAGGGGCCTGTTGTGCTTAAACAGGGCTTGAAAATAAAAAGGGGTCTGTTGTACTTAAATAGGGTTTGGAAATGAAAAACGGGGACCTGTTGTATTTAAACAGTGCTTGGAAATTGTTCGCTGTGATTTCTGGCGAACAACCTCTGGTTAACCAATTTCTTCAGAAAACTGGATTACTTGCAGGACCAACCAAACAAGTCCTGGGACACATGTGCAATGATTCTGTCGAACTGTTCTTAGTGTTGGTGATTGATTTATGGTTTGTTTTGTCAAATACTGTCAAAGTGTTAAGAACTCTGATTTTTGAAAATAAAGTAAAGTTATAAGTTAAAAATGAAATAAAGTTAAAAGTTTTAAACAAGAAAAAGAAGAAATGTCGAAGGCTATAACTTGCAGAAAAAAAGTAAATAAAGCTTAAATAACATGAAACTTGATGAATAAACAAGTAATTTAAATAACTTTGAAAGATAAATGGTGTTCAAACGTACATGGTTCCAAATATCAAACTCATTTTCTCTCACACTGGGTACTTAGAGTATTTACAGGAATTTTGTATCAATTTTCACACACCTATTCTAAACACAAACTATCCTATTTATATACAAACAAAATAACTGCTTAGAACGGAAAAACTATAACTAAATGACAAGTGTCAGCCTGCATGTAATTTTCTTCTCTGAAACTTCCATGTGTCTAACTGCCAATGGTTACAACCTTTTGAATTTGAATTCTCTTCTTTGGTGACGAAACCTTGCATCCCTTCAAACTGTCGAAGCCTTTAAAGAAGAAACAAACTCTTTCAACATCTAACAAGAACTGTCTTTTGTCAAAAATCCTCTTCTGTCGAAATCATCGAAAGACCATCTTCTTCTGTCAAACACTTAGCTACAAATAACTTTCCAAACTTATCCTACCAGAACAATCTTTGCCATTTTGTCGAAACATCAAAGCTTTTGACTTTGCCAGCATCTCTTGAATTTCTTTTCTTTCCTTATTCTTCGACAGAACTGAACTCAAGCTCCAAATTTCACCCTGTCGAAATTATGGGTTTACAAATTGCCCCCCAGCAAAGATGTTTTCGACTATTCTTGGAGAAATATCTTTTGCTGTCAAAATGACCTTTGACTTCCTGTCAGTCACATTTATTATAAAGGGATTTTGTTGAGTCCCAAGAAAACATCATGATTATCACTTTATGAAAACGTCATGTCTAGCCCACGTTTACACAATCTCCCATGACCCTATATTATATCTACATCATGGCCTCCTACCAACTGCCACTTTTAATTTCCACCAATAGATCAAAAACGCACGTCTCCACTTCTCCAACTGAAAATCTTTTCATTTTCCTTTTTTTTTTATTATTCATTTATTTCACCTTCTCATCTTCTATAAATACCAATTTCAACAATATTTCATTCTTTTCACATCCTCAAAACTCTTCTCTTACCCAAACGCAAAATCTCCATTGCAAATCCTTTTCAAAGCTTCTGCTCCTTCAATCTTCTCATCTTCTCATTATCAATGGCTCCTCCAAAGACTGTTACTGGACGCAGTGCCAAAAAGACAAAGAAGACAGTTGATCTTCCTCCTGCTCACATACTGTCTGGACCCATACAAACGCAGCAACAACAATACTTTCCAGAACCCCCAAATGAAAGGGAAAAAGCAAGCATTTACAGGTCACAGGTAATGATTCCCATCTCTGTTTCTGGCGTTCATCATGCTATGTTAGGTCCTATTTTTGATCCCACTGTTGACCCTAACCGTCTGAAAGAATTTTATCCTTGTTATTCTGCTTCTAAACCCATAGCTGCTAACAAAAACCCTAAACCTGTCGAAACTTCATCCAAAGAACCTGAAACCCTCATAGCTTCGACAGAGATAGATCTGTCCTATTTGAACCAAACTAGGAATTTTAGGAGTCCCCCTTTGACGAAAGATCCCTCTGACTACTTAGCGTGGCTCACCAGGGTCGAAAAAGCCAAAGAAAAGTTCTGGAAGAAAACTGGTATCTATGACCTGATCCAACTGTCGAAGGAGGGTCCCCGTTATTGCCAAAACATGTTGTTAGCCTCTTTGTACTTTTGGGATAGTACTTACAATACTTTCCATTTGCCCTGTGGAATGATGACTCTTACCCTATTCGACATAGCAGCCATAACTGGCCTTAGTCCTTTAGGAGAAATCTTTAACCCTGAACACTTAAACAAGGATCCCATAGGCTTCGACACAAAGCATGCTGGGTACTCTGTTTTCATCACTCATCACCAAGGTGAAGACAATGAAGAAGTCTCCGACAGAGAGCACATTGCTTTCCTCACCCTATGGCTAGCCAAATTTGTTTTCTGTACTAGGTCACTTCAAGTGGCCAGAAGTTATATCATTATGGCCAATCAACTTCATAATGGAGTTGCATTCTGCCTGAGTGAGCTACTTTTGGCAAATCTCTACGAATCCTTGAGTGAGAGTGTAAGTAACCTCAAGACCCTTAAGGACAAAGGCAACATTAGTCTTACAGGCCCTTTCTGGCTCCTACAATTATGGTTGAACGCAACCTTTGAAACCTTCATCCCCATCAAAATGCCAGTTGTCGAAGAAGCAGTAAAAGAAAGGCGTGTCGAATGGCCTAGGTTAGTTCAACTGACCCCTACTGATGATAACATAAGCATTCGACAAGCATTCACTGGTTACATCATGATGTTCGCCAAACGCTACAAGTTCTCTCCTTCGATGGCACCATTTGCCAGCAGACAGGTAGGTCCAAGGTGGTTTACCAGACAACTCCCAGTGGAGAACCAGAAAGACGAAGACTCATATATATCCATTTGGGAAGCTTTTCTTATGCCAAGGCACTTCTTCTCCCACCATAGTCTTAACAACACTAAGGTGTCCCTAATTGTTTACCAACCCAATCTGGTGGCTAGGCAGTTTGGATTAATTCAGACGAAGACGAAGCCTATTTATCATAAGAAGGGCGCCATCATATTCTATAACTCATTTCAAAACTTTGACAAAAGTTTGGAGCTATACAAAAAATTCTTCGACTCATCTCTAGAAGTTTACCCCACCATCTTTCAACCAAGCTTCCTCTGTACTGAAGAATTCGACGTCTGGTGGAAGGAATATTATATCAACAAATATTTTGACGTAGCAACCTTCACTACTCTCCTAACGAACGCTTTTACTTTTGTGCAGGACAAGAAGAAAAAAGGTAAAGACCAACACATTAAAGAAATTCAAAAGTTTCAAAAATATTTTGAAACCATTTACAGGCCCAATGATCTTCGTCGAACCATAGGCGAAGCAGCAGTAACTTTAAAACAAAAGTTTACAGAAAAATTGGATAAATTGTGGATGCCTACATCTCTCCCACCACATGCTAGATACAACTTTGCATTCACAACTTTTCCTCCAAAATTCCCTCCACTCCCTTCTGCAGAATTTGGTGTGGCTTTGAGCCCTCCATTTCCAGATTGGTTTGTGTGTGGATCTGATGTGAAACTGCTTCGCGAGTCCAGCAAGAAACTTGCCGAACGTGTGGTTCCGACGAAGTATCACTTGGGCAACTTCCCTGGGCACCTTCATGTTGGGATAGATCATGTTAGTGTGGAAGAACCCATTCTTGAAGGTGTCGAAGAAATTACATTGCTCTTTTTAAATCTAACTTCTTTTATTTTTTATATCAATGTTTATGCAATTCTTTCTCTTTCAGCTGTCAGAATTGTCAAGAAAGCTGCTGGCGAAGGAACCTCCTCTAAGGCAGTCGAAAAATCTCCCACAACTACCAAGAAGGTTTCGACAAATAGAAAACAACTTCTTATTCATGCCTCTCAATCTTCATTTATACTGAATGCCTCTTCTTTTACTGCAGGTCACTCGTACACCAGCTAAGAAAAGGAAACAAGAGGAAAAGGAGATGAGTGTCGAAGAGTCTGAGGACGAATCCCCTGAACCTCAACCCTTGAAAAGAAACAAGGGTCTGAAAATAAAAACAGTGGCCTCCCAAAGATCTATAGTTCACAGACGAACTCCCCCTGCAAGTCCAATAAACAAAATTCCCTCAAGGAGTGAGAGAAGTGGAGACTCAAGTGCCCACACTGAGATCCCTCAGGTATTTACTTCGACTAACAACAATCTTCTCCTTGACTGCATATATTCCTATCTCACTTCCTTTTATGCTCCCTTTAGGTTGTCATTGACGTCGAAGACTCTCCTAAAATCCAAGAACAAGCTATTCCTTCAGACTCTGAGAAGACTCTGGCCAAAAGGCTTCAAGAAGATGCTACTCCAGATACAGGTGTCCATGGGCCTCAAACTTTGGACGAATTCAACCTTAGTGACTCTAAATCTTCTGGCAACAATTCCCCCTTTCGACCAGACTTTACTGCAGAGGAGAAAATAACTCCAGACCAAGATGTACCAACTCAAATACCAGCTGCTGCACCAGAAACTGACGAAGGTGCTCTTGGTCAGGATGTACAAGCTCAAGATCCAACTGACACCACAGAAGCTGAAAGAGAAAGTGTCGAAGAAGAGGTTGATCTGTCGAATCAAACAGGAGTCAACTTGAGCCTTGGAGGAACTTCCCAAAACATTCCTTCTTCATCAAAAGTTCCTGCAGAAACCTCTTTGGGAACTGATTCGACGAGCTTGTCACACGAAGAGATTGAAAGCTTGAAAGTTAGAAAGCCTCTGGAATATTTAAAAGCCCTACTCAACTCCAGATATAACTTCCAAGACTCCTCTCCCAGTGGTTCGACAGCTTCAGGGGCCACTTCTGACATCCAACCCATCAGTGTCATTATGGATGCGATCAAAGCAAAAATCCTTGGGGTGGACCTGTTTGAGATCCTGGCTGAAAATCCTTCTGCCCAGTATGATCTGAAGAAACTCCTGAAACGAGCCAATTTGTTGGAGGCTTCGACTGAAGAAAGCCGTTTGGTGATGGACTTGATGTCCTTAATTGATTCTGTGAGTGCTGATTTGGTTCGACAAAAGGAGTTTTCCCAAAACATTACAGCCAAATCTGAAGAACAAGTTTCAGAATGGAACATTGTGGCTTCTTCAACAGAAAAAATTTCAGAACTGAACAAGCTTTATGACGAATACACCAAAGCTGCTACTGAGTGTGAAAACAACATTCAGGCTTATCAGGCTCAAATTGCTGATCTCCAGAAGAAAATCCTCCAAGAGAAGGAACGCCAGGCCTTTCTCCAACAGCCCAACCAAGAGGAAATAGACAGTGAACTCCAGAGGTGTCTCCAGCATGCAGAATCAGCCCAACAACTTCACAGGGAGATTGACGAACTGACTGTCAGCAAGAGTCTCTGCGAGCGTCGAATTCAGCTTCAGAAGAAAAAGTTCGACGAACTCAAAGCTACCTTCTTTCGACAGTAGTTTGTAATAGGAGTTAGGAAATTTTTATTTGTTTAAGGATTTTTTATCAATTTCATATGTAATGCTATTTCACGCCATCTGTTTGGCGAAGACAAGTTTATTTGCAATTTCATTCTATTATTATTTTTATTTCCTGCAATGTTGGTTTATACCTTTTTAAGTATTTTCCATTTATTTTCAGAACTCTTCTGTCTTTTTCTATCTCTTCGACTTCATATGCACCGTTTGAAAAAACTCTTAGAATTTTGAAAGGTCCTTCCCATTTAGGGGACCATTTTCCCATCAATCTGTCTTTCTTCTCCATGGGCAAGATTACTTTCCAAACTAAATCATTCACTAGAAAGGCTTTGAATTTTACTTTTTTGTTGTAAAACTTTTCGACTCTTTCTTTCTGCCTTCTTATTAATTCTAAGGCATGTAACCTTTCTTCATCTAAATCAACCAACTCATCCATCATCATACTCCAATAGATTTCAGATGGAATCTCATGATGCCTTTGAATTCGTATTGACTGTAAACAGATTTTGACTGGCAATACTGCATCATGTCCATAGGTTAATTTAAATGGGGTAGAATTAGTTGCCTCCTTAGGGGATGTTCGACAAGCCCAAAGGATTTGATCCAGAGTCTTGTGCCAATTTCTGGGTTTTTTACCCACATGCTTCTTTATCAGGTTTATTACTACTTTGTTGGCTGCTTCGACCTGACCATTTGCTTGGGCATAATAAGGTGTCGAAGTCAACAACTTAAAACCTGTCTCTTTTGCAAATGCCTGCATATTTCTTCTAGTAAACACAGATCCTTGGTCAGTGGTTATAGTCTCTGGTATTCCAAATCTGTATATTATGTGTTTCTGGATGAAGTCTATGACTGCTTCCTGATCTACGTTCGTCAATGGTATGGCTTCAATCCACTTAGTGAAGTAGTCTACCCCCACTAAAATGTACTTCTGCCCTTTTGAAGAGGCTGGTCGAATTTCACCAATCAAATCTAAAGCCCAACCTCTGAATGGCCAAGGCTTTATAATAGAATGTAACTCACTTGCTGGCACATGAGGTATGCCTGCATGAATTTGACATTCCTGACAACCCTTTGCAAATTCGACACAATCTTTCAACATGGTTGGCCAGTACATCCCTTGTCGAAATAATAGCCATTTCATCTTGTGCCCTGCTTGGTGTGCACCACATGCACCACTGTGCACATTCGACAAAGCTATATAAGCTTCAGTCTCTCCTAAGCACTTTAGTAGAACTCCCTCTGCAGTCTTTTTAAATAATTCATTTCCAAAAAGCACATAACTTATAGCTCTATACTTTATCTTTCTTTCGACTGTCTGGTTTGGATTTTGTAAATAATCTTTGATAGGTTTTCTCCAATCTCCTACCTCTAGATTATCTATATTAAAAATCTCAAAGTTTTCTTCATCACCATATCCCAATCTTATTGTCTCCAAATCAGATGGGGACAGTCTGGTGGATAAAACTTTTCCTCTCACTTCGACAACTTTCATCAGATTTTCCTTCGACACTTTATACCCTGAAGCCAATTGAGCAAGGTCATTTGCTTCCTGATTTTCTAATCTGGGAATGTGTCTAAAGACTACACTGTCGAATCTCTTGAGGAGTCTGTTGGCAATCACAAAGTACATGATCAAATTTTCTTTGACACATTTGTACTCTTTCGTCAATTGTTTTATCACCAACTCAGAGTCACCCATTATTTCGACCTCTGTTGCCCCCAGTTCCAACAAAATTTCAAGTCCAGCAATTAAAGCTTCATATTCTGCCTCATTATTTGAACAGAATCCTTCTATTTTGTACTTGAACTTTGTTGGAATTTTATTGGGAGAAATAATTAACACCCCAACACCTGTTCCATTCTTATGACTGGAACCATCAAAATATAACCTCCAAGGCTCTCTTTCGACATAATTCGTCTCATCTCCAAGTATGGAGTGATCAGCTATAAAGTCAGCAACTACTTGCCCTTTAACAGCTTTTAGAGGCATATATTTTAAAGAATACTCAGTCAAGGCTAAAGCCCATTTTCCAATTCGACTATGTAAAATAGACTTAGACAACATATGCTTTATTACGTCGAAATGAGAAGATATATGTACATCAATGGGTTTTATATAATGCTTCAATTTTGTACAAGAGAAATATACACATAAACATAATTTCTCTATCATACTATATCTAGTTTCAGCATCATTTAAGACTCTGCTGAGATAATAAATGGCTCTTTCGACGCCATGTTCACCTTCTTGACAAAGCATGCTCCCTAATGTTTTGTCAGACGCTGATATGTAGAGCCTCATGCTTCTTTTTCGATAAGGAGATATTAAGACTGGAGGATTTGCCAGATACTCCTTGATCTTGTTGAAGGCATCTTGCTGTTCCTACCCCCAAGTGAAGCCCTCCTTCTTCAGTCGAAGTAAAGGTGAGAAGGCCTGAGTTTTTCCACTGAGGTTGGAGATGAACCTTCTGAGAAAGTTGATTTTCCCTAGTAGAGACTGCAATTCCTTCTTTGTCGATGGCGCTTTCGCTTCCATTATGGCCTTAACTTTGTTTTCATTAATTTCTATCCCTTTCTTGTGGACCACAAAGCCTAAGAAGTCCCCAGCCTGCACACCAAAAGCACATTTAAGAGGATTCATTTTCAAACCAAACTTCCTCATCCTTTCAAAGGACTGTCGAAGATGGTTAATATGGTCTGAGCCTGAGGCAGATTTAATCACAATATCATCTATATAAACTTGCATAAATGTTTCAATGAAATCATGAAAAATAGAATTCATAGCCCTTTGGTAAGTAGCTCCAGCATTCTTCAAACCAAAGGGCATGACTACCCACTCATAGGTTCCTATTGCTCCTGGGCAACGAAAAGCTGTTTTTGGAACATCTTCTTCGGCAATGAAAATCTGGTTATAACCAGAATATCCATCAAGCATACTTAAATACTCATGGCCTGCTGCCGAATCTACTAGCATTTCTGCTACTGGCATAGGATATTCATCCTGAGGGGTAGCTGAGTTTAGATCTCTAAAATCAATGCATACTCTCAGTTTGCCATTCTTCTTAATCACAGGAACAATATTAGCAATCCATTCGACATACCTTGTTATACGGATGAATTTGCATTTTAGAAGCGTTTCGACTTCTTCTTTGATTTTCGACAGAATTTCAGGTGCAAAGCGTCTGGGAGTCTGTTTTATTGGCTTCTTCCCTTCCAGTATTGGCAACTTCAATTCAACCAAATTTCTGTCTAAACCAGGCATTTCGTCATAATCCCATGCGAAGCAGTCTTTAAACTCATTCAGCAGTTGGATTATTTCGACTCTGAGTTGAGGATTCATCTTGGCACTGATGTAAGTAGGCCTTTTCTCTGCCCCCAGTCCCAGATTTATCTCTTCTAAAGGATCCTGTGCCACCATTTTCATATTGGTTGGGGCTGGATCTTTTTCGAACCCCAAAGGTTCGTCATCATAAATGGCATCAAGTCTTTGACTCTGCCATTCACCATTAGAGTCTTCTTCAAAACTCTGCTCTGTATGTTGTTCCTCAATGTTTTCTTGAGGATGTTGTTCTTCGACAACTTGAGTGCTGGCTTCAGCAGCCATATTCCTAACTTCAGCCTCAAGGGCCGCTTTGAGTTGTTTTTCGGCCATATAAGCCGAAATCCTTTCTAATGCTGAAACTTCAGTCATTTTCACTGAATTCACTCCCCCATCCAGTTGGATTGACATGGGCAGTTCCCCAAGTGTAATTTGTCTCCCCAATTATTTCTTTATCCCACTGGAAACCATGTGTAGGATGGAGGTACATGGAACAGTAAGCGTTGTCGGAAGCTGTTAAGTCGAAATCAGCAGGATTGCATGGTGCTATATGGGCTAGGTTCTTGTCGAAATTACGACTAGTGACATTGTTCACATCAGCTGTGAAGTAACTCTGATCTGCTTCAATGTTTTCGACAATCCCATCTGGCCTCCAGATTGCTATTCTTTGATGCATGGAGGATGGCACAGCCCCAATCCCATGGATCCATTCTCTTCCCAGCAGCAAGTTATAATTTGCCTTTGATGCTATCACCACAAACATTGTAGGCCTGGTGATGGATCCTACAGTCAAGTTCAGTTGAATTACTCCCAGTGTTGTCCCTACTTTACCTTCATAATTGGAAAACACCATATTGTGAGGCTTAGTGTCAGAGTCATCTTTTCCAATCCTCTTTATCATGTAATGAGGAATTAAATTTACAGCTGCTCCACCATCTATCAGAATTTTGTTGACCCCCACGTTTTCTACCTTTCCTTTTATGAAAAGAGGCTTTAAGTGAGCCTTCATTGCATCATCTGGCTTTTCGAAGAAAGCATTTTGCTCTTCGACACAACCATTGTTCATTATGTAGTAGCATACAGGCTTCAGGCCTATGCTGTCATCTGCCATGTCATCCTCTTCGTCTTCGACTTCCATTATCCTGTCATAATCTCTGGGCAGCACAGAAACCACATTGCAGGTTACGTCGAAAGAGGCATCTGATTCTGAACTAAATTCATTTGTAACCTCTTCGTCCACTGGCATTCTGTTGTTTGTTATCTGCATTTCTGTGGTGTCACTAGATCCATTCTTCTGAGGGGTTTCTTTTTCTGCCAGAGGTATCCCCTTGCTTGTGATCTGCACACATTTGCTTGATTTAGCCTCCTTCTGCCCAACCCTTTTGTGTTCTACAGTTTCCTTTTCAATTTTCTTCTGCCTTTGGAATCTTCTCCATTGGGATTTGGACATAGGATTCTTCCCTTTGTAGTTTTCAGAGACGTATTTTGGCCTTGCCTCCTTTTTAACTTCCATTGAGGGACCTCTGTTCACTTCAAAGCTCTTCCATTTCTTCTGACCTTGGGCATCCCTTATAGGTTGAACCCATTTGTCATCATTTGGTCTAATGGATGGTTTATAAGTGTTGAAACGTCTTTCTCCCACTCCTTGGATGTGATGCTTCCCTCTTCTTGGGTCGAATCTTTCGTTTCTGGTTGGTGGGACTGTCCCCCAATTTCTTTTTCTCTGGGTCTTTTTTGTTGCTTCCAAGTCATCAGCTGCTTTCCTGTCGAACACAACACTGCATCTTGGGCAAAGCATAACTTCTGCATTCTTCCTTTGACACCTCTGGATGAATTCGACAAGACTCTCGTTCTCTTCTGGGTAAACCAGCTTCTGATGCTTCTCTTGACGTTTCTTTCCCTTGTTGGTGTCTGGTCCTCCCTTTTGAGTGATTTCCACCATATGAATCCCAGCATTCTGTTCAGTTGTGATTTTCAAATTGTTCATTTTTTCGACTAGCATCATTTCTTCTGGGATAGTCTCCTTTGACTGACTCACACTGCCTTTTGGGTGTAAACCCTTATAGATGTATTTGCAGCAGTGTGCAACACCTTCGACAGAATGTTCTTCAGTTTTGATGGCACTATTGTTTATTGGTTCGACAGTAAGGACATTGTCATCAATCCCTGTTGTTTTGATCTTATTTTGGTTAAGGCCCTCAGTGGCCTCTTTTTGGACAGTGAGGGTTTGGTTATCCTCCTCTTTGTCATCATTTTTGACAGTATCTCCCCAACCTGTGGGTTTGATTTTGTTGATATCTGTTTTGGAGCTTGGTGGTGCTGAATATTTCACCATGAAGTCGAACTTCCCATTCGACTCTCCTAAAGTGTCCCAGATCACCCCCTGCTCAGCATCTCTTTCATAGTTTTTCTTGTCGAAACTTCTTCCCACTTTGACTGCATCTCTTTCGTCGAAACCTTCAGTAGTTTCAATGGCATTCTCACTGTCGAAGTCTTCAGAAGTTTTGACTTCTTTTTCCTCAGCCTGGTCAGCAAGATCATCACCTTCTTCCACCACATTTACATGGGTGTCGAAACCTTCAGCAGCTTCTATCATGGTGAAGTTGGTGTCGAAGCTTTCAGTAACTTCCACTATTTCAAAATTTTCCTCAGCCATGATCTCCATTTCGACCACGTTTACCATTTCTGGTTCAGCATAATTGGCCTCCACAACCTGCATGGGATTTGAGTCAATCCTCATCTGCTGCTTGGCTTTGTCTCCAAACTTCAGCCTCCCATTTTGGATTGCGTTCTGGACAAGATCCCTGAAAAGGTAACATTGAGAAGTTTTATGACCCAAGAAATTATGGTATTTACAAAAACCTCTCTTTTTCTGTTGGTCTACAGGAGGCTCCTTAGTGCCTGCTGGTTTTATTAACTGACCATCTTTGACTAATAAATCAAATATTTCATCACACTTGGTGATGTCGAATGTATAGGTTCTTTTAGGGAACCTGTCATTCTTTTCCACTTCGACTGGATTTTTTCCATTCGACGGGGCTAAAACTTTACAAGAATATGGAGGGCCTTGTTTTAATTCTGCAAGATCAATTTCTTGCTGGTCGAAAATGACTGGTTCGTTTTCGTCATAATCATCTTCTTGAACTATTCCTACATAGGCCACTCTTTCCTTTTTGTTTTTATTTGATCTAAATTTTTCATTTTTTAGTCTTTCTATTTGCCTCACTCTGTCTGCCAGTTGTGCCATGTCTCTCAAGTACTGGGTATCCAGTTTTTTCCTTATGGAATAATCTAGACCCCCTGCAGCCATTTCGACTAGTTCTTGTTCCGGCACTTGCGTAAAGCATCTGGCTTTTAATAATCTAAACCTATTCAAATAGTCATCTATAGGTTCAGAAAATTCTCTTTTGACACTTGCCAACTCTTTCAAACTTATCTTGGTTTGTCCCATATAAAATTGTTCATGGAACAATCTCTCTAATTGGGTCCAAGTAAAAATTGAAGTTGCAGGAAGTGATGTAAACCAGGTGAAAGCATTTTTTGTCAAAGAACTTGGGAAATATTTCATCCTTAAGTTCTCATTATTAGCAATCTCTCCTGCCTCTATCAAATAACGTGCTACATGTTCTATGGTGGACTCACTAGTATCCCCTGAGAATTTTGTGAATTTGGGGACTTTCCACCTTGGTGGTAACTCTTGTTGTAAGACAAATTCAGACAAGGGGGAAGTATAACTAGGCCTTTGTAATCCTACGTTTACTCCATTTTATGCCATTATTCTCTCAACCATGGTGGCAATATTATTTTCGACAGGCATGTTATTGTAACGCATTCTTTGCTGTAATACTTCGTCAACATTTTGGTCTCTCTGGACTATTATTCTTCTTGGTTCCTGTCGAATAGGCTCTTCTACATTAGGCTGTTCGACTATCACCTCTTTCCCCCTGGGATTTTCATGAGGGTTTCCTAAGGGCCTTTGGTTTATAGTAAGTTCCTCTTCGACAGCCCTATTTGCAGGATTCTGATTTAATTTCATTCTTTGCTGTGCTTGAGGGACTCCAAAAAAGTCAGCAATGCGTGCCATCTGTTCTGCCAATATTTGGTTTGTTTGGGTAGTGTTTTGTATTAAGGGATTGAACACTTCTCCCATTTGTTGTGTCAAAGCCTGCACCATATCATGATTGCTTTCATCCATCTGTTGACGAATTACTTGTGCAGAATGGTTTGTCATAGTGGGCATATGGAAACCTGGTGGAACTTGATTCATTCTATTTCCATTTCCACCATATCCTGATCCATGCAGTGGTGATGACATTTGAGCCATAGCATCAGAGAATAATAGTGACGAATTATGTAGGCTTGCCATCATTGAAGTTGGCATTCCATATGGTTGTTCCCTCCCAGTCAAAGGCTGAGAATAATTCAGATATGGCCTGAATGTATTTCCTCCAGGGGGAGGGGTTCCAAAGGGTCTGGCGTGTCCCATGGTGGAAGAACTAGGCGCATTCTGGGATCCTGAACCCGTTGGTATGGCATCTCCCAAAGGAGGCCTAATTTGTTCTAAAACAGGGCCAGACGCTGGTATTGTTCCTGACGAAGGGATAGGATTGGAAACTGGTATCGTTTCGTCAGGATTGTTTGAAGTATTTGGCAAGTTAGCCATCTTTCTTCTTCTTGTTCTCTTTGGTCTCTCTACGTCAGTTACGGCTAGTTTACCGCTTCTAAGAATCATACAACGTAGCAAGGAACAATTTGTCTAAGAAGTTCTCTATTAGATTTTATCAACTGCACAGGTCCCACTGGGCGTGCCAATTTGTTCGCTGTGATTTCTGGCGAACAACCTCTGGTTAACCAATTTCTTCAGAAAACTGGATTACTTGCAGGACCAACCAAACAAGTCCTGGGACACATGTGCAATGATTCTGTCGAACTGTTCTTAGTGTTGGTGATTGATTTATGGTTTGTTTTGTCAAATACTGTCAAAGTGTTAAGAACTTTGATTTTTGAAAATAAAGTAAAGTTTTAAGTTAAAAATGAAATAAAGTTAAAAGTTTTAAACAAGAAAAAGAAGAAATGTCGAAGGCTATAACTTGCAGAAAAAAAGTAAATAAAGCTTAAATAACATGAAACTTGATGAATAAACAAGTAATTTAAATAACTTTGAAAGATAAATGGTGTTCAAACGTACATGGTTCCAAATATCAAACTCATTTTCTCTCACACTGGGTACTTAGAGTATTTACAGGAATTTTGTATCAATTTTCACACACCTATTCTAAACACAAACTATCCTATTTATATACAAACAAAATAACTGCTTAGAACGGAAAAACTATAACTAAATGACAAGTGTCAGCCTGCATGTAATTTTCTTCTCTGAAACTTCCATGTGTCTAACTGCCAAAGGTTACAACCTTTTGAATTTGAATTCTCTTCTTTGGTGACGAAACCTTGCATCCCTTCAAACTGTCGAAGCCTTTAAAGAAGAAACAAACTCTTTCAACATCTAACAAGAACTGTCTTTTGTCAAAAATCCTCTTCTGTCGAAATCATCAAAAGACCATCTTCTTCTGTCAAACACTTAGCTACAAATAACTTTCCAAACTTATCCTGCCAGAACAATCTTTGCCATTTTGTCGAAACATCAAAGCTTTTGACTTTGCCAGCATCTCTTGAATTTCTTTTCTTTCCTTATTCTTCGACAGAACTGAACTCAAGCTCCAAATTTCACCCTGTCGAAATTATGGGTTTACAGAAATAAAAAAGGGGCATGTTGTACTTAAACATAACTTGGAATGAAAAAGGGGCATGTTGTACTTAAATAGGGCTTGGAATGAAAAATGGACATGTTGTACTTAAATAGTGCTTGGAAATGAAAAAAGGGGGCCTGTTGTACTTAAACAGAGCTTGGAAATGAAAAAATGGGGCCTGTTGTGCTTAAACAGGGCTTGGAGATAAAAAAAAGGTCTGTTGTACTTAAATAGGGTTTGGAAATGAAAAACGGGGACCTGTTGTATTTAAACAGTGCTTGGAAATGAAAAATGGGCCTGTTGTTCTTAAACAGAGCTTGGAATGAAAAAGGAGCCTATTGTACTTAAACAGGGCTTGGAAATGAAAAAGGGGTCTGTTATACTTAAACAGGGCTTGAAAATGAAAAAAGGGGGCCTGTTGTACTTAAACAGGGCTTGGAAATGAAAAAGGGGTCTTTTGTATTTAAACAAGCTTGGAAATGAAAAAAGGGGGCTTGTTGTACTTAAATAGGGCTTGGAAATGAAAAAGGTGTCTGTTGTACTTAAATAGGGCTTGGAATGAAAAAGGGGCCTTATGTACTTAAACAGGGCTTGAAAGTGAAAAAGGGGCCTATTGTACTTAAATAGGGTTTAGAAATGAAAAAAGGGCTTCTTGTACTTAAATAGGGCTTTGAAATGAAAAAGGGACATGTTGTATTTAAACAGGGTTTGGAAAGAAATGGTGTCTGTTGTACTTAAACAGAGCTTGGAATGAAAAAGGGGCATGTTGTACTTAAAAAAGGCTTGGAAATGAAAAAGGGGTCTGTTGTACTTAAATAGTGCTTGGAAATTAAAAAACGGGGCCTGTTGTATTTAAACTGAGCTTGGAAATGAAAAAGGGGCATGTTGTAATTAAACAGGACTTGGAATAAAAAATGGGCTTGTTGTACTTAAATAGGGCTTATAAATGAAAAAGGGGTTTGGTGTACTTAAACAGGGCTTGGAAATGAAAAAAAAAGGGCATGTTGTACTTAAACAGGGCTTGGAATGAAAAATGGACTTGTTTTACTTAAATAGTGTTTGGAAATGAAAAAGGGTTCTGTTGTACTAAAACAGGGATTGGAAATGAAAAAAAGGGCATGTTGTACTTAAATAGGGCTTGGAAATGAAAAAACGGGGCCTGTTGTAGTTAAACAGGGCTTGGAAAGAAAAGGGGTCAGTTGTGCTTAAACAGGGCTTGGAATGAAAAAGGGGCCTGTTGTAGTTAAATAGGGCTTGGAATGAAAAAGGCACTTGTTGTACTTAAACAATGATTGGAAATGAAAAAGTGGTATGTTGTACTTAAACAGGGCTTGAAAATGAAAAGGGGCATGTTGTACTTATACAGGGCTTGGAAATGAAAAAGGGGCCTGTTGTACTTAAACAGGGCTTGGAAATGAAAAAATGGGGTTTGTTGTACTTAAATAGGGCTTGGAAATGAAAAAGGGGTTTGTTGTACTTAAACAGGGGTTGGAATGAAAAAGGGGCTTGTTGTACTTAAGAATGTTTTGGAAATGAAAAACGGGCCTATTGTACTTAAACAAGACTTGGAATGAAAAATGGATATGTTGTACTTAAACAGGGCTTGGAAATGGAAAAGGGTTCTATTGTATTTAAACATGTTTGGAAATGAAAAAAGAGGGCTTATTGTACTTAAACATGTCTTGGAAATGAAATAAGGGGTCTGTTGTACTTAAACAGGGCTTGGAATGAAAAAGGGGCCTGTTGTACTTAAACAAGGCTTGGAAATGAAAAAGGGGCTTGTTGTACTTAAATAGGGCTTTTAAATGAAAAAAGGGGTCTGTTGTACTTAAACAGGGCTTGGAAATGAAAAAAGGGTTTGTTGTACTTAAATAGGGCTTGGAAAGAAAAGAGGTGTGTTATACTTAAACATGGCTTGGATTGAAAAAGGGGCCTGTTGTGCTTAAACAGGGCTTGGAAATAAAAAGGGGTCTGTTGTACTTAAATAGGGTTTGGAAATGAAAAACGGGGACCTGTTGTATTTAAATAGTGCTTGGAAATAAAAAAGGGGCATGTTGTACTTAAATAGAACTTGGAATGAAAAAGGGGCAAGTTGTACTTAAATAGTGCTTGGAATGAAAAATGGACATGTTGTACTTAAACAGTGCTTGGAAATGAAAAAAGGGGGTCTGTTGTACTTAAACAAGGCTTGGAATGAAAAAGGGGCCTGTTGTACTTAAACAGGGCTTGGAAATGAAAAAGGGGCATGTTGTACTTAAATAGGGCTTTTAAATGAAAAAAGGGGGCATGTTGTACTTAAACAGGGCTTGGAAATGAAAAAAGGGTTTGTTGTACTTAAATAGGGCTTGGAAAGAAAAGAGGTGTATTATACTTAAACATGGCTTGGATTGAAAAAGGGGCCTGTTGTGCTTAAACAGGGCTTGGAGATAAAAAAAAAAAGGCCTGTTGTACTTAAATAGGGTTTGGAAATGAAAAACGGGGACCTGTTGTATTTAAACAGTGCTTGGAAATAAAAAAGGGGCATGTTGTACTTAAACAGAACTTGGAATGAAAAAGGGGCATGTTGTACTTAAATAGGGCTTGGAATGAAAAATGGACATGTTGTACTTAAACAGTGCTTGGAAATGAAAAAAAGGGGGCTTGTTGTACTTAAACAGAGCTTGGAAATGAAAAAATGGGGCCTGTTGTACTTAAACAGGGGTTTGGAAATGAAAAAAAGGCTTGTTGTACTTAAATAGAGCTTGGAATGAAAAAGGGGCCTGTTGTACTTAAACATGGCTTGGAAATGAAAAATGGGCCTGTTGTTCTTAAACAGAGCTTGGAAAGAAAAAGGGGCCTATTGTACTTAAACAGGGCTTGAAAATGAAAAAGGGGTCTGTTGTACTTAAACAGGGCTTGAAAATGAAAAAAGGGGGCCTGTTGTACTTAAACAGGGCTTGGAAATGAAAAAGGGGTCTTTTGTATTTAAACAAGCTTGGAATATTAAAAAGGGGGCTTGTTGTACTTAAATAGTGTTTGAAAATGAAAAAGGGGCCTGTTGTACTTAAATAGTGCTTGGAAATGAAAAAACGGGGCTTGTTGTATTTAAACAGAGCTTGGAAATGAAAAAGGGGCATGTTGTAATTAAACAGGGCTTGGAAATGAAAAAAAAAGGGACATGTTGTACTTAGACAGGGCTTGGAATGAAAAAGGGGCATGTTGTACTTAAACAGGGCTTGGAATGAAAAATGGACCTATTTTACTTAAATAGTGTTTGGAAATGAAAAAGGGTTCTGTTGTACTAAAACAGGGCTTGGAAATGAAAAAAAGGGCATGTTGTACTTAAATAGGGCTTGGAAATGAAAAAACGGGGCCTGTTGTACTTAAACAGGGCTTGGAAAGAAAAGGGGTCAGTTGTGCTTAAACAGGGCTTGGAATGAAAAAAGGGCCTGTTGTAGTTAAACAGGGCTTAGAATGAAAAAGGCGCTTGTTGTACTTAAACAATGATTGGAAATGAAAAAGTGGCATGTTGTACTTAAACAGGGCTTGAAAATTAAAAGGGGCATGTTGTACTTATACAGGGCTTGGAAATGAAAAAGGGGCCTGTTGTACTTAAACAGGGTTTGAAAATGAAAAAATGGGGCCTGTTGTACTTAAATAAGGCTAGGAAATGAAAAAGGGGCCTGTTGTACTTAAATAGGGCTTGGAATGAAAAAGGGCCTTGTTGTACTTAAGAATGTTTTGGAAATGAAAAACGGGCCTATTGTACTTAAACAGGGCTTGGAATGAAAAATGGATATGTTGTACTTAAACAGGGCTTGGAAATGAAAAAGGGTTTTGTTGTATTTAAACAAGTTTGGAAATGAAAAAAGAGGTTTTGTTGTACTTAAACATGTCTTGGAAATGAAAAAAGGGGTCTGTTGTACTTAAAAAGGGCTTGGAATGAAAAAGGGGTCTGTTGTACTTAAACAGGGCTTGGAAATGAAAAGGGGCTTGTTGTACTTAAATAGGGCTTTTAAATGAAAAAAGGGGGCCTGTTGTACTTAAACAGGGTTTGGAAATGAAAAAAGGGTTTGTTGTACTTAAATAGGGCTTGGAAAGAAAAGAGGTGTGTTATACTTAAACATGGCTTGGATTGAAAAAGGGGCCTGTTGTGCTTAAACAGGGCTTGGAAATAAAAAGGGGTCTGTTGTACTTAAATAGGGTTTGGAAATGAAAAACGGGGACCTGTTGTATTTAAATAGTGCTTGGAAATAAAAATGGGGCATGTTGTACTTAAATAGAACTTGGAATGAAAAAGGGGCAAGTTGTACTTAAATAGGGCTTGGAATGAAAAATGGACATGTTGTACTTAAACAGTGCTTGGAAATGAAAAAAGGGGGTCTATTGTACTTAAACAAGGCTTGGAATAAAAAAGGGGCCTGTTGTACTTAAACAGGGCTTGGAAATGAAAAAGGGGCATGTTGTACTTAAATAGGGCTTTTAAATGAAAAAAGGGGGCCTGTTGTACTTAAACAGGGCTTGGAAATGAAAAAAGGGTTTGTTGTACTTAAATAGGGCTTGGAAAGAAAAGAGGTGTATTATACTTAAACATGGCTTGGATTGAAAAAGGGGCCTGTTGTGCTTAAACAGGGCTTGGAGATAAAAAAAAGGTCTGTTGTACTTAAATAGGGTTTGGAAATGAAAAACGGGGACCTGTTGTATTTAAACAGTGCTTGGAAATGAAAAATGGGCCTGTTGTTCTTAAACAGAGCTTGGAATGAAAAAGGAGCCTATTGTACTTAAACAGAGCTTGGAAATGAAAAAGGGGTCTGTTGTACTTAAACAGGGCTTGAAAATGAAAAAAGGGGGCCTGTTGTACTTAAACAGGGCTTGGAAATGAAAAAGGAGTCTTTTGTATTTAAACAAGCTTGGAAATGAAAAAAGGGGGCTTGTTGTACTTAAATAGGGCTTGGAAATGAAAAAGGTGTCTGTTGTACTTAAATAGGGCTTGGAATGAAAAAGGGGCCTTATGTACTTAAACAGGGCTTGAAAGTGAAAAAGGGGCCTATTGTACTTAAATAGGGTTTAGAAATGAAAAAAGGGCTTCTTGTACTTAAATAGGGCTTGGAAATGAAAAAGGGACATGTTGTATTTAAACAGGGTTTGGAAAGAAATGGTGTCTGTTGTACTTAAACAGAGCTTGGAATGAAAAAGGGGCATGTTGTACTTAAAAAAGGCTTGGAAATGAAAAAGGGGTCTGTTGTACTTAAATAGTGCTTGGAAATGAAAAAACGGGGCCTATTGTATTTAAACTGAGCTTGGAAATGAAAAAGGGGCATGTTGTAATTAAACAGGACTTGGAATAAAAAATGGGCTTGTTGTACTTAAATAGGGCTTATAAATGAAAAAGGGGTTTGGTGTACTTAAACAGGGCTTGGAAATGAAAAAAAAGGGCATGTTGTACTTAAACAGGGCTTGGAATGAAAAAGGGGTATGTTGTACTTAAACAGGGCTTGGAATGAAAATTGGACTTGTTTTACTTAAATAGTGTTTGGAAATGAAAAAGGATTCTGTAGTACTAAAACAGGGATTGGAAATGAAAAAAAGGGCATGTTGTACATAAATAGGGCTTGGAAATGAAAAAACGGGGCCTGTTGTAGTTAAACAGGGCTTGGAAAGAAAAGGGGTCAGTTGTGCTTAAACAGGGCTTGGAATGAAAAAGGGGCCTGTTGTAGTTAAATAGGGCTTGGAATGAAAAAGGCGCTTGTTGTACATAAACAATGATTGGAAATGAAAAAGTGGTATGTTGTACTTAAACAGGGCTTGAAAATGAAAAGGGGCATGTTGTACTTATACAGGGCTTGGAAATGAAAAAGGGGCCTGTTGTACTTAAACAGGGCTTGGAAATGAAAAAATGGGGTCTGTTGTACTTAAATAGGGTTTGGAAATGAAAAAGGGGTTTGTTGTACTTAAACAGGGGTTGGAATGAAAAAGGGGCTTGTTGTACTTAAGAATGTTTTGGAAATGAAAAACGGGCCTATTGTACTTAAACAAGACTTGGGATGAAAAATGGATATGTTGTACATAAACAGGGCTTGGAAATGGAAAAGGGTTCTATTGTATTTAAACAAGTTTGGAAATGAAAAAAGAGGGCTTGTTGTACTTAAACATGTCTTGGAAATGAAAGAAGGGGTCTGTTGTACTTAAACAGGGCTTGGAATGAAAAAGGGGCCTGTTGTACTTAAACAGGGCTTGGAAATGAAAAAGGGGCTTGTTGTACTTAAATAGGGCTTTTAAATGAAAAAAGGGGGCCTGTTGTACTTAAACAGGGCTTGGAAATGAAAAAAGGGTTTGTTGTACTTAAATAGGGCTTGGAAAGAAAAGAGGTGTGTTATACTTAAACATGGCTTGGATTGAAAAAGGGGCCTGTTGTGCTTAAACAGGGCTTGGAAATAAAAAGGGGTCTATTGTACTTAAATAGGGTTTGGAAATGAAAAACGGGGACCTGTTGTATTTAAATAGTGCTTGGAAATAAAAAAGGGGCATGTTGTACTTAAATAGAACTTGGAATGAAAAAGGGGCAAGTTGTACTTAAATAGGGCTTGGAATGAAAAATGGACATGTTGTACTTAAACAGTGCTTGGAAATGAAAAAAGGGGGTCTGTTGTACTTAAACAAGGCTTGGAATGAAAAAGGGGCCTGTTGTACTTAAACAGGGCTTGGAAATGAAAAAGGGGCATGTTGTACTTAAATAGGGCTTTTAAATGAAAAAAGGGGGCCTGTTGTACTTAAACAGGGCTTGGAAATGAAAAAAGGGTTTGTTGTACTTAAATAGGGCTTGGAAAGAAAAGAGGTGTATTATACTTAAACATGGCTTGGATTGAAAAAGGGGCCTGTTGTGCTTAAACAGGGCTTGGAGATAAAAAAAGGTCTGTTGTACTTAAATAGGGTTTGGAAATGAAAAACGGGGACCTGTTGTATTTAAACAGTGCTTGGAAATAAAAAAGGGGCATGTTGTACTTAAACAGAACGTGGAATGAAAAAGGGGCATGTTGTACTTAAATAGGGCTTGGAATGAAAAATGGACATGTTGTACTTAAACAGTGCTTGGAAATGAAAAAAAGGGGGCCTGTTGTACTTAAACAGAGCTTGGAAATGAAAAAATGGGGCCTGTTGTACTTAAACAGGGGTTTGGAAATGAAAAAAAGGCTTGTTGTACTTAAATAGAGCTTGGAATGAAAAAGGGGCCTGTTGTACTTAAACATGGCTTGGAAATGAAAAATGGGCCTGTTGTTCTTAAATAGAGCTTGGAATGAAAAAGGGGCCTATTGTACTTAAACAGGGCTTGGAAATGAAAAAGGGGTCTGTTGTACTTAAACAGGGCTTGAAAATGAAAAAAGGGGGCCTGTTGTACTTAAACAGGGCTTGGAAATGAAAAAGGGGTCTTTTGTATTTAAACAAGCTTGGAATTGAAAAAAGGGGGCTTGTTGTACTTAAATAGTGTTTGAAAATGAAAAAGGGCCCTGTTGTACTTAAATAGGGCTTGGAATGAAAAAGGGGCCTTATGTACTTAAACAGGGCTTGAAAGTGAAAAAGGGGCCTATTGTACTAAAATAGGGTTTAGAAATGAAAAAGGGGCTTGTTGTACTTAAATAGGGCTTGAAAATGAAAAAAAGGGTCTGTTGTACTTAAATAGGGCTTGGAAATGAAAAAGGGACATGTTGTATTTAAACAGGGTTTGGAAAGAAATGGTGTCTGTTGTACTTAAACAGAGCTTGGAATGAAAAAGGGGCATGTTGTACTTAAAAAAGGCTTGGAAATGAAAAAGGGGTCTGTTGTACTTAAATAGTGCTTGTAAATGAAAAAACGGGGCTTGTTGTATTTAAACAGAGCTTGGAAATGAAAAAGGGGCATGTTGTAATTAAACAGGGCTTGGAAATGAAAAAAAAGGGACATGTTGTACTTAGACAGGGCTTGGAATGAAAAAGGGGCATGTTGTACTTAAACAGGGCTTGGAATGAAAAATGGACTTGTTTTACTTAAATAGTGTTTGGAAATGAAAAAGGGTTCTGTTGTACTAAAACAGGGTTTGGAAATGAAAAAAAGGGCATGTTGTACTTAAATAGGGCTTGGAAATGAAAAAACGGGGCCTGTTGTACTTAAACAGGGCTTGGAAAGAAAAGGGGTCAGTTGTGCTTAAACAGGGCTTGGAATGAAAAAGGGGCCTGTTGTAGTTAAATAGGGCTTGGAATGAAAAAGGCGCTTGTTGTACTTAAACAATGATTGGAAATGAAAAAGTGGTATGTTGTACTTAAACAGGGCTTGAAAATGAAAAGGGGCATGTTGTACTTATACAGGGCTTGGAAATGAAAAAGGGGCCTGTTGTACTTAAACAGGGCTTGGAAATGAAAAAATGGGGTCTGTTGTACTTAAATAGGGCTTGGAAATGAAAAAGGGGTTTGTTGTACTTAAACAGGGGTTGGAATGAAAAAGGGGCTTGTTGTACTTAAGAATGTTTTGGAAATGAAAAACGGGCCTATTGTACTTAAACAAGACATGGGATGAAAAATGGATATGTTGTACTTAAACAGGGCTTGGAAATGGAAAAGGGTTCTATTGTATTTAAACAAGTTTGGAAATGAAAAAAGAGGGCTTGTTGTACTTAAACATGTCTTGGAAATGAAAGAAGGGGTCTGTTGTACTTAAACAGGGCTTGGAATGAAAAAGGGGCCTGTTGTACTTAAACAGGGCTTGGAAATGAAAAAGGGGCTTGTTGTACTTAAATAGGGCTTTTAAATGAAAAAAGGGGGCCTGTTGTACTTAAACAGGGCTTGGAAATGAAAAAAGGGTTTGTTGTACTTAAATAGGGCTTGGAAAGAAAAGAGGTGTGTTATACTTAAACATGGCTTGGATTGAAAAAGGGGCCTGTTGTGCTTAAACAGGGCTTGGAAATAAAAACGGGTCTATTGTACTTAAATAGGGTTTGGAAATGAAAAACGGGGACCTGTTGTATTTAAATAGTGCTTGGAAATAAAAAAGGGGCATGTTGTACTTAAATAGAACTTGGAATGAAAAAGGGGCAAGTTGTACTTAAATAGGGCTTGGAATGAAAAATGGACATGTTGTACTTAAACAGTGCTTGGAAATGAAAAAAGGGGGTCTGTTGTACTTAAACAAGGCTTGGAATGAAAAAGGGGTCTGTTGTACTTAAACAGGGCTTGGAAATGAAAAAGGGGCATGTTGTACTTAAATAGGGCTTTTAAATGAAAAAAGGGGGCCTGTTGTACTTAAACAGGGCTTGGAAATGAAAAAAGGGTTTGTTGTACTTAAATAGGGCTTGGAAAGAAAAGAGGTGTATTATACTTAAACATGGCTTGGATTGAAAAAGGGGCCTGTTGTGCTTAAACAGGGCTTGGAGATAAAAAAAAGGTCTGTTGTACTTAAATAGGGTTTGGAAATGAAAAACGGGGACCTGTTGTATTTAAACAGTGCTTGGAAATAAAAAAGGGGCATGTTGTACTTAAACAGAACTTGGAATGAAAAAGGGGCATGTTGTACTTAAATAGGGCTTGGAATGAAAAATGGACATGTTGTACTTAAACAGTGCTTGGAAATGAAAAAAGGGGGCCTGTTGTACTTAAACAGAGCTTGGAAATGAAAAAATGGGGCCTGTTGTACTTAAACAGGGGTTTGGAAATGAAAAAAAGGCTTGTTGTACTTAAATAGAGCTTGGAATGAAAAAGGGGCCTGTTGTACTTAAACATGGCTTGGAAATGAAAAATGGGCCTGTTGTTCTTAAACAGAGCTTGGAATGAAAAAGGGGCCTATTGTACTTAAACATGGCTTGGAAATGAAAAAGGGGTCTGTTGTACTTAAATAGGGCTTGAAAATGAAAAAAGGGGGCCTGTTGTACTTAAACAGGGCTTGGAAATGAAAAAGGGGTCTTCTGTATTTAAACATGCTTGGAATTGAAAAAAGGGGGCTTGTTGTACTTAAATAGTGTTTGAAAATGAAAAAGGGCCCTGTTGTACTTAAATAGGGCTTGGAATGAAAAAGGGGCCTTATGTACTTAAAAAGGGCTTGAAAGTGAAAAAGGGGCCTATTGTACTAAAATAGGGTTTAGAAATGAAAAAGGGGCTTGTTGTACTTAAATAGGGCTTGAAAATGAAAAAAAGGGTCTGTTGTACTTAAATAGGGCTTGGAAATGAAAAAGGGACATGTTGTATTTAAACAGGGTTTGGAAAGAAATGGTGTCTGTTGTACTTAAACAGAGCTTGGAATGAAAAAGGGGCATGTTGTACTTAAAAAAGGCTTGGAAATGAAAAAGGGGTCTGTTGTACTTAAATAGTGCTTGGAAATGAAAAAACGGGGCTTGTTGTATTTAAACAGAGCTTGGAAATGAAAAAGGGGCATGTTGTAATTAAACAGGGCTTGAAAATTAAAAAAAAAGGGACATGTTGTACTTAGACAGGGCTTGGAATGAAAAAGGGGCATGTTGTACTTAAACAGGGCTTGGAATGAAAAATGGACCTGTTTTACTTAAATAGTGTTTGGAAATGAAAAAGGGTTCTGTTGTACTAAAACAGGGCTTGGAAATGAAAAAAAGGGCATGTTGTACTTAAATAGGGCTTGGAAATGAAAAAACGGGGCCTGTTGTACTTAAACAGGGCTTGGAAAGAAAAGGGGTCAGTTGTGCTTAAACAGGGCTTGGAATGAAAAAGGGGCCTGTTGTAGTTAAATAGGGCTTAGAATGAAAAAGGCGCTTGTTGTACTTAAACAATGATTGGAAATGAAAAAGTGGCATGTTGTACTTAAACAGGGCTTGAAAATGAAAAGGGGCATGTTGTACTTAAACAAGGCTTGGAAATGAAAAAGGGGCCTGTTGTACTTAAACAGGGCTTGGAAATGAAAAAATGGGGTCTGTTGTACTTAAACAGGGCTTGAAAATGAAAAAAGGGGGCCTGTTGTACTTAAACAGGGCTTGGAAATGAAAAAGGGGTCTTTTGTATTTAAACAAGCTTGGAATTGAAAAAAGGGGGCTTGTTGTACTTAAATAGTGTTTGAAAATGAAAAAGGGGCCTGTTGTACTTAAATAGGGCTTGGAATGAAAAAGGGGCCTTATGTACTTAAACAGGGCTTGAAAGTGAAAAAGGGACCTATTGTACTAAAATAGGGTTTAGAAATGAAAAAGGGGCTTGTTGTACTTAAATAGGGCTTGAAAATGAAAAAAAGGGTCTGTTGTACTTAAATAGGGCTTGGAAATGAAAAAGGGACATGTTGTATTTAAACAGGGTTTGGAAAGAAATGGTGTCTGTTGTACTTAAACAGAGCTTGGAATGAAAAAGGGGCATGTTGTACTTAAAAAAAGGCTTGGAAATGAAAAAGGGGTCTGTTGTACTTAAATAGTGCTTGGAAATGAAAAAACGGGGCTTGTTGTATTTAAACAGAGCTTGGAAATGAAAAAGGGGCATGTTGTAATTAAACAGGGCTTGGAAATGAAAAAAAAAGGGACATGTTGTACTTAGACAGGGCTTGGAATGAAAAAGGGGCATGTTGTACTTAAACAGGGCTTGGAATGAAAAATGGACCTGTTTTACTTAAATAGTGTTTGGAAATGAAAAAGGGTTCTGTTGTACTAAAACAGGGCTTGGAAATGAAAAAAAGGGCATGTTGTACTTAAATAGGGCTTGGAAATGAAAAAACGGGGCCTGTTGTACTTAAACAGGGCTTGGAAAGAAAAGGGGTCAGTTGTGCTTAAACAGGGCTTGGAATGAAAAAGGGGCCTGTTGTAGTTAAACAGGGCTTAGAATGAAAAAGGCGCTTGTTGTACTTAAACAATGATTGGAAATGAAAAAGTGGCATGTTGTACTTAAACAGGGCTTGAAAATGAAAAGGGTTATGTTGTACTTAAACAGGGCTTGGAAATGAAAAAGGGGCCTGTTGTACTTAAACAGGGCTTGAAAATGAAAAAATGGGGTCTGTTGTACTTAAATAAGGCTAGGAAATGAAAAAGGGGCCTGTTGTAGTTAAATAGGGCTTAGAATGTAAAAGGCGCTTGTTGTACTTAAACAATGATTGGAAATGAAAAAGTGGCATGTTGTACTTAAACAGGGCTTGGAAATGAAAAAGGGTTCTGTTGTATTTAAACAAGTTTGGAAATGAAAAAAGAGGTTTTGTTGTACTTAAACATGTCTTGGAAATGAAAAAAGGGGTCTGTTGTACTTAAAAAGGGCTTGGAATGAAAAAGGGGTCTGTTGTACTTAAATAGGGCTTATAAATGAAAAAGGGGTTTGGTGTACTTAAACAGGGCTTGGAAATGAAAAAAAAAAGGGCATGTTGTACTTAAACAGGGCTTGGAATGAAAAAGGGGTATGTTGTACTTAAACAGGGCTTGGAATGAAAAATGGACTTGTTTTACTTAAATAGTGTTTGGTAATGAAAAAGGGTTCTGTAGTACTAAAACAGGGATTGGAAATGAAAAAAAGGGCATGTTGTACATAAATAGGGCTTGGAAATGAAAAAACGGGGCCTGTTGTAGTTAAACAGGGCTTGGAAAGAAAAGGGGTCAGTTGTGCTTAAACAGGGCTTGGAATGAAAAAGGGGCCTGTTGTAGTTAAATAGGGCTTGGAATGAAAAAGGCGCTTGTTGTACTTAAACAATGATTGGAAATGAAAAAGTGGTATGTTGTACTTAAACAGGGCTTGAAAATGAAAAGGGGCATGTTGTACTTATACAGGGCTTGGAAATGAAAAAGGGGCCTGTTGTACTTAAACAGGGCATGGAAATGAAAAAATGGGGTCTGTTGTACTTAAATAGGGCTTGGAAATGAAAAAGGGGTTTGTTGTACTTAAACAGGGGTTGGAATGAAAAAGGGGCTTGTTGTACTTAAGAATGTTTTGGAAATGAAAAACGGGCCTATTGTACTTAAACAAGACTTGGAATGAAAAATGGATATGTTGTACTTAAACAGGGCATGGAAATGGAAAAGGGTTCTATTGTATTTAAACAAGTTTGGAAATGAAAAAAGAGGGCTTGTTGTACTTAAACATGTCTTGGAAATGAAAGAAGGGGTCTGTTGTACTTAAACAGGGCTTGGAATGAAAAAGGGGCCTGTTGTACTTAAACAGGGCTTGGAAATGAAAAAGGGGCTTGTTGTACTTAAATAGGGCTTTTAAATGAAAAAAGGGGGCCTGTTGTACTTAAACAGGGCTTGGAAATGAAAAAAGGGTTTGTTGTACTTAAATAGGGCTTGGAAAGAAAAGAGGTGTGTTATACTTAAACATGGCTTGGATTGAAAAAGGGGCCTGTTGTGCTTAAACAGGGCTTGGAAATAAAAAGGGGTCTGTTGTACTTAAATAGGGTTTGGAAATGAAAAACGGGGACCTGTTGTATTTAAATAGTGCTTGGAAATAAAAAAGGGGCATGTTGTACTTAAATAGAACTTGGAATGAAAAAGGGGCAAGTTGTACTTAAATAGGGCTTGGAATGAAAAATGGACATGTTGTACTTAAACAGTGCTTGGAAATGAAAAAAGGGGGTCTGTTGTACTTAAACAAGGCTTGGAATGAAAAAGGGGCCTGTTGTACTTAAACAGGGCTTGGAAATGAAAAAGGGGCATGTTGTACTTAAACAGGGCTTGAAAATGAAAAAAGGGGGCCTGTTGTACTTAAACAGGGCTTGGAAATGAAAAAGGGGTCTGTTGTACTTAAACAAGCTTGGAAATGAAAAAACGGGGCTTGTTGTATTTAAACAGAGCTTGGAAATGAAAAAGGGGCATGTTGTAATTAAACAGGGCTTGGAAATGAAAAAAAAAGGGACATGTTGTACTTAGACAGGGCTTGGAATGAAAAAGGGGCATGTTGTACTTAAACAGGGCTTGGAATGAAAAATGGACCTGTTTTACTTAAATAGTGTTTGGAAATGAAAAAGGGTTCTGTTGTACTAAAACAGGGCTTGGAAATGAAAAAAAGGGCATGTTGTACTTAAATAGGGCTTGGAAATGAAAAAACGGGGCCTGTTGTACTTAAACAGGGCTTGGAAAGAAAAGGGGTCAGTTGTGCTTAAACAGGGCTTGGAATGAAATAGGGGCCTGTTGTAGTTAAACAGGGCTTAGAATGAAAAAGGCGCTTGTTGTACTTAAACAATGATTGGAAATGAAAAAGTGGCATGTTGTACTTAAACAGGGTTTGAAAATGAAAAGGGGCATGTTGTACTTAAACAGGGCTTGGAAATGAAAAAGGGGCCTGTTGTACTTAAACAGGGCTTGAAAATGAAAAAATGGGGTCTGTTGTACTTAAATAAGGCTAGGAAATGAAAAAGGGGCCTGTTGTAGTTAAACAGGGCTTAGAATGAAAAAGGCGCTTGTTGTACTTAAACAATGATTGGAAATGAAAAAGTGGCATGTTGTACTTAAACAAGGCTTGAAAATGAAAAAGGGGCCTGTTGTACTTAAATAGAGCTTGGAATGAAAAAGGGGCCTATTGTACTTAAACATGACTTGGAAATGAAAAAGGGGTCTGTTGTACTTAAACAGAGCTTGGAATGAAAAAAGGGGGCCTGTTGTACTTAAACAGGGCTTGGAAATGAAAAAGGGGTCTTTTGTATTTAAACAAGATTGGAATTGAAAAAAGGGGGCTTGTTGTACTTAAATAGTGTTTGAAAATGAAAAAGGGGCCTGTTGTACTTAAATAGGGCTTGGAATGAAAAAGGGGCCTTATGTACTTAAACAGGGCTTGAAAGTGAAAAAGGGGCCTATTGTACTAAAATAGGGTTTAGAAATGAAAAAGTGGCTTGTTGTACTTAAATAGGGCTTGAAAATGAAAAAAAGGGTCTGTTGTACTTAAATAGGGCTTGGAAATGAAAAAGGGACATGTTGTATTTAAACAGGGTTTGGAAAGAAATGGTGTCTGTTGTACTTAAACAGAGCTTGGAATGAAAAAGGGGCATGTTGTACTTAAAAAAGGCTTGGAAATGAAAAAGGGGTCTGTTGTACTTAAACAGGGCTTGAAAATGAAAAAAGGGGGCCTGTTGTACTTAAACAGGGCTTGGAAATGAAAAAGGGGTCTGTTGTACTTAAACAAGCTTGGAAATGAAAAAACGGGGCTTGTTGTATTTAAACAGAGCTTGGAAATGAAAAAGGGGCATGTTGTAATTAAACAGGGCTTGGAAATGAAAAAAAAGGGACATGTTGTACTTAGACAGGGCTTGGAATGAAAAAGGGGCATGTTGTACTTAAACAGGGCTTGGAATGAAAAATGGACCTGTTTTACTTAAATAGTGTTTGGAAATGAAAAAGGGTTCTGTTGTACTAAAACAGGGCTTGGAAATGAAAAAAAGGGCAGGTTGTACTTAAATAGGGCTTGGAAATTAAAAAACGGGGCCTGTTGTACTTAAACAGGGCTTGGAAAGAAAAGGGGTCAGTTGTGCTTAAACAGGGCTTGGAATGAAATAGGGGCCTGTTGTAGTTAAACAGGGCTTAGAATGAAAAAGGCGCTTGTTGTACTTAAACAATGATTGGAAATGAAAAAGTGGCATGTTGTACTTAAACAGGGTTTGAAAATGAAAAGGGGCATGTTGTACTTAAACAGGGCTTGGAAATGAAAAAGGGGCCTGTTGTACTTAAACAGGGCTTGAAAATGAAAAAATGGGGTCTGTTGTACTTAAATAAGGCTAGGAAATGAAAAAGGGGCCTGTTGTAGTTAAACAGGGCTTAGAATGAAAAAGGCGCTTGTTGTACTTAAACAATGATTGGAAATGAAAAAGTGGCATGTTGTACTTAAACAAGGCTTGAAAATGAAAAGGGGCATGTTGTACTTAAACAGGGCTTGGAAATGAAAAAGGGGCCTGTTGTACTTAAACAGGGCTTGAAAATGAAAAAATGGGGCCTGTTGTACTTAAATAAGGCTAGGAAATGAAAAAGGGGCCTGTTGTACTTAAATAGGGCTTGGAATGAAAAAGGGCCTTGTTGTACTTAAGAATGTTTTGGAAATGAAAAACGGGCCTATTGTACTTAAACAGGGCTTGGAATGAAAAAAGGATATGTTGTACTTAAACAGGGCTTGGAAATGAAAAAGGGTTCTGTTGTATTTAAACAAGTTTGGAAATGAAAAAAGAGGTTTTGTTGTACTTAAACATGTCTTGGAAATGAAAAAAGGGGTCAGTTGTACTTAAAAAGGGCTTGGAATGAAAAAGGGGTCTGTTGTACTTAAATAGGGCTTGGAAATGAAAAGGGGCATGTTGTACTTAAATAGGGCTTTTAAATGAAAAAAGGGGGCCTGTTGTACTTAAACGGGGTTTGGAAATGAAAAAAGGGTTTGTTGTACTTAAATAGGGCTTGGAAAGAAAAGAGGTGTGTTATACTTAAACATGACTTTGATTGAAAAAGGGGCCTGTTGTGCTTAAACAGGGCTTGGAAATAAAAAGGGGTCTGTTGTACTTAAATAGGGTTTGGAAATGAAAAACGGGGACCTGTTGTACTTAAACAGTGCTTGAAAATAAAAAAGGGGCATGTTGTACTTAAACAGAACTTGGAATGAAAAAGGGGCATATTGTACTTAAATAGGACTTGGAATGAAAAATGGACATGTTGTACTTAAACAATGCTTGGAAATGAAAAAAGGGGGCCTGTTGTACTTAAACAGAGCGTGGAAATGAAAAAATGGAGCCTGTTGTACTTAAACAGGGCTTGGAAATGAAAAAAAGGCTTGTTGTACTTAAACAGAGCTTGGAATGAAAAAGGGGCCTGTTGTACTTAAACATGGCTTGGAAATGAAAAATGGGCCTGTTGTTCTTAAACAGAGCTTGGAATGAAAAACGGGCCTATTGTACTTAAACAGGGCTTGGAAATGAAAAAGGGGTCTGTTGTACTTAAACAGGGTTTGAAAATGAAAAAAGGGGGCCTGTTGTACTTAAACAGGGCTTGGAAATGAAAAATGGGTCTTTTGTATTTAAACAAGCTTGGAAATGAAAAAAGGGGGCTTGTTGTACTTAAATAGGGTTTGGAAATGAAAAAGGGGCCTGTTGTACTTAAATAGGGCTTGGAATGAAAAAGGGGCCTTATGTACTTAAACAGGGCTTGAAAGTGAAAAAGGGGCCTATTGTACTTAAATAGGGTTTAGAAATGAAAAAGAGGCTTGTTGTACTTAAATAGGGCTTGAAAATGAAAAAAAGGGGCCTGTTGTACTTAAATAGTGCTTGGAAATGAAAAAACGGGGCCTGTTGTATTTAAACAAAGCTTGGAAATGAAAAAGGGGCATGTTGTAATTAAACAGGACTTGGAATAAAAAATTGGCCTGTTGTACTTAAATAGGGCTTATAAATGAAAAAGGGGTTTGGTGTACTTAAACAGGGCTTGGAAATGAAAAAAAAGGGCATGTTGTACTTAAACAGGGCATGGAATGAAAAAGGGGCATGTTGTACTTAAACAGGGCTTGGAATGAGAAATGGACCTGTTTTACTTAAATAGTGTTTGGAAATGAAAAAGGGTTCTGTTGTACTAAAACAGGGCTTGGAAATGAAAAATGGACATGTTCTACTTAAACAGGACTTGGAATGAAAAAGGGACATGTTGTACTTAAACAGGGCTTGGAGATTAAAAAGGGGTCTGTTGTACTTAAACAGGGCTTGGAAATGAAAAAAAGGGTCTGTTGTACTTAAACATGGCTTGGAAATGAAAAAAAGGCTTGTTGTACTTAAATAGGGCTTCGAATGAAAAAGGGGCCTGTTGTACTTAAACATGGCTTGGAAATGAAAAACGGGACTGTTGTACTTAAATAAAGCTTGGAATGAAAAAGGGGCCATTTTATTTAAACAGGGCTTTGAAATGAAAATTGGGTCTGTTGTACTTAAATAGGGCTTGGAAATGAAAAAACGGGGCCTGTTGTACTTAAACATTGCTTGGAAATGAAAAAGGGGCCTGTTTTACTTAAACAGGACTTGGAAATGAAAATGGGGCCTGTTGTACTTAAACATGTCTTGGAAATGAAAAGAGGGGCATGTTGTACTTAAATAGAACTTGGAATAAAAAAGGGGCATGTTGTACTTAAACAGGGCTTGGAATGAAAAATAGACATGTTGTACTTAAACAGTGCTTGGAAATGAAAAAGGGGTTTGTTGTATTTAAACAGGACTTGAAAATGAAAAAAGGGGGTCTGTTGTACTAAAACAGAGCTTGGAAATGAAAAAAATGGGGCCTGTTGTACTAAAACAGAGCTTGGAAATGAAAAAAAGGCTTGTTGTACTTAAACAGAGCTTGGAATGAAAAAGGGGCCTGTTGTACTTAAACATGGCTTGGAAATGAAAAATGGGCCTGTTGTTCTTAAACAGAGCTTGGAATGAAAAAAGGGCCTATTGTACTTAAATAGGGCTTGGAAATGAAAAAGGGGTCTGTTGTACTTAAACAGGGCTTGAAAATGAAAAAAGGGGGCCTGTTGTACTTAAACAGGGCTTGGAAATGAAAAAGGGGTCTGTTGTACTTAAACAAGCTTGGAAATGAAAAAAGGGGGCTTGTTGTATTTAAATAGGGTTTGGAAATGAAAAAGGGGTTTGTCGTACTTAAATAGGGCTTGGAATGAAAAAGGGGCCTTATGTACTTAAATAGGGATTGAAAGTGAAAAAGGGGCCTATTGTACTTAAATAGGGTTTAGAAATGAAAAAGAGGCTTGTTGTACTTAAATAGGGCTTGAAAATGAAAAAAGGGGTCTGTTGTACTTAAATAGGGCTTGGAAATGAAAAAGGGACATGTTGTATTTAAACAGGGCTTGGAAATAAAAGGTGTCTGTTGTAAAACAGGGCTTGGAATGAAAAATGGACCTGTTTTACTTAAATAGTATTTGGAAATGAAAAAGGGTTCTGTTGTACTAAAACAGGGCTTGGAAATGAAAAAAAGGGCATGTTATACTTAAATAGGGCTTGGAAATGAAAAAACGGGGCCTGTTGTACTTAAACAAGGCTTGGAAATGAAAAATGGGCATGATCTACTTAAAAAGGACTTGGAATGAAAAAGGGGCATTTTGTACTTAAACAGGGCTTGGAAATGAAAAAGGGGTCTGTTGTACTTAAACAGGGCTTGGAAATGAAAAAAAGGGGTCTGTTGTACTTAAACAGGGCTTGGAAATGAAAAAAGGGCTTGTTGTACTTAAACAGGGCTTCGAATGAAAAAGGGGACTGTTGTACTTAAACATGGCTTGGAAATGAACAACGGGCCTGTTGTACTTAAACAAAGTTTGGAATGAAAAAGTGGCCTATTTTATTTAAACAGGGATTTGAAATGAAAATTGGGTCTGTTGTACTTAAATAGGGCTTGGAAATGAAAAAACGGGGTCTGTTGTACTTAAATAATTGCTTGGAAATGAAAAAGGGGCCTGTTGTACTTAAACAGGACTTGGAATGAAAAAGGGGCTTGTTGTACTTAAACATGGCTTGGAAATGAAAAGGGGTTTGTTGTACTTAAACAAGGCTTGGAAATGAAAAAAAGGGGCCTGTTTTACTTAAATAGGGCTTGGAATGAAAAATGGGCATGTTGTACTTAAACATGGCTTGGAAATGAAAAAGGGGTCTGTTGTATTTAAACAAGTTTGGAAATGAAAAAAGGGGGCCTGTTGTACTTAAACATGTCTTGGAAATGAAAAAAGGGGTCTGTTGTACTTAAATAGGGCTTGGAATGAAAAAGGGGCCTGTTGTACTTAAATAGGGCTTTTAAATGAAAAAAGGGGGCATGTTGTACTTAAACAGGGATTGGAAATGAAAAAAGGGTTTGTTGTACTTAAATAGGGCTTGGAATGAAAAGAGGTGTGTTGTACTTAAACATGGCTTGGATTGAAAAAGGGGCCTGTTGTGCTTAAACAGGGCTTGGAAATAAAAAAGGGGTCTGTTGTACTTAAATAGGGCTTGGAAATGAAAAACGGGGACCTGTTGTACTTATACAGTGCTTGGAAATAAAAAAGGGGCATGTTGTACTTAAACAGAACTTGGAATGAAAAAGGGGCATGTTGTACTTAAACAGGGCTTGGAATGAAATATGGACATGTTGTACTTAAACAGTGCTTGGAAATGAAAAAGGGGTTTGTTGTACTTAAACAGGACTTGGAAATGAAAAAAGGTGGCCTGTTGTACTTAAACATGGCTTTGAAATGAAAAATGGACATGTTGTACTTAAACAGAGCTTGGAATGAAATAGGGGCCTATTGTACTTAAACAGGGTTTGGAAATGAAAAAGGGGTCTGTTGTACTTAAACAGGGCTTGAAAATGAAAAATGGGGGCCTGTTGTACTTAAACAGGGCTTGGAAATGATAAAGGGGTCTGTTGTACTTCTACAAGCATGGAAATGAAAAAAGGGGCCTGTTGTACTTAAACAGGGTTTTAAAATGAAAAAGGGGTCTGTTGTACTTAAATAGGGCTTGGAATGAAAAAGGGGCCTTATGTACTTAAACATGGCTTGAAAGTGAAAAAGGGGCCTATTGTACTTAAATAGGGTTTAGAAATGAAAAAGGGGCTTATTGTACTTAAATAGGGCTTGAAAATAAAAAAAAGGGTCTGTTGTACTTAAATAGGGCTTGGAAATGAAAAAGGGACATGTTGTATTTAAACAGGGCTTAGAAAGAAAATGTGTCTTTTGTACTTAAACAGAGTATGGAATGAAAAAGGGACATGTTGTACTTAAACAAGGCTTGGAAATGAAAAAGGGGTCTGTTGTACTTAAATAGTGATTAAAAATGAAAAAACGGGTCTTGTTTTACTTAAACAAAGCTTGAAAATGAAAAAGGGGCCTATTGTACTTAAACAGGGCTTGAAAATGAAAAAATGGGGTCTGTTGTACTTAAATAAGGCTAGGAAATGAAAAAGGGGCCTGTTGTAGTTAAACAGGGCTTAGAATGAAAAAGGCGCTTGTTGTACTTAAACAATGATTGGAAATGAAAAAGTGGCATGTTGTACTTAAACAAGGCTTGAAAATGAAAAGGGGCATGTTGTACTTAAACAGGGCTTGGAAATGAAAAAGGGGCCTGTTGTACTTAAACAGGGCTTGAAAATGAAAAAATGGGGCCTGTTGTACTTAAATAAGGCTAGGAAATGAAAAAGGGGCCTGTTGTACTTAAATAGGGCTTGGAATGAAAAAGGGCCTTGTTGTACTTAAGAATGTTTTGGAAATGAAAAACGGGCCTATTGTACTTAAACAGGGCTTGGAATGAAAAAAGGATATGTTGTACTTAAACAGGGCTTGGAAATGAAAAAGGGTTCTGTTGTATTTAAACAAGTTTGGAAATGAAAAAAGAGGTTTTGTTGTACTTAAACATGTCTTGGAAATGAAAAAAGGGGTCAGTTGTACTTAAAAAGGGCTTGGAATGAAAAAGGGGTCTGTTGTACTTAAATAGGGCTTGGAAATGAAAAGGGGCATGTTGTACTTAAATAGGGCTTTTAAATGAAAAAAGGGGGCCTGTTGTACTTAAACGGGGTTTGGAAATGAAAAAAGGGTTTGTTGTACTTAAATAGGGCTTGGAAAGAAAAGAGGTGTGTTATACTTAAACATGACTTTGATTGAAAAAGGGGCCTGTTGTGCTTAAACAGGGCTTGGAAATAAAAAGGGGTCTGTTGTACTTAAATAGGGTTTGGAAATGAAAAACGGGGACCTGTTGTACTTAAACAGTGCTTGAAAATAAAAAAGGGGCATGTTGTACTTAAACAGAACTTGGAATGAAAAAGGGGCATATTGTACTTAAATAGGACTTGGAATGAAAAATGGACATGTTGTACTTAAACAATGCTTGGAAATGAAAAAAGGGGGCCTGTTGTACTTAAACAGAGCGTGGAAATGAAAAAATGGAGCCTGTTGTACTTAAACAGGGCTTGGAAATGAAAAAAAGGCTTGTTGTACTTAAACAGAGCTTGGAATGAAAAAGGGGCCTGTTGTACTTAAACATGGCTTGGAAATGAAAAATGGGCCTGTTGTTCTTAAACAGAGCTTGGAATGAAAAACGGGCCTATTGTACTTAAACAGGGCTTGGAAATGAAAAAGGGGTCTGTTGTACTTAAACAGGGTTTGAAAATGAAAAAAGGGGGCCTGTTGTACTTAAACAGGGCTTGGAAATGAAAAATGGGTCTTTTGTATTTAAACAAGCTTGGAAATGAAAAAAGGGGGCTTGTTGTACTTAAATAGGGTTTGGAAATGAAAAAGGGGCCTGTTGTACTTAAATAGGGCTTGGAATGAAAAAGGGGCCTTATGTACTTAAACAGGGCTTGAAAGTGAAAAAGGGGCCTATTGTACTTAAATAGGGTTTAGAAATGAAAAAGAGGCTTGTTGTACTTAAATAGGGCTTGAAAATGAAAAAAAGGGGCCTGTTGTACTTAAATAGTGCTTGGAAATGAAAAAACGGGGCCTGTTGTATTTAAACAAAGCTTGGAAATGAAAAAGGGGCATGTTGTAATTAAACAGGACTTGGAATAAAAAATTGGCCTGTTGTACTTAAATAGGGCTTATAAATGAAAAAGGGGTTTGGTGTACTTAAACAGGGCTTGGAAATGAAAAAAAAGGGCATGTTGTACTTAAACAGGGCATGGAATGAAAAAGGGGCATGTTGTACTTAAACAGGGCTTGGAATGAGAAATGGACCTGTTTTACTTAAATAGTGTTTGGAAATGAAAAAGGGTTCTGTTGTACTAAAACAGGGCTTGGAAATGAAAAATGGACATGTTCTACTTAAACAGGACTTGGAATGAAAAAGGGACATGTTGTACTTAAACAGGGCTTGGAGATTAAAAAGGGGTCTGTTGTACTTAAACAGGGCTTGGAAATGAAAAAAAGGGTCTGTTGTACTTAAACATGGCTTGGAAATGAAAAAAAGGCTTGTTGTACTTAAATAGGGCTTCGAATGAAAAAGGGGCCTGTTGTACTTAAACATGGCTTGGAAATGAAAAACGGGACTGTTGTACTTAAATAAAGCTTGGAATGAAAAAGGGGCCATTTTATTTAAACAGGGCTTTGAAATGAAAATTGGGTCTGTTGTACTTAAATAGGGCTTGGAAATGAAAAAACGGGGCCTGTTGTACTTAAACATTGCTTGGAAATGAAAAAGGGGCCTGTTTTACTTAAACAGGACTTGGAAATGAAAATGGGGCCTGTTGTACTTAAACATGTCTTGGAAATGAAAAGAGGGGCATGTTGTACTTAAATAGAACTTGGAATAAAAAAGGGGCATGTTGTACTTAAACAGGGCTTGGAATGAAAAATAGACATGTTGTACTTAAACAGTGCTTGGAAATGAAAAAGGGGTTTGTTGTATTTAAACAGGACTTGAAAATGAAAAAAGGGGGTCTGTTGTACTAAAACAGAGCTTGGAAATGAAAAAAATGGGGCCTGTTGTACTAAAACAGAGCTTGGAAATGAAAAAAAGGCTTGTTGTACTTAAACAGAGCTTGGAATGAAAAAGGGGCCTGTTGTACTTAAACATGGCTTGGAAATGAAAAATGGGCCTGTTGTTCTTAAACAGAGCTTGGAATGAAAAAAGGGCCTATTGTACTTAAATAGGGCTTGGAAATGAAAAAGGGGTCTGTTGTACTTAAACAGGGCTTGAAAATGAAAAAAGGGGGCCTGTTGTACTTAAACAGGGCTTGGAAATGAAAAAGGGGTCTGTTGTACTTAAACAAGCTTGGAAATGAAAAAAGGGGGCTTGTTGTATTTAAATAGGGTTTGGAAATGAAAAAGGGGTTTGTCGTACTTAAATAGGGCTTGGAATGAAAAAGGGGCCTTATGTACTTAAAAAGGGATTGAAAGTGAAAAAGGGGCCTATTGTACTTAAATAGGGTTTAGAAATGAAAAAGAGGCTTGTTGTACTTAAATAGGGCTTGAAAATGAAAAAAGGGGTCTGTTGTACTTAAATAGGGCTTGGAAATGAAAAAGGGACATGTTGTATTTAAACAGGGCTTGGAAATAAAAGGTGTCTGTTGTAAAACAGGGCTTGGAATGAAAAATGGACCTGTTTTACTTAAATAGTATTTGGAAATGAAAAAGGGTTCTGTTGTACTAAAACAGGGCTTGGAAATGAAAAAAAGGGCATGTTATACTTAAATAGGGCTTGGAAATGAAAAAACGGGGCCTGTTGTACTTAAACAAGGCTTGGAAATGAAAAATGGGCATGATCTACTTAAAAAGGACTTGGAATGAAAAAGGGGCATTTTGTACTTAAACAGGGCTTGGAAATGAAAAAGGGGTCTGTTGTACTTAAACAGGGCTTGGAAATGAAAAAAAGGGGTCTGTTGTACTTAAACAGGGCTTGGAAATGAAAAAAGGGCTTGTTGTACTTAAACAGGGCTTCGAATGAAAAAGGGGACTGTTGTACTTAAACATGGCTTGGAAATGAACAACGGGCCTGTTGTACTTAAACAAAGTTTGGAATGAAAAAGTGGCCTATTTTATTTAAACAGGGATTTGAAATGAAAATTGGGTCTGTTGTACTTAAATAGGGCTTGGAAATGAAAAAACGGGGTCTGTTGTACTTAAATAATTGCTTGGAAATGAAAAAGGGGCCTGTTGTACTTAAACAGGACTTGGAATGAAAAAGGGGCTTGTTGTACTTAAACATGGCTTGGAAATGAAAAGGGGTTTGTTGTACTTAAACAAGGCTTGGAAATGAAAAAAAGGGGCCTGTTTTACTTAAATAGGGCTTGGAATGAAAAATGGGCATGTTGTACTTAAACATGGCTTGGAAATGAAAAAGGGGTCTGTTGTATTTAAACAAGTTTGGAAATGAAAAAAGGGGGCCTGTTGTACTTAAACATGTCTTGGAAATGAAAAAAGGGGTCTGTTGTACTTAAATAGGGCTTGGAATGAAAAAGGGGCCTGTTGTACTTAAATAGGGCTTTTAAATGAAAAAAGGGGGCATGTTGTACTTAAACAGGGATTGGAAATGAAAAAAGGGTTTGTTGTACTTAAATAGGGCTTGGAATGAAAAGAGGTGTGTTGTACTTAAACATGGCTTGGATTGAAAAAGGGGCCTGTTGTGCTTAAACAGGGCTTGGAAATAAAAAAGGGGTCTGTTGTACTTAAATAGGGCTTGGAAATGAAAAACGGGGACCTGTTGTACTTATACAGTGCTTGGAAATAAAAAAGGGGCATGTTGTACTTAAACAGAACTTGGAATGAAAAAGGGGCATGTTGTACTTAAACAGGGCTTGGAATGAAATATGGACATGTTGTACTTAAACAGTGCTTGGAAATGAAAAAGGGGTTTGTTGTACTTAAACAGGACTTGGAAATGAAAAAAGGTGGCCTGTTGTACTTAAACATGGCTTTGAAATGAAAAATGGACATGTTGTACTTAAACAGAGCTTGGAATGAAATAGGGGCCTATTGTACTTAAACAGGGTTTGGAAATGAAAAAGGGGTCTGTTGTACTTAAACAGGGCTTGAAAATGAAAAATGGGGGCCTGTTGTACTTAAACAGGGCTTGGAAATGATAAAGGGGTCTGTTGTACTTCTACAAGCATGGAAATGAAAAAAGGGGCCTGTTGTACTTAAACAGGGTTTTAAAATGAAAAAGGGGTCTGTTGTACTTAAATAGGGCTTGGAATGAAAAAGGGGCCTTATGTACTTAAACATGGCTTGAAAGTGAAAAAGGGGCCTATTGTACTTAAATAGGGTTTAGAAATGAAAAAGGGGCTTATTGTACTTAAATAGGGCTTGAAAATAAAAAAAAAGGGTCTGTTGTACTTAAATAGGGCTTGGAAATGAAAAAGGGACATGTTGTATTTAAACAGGGCTTAGAAAGAAAATGTGTCTTTTGTACTTAAACAGAGTATGGAATGAAAAAAGGACATGTTGTACTTAAACAAGGCTTGGAAATGAAAAAGGGGTCTGTTGTACTTAAATAGTGATTAAAAATGAAAAAACGGGTCTTGTTTTACTTAAACAAAGCTTGAAAATGAAAAAGGGGCATGTTGTACTTAAACAGGACTTGGATTAAAAATGGGCTTGTTGTTCTTAAATAGGGCTTATAAATGAAAAAGGGGTTTGGTGTACTTAAACAGGGCTTGGAAATGAAAAAAAAGGGGCATGTTGTACTTAAACAGGGCTTGGAATGAAAAAGGGGCATGTTATACTTAAACAGGGCTTGGAATGAAAAATGGACCTGTTTTACCTAAATAGTGTTTGGAAATGAAAAAGGGTTCTGTTGTACTAAAACAGGGCTTGGAAATGAAAAAAAGGGCATGTTGTACTTAAATAGGGCTTGGAAATGAAAAAACGGGGCCTATTGTACTTAAACAGGGTTTGGAAATGAAAAATGGGCATGTTCTACTTAAATAGGACTTGGAATGAAAAAGAGGCATGTTGTACTTATACAGGGCTTGGAAATGAAAAAGGGGTCTGTTGTACTTAAACAGGGCTTGGAAATGAAAAAAGGGGTCTGTGGTACTTAAACAGGGCTTGGAAATGAAAAAAGGGCTTGTTGTACTTAAACAGGGCTTCGAATGAAAAATGGGCCTGTTGTACTTAAACATGGCTTGGAAATGAAAAACGGGCCTGTTGTACTTAAACAAAGCTTGGAATGAAAAAGGGGACTATTTTATTTAAACAGGGCTTTGAAATGAAAATTGGGTATGTTGTACTTAAATAGGGCTTGGAAATGAAAAAACGGGGCCTGTTGTACTTAAACATTGCTTGGAAATGAAAAAGGGGTCTGTTGTACTTAAACAAGACTTGGAATGAAAAAGGGGCCTGTTGTACTTAAACATGGCTTGGAAATGAAAAGGGGTTTGTTGTACTTAAACAGGGCTTGGAAATGAAAAAAAGGGGCCTGTTTTACTTAAATAGGGCTTGGAATGAAAAATGGGCATGTTGTACTTAAACAGGGCTTGGAAATGAAAAAGGGGTCTGTTGTATTTAAACAAGTTTGGAATGAAAAAGGGGTATGTTGTACTTAAACAGGGCTTGGAATGAAAAATGGACATGTTGTACTTAAACAGTGCTTGGAAATGAAAAAGGGGTTTATTGTACTTAAACAGGACTTGAAAATGAAAAAAGGGGGTCTGTTGTACTTAAACAGAGCTTGGAAATTAAAAAATGGGGCCTGTTGTACTTAAACAGGGCTTGGAAATGAAAAAAAGGCTTGTTGTACTTAAACAGAGCTTGGAATGAAAAAGGGGCCTATTGAACTTAAACATGGCTTGGAAATTAAAAATGGGCCTGTTGTTCTCAAACAGAGCTTGGAATGAAAAAGGGGCCTATTGTACTTAAACAGGACTTGGAAATGAAAAAGGGGTCTGTTGTACTTAAATAGGTTTTGAAAATGAAAAAAGGGGGCCTGTTGTAATTAAACAGGGCTTGGAAATGAAAAAGGGGTCTGTTGTACTTAAACAAGCTTGGAAATGAAAAAAGGGGGCTTGTTGTACTTAAATAGGGTTTAGAAATGAAAAAGGGGTCTGTTGTACTTAAATTGGGCTTGGAATGAAAAAGGGGCCTTATGTACTTAAAGAGGGCTTGAAAGTGAAAAAGGGGTCTATTGTACTTAAATAGGGTTTAGAAATGAAAAAGAGGCTTGTTGTACTTAAATAGGGCTTGAAAAATAAAAAAAGGGGTCTATTGTACTTAAATAGGGCTTGGAAATGAAAAAGGCACATGTTGTATTTAAACAGGGCTTGGAAATAAAAGGTGTCTGTTGTACTTAAACAGAGCTTGGAATGAAAAAGGGGCATGTTGTACTTAAAAAAGGCTTGGAAATGAAAAGGGGTCTGTTGTACTTAAACAGGGCTTGAAAATGAAAAAAGGGGGCCTGTTGTACTTAAACAGGGCTTGGAAATGAAAAAGGGGTCTGTTGTACTTAAACAAGCTTGGAAATGAAAAAAGGGGGCTTGTTGTATTTAAATAGGGTTTGGAAATGAAAAAGGGGTTTGTTGTACTTAAATAGGGCTTGGAATGAAAAAGGGGCCTTATGTACTTAAATAGGGCTTGAAAGTGAAAAAGGGGCCTATTGTACTTAAATAGGGTTTAGATATGAAAAAGAGGCTTGTTGTACTTAAATAGGGCTTGAAAATGAAAAAAGGGGTCTGTTGTACTTAAATAGGGCTTGGAAATGAAAAAGGGACATGTTGTATTTAAACAGGGCTTGGAAATAAAAGGTGTCTGTTGTAAAACAGGGCTTGGAATGAAAAATGGACCTGTGTTACTTAAATAGTATTTGGAAATGAAAAAGGGTTCTGTTGTACTAAAACAGGGCTTGGAAATGAAAAAAAGGGCATGTTGTACTTAAATAGGGCTTGGAAATGAAAAAACGGGGCCTGTTGTACTTAAACAAGGCTTGGAAATGAAAAATGGGCATGTTCTACTTAAAAAGGACTTGGAATGAAAAAGGGGCATGTTGTACTTAAACAGGGCTTGGAAATGAAAAAGGGGTCTGTTGTACTTAAATAGGGCTTTTAAATGAAAAAAGGGGTCATGTTGTACTTAAACAGGGATTGGAAATGAAAAAAGGGTTTGTTGTACTTAAATAGGGCTTGGAAAGAAAAGAGGTGTGTTGTACTTAAACATGGCTTGGATTGAAAAAGGGGCCTGTTGTGCTTAAACAGGGCTTGGAAATAAAAAAGGGGTCTGTTGTACTTAAATAGGGCTTGGAAATGAAAAACGGGGACCTGTTGTACTTATACAGTGCTTGGAAATAAAAAAGGGGCATGTTGTACTTAAAAAGAACTTGGAATGAAAAAGGGGCATGTTGTACTTAAACAGGGCTTGGAATGAAATATGGACATGTTGTACTTAAACAGTGCCTGGAAATGAAAAAGGGGTTTGTTGTACTTAAACAGGACTTGAAAATGAAAAAAGGTGGCCTGTTGTACTTAAACATGGCTTGGAAATGAAAAATGGACATGTTGTACTTAAACAGAGCTTGGAATGAAATAGGGGCCTATTGTACTTAAACAGGGTTTGGAAATGAAAAAGGGGTCTGTTGTACTTAAACAGGGCTTGAAAATGAAAAATGGGGGCCTGTTGTACTTAAACAGTGCTTGGAAATGATAAAGGGGTCTGTTGCACTTCTACAAGCATGGAAATGAAAAAAGGGGCCTGTTGTACTTAAACAGGGTTTTAAAATGAAAAAGGGGTCTGTTGTACTTAAATAGGGCTTGGAATGAAAAAGGGGCCTTATGTACTTAAACATGGCTTGAAAGTGAAAAAGGGGCCTATTGTACTTAAATAGGGTTTAGAAATGAAAAAGGGGCTTATTGTACTTAAATAGGGCTTGAAAATAAAAAAAAAGGGGTCTGTTGTACTTAAATAGGGCTTGGAAATGAAAAAGGGACATGTTGTATTTAAACAGGGCTTGGAAAGAAAACGTGTCTTTTGTACTTAAACAGAGCTTGGAATGAAAAAGGGGCATGTTGTACTTAAACAAGGCTTGGGAATGAAAAAGGGGTCTGTTGTACTTAAATAGTGATTAAAAATGAAAAAACGGGGCTTGTTTTACTTAAACAAAGCTTGAAAATGAAAAAGGGGCATGTTGTACTTAAACAGGACATGGATTAAAAATGGGCTTGTTGTTCTTAAATAGGGCTTATAAATGAAAAAGGGGTTTGGTGTACTTAAACAGGGCTTGGAAATGAAAAAAAAGGGGCATGTTGTACTTAAACAGGGCTTGGAATGAAAAAGGGGCATGTTATACTTAAACAGGGCTTGGAATGAAAAATGGACCTGTTTTACTTAAATAGTGTTTGGAAATGAAAAAGGGTTCTGTTGTACTAAAACAGGGCTTGGAAATGAAAAAAAGGGCATGTTGTACTTAAATAGGGCATGGAAATGAAAAAACGGGGCCTATTGTACTTAAACAGGGTTTGGAAATGAAAAATGGGCATGTTCTACTTAAATAGGACTTGGAATGAAAAAGAGGCATGTTGTACTTAAACAGGGCTTGGAAATGAAAAAGGGGTCTGTTGTACTTAAACAGGGCTTGGAAATGAAAAAAGGGGTCTGTGGTACTTAAACAGGGTTTGGAAATGAAAAAAGGGCTTGTTGTACTTAAACAGGGCTTCGAATGAAAAATGGGCCTGTTGTACTTAAACATGGCTTGGAAATGAAAAACGGGCCTGTTGTACTTAAACAAAGCTTGGAATGAAAAATGGGACTATTTTATTTAAACAGGGCTTTGAAATGAAAATTGGATCTGTTGTACTTAAATAGGGCTTGGAAATGAAAAAACGGGGCCTGTTGTACTTAAACATTGCTTGGAAATGAAAAAGGGGCCTGTTGTACTTAAACAAGACATGGAATGAAAAAGGGGCCTGTTGTACTTAAACATGGCTTGGAAATGAAAAGGGGTTTGTTGTACTTAAACAGGGCTTGGAAATGAAAAAAAGGGGTCTGTTTTACTTAAATAGGGCTTGGAATGAAAAATGGGCATGTTGTACTTAAACAGGGCTTGGAAATGAAAAAGGGGTCTGTTGTATTTAAACAAGTTTGGAATGAAAAAGGGGTATGTTGTACTTAAACAGGGCTTGGAATGAAAAATGGACATGTTGTACTTAAACAGTGCTTGGAAATGAAAAAGGGGTTTATTGTACTTAAACAGGACTTGAAAATGAAAAAAGGGGGTCTGTTGTACTTAAATAGAGCTTGGAAATGAAAAAATGGGGCCTGTTGTACTTAAACAGAGCTTGGAAATGAAAAATGGGCCTGTTGTTCTCAAACAGAGCTTGGAATGAAAAAGGGGCCTATTGTACTTAAACAGGGCTTGGAAATGAAAAAGGGGTCTGTTGTACTTAAATAGGGCTTGAAAATGAAAAAAGGGGGCCTGTTGTAATTAAACAGGGCTTGGAAATGAAAAAGGGGTCTGTTGTACTTAAAAAAGCTTGGAAATGAAAAAAGGGGGCTTGTTGTACTTAAATAGGGTTTAGAAATAAAAAAGGGGTCTGTTGTACTTAAATTGGGCTTGGAATGAAAAAGGGGCCTTATGTACTTAAAGAGGGCTTGAAAGTGAAAAAGGGGTCTATTGTACTTAAATAGGGTTTAGAAATGAAAAAGAGGCTTGTTGTACTTAAATAGGGCTTGAAAAATAAAAAAAGGGGTCTGTTGTACTTAAATAGGGCTTGGAAATGAAAAAGGCACATGTTGTATTTAAACAGGGCTTGGAAATAAAAGGTGTCTGTTGTACTTAAACAGAGCATGGAATGAAAAAGGGGCATGTTGTACTTAAAAAAGGCTTGGAAATGAAAAGGGGTCTGTTGTACTTATATAGTGCTTGGAAATGAAAAAACGGGGCCTGTTGTATTTAAACAGAGCTTGGAAATGAAAAAGGGGCATGTTGTAATTAAACAGGATTTAGAATAAAAAATGGCCCTGTTGTACTTAAATAGGGCTTATAAATGAAAAAGGGGTTTAGTGTACTTAAACAGGGATTGGAAATGAAAAAAAGGGGCATGTTGTACTTAAACAGGGCTTGGAATGAAAAAGGGGCATGTTGTACTTAAACAGGGCTTGGAATGAAAAATGGACCTGTTTTACTTAAATAATATTTGGAAATGAAAATGAGTTATGTTGTACTAAAACAGGGCTTGGAAATGAAAAAAGGGCATGTTGTACTTAAATAGGGCTTGGAAATGAAAAAACGGGGCCTGTTGTACTTAAACAGGGCTTGGAAATGAAAAATGGGCATGTTCTACTTAAACATGACTTATAATGAAAAAGGGGCATGTTGTACTTAAACAGGGCTTGGAAATGAAAAAAAGGCTTGTTGTACTTAAACAGTGCTTGGAATGAAAAAGGGGCCTATTAAACTTAAACATGGCTTGGAAATGAAAAATGGGTCTGTTCTTCTCAAACAGAGCTTGGAATGAAAAAGGGGCCTATTGTACTTAAACAGGGCTTGGAAATGAAAAAGGGGTCTGTTGTACTTAAACAGGGCTTGAAAATGAAAAAAGGGGGCATGTTGTACTTAAACAGGGCTTGGAAATGAAAAAGGGGTCTGTTGTACTTAAACAAGCTTGGAAATGAAAAAAGGGGGCTTGTTGTATTTAAATAGGGTTTGGAAATGAAAAAGGGGTTTGTTGTACTTAAATTGGGCTTGGAATGAAAAAGGGGCCTTATGTACTTAAATAGGGCTTGAAAGTGAAAAAGGGGCCTATTGTACTTAAATAGGGTTTAGAAATGAAAAAGAGGCTTGTTGTACTTAAATAGGGCTTAAAAATGAAGAAAGGGGTCTGTTGTACTTAAATAGGGCTTGGAAATGAAAAAGGGACATGTTGTATTTAAACAGTGCTTGGAAATAAAAGGTGTCTGTTGTAAAACAGGGCTTGGAATGAAAAATGGACCTGTTTTACTTAAATAGTATTTGGAAATGAAAAAGGGTTCTGTTGTACTAAAACAGGGCTTGGAAATGAAAAAAAGGGCATGTTGTACTTAAATAGGGCTTGGAAATGAAAAAACGGGGCCTGTTGTACTTAAACAGGGCTTGGAAATGAAAAATGGGCATGTTCTACTTAAAAAGGACTTGGAATGAAAAAGGGGCATGTTTTACTTAAACAGGGCTTGGAAATGAAAAAGGGGTCTGTTGTACTTAAACAGAGCTTGGAATGAAAAAGGGGCATGTTGTACATAAAAAAGGCTTGGAAATGAAAAAGGGGTCTGTTGTACTTAAATAGTGCTTGGAAATAAAAAAAAAAGGGGCCTGTTGTATTTAAACAGAGCATGGAAATGAAAAAGGGGCATGTTGTACTTAAAGAGAGCTTGGAATTAAAAAGGGGCATGTTGTACTTAAAAAGGGCTTGGAATGAAAAATGGACCTGTTTTACTTAAATAGTATTTGGAAATGAAAAAGGGTTCTGTTGTACTAAAACCGGGCTTGGAAATGAAAAAAAGGGCATGTTGTACTTAAATAGGGCTTGGAAATGAAAAAACGGGGCCTGTTGTACTTAAACAGGGCTTGGAAATGAAAAATGGGCATGTTCTACTTAAAAAGGACTTGGAATGAAAAAGGGGCATGTTGTACTTAAATAGGGCTTGGAAATGAAAAAGGGGTCTATTGTACTTAAACAGGGCTTAGAAATGAAAAAAAGGGGTCTGTTGTACTTAAATAGGGCTTGGAAATGAAAAAAGGGTTTGTTGTTCTTAAACAGGGCTTCGAATGAAAAAGGGGACTGTTGTACTTAAACATGGCTTGGAAATGAACAACGGGCCTGTTGTACTTAAACAAAGTTTGGAAGGAAAAAGTGCCCTATTTTATTTAAATAGGGATTTGAAATGAAAATTGGGTCTGTTGTACTTAAATAGGGCTTGGAAATGAAAAAACGGGGTCTGTTGTACTTAAATAATTGCTTGGAAATGAAAAAGGGGCCTGTTGTACTTAAACAGGACTTGGAATGAAAAAGGGGCTTGTTGTACTTAAACATGGCTTGGAAATGAAAAGGGGTTTGTTGTACTTAAACAGGGCTTGGAAATGAAAAAAAGGGGCCTGTTTTACTTAAATAGGGCTTGGAATGAAAAATGGGCATGTTGTACTTAAACATGGCCTGGAAATGAAAAAGGGTTCTGTTGTATTTAAACAAGTTTGGAAATGAAAAAAGGGGGCCTGTTGTACTTAAACATGTCTTGGAAATGAAAAAAGGGGTCTGTTGTACTTAAATAGGGCTTGAAATGAAAAAGGGGCATGTTGTACTTAAACAGGGCTTGGAAATGAAAAAGGGGTCTGTTGTACTTAAATAGGGCTTTTAAATGAAAAAATGGGGCATGTTGTACTTAAACAGGGATTGGAAATGAAAAAAGGGGTCTGTTGTACTTAAATAGGGCTTGGAAATGAAAAACGGGGACCTGTTGTACTTATACAGTGCTTGGAAATAAAAAAGGGGCATGTTGTACTTAAACAGAACTTGGAATGAAAAAGGGGCATGTTGTACTTAAACAGGGCTTGGAATGAAATATGGACATGTTGTACTTAAACAGTGCTTGGAAATGAAAAAGGGGTTTGTTGTACTTAAACAGGACTTGGAAATGAAAAAAGGTGGCCTGTTTTACTTAAACATGGCTTGGAAATGAAAAATGGGAATGTTGTACTTAAACAGAGCTTGGAATGAAATAGGGGCCTATTGTACTTAAACAGGGTTTGGAAATGAAAAAGGGGTCTGTTGTACTTAAACAGGGCTTGAAAATGAAAAATGGGGGCCTGTTGTACTTAAACAGGGCTTGGAAATGATAAAGGGGTCTGTTGTACTTCTACAAGCATGGAAATGAATAAAGGGGCCTGTTGTACTTAAACAGGGTTTTAAAATGAAAAAGGGGTCTGTTGTACTTAAATAGGGCTTGGAATGAAAAAGGGGCCTTATGTACTTAAACATGGCTTGAAAGTGAAAAAGGGGCCTATTGTACTTAAATAGGGTTTAGAAATGAAAAAGGGGCTTATTGTACTTAAATAGGGCTTGAAAATAAAAAAAAGGGTTTGTTGTACTTAAATAGGGCTTGGAAATGAAAAAGGGACATGTTGTATTTAAACAGGGCTTGGAAAGAAAACGTGTCTTTTGTACTTAAACAGAGCTTGGAATGAAAATGGGGCATGTTGTACTTAAACAAGGCTTGGAAATGAAAAGGGGTCTGTTGTACTTAAATAGTGATTAGAAATGAAAAAACGGGGCTTGTTTTACTTAAACAGAGTTTGAAAATGAAAAAGGGGCATGTTGTACTTAAACAGGACTTGGATTAAAAATGGGCTTGTTGTTCTTAAATAGGGCTTATAAATGAAAAAGGGGTTTGGTGTACTTAAACAGGGCTTGGAAATGAAAAAAAAGGGGCATGTTGTACTTAAACAGGGCTTGGAATGAAAAAGGGGCCTGTTATACTTAAACAGGGCTTGGAATGAAAAATGGACCTGTTTTACTTAAATAGTGTTTGGAAATGAAAAAGGGTTCTGTTGTACTAAAACAGGGCTTGGAAATGAAAAAAAGGGCATGTTGTACTTAAATAGGGCTTGTAAATGAAAAAACGGGGCCTATTGTACTTAAACAGGGTTTGGAAATGAAAAATGGGCATGTTCTACTTAAATAGGACTTGGAATGAAAAAAGAGGCATGTTGTACTTAAACAGGGCTTGGAAATGAAAATGGGTCTGTTCTACTTAAACAGGGCTTGGAAATGAAAAAAGGGGTCTGTTGTACTTAAACAGGGCTTGGAAATGAAAAAAGGGCTTGTTGTACTTAAACAGGGCTTTGAATGAAAAAAGGGCCTGTTGTACTTAAACATGGCTTGGAAATGAAAAACGGGCCTGTTGTACTTAAACAAAGCTTGGAATGAAAAAGGGGCCTATTTTATTTAAACAGGGCTTTGAAATGAAAATTGGGTCTGTTGTACTTAAATAGGGCTTGGAAATGAAAAAACGGGGCCTGTTGTACTTAAACATTGCTTGGAAATGAAAAAGGGGCCTGTTGTACTTAAACAAGACTTGGAATGAAAAAGGGGCCTGTTGTACTTAAACATGGCTTGGAAATGAAAAGGGGTTTGTTGTACTTAAACAGGGCTTGGAAATGAAAAAAAGGGGCATGTTTTACTTAAATAGGGCTTGGAATGAAAAATGGGCATGTTGTACTTAAACAGGGCTTGGAAATGAAAAAGGGGTCTGTTGTATTTAAACAAGTTTGGAATGAAAAAGGGGTATGTTGTACTTAAACAGGGCTTGGAATGAAAAATGGACATGTTGTACTTAAACAGTGCTTGGAAATAAAAAAGGGGTTTGTTGTACTTAAACAGGACTTGAAAATGAAAAAAGGGGGTCTGTTGTACTTAAACAGAGCTTGGAAATGAAAAAATGGGGCCTGTTGTACTTAAACAGGGCTTGGAAATGAAAAAAAGGCTTGTTGTACTTAAACAGAGCTTGGAATGAAAAAGGGGCCTATTGAACTTAAACATGGCTTGGAAATGAAAAATGGGCCTGTTGTTCTCAAACAGAGCTTGGAATGAAAAAGGGGCCTATTGTACTTAAACAGGGCTTAGAAATGAAAAAGGGGTCTGTTGTACTTAAATAGGGCTTGAAAATGAAAAAAGGGGGCCTGTTGTACTTAAACAGGGCTTGGAAATGAAAAAGGGGTCTGTTGTACTTAAACAAGCTTGGAAATGAAAAAAGGGGGCTTGCTGTACTTAAATAGGGTTTGGAAATGAAAAAGGGGTCTGTTGTACTTAAATTGGGCTTGGAATGAAAAAGGGGCCTTATGTACTTAAAGAGGGCTTGAAAGTGAAAAAGGGGTCTATTGTACTTAAATAGGGTTTAGAAATGAAAAAGAGGCTTGTTGTACTTAAATAGGGCTTGAAAAATAAAAAAAGGGGTCTGTTGTACTTAAATAGGGCTTGGAAATGAAAAAGGCACATGTTGTATTTAAACAGGGCTTGGAAATAAAAGGTGTCTGTTGTACTTAAACAGAGCCTGGAATGAAAAAGGGGCATGTTGTACTTAAAAAAGGCTTGGAAATGAAAAAGGGGTCTGTTGTACTTAAATAGTGCTTGGAAATGAAAAAATGGGGCCTGTTGTATTTAAACAGAGCTTGGAAATGAAAAAGGGGCATGTTGTAATTAAACAGGATTTGGAATAAAAAATGGCCCTGTTGTACTTAAATAGGGCTTATAAATGAAAAAGGGGTTTGGTGTACTTAAACAGGGATTGGAAATGAAAAAAAGGGGCATGTTGTACTTAAACAGGGCTTGGAATGAAAAAGGGGCATGTTGTACTTAAACAGGGCTTGGAATGAAAAATGGACCTGTTTTACTTAAATAATATTTGGAAATGAAAATGAGTTCTGTTGTACTAAAACAGGGCTTGGAAATGAAAAAAGGGCATGTTGAACTTAAATAGGGCTTGGAAATGAAAAAACGGGGCCTGTTGTATTTAAACAGGGCTTGGAAATGAAAAATGGGCATGTTCTACTTAAACAGGACTTATAATGAAAAAGGGGCATGTTGTACTTAAACAGGGCTTGGAAATGAAAAAGGGGTCTGTTGTACTTAAACAGGGCTTGTGTCGCTCCCACCAAATGACACCAGGTCAGAAGGGGTACAGACAAGAAAAGATTCGCCAGCTAGGCATTTTTATCCCGAAGGAAAGGTAATGCTGCATAAACCTAAGAAAAGATGGATAAGACGGACGCGAACCAGAGAAACTGAGAAAGGGGGTTGGTTACAACCTGGGAAGGTATTAGCACCCAGATTGTCCGCCGTACTCGACGGGATCCACGCTTAGAAGATTTGTGTTTAAAGGGGTAGTGTCAGTGCAATCTGTGTATCAAAGTTGGAAAAGGATGCAAGTGTCAGTGTAAAAGAGATGTGAAGTGTGTAAGAGAAGTGTCAGTGTAGGAAAAGAAAGTGAAGCTCAAGACTATGAGGCTTAAAGAATAATGCTGGAAGGAGGGGGAATATACAGAGAATTTTGTTCGATAATAGTTAAGTTATGCCTATGTATCCTCTCGTGCAATGAAGAAGTCAGAACACCGTAGTTCGACTCAAAGAGACTGAAAGATAAATTGACTTGTGAACTGCTTGCTTGCCTATGCTCAAGTGTATGACCTGTCTGGCTCAGGTGCAAACTGTCTTGCATTAGACAGAGAAGCAAGTTCTCGGTTGTGAGTGAATGAAATGAGAAAAGAATCCCGGAGGAGACGACTATTGTTTGTTTTGTGTTTTCAATCTTTTATTGCTTTTTTGGAGTTTGTCATAAGAAAATGAGCTTAAGCCTAAACCAAGGGTAGTAAACTCATCACATCTTCCCTCTGATTAGGGGTAATGAGAATACCTTAAGCATGAAGTAAGCACCTCACACTTAATCACCATGATGTAGGATTAAGATCATTAACCTACTTGTATTTATTTATATGTTTTTGGTGTTTTTGTTTAGTGTTAAGTAATGAGTTTAAGCCATAATCAAAGATTTAATGGACCCATTACACCATCCTAATAGAAGGATAATAGATGAGAACATTTAAGCTGAGGAAGGCTCCTCAACTTAATCCATGATTAGGGATTAACCCCATGACAAAAAAAACCTTTATTAAAGCGGATTTTAGTTAAAGGTGAGATTAAGAAATGGATTTTATGATTTGTAAGACAACTTGAGGGGGACTTGTCCATTAACACTAGGGTTAGTCCTTCTTAACCAATTAAGGAAGAATTAGAACCCTAATGCAAGGCCCAAGTTACAAGCTTGATGTCTTAGTGTTTATTCAGTGGATTGATTAAAGGAACTAAACACATTAAGGATTTAACACTTAGGATTAAAGTTATACACTCCATCCTAATAGAAGGATGCAGGCATAAGCTTAATCACAAAGCCTTAAAACCTTTAGGGTTTAGTCCTTGATTAAGAGATGGGAAGAGAAGACACAAAAGATGACACAAAGGTAAGACTAATTGGGGGACTAATCAAACCCTAATTGTTATCATGCTTGGTTGTTACTAGGGTTTATGAGGCTTGCAAAAGATCTTCAGGAGAGAAGCCACCATGGAAGAAGCAGGATGAAGAGGAGGAGAAGCAGAGAGAAGCAAAACAACTTACTTCACTTAAGAAGATAAGTTGCTTGAAGAAAGAAAGAGGAGAAGGAGCATGAATGATCAAGCTCACTCTAAAACAAATATAAAATGAAGCAATGATGCACAAAAGAGATGAGAAAAGATTGTGAGAAGTGAAGGCAAATTCACTTCTCAGACACTTACCACCTGAAAAGTTAGCAACAAAAAAATGAAATGACATGAAAATGAGATGAAATGCAATGATGAAAACCAAAGTCAGAAGCATAAACATGATGTTAATGGTGCTAAGAGATGATGCAAACACATGTCAAGAGTTGTGGATGACCATACAAGGATGAGGATGCAAATGAAGCATGTTTTGAACAATGAAAGTTCATAAAAGTTTATGAAATGATATGAATGCATAACATGGCAAAGGAATGATGCAATGATCAAACATGATTCTAACATGTCCTAAGATGTATTATATGTAATGAGGATGCACAAAATGTCATGGAAGGTACATGGATGAAAGCAAATGGGGGATGGATGCAAATGAAGGCAAGAATTAGGGTTTATATACAATATGCAATGCAAAATTCAAAAACAGAAGCAAATGACAAGATAAAAAATTGAAAATGGGATCAAAAGTACCCTAACCCTACACAAGTTCACTGTCCAAAGGAGGGGACCTAAGTCTTAACCTAATGGAAGTTATGATTTTCTCAAGTTGGCTAGGGTTTCAAGGCACCTCAAAAGGAAAAATGCACATCAAATTGAAAATGAAAGATAAATTCAAACCAATTTTACCCTAGAAACTACATGATATGAAGAATGCAATTCAAGAAGAACCATCATCAAACTCTTCATGGTTAGGCAGAATGAATTTTTCTAAGTTAGAACAAAAATATTGCCTTTTAACAACTTTAATTCCAATGAAAAATGTCAAAATAGCTCAAGAACCAAAAAGAAATTTGTTTGAAGTGTTTGATAATGTTTCTAAATGTATTAAAATTCATTGTGAATTTTTTGGTGATTTTTAGATACCTAAATGCATTTTTAATTAATTAATTTCCATTAACTAATTAAAAATAAACATTTCAATGATTTAAAAATAATTTCTGATGCAAAAAATAAAAATAAAAATATTTTTGGGTTCTGAAAATTAATAAAAGATTTGATAAAAATTTTCAGAATTTTTTAATGTATTTTACTATTTTTAAAAATTCGTGGAAATTAAATACAAATAAAATGAAATAAAACAATAAAAATGGAAAAGTATGAGGATCCTGAGGCTGAGATTCAAAGGTTTTTGGAGGGAGTTGACCCGCGCGCATTTCAATGGCTAGGATTCATTCTGGCAAAATTCAAATTTAACCCTAATTAATTAAACTAATTAATCTGAATTAGGGTTTAATGACCAATCTGGTTCGTTCATTCGCGCGCGGGAAGGCAAGATCAAAGGCTCACATTTAAACCTCACTAATTACACTGATTAGGGCAAATCACTTTCAGGCGACCGGAACAGTGTTCCGGTCGTCTTCTCCGACGAACACAAAACCCTAGCTTCTTCTACAGGTCACCAAACTTCAAATTTCTTTCACAAAAATGATCCTCTAATCATTCTAAACCTAAACCCCCAACTAAAACTCATTTATTTCACACCATGAGCATGAATCGAAGAAGAATGTAAAACACGGGCAAAAGTTCAGAGATCACATACATGGTGGTTTCGCAACCATTTTCAAAAGTAATCACATCCCCATGATCAGGGGAACATATAGAATCATAAAAGAACTTAAAAGCTAGCTTCTGGGAAAAAAGTTCTTCATGTTACCTGAGATGAGGACTCTCTGATTCTGAGCTTTCTGGATCCTCCCTTTGCGCAAGTCCACTTCCTTGAACCCCCTGATGATGAAATGAAGCTTATAAAGCTTTGGGAATGGCTGGTTTGTGTTGTGTGTTTCTGGTGTAGCAGAAATGGAGGTCTGTGTATATGATGTTTTTGACTGCTTTGAGGATTGATTCTTGTTCAGTGAGTGATATGTGATTTGTTGGTGAAGAAATTTTGGATTTTTGATGGCTGAGGAAGGAGTTTCGAAGAGATGAAGGTTTGGACAGTTTTTGTGCAAGCTGGTTGTGTGTGTCTTCTGAGCCTATGTCCTTCTTGTTTTATGATCCTTAGGTAATCCATAAGCAATCCCAACAATTCTGGAGGGCAGGTATGCACTGTGGGAATGGTATGGGATGATTGGCCAAAAATTCAAAAATGGTGTACTATAGGTATGGGCCATGGCAGAGAAGATTTCTGTGTTTGGATTGCCTTAGCCAGCTTCAAGGAAGACCCTTGGATGTTCTGATGTGATCTGGAATGGATGAAGGGTGAGATGTCACATGTTTTTGCAATTTTGCAACTTGTTGCATTTTGTGATTTTTGGTCATGGACATGTGACATTCCTTGCTGAATTCTTGTGGTGGAATGTTACATGATGTTATGGTAATGTCTTGAAATCAGTTAGAGACCATACAAACCCTTGGGAATCATTTTTGCAAAAATTCCTCTTTTTGAACTTTATGGAAAATGGCTTATGATAGCTTGGGATTCAAAGCATGAAAGTGAGAAATTTCTTAGGCAAATCTGAATTTTAGGTCATACATGATGTTTGTGTGCTGGTTAGAAGCTGATTTGAAGTCACATAAATGCTTGGCATGAGGATTTGCAAGTTTCCCTCTTTGTGTAAAAGTGAGAATTTAGTGATTTTGTCCAACTTTGCAAGGCCATAACTTTTGATCTAAAATGAATTAGAATGAGTTCTTGTACTCTTTGAAAATGGGAGGATCCAATATACAACTTTCATGACCAAAGATTTTTCATTTGAAGCATTTTTGGATCAAAAAGAGGAGGTTGAAAAACTTTCCCAAAATGGCAAGTTTTCATTACAAGTCACTTTCCCAATATGGCAATTTTGCAAATGGCTTGAAATTCTTCAATTTTGTGAACTTCTAACATCTTCTAAGATCAAATAAAGATCATACATATTCAAAATGGTGGAGAATACCCTTTGGCTGGGTGATTGGGGGCCTCAGATGCCCTGATTTTGCACTGACTTGCTCAAGAAGTCACCTTTTTGATCAGATGCCTTCCCCATTGAATTTCTTCATGAAAATTGATATGCATGATCCTCATAACATATAGAGACCAATAGAAACAAGAATTACCAAAAAAATTGGAGTTATGGCCTCTGAAACCAAAACCCTAATTCTAGGTCATCTGTGCAGTTAAACCTGGCTCTGCTTCCATGCCTTTCTCAGTTCTTGTGATTCTTTGACTTCCTTGACCTTGTGAGGATATAATATGATTCTTGAATATACATGGACCCTCTTGAGATGATTGAAGGCCTTTGGAGTGGCTCAAATGGCACAAGGATGGCTCAGATCACAAACCCTAGATGCAGATGGCTTTGAATCAATGCAATGAAGCAAAAATGCAATATGAGATGATATGATTGAACTTATGTAAATGAAAAGAATCACAAGCCATGGTGTGAATGAGTGAGGGCAAATTTGGGGTGTTTACAGCTTCCCCTATTCAAACATGAGTTAGCTGTGCAGGATGTAAGCAACGGCTTAACAGGCAAACAAGATAACTTGTGGTTGAATACCAAAGACAGTCCAAAATTTGCACTCACTGAATGAAGAAGAAAAGGGATATAGATTGTAAAAGGAAGTAAAGTATAATCATAAAGTGCGGGCGACGGAGGACGACTGTCGAGCAGAGGACGACTGCCGGGGATAAAGCAATGACGGGGACGACCGACATGCTAGGGAAATAAAGGGATTATGATGGGGACGACCATCAGATATAGTAACAAAAAAAACCTCTGGGGATTAAAGGTTAAGGTAATGGTGGGGACAACCATCAGGTTGAAGAAATAAAATGATGAGGAACGGTCATCAAAGGTGAAGGACGATCACCTAGCAGGGGACGGCTGCTCCATTGGGGGTAAGATGAGGGACGATCATCTAAGGTGAAGGACGATCACCTGGCAAGGTACGATTGCCGAAAGTATCACGACATAGGACGAATGTCGGATAAAAAGGTCGACGATGGGGATGACCATCGGATAAAATGATGAAGGACGATCATCAAGAGGTGAAGGACGATCACCTAGCAGGGTACGGTTGCTCTCAGAGTTTATCATGACATAGGACGAATGCCAGATAATAAAATCAACGATGGGGATGGCCATCGGATAAAATGATGAAGGACGATCATCAAGAGGTGAAGGACGATCACCTAGCAGGGTACGGCTGCTCATAATATCGCGACATAGGACGAATGTCGGATAGGAAGGGGTTCTTATGAATAGAGACTCTGCTGGGGATGATGCAGGACGATCATCAAAAAGGTGAAGGACAATCACCTGGCAGGGTACGGCTGCCGAAAGGTATCATGACATAGGACGAATGTCAGATAGAAAGGGAAATAGTTTATTCGGGATTTTCTGGGAACTCTTCTGGGGAATAGTAGACACAGACGAGTGTCCAAATTCAAGAAGATATAAGTGTTTGACACTGTGTGTAGACTAAAGATGTGGACGAACATCCTTAAGACTATGATACGGACGAGTATCAGTAGAAACAAACGCCGATGCATGTTCAGAGATGATGATACAGACGAGTATCAACTGGTTAACGAAGAACACGGACGAGTGTTGAATCTGAGGGGATTCAAGTGGCATATACAAGATACGGGCGAGTATCTGTATGAGTAAAGTGATGAGTGAGACATAGATGAGTGTCCAACTTGTTGTGGAGAACACGACACGGACGGATGTCGGAAGAAGTGTATTATAAACAAGTATTTGATTTACAAAGTGTTTAGGAAACTATGCTGGGGAAGGTGACACGGACGGTTGTCAGGGATGTTTGTAGCTATATGTAAACATGTGTTTGTGAGTGCAAAGGGGACGCTTTGGCTTTTTACTGGGGATATGACACAGACGAGTGTTAAGAAGCATCTGCAATGTATAAACACCTGTTTGTAGAGAACGCTCGGGCGACTTTACTGGGGATATGACACAGACGAGTGCCAAAAGGAGCATGTTTCTGCATTTGTGAGGGTAAAGGAAATGCTTTAATATTCTGCCAGGGAGTTTGAGAGGTATGTCAGTATTTACAAGTGTTCATTTTGACACATGGCTTATGATTTATGCAATATGTGTGATTTTTGCCGTAATGCTCCGTATTAGACGAGATGCTACGCTCTGTGGGAAAATATGATGTGCATGCTATGATTATGCAAATATACTAATCCGGGATTCGGATCCCGTTGCTGTGGAGATCTCGAGCTGATCTACTTGAAGTGGATATCCCAGCTGGGGATGAGATCATTGGTAGATCTGACATATATGACTCTGTATGGGGAAATAGATCACTGATAGACCTATCTTGGTAATGAGGGACCCAGCTGGGGTTTGCGGGAACTTTCGTCGCTCTGTTGTGAGATCTTCAGGCATTGCTCTTCTGGATAGAGGCTGAAACTCTGCGGGGAGATGGTTCTCTGTCTGACATTTGGCTTAGGAGGAACGATGACTGGCAACTCAGCTGGGGAGAAAGCAGCTTTGGTGCTATTTGGAAGATGTGTTGTGGAAGTGGTGATTTGCCAGCTTGCTGGGGAGAAGTTTTCATCCCCCATACTGCGCTTTGAATACCTGCAATCCTGTCATGACAAAAAACGTACAAGTACTCCGAGGTATCCCTTACTAGATTCCATCATAGGAATTTAGGCACTCCTAGGAGTAAGTAATAAATTTCCTGCAAGCATGTAGTTTAGAAAAGACGCATCTGTACTTATGCAATCAATATCTTAAGAACATCGGACATTTTGCAAATAAAATGTACGAGACGAAATATGACTGAAAATCTGATTTTATTAATTTGTGTGCCCTGAATCGGCAAGATACAGTCAAAGGAACGGATCCCCTGAAATGAGGAGATCGCTACAAATTGAGAATAAAAAAGATGTTGGCAATGTTGATGACGCTTTAAGGGGCTTCCCTTTTGCTATGACTCGTATGACATCGACATTCTTCTCATCTTGCTTTCTGAAGAAGGCTGATTCTGACCGATGCTTTAACCTTTCGAAGCTTGCCATGTTGTAAGCGATACAGACGAATTCAGAATGTAGTTGTTCGCTCATTCCCTTATTTTGCGTGGATCGCCTTTTCGGGTTTTCAATCCACCGGGATACCCATTTTTGCCTGAGTTGTCCAATGCGGCTTTTCAACTCAGCGGGTGTACACTTTTTATTTTTGTCCCTTACTTTTGCCCGAGTCTTTTATTCTGTTTTTTGACTCGCCGGGATGCCCTATTTTTGCCTGGACTTGCATTCTGTTTTTGTGTCCAGCGGGTCATTTTTATGCGAAGTATTTTTTAACTGCATCTGAATTCACAGGAGACAGGAAGTCTTCACCATCCATAGTACTGAGCATCAGTGCTCCACCAGAGAAAAATTTCTTTACTATGAATGGACCATCGTAATTCGGAGTCCACTTGCCCCTGTGGTCTGTATGAGGAGGGAGGAGTCTTTTCAACACAAGATCTCCTACTTGGTATTCTCGAAGCCTGACTTTCTGATCGAAGGCTTTCTTCATTCTCTTCTGATACAACTGCCCATGACAAATTGCAGTCAATCTCTTCTCTTCAATCAGATTCAGTTGTTCGTACCGGGATCGGAACCATTCTACTTCATTTAGCTTAACATCCATTAGTACCCATAAGGAGGGTAATTCAACTTCAACTGGTAGGACTGCCTCCATACCATAAACAAGCTGATACGGTGTTGCCCCAGTGGATGTTCTGATGGACGTTCGGTATCCATGCAAGGCAAACGGTAGCATTTCATGCCAGTCTTTGTAGGTAACCACCATCTTCTGTACAATTTTCTTGATATTCTTGTTAGCTGCCTCTACAACGCCATTCATCTTTGGCCTGTAAGGAGAAGAATTATGGTGTTGGATCTTGAAGTCCCGGCATAGTTCTGCCATCATTTTGTTGTTTAAGTTGGAACCATTATCAGTAATGATTTGCTCGGGCACTCCATACCGGAAGATGATGTCTCTCTTCAGGAACCGGGCTACCACTTGCCTGGTAACATTTGCATATGAAGTTGCTTCGACCCACTTGGTAAAATAGTCAATGGCTACCAGGATGAATCTGTGGCCATTGGAAGCAGTCGGTTCAATCTTGCCAATCATATCAATGCCCCACATGGCAAAGGGCCAGGGTGAAGACATCACATTCAGGGGATTTGGAGGCACATGCACTTTATCCGCGTAGATTTGGCATTTATGGAATTTTCTGGCATAGGCACAACAATCTGCATCCATTGTGATCCAGTAATAGCCTGATCTCAACAACTTTTTAGCCATGGCATGTCCTCCAGCATGGGTACCAAAAGATCCTTCGTGCACCTCGTGCATCAACAAGTCTGCTTCTGCCCTATCAACACATCTGAGAAGTACCATATCAAAGTTTCTCTTATACAGGGAACCATCAGCATTCAGGAAGAAACTACCAGCCAGCCTCCTTAATGTCTTCTTATCATTGAAAGATGCCCCAGGTGGGTATGTTTGATCCTCCAAGAAGCATTTAATGTCGTGGAACCAAGGTTTATCATCTTGTCGCTCCCACCAAATGACACCACAGGTCAAGAGGGGTACAGACGCGAACGGTCGGCGAAAGGGAGATGAGAACACACAGGGGTGAACTCAGGAAGAAAAGAAAAGAGTCGCCAGCTAGGCATTTTTATCCCGAAGGAAAGGTAATGTTGCATGGACCTAGAAAGATATGGATAAGACGGTTGCGAACCAGAGAGACTGAGAAAGGGGGTTGGTTACAACCTGGGAAGGTATTAGCACCCAGATTGTCCGCCGTACTCGACGGGATCCACGCTTAAAAGATTTGTGTTTTAAAGGGGTAGTGTCAGTGCAATTTGTGTGTCAAAGGTGGAAAGAATGCAAGTGTCAGTGCAAGAAGAAAGTGAAGTGAGATATGTGAAGTGTCAGTGTAAGAACAGGAGTGAAATGCTCAAGATCATGAGGCTAAAAGAATGATGCTGGAAAGAGGGGAAATATACAGAGACTTTTGTTCGATAACTGTTAAGTTATGCCTACGTATCCTCTCGTGCAATGAGGAAGTCAGAACACCGTAGTTCGACCCAAAAAGACTAAAAGATAGATTGACTTATGAACTGCTTACTTGTCTATGCTCAAGTGTATGACCTGTCTGGCTCAGGTGCAAACTGTCTTGCTTTAGACGGAAGAAGCGAGTTCTCGTTTGTGAGTGAAGATGATGAGAAAAGAATCCCGGAGGAGACGATTATTGTTTGTTTTTGGTATTTTCAGTCTTTTATTGCTTTTGAAAGTTTGTCATAAGTTAATGAGCTTAAGCCTAAACCAATGGGTTAGTAAACTCATCACATCCTCCCTCTGATTAGGGGTAATGAGAATACCTTAAGTATGAAGTAAGCATCTCACACTTAATCACCATGGTGTAATATTAAGATCACTGACCTACTTGTGATTAGTTAGATGTTTTTGTTGTTTTTGTTTAGTGTTAAGTAATGAGTTTAAGCCATAATCAGGGATTAAACAGACTCATTACACCATCCTAATAGAAGGATAATAGATGAGAATGTTTAAGCTGAGGAAAGCTCCTCAACTGAATCCATGATTAGAGATTAACCTCATGACAAAACAAAGCCTTTATTAAATGGATTTTAGTTAATGGTATGATGAAGAAGTGTTTTTTATGGTTTGTAAGACAACTTAAGGGGGACTTGTCCATTAACACTAGGGTTAGTCCTTCTTAACCAATTAAGGAAGAATTAGAACCCTAATGCAAGGCCCAAGTTACAAGCTTGATGTCTTGATGATTATTAAGTGAATTGATTAAAGGATTTAAACACATTAAGGGTTTAACACTTAAGATTAAAGTTATACACTCCATCCTAATAGAAGGATGCAGGCATAAGCTTAATCAAAAAGCCTTAAAGCCTTTAGGGTTTAGTCCCTGATTATGAGGTGAGAAGAGAAGACTCAAGAGATGACACAAAAGTAAAACTAAATGGGGGACTAATCAAACCCTAATTATTATCATGCTTGGTTGTTCCTAGGGTTTGTGGGGTTTAGGAGAAATATCTTCAAGGAAGCCACCAAGGAGAAGCAAGATGAAAGGATCCAGAAGCAAAGAGAAGCAAAACAACTTGCTTCACTTAAGAAGTCAAGTTGCTTGAAGAAAGAAAGTAAGATGAACAAGAATGAGCAAGCTCAATCCAAAGCACAAGATAAAAAATGCAGCAATGATGCATAAGAGAGATGAAAAGAGATTGTGAGAAGTGAAGGCAAATTCACTTCTCAAAGTAACTTACCACCTGAAAAGTTAGTGAAAGAAATGCAATGCAATGCAAATGAGATGAAATGGAATGATACAAGACAAAGTCAGAAGCAAATACATGATGTTAATGATGCTAAGAGATGATGCAAACATGAAACAAGGCATGAGGGTGATCATACAAACATATGGATGCAAGAGAAGCATGTTTTGAACCATGGATGTTCATGAAAAGTTATGGAATGCAAATGACATACAACATGGCAAATGAAAGATGCAATGATCAAACATGGTTCTAATATGTCCTAAGATGTCTTATGAATCAAATGAATGCATAAAATATCATGGCAAGTCATGGTATGCAAGCAAATGGAAGATGGATGCAAAGGAAGACATGAATTAGGGTTATATGCAACATACAAAGCAAAAATCCAAAACAGAAGCAAATGACATGTTAAAAATTTGAAAATGCAATCAAAGGAACCCTAAGCCTATACAAACTCACTGCCCAAAGGAGGGGATCCAACTCTTAACCTAGTGAGAGTTATGAATTTCCTAAGATTGTTAGGGTTTTAAGGTACCTTGTCAAGAAAAATGCAAAACAAATTGAAAATGAAAGATCAATTCATGACAATTTTATCCTATAAACTACATGTTATACAAGATGCAATGCAAAAAGAATCATTGTCCAACTCTCAATGGTTAGGCAGAAATGAATTTTTGAAGTTTGAAACAAAATATTGCCTTGAAATGAAATTAATTCCAAAGAAAATTATCAAAAGGCATCAAGATCAAAAATGAAATTTGGTTTGAGAGTTGGACAATGTTTCTAAATGTTTTTAAATGCTATGTGAATTTTTTTGTGATTTTTAAATACCTAAAAGTATTTTTAATTAATTAATTTTCATTAACTAATTAAAAATAAACTTTTAAATGATTTAAAAATAATTTTTAATGCAAAAAATAAAATAAAAATCATTTTCTGATTGAGAAAAATATTTGAAACAAAAATGCAAAAGGAAATATTTTTGGGATTTTTCTAACTATTTTAAAATAAATATGAAAGTTAAATGAATAAAAATAAAATAAATATGAAATTAAATGGAAAGTATGCAAGATCTAAGGCTGAGATTCAAATTGGACACGCGGGAATTGACTGGCGCGCGTTTGAGTGGCTGGGATTGATTCTGGGAAATTCAAATTTTAAACCTAATTAATTAAAGTTAATGACTGGATTAGGGCTAAATCAAAGGATCTGGGCCATTCACAGCGCGCGGGAAGATGGATCCAAAGGCTAGCATTCAAACTCAGCTAAACCCTAACCCTAATTTAATCACTTTCAGATGACCGGAACAGTGGTTCCGGTCATCTTCTCCGGCGATATGAAAGATGGAACTCTCTCCCTAGGCCATTTCTGGAGCTCTAAAGCTCCAGATCAAACCTTCTAACCTCCCTGAATCCAAACCCCACCTCAAAACAAATTTCTATGACCTACAAAACAAGATTCGAATCAAAACTTGCAAAACGGCAAAAGTTCCAGACAACCAGTACACACTCAAATCTTAACCATTTCAAAAAGTAAGAACATCTGGATGATCAGCAAGACATAAGGAATAATCTAGAAACTTAAATTTTCATTTCTGGAAAAAAAGTTCATGAGGTACCTGAGCTTGAGCTTTCTCAGTTTGCAACTCTCTGGCCAGTTCTTTGCTTCCAATCACCTCCAATGATCCCCCTGAGAAGTTTGCAAGGCTTGATTGGAGTTAAAAATGGCTGGTTTGTGAGATTGAGCAAGTTCTGTTAAGTGAAGTGAGGAAATCGTGTTTGGTTTGTGTGAGGTTTTGGGCTGTTTCAATGGTTGGTTTGTGATCAGTGGAACATGCTGAGATTAATGGTGAAGTTTGTTTTTGTGTTTGAAGGTTGTGTTGTGTGTTTCGAATCAAAATGCATATGATGCATAAACTTGGAACTATGGCTATGAGAGAGCTTCAACATGAATTGTGTGTTCAAATGGCTAGCTTGAGGTCCACATAACATGTTCTGATTGGGCAGAGAGTTGTTGTGGAGCAGTGTGATTGGTATGGCTCAAGTTGCAAAAAGTCAAGAAAGTTGTACTTGGAGGTATGGGCAAGTGGCAGGCGGAGATAGGGGCATGGCTATGCGCAGCAAGGATCAAGGGGTGTCATGAAATCAGATTTTGTGAGCTGGCTCAAGTGGATGAAGAGTTATGGATCATTTTGCAAATTTGTGAACTTTTGGCCCTTTTGGAATTTCTTGATCCACAAGCCATGAAAATGAGTGAACTTTTGATGCAATCTGATCTCTAGGCATTGGTTTATGTTTGTATGAAGTTTAGAAGTCCACTTGATAGCACAATTTGCCTTGGCAAGGGATTTTGCAACTTTGCCTCTTTGGTGGAAAACTTGAAATTATGTGATTTTTCCCAACTTTGACAAGCCATAACTTTTGATCCAAAATGAATTAGAACAAGTTCTTGTACTTTTTGAAAAGGGAATGATCCATTCTACAACTTTCATTACCAAAGTTTTCCCATTTGAAGCATTTTTGAATCAAAAAGCAAGGGTTGAAAATGTTTCCCAAAATGACAATTTTCCATTACAAGTCATTTTCCCAAAAAGTCAACTTTGCAAATGGCTTGAAATTCTTCAATTTTGTGAACTTCTTGTCGCTCCCGAAGATTTGCATCCCGGTACAAGCGCGAACGGTCGGCGAAAAGAGGAATGAGAACACACAGGAGTGAACTCAAAAAGACAAGAGTCTCCAGCTAGGCATTTTTATCCCGGAGGAAAGGTAATGCTGCATAGACCTAAGAAAGATATGGACAAGACGGTTGCGAACCAGAGAGACTGAGAAAGGGGGTTAGTTACAACCTGGGAAGGTATTAGCACCCAGATTGTCCGTCGTACTCGACGGGATCCACGCTTAAAAGATTTGTGTTTTAAAGGGGTAGTGTCAGTGCAATTTGTGTATAAAAGAGCTGGAAAAAGATGTACAGGTGTCAGTGTAAGAGAAGTGAAGTGTATAAGTGAAGTGTCAGTGTAAGAACAAAGATGAAATGCTCATGATAATGAGGCTAAAGAATAAAGCTAGAAGAGGGGGAATATACAAAGACTTTTGTTCGATAACTGTTAAGTTATACCTACGTATCCTCTCGTGCAATGAGGAAGTCAGAACACCGTAGTTCGACCCAAAGAGACTGAAAGATGAATTGACTTGTGAACTGCTTGCTTGTCTATGCTCAAGTGTATGACCTGTCTGGCTCAGGTGCAAACTGTCTTGCATTAGACGGAAGAAGCAAGTTCTCGTTTATGAGTGAATGGGATGAGAAAAGAATCCCGGAGGAGACGATTATTGTTTGTTTTTGAGTTTTCAGTCTTTTATTACTTTTGAAAGTTTGTCATAAGTTAATGAGCTTAAGCCTAAACCAATGGGTTAGTAAACTCATCACATCTTCCCTCTGATTAGGGGTAATGAGAATACCTTAAGTGTGAAGTCAGCTTCTCACACTTAATCACCATGGTGTAGGATTAAGATCATTAACCTACTTGTGATTAGTTAGATGTTTTTGTGGTTTTTTGTTTAGTGTTAAGTAATGAGATTAAGCCATAATCAGGGATTAAACAGACTCATTACACCATCCTAATAGAAGGATAATAGATGAGAATGTTTAAGCTGAGGAAAGCTCCTCAACTTAACCCATGATTAGGGATTAAACTCATGACAAAACAAAGCCTTTGTTAAGTGGATTTTAATTAGTGATAAGATGATGAAGTGATTTTTAGGGTTTGTAAGACAACTTGAAGGGGACTTGTCCATTAACACTAGGGTTAGTCCTTCTTAACCAATTAAGGAAGAATTAGAACCCTAATGCAAGGCCCAAGTTACAAGCTTGATGTCTTGATGATTTTTTTAAGTGGATTAATTAAAGGATTTAAACACATTAAGGGTTTAACACTTAGGATTAAAGTTATACACTCCATCCTAATAGAAGGATGCAGGCATAAGCTTAATCACAAAGCCTTAAAGCCTTTAGGGTTTAGTCCCTGATTATGAGATGAGAAGAGAAGACTCAATGAGACACAAAGGTAAAATCTAAATGGGGGACTAATCAAAACCCTAATTATTGTCATGCTTGGTTGTTCCTAAGGTTTGTGAGGTTTACAAGAGACATCTTCAGAGGAACCACCAGGAAGCAGATGAAAGGAGCAAAGAGAAAGCAAAGTAACTTGCTTCATTCAAGAAGTCAAGTCACTTGAGGAAAGAAAGTAATAAGAAGAAGAAAGAGCAAGCTCAATCTCAAACACAAGATAAAATGCAGAATGATGCATAAGAGAGGTGAAAAGAAATTGTGAGAAGTGAAGGCAAATTCACCTCTCAAAGTGACTTACCACCTGAAAAGTTAGTGAAAGAAATGCAATGCAATGCAAAATGAAATGAAATAACATGATGCAAGTCAAAACCAGAGGCATACACATGATGTTAATGATGCTATGAGATGATACAAACATGAAACAAAACACGGGGATGATCATACAAACTTATGGATGCAAATGAAGCAAGTTTAGAACCATGATCATACATGAAAATTTATGAAATGCAAATGACATACAACATGGCAAATGAAAGATGCAATGATCAAACATACTTCTATCATGTCTTAAGATGTCAAATGAATCAAATGGATGCACAAAATGTTATGGCAAGTCATGGTATGCAAGCAAATGCAAGATGGATGCATATGGAAGCCCAAATTAGGGTTTATGATCAATGCAACAAGCAAAAATCAAAACCAGAAGCAAACATCAAGATAAAAAATTGAAAATGCACTCAAAGGAACCCTAACCCTATGCAAACTCACTACCCAAAGGAGGGGATCCAACTCTTAACCTAATGAGAGTTATGAAATTCCTAAGATTTCTAGGGTTTTAGGGTGCCTTGACAAGAAAAATGTCAAACAAATTGAAAATGTAAGATCAAATCATGCCAATTTAATCTCACAATCTACATGATATGCAAGACACAATGCAACAAGAACCAAAGTCCAATTCTCAAAAACTAGGCAGAAATGAATTTTCAAAGATTGGATCAAAATAATGCTTTGAAATGAAATTAATTCCATGGAAAATTGTCAAAATGCATCAAGATCAAAAAAGAAATTTGGTTTGAAGGTTGGACAATGTTTCTAAATGATTTTAAAGGTTTCATGAATTTTTTTGTGATTTTTAAATACCTAAAAGTATTTTTAATTAATTAATTCTCATTAATTAATTAAAAATAAACTTTTAAATGATTTAAAAATATTTTTTAATGCAAAAATAAAAAATAAAAATGTTTTTGGTTTCTGAAAATTAATAAAAGTTTGTACAAAAATTTTCAGAATTTTTAAAATTGTTTTACTATTTTAAATAAAATGCACAAATTAAATGAATAAAAATGTAAATAAAACTAATTAAATGAGAAGTATGCAGGATGGAAGGCTCAGATTGAAACTGGGGAAGGGCCTGTTGACTTGGCGCGTAATCCAATGGTCACAATTCAAATCTGGTTAATTAACTAATTAAACCTAATTAATTAAGTTAAATGGAAATTATGAATTAATGATATGATCTAAGCCATTGGTCCACACGCGGGAAACATAATCCTAGGGTCCAGATTCAAAACACACTAATTACTCAGCTAAACCCTAATTAGGGCAAACTAACCTCAGGCGGTCGGAACAGTGGTTCCGGTCGTCTTCTCCGGCGGGTCGAAAACCCTAGAACATGCTACAGGCCACCATTCATCAAATTGAAGCCAGGGAAATGATCCTCTACCCAAACCCCATTCAAATCACCCTTCAAACAACATTTATCATCCAAAAACAGAGAGAATCGAATCAAACAAGTTTCACGGGTGAAGTTTCAGAGCATCAATACATCCTCATTTTCAATTTCAAACACATCATTATGATCAGCACAACATACACTTTCATTTTATAACAAGAAAAACAAGTTCTGTGAGAAAGTGTTCTTGGCCATACCTGAGCTGGAAAGCTTCAATGGTGAGCTTCCAGAACCTCCCACTTGTGCAAATGAACTCCCTTGGCCCTTCTGAACTCAACGGAATGCCTCAAAACTCTTGTTGATGGCTGATTTGTGAAGGTGAGTTCTGGTGTAGCAGATTTCACAGTTATGTTCTAGAGGGTTTCAAGCTGTTTTCATGGTGGATTCTGGTTCTTTGGAGTATGTATGATTTATTGGTGAGGAGAAAATGAGGGTTTGATGGCTGTATAGAGAGATTCGAAGAAGAGGAGTTTTTTGACAGTTTTGGAATGTGCTCTGTTGTGTGTGTTTCAGGCTTGCTCTCTTCTTGCTTTATGACTCTTAGACAATCCCAGCAATCTAGGAGGGCAGGTGTACACTGTGGGATTGGTATGGGAGGATTGGCCAAAAAGTCAAGTTGATTTGTACTTGCAGCATGGGCTATGGCAGAAGCAGTCTAGAGGCTTGTCTTGCCTCAGCTTGAGTCAAGGATGACCCTTGGATGGCTCATGAAAGTCTGCTGCATTTGGATCATGAGTTGAGAGAGATTTTGCAACTTGCCCACTTGTGTTATTTCATGATTTTGGCCATGTGAATGTGAGAACTCTTGCTGGATTTTTGATGTGGGATGCTTCACTAGGTCATGACAATGCATTGAGACCAGCTAGTGATCACATAACTCCTTTGAGAATGATTTTGCCAAAAATCCCTCTTTGCATTTCCATGAAAAATGACTTATGGATATTTGAAAATCAAGGCACAAAAATGAGAAATCCCTTGGGCCAATTCTGATTTTAGGTCATGTATGATCATGTTGTGAGGTTTAGAAGTCCATTTGGTGACTCAATTTGCCTTGACAAGTGAATTTGCAATTTTTCCTCTTTGGTGGAAACTTTGAAATTTTGTGATTTTAGCCAACTTTGACAAGCCATAACTTTTGATCCATAATGAATTAGGTCATGTTCTTGTACATTTTGAAAAGGGAATGATCCATTCTACAACTTTCATGACCAAAGTTTTTCCATTTGAAGCATTTTTTAGTCAAAAAGTAAAGGTTGAAAAAGTTTCCTAAAATGGCAATTTCATTAAAAGTCAAACTTTCCCAAAAAGTCAACTTTGCAAAAGACTTGAAATTCTTCAATTTTGTGAACTTCCCACTTCTTCTATGATCAAATAAAGATCATATACAATCAAAATGATGAAGAACACCCTTTGGTTGGGTCATTGGGGGCCTCAGATGCCCTGATTTTGCACTGACTTGCTTGAAAAGTCAACTCTTGATCAGATGACTTCCCCAGGGAATTTCTTCATGAAAATTGATATGCATACTCCCTATACCATATAGAGACCAATAGAAACAAGAATGACCAAAAAATTTGGAGTTATGGCCTCTGAAACCAAAACCCTAATTTTAGGTCATCTGTGCAGTCAAGCCTGGCTCTGCTTCCATACCTTCCTCAGTTCTTGTGATTTTTGACATTCTTGACTTTGAGAGGATATAATATGATGTTTGAACATACATGGACCCCTTTGAAGTGATTGATGACCTTTGGAGTGGCTCAAGAAGCTCTTGGATTGCTCAGATCACAAACCCTAGATGCAGATGACTTTGAACCAATGCAATGAGTCAAAAATGTGGTATGAGATGCTATGATTGAGTTTATGCATATGAGGAGATCACAAGCCATGGTGTGAATGGGTGAGGGCAAATTTGGGGTGTTTACAGCTGCCCCTATTCAAGCATGAGTTAGCTGTGTAGGATGTAAGCGACGGCTTATCAGGCAAACAAGATAACTTGTGGTTGAATACCAAAGACAGTCCAAAATTTGCACTCACAGAATGAAGAAGAAAAGGGATATAGATTGTAAAAGAAAATAAAGTATATTGTAAAGTGTGGGCGACGGGGGACGACCGTCGAGCAGAGGACGACTGTTGAGGAAAGAGCAATGACGGGGACGGCCGACATGCTGGGGAGAGTGTGTGAAGTAAAAATAATGACGGGGACGACCATCATGCTGGGGATGTAGAAGATTATGATGGGGACGGCCATCAAGTAAAGCTATAAGATTCTTTGGGGATTAATGAAAAATGATGGGGACGGCCATCAAGTTGATAAAGCAAGGTAACCAACGATGGGGACGGCCATCGGGCTAAACTGAAAAAGAAAAAGGGACCACGACGGGGACGGCCATCGGGTTAAAGAATAAATGAAATAATGATGAGGGACGGTCATCAACGGTGAAGGACGATCACCTAGCAGGGGACGGCTGCTCTGTTGGGGATAAGATGAGGGACGGTCATCTAAGGTGAAGGACGATCACCTGGCAGGGTACGGCTGCCGAAAATATCGCGACATAGGACGAATGCCGGATAGAAGGTCAACGATGGGGACGGCCATCGGACGAGCATGATGAAGGACGATCATCAAGAGGTGAAGGACGATCACCTAGCAGGGGACGGCTGCTCTCAAGGTTTATCGTGACATAGGACGAATGTCAGATAAAAAGATCAACGATGGGGACGGCCATCGGATAAAATGATGAAGAACGATCATCAAGAGGTGAAGGACGATCACCTAGCAGGGGACGGCTGCTAAATATCACGACACAGGACAAATGTCGGATAGAAAAGGTCAACGATGGGGACGGCCATCGGATGAGCATGATGAAGGACGATCATCAAGAGGTGAAGGACGATCACCTAGCAGGGTACGGCTGCTCTCAGGGTTTATCATGACATAGGACGAATGTCAGATAAAAAGAAATTTTGCTTTGCTGGCGACCTACTGGGGAATAGTAAACACGGACGAGTGTTTATATTCAAGAAAATAAGAGTATAAGTGTTTGGTATTTGTGTATAGATTAAAGATGCGGACGAGCATCCCTAAGAACACGATACTGACGATTATCAGGTAGAAACAAAAACTGACACGTGTTCAGAGATGATGATACGGACGAGTATCAACTAGTTAACAAGGAACACGGACGAGTGTTGATTCTGAGGGGACTCTTCTGGGGAAAGGTAGACACAGACGAGTGTCTAAATACAAGAAGACATGAGTGTTTGACACAGTGTATGGATTAAAGATGCGGACGAGCATCCTTAAGACTATGATACGGACGAGTATCAGGTAGAAACAAACGCTTGACGCATGTTCTGAGATGATGGTACGGACGAGTACCAACTGGTTAACACAGAACACGGACGAGTGTCGAATCTGCGGGGATGTAAATGGTGTACACAAGATACGGACGAGTATCTGTATAAGTAAAATAATTATGAGTAGTGTACAGATGAGTGTTCAACTTGCTGGAGAGAGTGACACGGACGAGTGTCAAAAGGAGAAGAGTATAGTATAAACAAGTATCTGATATACAAAGTGTTTAAGTAATTATGTTGGGGAAAGTGACACGGACGAGTGTCAAGAAAGTTATATATATATATATATGTATCTGTGAGTGCAAAGGGGACGCTTTGGCTTTCTGCTGGGGATGTGACACGGACGGGTGCCACAAGGAGTATGTACTGGTGTTTGTGGGTGTGAGGCAACTGCTTTAGCTTTGACTCTTCGCTGGGGAATCTGGGGAGCATTTCTATATATTATTGATGGATTGTTGATATTCACAAGTGTTTGATTCAGAAGATGGCTTATGATTATGCAACATGTTTGATTTTTACCGTAATGCTCCGTATTAGACGGAATGCTACGCTTTGTGGGGTGAATATGATGCGAATGCTATGATTATGCAAAGATACCAATTCGGGATTCGGATCCCGTTGTTGTGAAGATCTCTGGTTGATCCGTTTGAAATGAGCATCCCAGCTGGGGATGAGATCATTGGTAGATCCAATATATATGACTTTGCATGGGGATATAGGTTACTGATAGACCTATTCTTGGTAATGAGGGACCCGGCTGGGGTTTGTAGAAGTCTCTGTCACTCTGTTGTGATTCCTTCGCGTGTTGCTCTTCCGGATAGAGGCTGAAACTCTGTGGGGAGATGGTTCCCTGGCTTTCATATTTGGCTGAGGAGGAATTATTGGCACCTCGGCTGGGGAGAAAATAAAAAGTGGCAACTCAGCTGGGGAGAAAAAACTTCTGGTGCTAAGGCTGAATGAGTATTGACTTGCCAGCTTGCTAGGGGTGAAGCTTTCATGCCCCGTGTCGCGTTTTGAATGCCTGCAATCCTGCAAAGACAGAAACGTACAAGTAATCCCGAGGTATCCCTTACTGGATTCCATCATAGGAGTTCAGACACTCCCGGGAGTAAATATATTTCCTGCAAGCGCGTATTTTCAGAAGAGAAACATCTGTATTTATGCGATCAGTATCTTAAAGACATCGGACATTTTGCAAATGAAAATATAATGTACGAGACATGACTGAAAAATCTGATTTTATTAATTTGTAGGCCCTGAATTGGAAAGATACAGTCAAGGAAACAGATCCCCTAAAATGAGGAGATTGTTACAAATTGAGAAACAAAATGTTGGCAATGTTGACGACGCTTCAAGGAGCTTCCCCTTTTTGCTATGACTCGTATGACTTTTGACGTTCTTCTCGTCTTGCTTTCTGAAGAAGGTTGATTCTGACCGGCGCTTGATCCTTTTGAAGCTAACCAAGTTGTAAGTGATACAGACGAATTCAGAATGCGGTTGTTCGCTTATTCCCTTATTTTGCATGGATCGCCCTTTCGGGTTTTCAATCCATCGGGATTCCCATTTTTGCCTGAGCTGTCCAATGCGGCTTTTCAACTCAGCGGGTGTACATTTTTGTTTATTTTCCCTTATTTTTGCCCGAGTCTTCTATTCTGTTTTTGACTCGCCGGGATGCCCTATTTTTGCCTAGACTTACATTCTGTTTTTATGTCCAGCGGGTCATTTTTATGCGAAGTATTTTTTAACTGCATCTGAATTCACAGGGGACGGGAAGTCTTCACCATCCATGGTGCTGAGCATCAGTGCTCCACCAGAGAAAACTTTCTTTACCACGAATGGTCCTTCATAGTTCGGAGTCCATTTGCCCCTGTGGTCTGTATGAGGAGGGAGGATTCTTTTCAGCACAAGATCCCCTGCTTGGTACTCTCGGTGCCTGACTTTCTGATCAAAGGCTTTCTTCGTTCTTCTTTGATATAACTGCCCATGACAGATTGCAGCCAATCTTTTCTCTTCAATCAGACTCAGTTGTTCGTATCGGGATCAGACCCATTCTGCTTCGTTCAGCTTAACATCCATCAGTACCCGCAGGGAGGGTAATTCAACTTCAACAGGTAGGACTGCTTCCATACCATACATAAGCTGATACGGTGTTGCCCCAGTGGATGTTCTGATTGACGTGCGGTACCCATGCAAGGCAAATGGTAGCATTTCATGCCAGTCTTTGTAGGTGACTACCATCTTCTGCACAATCTTCTTGATATTCTTATTAGCTGCCTCAACAGCGCCGTTCATCTTTGGCCTATAAGGAGAAGAATTGTGGTGTTGGATCTTGAAGTCCCGGCATAGCTCTGCCATCATTTTGTTGTTTAAGTTGGAACCATTATCAGTAATGATTCGCTCGGGAACTCCGTATCGACAGATGATATCTCTCTTCAGAAATCTGGCTACCACTTGCCTTGTGACATTTGCATAGGAAGCCGCTTCAACCCACTTGGTAAAATAGTCAATGGCTACCAAGATGAATCTGTGACCATTTGAAGCAGTCGGCTCGATCTTTCCAATCATATCAATGCCCCACATAGCAAAGGGCCAGGGTCAAGACATCACATTCAAAGGATTGGGAGGCACATGCACCTTATCCGCATAAATCTGGCATTTATGGCATTTTCTGGCGTAGGCACAACAGTCTGCATCCATTGTGATCCAGTAATAACCTGATCTTAGCAATTTCTTAGCCATGGCTTGCCCTCCTGCATGGGTACGAAAGGATCCTTCGTGCACTTCGTGCATCAACAAGTCTACTTCTGTTCTATCAACGCACCTGAGGAGTACCATATCAAAGTTTCTCTTGTACAGGGAACCATCAGTATTCAGGAAGAAACTACCAGCAAGCCTTCTCAAAGTCTTCTTATCATTGGAAGATGCCCCAGATGGGTATGCTTGATCCTCCAAGAAGCATTTGATGTCGTGGAACCAAGGCTTATCATCCTTAACAACATCTGCTGTAAATACATACGCTGGTCTGTCAAGTCTGGACACTGAAATCCGAGGTACAAAGTTGGCAGCTTGAACTTTGATCATTGATGAAATGGTAGCCAGAGCATCTGCAAATTGATTCTCGTCCCGAGGGATATACTCAAGCTTAATCGTTGTAAAGAAAGTCAATAACCTCCTTGTATAATCCCTATAAGGTATCAAATGATCCTGGTGGGTGTACCATTTGCCGTTGGTTTGATTAACTACCAGAGCTGAATCTCCGAATACAGTCAATGTCTTGATCCTGAGGTCAATGGCTTCCTCAAGACCCATAATGCAAGCTTCGTATTCAGCTTCGTTGTTGGTGCAGTTAAAGGTGAGTTTTGCCGAGAAAGGCATGTGAACTCCTTTAGGCGTAATGAGTACTGCACCAACACCACGACCACTCATGTTAACAGCCCCATCAAACATCATAGTCCATTCTTCTTCCGGGTCAGGCCCTTCAGTGTGAACAGGCTCTTCATGATCTTTCGCTTTTATGAACATGATGTCTTCATCAGGGAAGTCAAATCTCATAGGCTGGTAATCATCAATAGGTTGCTCAGCAAGATATTCAGACAATACACTGCCCTTGATGGCTTTCTGAGATGTGTACTGAATGTCATATTCCGTGAGAATCATTTGCCATCTTGCAACCCGTCCGGTAAGAGTTGGCTTCTCGAAAATGTACTTGACTGGGTCCATTTTGGATATCAATAAAGTAGTGTGGGTCAACATATACTGCCTCAGTCGGCGAGCAGCCCACACTAAAGCACAGCAAGTTTTCTCGAGCAGTGAATAACGTTGTTCACAGTCGGTAAACTTTTTGCTCAGGTAGTATATTGCATACTCTTTTCGACCAGACTCGTCATGCTGGCCCAGCACACACCCCATTGACTCTTCTAATACTGTCAAGTACATTATCAAAGGTCTTCCTTCAACTGGAGGCATAAGGATTGGTGGTTCTTGCAGGTATTCTTTGATCTTGTCAAAAGCCCTCTGGCAGTCTTCATTCCACCTGACCGTCTGTTCTTTTCTTAACAGCTTGAACAAGGGTTCACAGGTTGCTGTAAGGTGAGATATGAACCTTGAGATGTAGTTCAATCTACCTAGAAACCCTCGGACTTCTTTTTCAGACTTCGGTGCAGTCATTTCTTGAATGGCTTTGACTTTATCAGGGTCAACTTCAATCCCTTTCTCGCTTACAATAAAACCCAGCAGCTTACCAGATCGCACCCCGAATGTGCACTTGTTTGGGTTCAGCTTCAGTTGGTACTTCCTCAGACGCTTGAATAACTTCAGCAGATTTACCAGGTGGTCTTCTTCTGTAAGGGACTTTGCAATCATGTCATCCACATAACACTCGATTTCCTTATGGATCATATCGTGGAATAATGTTACCATAGCCCGTTGATATGTTGCACCAGCATTCTTCAATCCAAATGGCATCACCTTGTAACAAAACGTGCCCCAGGGGGTGATGAAGGTTGTCTTCTCCATGTCTTCAGGTGACATCTTGATCTGATTGTACCCTGAAAATCCGTCCATGAAGGAGAATACCGAGAACTGAGCCGTATTATCAACCAATACATCAATGTGAGGTAATGGGAAGTCATCTTTTGGGCTGGCTCTGTTCAGGTCCTGGTAGTCAACACACATCCTCACTTTGCCGTCTTTCTTAGGCACAGGTACTATATTAGCAACCCACGGTGGATAGCTAGTTACAACAAGGAACCCGGCGTCCCACTGCTTTTGTACCTCTTCTTTGATCTTCATTGCCATGTCTGGGCGAGTGCGGCGCAGTTTCTGTTTAACCGGTGGGCAATCTTCTCTTAAAGGCAGCTTGTGCATAACAATGTCGGTGTCCAACCCTGGCATATCTTGATAAGACCAAGCAAACACATCCACATATTCCTGAAGCAGGTCAATCAGTTGTTTCTTCACTGAGTCTTGTAAACAGACCCAGATCTTAATCTCTTTCACGTCTTCATCCGTACCAAGATTGATTGTTTCAATCTCCTCCTGATGAGGAGTGATAACCTTCTCCTCTTGTCTTAACAATCTGGCTAGCTCTTCAGGAAGCTCATAGTCTTCTTCAACCCCTTCATCGGCTTGATGGATTGGATTGTCAAAGTCATACGAAGCCATAGCTGTGCTGTTGTCAGTGCGGTCTGGAAGGCACTCTCTGCAAGGGTTTAGATTGTTCATTTTAGTGATTGATTTTAATCTTGTTTAGAAAAAGTGAAATGAAGTTATCATTTTGAAAACATTGCCATTTTATTTTTGTACAAAAAGAAAAATGGAAAAAATAGTGAACGAAAAAGAAAAAGACTCATTTGCAAAAGATGTCTGATTATCATTAATTGATTTGTTTTGCACAAAATTACAGATGGCCCGATTACAAAATGAGTCTTGTCATCTTGGGCAAGATGCAAGACTTGATGCATGCTTAAAATATACAGGAAATAATAATTACTCTGCAGGAGTAACCCTTATAATTTCCTAGGAAGACCAGTTTGCGATACGGCTTCCCGGGATCCTTGGACGTATCCAGCTCTCCAGGTTGCGCTCATCTTCCGACTCATCTTCCAAGTTGTTTACTGCATCGGGGGTGAGCATCCCCCCACTGACAAAGTTGGGATTCTTAGCAGCCTCTGCTTGATCTTGTTGAGTTGGTTTGTAACCCAACCCAAATCTATCCTCTTTCTTCTCCACAGGCAACAGCTTGCCCCAACCTTGAGCATTCCCCTCCTCAACAACCTTCCTGGCTTGTTGGTAGGATGTCATGGAAGTCCCAAGCACAGCAGATGCTTCGTTGATGTTTAGGGCTTCAAAACCCTGACTCATGGTTTCATGGATCTCCCCATCCATCTCAATATACTTGTATGTAGCCAGATGGCTAACAAAGATATCTTCCTCTCCACAAATAGTAACGACTTGGCCCTCCCACTCGAATTTTTACTTCTGGTGAAGGGTTGAGGTCACGGCGCCAGCGGCGTGTATCCATGGTCTACCCAACAAACAGTTGTAGGCCGGCTGAATGTCCATCACGTAGAAGGTCGTTTTGAAAGTCTGTGGGCCAATCGTTACAGGCAACTCAATTTCTCCCAGAACTGATCTCTTAGAACCGTCAAAGGCTCTTACTACCAAGTTACTGGGGCGTAATGCCAATCCTTCATATTCCAGCTTCACAAGGGCTTTTTTAGGCAAGACATTGAGGGATGACCCTGTGTTTACCAGCACATGGGAAAGAACTGCACCCTTACACTCCATGGTAATGTGCAAAGCCTTGTTATGATTGCGACCTTCCGTAGTCAAATCAGTGTTGGTAAATCCTAGTCCATTACTAGCATTAACATTTCCAACCACAGCTTCCAACTGATTGACGGTAATCTCCTCTGGCACATAAGCTGCGTGCAAGACTTTTAATAGTGCGTTCCGATGAGCCTCGGAGCACATAAGCAATGATAAAATGGAGATCTTGGAAGGTGTCTGGTGAAGCTGGTCCACTATCTTGTAATCACTTTTCTTGATGATTCTCATGAATTCATCAACCTCTTGATCAAAAGGGGTCTTTAAAGCTTCTTTAGCAACTTGTTCTTCTTGCACCATGCTCTTCCCTTTTGCCTTGGCAGCAGCTTCTGCTTCAGCAATGGGTCTTGGAATTTGTGGGGCGAAAAGACGTCCGCTTCGAGTGAAGCCTCCGCCTCCCCCCACATTGTCTATTTGTGGTGAAGAAGTTGATGATTCAAGAGTGATTTTCTGTCCTTCGCAGTATAGATCGGAGCCGTAATGCCAAGGGATGGCATTACTGCTTTCATAATGTACTGGCCCAGGCACCGTGATAGTGACTGGACTGATAGCAGCTGCAGAAGGGACCATGATAGTATGTGGATCATAGTATATTGTAACTGGTGCTCTGACAGGAGCGGCATTCTGTGAGTTGTAGGCAGAGTCATTCGCAGGATCATAATAAATTGTAACCGTTGAGACACTTTCATTGTTTGTTGTTGGTATTGTAGGAGACACTGTTGACTGGATGGATGCTGTTGTTGTAGGAGATTCCGAATGAAGGGGTGCTGAAGTTGTAGGAGGGATGTTTGTTGATGTTTGGTCCGTTGAAGTGACAGATGAAGCATTTGTTGATGAGATTGAAGAGTTGTTTGGAACAATGGTTGTTGTAGTTGTAGAAGACTCGGGAATTGTTGTTAAGGAGATTGCTGGATTGGTAGGTATTGATGTTGTGATTTGAAGCAGGCCACTCTGGATGAGACCATCTATGCCTTCTCTCAAGTTATCACACCCATTCACTGAAATGTTGCAATAAGCACACCCTAGCTCACATCCCGGGAACATTTGACATTCAAGGAGTTGAGCTTTAATCTCTACCAAGGGTGTCCGAATCTGACCCACACTGGTTATCAAGTAAGACGGCTTATCTTCTTCAATAGCATTGATTCTCGGTCCACCGTGGTTGGGCATAGGGTTCTTGTTAACATTTGGTGGGGGTGCAAAGTTTAGGGCCTTGGAATCCACTAGGTCTTGTACTTTCATGTGCAAAGCTCTGCACTTCTCTGTACTGTGGCCAGGTGCATTTGAGTGAAAAGCACATCTGGCGCTGGCGTCATAATTTCTGGGCAGACTGGCAGGATCTGGAGGCGCCAATGTCCTTAGCTCAACCAGGTTGAGTTTCAGGAGTTGTGGCAATAACGTGGCATAAGGCATAGGGATCGGATCGATCACCCTATTGGCCTGAGATGGTCTCTGTTGATACGGTCTTTGCTGATTGTTGTTGTTGGGGTTGTTGTTGTTATAATTTCTCTGAGGTGGATACTGAGTTTGTTGCTGGTAATGGGTTTGTTGCTGTGGTTGATATACTGGTTGCTGAGGAAGTGGAGAGGGAATGGTGACTGCTGCCACTGACCTATGAACATATTGTGGTCTGCCCCTGCTGGCCTGAATAGCATTAGTCTCACCAGTTCTTCTTGGACCTACAAAAGGTTTTCTGGGGTTGCTGGACGAGCTTGCACCGTTGTCAGAAATCTTGCCCATCTTCAATAGGCTCTCAATTCTTTCCCCGGCTATGACCACGTCAGCAAAGCTAGTGGAAGAAAAGGCAGCTAGCCTGTCAATGTATGTCCCTTGGAGGGTGTTCATAAACATATCAGCCATTTCCCTCTCTGACATGGGTGGCTGGACAGCAGCAGCAAGCTGTCTCCATCTCTGGGCGTACTCCCGGAAGCTTTCCCTGGATGATTGAGACATTCCCATCAGGAGGGTCCTGTTGGGAGCCATATCCAAGTTGTACTGGTATTGTCTGATAAAGGCCTCAGCCAAGTCCTTCCAGCATCTAATGGTTGCTCTAGTCAAGTGAGAGTACCATTCCCTTGAAGCTCCCGTTAAGTTATCCTCAAAATAAAACATCCATAGCTTTTCATACATGGTATATGCCTTCAGCCTCCCCAGAAAGGATTGTAAATGGGTTCTGGGACAGGAAGTTCCGTTGTACTTCTCAAAGCATGGAGGTTTAAATTTGTGGGGAATCCTGACCCCGTCCACTAGACCCATGTCCATAACATCAAAGCCCAAAGAATTCTGGGACTCTAGGGATCTCAGTTTCTCAGCAATCTCATCTAGCCTTCTGTCATAGGCTTCCTCCCCAGCTCCCATCACTGTAAATTGATCCTCCTGGGGGTCTTCTTGTAATACTCTGCCTACAGTGGCAGTCCCTTGCACATTAACAGGGATGTTGATCTCTGGATGAAGGTGGGGTCCATAGACTGGAGGATTAACATGAGGCTGAACCCTCTCATTATTGCTTGTCCCCCCAGTCCCTAGATGGGGTTCCTCCTGGGTCTGCCTTTCTACCAGTGCTCTTAATCTTTCTTGGCTCTGTGCCAATCCATTCATCACCTCCATAAACTGGGTCATCTGATTCCTCATTTCCAGTCTCTCATTGGCCATTTGAGTCCTGACCTCTGTAAGGTCCTGCTGTACTTGGTCCATTTGTATGCCCGGAAGGTTGTTGCGGGTGGGATATATGTGTGGACGGTTGAGTGGGAACACCCGACGTCGAGCAATAGTTCCTGAACCACAACAGAGTTAGTAACAACAAAACAAAAACCTACAAAACAAAAACAAAAGTTAGTATGCAATGCAGTATGCCTATTTGTTTCCAAAGTATCCGGCTTGGCACTTGGTTTTGACCTTTCCAGACCCCTGAGGAAGATGCTTTTGATGTTGCTTGGAAGAAAAAAAACTCATATGAAACAAACTAATGAATATATTACAAATGGAAAAACATACATAGTTTGTTTTTTTTACAATACATGCCCTCTAAGGGGTCAAAATACAACATAAGAAAGAGAAAAGTACATGAAATGAAAGCAACAACAAGCAAAAGTCAAACACCAAGACCAAACTCATCCTCCTGGACCTCCTTCAAAAGTGCTTCAGTCACAGGGTCAGCCGGATGCTCTGTAAGATTCCTGATGAGAAGATTCCTGGTGGCAATAGCTGCAGTTAGCTTCTTGTGTCTGCTCTGGTCCTTTGACCTCTTCACACCAGCTCTGAATTTCAATTCTGAGATCTCCCTCTGGGCTGCTACTAGGGCTTCCTGCTGCTCCTTTGCATTAGCCTCCAACTGCTCAATCTTGTCCTGAGTTCTCTTATCCTCCTGAGTGCGAGCTTCAGTGATCCTGACCCACCTAGCTTGGCTCTCCTTCAGATAAAGATCAGTCCTAGCCCTCTGGAACTGGGCCTCTTTGCAGGCATTCTTCAAAATCTGTTCTCCAGCCCTTGACTTCTTGATGTAGTCTTTTGACTTTTCAATCCTGGCTAGAAGCTCCACCTTTAGCTTTTCTAACCTTTCAATGTCCAGCCGACCATCACTCCTCTCCCAGAGGGTTCTCTTCAAGGCTTCGGACAAATTCTCATTTCTCTCTTTGAGCTTCTCAAACTCTTCCAGGCTGACAGTGGCTGGAGGTGGTGCTGTGGAGGGTCTAGGCACATCTTCAAGGGTGAAGGGCATCCCAGAAACTTGAGCCCTGGCATGAGACCACTCATAGTACTGAGCTGAGGCCACATTGTTGCATCTCCCAAGAATGGTTACCCCTTTAGTCTGGAAATTGTCCTAAGCCCATGATGCTTGCCTGACAATAGCCAGATTAGGCTTGATCTCACAATAAAGAGTCTCAGCTAGATCTTGCACTTTAGGAGGGTGAACCAATGCATAGCCCAGTTGTCTTTTGAATAGTAGAGGGTTGTAGTTGATGCAACCCTTCACTCCTATCAGAGGTACATTGGGGAACTGCCCACAACTAGTAATGATGTCTCTGCCCTTAGTGCTCTGAGTGCACCACCTGATATCATCTGAGGTTAAAGCAACAAGCCTCCTAGCCCAATTCTTCTGCTGGTGAGGGTTCAAGAATGCATCAGTCTTTGGCAAATGTTTGAGCAGCCAGGTATGGAACAAAGGAGCACAGCATCTCACTAATCTTCCCCTTTGCTTTTCATTCCTTTGGTGGACAGAGTAATAGAAATCTCCCAGTAAGGTGGGCACTGGGTTCCTCATAATGAAAAGATGGATTGCATTCTTGCTAATGAACTTAGGCTCATCTGCAAATAATATCACCCCATATATGCCAAGGGCTAATAATGCACAGACTGCCTTCCACTCCCCCAAGGAGGCCTTCAGAATAGCCTGAGAGGTCAAGAAATCCAAGTGTAGGCCAGAGATTCCAGCCTTTGCTGTCATGTTCTGCCCAATCAGAACTGGTTCCAGATACAATGCCTTTGCCACCTCTTCATTACTAGGGAAAGCCATCTCAGGGTTGAAGGGGACTCCACCCCTGATAGGTACACCAATCAGTGATGAATACTCTTCCAACAAAGGTCCCAACTGAAAATCCTGGAAGGTGAAGCACCTCAGAGGGGGATCATAGAACTACAGGCAGGTATGAATCAAGCTCCTTTGTGAAGGGTCCAAATCCATAACCACATCAAGGATTCCTCCATAATGTTCTCTGAATAGCGGTATATGGTCTGGAATAATCAGGGCCTGGATCTTCCTGATGCCAGCTAGCTCAGGCTCAAAGAAATGATAGGAGATGTTGCTCTTCTTAGGCGCCATGTTGCTAAAGAACAGATGCTGAAGATGATGACTGATGCTAAAAGATGGGCCACAGACAGGCTGAGACTGGTGATGCAGGTGACTGAAGCGGGTAGCAGATAAGAAATAGCTGAAGCTAATACTGGTGAAGATAGGTCTATGCAGATGAAGGGGTCAAAACCAAGCCAAAATATAGTATGGATACCCTGAAAAACAAATAAGCAAATGTCAAATGATGCAATGATGATGTATGCAGATGATATGCAAGGGTTTGTGATCAAGCTGGATCTGATTAACTGCCTTGGTATGAGTCCATATATGTTCAAGAAATCCAGATAGAGGTTCATAAGTCCAGTAACCAAGGTGGGGGACTCAAATAAAGAGTCACATGTCCAGGGTTAAAAATCACAAGAACTGTTCCAAAATGGAGTACTCTTAATCAAAACAAAGTAACAGGGTATGTTGAGGTCAAGGGTACCTACAAACCTGTAAAGAGCCCAACCCCCTCACAGGTGATGTTCTAAAACAAAGATCCTTAGACTTGGATCAGTTATGAGAAGTGTAAACACTTCTAACCCGGAGGTACAGTGTTTACAATAACCATAAAAGATCCTCCTCTAATTCACCTCAGTTTCTGAAGGTCAATACTAAAGGTCATCCAGACTTAGCAGGCTTCCCAGATAGCCCTAGCAGTACAGGAAATCTGTAGCACAGAGTTCTCAAGAAGAAACCCATATCTGAACCGTGTTTCATATTCCCGCACCAGACCGAAATGGAATGGGAAAGAACATGAACCACTCTAGCCTAGGTGTCACTCAGGTCCCAGGTATAGGACCTCAACTCTCAAATAGAACCCCCACCCACCAAAACAGAAACAACAGATCCAGCCAGAACAGTAAGACAGTATGATGTATATAAAACTGTAAAGAAAGCAGTAAACAAACTGTACATAAAGCAATAAATAAAACAAATATACAAACACAAATAGCACATAACACCCCAGTAAACACAAATCAAACAAGCGCTAGGAGGAACCCACAAAAAGAACCAGAAGCCCTGGTTACAGTATAAGGGTCCCCAGCAGAGTCGCCAAGCTGTCGCTCCCGATAAATGGGAATGGCCCCAGATAAAGGTACAGACGCGAACGGTCGGCGAAAAGAGGAATGAGAACACACAGGAGTGAACTCAAAAAGACAAAAGTCGCCATCTAGGCATTTTTATCCCGGAGGAAAGGTAATGCTGCATAGACCTAAGAAAGATATGGACAAGACGGTTGCGAACCAGAGAGACTGAGAAAGGGGGTTAGTTACAACCTGGGAAGGTATTAGCACCCAGATTGTCCGTCGTACTCGACGGGATCCACGCTTAAAAGATTTGTGTTTTAAAGGGGTAGTGTCAGTGCAATTTGTGTATAAAAGAGCTGGAAAAAGATGTACAGGTGTCAGTGTAAGAGAAGTGAAGTGTATAAGTGAAGTGTCAGTGTAAGAACAAAGATGAAATGCTCATGATAATGAGGCTAAAGAATAAAGCTAGAAGAGGGGGAATATACAAAGACTTTTGTTCGATAACTGTTAAGTTATGCCTACGTATCCTCTCGTGCAATGAGGAAGTCAGAACACCGTAGTTCGACCCAAAGAGACTGAAAGATGAATTGACTTGTGAACTGCTTGCTTGTCTATGCTCAAGTGTATGACCTGTCTGGCTCAGGTGCAAACTGTCTTGCATTAGACGGAAGAAGCAAGTTCTCGTTTATGAGTGAATGGGATGAGAAAAGAATCCCGGAGGAGACGATTATTGTTTGTTTTTGAGTTTTCAGTCTTTTATTACTTTTGAAAGTTTGTCATAAGTTAATGAGCTTAAGCCTAAACCAATGGGTTAGTAAACTCATCACATCTTCCCTCTGATTAGGGGTAATGAGAATACCTTAAGTGTGAAGTCAGCTTCTCACACTTAATCACCATGGTGTAGGATTAAGATCATTAACCTACTTGTGATTATTTAGATGTTTTTGTGGTTTTTTGTTTAGTGTTAAGTAATGAGATTAAGCCATAATCAGGGATTAAACAGACTCATTACACCATCCTAATAGAAGGATAATAGATGAGAATGTTTAAGCTGAGGAAAGCTCCTCAACTTAACCCATGATTAGGGATTAAACTCATGACAAAACAAAGCCTTTGTTAAGTGGATTTTAATTAGTGATAAGATGATGAAGTGATTTTTAGGGTTTGTAAGACAACTTGAAGGGGACTTGTCCATTAACACTAGAGTTAGTCCTTCTTAACCAATTAAGGAAGAATTAGAACCCTAATGCAAGGCCCAAGTTACAAGCTTGATGTCTTGATGATTTTTTTTAAGTGGATTGATTAAAGGATTTAAACACATTAAGGGTTTAACACTTAGGATTAAAGTTATACACTCCATCCTAATAGAAGGATGCAGGCATAAGCTTAATCACAAAGCCTTAAAGCCTTTAGGGTTTAGTCCCTGATTATGAGATGAGAAGAGAAGACTCAATGAGACACAAAGGTAAAATCTAAATGGGGGACTAATCAAAACCCTAATTATTGTCATGCTTGGTTGTTCCTAAGGTTTGTGAGGTTTACAAGAGACATCTTCAGAGGAACCACCAGGAAGCAGATGAAAGGAGCAAAGAGAAAGCAAAGTAACTTGCTTCATTCAAGAAGTCAAGTCACTTGAGGAAAGAAAGTAATAAGAAGAAGAAAGAGCAAGCTCAATCTCAAACACAAGATAAAATGCAGCAATGATGCATAAGAGAGATGAAAAGAAATTGTGAGAAGTGAAGGCAAATTCACCTCTCAAAGTGACTTACCACCTGAAAAGTTAGTGAAAGAAATGCAATGCAATGCAAAATGAAATGAAATGACATGATGCAAGTCAAAACCAGAGGCATACACATGATGTTAATGATGCTATGAGATGATGCAAATATGAAACAAAACACGGGGATGATCATACAAACTTATGGATGCAAATGAAGCAAGTTTAGAACCATGATCATACATGAAAAGTTATGAAATGCAAATGACATACAACATGGCAAATGAAATATGCAATGATCAAACATACTTATATCATGTCTTAAGATGTCAAATGAATCAAATGGATGCACAAAATGCTATGACAAGTCATGGTATGCAAGCAAATGCAAGATGGATGCATATGGAAGCCCAAATTAGGGTTTATGATCAATGCAACAAGCAAAAATCAAAACCAGAAGCAAACATCAAGATAAAAAATTGAAAATGCACTCAAAGGAACCCTAACCCTATGCAAACTCATTACCCAAAGGAGGGGATCCAACTCTTAACCTAATGAGAGTTATGAAATTCCTAAGATTTCTAGGGTTTTAGGGTGCCTTGACAAGAAAAATGTCAAACAAATTGAAAATGTAAGATCAAATCATGCCAATTTAATCTCACAATCTACATGATATGCAAGACACAATGCAACAAGAACCAAAGTCCAATTCTCAAAAACTAGGCAGAAATGAATTTTCAAAGATTGGATCAAAATAATGCTTTGAAATGAAATTAATTCCATGGAAAATTGTCAAAATGCATCAAGATCAAAAAAGAAATTTGGTTTGAAGTTTGGACAATGTTTCTAAATGATTTTAAAGGTTTCATGAATTTTTTTGTGATTTTTAAATACCTAAAAGTATTTTTAATTAATTAATTCTCATTAATTAATTAAAAATAAACTTTTAAATGATTTAAAAATATTTTTTAATGCAAAAATAAAAAATAAAAATGTTTTTGGTTTCTGAAAATTAATAAAAGTTTGTACAAAAATTTTCAGAATTTTTAAAATTGTTTTACTATTTTAAATAAAATGCACAAATTAAATGAATAAAAATGTAAATAAAACTAATTAAATGAGAAGTATGCAGGATGGAAGGCTCAGATTGAAACTGGGGAAGGGCCTGTTGACTTGGCGCGTAATCCAATGGTCACAATTCAAATCTGGTTAATTAACTAATTAAACCTAATTAATTAAGTTAAATGGAAATTATGAATTAATGATATGATCTAAGCCATTGGTCCACACGCGGGAAACATAATCCTAGGGTCCAGATTCAAAACACACTAATTACTCAGCTAAACCCTAATTAGGGCAAACTAACCTCAGGCGGTCGGAACAGTGGTTCCGGTCGTCTTCTCCGGCGGGTCGAAAACCCTAGAACATGCTACAGGCCACCATTCATCAAATTGAAGCCAGGGAAATGATCCTCTACCCAAACCCCATTCAAATCACCCTTCAAACAACATTTATCATCCAAAAACAGAGAGAATCGAATCAAACAAGTTTCACGGGTGAAGTTTCAGAGCATCAATACATCCTCATTTTCAATTTCAAACACATCATTATGATCAGCACAACATACACTTTCATTTTATAACAAGAAAAACAAGTTCTGTGAGAAAGTGTTCTTGGCCATACCTGAGCTGGAAAGCTTCAATGGTGAGCTTCCAGAACCTCCCACTTGTGCAAATGAACTCCCTTGGCCCTTCTGAACTCAACGGAATGCCTCAAAACTCTTGTTGATGGCTGATTTGTGAAGGTGAGTTCTGGTGTAGCAGATTTCACAGTTATGTTCTAGAGGGTTTCAAGCTGTTTTCATGGTGGATTCTGGTTCTTTGGAGTATGTATGATTTATTGGTGAGGAGAAAATGAGGGTTTGATGGCTGTATAGAGAGATTCAAAGAAGAGGAGTTTTTTGACAGTTTTGGAATGTGCTCTGTTGTGTGTGTTTCAGGCTTGCTCTCTTCTTGCTTTATGACTCTTAGACAATCCCAGCAATCTAGGAGGGCAGGTGTACACTGTGGGATTGGTATGGGAGGATTGGCCAAAAAGTCAAGTTGATTTGTACTTGCAGCATGGGCTATGGCAGAAGCAATCTAGAGGCTTGTCTTGCCTCAACTTGAGTCAAGGATGACCCTTGGATGGCTCATGAAAGTCTGCTGCATTTGGATCATGAGTTGAGAGAGATTTTGCAACTTGCCCACTTGTGTTATTTCATGATTTTGGCCATGTGAATGTGAGAACTCTTGCTGGATTTTTGATGTGGGATGCTTCACTAGGTCATGACAATGCATTGAGACCAGCTAGTGATCACATAACTCCTTTGAGAATGATTTTGCCAAAAATCCCTCTTTGCATTTCCATGAAAAATGACTTATGGATATTTGAAAATCAAGGCACAAAAATGAGAAATCCCTTGGGCCAATTCTGATTTTAGGTCATGTATGATCATGTTGTGAGGTTTAGAAGTCCATTTGGTGACTCAATTTGCCTTGACAAGTGAATTTGCAATTTTTCCTCTTTGGTGGAAACTTTGAAATTTTGTGATTTTAGCCAACTTTGACAAGCCATAACTTTTGATCCATAATGAATTAGGTCATGTTCTTGTACTTTTTGAAAAGGGAATGATCCATTCTACAACTTTCATGACCAAAGTTTTTCCATTTGAAGCATTTTTGAATCAAAAAGTAAAGGTTGAAAAAGTTTCCTAAAATGGCAATTTCATTAAAAGTCAAACTTTCCCAAAAAGTCAACTTTGCAAAAGACTTGAAATTCTTCAATTTTGTGAACTTCCCACTTCTTCTATGATCAAATAAAGATCATATACAATCAAAATGATGAAGAACACCCTTTGGTTGGGTCATTGGGGGCCTCAGATGCCCTGATTTTGCACTGACTTGCTTGAAAAGTCAACTCTTGATCAGATGACTTTCCCAGGGAATTTCTTCATGAAAATTGATATGCATACTCCCTATACCATATAGAAACCAATAGAAACAAGAATGACCAAAAAATTTGGAGTTATGGCCTCTGAAACCAAAACCCTAATTTTAGGTCATCTGTGCAGTCAAGCCTGGCTCTGCTTCCATACCTTCCTCAGTTCTTGTGATTTTTGACATTCTTGACTTTGAGAGGATATAATATGATGTTTGAACATACATGGACCCCTTTGAAGTGATTGATGACCTTTGGAGTGGCTCAAGAAGCTCTTGGATTGCTCAGATCACAAACCCTAGATGCAGATGACTTTGAACCAATGCAATGAGTCAAAAATGTGGTATGAGATGCTATGATTGAGTTTATGCATATGAGGAGATCACAAGCCATGGTGTGAATGGGTGAGGGAAAATTTGGGGTGTTTACACTTCTAACATCTTTCATGATCAAATAAAGATCATACACAATCAAAATGATGATGAACACCCTTTGGTTGGGTCATTGGGAGCCTCAAATGCCCTGATTTTGCACTGACTTGCTCAAAATGTCAACTCTTGATTAGATGCCTTCCCCATGGAATTTCTTCATGAAAATTGATATGCATGATCCCTATACCATATAGAGACCAATAGAAACAAGAATGACCAAAAAATTTGGAGTTATGGCCTTTGAAACCAAAACCCTAATTCTAGGTCATCTGTGCAGTTAAACCTGGCTCTGCTTCCATGCCATTCTCAGTTCTTGTGATTCTTTGACTTCCTTGACTTTGTGAGGATATAATATGATGCTTGAACATACATGGACCCCTTTGAAGTGATTGATGACCTTTGGAGTGGCTCAAGAAGCTTTTGGATAGCTCAGATCACAAACCCTAGATGCAGATGACTTAGAAGCAATGCAGTGGATCAAAAATGCAATATGAGATGCTATGATTGAACTTATGCATATAAAATGATCACAAGCCATGGTGTGAATGGGTGAGGGCAAATTTGGAGTGTTTACACATCTTTAACAGCATCTGCTGAGAATACGTATGCTGGTCTATCAAGTCTGGATACTGAGATCCGAGGCACAAAGTTAGCAGCTTGAACTTTGATCATAGATGAAATGGTAGCCAGAGCATCTGCAAACTGATTCTCGTCTCGAGGGATATACTCAAGCTTGACTGTTGTGAAGAAAGTCAATAACCTCCTTGTATAATCCCGATAAGGTATTAGATGATCTTGGTGGGTGTACCATTTGCCGTTGGTTTGATTAATTACCAGAGTTGAATCTCCGAACACAGTCAAAGTCTTGATCCTGAGGTCAATGGCTTCCTCAAGACCCATAATACAAGCTTCGTATTCAGCTTCGTTGTTAGTGCAGTTAAAGGTGAGTTTTGCCGAGAAAGGCATGTGAACTCCCTTAGGTGTAATGAGTACTGCACCAACACCACGACCATTCATGTTAACAACCCCATCAAACATCATAGTCCATTCTTATTCCGGGTCAGGCCCTTCGGTGTGAATAGGCTCTTCATGATCTTTTGCTTTTATGAACATGACGTCTTCATCAGGGAAGTCAAATCTCATAGGTTGGTAATCATCAATGGGTTGCTCGGCAAGATAATCAGACAATACACTGCCCTTGATGGCCTTTTGAGATGTGTATTGGATGTCATATTCCGTGAGGATCATTTGCCATCTTGCAGCCCGTCCGGTAAGTGCTGGTTTCTCAAATATATACTTGACTGGGTCCATCTTGGAGATCAATAAAGTGGTGTGGGTCAACATATACTGTCTTAGTCGGCGAGCAGCCCACGCTAAAGCACAACAAGTTTTCTCGAGCAATGAATAACGTTGTTCACAGTCGGTAAACTTTTTGCTTAGGTAGTATATTGAATACTCTTTTCGATCAGACTCGTCATGCTGGCCCAACACACACCCCATTGACTCTTCTAATACTATCAGGTACATGATTAGAGGTCTTCCTTCAACGGGAGGCATAAGGATTGGAGGCTCCTGTAGATATTCCTTGATTTTGTCAAAAGCCCTCTGACAGTCTTCATTCCACCTGACCGTTTTTTCTTTCCTTAACAACTTGAACAAGGGCTCACAAGTTGCTGTAAGGTGAGATATGAACCGTGAAATGTAGTTCAATCTACCTAGAAACCCCCGAACTTCTTTTTCCGTCTTTGGTGCAGGCATCTCTTGAATGGCTTTAACTTTGTCAGGGTCAACTTCGATCCCTTTCTCACTTACAATAAATCCCAGTAGCTTACCAGATCGCACCCCGAATGTGCACTTGTTTGGGTTTAGCTTCAATTGGTACTTCCTCAGACGCTTGAATAGTTTCAACAGATTTACCAGGTGGTCTTCTTCTGTGAGGGACTTGGAAATCATGTCATCCACATAACATTCAATTTCTATGTGGATCATGTCATGGAATAACGTTACCATAGCCCGTTGATAAGTGGCACCAGCATTCTTCAATCCGAATGGCATCACCTTATAACAGAATGTGCCCCAGGGTGTGATGAAAGTTGTCTTTTCCATGTCTTCAGGTGACATCTTGATCTGATTATATCCTGAAAATCCGTCCATGAAGGAGAACACCGAGAACTGAGCCGTATTGTCGACCAATACATCAATGTGAGGTAATGGGAAGTCATCTTTCGGGCTGGCTCTGTTCAGGTCCCGGTAGTCCACACACATCCTCACCTTGCCATCTTTCTTAGGCACAGGTACAATATTAGCAACCCACGGCGGATAGCTAGTCACAGCAAGGAAACCGGTGTCCCACTGCTTTTGTACCTCTTCTTTTATCTTCATTGCCATATCCGGGCGAGTACGACGCAACTTCTGTTTTACTGGCGGGCAATCTTCTTTCAGCGGCAGCTTGTGCATGACAATGTCGGTGTCCAACCCTGGAATATCCTGATAAGACCAAGCAAAAACATCCACATATTCCCGAAGCATGTCAATCAGCTGCTCTTTCACTGAATCTTGCAGGCGGGCCCCGATCTTAACTTCTTTCATGTCTTCTTCCGTACCAAGATTAACCGTCTCAACCTCCTCCTGATAAGGAGTGATAACCTTCTCCTCTTGCCTCAACAACCTGGCTAGCTCTTCAGGTAGCTCATAATCTTCTTCAACCCCTTCATCAGCTTGATTGACTGGATTGTCAAAGTCATACGAAGTCATAGAAGTGTTGTTGTCGGTGCAGTCTGAAGGGCACTTTCTGCAAGGGTTTAGATTGGTTTATTTTAGTGACCAGTTTTATCTTATTTAGAAAAAGTGAAAATGAAGTTATTTATTCTGAAAAACATTGCCATTTTATTTTTGTACAAAAAGAAAAAATGAAAAACAGTGAGCGGAAAAGAAAAGACTCATTTGCAAAAGATGTCCTGATATTCATTAATTGATCTTTGCACAAAATACAAGATGGCCCGATTACAAAATCAGTCCTGACATCTTGGGCAAGATGCAGGACTTGATGCATGCTTTAAAATACAGGAAATAATAATTACTCTGCAGGAGTAACCCTTATAATTTCCTGGGAAGACCAGTTTGAGACATGGCTCCCCGGAATCCTTGGACGTATCCAGCTTTCCAGGTTGCGCTCGCCTTCTGACTCATCTTCCGAGCTATTCACAGCATCTGGGGTGAGCATCCCCCCGCTGACAAACTTGGGCTCTTTTGCAGCCTCTGGTTGATCTTGTTGAGTTAGTTTGTAACCCAACCCAAATCGATCTTCTTTCTTTTCCACGGGCAACAGCTTGCCCCAGCCTCGGGCGGTACCTTCCTCAACAACCTTCCGGGCTTGCTGATATGACGTGATGAAAGTTCCCAGTACAGCAGATGCTTCATTAATGTTGAGGGCCTCAAACCCCTGACTCATGGTTTCATGGATCTCCCCATCCATTTCTATGTACTTATATGTAGCCAGCTGGCTAACAAAGATGTCCTCCTCCCCACAGATGGTGATGATCTGGCCTTCCCACTCGAATTTCAACTTCTAGTGAAGGGTAGACGTAACAGCGCCAGCGGTGTGGATCCAGGGTCTACCCAACAGACAGCTGTAGGCCGGCTGTATGTCCATCACAAAGAAGTTAGTTTTAAAGGTCTGCGGGCCAATCAACACAGGTAGATCAATCTCCCCAAGCACTGATCTTTTAGAGCCATCAAATGCTCTCACCACCAAATTACTCGGACGCAATGCCAAGCCATCATACTTCAGCTTCACTAAGGCTTTCTTTGGTAGAACATTGAGCGATGACCCAGTGTCCACCAGTACATGAGACAGAACAGCACCCTTGCTTTCCAAGGTGATATGCAAAGCCTTGTTATGGTTGCGTCCCTCAGTTGTTAAGTCAGCATTGGTAAAGCCCAGTCCATGACTGGTGTTGACATTTGCAACCACAATTTCTAGCTGATTAACAGTAATCTCCTCTGGCACGTATGCTGCGTGAAGGACTTTCAACAATGCGTTCCTGTGAGCTTCGGAACACATCAACAGTGATAATATGGATATTTTGGAGGGTGTTTGGTGAAGCTGGTCCACCACCTTGTAATCACTCCTCTTTATGATTCTCATGAACTCGTCTACATCTTTTTCAAAGGATGTCTTCTGAGTTTCCTTGGTGGTTGGCTCTTCAGATACCACACTCTTTCCTTTTGCTTTGGCAGCAGCTTCTGCTTCAACATTAGGTCTTTGTGTTTGTGAGGCAAAAAGGCGTCCGCTTATGGTGAAGCCTCCGCCTCCCCCAACATTATCAATTTGTGGAGAAGAGATTGATGAATCCAGAGTGATTTTCTCCCCGTTGCAGTAGAGATCAGAGCCATAATGCCAGGGTATGGCATTACTGTTTTCATAAGGAACTGGTCCAGGTACCGTAATGGTGACCAGACTGATTGTTGCAGAGGAGGGTACTGTAACGGTGTGCGGATCATAGTAAATTGTGACTGGTGATCTGGCAGGAGGTGCCACGGTTTGTTGTTGGAAATTGCTGCTGGGAGGAACATTTGATGGGTCATAATAGATTGTAACTGTTGAGACATCTTCATTAATTTTCGCTGGCGTTGTAGAAGATTCTGCTAATAAAATGGATGATGACGTTGTAGAAGAAATGGTTGTTGAATTTTGACTTGTTGAAGTGATGGACGAAGTAATTGCTGGTGATACTGATGAATCGGTAGGAATGATTGTTGTTGCTGTTGTAGGAAAATTTGTTATTGAAGGTATGATTGTTGATTTTGTAGGAGATTCTGGGATTGTTGCTAAAGGAATTGGTGGATTTGTAGGTGCCGTTGTTGAAATATGAAGGATACCATCCTTAATAAGACCATCTATGCCGCTTCTTAGCCTTTCGCACCCATTGACTGCAATGTTGCAATATCCACAGCCGAGTTCACACCCGGGGAACACTTGGCACTCTAAAAGCTGAGCTTTAATTTCAACCAATGGTGTTCGAATTTGTGCAATACTGGTGATCAAGGTGGATGGTTTGTCTTCCTCAATGGCATTAATCCTAGGCCCGCCATGATTAGGCATAGGATTTCTGTTGACATTCGGAGGAGGTGCAAAGTTGAGGGCTTTAGAATCCACCAAATCTTGAACTTTCATTTATAATGTTCTGCACTTCTCAGTATTGTGACCAGGTGCGTTGGAGTGAAAGGCACACCTGGCGTTGACATCATAGTTCTTTGGGAGGTTGAGAGGATCTGGTGGTGCCAACGTCCTTAACTTAACCAAGTTAAGCTTTAGGAGTTGCGGCAATAAGGCAGCATAAGGCATAGGGATAGGGTCAATCACCCTATTTGCTTGTGATGGTCTTTGTTGAAAAGGACGTTGCTGTTGGTTGCTATTGTTGTTGTTGTAGGTTCTCTGTTGCGGATACTGAATTTGCTGTTGATATTGTGGTTGTTGTTGTTGAGGATATGCTGATTGCTGAGGAATCGGAGCTGGAATGGTGACTGCTGCTACTGACCGGTGAACATACTGAGGTCTGCCCCTGCTTGTATGAATGGAATTGGTCTCACCGGCTCTTCGGGGTCCCACAAAAGGCTTCCTGGGATTATTGGATGAACTTGCACCACCGTCAGAAATCTTACCCATTTTTAATAGACTTTCAATCCTTTCACCAGCTATGACGACATCAGCAAAGCTGGTAGAGGAAAAGGCAGTCAGTCTATCAATATAGGTTCCTTGCAGAGTATTCATGAACATGTCAGCCATTTCTCTTTCTGACATGGGTGGTTGGACAGCAGCAGCAAGCTGTCTCCAACTTTGGGCATATTCCCTGAAGCTTTCTCTGGAAGATTGAGACATTCCCATTAGGAGGGTCCTGTTAGGAGCCATGTCCAGATTGTATTGATATTGCCTGATGAATGCTTCATCTAAGTCCTTCCAGCATCTGATGGTAGCTCTGGTCAAGTGTGAATAAAGATACACGGGCCTGTTGTACTTTAACAGGGTTTAGAAATGAAAAATGGGCTTGTTGTACTTAAATAGGGTTTGGAAATGAAAAAAGGGGGTCTGTTGTTCTTAAACAGAGCTTTGAAATGAAAAAGGGGCATGTTATACTTAAATAGGGCTTGGAAAGAAAAGGGGTTTGTTGTACATAAACAGAGCTTGGAAAGAAAAAGAGGTCTGTTGTATTTAAACAAGGTTTGAAAATGAAAAAGGGGGGTCTGTTGTACTTAAACATGGCTTGGAAATGAAAAATGGGTCTGTTGTACTTAAACAGGACTTGGAATGAAAAAGGGGCCTGTTGTAGTTAAACTTGGCTTGGAGATGAAAAAGGGGACTGTTGTACTTAAACAGGGCTTGAAAATGAAAAAAAGGGGGGCAATTGTACTTAAACAAGGCTTGGAAATGAAAAATGGGTCTGTTGTACTTAAATAGGGCTTGGAAATGTAAAAAGGGGGCCTGTTCTACTTAAACAGGGCTTGGAAATGAAAAAAGGAGGCCTGTTGTACTTAAACAGGGCTTGGAAATGAAAAAAGGGCTTGTTGTACTTAAACATGGCTTGGAATGAAAAAGGGGCCTATTGTACTTAAACAGGGCCTGGAAATGAAAAAGGAGTCTGTTGTACTTAAAGGGGGCTTGTAAATGAAATAAGGGGGCCTGTTGTACTTAAACAGAGCTTGGAAATGAAAAAGAGTCTCTAGTACTTAAACAAGCTTGTAAATGAAAAAAGGGGGCCTGTTGTACTTAAACAGGGCTTGGAAATGAAAAAGGGGTATGTTGTACTTAAACAAGACTTGGAATGAAAAGGGGCCTGTAATACTTAAACAGGGCATGGAAAGGAAAAGGGGTTTGTTTTACATAAATAGGGCTTGGAAATGAAAAAAATGGGTCTGTTGTACTTAAATAGGGCTTGGAATGAAAAAGGGGAAAGTTGTACTTAAACAGGGCTTGGAATAAAAAATGGACATGGTGTACTTAAACAGTGTTTGGAAATGAAAAAGGGGTCTGTTGTACTTAAACAGGGATTGGAAATGAAAAAAGGGGACATGTTGTACTTAAACAAGGCTTGGAAATGAAAAAAGGGGGCCTGTTGTACTTAAACAAGGCATGGAAATGAAAAAAGGGCTTGTTGTACTTAAACAGGGCTTGAAATGAAAAAGGGGCCTGTTGTACTTAAACAGGGCTTGGAAATGAAAAAGGGGTGTGTCGTACTTAAAGAAGCTTGGAAATGAAAAAAGGGGGCTTGTTGTAATTAAATAGGGTTGGAAAGGAAAAAGGGGTATGTTGTACTTAAATAGGGCTTGTAATGAAAAAGGGGCCTGTTGTACTTATAAAGGGCTTGGAAATGAAAAAGGGGTCTGTTGTACTTAAATAGGGCTTGGAAATGTAAAAAGGCGGCATGTTGTACTTAAACAGGGCTAGGAAAAGAAAAAGGGGGCCTGTTGTACTTAATCAGGGCTTGGAAATGAAAAAATGGCGTTTTGTACTTAAACAGGGCTTGGAAATGAAAAAGGAGTCTGTTGTACTTACACGGGGCTTGGAAATGAAATAAGGGGGCCTGTTGTACTTAAACAGGGCTGGGAAATGAAAAAGGGGTCTGTTGTACTTAAACAAGCTTGTAAATGAAAAATGGGGGCCTGTTGTAATTTAACAGGGCTTGGAAATGAAAAAGGGACCTATTGTACTTAAATAGGTTTTGGAATGAAAAAGGGGCCTGTTGTAGTTAAACATGGCTTGGAAATGAAAAAAGGGTCTGTTGTACTTAAACAGGGTTTAGAAATGAAAAAGGGGCTTGTTGTTCTTAACTAGGGTTTGGAAATGAAAAAAGGGGGTTTGTTGTTCTTAAACAGGACTTGGAAATGAAAAAGGGGCATGTTGTACTTAAATAGGGCTTGGAAAGAAAAGGGGTTAGTTGTACTTAAACAGAGTTTGGAAAGAAAAACGAGTTTGTTGTACATAAACAAGGCTTGGTAAATAAAGAGGGGTCTGTTGTACTTAAATAGGGATTGGAAATGAAAAAACGGGGCTTGTTGTACTTAAATAGGGCTTGGAAATGAAAAATGAGCCTGTTGTACTTAAACAGGACTTTGAATGAAAAAAGGGCCTGTTGTACTTAAATAGGGCTTGGAAATGTAAAAAGGGGGCCTGTTGTACTTAAACAGGGCTTGGAAATGAAAAAAGGGGGCCTGTAGTACTTAAACAGGGCTTGGAAATGAAAAAAGGGGACCTGTAGTATTTAAACAGGGCTTGGAAATGAAAAAAGGGGGACTATTGTACTTAAACAGTGTTTAGAAATGAAAAAGGGGTCTGTTGTACTTAAATAGGGATTGGAAATGAAAAATTGGGGCATGTTATACTTAAACAAGGCTTGAAAATGAAAAAAGGGGGCCTGTTGTACTTAAACAAGGCTTGGAAATGAAAAAATGGGCTTGTTGTACTTAAACAGGGCTTAAAATGAAAAAGGGGCCTATTGTACTTAAACAGGGCCTGGAAATGAAAAAGGAGTCTGTTGTACTTAAACAAGGCTTGGAAATGAAATAAGGGGGCCTGTTGTACTTAAACAGAGCTTGGAAATGAAAAAGAGTCTCTAGTACTTAAACAAGCTTGTAAATGAAAAAAGGGGGCCTGTTGTAGTTAAACAGGGCTTGGAAATGAAAAAGGGGCATGTTGTACTTAAACAAGGCTTGGAAATGAAAAAATGGGCTTGTTGTACTTAAAGAGGGCTTAAATGAAAAAGGGGCCTATTGTACTTAAACATGGCTTGGAAATGTTAAACGGGCCTGTTGTACTTAAATAGGGCTTGGAATGAAAAAAGGGGCCCGTTGTACTTAAACATGGCCTTGAAATGAAAAACGGGCCTGTTGTACTTAAATAGGGCTTGGAAATGTAAAAAGGGGGCTTGTTGTACTTAAATAGGCTTTAGAAATGAAAAAAGGTGGCATGTTGTACTTAAATAGGGCTTGGAAATGAAAAAAGGGCATGTTGTACTTAAACAGGGCTTGGAATGAAAAAGGGACCTATTGTACTTAAACAGGACTTGGAAATGAAAAAGGAGTCTGATGTACTTAAACTGGGCTTGGAAATGAAATAAGGGGGCCTGTTGTATTTAAACAGGACTTGGAAATGAAAAAAGGGTCTGTTGTACTTAAATAAGCTTGTAAATGAAAAAAGGGGGCCGATTGTACTTAAACAGGGCTTGGAAATGAAAAAGGGGCCTGTTGTACTTAAACATGACTTGGAATGAAAAAGGGGGATGTTGTACTTAAACAGGGATTGGAAATGAATAAAAGGGGCATGTTGTATTTAAACAAGGTTAGGAAATGAAAAAAGGGGGACTGTTGTACTTAAACAAGGTTTGGAAATGAAAAAAGGGCTAGTTGTACTTAAACAGGGCTTGAAATGAAAAAGGGGCATGTTGTACTTAAACATGGCTTGGAAAAGATAAACGGGCCTGTTGTACTTAAACAGGGTTTAGAAATGAAAAATGGGCTTATTGTACTTAAATAGGGTTTGGAAATGAAAAAAGGGGGTCTGTTGTTCTTAAACAGGGCTTGGAAATGAAAATGGGGCATGTTGTACTTAAATAGGGCTTGGAAAGAAAAGGGGTTTGTTGTACTTAAACAGAGCTTGGAAAGAAAAAGGGGTTTGTTGTATTTAAACAAGGCTTGGAAATGAAAAAGGGGTCTGTTGTATTTAAATAGGGTTTGGAAATGAAAAAACGGGGTTTGTTGTACTTAAACATGGCTTGGAAATGAAAAATGGATCTGTTGTACTTAAACAGGACTTGGAATGAAAAAGGGGCCTGTTGTACTTAAACTTGCCTTGGAGATGAAAGAGGGGTCTGTTGTACTTAAACAGAGCTTGAAAATGAAAAAAGGGGGCCAGTTGTACTTAAACAAGGCTTGGAAATGAAAAAGGGGTCTGTTGTACTTAAATAGGGCATGGAAATGTAAAAAGGGGGCCAGTTGTACTTAAACAGGGCTTGGAAATGAAAAAACGAGGCCTGTTGTACTTAAACAGGGCTTGGAAATGAAAAAAGGGCTTGTTGTACTTAAACATGGCTTGGAATGAAAAAGGGGCCTGTTGTACTTAAACAGGGCCTGGAAATGAAAAAGGAGTCTGTTGTACTTAAACAGGGCTTGGAAATGAAATAAGAGGGCCTGTTGTACTTAAACAGGGCTTGGAAATGAAAAAGAGTCTCTAGTACTTAAACAAGCTTGTAAATGAAAAAAGGGGGTCTGTTGTACTTAAACAGGGCTTGGAAATGAAAAAGGGGCATGTTGTACTTAAACAAGATTTGGAATGAAAAGGGACCTGTTGTACTTAAACAGGGCATGGAAAGGAAAAAGGGTTTGTTTTACATAAATAGGGCTTGGAAATGAAAAAAATGGGCCTGTTGTACTTAAATAGGGCTTGGAATGAAAAAGGGGAAAGATGTACTTAAACAGGGCTTGGAATAAAAAATGGACATGTTGTACTTAAACATTGTTTGGAAATGAAAAAGGGGTCTGTTGTACTTAAACAGGGATTGGAAATGAAAAAAGGGTGCATGTTGTACTTAAACAAGGCTTGGAAATGAAAAAAGGGGGCCTGTTGTACTTAAACAAGGCATGGAAATGAAAAAAGGGCTTGTTGTACTTAAACAGGGCTTGAAATGAAAAAGGGGCCTGTTGTACTTAAACAGGGCTTGGAAATGAAAAAGGGGTGTGTCGTACTTAAAGAAGCTTGGAAATGAAAAAAGGGGGCTTGTTGTAATTAAATAGGGTTGGAAAGGAAAAAGGGGTATGTTGTACTTAAATAGGGCTTGTAATGAAAAAGGGGCCTGTTGTACTTATAAAGGGCTTGGAAATGAAAAAGGGGTCTGTTGTACTTAAATAGGGCTTGGAAATGTAAAAAGGGGGCATGTTGTACTTAAACAGGGCTAGGAAAAGAAAAAGGGGGCCTGTTGTACTTAATCAGGGCTTGTAAATGAAAAAATGGCTTTTTGTACTTAAACAGGGCTTGGAATGAAAAAGGTGCCAATTTTACTTAAACAGGGCTTGGAAATGAAAAAGGAGTCTGTTGTACTTAAACAAGCTTGTAAATGAAAATAGGGGGCCTGTTGTAATTTAACAGGGCTTGGAAATGAAAAAGGGGCCTATTGTACTTAAAAAGGTTTTGGAATGAAAAAGGAGCATGTTGTAGTTAAACAGGCTTGGAAATGAAAAAAAGGTCTGTTGTACTTAAACAGGGTTTAGAAATGAAAAAGGGGCTTGTTGTACTTTAATAGGGTTTGGAAATGAAAAAAGGGGGTTTGTTGTTCTTAAATAGGACTTCGAAATGAAAAAGGGGCATGTTGTACTTAAATAGGGCTTGGAAAGAAAAGGGGTTAGTTGTACTTAAACAGAGTTTGGAAATAAAAAACGAGTTTGTTGTACATAAACAAGGCTTGGTAAATAAAGAGGGGTCTGTTGTACTTAAATATGGCTTGAAAATGAAAAAATGGGGCTTGTTGTACTTAAATAGGACTTGGAAATGAAAAATGGGCCTGTTGTACTTAAACAGGACTTGGAATGAAAAAAGGGCCTGTTGTACTTAAATAGGGCTTGGAAATGTAAAAAGGGGGCCTGTTGTACTTAAACAGGGCTTGGAAATGTAATAAGAGGGCATGTAGTACTTAAACAGGGCTTGGAAATGAAAAAAGGGGGACTATTGTACTTAAACAGTGTTTAGAAATTAAAAAGGGGTCTGTTGTACTTAAATAGGGCTTGGAATGAAAAAGGGGCCTGTTGTACTTAAACATGGCTTGGAAATGAAAAAGGGGCCTGTTGTACTTAAATAGGGTTGGAAATGTAAAAAGGGGGCTTGTTGTACTTAAATAGGCTTTAGAAATGAAAAAAGGTGGCCTGTTGTACTTAAACAGGGCTTGGAAATAAAAAAGGGCATGTTGTACTTAAACAGGGCTTGGAATAAAAAAGGGACCTATTGTACTTAAACAGGGCTTGGAAATGAAAAAGGAGTTTGATGTACTTAAATAGGGCTTGGAAATGAAATAAGGGGGCCTGTTGTATTTAAACAGGAATTGGAAATGAAAAAGGGGTCTGTTGTACTTATACAAGCTTGTAAATGAAAAAAGGTGGCCTGTTGTACTTAAACAGGACTTGGAATGAAAAAGGGGGATGTTGTACTTAAACAGGGATTGAAAATGAATAAAGGGGGCATGTTGTACTTAAACAAGGTTTGGAAATGAAAAAAGGGGGCATGTTGTACTTAAACAAGGTTTGGAAATGAAAAAAGGGCTAGTTGTACTTAAACAGGGCTTGAAATGAAAAAGGGGCATGTTGTACTTAAACATGGCTTGGAAAAGATAAACGGGCCTGTTGTACTTAAACAGGGTTTAGAAATGAAAAATGGGCTTGTTGTACTTAAATAGGGTTTGGAAATGAAAAAAGGGGGTCTGTTGTTCTTAAACAGGGCTCGGAAATGAAAAAGGGGCATGTTGTACTTAAATAGGGCTTGGAAAAAAAAGGGATTTGTTGTACTTAAACAGAGCTTGGAAAGAAAAAGGGGTCTGTTGTATTTAAACAAGGCTTGGAAATGAAAAAGGGGTCTGTTGTATTTAAATAGGGTTTGGAAATGAAAAAACGGGGTCTGTTGTACTTAAACATGGCTTGGAAATGAAAAATGTGTCTGTTGTACTTAAACAGGACTTGGAATGAAAAAGGGGCATGTTGTACTTAAACTTGGCTTGGAGAAGAAAAAGGGGTCTGTTATACTTAAACAGGGCTTGAAAATGAAAAAAAGGGGGCCAGTTGTACTTAAACAAGGCTTGGAAATGAAAAAGGGGTCTGTTGTACTTAAATTGGGCTTGGAAATGTAAAAAGGGGGCCTGTTGTACTTAAACAGGGCTTGGAAATGAAAAAAGGAGGCATGTTGTACTTAAACAGGGCTTGGAAATGAAAAAAGGGCTTGTTGTACTTAAACATGGCTTGGAATGAAAAAGGGGCCTATTGTACTTAAACAGGGCCTGGAAATGAAAAAGGAGTCTGTTGTACTTAAACAAGGCTTGGAAATGAAATAAGGGGGCCTGTTGTACTTAAACAGAGCTTGGAAATGAAAAAGAGTCTCTAGTACTTAAACAAGTTTGTAAATGAAAAAAGGGGGCCTATTGTAGTTAAACAGGGCTTGGAAATGAAAAAGGGGCGTGTTGTACTTAAACAAGGCTTGGAAATGAAAAAATGGGCTTGTTGTACTTAAAGAGGGCTTAAAATGAAAAAGGGGCCTATTGTACTTAAACATGGCTTGGAAATGTTAAACGGGCCTGTTGTACTTAAATAGGGCTTGGAATGAAAAAGGGGCCCGTTGTACTTAAACATGGCCTTGAAATGAAAAACGGGCCTGTTGTACTTAAATAGGGCTTGGAAATGTAAAAAGGGGGCTTGTTGTACTTAAATAGGCTTTAGAAATGAAAAAAGGTGGCATGTTGTACTTAAATAGGGCTTGGAAATGAAAAAGGGACCTATTGTACTTAAACAGGACTTCGAAATGAAAAAGGAGTCTGATGTACTTAAACAGGGCTTGGAAATGAAATAAGGGGGCCTGTTGTATTTAAACAGGACTTGGAAATGAAAAAAGGGTCTGTTGTACTTAAATAAGCTTGTAAATGAAAAAAGGGGGCCGATTGTACTTAAACAGGGCTTGGAAATGAAAAAGGGGCCTGTTGTACTTAAACATGACTTGGAATGAAAAAGGGGGATGTTGTACTTAAACAGGGATTGGAAATGAATAAAAGGGGCATGTTGTATTTAAACAAGGTTAGGAAATGAAAAAAGGGGGCCTGTTGTACTTAAACAAGGTTTGGAAATGAAAAAAGGGCTAGTTGTACTTAAACAGGGCTTGAAATGAAAAAGGGGCATGTTGTACTTAAACATGGCTTGGAAAAGATAAACGGGCCTGTTGTACTTAAACAGGGTTTAGAAATGAAAAATGGGCTTATTGTACTTAAATAGGGTTTGGAAATGAAAAAAGGGGGTCTGTTGTTCTTAAACAGGGCTTGGAAATGAAAATGGGGCATGTTGTACTTAAATAGGGCTTGGAAAGAAAAGGGGTTTGTTGTACTTAAACAGAGCTTGGAAAGAAAAAGGGGTTTGTTGTATTTAAACAAGGCTTGGAAATGAAAAAGGGGTCTGTTGTATTTAAATAGGGTTTGGAAATGAAAAAACGGGGTTTGTTGTACTTAAACATGGCTTGGAAATGAAAATTGGATCTGTTGTACTTAAACAGGACTTGGAATGAAAAAGGGGCCTGTTGTACTTAAACTTGCCTTGGAGATGAAAAAGGGGTCTGTTGTACTTAAACAGAGCTTGAAAATGAAAAAAGGGGGCCAGTTGTACTTAAACAAGGCTTGGAAATGAAAAAGGGGTCTGTTGTACTTAAATAGGGCATGGAAATGTAAAAAGGGGGCCAGTTGTACTTAAACAGGGCTTGGAAATGAAAAAACGAGGCCTGTTGTACTTAAACAGGGCTTGGAAATGAAAAAAGGGCTTGTTGTACTTAAACATGGCTTGGAATGAAAAAGGGGCCTGTTGTACTTAAACAGGACCTGGAAATGAAAAAGGAGTCTGTTGTACTTAAACAGGGCTTGGAAATGAAATAAGAGGGCCTGTTGTACTTAAACAGAGCTTGGAAATGAAAAAGAGTCTCTAGTACTTAAACAAGCTTGTAAATGAAAAAAGGGGGTCTGTTGTACTTAAACAGGGCTTGGAAATGAAAAAGGGGCATGTTGTACTTAAACAAGATTTGGAATGAAAAGGGACCTGTTGTACTTAAACAGGGCATGGAAAGGAAAAAGGGTTTGTTTTACATAAATAGGGCTTGGAAATGAAAAAAATGGGCCTGTTGTACTTAAATAGGGCTTGGAATGAAAAAGGGGAAAGATGTACTTAAACAGGGCTTGGAATAAAAAATGGACATGTTGTACTTAAACATTGTTTGGAAATGAAAAAGGGGTCTGTTGTACTTAAACAGGGATTGGAAATGAAAAAAGGGTGCATGTTGTACTTAAACAAGGCTTGGAAATGAAAAAAGGGGGCCTGTTGTACTTAAACAAGGCATGGAAATGAAAAAAGGGCTTGTTGTACTTAAACAGGGCTTGAAATGAAAAAGGGGCCTGTTGTACTTAAACAGGGCTTGGAAATGAAAAAGGGGTGTGTCGTACTTAAAGAAGCTTGGAAATGAAAAAAGGGGGCTTGTTGTAATTAAATAGGGTTGGAAAGGAAAAAGGGGTATGTTGTACTTAAATAGGGCTTGTAATGAAAAAGGGGCCTGTTGTACTTATAAAGGGCTTGGAAATGAAAAAGGGGTCTGTTGTACTTAAATAGGGCTTGGAAATGTAAAAAGGGGGCATGTTGTACTTAAACAGGGCTAGGAAAAGAAAAAGGGGGCCTGTTGTACTTAATCAGGGCTTGTAAATGAAAAAATGGCTTTTTGTACTTAAACAGGGCTTGGAATGAAAAAGGTGCCAATTTTACTTAAACAGGGCTTGGAAATGAAAAAGGAGTCTGTTGTACTTAAACAAGCTTGTAAATGAAAATAGGGGGCCTGTTGTAATTTAACAGGGCTTGGAAATGAAAAAGGGGCCTATTGTACTTAAAAAGGTTTTGGAATGAAAAAGGAGCATGTTGTAGTTAAACAGGCTTGGAAATGAAAAAAAGGTCTGTTGTACTTAAACAGGGTTTAGAAATGAAAAAGGGGCTTGTTGTACTTTAATAGGGTTTGGAAATGAAAAAAGGGGGTTTGTTGTTCTTAAATAGGACTTGGAAATGAAAAAGGGGCATGTTGTACTTAAATAGGGCTTGGAAAGAAAAGGGGTTAGTTGTACTTAAACAGAGTTTGGAAATAAAAAACGAGTTTGTTGTACATAAACAAGGCTTGGTAAATAAAGAGGGGTCTGTTGTACTTAAATATGGCTTGAAAATGAAAAAATGGGGCTTGTTGTACTTAAATAGGACTTGGAAATGAAAAATGGGCCTGTTGTACTTAAACAGGACTTGGAATGAAAAAAGGGCCTGTTGTACTTAAATAGGGCTTGGAAATGTAAAAAGGGGGCCTGTTGTACTTAAACAGGGCTTGGAAATGAAATAAGAGGGCATGTAGTACTTAAACAGGGCTTGGAAATGAAAAAAGGGGGACTATTGTACTTAAACAGTGTTTAGAAATTAAAAAGGGGTCTGTTGTACTTAAATAGGGCTTGGAATGAAAAAGGGGCCTGTTGTACTTAAACATGGCTTGGAAATGAAAAAGGGGCCTGTTGTACTTAAATAGGGCTTGGAAATGTAAAAAGGGGGCTTGTTGTACTTAAATAGGCTTTAGAAATGAAAAAAGGTGGCCTGTTGTACTTAAACAGGGCTTGGAAATAAAAAAGGGCATGTTGTACTTAAACAGGGCTTGGAATAAAAAAGGGACCTATTGTACTTAAACAGGGCTTGGAAATGAAAAAGGAGTTTGATGTACTTAAACAGGGCTTGGAAATGAAATAAGGGGGCCTGTTGTATTTAAACAGGAATAGGAAATGAAAAAGGGGTCTGTTGTACTTATACAAGCTTGTAAATGAAAAAAGGTGGCCTGTTGTACTTAAACAGGACTTGGAATGAAAAAGGGGGATGTTGTACTTAAACAGGGATTGGAAATGAATAAAGGGGGCATGTTGTACTTAAACAAGGTTTGGAAATGAAAAAAGGGGGCATGTTGTACTTAAACAAGGTTTGGAAATGCAAAAAGGGCTAGTTGTACTTAAACAGGGCTTGAAATGAAAAAGGGGCATGTTGTACTTAAACATGGCTTGGAAAAGATAAACGGGCCTGTTGTACTTAAATAGGGTTTAGAAATGAAAAATGGGCTTGTTGTACTTAAATAGGGTTTGGAAATGAAAAAAGGGGGTCTGTTGTTCTTAAACAGGGCTCGGAAATGAAAAAGGGGCATGTTGTACTTAAATAGGGCTTGGAAAAAAAAGGGATTTGTTGTACTTAAACAGAGCTTGGAAAGAAAAAGGGGTCTGTTGTATTTAAACAAGGCTTGGAAATGAAAAAGGGGTCTGTTGTATTTAAATAGGGTTTGGAAATGAAAAAACGGGGTCTGTTGTACTTAAACATGGCTTGGAAATGAAAAATGTGTCTGTTGTACTTAAACAGGACTTGGAATGAAAAAGGGGCATGTTGTACTTAAACTTGGCTTGGAGAAGAAAAAGGGGTCTGTTATACTTAAACAGGGCTTGAAAATGAAAAAAAGGGGGCCAGTTGTACTTAAACAAGGCTTGGAAATGAAAAAGGGGTCTGTTGTACTTAAATTGGGCTTGGAAATGTAAAAAGGGGGCCTGTTGTACTTAAACAGGGCTTGGAAATGAAAAAAGGAGGCATGTTGTACTTAAACAGGGCTTGGAAATGAAAAAAGGGCTTGTTGTACTTAAACATGGCTTGGAATGAAAAAGGGGCCTATTGTACTTAAACAGGGCCTGGAAATGAAAAAGGAGTCTGTTGTACTTAAACAAGGCTTGGAAATGAAATAAGGGGGCCTGTTGTACTTAAACAGAGCTTGGAAATGAAAAAGAGTCTCTAGTACTTAAACAAGCTTGTAAATGAAAAAAGGGGGCGTGTTGTAGTTAAACAGGGCTTGGAAATGAAAAAGGGGCATGTTGTACTTAAACAAGGCTTGGAAATGAAAAAATGGGCTTGTTGTACTTAAAGAGGGCTTAAAATGAAAAAGGGGCCTATTGTACTTAAACATGGCTTGGAAATGTTAAACGGGCCTGTTGTACTTAAATAGGGCTTGTAATGAAAAAGGGGCCCGTTGTACTTAAACATGGCCTTGAAATGAAAAACGGGCCTGTTGTACTTAAATAGGGCTTGGAAATGTAAAAAGGGGGCTTGTTGTACTTAAATAGGCTTTAGAAATGAAAAAAGGTGGCATGTTGTACTTAAATAGGGCTTGGAAATGAAAAAAGGGCATGTTGTACTTAAACAGGGCTTGGAATGAAAAAGGGACCTATTGTACTTAAACAGGACTTGGAAATGAAAAAGGAGTCTGATGTACTTAAACAGGGCTTGGAAATGAAATAAGGGGGCCTGTTGTATTTAAACAGGACTTGGAAATGAAAAAAGGGTCTGTTGTACTTAAATAAGCTTGTAAATGAAAAAAGGGGGCCGATTGTACTTAAACAGGGCTTGGAAATGAAAAAGGGGCCTGTTGTACTTAAACATGACTTGGAATAAAAAAGGGGGATGTTGTACTTAAACAGGGATTGGAAATGAATAAAAGGGGCATGTTGTATTTAAACAAGGTTAGGAAATGAAAAAAGGGGGTCTGTTGTACTTAAACAAGGTTTGGAAATGAAAAAAGGGCTAGTTGTACTTAAACAGGGCTTGAAATGAAAAAGGGGCATGTTGTACTTAAACATGGCTTGGAAAAGATAAACGGGCCTGTTGTACTTAAACAGGGTTTAGAAATGAAAAATGGGCTTGTTGTACTTAAATAGGGTTTGGAAATGAAAAAAGGGGGTCTGTTGTTCTTAAACAGGGCTCGGAAATGAAAAAGGGGCATGTTGTACTTAAATAGGGCTTGGAAAGAAAAGGGGTTTGTTGTACTTAAACAGTGCTTGGAAAGAAAAAGGGGTTTGTTGTATTTAAACAAGGCTTGGAAATGAAATAGGGGTCTGTTGTATTTAAATAGGGTTTGGAAATGAAAAAACGGGGTTTGTTGTACTTAAACATGGCTTGGAAATGAAAAATGGATCTGTTGTACTTAAACAGGACTTGGAATGAAAAAGGGGCCTGTTGTACTTAAACTTGCCTTGGAGATGAAAAAGGGGTCTGTTGTACTTAAACAGAGCTTGAAAATGAAAAAAGGGGGCCAGTTGTACTTAAACAAGGCTTGGAAATGAAAAAGGGGTCTGTTGTACTTAAATAGGGCATGGAAATGTAAAAAGGGGGCCAGTTGTACTTAAACAGGGCTTGGAAATGAAAAAACGAGGCCTGTTGTACTTAAACAGGGCTTGGAAATGAAAAAAGGGCTTGTTGTACTTAAACATGGCTTGGAATGAAAAAGGGGCCTATTGTACTTAAACAGGGTCTGGAAATGAAAAAGGAGTCTGTTGTACTTAAACAGGGCTTGGAAATGAAATAAGAGGGCCTGTTGTACTTAAACAGAGCTTGGAAATGAAAAAGAGTCTCTAGTACTTAAACAAGCTTGTAAATGAAAAAAGGGGGTCTGTTGTACTTAAACAGGGCTTGGAAATGAAAAAGGGGCATGTTGTACTTAAACAAGATTTGGAATGAAAAGGGACCTGTTGTACTTAAACAGGGCATGGAAAGGAAAAAGGGTTTGTTTTACATAAATAGGGCTTGGAAATGAAAAAAATGGGCCTGTTGTACTTAAATAGGGCTTGGAATGAAAAAGGGGAAAGATGTACTTAAACAGGGCTTGGAATAAAAAATGGACATGTTGTACTTAAACATTGTTTGGAAATGAAAAAGGGGTCTGTTGTACTTAAACAGGGATTGGAAATGAAAAAAGGGTGCATGTTGTACTTAAACAAGGCTTGGAAATGAAAAAAGGGGGCCTGTTGTACTTAAACAAGGCATGGAAATGAAAAAAGGGCTTGTTGTACTTAAACAGGGCTTGAAATGAAAAAGGGGCCTGTTGTACTTAAACAGGGTTTGGAAATAAAAAAGGGGTGTGTCGTACTTAAAGAAGCTTGGAAATGAAAAAAGGGGGCTTGTTGTAATTAAATAGGGTTGGAAAGGAAAAAGGGGTATGTTGTACTTAAATAGGGCTTGTAATGAAAAAGGGGCCTGTTGTACTTATAAAGGGCTTGGAAATGAAAAAGGGGTCTGTTGTACTTAAATAGGGCTTGGAAATGTAAAAAGGGGGCATGTTGTACTTAAACAGGGCTAGTAAAAGAAAAAGGGGGCCTGTTGTACTTAATCAGGACTTGTAAATGAAAAAATGGCTTTTTGTACTTAAAGAGGGCTTGGAATGAAAAAGCTGCCAATTTTACTTAAACAGGGCTTGGAAATGAAAAAGGAGTCTGTTGTACTTAAACAAGCTTGTAAATGAAAATAGGGGGCCTGTTGTAATTTAACAGGGCTTGGAAATGAAAAAGGGGCCTATTGTACTTAAAAAGGTTTTGGAATGAAAAAGGAGAATGTTGTAGTTAAACAGGCTTGGAAATGAAAAAAAGGTCTGTTGTACTTAAACAGGGTTTAGAAATGAAAAAGGGGCTTGTTGTACTTTAATAGGGTTTGGAAATGAAAAAAGGGGGTTTGTTGTTCTTAAATAGGACTTGGAAATGAAAAAGGGGCATGTTGTACTTAAATAGGGCTTGGAAAGAAAAGGGGTTCGTTGTACTTAAACAGAGTTTGGAAATAAAAAACGAGTTTGTTGTACATAAACAAGGCTTGGTAAATAAAGAGGGGTCTGTTGTACTTAAATATGGCTTGGAAATGAAAAAATGGGGCTTGTTGTACTTAAATAGGACTTGGAAATGAAAAATGGGCCTGTTGTACTTAAACAGGACTTGGAATGAAAAAAGGGCCTGTTGTACTTAAATAGGGCTTGGAAATGTAAAAAGGGGGCCTGTTGTACTTAAACAGGGCTTGGAAATGAAATAAGAGGGCATGTAGTACTTAAACAGGGCTTGGAAATGAAAAAAGGGGGACTATTGTACTTAAACAGTGTTTAGAAATTAAAAAGGGGTCTGTTGTACTTAAATAGGGCTTGGAATGAAAAAGGGGCCTGTTGTACTTAAACATGGCTTGGAAATGAAAAAGGGGCCTGTTGTACTTAAATAGGGCTTGGAAATGTAAAAAGGGGGCTTGTTGTACTTAAATAGGCTTTAGAAATGAAAAAAGGTGGTCTGTTGTACTTAAACAGGGCTTGGAAATAAAAAAGGGCATGTTGTACTTAAACAGGGCTTGGAATAAAAAAGGGACCTATTGTACTTAAACAGGACTTGGAAATGAAAGAGGAGTTTGATGTACTTAAACAGGGCTTGGAAATGAAATAAGGGGGCCTGTTGTATTTAAACAGGAATTGGAAATGAAAAAGGGGTCTGTTGTACTTATACAAGCTTGTAAATGAAAAAAGGTGGCTTGTTGTACTTAAACAGGACTTGGAATGAAAAAGGGGGATGTTGTACTTAAACAGGGATTGGAAATGAATAAAGGGGGCATGTTGTACTTAAACAAGGTTTGGAAATGAAAAAAGGGGGCATGTTGTACTTAAACAAGGTTTGGAAATGAAAAAAGGGCTAGTTGTACTTAAACAGGGCTTGAAATGAAAAAGGGGCATGTTGTACTTAAACATGGCTTGGAAAAGATAAACGGGCCTGTTGTACTTAAACAGGGTTTAGAAATGAAAAATGGGCTTGTTGTACTTAAATAGGGTTTGGAAATGAAAAAAGGGGGTCTGTTGTTCTTAAACAGGGCTCGGAAATGAAAAAGGGGCATGTTGTACTTAAATAGGGCTTGGAAAAAAAAGGGATTTGTTGTACTTAAACAAAGCTTGGAAAGAAAAAGGGGTCTGTTGTATTTAAACAAGGCTTGGAAATGAAAAAGGGGTCTGTTGTATTTAAATAGGGTTTGGAAATGAAAAAACGGGGTCTGTTGTACTTAAACATGGCTTGGAAATGAAAAATGTGTCTGTTGTACTTAAACAGGACTTGGAATGAAAAAGGGGCATGTTGTACTTAAACTTGGCTTGGAGAAGAAAAAGGGGTCTGTTATACTTAAATAGGGCTTGAAAATGAAAAAAAGGGGGCCAATTGTACTTAAACAAGGCTTGGAAATGAAAAGAGGGGTCTGTTGTACTTAGATTGGGCTTGGAAATGTAAAAAGGGGGCCAGTTGTACTTAAACAGGGCTTGGAAATGAAAAAAGGAGGCATGTTGTACTTAAACAGGGCTTGGAAATGAAAAAAGGGCTTGTTGTACTTAAACATGGCTTGGAATGAAAAAGGGGCCTATTGTACTTAAATAGGGCCTGGAAATGAAAAAGGAGTCTGTTGTACTTAAACAAGGCTTGGAAATGAAATAAGGGGGCCTGTTGTACTTAAACAGAGCTTGGAAATGAAAAAGAGTCTCTAGTATTTAAACAAGCTTGTAAATGAAAAAAGGGGGCCTGTTGTAGTTAAACAGGGCTTGGAAATGAAAAAGGGGCATGTTGTACTTAAACATGATTTGGAATGAAAGGGGGCCTGTTGTAATTAAACAGAACATGGAAATGAAAAAGGTTTTTTTTTTTACATAAACAGAGCTCGGAAATGAAAAAAATGGGCCTGTTGTATTTAAATAGGGCTTGAAATGAAAAAGGGGAAGGTTGTACTTCAACAGGGCTTGGAATAAAAAATGGACATGTTGTACTTTAACAGTGTTTGGAAATGAAAAAGGGGTCTGTTGTACTTAAACAGGGATTGGAAATGAAAAAAAGGGGCATGTTGTACTTAAACAAGGCTTGGAAATGAAAAAAGGGGGTCTGTTGTACTTAAACAAGGCATGGAAATGAAAAAAGGGCTTGTTGTACTTAAACAGGGCTTGAAATGAAAAAGGGGCCTGTTGTACTTAAACAGGGCTTGGAAATGAAAAAGGGGTGTGTTGTACTTAAAGAAGCTTGGAAATGAAAAAAGGGGGCTTGTTGTAATTAAATAGGGTTGGAAAGTAAAAAGGGGTATGTTGTACTTAAATAGGGCTTCTAATGAAAAAGGGGTCTGTTGTACTTAAAAAGGGCTTGGAAATGAAAAAGGGGTCTGTTGTAATTAAATAGGGCTTGGAAATGTAAAAAGGGGGCATGTTGTACTTAAACAGAGCTAGGTAAAGAAAAAGGGGGCCTGTTGTACTTAATTAGGGCTTGGAGATGAAAAAAATGGCTTTTTGTACTTAGACATGACTTGGAATGAAAAAGGGGCCTATTGTACTTAAATAGGGCATGGAAATGTAAAAGGAGTCTGTGGTACTTAAACATGGCTTGGAAATGAAATAAGGGGTATGTTTTACTTAAACAGGGCTTGGAAATGAAAAAGGGGTTTGTTGTACTTAAACAAGCTTGTAAATGAAAAAAGGGGGTCTGTTCTACTTAAATAGGGCTTGGAAATGAAAAAGGGGCTTGTTGTACTTAAACAGGACTTGGAAAGAAAAGGGGTCTGTTGTATTTAAATAGAGCTTGGAATGAAAGAGGGGCCTGTTGTACTTAAACAGGGATTGGAAATTAATTAAGGGGACATGTTGTACTTAAATAAGGCTTGGAAATGAAAAAAAGGGGCCTGTTGTACTTAAACAAGGTTTGGAAATGAAAAAAGGGCTTGTTGTACTTAAATAGGGCTTGAAATGAAAAAGGGGCCTGTTGTACTTAAACATGGCTTGGAAATGAAAAACGGGTCTATTGTATTTAAACAGAGCTTGGAATGAAAAAGGGGCCTATTGTACTTAAACAGGGCTTGGAAATGAAAAAGGGGTCTGTTGTACTTCAACAGGGCTTGGAAATGAAAAAAGGGGGTACGTTGTACTTAAACAGGGCTTGGAAATGAAAAAGGGATCTGTTGTACTTAAACAAGTTTGGAAATGAAAAAAGGGGGCCTGTTGTACTTAAACAGGGCTTGGAATGAAAAAGGGGCCTGTTGTACTTAAATAGAGCTTGGAAAGAAAAAAGGGGTCTGTTGTACTTAAACAAGGCTTGGATAAGAAAAAAGGGCGCCTGTTGTACTTAAACAGGGCTTGGAAATGAAAAAGGGGCATGTTGTATTTAAATAGGACTTGGAATGAAAAAGGGGCCTGTTGTACTTAAACAGGGCTTGGAAATGAAAAAGGGGTTTGTTGTACTTAAATAGGGCTTGGAAATGAAAAAAAGGGGTCTGTTGTATTTAAACAGGGCTTGGAATGAAAAAGGGGCATGTTGTATTTAAATAGGGCTTGGAATGAAAAATGGACCTGTTGTACTTAAACAGTGTTTGGAAATGAAAAAGGGGTCTGTTGTACTCAAACAAGGATTGGAAATGAAAAAAGGGGGCATTTTGTACATAAACAAGGCTTGGAAATGAAAAAAGGGGGCATGTTGTACTTAAACGGGGCTTGGAAATGAAAAAAGGGCTTGTCGTACTTAAACAGAGCTTGAAATGAAAAAGGGGCCTGTTGTACTTAAACATGGCTTGGAAATGAAAAACGGGCCTTTTGTACTTAAATAGAGCTTGAAATGGAAATATGGCCTATTGTACTTAAACATGGCTTGGTAATGAAAAAGGGGTCTGTTGTACTTAAACAGGGCTTGGAAATGAAAAAAGGGGGCCTGTTGTACTTAAACAGGGTTTGGAAATGAAAAATGGGTCTGTTGTACTTAAATAGGACTGCGAAATGAAAAAGGGGTCTGTTGTACTTAAACAGGGCTTGGAAATGAAAAAAAGGGTCAGTTGTACTTAAACAGGGCTCTGAAATGAAAAAGGGGTCTGTTGTACTTAAAGAAGCTTGGAAATGAAAAAAATGGGCCTGATGTAATTAAATAGGGCTTGGAAAAGAAAAAGGGGTCTGTTATACTTAAATAGGACTTTGAATGAAAAAGGGGGCCTATTGTACTTAAACAGGGCTTGGAAATGAAAAAAGGGTCTGTTTTACTTAAATAGGGCTTGGAAATGAAAAAAGGGCTTCTTGTACTTAAATAGGGCTTGAAATGAAAAAGGGGACTGTTGTACTTAAACATGGCTTGGAAATGAAAAACGGGCCTGTTGTACTTAAATATAGCTTGGAATGAAAAAGGGGCCTATTGTACTTAAACAGGGCTTGGAAATGAAAAAAGGGTCTGTTGTACTTAAACATGGCTTGGAAATGAAAAAAGGGGGCGTGTCGTACTTAAATATGGCTTAGAAATGAAAAAGGGGTCTGTTCTACTTAAACAAGCTTGGAAATGAAAAGGGGGCCTGTTGTACTTAAATAGGGCTTGGAAATAAAAAAAGGGGCCAGTTGTACTTAAACAAGACTTGGAATCAAAAAGGGGCCTGTTGTACTTAAAAAGGGCTTGGAAATGAAAAGGGGGTTTGTTGTACTTAAAGAGGGCTTGGAAAAGAAAAAAATGGGCCTGTTTTACTTAAACAGGGCTTGGAATGAAAAAGGGGCATGTTTTACTTAAACAGGGATTGGAATGAAAAGTTGACCTGTTGTACTTAAATAGTGTTTGGAAATGAAAAAGGGGTCTGTTGTACTTAAACAGGGATTGGAAATGAAAAAAGGGGGCATGTAGTACTTAAACAAGGCTTGGAAATGAAAAAAGGGGCCTGTTGTACTTAAACAGGGCTTGGAAATGAAAAAATGGCTTGTTGTACTTAAACATGGCTTGAAATGAAAAAGGGGTCTGTTATACTTAAATAGGGCTTGGAAATGAAAAAAGAGGTCTGTTATACTTAAACAGGGCTTGGAAATGAAAAAGGGGTCTGTTGTACTTAAACAAGCTTGGAAATGAAAAAAGGGGGCCTGTTGTACTTAAACAGGGGTTGGAAATGAAAAAAAGGGCCTGTTGTACTTAACTAGGGCTTGGAATGAAAAAAGGGTCTATTGTACTTAAATAGGGCTTGAAAATGAAAAAGGGGTCTGTTGTACTTAAAGAAACTTGGAAACGAAAAAAGGGGGCCTGTTGTAATTAAATAGGGCTTGGAAAAGAAAAAGGGGCTTGTTGTACTTAAATATGGCTTGGAATGAAAAAGGGGCCTATTGTACTTAAACAGGGCTTGGAAATAAAAAAGGGGTCTGTTGTACTTAAATAGGGCTTGGAAATGAAAAAAGGGGGCATGTTGTACTTAAACATGGCTTGGAAATGAAAAAAAGGGCTTATTGTACTTAAACAAGTCTTGGAATGAAAAAGGGGCCTGTTGTACTTAAACATGGCTTGGAAATTAAAAACGGGTATGTTGTACTTAAATAGAGCTTGGAATGAAAAAGGAGCCTATTGTACTTAAACAGGGCTTGGAAATGTAAAAGGGGTCTGTTGTACTTAAACAGGGCTTTGAAATGAAAAAGGGGTCTGTTGTACTTAAACAAGGCTTGGAAATGAAAAACGGACCTGTTGTACTTAAATAGGACTTGGAATAAAAAAGGGGTCTGTTTTACTTAAATAGGGCTGGGAAATGAAAAAGGGGTCTGTTGTATTTAAACAGGGATTGTAAATGAAAAAAAGGGGCCTGTTGTACTTAAACAGGACTTGGAAATAAAAAAGGGGTCTGTTGTACTTCAACAGGGCTTGAAAATGAAAAAAGGGTTATGTAGTACTTAAACAGGGCTTGGAAATGAAAAAGGGATCTATTGTACTTAAACAAGTTTGGAAATGAAAAAAGGGGGCCTGTTGTACTTAAACGGGGCTTCGAATGATAAAGGGGCCTGTTGTACTTAAATAGAGCTTGGAAAGAAAAAGGGGTCTGTTGTACTTAAACAAGGCTTGGAAAAGAAAAAGGTGTCTATTGTACTTAAACAAGGCTTGGAAATGAAAAAATGGGCCTGTTGTACTTAAACAGGACTTGGAACAAAAAAGGTCCTGTTGTACTTAAATAGGGCTTGGAAATGAAAAAGGGGTCTGTTGAACTTAAACAGGACTTGGAAATGAAAAAAAAGCGGCCTGTTGTACTTAATCAGGGCTTGGAAATGAAAAAAATGGCTTTTTGTACTTAAACAGAACTTGGAATGAAAAAGGGGCCTATTGTACTTAAACAGGGCATGGAAATGTCAAAGGAGTCTGTTGTACTTAAACAGGGCTTGAAAATGAAATAAGGGGTCTGTTGTACTTAAACAGGGCTTGGAAATGAAAAAGAGGCTTGTTGTACTTAAACAGGACTTGTAATGAAAAAGGGCATTTTGTACTTAAACAGTGATTGGAAATTAATTAAGGGGACATGTTGTACTTAAACAAGGTTTGGAAATGAAAAAAAGGGGCCTGTTGTACTTAAACAAGGTTTTGAAATGAAAAAAGGGCTTGTTGTACTTAAATAGGGCTTGAAATGAAAAAGGGGCCTGTTGTACTTAAACATGGCTTGGAAATGAAAAACGGGTCTATTGTACTTAAACAAAGCTTGGAATGAAAAAGGGGTCTATTGTACTTAAATAGGGCTTGGAAATGAAAAAGGGGTCTGTTGTACTTCAACAGGGTTTGTAAATGAAAAAAGGGGGTATGTTGTACTTAAATAGGGCTTGGAAATGAAAAAGGGATCTGTTGTACTTAAACAAGGTTGGAAATGAAAAAAGGGGGCCTGTTGTACTTAAACAGGGCTTGGAATGAAAAAGGGGCCTGTTGTACTTAAATAGAGCTTGGAAAGAAAAAAGGTTCTGTTGTACTTAAACAAGGCTTGGAAAAGAAAAAGGTGTCTATTATACTTAAACAAGGCTTGGAAATGAAAGAATGGGCCTGTTGTACTTAAACAGGACTTGGAATGAAAAAGGGTCCTGTTGTACTTAAATAGGTCTTGGAAATGAAAAAGGGGTCTGTTGAACTTAAACAGGACTTGGAAATGAAAAAAAGGGGCCTGTTGTACTTACACAGGGCTTGGAAATGAAAAAGAGGTGTGTTGTATTTTAACAAGGCTTGGAAAGAAAAAGGTGTCTATTGTACTTAAACAAGGCTTGGAAATGAAAAAAATGGGCCTGTTGTACTTAAACAGGACTTGGAATGAAAAAGGGTCCTGTTGTACTTAAATAGGGTTTGAAAATGAAAAAGGGGTCTGTTGAACTTAAACAAGCTTGGAAATGAAAAAAGGGCGTCTGTTGTACTTAAACAGGGCTTGGAAATGAAAAAGGGGCCTGTTGTATTTAAATAGGACTTGGAATGAAAAAGAGGCCTGTTGTACTTAAACAAGGCTTGGAAATGAAAAAGGAGTTTGTTGTACTTAAACAGGGCTTGGAAATGAAAAAAAGGGGCCTATTGTACTTAAATAGGGCTTGGAATGAAAAAGGGGCATGTTGTACTTAAACAGGGCTTGGAATGAAAAATGGACTTGTTGTACTTAAAAAGTGTTTGGAAATGAAAAAGGGGTCTGTTGTACTTAAACAAGGAATTGAAATGAAAAATGGGGGCATGTTGTACTTAAACAAGGCTTGGAAATGAAAAAAGGGGGCCTGTTGTACTTAAACGGGGCTTGGAAATGAAAAAAGGGCATGTTGTACTTAAACAGGGCTTGAAATGAAAAAGGGGCCTATTGTACTTAAACATGGCTTGGAAATGAAAAACGGGCATTTTGTACTTAAACAGAGCTTGAAACGGAAATTGCGCCTATTGTACTTAAACAGGGCTTGGTAATGAAAAAGGGGTCTGTTGTACTTAAACAGGGCTTGGAAATGAAAAAAGGGGGCCTGTTGTACTTAAACAGGGCTTGGAAATGAAAAAGGGATATGTTGTACTTAAACAAGGCTTAGAAATGAAAAAAGGGTCTTTTGTACTTAAATAGGGCTTGGAAATAAAAAAACGGGGCATGTTGTAGTTAAACAGGGTTTGGAAATGAAAAATTTGTCTGTTGTAATTAAATAGGTATGAGAAATGAAAAAGGGGTCTTTTGTACTTAAACAGGGCTTGGAAATGAAAAAAAGGGGTCTGTTGTACTTAAACAGGGCTCTGAAATGAAAAAAGGGTCTGTTGTACTTAAAGAAGCTTGGAAATGAAAAAAAGGGCTCTGATGTAATTAAATAGGGCTTGGAAAAGAAAAAGGGGCTTGTTATACTTAAATAGGACTTTGAATGAAAAAGGGGCCTATTGTGCTTAAACATGGCTTGGAAATGAAAAATGGGTCTGTTTTACTTAAATAGGGCTTGGAAATGAAAAAAGGGCTTCTTGTACTTAAATAGGGCTTGAAATGAAAAAGGGGCCTGTTGTACTTAAACATGGCTTGGAAACGAAAAACGGGCCTGTTGTACTTAAATATAGCTTGAAATGAAAAAGGGGCCTATTGTACTTAAACAGGGCTTGGAAATGAAAAAAGGGTCTGTTGTACTTAAAATGGCTTGGAAATGAAAAAAGGGGGCCTGTTGTACTTAAATATGGTTTGGAAATGAAAAAGGGGTCTGTTGTACTTAAACAAGCTTGGAAATAAAAAAAGGGGGCCTGTTGTACTTAAACAGGGCTTGGAAATGAAAAAGGAGCCAGTTGTACTTAAACAGGACTTGGAAATGAAAAAAAGGGGCCTGTTGTACTTAAACAGGGCTTGGAATGAAAAAGGGGCATGTTTTACTTAAACAGGGATTGGAATGAAAAATTGACCTATTGTACTTAAATAGTGTTTGGAAATGAAAAAGGGGTCTATTGTACTTAAACAGAGATTGGAAATGAAAAAAGGGGGAATGTTGTACTTAAACAAGGCTTGGAAATGAAAAAAGGGGCCTGTTGTACTTAAACAGGGCTTGGAAATGAAAAAATGGATTGTTGTACTTAAACATGGCTTGAAATGAAAAAGGGGTCTGTTGTACTTAAACAGGGCTTGGAAATGAAAAAAGGGGTCTGTTGTACTTAAACAGGGCTTGGAAATGAAAAAGGGGTCTGTTGTACTTAAACAAGCTTGGAAATGAAAAAAGGGGGCCTGTTGTACTTAAACAGGGGTTGGAAATGAAAGAAAGGGTCTGTTGTACTTAACTAGGGCTTGGAATGAAAAAGGGGTCTGTTGTACATAAATAGGGCTTGAAAATGAAAAAGGGGTCTGTTGTACTTAAAGAAGCTTGGAAACGAAAAAAGGGGGCCTGTTGTAATTAAATAGGGCTTGGAAAAGAAAAAGGGGTCTGTTGTACTTAAATATGGCTTAGAATGAAAAAGGGGCCTATTGTACTTAAACAGGGCTTGGAAATGAAAAAGGAGTCTGTTGTACTTAAATAGGGCTTAGAAATGAAAAAAGGGGGCCTGTTGTATTTAAACAGGGCTTGGAAATGAAAAAAGGGCTTATTGTACTTAAATAAGTCTTGGAATGAAAAAGGGGCCTGTTGTACTTAAATATGGCTTGGAATGAAAAAGGGGCCTATTGTACTTAAACAGGGCTTGGAAATGAAAATGGGGTCTGTTGTACTTAAATAGGGCTTAGAAATGAAAAAAGGGGGCCTGTTGTATTTAAACAGGGCTTGGAAATGAAAAAAGGGCTTATTGTACTTAAACAAGTCTTGGAATGAAAAAGGGGCCTGTTGTACTTAAACATGGCTTGGAAATTAAAAACGGGCATGTTGTACTTAAACAGAGCTTGGAATGAAAAAGGGGCCCATTGTACTTAAACAAGGCTTGGAAATGAAAAACGGGTCTATTGTACTTAAATAGGGCTCGGAAATGAAAAAACGGGGCCTGTTGTACTTAAACAGGGTCTGGAAATGAAAAATGGGCATGTTGTACTTAAACAGGACTTGGAATGAAAAAGGGGTCTGTTTTACTTAAATAGGGTTGGGAAATGAAAAAGGGGTCTATTGTACTTAAACAGGGATTGTAAATGAAAAAAAGGGGCCTGTTGTACTTAAACAGAACTTGGAAATGAAAAAGGGGTCTGTTGTACTTCAATAGGGCTTGAAAATGAAAAAAGGGGATGTTGTACTTAAACAGGGCTTGGAAATGAAAAAGGGATCTGTTGTACTTAATCAAGTTTGGAAATGAAAAAAGGGGGCCTGTTGTACTTAAACGGGGCTTGGAATGAAAAAGGGGTCTGTTGTACTTAAATAGAGCTTGGAAAGAAAAAGGGGTCTGTTGTACTTAAACAAGACTTGGAAAAGAAAAAGGTGTCTATTGTACTTAAACAAGCCTTGGAAATGAAAAAATGGGCTTGTTGCACTTAAACAGGACTTGGAATGAAAAAGGATCCTGTTGTACTTAAATAGGGCTTGGAAATGAAAAAAAAGGGGCCTGTTGTACTTAATAAGGGCATGGAAATGAAAAAATGGCTTTTTGTACTTAAACAGGACTTGGAATGAAAAAGGGGCCTATTGTACTTAAACAGGGCATGGAAATGTAAAAGGAGTCTGTTGTAAATAAACAGGGCTTGGAAATGAAAAAAGGGGTCTGTTGTACTTAAACAGGGCTTGGAAATGAAAAAGGGGTCTGTTGTACTTAAACAAGCTTGGAAATGAAAAAAGGGGGCCTGTTGTACTTAAACAGGGGTTGGAAATGAAAGAAAGGGTCTGTTGTACTTAACTAGGGCTTGGAATGAAAAAGGGGTCTGTTGTACATAAATAGGGCTTGAAAATGAAAAAGGGGTCTGTTGTACTTAAAGAAGCTTGGAAACGAAAAAAGGGGGCCTGTTGTAATTAAATAGGGCTTGGAAAAGAAAAAGGGGTCTGTTGTACTTAAATATGGCTTAGAATGAAAAAGGGGCCTATTGTACTTAAACAGGGCTTGGAAATGAAAAAGGAGTCTGTTGTACTTAAATAGGGCTTAGAAATGAAAAAAGGGGGCCTGTTGTATTTAAACAGGGCTTGGAAATGAAAAAAGGGCTTATTGTACTTAAATAAGTCTTGGAATGAAAAAGGGGCCTGTTGTACTTAAATATGGCTTGGAATGAAAAAGGGGCCTATTGTACTTAAACAGGGCTTGGAAATGAAAATGGGGTCTGTTGTACTTAAATAGGGCTTAGAAATGAAAAAAGGGGGCCTGTTGTATTTAAACAGGGCTTGGAAATGAAAAAAGGGCTTATTGTACTTAAACAAGTCTTGGAATGAAAAAGGGGCCTGTTGTACTTAAACATGGCTTGGAAATTAAAAACGGGCATGTTGTACTTAAACAGAGCTTGGAATGAAAAAGGGGCCCATTGTACTTAAACAAGGCTTGGAAATGAAAAACGGGTCTATTGTACTTAAATAGGGCTCGGAAATGAAAAAACGGGGCCTGTTGTACTTAAACAGGGTCTGGAAATGAAAAATGGGCATGTTGTACTTAAACAGGACTTGGAATGAAAAAGGGGTCTGTTTTACTTAAATAGGGTTGGGAAATGAAAAAGGGGTCTATTGTACTTAAACAGGGATTGTAAATGAAAAAAAGGGGCCTGTTGTACTTAAACAGAACTTGGAAATGAAAAAGGGGTCTGTTGTACTTCAATAGGGCTTGAAAATGAAAAAAGGGGATGTTGTACTTAAACAGGGCTTGGAAATGAAAAAGGGATCTGTTGTACTTAATCAAGTTTGGAAATGAAAAAAGGGGGCCTGTTGTACTTAAACGGGGCTTGGAATGAAAAAGGGGTCTGTTGTACTTAAATAGAGCTTGGAAAGAAAAAGGGGTCTGTTGTACTTAAACAAGACTTGGAAAAGAAAAAGGTGTCTATTGTACTTAAACAAGCCTTGGAAATGAAAAAATGGGCTTGTTGCACTTAAACAGGACTTGGAATGAAAAAGGATCCTGTTGTACTTAAATAGGGCTTGGAAATGAAAAAAAAGGGGCCTGTTGTACTTAATAAGGGCATGGAAATGAAAAAATGGCTTTTTGTACTTAAACAGGACTTGGAATGAAAAAGGGGCCTATTGTACTTAAACAGGGCATGGAAATGTAAAAGGAGTCTGTTGTAAATAAACAGGGCTTGGAAATGAAATAAAGGGTCTGTTGTACTTAAACAGGGCTTGGAAATTAAAAAGGGGTCTGTTGTACTTCAACAGGGCTTGGAAATGAAAAGTATGTTGTACTTAAACAGGGCTTGGAAATGAAAAAGGGATCTGTTGTACTTAAACAAGTTTGGAAATGAAAAAAGGAGGCCTGTTGTACTTAAACAGGGCTTGGAATGAAAAAGGGGCCTGTTGTACTTAAATAGAGCTTGGAAAGAAAAAGGGGTATGTTGTACTTAAACAAGGCTTGGAAAAGAAAAAGGTGTCTATTGTACTTAAACAAGGCTTGAAAATGAAAAAATGGGCCTGTTGTACTTAAACAGGACTTGGAATGAAAAGGGGTCCTGTTGTACTTAAATAGGGCTTGAAAATGAAAAAGGGGTCTGTTGAACTTAAACAGGACTTGGAAATGAAAAAAAGGGGCCTGTTGTACTTAAACAGGGCTTGGAAATGAAAAAGGGGTCTGTTGTACTTAAACAAGGCTTGGATAAGAAAAAGGTGTCTATTGTACTTAAACAAGGCTTGGAAATGAAAAAATGGGCCTGTTATACTTAAACAGGACTTGGAATGAAAAAGGATCCTGTTGTACTTAAATAGGGCTTGGAAATGAAAAAGGGGTCTATTGAACTTAAACAGGACTTGGAAATGAAAAAAAGGGGCCTATTGTATTTAAACAAGGTTTGGAAATGAAAAAGGGGTCTTAGTACTTAAATAGGGATGGGAAATGAAAAAAAGGGGCATGTTGTACTTAAATAAGGCTTGGAAATGAAAAAAGGGGGCATGTTGTACTTAAACAAGGCATGAAAATGAAAAAAGGGCTTGTTGTACTTAAACAGGGCTTGAAATGAAAAAGGGGCCTATTGTACTTAAACAGGGCTTGGAAATGAAAAAGGGGTGTGTTTTACTTAAAGAAGCTTGGAAATGAAAAAAGGGGGCTTGTTGTAATTAAATAGGGTTGGAAAGGAAAAAGGGGTATGTTGTACTTAAATAGGGCTTCTAATGAAAAAGGGGCCTGTTGTACTTAAAAAGGGCTTGGAAATGAAAAAGGGGTCTGTTGTACTTAAATAGGGCTTGGAAATGTAAAAAGGGGGCATGTTGTACTTAAATAGGGCTAGGAAAAGAAAAAGGGGGCCTGTTGTACTTAATCGGGGCTTGGAAATGAAAAAATGGCTTTTTGTACTTAAACAGGACTTGGAATGAAAAAGGGGCCTATTGTACTTAAATAGGGCATGGAAATGTAAAAGGAGTCTGTGGTACTTAAACAGGGCTTGGAAATGAAATAAGGGGTCTGTTTTATTTAAACAGGGCTTGGAAATGAAAAAGGGGTTTGTTGTACTTAAACAAGCTTGTAAATGAAAAAAGGGGGTCTTTTCTACTTAAACAGGGCTTGGAAATGAAAAAGGGGCTTGTTGTACTTAAACAGGACTTGGAATGAAAAAGGGGCCTGTTGTACTTAAACAGGGATTGTAAATTAATTAAGGGGACATGTTGTACTTAAACAAGGCTTGGAAATTAAAAAAAGGGGCATGTTGTACTTAAACAAGGTTTGGAAATGAAAAAAGGGCTTGTTGTACTTAAATAGGGCTTGAAATGAAAAAGGGGCCTGTTGTACTTAAGCATGGCTTGGAAATGAAAAACGGGTCTATTGTACTTAAACAGAGCTTGGAATGAAAAAGGGGCCTATTGTACTTAAACACGGCTTGGAAATGAAAAAGGGGTCTGTTGTACTTCAACAGGGCTTGGAAATTAAAAAAGGGGGTATGTTGTACTTAAACACGGCTTGGAAATGAAAAAGGGATCTGTTGTACTTAAACAAGTTTGGAAATGAAAAAAGGAGGCCTGTTGTACTTAAACAGGGCTTGGAATGTAAAAGGGGTCTGTTGTACTTAAATAGAGCTTGGAAAGAAAAAGGGGTATGTTGTACTTAAACAAGGCTTGGAAAAGAAAAAGGTGTCTATTGTACTTAAACAGGGCTTGGAAATAAAAAAATGGGCCAGTTGTACTTAAACAGGACTTGGAATGAAAAAGGGTCCTGTTGTACTTAAATAGGGCTTGGAAATGAAAAAGGGGTCTATTGAACTTAAACAGGACTTGGAAATGAAAAAAAAGGGCCTGTTGTATTTAAACAAGGCTTGGAAATGAAAAAGGGGTCTGTTGTACTTAAACAGGGATTGAAAATGAAAAAAAGGGGCATGTTGTACTTAAACAAGGCTTGGAAATGAAAAAAGGGGGCCTGTTGTACTTAAACAAGGCATGAAAATGAAAAAAAGGGCTTGTTATACTTAAACAGGGCTTAAAATGAAAAAGGGGCCTATTGTACTTAAACAGGGCTTGGAAATGAAAAAGGGGTGTGTTGTACCTAAAGAAGCTTGGAAATGAAAAAAGGGGGCTTGTTGTAATTAAATAGGGTTGGAAAGGAAAAAGGGGTATGTTGTACTTAAATAGGGCTTCTAATGAAAAAGGGGCCTGTTGTACTTAAAAAGGGCTTAGAAATGAAAAAGGGGTCTGTTGTACTTAAATAGGGCTTGGAAATGTAAAAAGGGGGCATGTTGTACTTAAACACGGCTAGGAAAAGAAAAAGGGGGCCTGTTGTACTTAATCAGGGCTTGGAAATGAAAAAATTGGTTTTTGTACTTAAATAGGACTTGGAATAAAAAAGGGGCCTATTGTACTTAAACAGGGCATGGAAATGTAAAAGGAGTCTGTGGTACTTAAACAGGGCTTGGAAATGAAATAAGGGGTCTGTTTTACTTAAACAGGGCCTGGAAATGAAAAAGGGGTTTGTTGTACTTAAACAAGCTTGTAAATGAAAAAATGGGGTCTGTTCTACTTAAACAGGGCTTGGAAATGAAAATGGGCTTGTTGTACTTAAACAGGACTTGGAATGAAAAAGGGGCCTGTTGTACTTAAACAGGGATTGGAAATTAATTAAGGGGACATGTTGTACTTAAACAAGGCTTGGAAATTAAAAAAAAGGGGCCTATTGTACTTAAACAAGGTTTGGAAATGAAAAAAGGGCTTGTTGTACTTAAATAGGGCTTGAAATGAAAAAGGGGCCTGTTGTACTTAAACATGGCTTGGAAATGAAAAATGGGTCTATTGTACTTAAACAGAGCTTGGAATGAAAAAGGGGCCTATTGTACTTAAACAGGGCTTGGAAATGAAAAAGGGTTCTGTTGTACTTCAACAGGGCTTATAAATGAAAAAAGGGGGTATGTTGTACTTAAACAGGGCTTGGAAATGAAAAAGGGATCTGTTGTACTTAAACAAGTTTGGAAATGAAAAAAGGGGGTCTGTTGTACTTAAACAGGGCTTGGAATGAAAAAGGTGCCTGTTGTACTTAAATAGAGCTTGGAAAGAAAAAAGGGGTCTGTTGTACTTAAACAAGGCTTGGAAAAGAAAAAAGGGCGCCTGTTGTACTTAAACAGGGCTTGGAAATGAAAAAGGGGCATGTTGTATTTAAATAGGACTTGGAATGAAAAAGGGGCCTGTTGTACTTAAACAGGGCTTGGAAATGAAAAAGGGGTTTGTTGTACTTAAATAGGGCTTGGAAATGAAAAAAAGGGGTCTGTTGTATTTAAACAGGGCTTGGAATGAAAAAGGGGCTTATTGTACTTAAACAGGGCTTGGAAATGAAAAAAGGGTATATTGTACTTAAACATGGCCTGGAAATGAAAAAAGGGGGCCTCTTGTACTTAAACATGGCCTGGAAATGAAAAAGGGGCCTATTGTACTTAAACATGGCATGGAAATGAAAAAGGGGTCTGTTGTACTTAAACAAGCATGGAAATGAAAAAAGGGGACCTGTTGTACTTAAATAGGGCTTGGATATGAAAAAGGGGCCAGTTGTACTTAAACAGGACTTGGAATGAAAAAGGGGCCTGTTGTACTTAAAAAGGGCTTGGAAATGAAAAGGGGGTTTGTTTACTTAAAGAGGGCTTGGAAATGAAAAAAAGGGGCATGTTGTACTTGAACGAGACTTGGAATGAAAAAGGGGGATGTTTTACTTAAACAGGGATTGGAATGAAAAATTGACCTGTTGTACTTAAATAGTGTTTGGAAATGAAAAAGGGGTCTGTTGTACTTAAATAGGGATTGAAAATGAAAAAAGGGGGCATATTGTATTTAAACAAGGCTTGGAAATGAAAAAAGGGGTCTGTTCTACTTAAACAGGGCTTGGAAATGAAAAAGGGGTCTATTGTACTTAAACAAGCTTGGAAATGAAAAAAGGGGGCCTGTTGTACTTAAATAGGGGTTGGAAATGAAAAAAAGTGTCTGTTGTACTTAACTAGGGCTCAGAATGAAAAAGGGGTCTGTTGTACTTAAACAGGGCATGAAAATGAAAAAGGGGTCTGTTTTACTTAATTAGGGCGGGGAAATGAAAAAGGGGTCTGTTGTACTTAAACAGGGATTGTAAATGAAAAAAAGGGGTCTGTTGTACTTAAACAGGACTTGGAAATAAAAAAGGGGTCTGTTGTACTTCAACAGGGCTTAAAAATGAAAAAAGTGGTATGTTGTACTTAAACAGGGCTTGGAAATGAAAAAGGGATCTATTGTACTTAAACAAGTTTGGAAATGAAAAAAGGGGGTCTGTTGTACTTAAACGGGGCTTGGAATGAAAAAGGGGCATGTTGTACTTAAATAGAGCTTGGAAAGAAAAAGGGGTTTGTTGTACTTAAACAAGGCTTGGAAAAGAAAAAGGTGTCTATTGTACTTAAACAAGGCTTGGAAATGAAAAAATGGGCCTGTTGTTCTTAAACAGGACTTGGAACGAAAAAGGGTCATGTTGTACTTAAATAGGGCTTGGAAATGAAAATGGGGTCTGTTGAACTTAAACAGGACTTGGAAATGAAAAAAAGGGGTCTGTTGTACTTAATCAGGGCTTGGAAATGAAAAAATGGCTTTTTTACTTAAACAGGACTTGGAATAAAAAAGGGGCCTATTGTACTTAAACAGGGCATGGAAATGTAAAAGGAGTCTGTTGTACTTAAACAGGGCTTGAAAATGAAATAAGGGGTCTGTTGTACTTAAACAGGGATTGGAAATGAAAAAGAGGCTTGTTGTACTTAAACAGGACTTGTAATGAAAAAGGGGCATGTTGTATTTAAACAGTGATTGGAAATTAATTAAGGGGACATGTTGTACTTAAACAAGGCTTGGAAATGAAAAAAAGTGGCCTGTTGTACTTAAACAAGGTTTGGAAATGAAAAAAGGGCTTGTTGTACTTAAATAGGGCTTGAAATGAAAAATGGGCCTGTTGTACTTAAACATGGCTTGGAATTGAAAAACGGGTCTATTGTACTTAAAATGAGCTTGGAATGAAAAAGGGGTCTATTGTACTTAAACAGGGCTTGGAAATGAAAAAGGGGTTTGTTGTACTTCAACAGGGCTTGGAAATGAAAAAAGGGGGTATGTTGTACTTAAACAGGGATTGGAAATGAAAAAGGGATTTGTTGTACTTAAACAAGTTTGGAAATGAAAAAAGGGGGCCTGTTGTACTTAAACAGGGCTTGGAATGAAAAAGGGGCCTGTTGTACTTAAATAGAGCTTGGATAGAAAAAGGGGTCTGTTGTACTTAAACAAGGCTTGGAAAAGAAAAAGGTGTCTATTGTACTTAAACAAGGCTTGGAAATGAAAAAAAAGGCGCCTGTTGTATTTAAACAAGGCTTGGAAATGAAAAAGGGGTCTGTTGAACTTAAATAGGGCTTGGAAATGAAAAAGGGGTCTGTTGAACTTAAACAGGACTTGGAAATAAAAAAAAGGGGCTTGTTGTACTTAAACAGGGCTTGGAAATGAAAAAGGGGTGTGTTGTATTTTAGCAAGGCTTGGAAAAGAAAAAGGTGTCTATTGTACTTAAACAAGGCTTGGAAATGAAAAAATGGGCATGTTGTACTTAAATAGGACTTGGAATGAAAAAGGGTCCTGTTGTACTTAAATAGGGTTTGGAAATGAAAAAGGGGTCTGTTGAACTTAAACAGGACTTGGAAATGAAAAAAAAGGGGCCTGTTGTATTTAAACAAGGCTTGGAAATGAAAAAGGGTCCTGTTGTACTTAAATAGGGTTTGGAAATGAAAAAGGGGTCTGTTGAACTTAAATAGGACTTGGAAATAAAAAAATGGGGCCTGTTGTACTTAAACAGGGCTTGGAAATGAAAAAGGGGTGTGTTGTATTTTAACAAGGCTTGGAAAAGAAAAAGGTGTCTATTGTACTTAAACAAGGCTTGGAAATGAAAAAATGGGCCTGTTGTACTTAAATAGGACTTGGAATGAAAAAGGGTCCTGTTGTACTTAAATAGGGTTTGGAAATGAAAAAGGGGTCTGTTGAACTTAAACAGGACTTGGAAATGAAAAAAAAGGGGCCTGTTGTATTTAAACAAGGCTTGGAAATGAAAAAGGTGTCTGTTGTACTTAAACAAGCTTGGAAATGAAAAAAGGGCGCCTGTTGTACTTAAACAGGGCTTGGAAATGAAAAAGGGGCCTATTGTATTTAAATAGGACTTGGAATGAAAAAGAGGCATGTTGTACTTAAACAGGGCTTGGAAATGAAAAAGGGGTTTGTTGTACTTAAACAAGGCTTGGAATGAAAAAGGGGCATGTTGTACTTAAACAGGGCTTGGAATGAAAAATGGACCTGTTGTACTTAAACAGTGTTTGAAAATGAAAAAGGGGTCTGTTGTTCTTAAACAAGGCTTGGAAATGAAAAAAAGGGGGTCTGTTGTACTTAAACGGGGCTTGGAAATGAAAAAAGGGCTTGTTGTACTTAAACAGGCCTTGAAATGAAAAAGGGGCCTATTGTACTTAAACATGGCTTGGAAATGAAAAACGAACATTTTGTACTTAAACAGAGCTTGAAATGGAAATTGGGCCTATTGTACTTAAACAGGGCTTGGTAATGAAAAAGGGGTCTGTTGTACTTAAACAGGGCTTGGAAATAAAAAAAAGGGGCCTGTTGTACTTAAACAGGGCTTAGAAATGAAAAAGGGATTTGTTGTACTTAAACAAGGCTTGGAAATGAAAAAAGGGTCTTTTGTACTTAAATAGGGCTTGGAAATGAAAAAACGGGGCCTGTTGTACTTAAACAGGGCTTGAAAATGACAAATGTGTCTGTTGTACTTAAATAGGACTGGGAAATGAAAAAGGGGTCTTTTGTACTTAAAAAGGGCTTGGAAATGAAAAAAGGGGTCTGTTTTACTTAAATAGGGCTTGGAAATGAAAAAAGGGCTTCTTGTACTTAAATAGGGCTTGAAATGTAAAAGGGGCCTGTTGTACTTAAACATGGCTTGGAAATGAAAAACGAACCTGTTGTACTTAAATATAGCTTGGAATGAAAAAGGGGCCTATTGTACTTAAACAGGGCTTGGAAATGAAAAAAGGGTCTGTTGTACTTAAACATGGCTTGGAAATGGAAAAAGGGGGCCTGTTGTACTTAAATATGGCTTGGAAAAGAAAAAGGGGTCTGTTGTACTTAAACAAGCTTGGAAATGAAAAAAAGGGGCCTGTTGTACTTAAACAGGGCTTGGAAATGAAAAAGGGGCCAGTTGTACTTAAACAGGACTTGGAATGAAAAAGGGACCTTTTGTACTTAAAAGGGGCTTGGAAATGAAAAGGGGGTTTGTTGTACTTAAAGAGGGCTTGGAAATGAAAAAAAGGGGCCTGTTGTACTTAAACAGGGCTTGGAATGAAAAAGGGGCATGTTTTACTTAAACAGGGATTGGAATGAAAAATTGACCTATTGTACTTAAATAGTGTTTGGAAATGAAAAAGGGGTCTGTTGTACTTAAACATGGATTGGATATGAAAAAAGGGGGCATGTTGTACTTAAACAAGGCTTGGAAATGAAAAAAGGGTCCTGTTGTACTTAAACAGGGCTTGGAAATGAAAAAATGGCTTGTTGTACTTAAACATGGCTTGAAAAGAAAAAGGGGTCTGTTGTACTTAAACAGGGTTTGGAAATGAAAAAAGGGGTCTGTTGTACTTAAACAGGGCTTGGAAATGAAAAAGGGGTCTGTTGTACTTAAACAAGCTTGGAAATTAAAAAATGGGGCCTGTTGTACTTAAACAGGGGTTGGAAATGAAAGAAAGGGTCTGTTGTACTTAACTAGGGCTTGGAATGAAAAAGGGGTCTGTTGTACTTAAATAGGGCTTGAAAATGTAAAAGGGGTCTGTTGTACTTAAAGATGCTTGGAAACGAAAAAAGGGGGCCTGTTGTAATTAAATAGGGCTTGGAAAAGAAAAAGGGGTCTGTTGTACTTAAATATGGCTTGGAATGAAAAAGGGGCCTATTGTACTTAAACAGGGCTTGGAAATGAAAAACGCGTCTTTTGTACTTAAATAGGGCTTGGAAATGAAAAAAGGGGGCCTATTGTACTTAAACAGGGCTTAGAAATGAAAAAGGGATCTGTTGTACTTAAACAAGGCTTGGAAATGAAAAAAGGGTCTTTTGTACTTAAATAGGGCTTGGAAATGAAAAAACGGGGCCTGTTGTACTTAAACAGGGCTTGGAAATGAAAAATGTGTCTGTTGTAGTTAAATAGGACTGGGAAATGAAAAAGGGGTCTTTTGTACTTAAAAAGGGCTTGGAAATGAAAAAAGGGGTCTGTTGTACTTAAATAGGGCTCTGAAATGAAAAAGGGGTCTGTTGTGCTTAAACAGGGCTTGGAATTGAAAAAGGGTTCTGTTTTACTTAAATAGGGCTTGGAAATGAAAAAAGGGCTTCTTATACTTAAATAGGGCTTGAAATGAAAAAGGGGCCTGTTGTACTTAAACATGGCTTGGAAATGAAAAACGGGCCTGTTGTACTTAAATATAGCTTGGAATGAAAAAGGGGCCTATTGTACTTAAACAGGGCTTGGAAATGAAAAAAGGGGCTGTTGTACTTAAACATGGCTTGGAAATGAAAAAAGGGGGCCTGTTGTACTTAAATATGGCTTGGAAATGAAAAAGGGGTCTGTTGTACTTAAACAAGCTTGGAAATGAAAAAAGGGGCCTGTTGTACTTAAACAGGGCTTGGAAATGAAAAAGGGGCCAATTGTACTTAAACAGGACTTGGAATGAAAAAGGGACCTTTTGTACTTAAAAAGGGCTTGGAAATGAAAAGGGGGTTTGTTGTACTTAAAGAGGGCTTGGAAATGAAAAAAAGGGGCCTGTTGTACTTAAACAGGGCTTGGAATGAAAAAGGGGCATGTTTTACTAAAACATGGATTGGAATGAAAAATTGACCTATTGTACTTAAATAGTGTTTGGAAATGAAAAAGGGGTCTGTTGTACTTAAACAGGGATTGGATATGAAAAAAGGGGGCATGTTGTACTTAAACAAGGCTTGGAAATGAAAAAAGGTGCCTGTTGTACTTAAACAGGGCTTGGAAATGAAAAAATGGCTTGTTGTACTTAAACATGGCTTGAAAAGAAAAAGGGGTCTGTTGTACTTAAACAGGGTTTGGAAATGAAAAAAGGGGTCTGTTGTACTTAAACAGGGCTTGGAAATGAAAAAGGGGTCTGTTGTACTTAAACAAGCTTGGAAATGAAAAAAGGGGGCCTGTTGTACTTAAACAGGGGTTGGAAATGAAAGAAAGGGTCTGTTGTACTTAACTAGGGCTTGGAATGAAAAAGGGGTCTGTTGTACTTAAATAGGGCTTGAAAATGAAAAAGGGGTCTGTTGTACTTAAAGATGCTTGGAAACGAAAAAAGGGGGCCTGTTGTAATTAAATAGGGCTTGGAAAAGAAAAAGGGGCCTGTTGTACTTAAATATGGCTTGGAATGAAAAAGGGGCCTATTGTACTTAAACAGGGCTTGGAAATGAAAAAGGGGTCTGTTGTACTTAAACAGGGCTTGGAAATGAAAAAAAGGGCTTATTGTACTTAAACAAGTCTTGGAATGAAAAAGGGGCCTGTTGTACTTAAACATGGTTTGGAAATTAAAAACAGGCATGTTGTACTTAAATAGAGCTAGGAATGAAAAAGGGGCCTATTATACTTAAACAGGGCTTGGAAATGTAAAAGGGGCCTGTTGTACTTAAACAGGACTTCGAAATGAAAAAGGGGTCTGTTGTACTTAAACAAGTCTTTGAAATGAAAAACGGGTCTGTTGTACTTAAATAGGGCTCGGAAATGAAAAAACGGGGTCTGTTGTACTTAAACAGGGCCTGGAAATGAAAAATTGGCCTATTGTACTTAAACAGGACTTGGAATGAAAAAGGGGTCTGTTTTACTTAATTAGGGCTGGGAAATGAAAAAGGGGTCTGTTGTACTTAAATAGGGATTGTAAATGAAAAAAAGGGGCCTGTTGTACTTAAACAGGACTTGGAAATGAAAAAGGGGTCTGTTGTACTTCAACAGGGCTTGAAAATGAAAAAAGGGGTATGTTGTACTTAAACAGGGTTTGGAAATGAAAAAGGGATCTGTTGTACTTAAACAAGTTTGGAAATGAAAAAAGGGGGCCTGTTGTACTTAAGCGGGGCTTGGAATGAAAAAGGGGCATGTTGTACTTAAATAGAGCTTGGAAAGAAAAAGGGGTCTGTTGTACTTAAACAAGGCTTGGAAAAGAAAAAGGTGTCTATTGTACTTAAACAAGGCTTGGAAATGAAAAAATGGGCCTGTTGTACTTAAACAGGACTTGGAATGAAAAAGGGTCCTGTTGTACTTAAATAGGGTTTGTAAATGAAAAAAGGGGGCCTTTTGTACATTAACAGGGCTTGAAAATGAAAAAGGGGTTTGTTGTACTTAAACAAGTTTGTAAATGAAAAAAGGGGGCCTGTTGTACTTAAACAGGGCTTGGAAATGAAAAACGGGGGCCTATTGTACTTAAACAGAGCTTGGAAATGAAAAAAGGGGGCCTGTTGTACTTAAACAGGGCATTAAAATGAAAAAAGGGCTTCTTGTACTTAAACAGAGTTTGGGATGAAAAAGGGGCCTATTGTACTTAAACAGGGCTTGGAAATGAAATAATGGGGCCTTTTGTACATTAACAGGGCTTGGAAATGAAAAAGGGGTTTGTTGTACTTAAACAGGTTTGTAAATGAAAAAAGGGGGCCTATTGTACTTAAACAAGGCTTGGAAATGAAAAAGGGGCCTGTTGTACTTAAACAAGCCTTGGAATAAAAAAGGGGCCTGTTGTACTTAAACAGGGATTGGAAATGAATAAAGGGGGCATGTTGTACTCAAACAAGGCTTGGAAATGAAAAAAGGGGACATGTTGTACTTAAACAAGGCTTGGAAATGTAAAAAGGGGTCTGTTGTACTTAAACAGGGCTTGGAAATGAAAAACGGGGGCCTGTTGTACTTAAACAGAGCTTGGAAATGAAAAAAGGGCCTGTTGTACTTAAACAGGGCTTAGAATGAAAAAGGGGCCTTTTGTACTTAAACAGGGCTTCGAAATGAAAAAGGAGTCTGTTGTACTTAAATAGGGCTTGGAAATGAAATAAGGGGGTCTGTTGTACTTTAACAGGGCTTGTAAATGAAAAAGGGGCTTGTTGTACTTAAACAGGACTTGGAATGAAAAAGGGGCCTGTTGTACTTAAACAGGGCTTGGAAATGAAAAGGGGGTTTGTTTTACATAAATAGGATTTGGAAATGAAAAAAAGGCGTTGTTGTTCTTAAACAGGGCTTGGAATGAAAAAGGGGAATGTTGTACTTAAACAGGGCTTGGAATTAAAAAAGGACTTATTGTACTTAAACAGGGTTTGGAAATGAAAAAGGGGTCAGTTGTACTTAAACAGGGATTGGAAATAAAAAAAGGGGGCATGTTCTACTTAAACAAGGCTTGGAAATGAAAAAAGGGGACCTGTTGTACTTAAACAAGGCTTGGAAATGAAAAAGGGGTGTGTTGTACTTAAAGAAGCTTGGAAATGAAAAAAAGGGGCTTGTTGTAATTAAATAGGGTAGGAAAAGAAAAAGGGGCACGTTGTACTTAAATAGGGCTTGTAATGAAAAAGGGGCCTGTTGTACTTAAAGAGGGCTTGTAAATGAAAAAGGGGTCTGTTGTATTTAAATAGGGCTTGCAAATGTAAAAAGCGGGCCTGTTGTACTTAAACATGGCTAGGAAATGAAAAAAGGGGGCCTTAAGTACTTAAACAAAGCTTGAAAATGGAAAATTGGCTTGTTGTACTTAAACAAGGCTTGGAATGAAAAAGGGACCTATTGTACTTAAATAGGGCTTGGAAATGAAAAAAGGAGTCTGTTGTACTTAAACAGGGCTTGGAAATGAAATTATGGGGCCTGTTGTACTTAAATAGAGCTTGGAAATGAAAAAGGGGTCTGTTGTACTTAAACAAGCTTGTAAATAAAAAAAGGGGGCCTGTTGTACTTAAACAGGGCTTGGAAATGAAAAAGGGGCCTGTTGTACTTAAATAAGACTTGGAATGAAAAAGGGGCCTGTTTTACTTAAACAGGGATTGAAAATGAATAAAGGGGACATGTTGTACTTAAACAAGGCTTGGAAATGAAAAAAAGGGTCCTGTTGTACTTAAACAAGGTTTGGAAATTCAAAAAGGGGCCTTTTGTACGTAACTAGGGCTTTGAATGAAAAAGGGGCCTGTTGTAATTAAACAGGGCTTGGAAATGAAAAAGGGGTCTATTGTACTTAAAGAAGCTTGGAAATAAAAATAGGGGGTCTGTTGTAATTAAATAGGGCTTGGAAAAGAAAAAGGGGCCTGTTATATTTAAATAGGGCTTGGAATGAAAAAGGGGCCTATCGTACTTAAACAGGGCTTGGAAATTAAAAAGGGGTCTGTTGTACTTAAACAGGGCTTGAAAATGCAAAAAAGGGGGCCTGTTGTACTTAAACAAGGTTTTGAAATGAAAAAGGGGCCTGTTGTACTTAAACAGGGCTTGGAAATGAAAAAAGGGCTTCTTGTACTTAAATAGGGCTTGAAATGAAAAAGGGGCCTATTGTACTTAAACATGGCTTGGAAATGAAAAACGGGGTTGTTGTACTTAAATATAGCTTGGAATGAAAAAGGGGCCTATTGTACTTAAACATGGCTTGGAAATGAAAAAGAGGTCTGTTGTACTTAAACATGGCTTGGAAATGAAAAAAGGGGGCCTGTTGTACTTAAACATGGCTTGGAAATGAAAAAGGGGTCTGTTGTTCTTAAACAAGCTTGGAAATGAAAAAAGGGGGCATGTTGTACTTAAACAGGGCTTGGAAATGAAAAAGGGGCCAATTGTACTTAAACAGTACTTGGAATGAAAAAGGTGTCTGTTGTACTTAAACAGGGCTTGGAAATGAAAAAGGGGTTTGTTGTACTTAAACAGGGCTTGAAAATGAAAAAAAGGGGCCTATTGTACTTAAACAGGGCTTGGAATGAAAAAGGGGCATGTTTTACTTAAATAGGGCTTGGAATGAAAAATTGACCTGTTGTACTTAAATAGTGTTCGGAAATGAAAAAGGGGTCTGTTGTACTTAAACAGGGATTGGAAATGAAAAAAGGGGGCCTGTTGTACTTAAACAAGGATTGGAAATGAAAAAAGTGGCTTGTTGTACTTAAACAGGGCTTGGAAATGAAAAAATGGCTTGTTGTACTTAAACATGGCTTGAAATGAAAAAGGGGCCTGTTGTACTTAAACAGGGCTTGGAAATGAAAAAGGGGCATGTTGTACTTAAACAAGACTTGGAATAAAAAAGGGGCCTGTTGTACTTAAACTGGGATTGGAAATGAATAAATGGGGCATGTTGTACTCAAACAAGGCTTGAAAATGAAAAAAAGGGGATATGTTGTACTTAAACAAGACTTGGAAATGTAAAAAGGGGCTTTGTTGTACTTAAACAGGGCTTGGAAATGAAAAACGGGGGCATGTTGTACTTAAACAGGGCTTGAAAATGAAAAAAGGGCTTGTCGTACTTAAACAGGGCTTATAATGAAAAAGGGGCCTATTGTACTTAAACAGGGCTTGGAAATGGAAAAGGAGTCTCTTGTACTTAAATAGGTCTTGGAAATGAAATAAGGGGTCCTGTTGTACGTAAACATGGCTTGGAAATGAAAAAGGGGTCTGTTGTTCTTAATCAAGCTTGGAAATGAAAAAAGGGGGCCTGTTGTACTTAAACAGGGCTTGGAAATGAAAAAGGGGCCAATTGTACTTAAACAGTACTTGGAATGATAAAGGTGTCTGTTGTACTTAAATAGGGCTTGGAAATGAAAAAGGGGTTTTTTGTACTTAAACAGGGCTTGGAAATGAAAAAAAGGGGCCTGTTGTACTTAAACAGGGCTTGGAATTAAAAAGGGGCATGTTTTACTTAAACAGGGCTTGGAATGAAAAATTGACCTGTTGTACTTAAATAGTGTTCGTAAATGAAAAAGGGGTCTGGTGTACTTAAACAGGGATTGGAAATGAAAAAAGGGGGAATGTTGTACTTAAACAAGGATTGGAAATGAAAAAAGGGGCTTGTTATACTTAAACAGGGCTTGGAAATGAAAAAATGGATTGTTGTACTTAAACATGGCTTGAAATGAAAAAGGGGCCTGTTGTACTTAAACAGGGCTTGGAAATGAAAAAGGGGCATGTTGTACTTAAACAAGACTTGGAATAAAAAAGGGGCATGTTGTACTTAAACAGGGATTGGAAATGAATAAAGGGGGCATGTTGTACTTAAACAAGGCTTGAAAATGAAAAAAAGGGGATATGTTGTACTTAAACAAGACTTGGAAATGTAAAAAGGGGGTTTGTTGTACTTAAACAGGGCTTGGAAATGAAAAATGGGGGCATGTTGTACTTAAACAGGGCTTGAAAATGAAAAAAGGGCTTGTTATACTTAAACATGGCTTAGAATGAAAAAGGGGCCTATTGTACTTAAACAAGGCTTGGAAATGAAAAAGGAGTCTGTTGTACTTAAATAGGGCTTGGAAATGAAATAAGGGGGTCTGTTGTACTTTAACAGGGCTTGGAAATGAAAAAGGGGCTTGTTGTACTTAAACAGGACTTGGAATGAAAAAGGGGCCTGTTGTACTTAAACAGGGCTTGGAAATGAAAAAGGGGTTTGTTTTACATAAATAGGATTTGGAAATGAAAAAAGGGGTTGTTGTACTTAAACAGGGCTTGGAATGAAAAAGGGGAATATTGCACTTAAACAGGGCTTGGAAATGAAAAAGGAGTCTGTTGTACTTAAATAGGGCTTGGAAATGAAATAAGGGGGTCTGTTGTACTTAAACGGGGCTTGGAAATGAATAAGGGGCCAATTGTACTTAAACAGGACATGGATTGAAAAAGGGGTTTGTTGTACTTAAACAGGGCTTCAAATTGAAAAAAAAGGGCCTGTTATACTTAAACAGGGCTTAGAATGAAAAATGGGCATGTTTTACTTAAACAGGACTTGGAATGAAAAATTGACCTATTGTACTTAAATAGTGTTTGGAAATGAAAAAGGGGTTTGTTGTACTTAAACAGGGATTGGAAATGAAAAAAGGGGGCATGTTTTACTTAAACAAGGCTTGGAAATGAAAAAAGGGGCCTGTTGTACTTAAACAGGGCTTGGAAATGAAAAAATGGCTTGTTGTACTTAAACGTGGCTTGAAATGAAAAAGGGGTTTGTTGTACTTAAAAAGGGCTTGGAAATGAAAAAAGGGGTCTGTTGTACTTAAACAGGGCTTGGAAATGAAAAAGGGGTCTGTTGTACTTAAACAAGCTTGTAAATGAAAAAAGGGGGCCTGTTGTACTTAAACAGGGGTTGGAAATGAAAAAAAAGGGCCTGTTGTACTTTGACTAGGGCTTGGAATGAAAAAGGGGCATGTTGTACTTAAACAGGGCTTGAAAATGAAAAAGGGGTCTGTTGTACTTAAAGAAGCTTGGAAATGAAAAAAGGGGGCCTGTTGTAATTAAATAGGGCTTGGAAAAGAAAAAGGGGCCTGTTTTATTTAAACAGGTCTTGGAATGAAAAAGGGGCCTATTGTATTTAAACATGGCTTGGAAATTAAAAACGGGCATGTTGTACTTAAACAGAGCTTGGAATGAAAAAGGGGCCTATTGTACTTAAACAGGGCTTGAAATTGTAAAAGGGGTCTGTTGTACTTAAACAGGGCTTCGAAATGAAAAAGGGGTCTGTTGTACTTAAACAAGGCTTGGAAATGAAAAACGGGTCTGTTGTACATAAATAGGGCTCGGAAATGAAAAAAGGGGGCCTGTTGTACTTAAACCGGGCCTGGAAATTAAAAACTGGCCTGTTGTACTTAAACAGGACTTGGAACGAAAAAGGGGTCTGTTTTACTTAAATAGGGCTGGGAAATGAAAAATGGGTCTGTTGTACTTAAACAGAGATTGTAAATGAAAAAAAGGGGCCTGTTGTACTTAAACAGGAATTGGAAATGAAAAAGGGGTCTGTTGTACTTAAAGAAGCTTGAAAATGAAAAAAAGGGGCCTGATGTAATTAAATAGGGGTTGGAAATGAAAAAGGGGCCTGTTGTACTTAAATAGGGCTTGGAATTAAAAAGGGGCCTGTTGTAGTTAAACAGGGCTTGGAAATGAAAAAGGGGTCTGTTGTACTTAAATAGGGCTTAAAAATGAAAAAAAAGGGTCTGTTGTACTTAAACAGGGCTTGGAAATGAAAAAAGGTGGCCTGTTGTACTAAAACAGGGCTTTAAAATGAAAAAAGGGCTTCTTGTACATAAACAGGGCTTGGGATGAAAAATGGGCCTATTGTACTTAAACAGGGCTTGGAAATGAAATAAGGGGGCCTTTTGTACATTAACAGGGCTTGGAAATGAAAAAGGGGTTTGTTGTACTTAAACAAGTTTATAAATGAAAAAAGGGGGCCTGTTGTACTTAAATAGGGCTTGGAAATGAAAAAGGGGTTTGTTGTTCTTAAACAAGACTTAGAATAAAAAAGGGGCCTGTTGTACTTAAACAGGGATTGGAAATGAATAAAGGGGGCATGTTGTACTTAAACAAGGCTTGGAAATGAAAAAAGGGGAAATGTTGTACTTAAACAAGGCTTGGAAATGTAAAAAGGGGGTTTGTTATACTTAAACAGGGCTTGGAAATGAAAAAAGGGGGCCTGTTGTACTTAAACAGGGCTTGGAAATGAAAAAAGGGCTTGTTGTACTTAAACAGGGCTTAGAATGAAAAAGGGGCCTGTTGTACTTAAACATGGCTTGGAAATGAAAAAGGAGTTTGTTGTACTTAAATAGGGCTTGGAAATGAAATAAGGAGGTCTGTTGTTCTTTAACAGGGCTTGGAAATGAAAAAGGGGCTTGTTGTACTTAAACAGGACTTGGAATGAAAAAGGGGTCTGTTGTACTTAAACAGGGCTTGGAAATGAAAAAGGGGTTTGTTTTACATAAATAAGATTTAGAAATGAAAAAAAGGGGTTGTTGTACTTAAACAGGGCTTGAAATGAAAAAGAGGAATGTTGTACTTAAACAGGGCTTGGAATTAAAAATGGACTTGTTGTACTTAAATAGTGTTTGGAAATGAAAAAAGGGTCAGTTGTAATTAAACAGGGATTGGAAATGAAAAAAGGGGGCATGTTCTACTTAAACAAGGCTTGGAAATGAAAAAAGGGACCTGTTGTACTTAAACAAGGCTTGGAAATGAAAAAGGGGTGTGTTGTACTTAAAGAAGCATGGAAATAAAAAAGGGGGCTTGTTGTAATTAAATAGGGCTGGAAAAGAAAAAGGGGCACGTTGTACTTAAATAGGGCTTGTAATGAAAAAGGGGTCTGTTGTACTTAAACAGGGCTTGAAAATGAAAAAGGGGTCTGTTGTATTTAAATAGGGCTTGGAAATGTAAAAAGCGGGCCTGTTATACTTAAACATGGCTAGGAAATGAAAAAAGGGGGCTTGTTGTACTTAAACAGAGCTTGAAAATGGAAAATTGGCTTGTTGTACTTAAACAGGGCTTGGAATGAAAAAGGGGCCTATTGTACTTAAACAGGGCTTGGAAATGAAAAAAGGAGTCTGTTGTACTTAAACAGGGCTTGGAAATGAAAAACGGGTCTGTTGTACTTAAACAAGCTTGTAAATAAAAAAAGGGGGCCTGTTGTACTTAAACAGGGCTTGGAAATAAAAAAGGGGTCTGTTGTACTTAAACAAGACTTGGAATGAAAAAGGGGCCTGTTGTACTTAAACAGGGATTGGAAATAAATAAAGGGGGCATGTTGTACTTAAACAAGGCTTGGAAATGAAAAAAGGGGGCCTGTAGTACTTAAACAAGGTTTGGAAATGAAAAAAGGTGCCTTTTGTACTTAACTAGGGCTTTGAATTAAAAAGGGGTCTGTTGTACTTAAACAGGGCTTGGAAATGAAAAAGGGGTTTGTTGTACTTAAAGAAGCTTGAAAATGAAAAAAGGGGGTCTGTTGTAATTAAATAGGGCTTGGAAAAGAAAAAGGGCCCTGTTGTATTTAAATAGGGCTTGGAATGAAAAAGGGGCCTATCGTACTTAAACAGGGCTTGAGAATGAAAAAGGGGTCTGTTGTACTTAAATAGGGCTTTGAAATGAAAAAAGGGGGCCTGTTGTACTTTAACAAGGCTTGGAAATGAAAAAAGGGGGCCTGTTGTACTTAAACAGGGCTTGGAAACGAAAAAAGGGCTTCTTGTACTTAAATAGGGCTTGGAATGAAAAAGGGGCCTGTTGTACTTAAACATGGCTTGGAAATTAAAAACGGGCATGTTGTACTTAAATAGAGCTTGGAATGAAAAAGGGGCCTATTGGACTTAAACAGGGCTTGGAAATGTAAAAGGGGTCTGTTGTACTTAAACAGCGCTTGGAAATGAAAAAGGGGTATGTTGTACTTAAATAGGGCTTGGAAATGTAAAAATGGGGTATGTTGTACTTAAACAGGGCTTGGAAATGAAAAAAGGGGGCCTGTTGTACTTAAACAGGGCTTGGAAATGAAAAAGGATTTGTTGTACTCAAATAGGGCTTAGAATGAAAAAGGGGCCTGTTGTACTTAAACAGGGCTGGGAAATGAAAAAGTGGTCTGTTGTACTTAAACAGGGCTTGGAAATGAAAAAAAAGGGCCTGTTGTACTTAAACAGGACTTGGAAATGAAAAAGGGGTCTATTGTACTTAAAGAAGCTTGGAAATGAAAAAAGGGGGCCTGTTGTAATTAAATAGGGCTTGGAAAAGAAAAAGGGGTTTGTTGTCTTAAATAGGGTTTGGAGTGAAAAAGGGGCCTGTTGTACTTAAACAGGGCTTGGAAATAAAAAAGGGGTCTGTTGTACTTAAATAGGGCTTAGAGTTGAAAAAAGGGGGCCTGTTGTACTTAAAAGGGGTTTGGAAATGAAAAAAGGGGGCCTGTTGTACTTAAACAGGGCTTGGAAATGAAAAAAGGGCTTCATGTACTTAAACAAGGCTTGGAATGAAAAAGGGGCGTGTTGTACTTAAACAGGGCTTGGAAATGAAAAAGGGGTCTGTTGTATTTAAACAGGGCTTGGAAATGAAAAAAGGGGGCCTTATGTACTTAAACAGGGCTTGGAAATGAAAAAGGGGTCTGTTGTACTTAAACAAGCCTGGAAATGAAAAAAGGGGGCATGTTGTACTTAAACAGGGCTTGGAAATGAAAAATTGGGCAATTGTACTTAAACAGGACTTGGAATGAAAAAGGGGCCTGTTGTACTTAAACAAGGCTTGGAAATGAAAAAGGGGTTTGTTGTACTTAAACAGGGTTTGGAAATGAAAAAAGGGACATGTTGTACTTAAACAGGGCGTGGAATGAAAAAGGGGCATCTTGTACTTAAATAGGGTTTGGAATGAAAAATGGACCTATTGTACTTATATATTGTTTGAAAATAAAAAAGGGGCCTGTTGTACTTAAACAGGGATTGGAAATGAAAAAAAGGGGCATGATGTACTTAAACAAGGCTTGGAAATGAAAAGAGGGGGCCTGTTGTACTTAAACAGGGCTTGGAAATGAAAAAAATGGCTTGTTGCACTTAAACAGGGCTTGAAATGAAAAAGGGGTCTGTTGTACTTTAACATGGCTTGGAAATGAAAAATGGGCCTATTGTACTTAAACAGAGTTTGGAATTAAAAACGGGCCTATTGTACTTAAACAAGGCTTGAAAATGAAAAATGGGTCTGTTGTACTTAAACAGGGCTTGGAAATGAAAAAAGGGGCATGTTGTACTTAAACAAGGCTTGGAAATGAAAAAAGGGCTTGTTGTACTTAAACAGGGCTTGAAATGAAAAAGGGGCCTTTTGTACTTAAACATGGCTTGGAAATGAAAAACGGGTCTGTTGTACTTAAACAGGGTTTAAGAATGAAAAAGGGGCTTGTTGTACTTAAATAGGGTTTGGAAATGAAAAAAGGGGGTCTGTTGTTCTTAAACAGGGCTTGGAAATGAAAAGGGGCATGTTTTACTTAAACAGGGCTTGGAAAGAAAAGGGGTTTGTTGCACTTAAACAGAGCTTGGAAATAAAAAGGGGTCTGTTGTATATAAACAAGGTTTGGAAATGAAAAAAGAGTCTGTTGTACTTAAATAGGGCTTGGAAATGAAAAAACGGGGTCTGTTGTACTTAAACAAGGCTTGGAAATGAAAAAAGGGCTTGTTGTACTTAAACAGGGCTTGAAATGAAAAAGAGGCCTGTTGTACTTAAACATGGCTTGTAAATGAAAAATGGGTCTGTTGTTCTTAAACATGGCTTGGAAATGAAAAAGGGGCATGTTGTACTTAAATAGGGTTTGGAAAGAAAAGGGGTTTGTTGTACTTAAATAGAGCTTGGAAAGAAAAGGGGGTCTGTTGTATTTAAACAAGGCTTGGAAATGAAAAAGGGGTCTGTTGTACTTAAATAGGGCTTGGAAATGAAAAAACGGTGTCTGTTGTACTTAAACATGGCTTGGAAATGAAAAATGGGTATGTTGTACTTAAACAGGACGTGGAATGAAAAGGGGGCATGTTGTACTTAAACTTGGCTTGGAAACGAAAAAGGGGTCTGTTGTATTTAAACAGGGCTTGAAAATGAAAAAAAGGGCCTGTTGTACTTAAACAGGCTTGGAATTGAAAAAGGGGTTTGTTGTACTTAAAGAAGCTTGGAAATGAAAAAAGGGGGCTTGTTGTAATTAAATAGGGCTTGGAAAAAAAAAGAGGCATGTTGTACTAAAATAGGGCTTGGAATGAAAAAGGGGCTAGTTGTACTTAAACAGGGCATGGAAATGAAAAAGGGGTATGTTGTACTTAAATAGGGCTTGGAAATGTAAAAAGGGGGCCTGTTGTACTTAAACAGAGCTTGGAAATGAAAAAAGGGGGCCTGTTGTACTTAAACAGGGCTTGGAAATGAAAAAAGGGCTTGTTGAACTTAAATAGGGCTTGGAATGAAAAAGTGGCCTATTGTATTTAAACAGGGCTTGGAAATGAAAAAGAAGTTTGTTGTACTTAAACAGGGTTTGGAAATGAAATAAGGGGGGCTGTTGTATTTAAACAAGGCTTTGAAATGAAAAAGATTTTGTTGTACTTAAAGAAGCTTGTAAATGAAAAAGGGGCCTGTTGTACTTAAACATGACATGGAATAAAAAGGGTCGTGTTATACTTAAACAGGGCTTGGAAATGAAAAAGGGGTTTGTTTTACATAAACAGGGCTTGGAAATGAAAAAAGGGGACTGTTGTACTTAAACAGGGCTTGGAATGAAAAAGGGAAATGTTATACTTAAACAAGGCTTGGAATGAAAAATGGATATGTTGTACTTAAACAGTGTTTGGAAATGAAAAAGGGGTCTGTTGTACTTAAACAGGGATTGGAAATGAAAAAAGGGGGCATGTTGTACTTAAACGAGGCTTGGAAATGAAAAAAGGGGACCTGTTGTACTTAAACAAGGCTTGGAAATGAACAAAGGGTTTGCTGTACTTAAACAGGGCTTGAAATGAAAAAGGGACCTGTTGTACTTAAACAGGGCTTGTAAATGAAAAAGGGGTGTGTTGTACTTAAAGAAGCTTGGAAATGAAAAAAGGGGTTTTGTTGTAATTAAATAAGGTTGGAAAAGAAAAAGGGGCATGTTATATTTAAATAGGGCTTGTAATGAAAAAGGGGCATGTTGTACTTAAATAGGGCTTGGAAATGAAAAAGGGGTTTGTTGTACTTAAATAGGGCTTGGTAATGTAAAAAGGGGGCCTGTTGTACTTAAACAGGGAGAGAAAATGAAAAAAAAGGGCCTGTTGTACTTAAATAGGGCTTGGAAATGAAAAAATGGCTTGTTGTACTTAAACAAGCTTGTAATTGAAAAAAGAGGCCTGTTGTACTTAAATAAGGCTTGAAAATGAAAAAGGGGCATGTTGTACTTAAACAGGACTTGGAATGAAAAAGGGGTCTGTTGTACTTAAACAGGGATTGGAAATGAATAAAGGGGGCATGTTGTACTTAATCAAGACTTGGAAATGAAAAAAGGGGGCCTGTTATACTTAAACAAGGTTTGGAAATAAAAAAAGGGCTTGTTGTACTTAAACAGGGCTTGAAATGAAAAAAGGCCTGTTGTACTTAAATATGGCTTGGAAATGAAAAACGGGTCTGTTGTACTTAAATAGAGCTTGGAATGAAAAAGGGGCCTGTTGTACTTAAACAGATCTTGGAAATGAAAAAGGGGTATGTTGTACTTAAACAGGGGTAGGAAATGAAAAAGGGGCATGTTGTACTTAAACAGGGTTTGGAATGAAAAAGGGGCCTGTTGTAGTTAAACAGGGTTTGGAAATGAAAAAGGGGCCTGTTGTACTTAAACAGGGTTTAGAAATGAAAAAGGGGCTTGTTGTACTTAAATAGGGCTTGGAAATGAAAAAAAGGGGTCTGTTGTACTTAAACAGTGCTTGGAAATGAAAAAGGGGCATGTTGTACTTAAACATGGCTTGGAAAGAAAAGGATTCTGTTGTACTTAAATAGAGCTTGGAAAGAAAAAGGGGTCTGTTGTACTTAAACAAGGCTTGGAAAAAAAAGGTGTCTATTGTACTTAAATAGGACTTGGAAATGAAAAAATGGAGCCTATTGTACTTAAACAGGACATGGAAATGAAAAATGGGCCTATTGTACTTAAAGAAGACTTGGAATGAAAAAGGGTCCTGTTGTACTTAAATAGGGCTTGGAAATGAAAAAGGGTCTATTGAACTTAAACAGGACTTGGAAATGAAAAAAGGGGGTCTGTTGTACTTAAACAGGGCTTGGAAATGAAAAAGGGGTCTGTTGTACTTAAACAAGCTTAGAAATGAAAAAAGGGCGCCTGTTGTACTTAAACAAGGCTTGGAAATGAAAAAAGGGGCCTGTTGTACTTAAACAAGGCTTGGAAAAAAAAGGTGTCTATTGTACTTAAATAGGACTTGGAAATGAAAAAATGGAGCCTATTGTACTTAAACAGGACATGGAAATGAAAAATGGGCCTATTGTACTTAAAGAAGACTTGGAATGAAAAAGGGTCCTGTTGTACTTAAATAGGGCTTGGAAATGAAAAAGGGTCTGTTGAACTTAAACAGGACTTGGAAATGAAAAAAGGGGGTCTGTTGTACTTAAACAGGGCTTGGAAATGAAAAAGGGGTCTGTTGTACTTAAACAAGCTTAGAAATTAAAAAAGGGCGCCTGTTGTACTTAAACAAGGCTTGGAAATGAAAAAAGGGGCCTGTTGTAATTAAATAGGACATGGAATGAAAAAAGGGCCTGTTGTACTTAAACAGGGCTTGGAAATGAAAAGGGGTTTGTTGTACTTAATAAGGGCTTGGAAATGAAAAAAAGGGGCCTGTTGTACTTAAACAGGGCTTAGAATGAAAAATAGACCTGTTGTACTTAAACAGTGTTTGGAAATGAAAAAGGGGTCTGTTGTACTTAAACAGGGATTAGAAATGAAAAAAGGGGGCATGTTGTACTTAAATAGGGCTTGGAAATGAAAAAGGGGCCTGTTGTACTTAAGCATGACTTGGAATGAAAAAGGGGCCTATTGTACTTAAACAGGGTTGGGAAATGAAAAAGGGGTTTGTTGTACTTAAACAGGGCTTGAAAATGAAAAAAAGGGGCAAGTTGTACTTAAATAGGGCTTGGAAATGAAAAAGGGGTCTGTTGTACTTAAAGATGCTTGGAAATGAAAAAAGGGGGCCTGTTGTAATTAAATAGGGCTTGGAAAAGAAAAAGGGGTATGTTGTAATTAAATAGGGCTTGGAATGAAAAAGGGGCATATTGTACTTAAACAGAGCTTGGAAATGAAAAAGGGGTCTTTTGTACTTAAATAGGGCTTGGAAATGAAAAAAGGGGGTCTGTTGTACTTAAACAAGGCTTGGAAATGAAAAAAGGGGGCCTGTTGTACTTAAACATGGCTTGGAAATGAAAAAAGGGCTTCTTATACTTAAATAGGGCTTGAAATGAAAAAGGGGTCTGTTGTACTTAAACATGGCTTGGAAATGAAAAAGGGCATGTTGTACTTAAACAGAGCTTGGAATGAAAAAGGGGCCTATTGTGCTTAAAAAGGGCTTGGAAATGAAAAAGGGGGCCTGTTGTACTTAAACAAGCTTGGAAATGAAAAAAAGGGGGCTTGTTGTACTTAAACAAGGCTTGGAAATGAAAAAAGGGGGCCTATTGTACTTAAATAGGGCTTGGAAATGAAAAAAGGGTCTGTTGTACATAAACAAGCTTGGAAATGAAAAAGGGGGCCTATTGTACTTAAACAGGGCTTGAAAATGAAAAAAGGGGCCTGTTGTACTTAACTAGGGCTTGGAAATGAAAAAGGGGTCTGTTGTACTTAAACATGGCTTGGAAATGAAAAAGGGGTCTCTTGTACTTAAATAGAGCTTGGAATGAAAAATGGGCCTATTGTACTTAAACAGGGCTTGGAAATGAAAAAGGGGTCTGTTGTACTTAAATAGGGCTTGGAATTGAAAAAAGGGGGCATGTTGTACTTAACCAGAGCTTGGAAATGAAAAAGGGGTTTGTTGTACTTAAACAAGCTTGGAAATGAAAAAAAAGGGCCTGTTGTACTTAAACAGGGTTTGGAAATGAAAAAAAGGGTCTGTTGTACTTAACTAGGGCTTGGAATGAAAAAGGGGCCTGTTATACTTAAATAGGGCTTGAAAATTTAAAAGGGGTCTGTTGTACTTAAAGAAGCTTGGAAATGAAAAAAGGGGGCCTGTTGTAATTAAATAGGGTTTGGAAAAGAAAAAGGGGCCTATTGTACTTAAATAGGGCTTGGAATGAAAAAGGGGACTATTGTACTTAAATAGGGCTTGGAAATGAAAGAGGGGTCTGTTGTACTTAAATAGGGCTTTGAAATGAAAAAAAGGGATCTGTTGTAATTAAACAAGGCTTGGAAATGAAAAAAGGGGGCCTGTTGTACTTAAACAGGGCTTGGAAATGAAAAAAAGGCTTCTTATACTTAAATAGGGCTTGAAATGAAAAAGGGGTCTATTGTACTTAAACATGGCTTGGAAATGAAAAAAGGGCATGTTGTACTTAAACAGAGCTTGGAAAGAAAAAAGGGCCTATTGTGCTTAAAAAGGGCTTGGAAATGAAAAAGGGGGACTGTTGTACTTAAACAAGCTTGGAAATGAAAATAAGGGGGCCTGTTGTACTTAAACAGGGCTTGGAAATGAAAAAAGGGGGCCTGTTGTACTTAAATAGGGCTTGGTAATGAAAAAAGGGTCTGTTGTACTTAAACAAGCTTGGAAATGAAAAAAGGGGGCCTATTGTACTTAAACAGGGCTTGAAAATGAAAAAAGGGGCCTGTTGTACTTAAACAAGCTTGGAAATGAAAAAAGGGGGCCTGTTGTATTTAAACAGGGCTTGGAAATAAAAAAAAGGGGCCTGTTGCAATTAAACAGGGCTTGGAAATGAAAGAGGGGTCTGTTGTACTTAAATAGGGCTTGGAAATGAAAAAAAGGGGTCTGTTGTACTTAAACAAGGTTTGGAAATGAAAAAAGGGGGTCTGTTGTACTTAAACAAGGCTAGGAAATGATAAAAGAGCTTCTTGTACTAAAATAGGGCTTGGAATGAAAAAGGGGCCTGTTGTACTTAAACATGGCTCGGAAATTAAAAATGGGCATGTTGTACTTAAACAGAGCTTGGAATGAAAAAGGGGCCTATTGTACTTAAACAGGGCTTGGAAATGTAAAAGGTGTATGTTGTACTTAAACAAGGCTTGGAAAGGAAAAAGGGGTTTGTTGTACTTAAACAAGCTTGGAAATGAAAAAAGGGGGTCTGTTGTACTTAAACAGGGCTTGGAAATGAAAAAAGGAGCATGTTGTACTTAAACATGGCTTGGAATGAAAAGGGGGGGCCTATTGTACTTAAACAGGGCTTGGAAATGAAAAAAGGGGCCTATTGTACTTAAATAGGGCTTGGAATGAAAAAGGGGTCTGTTATACTTAAACAGGGCTTGGAAATGAAAAAGGGGTCTGTTGTACTTAAAGAAGCTTGGAAATGAAAAAAGGGGGCCTGTTCTAATTAAATAGGGCTTGGAAAAGAAAAAGGGGTCTGTTGTACTTAAATAGTGTTTGGAATGAAAAAGGGGCATATTGTACTTAAATAGGGATTGGAAATGAAAAAGGGGTCTGTTTCACTTAAATAGGGCTTGGAAATGAAAAAAGGGGGCCTGTTGTACTTAAACAAGGCATGGAAATGAAAAAAGGGGGTCTGTTGTACTTAAAGAAGGTTTGGAAATGAAAAAAGGGCTTCTTATACTTAAATAGGGCTTGACATGAAAAAGGGGTCTGTTGTATTTAAACATGGCTTGGAAATGAAAAAAGAGCATTTTGTACTTAAACAGAGCTTTGAATGAAAAAGGGGCCTATTGTACTTAAAAAAGGCTTGGAAATGAAAAAGGGGGCCTGTTGTACTTAAACAAGCTTCGAAATGAAATAAAAGGGGCCTGTTGTACTTAAACAGGGCTTGGAAATGAAAAAGGGGACCCGTTGTACTTAAATAGGGCTTGGAAATGAAAAAAGGGTCTGTTGTACTTAAACAAGCTTGAAAATGAAAAAAAAGGGCCTGTTGTACTTAACTAGGGCTTGGAAATGAAAAAAGGGGTATGTTGTACTTAAACATGGCTTGAAGATGAAAAAGGGGTCTATTGTACTTAAATAGAGCTTGGAATGAAAAACGGGCCTATTGTATTTAAACAGGGCTTGGAAATGAAAAAGTTGTCTGTTGTACTTAAATAGGGCTTGGAATTGAAAAAAGGAGGTCTATTGTACTTAAACAGAGCTTGGAAATGAAAAAGGGGTTTGTTGTACTTAAACAAGCTTGGAAATGAAAAAATGGTGCCTGTTGTACTTAAACAGGGCTTGGAAATGAAAAAAGGGGTCTGTTGTACTTAACTAGGGCTTTGAATGAAAAAGGGGCATGTTATACTTAAATAGGGCTTGAAAATGAAAAAGGGGTTTGTTGTACTTAAATAGGGCTTGGAATGAAAAAGGGGCCTATTATACTTAAACAGGGATTGGAAATGAAAGAGGGGTCTGTTGTACTTAAACAAGCTTGGAAATGAAAAAAAAGGGGCCTGTTGTACTTAAACATGGCTTGGAAATGAAAAAAGGGGGCCTGTTGTACTTAAATAAGGCTTGGAATGAAAAAAGGGTCTGTTGTACTTAAATAAGCTTGGAAATGAAAAAAGGGGGCCTATTGTACTTAAATAGGGCTTGAAAATGAAAAAAATGGCCTGTTGTACTTAACTAGGGCTTGGAAATGAAAAAGGGGTCTGTTATACTTAAACATGACTTGGAAATTAAAAAGGGGTCTGTTGTACTTAAATAGGGTTTGGAATGAAAAACAGGCCTATTGTACTTAAACAGGGCTTGGAAATGAAAAAGGGGTCTGTTATTCTTAAATAGGGCTTGGAAATGAAAATGGGGGCCTGTTGTACTTAAACAGGGGTTGGAAATGAAAAAAAGGGCTTATTGTACTTAAACAGGTCTTGGAATGAAAAAGGGGCCTATTGTACTTAAACTTGGTTTGGAAATTAAAAACGGGCATGTTGTAGTTAAACAGAGCTTGGAATGAAAAAGGGGCCTATTGTACTTAAATAGGGCTTGGAAATGTAAAAGGTATATGTTGTACTTAAACAGGGCTTGGAAATGAAAAAGGGGTTTGTTTTACTTAAACAAGCTTGGAAATGAAAAAAGGGGGCCTGTTGTACTTAAACAGGGTTTGGAAATAAAAAAAGGAGCATGTTGTACTTAAACATGGCTTGGAATGAAAAAGGGGGGCCTATTGTACTTAAACAGGGCTTGGAAATGAAAAAAGGGGCCTGTTGTACTTAACTAGGGCTTGGAATGAAACAGGGACCTGTTGTACTTAAACAGGGCTTGGAAATGAAAAAGGGATCTGTTGTAATTAAAGAAGCTTGGAAATAAAAAAGGGGGCCTGTTGTAATTAAATATGGCTTGGAAAAGAAAAAGGGGCCTGTTGTACTTAAATATGGCTTGGAATGAAAAAGAGGCATATTGTACTTAAATAGGGCTTGGAAATGAAAAAGGGGGCCTATTGTACTTAAACAAGCTTGGAAATGAAAAAAAGGGGGCCTATTGTACTTAAACAGGGCTTGGAAATGAAAAAAAGGGCATGTTGTCCTTAAACAACGCTTGGAAATTAAAAACGGGCATGTTATACTTAAACAGAGCTTTGAATGAAAAAGGGGCCTATTGTACTTAAACAGAGTTTGGAAATGTAAAAGGGGTATGTTATACTTAAACAGGGCTTGGAAATGAAAATGGGGTCTGTTGTACTTAAACAGGGCTTGGAAATGAAAAAGGGGTTTGTTTTACATAAACAGGGCTTGGAAATGAAAAAAGGGGACTGTTGTACTTAAACAGGGCTTGGAATGAAAAAGGGAAATGTTATACTTAAACAGGGCTTGGAATGAAAAATGGATATGTTGTACTTAAACAGTGTTTGGAAATGAAAAAGGGGTCTGTTGTACTTAAACAGGGATTGGAAATGAAAAAAGGGGGCATGTTGTACTTAAACGAGGCTTGGAAATGAAAAAAGGGGACCTGTTGTACTTAAACAAGGCTTGGAAATGAAAAAAGGGTTTGCTGTACTTAAACAGGGCTTGAAATGAAAAAGGGACCTGTTGTACTTAAACAGGGCTTGTAAATGAAAAAGGGGTGTGTTGTACTTAAAGAAGCTTGGAAATGAAAAAAGGGGTTTTGTTGTAATTAAATAAGGTTGGAAAAGAAAAAGGGGCATGTTATATTTAAATAGGGCTTGTAATGAAAAAGGGGCATGTTGTACTTAAATAGGGCTTGAAAATGAAAAAGGGGTTTGTTGTACTTAAATAGGGCTTGGTAATGTAAAAAGGGGGCCTGTTGTACTTAAACAGGGAGAGAAAATGAAAAAAAAAGGGCCTGTTGTACTTAAATAGGGCTTGGAAATGAAAAAATGGCTTGTTGTACTTAAACAAGCTTGTAATTGAAAAAAGAGGCATGTTGTACTTAAATAAGGCTTGAAAATGAAAAAGGGGCATGTTGTACTTAAACAGGACTTGGAATGAAAAAGGGGTCTGTTGTACTTAAACAGGGATTGGAAATGAATAAAGGGGGCATGTTGTACTTAATCAAGACTTGGAAATGAAAAAAGGGGGCCTGTTATACTTAAACAAGGTTTGGAAATAAAAAAAGGGCTTGTTGTACTTAAACAGGGCTTGAAATGAAAAAAGGCCTGTTGTACTTAAATATGGCTTGGAAATGAAAAACGGGTCTGTTGTACTTAAATAGAGCTTGGAATGAAAAAGGGGCCTGTTGTACTTAAACAGAGCTTGGAAATGAAAAAGGGGTATGTTGTACTTAAACAGGGGTAGGAAATGAAAAAGGGGCATGTTGTACTTAAACAGGGTTTGGAATGAAAAAGGGGCCTGTTGTAGTTAAACAGGGTTTGAAAATGAAAAAGGGGCCTGTTGTACTTAAACAGGGTTTAGAAATGAAAAAGGGGCTTGTTGTACTTAAATAGGGCTTGGAAATGAAAAAAAAGGGGTCTGTTGTACTTTAACAGTGCTTGGAAATGAAAAAGGGGCATGTTGTACTTAAACATGGCTTGGAAAGAAAAGGATTCTGTTGTACTTAAATAGAGCTTGGAAAGAAAAAGGGGTCTGTTGTACTTAAACAAGGCTTGGAAAAAAAAGGTGTCTATTGTACTTAAATAGGACTTGGAAATGAAAAAATGGAGCCTATTGTACTTAAACAGGACATGGAAATGAAAAATGGGCCTATTGTACTTAAAGAAGACTTGGAATGAAAAAGGGTCCTGTTGTACTTAAATAGGGCTTGGAAATGAAAAAGGGTCTATTGAACTTAAACAGGACTTGGAAATGAAAAAAGGGGGTCTGTTGTACTTAAACAGGGCTTGGAAATGAAAAAGGGGTCTGTTGTACTTAAACAAGCTTAGAAATGAAAAAAGGGCGCCTGTTGTACTTAAACAAGGCTTGGAAATGAAAAAAGGGGCCTGTTGTAATTAAATAGGACTTGGAATGAAAAAAGGGCCTGTTGTACTTAAACAGGGCTTGGAAATGAAAAGGGGTTTGTTGTACTTAATAAGGGCTTGGAAATGAAAAAAAGGGGCCTGTTGTACTTAAACAGGGCTTGGAATGAAAAAGGGGCATGTTGTACTTAAACAGGGTTTGGAATGAAAAATAGACCTGTTGTACTTAAACAGTGTTTGGAAATGAAAAAGGGGTCTGTTGTACTTAAACAGGGATTAGAAATGAAAAAAGGGGGCATGTTGTACTTAAATAGGGCTTGGAAATGAAAAAGGGGCCTGTTGTACTTAAGCATGACTTGGAATGAAAAAGGGGCCTATTGTACTTAAACAGGGTTGGGAAATGAAAAAGGGGTTTGTTGTACTTAAACAGGGCTTGAAAATGAAAAAAAGGGGGCAAGTTGTACTTAAACAGGGCTTGGAAATGAAAAAGGGGTCTGTTGTACTTAAAGATGCTTGGAAATGAAAAAAGGGGGCCTGTTGTAATTAAATAGGGCTTGGAAAAGAAAAAGGGGTATGTTGTACTTAAATAGGGCTTGGAATGAAAAAGGGGCATATTGTACTTAAACAGAGCTTGGAAATGAAAAAGGGGTCTTTTGTACTTAAATAGGGCTTGGAAATGAAAAAAAGGGGGTCTGTTGTACTTAAACAAGGCTTGGAAATGAAAAAAGGGGGACTGTTGTACTTAAACATGGCTTGGAAATGAAAAAAGGGCTTCTTATACTTAAATAGGGCTTGAAATGAAAAACGGGTCTGTTGTACTTAAACATTGCTTGGAAATGAAAAAGGGCATGTTGTACTTAAACAGAGCTTGGAATGAAAAAGGGGCCTATTGTGCTTAAAAAGGGCTTGGAAATGAAAAAGGGGGCCTGTTGTACTTAAACAAGCTTGGAAATGAAAAAAAGGGGGCCTGTTGTACTTAAACAAGGCTTGGAAATGAAAAAAGGGGGCCTATTGTACTTAAATAGGGCTTGGAAATGAAAAAAGGGTATGTTGTACATAAACAAGCTTGGAAATGAAAAAGGGGGCCTATTGTACTTAAACAGGGCTTGAAAATGAAAAAAGGGGCCTGTTGTACTTAACTAGGGCTTGGAAATGAAAAAGGGGTCTGTTGTACTTAAACATGGCTTGGAAATGAAAAAGGGGTCTCTTGTACTTAAATAGAGCTTGGAATGAAAAATGGGCCTATTGTACTTAAACAGGGCTTGGAAATGAAAAAGGGGTCTGTTGTACTTAAATAGGGCTTGGAATTGAAAAAAGGGGGCCTGTTGTACTTAACCAGAGCTTGGAAATGAAAAAGGGGTTTGTTGTACTTAAACAAGCTTGGAAATGAAAAAAAAGGGCCTGTTGTACTTAAACAGGGTTTGGAAATGAAAAAAAGGGTCTGTTGTACTTAACTAGGGCTTGGAATGAAAAAGGGGCCTGTTATACTTAAATAGGGCTTGAAAATGTAAAAGGGGTCTGTTGTACTTAAAGAAGCTTGGAAATGAAAAAAGGGGGCCTGTTGTAATTAAATAGGGTTTGGAAAAGAAAAAGGGGCCTATTGTACTTAAATAGGGCTTGGAATGAAAAAGGGGACTATTGTACTTAAATAGGGCTTGGAAATGAAAGAGGGGTCTGTTGTACTTAAATAGGGCTTTGAAATGAAAAAAAGGGTCTGTTGTAATTAAACAAGGCTTGGAAATGAAAAAGGGGGCCTGTTGTACTTAAACAGGGCTTGGAAATGAAAAAAAGGCTTCTTATACTTAAATAGGGCTTGAAATGAAAAAGGGGTCTATTGTACTTAAACATGGCTTGGAAATGAATAAAGGGCATGTTGTACTTAAACAGAGCTTGGAAAGAAAAAAGGGCCTATTGTGCTTAAAAAGGGCTTGGAAATGAAAAAGGGGGACTGTTGTACTTAAACAAGCTTGGAAATGAAAATAAGGGGGCCTGTTGTACTTAAACAGGGCTTGGAAATGAAAAAAGGGGGCCTGTTGTACTTAAATAGGGCTTGGTAATGAAAAAAGGGTCTGTTGTACTTAAACAAGCTTGGAAATGAAAAAAGGGGGCCTATTGTACTTAAACAGGGCTTGAAAATGAAAAAAGGGGCCTGTTGTACTTAAACAAGCTTGGAAATGAAAAAAGGGGGCCTGTTGTATTTAAACAGGGCTTGGAAATAAAAAAAAGGGGCCTGTTGCAATTAAACAGGGCTTGGAAATGAAAGAGGGGTCTGTTGTACTTAAATAGGGCTTGGAAATGAAAAAAGGGGGTCTGTTGTACTTAAACAAGGTTTGGAAATGAAAAAAGGGGGTCTGTTGTACTTAAACAAGGCTAGGAAATGATAAAAGAGCTTCTTGTACTAAAATAGGGCTTGGAATGAAAAAGGGGCCTGTTGTACTTAAACATGGCTCGGAAATTAAAAATGGGCATTTTGTACTTAAACAGAGCTTGGAATGAAAAAGGGGCCTATTGTACTTAAACAGGGCTTGGTAATGTAAAAGGTGTATGTTGTACTTAAACAAGGCTTGGAAAGGAAAAAGGGGTTTGTTGTACTTAAACAAGCTTGGAAATGAAAAAAGGGGGTCTGTTGTACTTAAACAGGGCTTGGAAATGAAAAAAGGAGCATGTTGTACTTAAACATGGCTTGGAATGAAAAGGGGGGGCCTATTGTACTTAAACAGGGCTTGGAAATGAAAAAAGGGGCCTATTGTACTTAAATAGGGCTTGGAATGAAAAAGGGGTCTGTTATACTTAAACAGGGCTTGGAAATGAAAAAGGGGTCTGTTGTACTTAAAGAAGCTTGGAAATGAAAAAAGGGGGCCTGTTCTAATTAAATAGGGCTTGGAAAAGAAAAAGGGGTCTGTTGTACTTAAATAGTGTTTGGAATGAAAAAGGGGCATATTGTACTTAAATAGGGATTGGAAATGAAAAAGGGGTCTGTTTCACTTAAATAGGGCTTGGAAATGAAAAAAGGGGGCCTGTTGTACTTAAACAAGGCATGGAAATGAAAAAAGGGGGTCTGTTGTACTTAAACAAGGTTTGGAAATGAAAAAAGGGCTTCTTATACTTAAATAGGGCTTGACATGAAAAAGGGGTCTGTTGTATTTAAACATGGCTTGGAAATGAAAAAAGAGCATTTTGTACTTAAACAGAGCTTTGAATGAAAAAGGGGCCTATTGTACTTAAAAAAGGCTTGGAAATGAAAAAGGGGGCCTGTTGTACTTAAACAAGCTTCGAAATGAAATAAAAGAGGCCTGTTGTACTTAAACAGGGCTTGGAAATGAAAAAGGGGACCCGTTGTACTTAAATAGGGCTTGGAAATGAAAAAAGGGTCTGTTGTACTTAAACAAGCTTGAAAATGAAAAAAAAAGGGCCTGTTGTACTTAACTAGGGCTTGGAAATGAAAAAAGGGGTATGTTGTACTTAAACATGGCTTGAAGATGAAAAAGGGGTCTATTGTACTTAAATAGAGCTTGGAATGAAAAACGGGCCTATTGTATTTAAACAGGGCTTGGAAATGAAAAAGTTGTCTGTTGTACTTAAATAGGGCTTGGAATTGAAAAAAGGAGGTCTATTGTACTTAAACAGAGCTTGGAAATGAAAAAGGGGTTTGTTGTACTTAAACAAGCTTGGAAATGAAAAAATGGTGCCTGTTGTACTTAAACAGGGCTTGGAAATGAAAAAAGGGGTCTGTTGTACTTAACTAGGGCTTTGAATGAAAAAGGGGCATGTTATACTTAAATAGGGCTTGAAAATGAAAAAGGGGTTTGTTGTACTTAAAGAAGCTTGGAAATGAAAAAAGGGGGCGTGTTGTAATTAAATAGGGCTTGGAAAAGAAAAAGGGGCCTATTGTACTTAAATAGGGCTTGGAATGAAAAAGGGGCCTATTATACTTAAACAGGGATTGGAAATGAAAGAGGGGTCTGTTGTACTTAAACAAGCTTGGAAATGAAAAAAAAAGGGGCCTGTTGTACTTAAACATGGCTTGGAAATGAAAAAAGGGGGCCTGTTGTACTTAAATAGGGCTTGGAATGAAAAAAGGGTCTGTTGTACTTAAATAAGCTTGGAAATGAAAAAAGGGGGCCTATTGTACTTAAATAGGGCTTGAAAATGAAAAAAATGGCCTGTTGTACTTAACTAGGGTTTGGAAATGAAAAAGGGGTCTGTTATACTTAAACATGACTTGGAAATTAAAAAGGGGTCTGTTGTACTTAAATAGGGTTTGGAATGAAAAACAGGCCTATTGTACTTAAACAGGGCTTGGAAATGAAAAAGGGGTCTGTTATTCTTAAATAGGGCTTGGAAATGAAAATGGGGGCCTGTTGTACTTAAACAGGGGTTGGAAATGAAAAAAAGGGCTTATTGTACTTAAACAGGTCTTGGAATGAAAAAGGGGCCTATTGTACTTAAACTTGGTTTGGAAATTAAAAACGGGCATGTTGTAGTTAAACAGAGCTTTGAATGAAAAAGGGGCCTATTGTACTTAAATAGGGCTTGGAAATGTAAAAGGTATATGTTGTACTTAAACAGGGCTTGGAAATGAAAAAGGGGTTTGTTTTACTTAAACAAGCTTGGAAATGAAAAAAGGGGGCCTGTTGTACTTAAACAGGGTTTGGAAATAAAAAAAGGAGCATGTTGTACTTAAACATGGCTTGGAATGAAAAAGGGGGGCCTATTGTACTTAAACAGGGCTTGGAAATGAAAAAAGGGGCCTGTTGTACTTAACTAGGGCTTGGAATGAAACAGGGACCTGTTGTACTTAAACAGGGCTTGGAAATGAAAAAGGGATCTGTTGTAATTAAAGAAGCTTGGAAATAAAAAAGGGGGCCTGTTGTAATTAAATATGGCTTGGAAAAGAAAAAGGGGCCTGTTGTACTTAAATAGGGCTTGGAATGAAAAAGAGGCATATTGTACTTAAATAGGGCTTGGAAATGAAAAAGGGGGCCTATTGTACTTAAACAAGCTTGGAAATGAAAAAAAGGGGGCCTATTGTACTTAAACAGGGCTTGGAAATGAAAAAAAGGGCATGTTGTCCTTAAACAACGCTTGGAAATTAAAAACGGGCATGTTATACTTAAACAGAGCTTTGAATGAAAAAGGGGCCTATTGTACTTAAACAGAGTTTGGAAATGTAAAAGGGGTATGTTATACTTAAACAGGGCTTGGAAATGAAAATGGGGTCTGTTGTACTTAAACAAGGTTTGGAAATGAAAAAGGGGTCTGTTGTACTTAAATATGGCTCGAAAATGAAAAAACGGGGCCTGTTGTACTTAAACAGGGCTTGGAAATGAAAAATGGGCATGTTTTTCTTAAACAAGACTTGGAATAAAAAAGGGGTCTGTTCTACTTAAACAGGGCTGGGAAATAAAAAAGGTGTCTGTTGTACTTAAACAAGCTTGGAAATGAAAAAAGGGGGTCTGTTGTTCTTAAACAGGGCATGGAAATGAAAAATGGGCCTGTTGTACTTAAACAAGGCTTGGAAATGAAAAAGGGGTCTGTTGTACTTAAACATGGGTTGGAAATGAAAAAGGAGTCTGTTGTATTTAAATAGGGCTTGGAATGAAAAACGGGCCTATTGTACTTAAACATGGCTTGGATATGAAAAAGGGGTCTGTAGTTCTTAAATAGGGCTTGGAAATGAAAAAAGGGGGCCTGTTGTACTTAAACAGGGCTTGGAAATGAAAAAAAGTGCTTATTGTACTTAAACAGGACTTGGAATGAAAAAGGGGCCTTTTGTACTTAAACATGGCTTGGAAATTAAAAACGGGCATGTTGTACTTAAACAGAGCTTGGAATGAAAAAGGGGCCTATTGTACTTAAATAGGGCTTGGAAATGTAAAAGGTGTATGTTGTACTTAAACAGGGCTTGGAAATGAAAAAGGGGTTTGTTGTACTTAAACAAGCTTGGAAATGAAAAAAGGGGGTCTGTTGTACTTAAACAGGGTTTGGAAATGAAAAAAGGAGCATGTTGTACTTAAACATGGCTTGGAATGAAAAAGGGGGGCCTATTGTACTTAAATAGGGCTTGGAAATGAAAAAATGGGCCTGTTGTACTTAACTAGGGCTTGGAATGAAAAAGGGGTCTGTTGTACTTAAACAGGGCTTGGAAATGAAAAAGGGGTCTATTGTACTTAAAGAAGCTTGGAAATGAAAAAATGGGGCCTGTTGTAATTAAATATGGCTTGGAAAAGAAAAAGGGGCCTGTTGTACTTAAATAGGGCTTGGAATGAAAAAGGGGCATATTGTACTTAAACAGGGCTTGGAAATGAAAAAGGGGGCCTATTGTACTTAAACAAGCTTGGAAATGAAAAAAAAGGCCTGTTGTACTAAAACAGAGCTTGGAAATGAAAAAAAGGGCATGTTGTACTTAAACAAGGCTTGGAAATTAAAAATGGGCATGTTGTACTTAAATAGAGCTTTGAATGAAAAAGGTTCCTATTGTACTTAAACAGGGTTTGGAAATGTAAAAGGGGTATGTTATACTTAAACAGGGCTTGGAAATGAAAAAGGGGTCTGTTGTACTTAAACAAGGCTTGGAAATGAAAAAGGGGTCTGTTGTACTTAAATATGGCTCGAAAATGAAAAAACGGGGCCTGTTGTACTTAAACAGGGCTTGGAAATGAAAAATGGGCATGTTTTACTTAAACAAGACTTGGAATAAAAAAGGGGTCTGTTCTACTTAAACAGGGCTGGGAAATGAAAAAGGGGTCTGTTGTACTTAAACAAGCTTTGAAATGAAAAAAAAGGGGTCTGTTGTTCTTAAACAGGGCATGGAAATGAAAAATGGGCCTGTTGTACTTAAACAGGGCTTGGAAATGAAAAATGGGCATGTTGTACTTAAACAAAGCTTGGAAAGAAAAGGGGTCTGTTGTATTTAAACAGAGCTTGGAATGAAAGAGGGGCCTGTTTTACTTAAACAAGGCTTGAAAATGAAAAAAGGGGGCCTGTTATACTTAAAAAAGGCTTGGAAATGTAAAAGGGGTCGGTTGTACTTAAATTGGGCTTGGAAATGTTAAAACGGGGCCTATTGTACTTAAACAGGGCTTGGAAATAAAAAAGGGGCCTGTTGTACTTAAACAAGACTTGGAATGAAAAAAGGGCATGCTATACTTAAATAGGGCTTGGAAATGAAAAAGGGGCATGTTGTACTTAAATAGTGTTTGGAAATGAAAAAGAGTTTTGTTGTACTTAAACAGGGATTGGAAATGAAAAAATGGGGCATGTTGTACTTAAACAAGGTTTGGAAATAAAAAATGGGGTCTGTTGTATTTAAACAGTGCTTAGAAATGAAAAAAAGGCTTGAAATGAAAAAGAGGCCTGTTGTACTTAAACATGGCTTGGAATCGAAAAACGGGCCTGTTGTACTTAAATAGAGCTTGAAATGACAAAGGGGCCTATTGTACTTAAACAGGGCTTGGAAATGAAAAAGGGGTCTGTTGTACTTAAATAGTGCTTGGAAATGAAAAAAGGGAGCGTGTTGTACTTAAACAGGGCTTGGAAATGAAAAAGGGGCCTGTTGTACATAAACAAGCTTGGAAATGAAAAAAGGGGGCCTATTGTACTTAAACAGGGCTTGGAATGAAAAAGGGACCTGTTGTACTTAAACAAGGAATGGAAATGAAAAAGGGGTTTGTTGTACTTAAACAGGGCTTGGAAATGAAAAAAAGGGGTCTATTGTACTTAAACAAGGTTTGGAATGAAAAAGGGGCATGTTGTATTTAAACAGGGCTTGGAATGAAAAATGGACCTGTTGTACTTAAACAGTGTTTTGAAATGAAAAAGGGGTCTGTTATACTTAAACATGGATTGGAAATTAAAAAAGGGGGCATGTTGTACTTAAACAAGGCTTGGAAATGAAAAAAGGGGGCCTGTTGTACTTAAACATTACATGGAAATGAAAAAGGGGCCTGTTGTACTTAAACATTACATGGAAATGAAAAACGGGCCTGTTGTACTTAAACGGAGCTTGCAATTAAAAAGGGGCCTATTGTACTTAAACAAGGCTTGGAAATGAAAAAGGGGTCTTTTGTACTTAAACAGGGCTTGGAAATGAACAAAGGGAGCCTGTTGAACTTAAATAGGGCTTGCAAATGAAAAAGGGGTCTGTTTCACTTAAACAAGCTTGGAAATGAAAAAAGGGGGCCAGTTGTATTTAAACAGGGCTTAGAAATGAAACTGGGGCCTGTTGTACTTAAACAGGGCTTGGAATGAAAAAGGGGCATGTTGTACTTAAACAAGGCTTAGAAATGAAAAAGGGGCTTGTTGTACTTAAACAGGGTTTAGAAATGAAAAATGGGCTTGTTGTACTTAAATAGAATTTGGAAATGAAAAAATGGGGTCTTTTGTACTTAAATAGGGCTTGAAAATGAAAAAGGGGCATATTGTACTTAAACAGGGCATAGAAAGAAAAGGGGTATGTTGTACTTAAACAGGGCTTGCAAATGAAAAGGGGTCTGTTGTACTTAAACAAGCTTGGAAATGAAAAAAGGGGGCCTGTTGTATTTAAACAGGGCTTAGAAATGAAAAAGGGGACTGTTGTACTTAAATAGAGCTTGGAATGAAAAAGGGGAATGTTGTAGTTAAACAGGGCTTGGAAATGAAAAAGGGGCTTGTTTTACTTAAACAGGGCTTGGAAATGAAAAAATGGGCCTGTTGTACTTAAACCGGGTTTGGAAATGAAATAGGGGTCTATTGTACTTAAAGAAGCTTGGAAATGAAAAAGGGGCCTGTTGTAATTAAATAGGGCTTGGAATAGAAAAAGGGGCCTGTTGTACTTAAATAGGGCTTGGAATGAAAAAGGGACCTGTTGTACTTAAACATGGTTTGGAAATGAAAAAGGGGTCTTTTGTACTTAAATAAGGCTTGGAATTGAAAAAAGGGGGCCTGTTAAACTTAAACAGGACTTGGAAAAGAAAAAAAGGGGGCAAGTTGTACTTAAATAGGGCTTGGAAATGAACAAGGGGTCTGTTGTACTTAAACAGGGCTTGGAAATGAAAAAAGGGCTTGTTGTATTTAAATAGGGCTTGGAATGAAAAATGGGCCTGTTGTACTTAAACATGGCATGGAAATGAAAAACGGGCCTGTTGTACTTAAATAGAGCTTGGAATGAAAAAGGGGCCTATTGTACTTAAACAAGGCTTGAAAATGAAAAAGGGGTCGGTTGTACTTAAATAGGGTTTGGAAATGAAAAAATGGGGCCTGTTGTACTTAAACATGGTTGGAAATGAAAAATGGGTTTGTTGTACTTAAACAGGGCTTGGAAATGAAAAACAAATGGACCTTTTGTACTTAAACTAGGCTTGGAATTAAAAAGGGCATGTTGTACTTAAACAGGGCTTTGAACAAAAAATGGACCTGTTGTACTTAAATAGTGTTTGGAAATGAAAAAGAGGTCTGTTGTACTTAAACAGGGCTTGGAAATGAAAAAAGGACTTGTTGTACTTAAATAGGACTTGAAATGAAAAAGGGGTCTGTTATACTAAAACATGGCTTGGAAATGAAAAACGGGCCTTTTGTACTTAAACAGAGCTTGGAATGAAAAAGGGGCATATTTTACTTAAATAGGGCTTGGAAATGAAAAAGGGGTCTGTTGTACTTAAACAGGGCTTGGATATTAAAAAAGGGGGCCTGTTGTACTTAAACAGGGCTTGGAAATGAAAAGGGGGTCTGTTGTACTTAAACAAGTTTGGAAATGAAAAAAGGGGGACTGTTGTACTTAAATAGGGCTTGGAAATGAAAAAGGGGCCAGTTGTACTTAAACAGGACTTGGAATGAAAAAGGGGCCTGTTGTACTTAAATAGGGCTTGGAAATGAAAAAGGGGTTTGTTGTACTTAAACAGGGCTTGGAAATGATAAAATGGGCCTATTGTACTTAAATAGGGCTTGGAATGAAAAAGGGGCATGTTGTACTGACCTGTTGTACTTAAACAGTGTTTTGAAATGAAAAAGGGGTCTGTTGTACTTAAACATTGATTGGAAATGAAAAAAGGGGGTATGTTGTACTTAAACAAGGCTTGGAGTTGAAAAACTGGGGCCTTTTAAACTTAAACAGGGCTTTGAAATGAAAAAATGGCTTGTTGTACTTAAACAGGGCTTGAATTGAAAAAGGGGTCTGTTTTACTTAAACATGGTTTGGAAATGAAAAACGGACATGTTGTACTTAAATAGAGTTTGGAATTAAAAACGGGCCTATTGTACTTAAACAGGGCTAGGAAATGAAAAAGGGGTTTGTTGTACTTAAACAGGGCTTGGAAATAAAAAAAGGGGGCCTGTTGTACTTAAACAGAATTTGGAAATGAAAAAGGGGTCTGTAGTACTTAAACAAGCTTGGAAATGAAAAAAGGCGGCCTGTTGTACTTGAACAGGTCTTGGAAATGAAAAAAGGGGCCTGTTGTACTTAACTAGGACTTGGAATGAAGAAGGGGACAGTTGTACTTAAACAGGGTTTAGAAATGAAAAAGGGGCTTGTTGTACTTAAATAGGTCTTGGAAATGAGAAATGGGGTGTGTTGTACTTAAACAGGGCTTGGAAATGAAAAAGGGGCATGTTGTACTTAAACAGGGCTTGGAAATGAAAAAGGGGCATGTTGTACTTAAACAGGGCTTGGAAAGAAAAAGGGTTTGTTGTACTTAAACAGAGCTTGGAATGAAAGAGGGGCCTGTTGTATTTAAACAAGGCTTGAAAATGAAAAAGGGGTCGGTTGTACTTAAATTGTGCTTGGAAATGTTAAAACGGGGCCTATAGTACTTAAACAGGGCTTGGAAATGAAAAAGGGGCCTGTTGTACTTAAACAGAACTTGGAATGAAAAAGGGGCCTGTTGTACTTAAACATGGCTTGGAAATGAAAAAGGGGTTTGTTGTACTTAAAAAGGGCTTGGAAATGAAAAAAAATGGGCCTTTTGTACTTAAACAGGGCTTGAAATGAAAATGGGGCATGTTGTACTTAAACAAAGCTTGGAATGAAAAATGGACCTGTTGTACTTAAATAGTGTTTGGAAATGAATAAGAGGTCTGTTGTACTTAAACAGGGATTGGAAATGAAAAATGGGGGCATGTTGTACTTAAACAGGGCTTAGAAATGAAAAAAAAGGCTTGAAATGAAAAAGGGGCCTGTTGTACTTAAACATGGCTTGGAAATGAAAAACGGGCATGTTGTACTTAAACAGAGCTTGGAATGAAAAAGGGGCATATTGTACTTAAACAGGACTTGGAAATGAAAAAGGGGTTTGTTGTACTTAAATAGGGTTTGGAAATGAAATAAGGAGGCCTGTTGTACTTAAACAGGGCTTGGAATGAAAAAGGGACCTGTTGTACTTAAACAAGGCATGGAAAATAAAAAGGGGTTTGTTGTACTTAAACAGGGCTTGGAAATGAAAAAAGGGGTCTATTGTACTTAAACAAGGTTTGGAATGAAAAAGGAGCATGTTGTACTTAAATAGGGTTTGTAATGAAAAATGGACCTGTTGTACTTAAACAGTGTTTGGAAATGAAAAAGGGGTCTGTTGTACTTAAACATGGATTGGAAATTTAAAAAGGGGGCATGTTGTACTTAAACAAGGCTTGGAAATGAAGAAAGGGGGCCTGTTGTACTTAAACAGGGCTTGGAAATTAAAAAACGGCTTGTTGTATTTAAACAGGGCTTGAAATGAAAAAGGGGCCTGTTGTACTTAAACATGACATGGAAATGAAAACCGGGCGTGTTGTACTTAAACAAAGCTTGCAATTAAAAAGGGGCCTATTGTACTTAAACAGGGCTTGGAAATGAAAAAGGGGTCTGTTGTACTTAAACAGCGCTTGGAAATGAAAAAAGGGGGCCTGTTGAACTTAAACAGGGCTTGCAAATGAAAAAGGGGTATGTTGTACTTAAACAAGCTTGGAAATGAAAAAAGGGGGCCTGTGGTATTTAAACAGGGCTTAGAAATGAAAATGGGGCCTGTTGTACTTAAACAGGGCTTGGAATGAAAAGGGGGCATGTTATACTTAAATAGGGCTTGGAAATGAAAAAGGGGCTTGCTGTACTTAAACAGGGTTTAGAAATGAAAAAGGGGCTTATTGTACTTAAATAGGATTTGGAAATGAAAAAAAGGGGTCTGTTTTACTTAAACAGTGCTTAGAAATGAAAAAGGGGCTTGTTGTACTTAAACATAGCTTTGAATGAAAAATGGGCCTATTGTACTTAAATAGGGTTTGGAAATGTAAAAGGGGTATGTTATACTTAAACAGGGCTTGGAAATGAAAAAGGGGTCTGTTGTACTTAAACAAGGCTTGGAAATGAAAAAGGGGTCTGTTGTACTTAAATATGGCTCGAAAATGAAAAAACGGGGCCTGTTGTACTTAAACAGGGCTTGGAAATGAAAAATGGGCATGTTTTACTTAAACAAGACTTAGAATAAAAAAGGGGTCTGTTCTACCACAGGACTGGGAAATAAAAAAGGGAACTGTTGTACTTAAACAAGCTTGGAAATGAAAAAAAGGGGTCTGTTGTTCTTAAGCAGGGCATGGAAATGAAAAATGGGCATGTTGTACTTAAACAGGGCATGGAAATGAAAAAGGGGTCTGTTGTACTTAAACATGGCTTGGAAATGAAAAAGGGGTCTGTTGTATTTAAATAGGGCTTGGAATGAAAAACGGGCCTATTGTACTTAAACATGGCTTAGAAATAAAAAAAGGGTTTGTTGTTCTTAAATAGGGCTTGGAAATGAAAAAAGGGGGCCTGTTGTACTTAAACAGGGCTTGGAAATGAAAAAAAGGGCTTATTGTACTTAAACAGGTCTTGGAATGAAAAAGGGGCCTGTTATACTTAAACATGGTTTGGAAATTAAAAACGGGCATGTTGTACTTAAATAGAGCTTGGAATGAAAAAGGGGCCTATTGTACTTAAATAGGGCTTGGAAATGTAAAAGGTGTATGTTGAACTTAAACAGGGCTTGCAAATGAAAAAGGGGTATGTTGTACTTAAACAAGCTTGGAAATGAAAAAAGGGGGCCTGTGGTATTTAAACAGGGCTTAGAAATGAAAATGGGGCCTGTTGTACTTAAACAGGGCTTGGAATGAAAAAGGGGCATGTTGTACTTAAATAGGGCTTGGAAATGAAAAAGGGGCTTGCTGTACTTAAACAGGGTTTAGAAATGAAAAAGGGGCTTATTGTACTTAAATAGGATTTGGAAATGAAAAAAAGGGGTCTGTTTTACTTAAACAGTGCTTAGAAATGAAAAAGGGGCATGTTGTACTTAAACATAGCTTTGAATGAAAAATGGGCCTATTGTACTTAAACAGGGTTTGGAAATGTAAAAGGGTATGTTATACTTAAACAGGGCTTGGAAATGAAAAAGGGGTCTGTTGTACTTAAACAAGGCTTGGAAATGAAAAAGGGGTCTGTTGTACTTAAATATGGCTCGAAAATGAAAAAACGGGGCCTGTTGTACTTAAACAGGGCTTGGAAATGAAAAATGGGCATGTTTTACTTAAACAAGACTTAGAATAAAAAAGGGGTATGTTCTACCACAGGACTGGGAAATAAAAAAAGGGTCTGTTGTACTTAAACAAGCTTGGAAATGAAAAAAAGGGGTCTGTTGTTCTTAAGCAGGGCATGGAAATGAAAAATGGGCATGTTGTATTTAAACAGGGCTTGGAAATGAAAAAGGGGTCTGTTGTACTTAAACATGGCTTGGAAATGAAAAAGGGGTCTGTTGTATTTAAATAGGGCTTGGAATGAAAAACGGGCCTACTGTACTTAAACATGGCTTGGAAATAAAAAAGGGTCTGTTGTTCTTAAATAGGGCTTGGAAATGAAAAAAGGGGGCCTGTTGTACTTAAACAGGGCTTGGAAATGAAAAAAAGGGCTTATTGTACTTAAACAGGTCTTGGAATGAAAAAGGGGCCTGTTATACTTAAACATGGTTTGGAAATTAAAAACGGGCATGTTGTACTTAAATAGAGCTTGGAATGAAAAAGGGGCCTATTGTACTTAAATAGGGCTTGGAAATGTAAAAGGTGTATGTTGTACTTAAACAGGGCTTGGAAATGAAAAAGGGGTTTGTTGTACTTAAACAAGCTTGGAAATGAAAAAAGGGGCCTGTTGTACTTAAACAGGGTTTGGAAATGAAAAAAGGAGCATGTTGTACTTAAACATGGCTTGGAATGAAAAAAGGGGACCTATTGTACTTAAACAGGGCTTGGAAATGAAAAAAGGGGCTTGTTGTACTTAACTAGGGCTTGGAATGAAAAAGGGGCCTGTTGTACTTAAACAGGGCTTGGAAATGAAAAAGGGGTCTGTTGTACTTAAAGAAGCTTGGAAATGAAAAAAGGGGGCATGTTGTAATTAAATATGGCTTAGAAAAGAAAAAGGGGCTTGTTGTACTTAAATAGGGCTTGGAATGAAAAAGGGGCATATTGTACTTAAATAGGGCTTGGAAATGAAAAAGGGGGCCTATTGTACTTAAACAAGCTTGGAAATGAAAAAAAAGGGGGCCTGTTGTACTTAAACAGGGCTTGGAAATGAAAAAAAGGGCATGTTGTACTTAAATAAGGCTTGGAAATTAAAAACGGGCATGTTGTACTTAAATAGAGCTTTGAATGAAAAAGGGCCCTATTGTACTTAAACAAGGTTTGGAAATGTAAAAGGGGTATGTTATACTTAAACAGGGCTTGGAAATGAAAAAGGGGTCTGTTGTACTTAAACAAGGCTTGGAAATGAAAAAGGGGTCTGTTGTACTTTTAAATATGGCTCGAAAATGAAAAAACGGGGCCTGTTGTACTTAAACAGGGCTTGGAAATGAAAAATGGGCATGTTTTACTTAAACAAGACTTGGAATAAAAAAGGGGTATGTTCTACTTAAACAGGGCTGGGATATGAAAAAGGGGTCTGTTGTACTTAAACAAGCTTGGAAATGAAAAAAAAGGGTCTGTTGTTCTTAAACAGGGCATGGAAATGAAAAATGGGCCTATTGTACTTAAACAGGGCTTGGAAATTAAAAATGGGCATGTTGTACTTAAACAAAGCTTGGAAAGAAAAGGGGTCTGTTGTATTTAAACAGAGCTTGGAATGAAAGAGTGGCCTGTTGTACTTAAACAAGGCTTGAAAATGAAAAAAGGGGGCCTGTTGTACTTAAACAAGGCTTGAAAATGAAAAAGGGGTCGGTTGTACTTAAATTGGGCTTGGAAATGTTAAAACGGGGCCTATTGTACTTAAATAGGGCTTGGAAATGAAAAAGGGGCCTGTTGTACTTAAACAGGACTTGGAATGAAAAAAGGGCATGTTATACTTAAATAGGGCTTGGAAATGAAAAAAGGGCATGTTTTACTTAAATTGTGTTTGGAAATGAAAAAGAGGTCTGTTGTACTTAAATAGGGATTGGAAATGAAAAAATGGGGCATGTTGTACTTAAACAAGGTTTGGAAATAAAAAAGGGGGTCTGTTGTATTTAAGCAGTGCTTTGAAATGAAAAAAAAGGCTTGAAATGAAAAAGGGGCCTGTTGTACTTAAACATGGCTTGGAAATGAAAAACGGGCCTGTTGTACTTAAATAGAGCTTGGAATGACAAAGGGGCCTATTGTACTTAAACAGGGCTTGGAAATGAAAAAGGGGTCTGTTGTACTTAAATAGTGCTTGGAAATGAAAAAAGGGGGCGTGTTGTACTTAAACAGGGCTTGGAAATGAAAAAGGGGCCTGTTGTACATAAACAAGCTTGGAAATGAAAAAAGGGAGCTTATTGTACTTAAACAGGGGTTGGAATGAAAAAGGGACCTGTTGTACTTAAACAAGGAATGGAAATGAAAAAGGGGTTTGTTGTACTTAAACAGGGCTTGGAAATGAAAAAAAGGGGTCTATTGTACTTAAACAAGGTTTGGAATGAAAAAGGGGCATGTTGTACTTAAACAGTGTTTTGAAATGAAAAAGGGGTCTGTTGTACTTAAACATGGATTAGAAATTAAAAAAAGGAGAATGTTGTACTTAAACAAGGCTTGGAAATGAAAAAAGGGGGCCTGTTGTACTTAAACAGGGTTTGGAAATGAAAAAAGGGCTTGTTGTATTTAAACAAGTCTTGAAATGAAAAAGGGGTTTGTTGTACTTAAACATTACATGAAAATGAAAAATGGGCCTGTTGTACTTAAACAGAGCTTGCAATTAAAAAGGGGCCTATGTTAAACAAGGCTTGGAAATGAAAAAGGGGTCTGTTGTACTAAAACAGGGCTTGGAAATGAACAAAGGGAGCCTGTTGAACTTAAACAGGGCTTACAAATGAAAAAGGGGTCTGTTGTACTTAAACAAGCTTGGAAATGAAAAAAGGGGGCCTGTTGTATTTAAACAGGGCTTAGAAATGAAATTGGGGCCTATTGTACTTAAATAGGGCTTGGAATGAAAAAGGGGCATGTTGTACTTAAACAGGGTTTGGAAATGAAAAAGGGGCTTGTTGTACTTAAACAGGGTTTAGAAATGAAAAAAGGGGCTTGTTGTACTTAAATAGAATTCGGAAATGAAAAAATGGGGTCTGTTGTACTTAAATAGGGCTTGGAAATGAAAAAGGGGCATGTTGTACTTAAATTGGGCTTAGAAAGAAAAGGGGTATGTTGTACTTAAACAGGGCTTGCAAATGAAAAAGGGGTCTGTTGTACTTAAACAAGCTTGGAAATGAAAAAATGGGGCCTGTTGTATTTAAACAGGGCTTAGAAATGAAAAAGGGGACTGTTGTACATAAACAAAGCTTGGAATGAAAAAGGGGAATGTTGTAGTTAAACAGGGCTTGGAAATGAAAAAGGGGCTTGTTGTACTTAAACAGGGCTTGGAAATGAAAAAATGGGCCTGTTGTACTTAAACAGGGTTTGGAAATGAAATAGGGGTCTATTGTACTTAAAGAAGCTTGGAAATTAAAAAAGGGGTCTATTGTAATTAAATAGGACTTGGAAGAGAAAAAGGGGCCTGTTGTACTTAAATAGGGCTTGGAATGAAAAAGGGGCCTGTTGTACTTAAACATGGTTTGGAAATGAAAAAGGGGTCTGTTGTACTTAAATAAGGCTTGAAATTGAAAAAAGGGGGCCTGTTATACTTAAACAGGACTTGGAAAAGAAAAAAAGGGGGCATGTTGTACTTAAATAGGGCTTGGAAATGAACAAGGGGTCTGCTGTACTTAAACAGGGCATGGAAATGAAAAAAGGGCTTGTTGTACTTAAATAGGGCTTGGAATGAAAAATGGGCCTGTTGTACTTAAACATGGCTTTGAAATGAAAAACGGACCTGTTGTACTTAAATAGAGCTTGGAATGAAAAAGGGGCCTATTGTACTTAAACAAGGCTTAAAAATGAAAAAGGGGTCGGTTGTACTTAAATAGGGCTTGGAAATGAAAAAATGGGGCTTGTTGTACTTAAACATGGTTGGAATTGAAAAAGGGGTTTGTTGTACTTAAACAGGGCTTGGAAATGAAAAACAAATGGACCTTTTGTACTTAAACTGAGCTTGGAATGAAATAGGGCATGTTGTACTTAAATAGGGCTTGGAACGAAAAATGGACCTGTTGTACTTAAATAGTGTTTGGAAATGAAAAAGAGGTCTGTTGTACTTAAACAGGGCTTGGAAATGAAAAAAGGACTTGTTGTACTTAAATAGGACTTGAAATGAAAAAGGGGCCTGTTATACTAAAACATGGCTTGGAAATGAAAAACGGGCCTTTTGTACTTAAACAGAGCTTGGAATGAAAAAGGGGCATATTTTACTTAAACAGGGCTTGGAAATGAAAAAGGGGTCTGTTGTACTTAAACAGGGCTTGGATATGAAAAAAGGGGGCCTGTTGTACTTAAACAGGGCTTGGAAATGAAAAGGGGTCTGTTGTACTTAAACAAGCTTGGAAATGAAAAAAGGGGGACTGTTGTATTTAAATAGGGCTTGGAAATGAAAAAGGGGCCAGTTGTACTTAAACAGGACTTGGAATAAAAAAGGGGCCTGTTGTACTTAAATAGGGCTTGGAAATGAAAAAGGGGTTTGTTGTACTTAAACAGGGCTTGGAAATGAAAAAAGGGGCCTATTGTACTTAAACAGGGCTTGGAATGAAAAAGGGGCATGTTGTACTTAAACAGAGTTTGGTGTGAAAAACGGACATGTTGTACTTAAACAGTGTTTTGAAATGAAAAAGGGGTCTGTTGTACTTAAACATTGATTGGAAATGAAAAAAGGGGGCATGTTGTACTTAAACAAGGCTTGGAGTTGAAAAAAGGGGGTCTTTTAAACTTAAACAGGGCTTGGAAATGAAAAAATGGCTTGTTGTACTTAAACAGGGCTTGAAATGAAAAATGGGTCTGTTTTACTTAAACATGGTTTGGAAATGAAAAACGGACATGTTGTACTTAAATAGAGTTTGGAATTAAAAACGGGCCTATTGTACTTAAACAGGGCTAGCAAATGGAAAAGGGGTCTGTTGTACTTAAACATGGCTTGGAAATAAAAAAAGGGGGCCTGTTGTACTTAAACAGGGTTTGGAAATGAAAAAGGGGTCTGTAGTACTTAAACAAGCTTGGAAATGAAAAAAGGCGGCATGTTGTACTTGAACAGGTCTTGAAAATGAAAAAAGGGGCCTGTTGTATTTAACTAGGACTTGGAATGAAAAAGGGGACTGTTGTACTTAAACAGGGTTTAGAAATGAAAAAGGGGCTTGTTGTACTTAAACAGGGCTTGGAAATGAAAAAGGGGCATGTTGTACTTAAACAGGACTTGGAAATGAAAAAGGGGCATGTTGTACTTAAACAGGGCTTGGAAAGAAAAGGGGTTTGTTGTACTTAAACAGAGCTTGGAATGAAAGAGGGGCCTGTTGTATTTAAACAAGGCTTGAAAATGAAAAAGGGGTCGGTTGTACTTAAATAGTGCTTGGAAATGTTAAAACGGGGCCTATTGTACTTAAACAGAGCTTGGAAATGAAAAAGGGGCCTGTTGTACTTAAACAGAACTTGGAATGAAAAAGGGGCCTGTTGTACTTAAACATGGCTTGGAAATGAAAAAGGGGTTTGTTGTACATAAAAAGGGCTTGGAAATGAAAAAAATGGGCCTTTTGTACTTAAACAGGGCTTGAAATGAAAATGGGGCATGTTGTACTTAAACAGAGTTTGGAATGAAAAATGGACCTGTTGTACTTAAATAGTGTTTGGAAATGAATAAGAGGTCTGTTGTACTTAAACAGGGATTGGAAATGAAAAATGGGGGCATGTTGTACTTAAACAGGGCTTAGAAGTGAAAAAAAGGCTTGAAATGAAAAAGGGGCCTGTTGTACTTAAACATGGCTTGGAAATGAAAAACGGGCCTGTTGTACTTAAACAGAGCTTGGAATGAAAAAGGGGCATGTTGTACTTAAACAGGACTTGGAAATGAAAAAGGGGTTTGTTGTACTTAAATAGGGCTTGGAAATGAAAAAAGGAGGCCTGTTGTACTTAAACAGAGCTTGGAATGAAAAAGGGACCTGTTGTACTTAAACAAGGCATGGAAATGAAAAAGGGGTTTGTTGTACTTAAATAGGGCTTGGAAATGAAAAAAAGGGTCTATTGTACTTAAACAAGGTTTGGAATGAAAAAGAGGCATGTTGTACTTAAATAGGGTTTGGAATGAAAAATGGACCTGTTGTACTTAAACAGTGTTTGGAAATGAAAAAGGGGTCTGTTGTACTTAAACATGGATTGGAAATTTAAAAAGGGGGCATGTTGTTCTTAAACAAGGCTTGGAAATGAAGAAAGGGGGCCTGTTGTACTTAAACAGGGCTTGGAAATGAAAAAATGGCTTGTTGTATTTAAACAGGGCTTGAAATGAAAAAGGGGCCTATTGTACTTAAACATGACATGGAAATGAAAAACGGGCGTGTTGTACTTAAACAAAGCTTGCAATTAAAAAGGGGCCTATTGTACTTAAACAGGGCTTGGAAATGAAAAAGGGGTCTGTTGTACTTAAACAGGGCTTGGAAATGAAAAAAGGGGGCCTGTTGAACTTAAACAGGGCTTGCAAATGAAAAAGGGGTATATTGTACTTAAACAAGCTTGGAAATGAAAAAAGGGGGCCTGTTGTATTGAAACAGGGCTTATAAATGAAAATGGGGCATGTTGTACTTAAACAGGGCTTGGAATGAAAAAGGGGCATATTGTACTTAAACAGGGCTTGGAAATGAAAAAGGGGCTTGTTGTACTTAAACAGGGTTTAGAAATGAAAAAGGGGCTTATTGTACTTAAATAGGATTTGGAAATGAAAAAAACGGGTCTGTTTTACTTAAACAGGACTTGGAAATGAAAAAGGGGCATGTTGTACTTAAACAGGGCTTGGAAAGAAAAGGGGTATGTTGTACTTAAACATGACTTGCAAATGAAAAAGGGGTTTGTTGTACTTAAACAGGGCTTGGAATAAAAAAGGAGAATTTTGTAGTTAAACAGGGCTTGAAAATGAAAAAGGGGCTTGTTGTATTTAAACAGGGCTTGGAAATGAAAAAATGGGTCTGTTGTACTTAAACAGGGTTTGGAAATGAAATAGGGGTCTGTTGTACTTAAAGAAGCTTGGAAATGAAAAAAGGGGCCTGTTGTAATTAAATAGGGCTTGGAAGAGAAAAAGGGGCCTGTTGTACTTAAATAGGGCTTGGAATGAAAAAGGGGCCTGTTGTACTTAAACAGGGCTTGGAAATGAAAAAAGGGTCTGTTGTACTTAAATAGAGCTTGGAAATGAAAAAAGGGGGTCTGTAGTACTTAAACAGGGTTTGGAAAAGAAAAAAAGGGGGCCTCTTGTACTTAAACAGGGGTTGGAAATGAAAAAGGGGTCTGTTGTACTTAAACAGAGCTTGGAAATGAAAAAAGGGCTTTTGTACTTAAATAGGGCTTGGAATGAAATATTGGTCTGTTGTGCTTAAACATGGCTTGGAAATGAAATACGGGCCTGTTGTACTTAAATAGAGCTTGGAATGAAAAAGGGGCCTATTGTACTTAAACACAGCTTGGAAATGAAAAAGGGGTCTGTTGTACTTAAATAAGGCTTGGAATTGAAAAAAGGGGACCTGTTATACTTAAACAGGACTTGGAAAAGAAAAAAAAAAGGGCATGTTGTACTTAAATAGGGCTTGGAAATGAACAAGGGATCTGCTGTACTTAAACAGGGCTTGGAAATGAAAAAATGGCTTGTTGTACTTAAATAGGGCTTGGAATGAAAAATGGACCTGTTGTACTAAACCTTGGCTTGGAAATGAAAAACTGGCCTTTTGTACTTAAATAGAGCTTGGAATGAAAAAGGGGCCTATTGTACTTAAACAAGGCTTGAAAATGAAAAAGGGGTCGGTTGTACTTAAATAGGGCTTGGAGATGAAAAAATGGGGCCTGTTGTACTTAAACATGGTTGGAAATGAAAAAGGGGTTTGTTGTACTTAAATAGGGCTTGGAAATGAAAAACAAATGGACCTTTTGTACTTAAACTGGGCTTGGAATGAAAAAGGGCATATTGTACTTAAACAGGGCTTGGAATGAAAAATGGACCTGTTGTACTTAAATAGTGTTTGGAAATGAAAAAGAGGTCTGTTGTACTTAAACAGGGCTTGGAAATGAAAAAAGGACATGTTGTACTTAAATAAGACTTGAAATGAAAAAGGGGCATGTTATACTAAAACATGGCTTGGAAATGAAAACGGGCCTTTTGTACTTAAACAGAGCTTGGAATGAAAAAGGGGCATATTTTACTTAAACAGGGCTTGGAAATGAAAAAGGGGTCTGTTGTACTTAAACAGGGCTTGGATATGAAAAAAGGGGGTCTGTTGTACTTAAACAGGGCTTGGAAATGAAAAGCGGGTCTGTTGTACTTAAATAAGCTTGGAAATGAAAAAAGGGGGACTGTTGTACTTAAATAGGGCTTGGAAATGAAAAAGGGGTTTGTTGTACTTAAACAGGGCTTGGAAATGAAAAAAGGGGCCTATTGTACTTAAACAGGGCTTGGAATGAAAAAGGGGCATGTTGTACTTAAACAAAGTTTGGAATGAAAAATGGACCTGTTGTACTTAAACAGTGTTTTGAAATGAAAAAGGGGTCTGTTGTACTTAAACATTGATTGGAAATGAAAAAAGGGGGCATGTTGTACTTAAACAAGGCTTGGAGTTGAAAAAAGGGGGCCTTTTAAACTTAAACAGGGCTTGGAAATGAAAAAATGGCTTGTTGTACTTAAACAGGGCTTGAAATGAAAAATGGGTCTGTTTTACTTAAACATGGTTTGGAAATGAAAAACTGACATGTGTACTTAAATAGAGTTTGGAATTAAAAACGGGCCTATTGTACTTAAACAGGGCTAGGAAATGAAAAAGGGGTCTGTTGTACTTAAACAAGGCTTGGAAATAAAAAAAGGGGACCTGTTGTACTTAAACAGGGTTTGAAAATGAAAAAGGGGTCTGTAGTACTTAAACAAGCTTGGAAATGAAAAAAGGCGGTCTGTTGTACTTAAACAGGTCTTGGAAATGAAAAAAGGGGCCTGTTGTACTTAACTAGGACTTGGAATGAAAAAGGGGACTGTTGTACTTAAACAGGGTTTAGAAATGAAAAAGGGGCTTGTTGTACTTAAATAGGTCTTGGAAATGAAAAAATGGGGTGTGTTGTACTTAAACAGGGCTTGGAAATGAAAAAGGGGCATGTTGTACTTAAACAGGGCTTGGAAATGAAAAAGGGGCATGTTGTACTTAAACAGGGCTTGGAAAGAAAAGGGGTTTGTTGTACTTAAACAGAGCTTGGAATGAAAGAGGGGCCTGTTGTATTTAAACAAGGCTTGAAAATGAAAAAGGGGTCGGTTGTACTTAAATAGTGCTTGGAAATGTTAAAACGGGGCCTATTGTACTTAAACAGAGCTTGGAAATGAAAAAGGGGCCTGTTGTACTTAAACAGAACTTGGAATGAAAAAGGGGCCTGTTGTACTTAAACATGGCTTGGAAATGAAAAAGGGGTTTGTTGTACATAAAAAGGGCTTGGAAATGAAAAAAATGGGCCTTTTGTACTTAAACAGGGCTTGAAATGAAAATGGGGCATGTTGTACTTAAACAGAGCTTGGAATGAAAAATGGACCTGTTGTACTTAAATAGTGTTTGGAAATGAATAAGAGGTCTGTTGTACTTAAACAGGGATTGGAAATGAAAAATGGGGGCATGTTGTACTTAAACAGGGCTTAGAAGTGAAAAAAAAGGCTTGAAATGAAAAAGGGGCCTGTTGTACTTAAACATGGCTTGGAAATGAAAAACGGGCCTGTTGTACTTAAACAGAGCTTGGAATGAAAAAGGGGCATGTTGTACTTAAACAGGACTTGGAAATGAAAAAGGGGTTTGTTGTACTTAAATAGGGCTTGGAAATAAAAAAAGGAGGCCTGTTGTACTTAAACAGGGCTTGGAATGAAAAAGGGACCTGTTGTACTTAAACAAGGCATGGAAATAAAAAAGGGGTTTGTTGTACTTAAACAGGGCTTGGAAATGAAAAAAAGGGTCTATTGTACTTAAACAAGGTTTGGAATGAAAAAGAGGCATGTTGTACTTAAATAGGGTTTGGAATGAAAAATGGACCTGTTGTACTTAAACAGTGTTTGGAAATGAAAAAGGGGTCTGTTGTACTTAAACATGGATTGGAAATTTAAAAAGGGGGCATGTTGTTCTTAAACAAGGCTTGGAAATGAAGAAAGGGGGCCTGTTGTACTTAAACAGGGCTTGGAAATGAAAAAATGGCTTGTTGTATTTAAACAGGGCTTGAAATGAAAAAGGGGCCTGTTGTACTTAAACATGACATGGAAATGAAAAACGGGCGTGTTGTACTTAAACAAAGCTTGCAATTAAAAAGGGGCCTATTGTACTTAAACAGGGCTTGGAAATGAAAAAGAGGTTTGTTGTACTTAAACAGGGCTTGGAAATGAAAAAAGGGGGCCTGTTGAACTTAAACAGGGCTTGCAAATGAAAAAGGGGTATATTGTACTTAAACAAGCTTGGAAATGAAAAAAGGGGGCCTGTTGTATTGAAACAGGGCTTATAAATGAAAATGGGGCATGTTGTACTTAAACAGGGCTTGGAATGAAAAAGGGGCATATTGTACTTAAACAAGGCTTGGAAATGAAAAAGGGGCTTGTTGTACTTAAACAGGGTTTAGAAATGAGGGGCTTATTGTACTTAAATAGGATTTGGAAATGAAAAAAACGGGTCTGTTTTACTTAAACAGGACTTGGAAATGAAAAAGGGGCATGTTGTACTTAAACAGGGCTTGGAAAGAAAAGGGGTATGTTGTACTTAAACATGACTTGAAAATGAAAAAGGGGTCTGTTGTACTTAAACAGGGCTTGGAATAAAAAAGGAGAATTTTGTAGTTAAACAGGGCTTGGAAATGAAAAAGGGGCTTGTTGTATTTAAACAGGGCTTGGAAATGAAAAAATGGGTCTGTTGTACTTAAACAGGGTTTGGAAATGAAATAGGGGTCTGTTTTACTTAAAGAAGCTTGGAAATGAAAAAAGGGGCCTGTTGTAATTAAATAGGGCTTGGAAGAGAAAAAGGGGCATGTTGTACTTAAATAGGGCTTGGAATGAAAAAGGGGCCTGTTGTACTTAAACAGGGCTTGGAAATGAAAAAAGGGTCTGTTGTACTTAAATAGAGCTTGGAAATGAAAAAAGGGGGTCTGTAGTACTTAAACAGGGTTTGGAAAAGAAAAAAAGGGGGCCTCTTGTACTTAAACAGGGGTTGGAAATGAAAAAGGGGTCTGTTGTACTTAAACAGAGCTTGGAAATGAAAAAATGGCTTTTGTACTTAAATAGGGCTTGGAATGAAAAATTGGTCTGCTGTGCTTAAACATGGCTTGGAAATGAAATACGGGCCTGTTGTACTTAAATAGAGCTTGGAATGAAAAAGGGGCCTATTGTACTTAAACACAGCTTGGAAATGAAAAAGGGGTCTGTTGTACTTAAATAAGGCTTGGAATTGAAAAAAGGGGGCCTGTTTTACTTAAACAGGACTTGGAAAAGAAAAAAAAGGGCATGTTGTACTTAAATAGGGCTTGGAAATGAACAAGGGATCTGCTGTACTTAAACAGGGCTTGGAAATGAAAAAATGGCTTGTTGTACTTAAATAGGGCTTCGAATGAAAAATGGACCTGTTGTACTAAACCTTGGCTTGGAAATGAAAAACTGGCCTTTTGTACTTAAATAGAGCTTGGAATGAAAAAGGGGCCTATTGTACTTAAACAAGGCTTGAAAATGAAAAAGGGGTCGGTTGTACTTAAATAGGGCTTGGAAATGAAAAAATGGGGCCTGTTGTACTTAAACATGGTTGGAAATGAAAAAGGGGTTTGTTGTACTTAAACAGGGCTTGGAAATGAAAAACAAATGGACCTTTTGTACTTAAACTGGGCTTGGAATGAAAAAGGGCATATTGTACTTAAACAGGGCTTGGAATGAAAATTGGACCTGTTGTACTTAAATAGTGTTTGGAAATGAAAAAGAGGTCTGTTGTACTTAAACAGGGCTTGGAAATGAAAAAAGGACATGTTGTACTTAAATAAGACTTGAAATGAAAAAGGGGCATGTTATACTAAAACATGGCTTGGAAATGAAAACGGGCCTTTTGTACTTAAACAGAGCTTGGAATGAAAAAGGGGCATATTTTACTTAAACAGGGCTTGGAAATGAAAAAGGGGTCTGTTGTACTTAAACAGGGCTTGGATATGAAAAAAGGGGGCCTGTTGTACTTAAACAGGGCTTGGAAATGAAAAGCGGGTCTGTTGTACTTAAATAAGCTTGGAAATGAAAAAAGGGGGACTGTTGTACTTAAATAGGGCTTGGAAATGAAAAAGGGGTTTGTTGTACTTAAACAGGGCTTGGAAATGAAAAAAGGGGCCTATTGTACTTAAACAGGGCTTGGAATGAAAAAGGGGCATGTTGTACTTAAACAATGTTTGGAATGAAAAATGGACCTGTTGTACTTAAACAGTGTTTTGAAATGAAAAAGGGGTCTGTTGTACTTAAACATTGATTGGAAATGAAAAAAGGGGGCATGTTGTACTTAAACAAGGCTTGGAGTTGAAAAAAGGGGGCCTTTTAAACTTAAACAGGGCTTGGAAATGAAAAAATGGCTTGTTGTACTTAAACAGGGCTTGAAATGAAAAATGGGCCTGTTTTACTTAAACATGGTTTGGAAATGAAAAACGGACATGTTGTACTTAAATAGAGTTTGGAATTAAAAATGGGCATATTGTACTTAAACAGGGCTAGGAAATGAAAAAGGGGTCTGTTGTACTTAAACAAGGCTTGGAAATAAAAAAAGGGGACCTGTTGTACTTAAACAGGGTTTGAAAATGAAAAAGGGGTCTGTAGTACTTAAACAAGCTTGGAAATGAAAAAAGGCGGTCTGTTGTACTTAAACAGGTCTTGGAAATGAAAAAAGGGGCCTGTTGTACTTAACTAGGACTTGGAATGAAAAAGGGGACTGTTGTACTTAAACAGGGTTTAGAAATGAAAAAGGGGCTTGTTGTACTTAAATAGGTCTTGGAAATGAAAAAATGGGGTGTGTTGTACTTAAACAGGGCTTGGAAATGAAAAAGGGGCATGTTGTACTTAAACAGGGCTTGGAAATGAAAAAGGGGCATGTTGTACTTAAACAGGGCTTGGAAAGAAAAGGGGTTTGTTGTACTTAAACAGAGCTTGGAATGAAAGAGGGGCCTGTTGTATTTAAACAAGGCTTGAAAATGAAAAAGGGGTCGGTTGTACTTAAATAGTGCTTGGAAATGTTAAAACGGAGCCTATTGTACTTAAACAAGGCTTGGAAATGAAAAAGGGGCCTGTTGTACTTAAACAGAACTTGGAATGAAAAAGGGGCCTGTTGTACTTAAACAGAACTTGGAATGAAAAAGGGGCCTGTTGTACTTAAACATGGCTTGGAAATGAAAAAGGGGTTTGTTGTACTTAAAAAGGGCTTGGAAATGAAAAAAATGGGCCTTTTGTACTTAAACAAGGCTTGAAATGAAAATGGGGCATGTTGTACTTAAATAGAGCTTGGAATGAAAAATGGACCTGTTGTACTTAAATAGTGTTTGGAAATGAATAAGAGGTCTGTTGTACTTAAACAGGGATTGAAAATGAAAAATGGGGGCATGTTGTACTTAAACAGGGCTTAGAAGTGAAAAAAAAGGCTTGAAATGAAAAAGGGGCCTGTTGTACTTAAACATGGCTTGGAAATGAAAAACGGGCCTGTTGTACTTAAACAGAGCTTGGAATGAAAAAGGGGCATGTTGTACTTAAACAGGACTTGGAAATGAAAAAGGGGTTTGTTGTACTTAAATAGGGCTTGGAAATGAAAAAAGGAGGTCTGTTGTACTTAAACAGGGCTTGGAATGAAAAAGGGACCTGTTGTACTTAAACAAGGCATGGAAATGAAAAAGGGGTTTGTTGTACTTAAACAGGGCTTGGAAATGAAAAAAAGGGTCTATTGTACTTAAACAAGGTTTGGAATGAAAAAGAGGCATGTTGTACTTAAATAGGGTTTGGAATGAAAAATGGACCTGTTGTACTTAAACAGTGTTTGGAAATGAAAAAGGGGTCTGTTGTACTTGAACATGGATTGGAAATTTAAAAAGGGGGCATGTTGTACTTAAACAAGGCTTGGAAATGAAGAAAGGGGGCCTGTTGTACTTAAACAGGGCTTGGAAATGAAAAAATGGCTTGTTGTATTTAAACAGGGCTTGAAATGAAAAAGGGGCCTGTTGTACTTAAACATGACATGGAAATGAAAAACGGGCGTGTTGTACTTAAACAAAGCTTGCAATTAAAAAGGGGCCTATTGTACTTAAACAGGGCTTGGAAATTAAAAAGGGGTCTGTTGTACTTAAACAGGGCTTGGAAATGAAAAAAGGGGGCCTGTTGAACTTAAACAGGGCTTGCAAATGAAAAAAGGGGGCCTGTTGTAATTAAACAGGGCTTAGAAATGAAAATGGGGCATGTTGTACTTAAACAGGGCTTGGAATGAAAAAGGGGCATGTTGTACTTAAACAGGGCTTGGAAATGAAAAAAGGGGCTTGTTGTACTTAAACAGGGTTTAGAAATGAAAAAGGGGCTTATTGTACTTAAATAGGATTTGGAAATGAAAAAAAGGGGTCTGTTTTACTTAAACATGACTTGGAAATGAAAAAGGGGCATGTTGTACTTAAACAGAGCTTGGAAAGAAAAGGGGTATGTTGTACTTAAACATGACTTGCAAATGAAAAAGGGGTCTATTGTACTTAAACAAGCTTGAAAATGAAAAAAGGGGGCCTGTTGTATTTAAACAGGGCTTAGAAATGAAAAAGGGGACTATTATACTTAAACAGGGCTTGGAATAAAAAAGGGGAATTTTGTAGTTAAACAGGGCTTGGAAATGAAAAAGGGGCTTGTTGTACTTAAACAGGGCTTGGAAATGAAAAAATGGGTATGTTGTACTTAAACAGGGTTTGGAAATGAAATAGGGGTCTGTTGTACTTAAAGAAGCTTGGAAATGAAAAAAGGGGCCTGTTGTAATTAAATAGGGATTGGAAGAGAAAAAGGGGCCTGTTGTACTTAAATAGGGCTTGGAATGAAAAAGGGGCCTGTTGTACTTAAACAGGGCTTGGAAATGAAAAAGGGGTCTGTTGTACTCAAATAGGGCTTGGAAATGAAAAAAGGGGGCCTGTAGTACTTAAACAGGGTTTGGAAAAGAAAAAAAGGGGGCCTCTTGTACTTAAACAGGGGTTGGAAATGAAAAAGGGGTCTGCTGTACTTAAACAGGGCTTGGAAATGAAAAAAGGGCTTGTTGTACTTAAATAGGGCTTGGAATGAAAAATTGGTCTGTTGTGCTTAAACATGGCTTGGAAATGAAATACGGGACTGTTGTACTTAAATAGAGCTTGGAATGAAAAAGGGGCCTATTGTACTTATACACAGCTTGGAAATGAAAAAGGGGTCTGTTGTACTTAAATAAGGCTTGGAATTGAAAAAAGGGGGCCTGTTATACTTAAACAGGACTTGGAAAAGAAAAAAAGGGGGCATGTTGTACTTAAATAGGGCTTGGAAATGAAAAAGGGGTCTGCTGTACTTAAACAGGGCTTGGAAATGAAAAAAGGGCTTGTTGTACTTAAATAGGGCTTGGAATGAAAAATGGGCCTGTTGTACTTAAACATGGCTTGGAAATGAAAAACGGGCCTGTTGTACTTAAATAGAGCTTGGAATGAAAAAGGGGCCTATTGTACTTAAACAAGGCTTGAAAATGAAAAAGGGGCCGGTTGTACTTAAATAGGGCTTGGAAATGAAAAAATGGGGCCTGTTGTACTTTAAACATGGTTGGAAATGAAAAAGGGGTTTGTTGTACTTAAACAGGGCTTGGAAATGAAAAACCAATGGACCTTTTGTACTTAAACTGGGCTTGGAATGAAAAAGGGCATGTTGTACTTAAACAGGGCTTGGAATGAAAAATGGACCTGTTGTACTTAAATAGTGTTTGGAAATGAAAAAGAGGTCTGTTGTACTTAAACAGGGCTTGGAAATGAAAAAAGGACTTGTTGTACTTAAATAGGACTTGAAATGAAAAAGGGGCATGTTATACTAAAACATGGCTTGGAAATGAAAACGGGCCTTTTGTACTTAAACAGGGCTTGGAATTAAAAAGGGCTTGGAAATGAAAAAAAGGGCTTGTTGTACTTAAACAGGGCTTGGAATGAAAAAGGGGCCTGTTGTACTTAAACATGGCTTGGAAATGAAAAACGGGTTTGTTGTACTTAAACAGAGCTTGGAATGAAAAAGGGGCCTATTGTACTTAAACAATGCATGGAAATGAAAAAGGGGTCTGTTGTACTTAAACAGGGCTTGGAATTGAAAAAAGGGGGCCTGTTGTACTTAAACAGTGGTTGGAAATGAAAAAGGGGTCTTTTGTACTTAACAAGCTTGGAAATGAAAAAAGGGGGCCTGTTGTACTTAAACAGTGCTTGGAAATAAAAAAGGGGCCTGTTGTATTTAACCAGGGGTTGGAATTAAAAAGGGACCTTTTGTACTTAAACAGGGCTTGAAATGAAAAAGGGGCTTGTTGTACTTTAACATGGTTTATAAATGAAAAAGGGGCTTGTTGTACTTAAATAGGGCTTGGAAATGAAAAAAAGGGGGTTTGTTGTACTTAAACAGGGCTTGGAAAAGAAAAAAGGGCATGTTGTCCTTAAATAGGGCTTGGAAAGAAAAGGGGTCTGTTGTACTTAAACAGAGCTTGGAATGAAAGAGGGGACTTTTTTACTTAAACAATGCTTGGAAAGGAAAAAGGGGTCTGTTGTACTTAAATAGGGCTTGGAAATGAAAAAATGGGGCCTATTGTACTTAAATAGGGCTTGGAAATGAAAAAGGGGCCTGTTGTACTTAAACATGACCTGGAATGAAAAAGGGGCATGTTGTGCTTAAACAGGGCTTGGAAATGAAAAAGGGGTTTGTTGTACTTAAACAGGGCTTGGAAATGAAAAAAAAACATGGGCCTTTTGTACTTAAACAGGGCTTGGAATGAAAAAGGGGTATGTTGTACTTAAACAGGGCTTGGAATGAAAAATGGACCTGTTGTACTTAAATAGTGTTTGGAAATTAAAAAGAGTTCTGTTATACTTAAACAGGGATTGAAAATTAAAAAAGGGGGAATGTTCTACATAAACAAGACTTGGAAATTGAAAAAGGGGGCCTATTGTACTTAAATAGGGTTTGAAAATGAAATAAGGGCTTGTTGTACTTAAACAGGGCTTGAAATGAAAAAGGGGCCTGTTGTACTTAAACATGGTTTGGAAATGAAAAACGGGCTTGTTGTACTTAAATAGAGCTTAGAATGAAAAAGGGGCCTATTGTACTTAAATACGGCTTGGAAATGAAAAAGGGGTCTGTTGTACTTAAATAGGGCCTTGAAATGAAAAAAAGGGAGCCTGTTGTACTTAAACAAGGCTTTGAATGAAAAAGGGGCATGTTGTACTTAAACAGGGCTTGGAATGAAAAATGGACCTGTTATACTTAAATAGTGTTTGGAAATGAAAAAGAGGTCTGATGTACTTAAACAGGGATTGGAAATGAAAATAGGGGGCCTGTTGAACTTAAAAGGGCTTGGAAATGAAAAAGGGGTCCGTTGTACTTAAAAAGAGCTTGGAAATGAAAAAGGGCTTGTTGTACTTAAACAGGGCTTGGAATGAAAAAAGGTATTGTTGTACTTAAACATGGCTTGGAAATGAAAAACGGGTCTGTTGTACTTAAACAGAGCTTGGAATGAAAAAGGGGCCTATTGTACTTAAACAGAGCTTGAAATGAAAAAGGGGCATATTTTACTTAAACAGGGCTTGGAAATGAAAAAGGGGTCTGTTGTACTTAAACATGGCATGGAAATGAAAAAAGGAGGCCTGTTGTACTTAAACAGGGGTTGGAAATGAAAAAGGGGTCTGTTGTACTTAAACAAGCTTGGAAATGAAAAAAGGGGGCCTATTGTACTTAAACAGTGCTTGGAAATAAAAAAGGGGCCTGTTGTACTTAACCAGGGCTTGGAATTAAAAAGGGGCCTGTTGTACTTAAAAAGGGATTATAAATGAAAAAGGGGCTTGTTATACTTAAATAGGGTTTGGAAATGAAAAAAAGAGGGTCTGTTGTACTTGAACAGGGCTTGGAAAAGAAAAAAGGGCATGTTGTCCTTAAATAGGGTTTGGAAAGAAAAGGGGTATGTTTTACTTAAACAGAGCTTGGAACGAAAGAGGGGACTTTTGTACTTAAACAAGGGTTGGAAAAGAAAAAGGGGTCTGTTGTACTTAAATAGGGCTTGGAAATGAAAAATGGGGCCTATTGTACTTAAACAGGGCTTGGAAATGAAAAAAGTGCCGGTTGTACTTAAATAGGACTTGGAATGAAAAAGGGGCATGGTGTACTTAAACAGGGCTTGGAAATGAAAAAGGGGTTTGTTGTACTTAAACAGGGCTTAGAAATGAAAAAATGGGCCTTTTGTACTTAAACAGGGCTTGTAATGAAAATGGGGCATGTTGTACTTAAACAGGGCTTGGAATGAAAAATGGACCTGTTATACTTAAATAGTGTTTGGAAATTAAAAAGAGGTCTGTTGTACTTAAATAGGGATTGAAAATTAAAAAAGGGGGAATATTGTACATAAACAAGACTTGAAAATTGAAAAAGGGGGCCTGTTGTATTTAAATATGACTTGGAAATGAAATAAGGGCTTGTTGTACTTAAACAGGGTTTGAAATGAAAAAGGGGCTTGTTGTACTTAAACATGGCTTGCAAATAAAAAACGGGCCTATTGTACTTAAATAGAGCTTGGAATGAAAAAGGGGCCTATTGTACTTAAATACGGCTTGGAAATGAAAAAGGGGTCTGTTGTACTTAAACAGGGCCTTGAAATGAAAAAAGGGGGCCTGTTGTACTTAGACAGGGCTTGGAATGAAAAAGGGGCATGTTGTACTTAAACAGGGCTTAAAATGAAAAATGGACCTGTTGTATTTAAATAGTGTTTGGAAATGAAAAAGAGGTCTGTTGTACTTAAACAGGGATTGAAAATGAAAAAAGGGGGCCTGTTGAACTTAAACAGGGCTTGGAAATGAAAAAGGGGTCGGTTGTACTTAAACAGGGCCTGGAAATGAAAAAAGGGCTTGTTGTACTTAAACAAGGCTTGGAATAAAAAAGGGGCTAGTTGTATTTAAACATGGTTTGGAAATGAAAAACGGGTCTGTTGTACTTAAACACAGCTTGGAATGAAAAAGGGGCGTATTGTACTTAAACAATCCTTGAAAATGAAAAAGGGGTCTGTTGTACTTAAATAGGGCTTGGAAATGAAAAATTGGGACCTGTTGTACTTAAACAGGGCTTGGAAATGAAAAAAAGGGGGCCTGTTGTACTTAAACAAGGCTTGGAAATGAAAAAGGGGCATGTTGTACTTAACTAGGGCTTGGAATAAAAAAGGGGTCTGTTTTACTAAAACAGGGTTTAAAATGAAAAAGGGGCTTGTTGTACTTAAATAGGGCTTGGAAATGAAAAAGGGGGTCTGTTGTACTTAAACAGGGCTTGGAAATGAAAAAGAGGATGTTATACTTTAACAGGGCTTGGAAAGAAAAGGAGTCTGTTGTACTTAAACAGAGCTTGGAATGAAAGAGGGGCCTGTTGTACTTAAACAGGACTTGGAATGAAAAAGGGGCCTGTTGTACTGAAAAAGGGCTTGGAAATGAAAATGGGGTTTGTTGTACTTAAACAGGGCTTGGAAATGAAAATGGGCCTTTTGTACTTAAACAGGGCTTGGAATGAAAAAGGGGCATCTTGTACTTAAACAGGGCTTGGAATGAAAAATGGACCTGTTGTACTGAAATAGTGTTTGGAAATGAAAAAGAGGTCTGTTGTACTTATACAGGGATTGGAAATGAAAAAAGGGGGCATGTTGTACTAAAACAAGGCTTGAAAATTAAAAAAGGGGGCCTGTTGTACTTAAAGAGGACTTGGAAATGAAAAAAAGGCTTGTTGTACTTAAACAGGGCTTGAAATGAAAAAGGGTCCTGTTGTACTTAAACATGGCTTGGAAATGAAAAACAGACATGTTGTACTTAAATAGAGCTTGGAATGAAAAAGGGGCCTATTGTAATTAAACAGGGCTTGGAAATGAAAAAGGGGTCTGTTGTACTTAAACAGGGCTTGAAAATGAAAAAAAGGAGGCCTGCTGAACTTAAACAGGGCTTGGAAATGAAAAAGGGGTCTGTTGTAATTAAACAAGCTTGGAAATGAAAAAAGGGGGCCTGTTGTACTTAAATAGGGCTTGGAAAAGAAAAGGGGCATGTTGTACTTAACTAGGGCTTGGAATGAAAAAGGGGCTTGTTGTACTTAAACAGGGCTTGGAAATAAAAAAGGGGTCTGTTGTACTTAAACAGGGTTTAGAAATGAAAAAAGGGGCATGTTGTACTTAAATAGGACTTGTAAATGAAAAAAGGAGATCTGTTGTAGTTAAACCGAACATGGAAATGAAAAAGGGGCATGTTGTACTTAAACCTGACTTGGAAAGAAAAGGGGTCTGTTGTACTTAAACAAAGCTTGGAATGAAAGACGGGCATGTTGTATTCAAACAAGGCATGGAAATGAAAAAGGGGTCTGTTATACTTAAATAGGGTTTGGAAATGAAAAAATGGGGCCTATTGTACTTAAACAGGGTTTGGAAATGAAAAAGGGGTCTGTTGTACTTAAACAGGACGTGAAATGAAAAAGGGGCCTGTTGTACTTAAACATGGCTTGGAAATGATAAAGGGGTTTGTTTTACTTAAACAGGGATTGGAAATGAAAAAAATGGGCCTTTGTACTTAAAATAGGGCTTGGAATGAAAAAGGGGCATGTTGTACTTAAACAGGGATTGGAATGAAAAATGGACCTATTGTACTTAAATAGTGTTTGGAAATGAAAAAGAGGTCTGTTGTACTTAAACGGGGATTGGAAATGAAAAAAGGGGAAATGTTGTACTTAAATAAGGCTTGGAAATGAAAAAAGGGGGCCTGTTGTACTTAAACAGGGCTTGGAAAAGAAAAAAGGGATCTGTTGTACTTAAATAAGCTTGAAAATGAAAAAAGGGGGCCTGTTGTACTTAAACAGGGCTTGGAAATGAAAAAGGGGCATGTTGTACTTAACTAGGGCTTGGAATAAAAAAGGGGCCTGTTGTACTGAAACAGGGCTTGGAAATAAAAAAGGGGTATGTTGTACTTAAACAGGGTTTAGAAATGAAAAAGGGGCTTGTTGCACTTAAATAGGGCTTGGAAATGAAAAAAGGGGGTCTGTTGTGCCTAAACAGGGCTTGGAAATGAAAAAGGGGCATGTGGTACTTAAATAGGGCTTGGAAAGAAAAGGGGTCTGTTGTACTTAAATAGAGCTTGGAATGAAAGAGGGGTCTGTTATACTTAAACAAGGCTTGGAAATAAAAAAGGGGTATGTTGTACTTAAATAGGGCTTGAAAATGAAAAAATGGGGCCTATTGTACTTAAACAGGGCTTGGAAATGAAAAAGGGGCCTGTTGTACTTAAACAGGACTAGGAATGAAAAAGGGGCATGTTATACTTAAGCAGGGCTTGGAGATGAAAAAGGGGTTTGTTGTACTTACACAGGGCTTGGAAATGAAAAAAACGGGCCTTTTGTACTTAAACAGGGCTTGGAATGGAAAAGGGGCATTTTGTACTTAAACAGGGCTTGGAATGAAAAATAGACCTGTTGTACTTAAATAGTGTTTGAAAATGTAAAAGAGGTCTGTTGTCCTTAAACAGGGATTGAAAATGAAAAAAGGGGGCATGTTGTACTTAAACAAGGCTTGGAAATTGAAAAAGGGGGCCTGTTGTACTTAAACAGGGCTTGGAAATGAAAAAAAGGCTTATTGTACTTAATCAGGGCTTGAAATTAAAAATGGGCCTGTTGTACTTAAACATGGCTTGGAAATGAAAAATGTGTTTGTCGTACTTAAACAAGGCTCTGAATGAAAAAGGGGCCTATTGTATTTAAACAGGGCTTGGAAATGAAAAAAGGGTCTGTTGTACTTAAACAGGGCTTGGAATGAAAAAGGGTTCTATTCTACTTAAACAAGTTGGGAATGAAAAAAGGGGGCCTGTTGTACTTAAGCAGGGCTTGGAAATGAAAAAGGGGCCTGTTTTACTTAAATAGGGCTTGAAATGAAAAAGGGGTTTGTTGTAGTTAAACCGAACATGGAAATGAAAAAGGGGCTTGTTGTATTTAAACAGGGCTTGGAATGAAAAAGGGGCATGTTGTACTTAAACAGGGCTTGGAATTAAAAATGAACCTGTTGTACTTAAATAGTGTTTGGAAATGAAAAAGAGGTCTGTTGTACTTAAATTGGGCTTGGAAATGAAAAAGGGGGTCTGTTGTACTTAAACCGGGCTTGGAAATGAAAAAGGGGTATGTTGTACTTAAACCGGGCTTAGAAATGAAAAAGGGGTCTGTTGAAACTTAAACTGGGCTTGCAAAAGAAAAAAGGGCTTTATGTACTTAAACAGGGCTTGGAATGAAAAAGGGGCCAGTTGTATTTAAACATGGCTTGGAAATTAAAAACGGGCCTGTTGTACTTAAACAGAGCTTGGAATGAAAAAGGGGCGTATTGTACTTAAACAATCCTTGGAAATGAAAAAGGGGTATGTTGTACTTAAATAGGGCTTGGAAATGAAAAATGGGACCTGTTGTACTTAAACAGGGTTTGGAAATGAAAAAGGGGTTTGTTGTACTTAAACAAGCTTGGAAATGTAAAAAGGGGCCTGTTGTACTTAAGCAGGGCTTGAAAATGAAAAAGGGGCCTGTTTTACTTAAATAGGGCTTGAAATGAAAAAGGGGTTTGTTGTAGTTAAACCGAACATGGAAATGAAAAAGGGGCTTGTTGTATTTAAACAGGGCTTGGAATGAAAAAGGGGCATGTTGTACTTAAACAGGGCTTGGAATGAAAAATGGACCTGTTGTACTTAAATAATGTTTGGAAATGAAAAAGAGGTCTGTTGTACTTAAATTGGACTTGGAAATGAAAAAGGGGGTCTGTTGTACTTAAACCGGGCTTGGAAATGAAAATAGGGTCTGTTGTACTTAAACGGGCTTAGAAATGAAAAAGGGGTCTGTTGTACTTAAACTGGGCTTGCAAAAGAAAAAAGGGCTTGTTGTACTTAAACAGGGCTTGGAATGAAAAAGGGGCCAGTTGTATTTAAACATGGCTTGGAAATGAAAAACGGGCCTGTTGTACTTAAACAGAGCTTGGAATGAAAAAGGGGCGTATTGTACTTAAACAATCCTTGGAAATGAAAAAGGGGTATGTTGTACTTAAATAGGGCTTGGAAATGAAAAATGGGACCTGTTGTACTTAAACAAGGTTTGGAAATGAAAAAGGGGTTTGTTGTACTTAAACAAGCTTGGAAATGTAAAAAGGGGCCTGTTGTACTTAAACAGGGCTTGGAAATGAAAAAGGGGTCTGTTGTACTTAACTAGGGCTTGGAATGAAAAAGGGGCCTGTTGTACTTAAACAGGGTTCAGAAATGAAAAAAGGGCTTTTTGTACTTAAATAAGGCTTGGAAATAAAAAAAAAGGGGTCTGTTGTACTTAAACAGGGCTTGGAAAGAAAAGGAGTCTGTTGTACTTAAATAAAGCTTGGAATGAAAGATGGGCCTGTTGTATTTAAACATGGCTTGGAAATGAAAAAGGGGTCTGTTGTACTTAAACAGGGCTTGGAAACGAAAAAATGGGGTCTATTGTACTTAAACAGGGCTTGGAAATGAAAAAGGGGTCAGTTTTACTTAAACAGGACTTGGAATGAAAAAGGGGCCTGTTGTACTTAAACAGGGCTTTGAAATGAAAAAGGGGTTTGTTGTACTTAAACAGGGCTTGGAAATGAAAAAAATGGGCCTTTTTTACTTAAATAGGGCTTGGAATGAAAAAGGGGTGTGTTGTACTTAAACAGGGCTTGGAATGAAAAATGGACCTGTTGTACTTAAATAGTGTTTGGAAATGAAAAAGAGGTCTGGTGTTCTTATACAGGGATTGGAAATGAGAAAAGGGGGCATGTTGTAATTAAACAAGGCTTGGAAATGTAAAAAGGGGGCCTGTTGTACTTAAACAGGTCTTGGAAATGAAAAAAAGGTTTGTTGTACTTAAACATGGTTTGAAATGAAAAAGGGGTCTGTTGTACTTAAACATGGCTTGGAAATGAAAAACAGACCTGTTGTACTTAAATAGAGCATGGAATGAAAAAGGGGCCTATTGTACTTAAACAGGGCTTGGAAATGAAAAAGGGGTCTATTGTACTTAAACAGGGCTTGGAAATGAAAAAAGGAGGCTTGTTGTACTTAAACAGGGCTTGGAAATGAAAAGGGGGTCTGTTGTACTTAAACAAGCTTGGAAATGAAAAAAGGGGGTCTGTTGTACTTAAACAGGGCTTGGAAATGAAAAAGGGAGATGTTATACTTTAACAGGGCTTGGAAAGAAAAGAGTCTGTTGTACTTAAACAAAGCTTGGAATGAAAGAGGGGCCTGTTGTATTTAAACAAGGCTTGGAAATGAAAAAGGGGTCTGTTGTACTTAAACAAGACTTGGAATGAAAAAGGGGCCTGTTGTACTTAAACAGGACTTGGAATGAAAAAGGGGCCTGTTGTACTTAAACACGGCTTGGAAATGAAAAAGGGGTTTGTTGTACTTAAACAGGGATTGGAAATGAAAAAAATGAGCCTTTTGTACTTAAATAGGGCTCGGAATGAAAAAGGGGTATGTTGTACTTAAATAGGGCTTGAAATGAAAAATGGACCTATTGTACTTAAATAGTGTTTGGAAATGAAAAAAAGGTCTGTTGTACTTATACAGGGATTGAAAATGAAAAAAGGGGGCATGTTGTAATTAAACAAGGCTTGGAAATGTAAAAAGGGGGCCTGTTGTACTTAAACATGTCTTGGAAATGAAAAAAAGGTTTGTTGTACTTAAACAGGGTTTGAAATGAAAAAGGGGCCTGTTGTACTTAAACATGGCTTGGAAATGAAAAACAGACCTGTTGTACTTAAACAGAGCTTGGAATGAAAAAGGGGCCTATTGTACTTAAACAGGGCTTGGAAATGAAAAAGGGGTCTGTTGTACTTAAACAGGGCTTGGAAATGAAAAAAGGAGGCTTGTTGTACTTAAACAGGGCTTGGAAATGAAAAGGGGTCTGTTGTACTTAAACAAGCTTGGAAATGAAAAAAGGGGGTCTGTTGTACTTAAACAGGGCTTGTAAATGAAAAAGGGAGATGTTATACTTTAACAGGGCTTGGAAAGAAAAGGAGTCTGTTGTACTTAAACAAAGCTTGGAATGAAAGAGGGGCCTGTTGTATTTAAACAAGGCTTGGAAATGAAAAAGGGGTCTGTTGTACTTAAATAGGGCTTGGAAATAAAAAAAATGGGGTTTATTGTACTTAAACAGGGCTTGGAAATGAAAAAGTGGTCTGTTGTACTTAAACAGGACTTGGAATGAAAAAGGGGCCTGTTGTACTTAAACAGGGCTTGGAAATGAAAAAGGGGGTTGTTGTACTTAAACAGGGATTGGAAATGAAAAAAATGGGTCTTTTGTACTTAAATAGGGCTTGGAATGAAAAAGGGGTATGTTGTACTTAAATAGGGCTTGGAATGAAAAATGGACCTGTTGTACTTAAATAGTGTTTGGAAATGAAAAAGAGGTCTGTTGTACTTATACAGGGATTGGAAATGAAAAAAAGGGGTATGTTGTACCTAAACAAGGCTTGGAAATGTAAAAAGGGGCCTGTTGTACTTAAACAGGTCTTGGAAATGAAAAAAAGGTTTGTTGTACTTAAATAGGGTTTGAAATGAAAAAGGGGCCTGTTGTACTTAAACATGGCTTGGAAATGACAAACAGACCTGTTGTACTTAAACAGAGCTTGGAATGAAAAAGGGGCCTATTGTACTTAAACAGGGCTTGGAAATGAAAAAGGGGTCTGTTGTACTTAAACAGGGCTTGGAAATGAAAAAGGAGGCCTGGTTTACTTAAACAGGGCTTGGAAATGAAAAAGGGGTCTGTTGTACTTAAACATGCTTGGAAATGAAAAAAGGGGTCCTGTTGTACTTAAACAGGGCTTGGAAATGAAAAAGGGGCGTGTTGTACTTAACTAGGGCTTGAAATGAAAAAGGGGCATGTTGTACTTAAACAAGGCTTGGAAATGAAAAAGGGGTCTGTTGTACTTAAACAGGTTTAGAAATGAAAAAGGGGCTTGTTGTACTTAAATATGGTTTGGAAATGAAAAAATGGGGTCTGTTGTACTTAAACAGGGCTTGGAAATGAAAAAGGGGCATGTTGTACTTAAATAGGGCTTGGAAAGAAAAGGGGTCTGTTGTACTTAAACAGAGCTTGGAATGAAAGAGGGGCCTGTTATACTTAAACAAGGTTTGGAAATGAAAAAGGGATCTGTTGTACTTAAATAGGGCATGGAAATGAAAAAATGGGGCCTATTATACTTAAACAGGGCTTGGAAATGAAAAAGGGACCTGTTGTACTTAAATAGGACTTGGAATGAAAAAGGGGCATGTTGTACTTAAACAGGGCTTGGAAATGAAAAAGGGGTTTGTTGTACTTACACAGGGCTTGGAAATTAAAAAAACTGGGCCTTTTGTATTTCAACATGGCTTGGAATGAAAAAGGGGCATGTTGTACTTAAACAGGGCTTGGAAATGAAAAAGGGGTCTGTTGTACTTAAATAGGGCTTGGAAATGAAAAAGGAGGCCTGTTGTACTTAAACAGGGCTTGGAAATTAAAAAGGGGTCTGTTGTACTTAAACAAGCTTGGAAATGAAAAAAGGGGTCCTGTTGTACTTAAACAGGGCTTGGAAATGAAAAAGGGGCGTGTTGTACTTAACTAGGGCTTGAAATGAAAAAGGGGCATGTTGTACTTAAACAAGGCTTGGAAATGAAAAAGGGGTCTGTTGTACTTAAACAGGTTTAGAAATGAAAAAGGGGCTTGTTGTACTTAAATAGGGTTTGGAAATGAAAAAATGGGGTCTGTTGTACTTAAACAGGGCTTGGAAATGAAAAGGGGGCATGTTGTACTTATATAAGGCTTGAAAAGAAAAGGGGTCTGTTGTACTTAAACAGAGTTTGAAATGAAAGAGGGGCCTGTTATACTTAAACAAGGTTTGGAAATGAAAAAGGGGTCTGTTGTACTTAAATAGGGCTTGGAAATGAAAAAATGGGGCCTATTATACTTAAACAGGGTTTGGAAATGAAAAAGGGGCCTGTTGTACTTAAATAGGACTTGGAATGAAAAAGGGGCATGTTGTACTTAAACAGGGTTTGGAAATGAAAAAGGGGTTTGTTGTACTTACACAGGGCTTGGAAATTAAAAAAACTGGGCCTTTTGTATTTAAACATGGCGTGGAATGAAAAAGGGGCATGTTGTACTTAAATAGGGCTTGGAATAAAAATGGACCTTTGTACTTAAATAGTGTTTGGAAATGAAAAAGAGGTCTGTTGTACTTAAAAAGGGATTTGAAATGAAAAAATGGGGCCTGTTGTACTTAAACAGGGATTGGAAATGAAAAAAAGGCTTGTTGTACTTAAACAGGGTTTGAAATGAAAAGTGGGCCTGTTGTACTTAAACATGGCTTGGAAATGAAAAACGGACCTGTTGTACTTAAACAGGGCTTGGAATGAAAAAGGGGCCTATTGTACTTAAACAGGGCTTGGAAATGAAAAAAAGGGTCTGTTGTACTTAAACAGGGCTTGGAAATTAAAAAGGGTTCTGTTGTACTTAAACAAGTTTGGAAATGAAAAAAGGGGGCCTGTTTTACTTAAACAGGGCTTGGAAATGAAAAAGGGGCCTGTTGTACTTAAATAGGGCTTGGAATGAAAAAGGGGCCTGTTGTAGTTAAACAGAACTTGGAAATGAAAAAGGGGCATGTTTGTACTTAAACAGGGCTTGGAATGAAAAATGGACGTGTTGTACTTAAATAGTGTTTGGAAATGAAAAAGAGGTCTGTTGTACTTAAACAGGGTCTGGAAATGAAAAAGGGGGTCTGTTGTACTTAAACAGGGCTTGGAAATGAAAAATATGGGCCTTTTGTACTTAAATAGTGCTTGGAAAGAAAAAGGGGCATGTTGTATTTAAACAGTGCTTGGAATGAAAAATAGACCTATTGTACTTAAATAGTGTTTGGAAATGAAAAAGAGGTCTGTTGTACTTATACAGGGATTGGAAATGAAAAAAGGGGGCATGTTGTACTTAAACAAGACTTGGAAATGTAAAAAGGGGGCCTGTTGTACTTAAACAGGGTTGGAAATGAAAAAAAGGTTTGTTGTACTTAAACAGGGCTTGAAATGAAAAAGGGGCCTGTTGTACTTAAACATGGCTTGGAAATGAAAAACAGACCCATTGTACTTAAACAGAGCTTGGAATGAAAAAGGGGCCTATTGTACTTAAACAGTGCTTGGAAATGAAAAAGGGGTCTGTTGTACTTAAACAGGGCTTGGAAATGAAAAAAGTAGGCCTGTTGTACTTAAATAGTGCTTGGAAATGAAAAAGGGGTCTGTTGTACTTAAACAAGCTTGGAAATGAAAAAAGGGGGCCTGTTGTACTTAAACAGGGCTTGAAATGAAAGAGGGGCATGTTGTACTTAAACAGGGCTTGGAAATGAAAAAGGGGTCTGTTGTACTTAAACAGGGTTTAGAAATGAAAAAGGGGCTTGTTGTACTTAAATAGGGCTTGGAAATGAAAAAATGGGGTCTGTTGTACTTAAACAGGGCTTCGAAATGAAAAAGGAGCATGTTGTACTTAAATAGGGCTTGGAAAGAAAAGCGGTCTGTTGTACTTAAACAGAGCTTGGAATGAAAGAGGGGCCTGTTATACTTAAACAAGAATTGGAAATGAAAAAGGGGTCTGTTGTACTTAAATAGGGCTTGGAAATGAAAAAATGGGGCCTATTGTACTTAAACAGGGCTTGGAAATGAAAAAAAAGGCCTGTTGTACTTAAAAAGGACTTGGTATGAAAAAGGGGCATGTTGTACTTAAACAGGGTTTGGAAATGAAAAAGGGGTTTGTTGTACTTACACAGGGCTTGGAAATGAAAAAATATGGGCCTTTTGTACTGAAATAGGGCTTGGAATGAAAAAGGGGCATGTTGTACTTAAACAGGGCTTGGAATGAAAAATGGACCTGTTGTACTTAAATAGTGTTTGGAAATGAAAAAGAGGTTTGTTGTACTTAAACAGGGATTTGAAATGAAAAAAGGGGGCATGTTGTACTTAAACAAGGCTTGGAAATTGAAAAAGGGGGCTTGTTGTACTTAAACAGGGCTTGGAAATGAAAAAAAGACTTGTTGTACTTAAACAGGGCTTGAAATGAAAATTGGGCCTGTTGTACTTAAACATGGCTTGGAAATGAAAAACAGATCTGTTGTACTTAAAAAGGGCTTGGAATGAAAAAGGGGCCTATTGTACTTAAACAGGGCTTGGAAATGAAAAAAAGGGTCTGTTGTACTTAAACAGGGCATGGAAATTAAAAAGGGTTCTGTTGTACTTAAACAAGTTTGGAAATGAAAAAAGGGGGCCTGTTGTACTCAAACAGGGCTTGGAAATGAAAAAAGGGCCTGTTGTACTTAAATAGGGCTTGGAATGAAAAAAGGGCCTGTTGTAGTTAAACAGAACATGGAAATAAAAAAGGGGCCTGTTGTACTTAAACAGGGCTTGGAATGAAAAAGGGGCATGTTTGTACTTAAACAGGGCTTGGAATGAAAAATGGACGTGTTGTACTTAAATAGTGTTTGGAAATGAAAAAGAGGTCTATTGTACTTAAACAGGGCCTGGAAATGAAAAATATGGGCCTTTTGTACTTAAATAGGGCTTGGTAAGAAAAAGGGGCATGTTGTATTTAAATAGTGCTTGGAATTAAAAATGGACCTATTGTACTTAAATAGTGTTTGGAAATGAAAATGAGGTCTGTTGTACTTATACAGGGATTGGAAATGAAAAAAGGGGGCATATTGTACTTAAACAAGACTTGGAAATGTAAAAAGGGGGCCTGTTGTACTTAAACAGGGTTGGAAATGAAAAAAAGGTTTGTTGTACTTAAACAGGGCTTGAAATGAAAAAGGGGCCTGTTGTACTTAAACATGTCTTGGAAATGAAAAACAGACCTATTGTACTTAAACAGAGCTTGGAATGAAAAAGGTGCCTATTGTACTTAAACAGTGCTTGGAAATGAAAAAGGGGTCTGTTGTACTTAAACAGGGCTTGGAAATGAAAAAAGGAGGCCTGTTGTACTTAAACAGTGCTTGGAAATGAAAAAGGGGTCTGTTGTAGTTAAACAAGCTTTGAAATGAAAAAAGGGGGCCTGTTGTACTTAAACAGGGCTTGGAAAAGAAAAAGGGGAATGTTGTACTTAACTAGGGCTTGAAATGAAAAAGGGGCATGTTGTACTTAAACAGGGCTTGGAAATGAAAAATGGGTTTGTTGTACTTAAACAGGGTTTAGAAATGAAAAAGGGGCTTGTTGTACTTAAATAGGGCTTGGAAATGAAAAAATGGGGTCTGTTGTACTTAAACAGGGCTTCGAAATGAAAAAGGAGCATGTTGTACTTAAATAGGGCTTGGAAAGAAAAGGGGTCTGTTGTACATAAACAGAGCTTGGAATGAAAGAGGGGTCTGTTATACTTAAACAAGGTTTGGAAATGAAAAAGGGGTCTGTTGTACTTAAATAGGGCTTGGAAATGAAAAAATGGGGCCTATTGTACTTAAACAGGGCTTGGAAATGAAAAAAAAGGCCTGTTGTACTTAAAAAGGACTTGGTATGAAAAAGGGGCATGTTGTACTTAAACAGGGTTTGGAAATGAAAAAGGGGTTTGTTGTACTTACACAGGGCTTGGAAATGAAAAAATATGGGCCTTTTGTACTGAAATAGGGCTTGGAATGAAAAAGGGGCATGTTGTACTTAAACAGGGCTTGGAATGAAAAATGGACCTGTTGTACTTAAATAGTGTTTGGAAATGAAAAAGAGGTCTGTTGTACTTAAACAGGGATTTGAAATGAAAAAAGGGGGCATGTTGTACTTAAACAAGGCTTGGAAATTGAAAAAGGGGGCTTGTTGTACTTAAACAGGGCTTGGAAATGAAAAAAAGACTTGTTGTACTTAAACAGGGCTTGAAATGAAAAATGGGCCTGTTGTACTTAAACATGGCTTGGAAATGAAAAACGGACCTGTTGTACTTAAACAGGGCTTGGAATGAAAAAGGGGCCTATTGTACTTAAACAGGGCTTGAAAATGAAAAAAGGTTCTGTTGTACTTAAACAGGGCTTGGAAATGAAAAAGGGTTCTGTTGTACTTAAACAAGTTTTGAAATGAAAAAGGGTCTTGGTGTACTTAAATAGGGCTTGTAAATGAAAATAGGGGGTCTGTTGTACTTAAACAGGGCTTGGAAATGAAAAAGGGGCATGCTGTACTTAAATAGGGCTTGGAAAGAAATTGGGTCTTTTGTACTTAAATAGAGCTTGGAATGAAAGAGGGGCCTGTTATACTTAAACAAGGTTTGGAAATGAAAAAGGGGTCTGTTGTATTTAAATAGGGCTTGGAAATGAAAAAATGGGGCCTATTGTACTTAAACAGGGCTTGGAAATGAAAAAGGGGTCTGTTGTACTTAAACAGGACTTGGAATGAAAAAGGGGCATATTGTATTTAAACAGGGCTTGGGAATGAAAAAGGGGTTTGACGTACTTACACAGGGCATCGAAATGAAAAAAAATGGGCCTTTTGTACTTAAACAGGGCTTGGAATGAAAAAGGGGCATGTTGTACTTAAAAAGGGCTTGAAATGAAAAATTGACCTATTGTACTTAAATAGTGTTTGGAAATGAAAAAGAGGTCTGTTGTACTTAAACAGGGATTGGAAATGAAAAAAGGGGGCATGTTGTATATAAACAAGGCTTGGAAATTGAAAAGGGGGGCCTGTTGTACTTAAACAGGGTTTGGAAATGAAAAAAAGACTTGTTGTACTTAAACAGGGCTTGAAATGAAAAATGGGCCTGTTGTACTTAAACATGGCTTGAAAATGAAAAACGGACCTGTTGTACTTAAACAGGGCTTGGAATGAAAAAAGGGCCTATTGTACTTAAACAGGGCTTGGAAATGAAAAAATGGTCTGTTGTAATTAAACAGGGCTTTGAAATGAAAAAGGGTTCTGTTGTACTTAAACAAGTTTGGAAATGAAAAAAGAGGGCCTGTTGTACTAAAACAGGGCTTGGAAATGAAAAAGGGGCATGTTGTACTTAAATAGGGCTTGGAATGAAAAAGGGGCCTGTTGTAGTTAAACCGAACTTGGAAATGAAAAAGGGGCCTGTTGTACTTAAACAGGGCTTGGAATGAAAAAGTGGTTTGTTGTACTTAAGCAGGGCTTGGAAATGAAAAAAATGGGCCTTTTGTACTTAAATAGGGCTTGGAATGAAAAAAGGGCATATTGTACTTAAACCGGGCTTCGAATAAAAAATGGACCTGTTGTACTTAAATAGTGTATGGAAATGAAAAAATTGTTTGTTGTACTTATACAGGGATTGGAAATGAAAAAAGGGGGCATTTTGTACTTAAACAAGGCTTGGAAATGTAAAAAGAGGACCTGTTGTACTTAAACAGGGTTTGGAAATGAAAAAAAGGTTTTGTTGTACTTAAACAGTGCTTGAAATGAAAAAGGGGCCTATTGTACTTAAACATGGCTTGGAAATGAAAAACAGACCTGTTGTACTTAAACAGAGCTTGGAATGAAAAAGGGGCCTATTGTACTTAAACAGGGCTTGGAAATTAAAAGGAGGTCTATTCTACTTAAACAGGGCTTGGTAATGAAAAAAGGAGGCCTATTGTACTTAACAGGTCTTGGAAATGAAAAAAAGGCCTGTTTTACTTAAAAAGGACTTGGAATGAAAAAGGTGCATGTTGTACTTAAACAGGGCTTGGAAATGAAAAAGGGGTTTGTTGTACTTACACAGGGCTTGGAAATGAAAAAATATGGGCCTTTTGTACTTAAATAGGGCTTGGAATGAAAAAGGGGAATGTTGTACTTAAACAGGGCTTGGAATGAAAAATGGACCTGTTGTACTTAAATAGTGTTTGGAAATGAAAAAGAGGTCTGTTGTACTTAAACAGGGATTTGAAATGAAAAAAGGGGGCATGTTGTACTTAAACAAGGCTTGGAAATTGAAAAAGGGGGCTTGTTGTACTTAAACAGGGCTTGGAAATGAAAAAAAAGACTTGTTGTACTTAAACAGGGCTTGAAATGAAAAATGGGCCTGTTGTACTTAAACATGGCTTGGAAATGAAAAACGGACCTGTTGTACTTAAACAGGGCTTGGAATGAAAAAGGGGCCTATTGTACTTAAACAGGGCTTGAAAATGAAAAAAGGTTCTGTTGTACTTAAACAGGGCTTGGAAATGAAAAAGGGTTCTGTTGTACTTAAACAAGTTTTGAAATGAAAAAGGGTCTTGGTGTACTTAAATAGGGCTTGTAAATGAAAATAGGGGGTCTGTTGTACTTAAACAAGGCTTGGAAATGAAAAAGGGGCATGCTGTACTTAAATAGGGCTTGGAAAGAAATTGGGTCTTTTGTACTTAAATAGAGCTTGGAATGAAAGAGGGGCCTGTTATACTTAAACAAGGTTTGGAAATGAAAAAGGGGTCTGTTGTATTTAAATTGGGCTTGGAAATGAAAAAATGGGGCCTATTGTACTTAAACAGGGCTTGGAAATGAAAAAGGGGTCTGTTGTACTTAAACAGGACTTGGAATGAAAAAGGGGCATATTGTATTTAAACAGGGCTTGGAAATGAAAAAGGGGTTTGACGTACTTACACAGGGCTTCGAAATGAAGAAAAATGGGCCTTTTGTACTTAAACAGGGCTTGGAATGAAAAAGGGGCATGTTGTACATAAACAGGGCTTGAAATGAAAAATTGACCTATTGTACTTAAATAGTGTTTGGAAATGAAAAAGATGTCTGTTGTACTTAAACAGGGATTGGAAATGAAAAAAGGGGGCATGTTGTACTTAAACAAGGCTTTGAAATTGAAAAGGGAGGCCTGTTGTACTTAAACAGGGTTTGGAAATGAAAAAAAGACTTGTTGTACTTAAACAGGGCTTGAAATGAAAAATGGTCCTGTTGTACTTAAACATGGCTTGAAAATGAAAAACGGACCTGTTGTACTTAAACAGGGCTTGGAATGAAAAAAGGGCCTATTGTACTTAAACAGGGCTTGGAAATGAAAAAATGGTCTGTTGTAATTAAACAGGGCTTTGAAATGAAAAAGGGTTCTGTTGTACTTAAACAAGTTTGGAAATGAAAAAAGAGGGCCTGTTGTACTTAAACAAGGCTTGGAAATGAAAAAGGGGCATGTTGTACTTAAATAGGGCTTGGAATGAAAAAGGGGCCTGTTGTAGTTAAACCGAACTTGGAAATGAAAAAGGGGCCTGTTGTACTTAAACAGGGCTTGGAATGAAAAAGTGGTTTGTTGTACTTAAGCAGGGCTTGGAAATGAAAAAAATGATTCTTTTGTACTTAAATAGGGCTTGGAATGAAAAAAGGGCATATTGTACTTAAACCGGGCTTGGAATAAAAAATGGACCTGTTGTACTTAAATAGTGTATGGAAATGAAAAAATTGTTTGTTGTACTTATACAGGGATTGGAAATGAAAAAAAGGGGGCGTTTTGTACTTAAACAAGGCTTGGAAATGTAAAAAGAGGACCTGTTGTACTTAAACAGGGTTTGGAAATGAAAAAAAGGTTTGTTGTACTTAAACAGGGCTTGAAATGAAAAAGGGTCCTATTGTACTTAAACATGGCTTGGAAATGAAAAACAGACCTGTTGTACTTAAACAGAGCTTGGAATGAAAAAGGGGCCTATTGTACTTAAACAGGGCTTGGAAATTAAAAGGAGGTCTATTCTACTTAAACAGGGCTTGGTAATGAAAAAAGGAGGCCTATTGTACTTAACAGGGCTTTGAAATGAAAAAGGGGTCTGTTGTACGTAAACAAGCTTGAAAATTAAAAAAGGGGGCCTGTTGTACTTAAACAGGGCTTGGAAATGAAAAAGGGGCATGTTGTACTTAACTAAGGCTTGGAATGAAAAAGGGGCATGTTGTACTTAAACAGGGCTTGGAAATGAAAAAGGGGTCTGTTGTACTTAAACAGGGTTTAGAAATGAAAAAGGGGCTTGTTGTACTTAAATAGGGCTTGGAAATGAAAAAAGGGGGTCTGTTGTACTTAAACATGGGTTAGAAATGAAAAATGGGCATGTTGTACTTAAATAGGGCTTGGAAAGAAAACGGGTCTGTTGTAATTAAACAGAGCTTGGAATGAAAGAGGGGCCTGTTATACTTAAACAAGGTTTGGAAATGAAAAAGGGGTTTGTTGTACTTAAATAGGGCTTGGAAATGAAAAAATGGGGCCTATTGTACTTAAACAGGGCTTGGAAATGAAAAAGGGGCCTGTTGTACTTAAACAGGACTTGGAATGAAAAAGGGGCATGTTGTACTCAAAGAGGGCTTGGAAATGAAAAAGGGGTTTGTTGTACTTACACAGAGCTTAGAAATGAAAAAAATGGGCCTTTTGTACTTAAATAGGGCTTGGAATGAAAAAGGGGCATGTTGTACTTAAACAGGACTTGGAATGAAAAATGGACCTGTTGTACTTAAATAGTGTTTGGAAATGAAAAAGAGGTCTGTTGTACTTAAACATGGATTGAAAATGAAAAAAGGGGGCATGTTGTACTTAAACAAGGCTTGTAAATTGAAAAAGGGGGCTTGTTGTACTTAAACAGGGCTTGGAAATGAAAAAAAGGCTTGTTGTACTTAAACAGGGCTTGAAATGAAAAATGGGCCTGTTGTACTTAAACATGGCTTGGAAATGAAAAACGGACCTTTTGTACTTAAACAGGGCTTGGAATGAAAAAGGGGCCTATTGTACTTAAACAGGGCTTGGAAATGAAAAAAGGGTCTGTTGTACTTAAACAGGGCTTTGAAATGAAAAAGAGTTCTGTTGTACTTAAACAAGTTTGGAAATGAAAAAAGGGGTCCTGTTGTACTTAAACAGGGCTTGGAAATGAAAAAGGGGCCTGTTGAACTTAAATAGGGCTTGGAATGAAAAAGGGGCCTGTTGTAGTTAAACCGAACATGGAAATGAAAAAGGGGCCTGTTGTACTTAAACAGGGCTTGGAATGAAAAAGGGGCATGTTGTACTTAAACAGGGCTTGGAATGAAAAATGGACCTATTGTACTTAAATAGTGTATAGAAATGAAAAAGAGGTCTGTTGTATTTAAATAGGGTTTGGAAATGAAAAAGGGGGTCTGTTGTACTTAAACAGGGCTTGGAAATGAAAAAAATGGGCCTTTTGTACTTAAATAGGGCTTGGAATGAAAAAGGGGCATGTTGTACTTAAACAGGGCTTGTAATGAAAAATGGACCTGTTGTACTTAAATAATGTTTGGAAATGAAAAAGAGGTCTGTTGTAGTTATACAGGGATTGGAAATGAAAAAAGGGGGCATGTTGTACTTAAACATGGCTTGGAAATGAAAAAAAAGTTTGTTGTACTTAAACAGGGCCTTAAATGAAAAAGGGGCCTGTTGTACTTAAACATGGCTTGGAAATGAAAAACAGACCTGCTGTACTTAAACAGGGCTTGGAAATGAAAAAGCGGTCTGTTGTACTTAAACAGGGCTTGGAAATGAAAAAAGGGGGCTTGTTGTACTTAAACAGGACTTGGAAATGAAAAAGGGGTTTGTTCTACTTAAAGAAGCTTCGAACTGAAAAAAGGGGGTCAGTTGTATTTAAATAGGGATTGGAAAAGAAAAATGGGCCTATTGTATTTAAATAGTGCTTGGAATGAAAAAGGGGTTGTTGTTCTTAAATAGGGCTTGGAAATGAAAAAGGGGTTTGTTGTACTTAAATAGGGCTTGGAAATGAAAAAAGGAGGCCTGTTGTACTTAAATAGGGCTTGGAAATGAAAAAGGGGCCTATTTTACTTAAATAGGGCTTGGAATGAAAAAGGGGTCTGTTGTAGTTAAACCGAACTTGGAAATGAAAAAAGGGCCTGTTGTACTTAAACAGGGCTTGGAATTAAAAGGGGCATGTTGTACTTAAACAGGGCTTGGAAAGAAAAATGGACCTGTTGTACTTAAATAGTGTTTGAAAATGAAAAAGAAGTCTGTTGTACTTAAACAGGGATTGGAAATGAAAAAAGGGGGCCTTTTGTACTTAAACCGGGCTTGGAAACGAAAAAGGGGTTTGTTGTACTTAAACAGGGTTTGGAAAAGAAAAAAAGGGCTTGTTGTACTTAAACAAGGCTTGGAAATGAAAAACGGGCCTGTTGTACTTAAACAGAGCTTGGAATGAAAAAATGGGCGTATTGTACTTAAACAATCCTTGGAAATGAAAAAGGGGTCTGTTTACATAAATAGGGCTTGGAAATTAAAAAATGGGACATGTTGTACTTAAACAGGGCTTGAAATGAAAAAGGGGTTTGTTGTACTTAAACAAGCTTGGAAATGAAAAAAGTGGGCCTGTTGTACTTAAACAGCGCTTCGAAATGAAAAAGGGGCCTGTTGTACTAATCTTGGGCTTGGAATGAAAAAGGGGCTTGTTGTACTTAAACAGGGTTTAGAAATAAAAAAAGGGGCTTTTTGTACATAAATAGGGCTTGGAAATGAAAAAGGGGGTCTATTGTACTTAAAAAGGGCTTGGAAATGAAAAAGGGAGATGTTATACTTTAACAGGGCTTGGAAAGAAAAGGACTCTGTTGTACTTAAGCAGAGCTTGGAATGAAAGAGGGGCCTGTTGTATTTAAACAAGGCTTGGAAATGAAAAAGGGGTCTGTTGTACTTAAACAGGGCTTGGAAATGAAAAAGGGGCCTTTTGTACTTAAATAGGGCTTGGAATGAAAAAGGGGTATGTTGTACTTAAACAGGGTTTGGAATGAAAAATGGACCTGTTGTACTTAAATAGTGTTTGGAAATGAAAAAGAGGTCCGTTGTACTTATACAGGGATTAGAAATGAAAAAAGGGGGCATGTTGTACTTAAACAAGGCTTGGAAATGTAAAAAGGGGGCCTATTGTACTTAAACAGGGCTTGGAAATGAAAAAAAAAGGTTTGTTGTACTTAAACAGGGCTTGAAATGAAAAAGGGGCCTGTTGTACTTAAACATGGCTTGGAAATGAAAAACATACCTATTGTACTTAAACAGAGCTTGGAATGAAAAAGGGGCCTATTGTACTTAAAGAGGGCTTGGAAATGAAAAAGGGGTCTATTGTACTTAAATAGGGCTTGAAAATTAAAAAAGGAGGCCTGTTGTACTTAAATAGGGCTTGGAAATGAAAAAGGGGTCTGTTGTACTTAAACAAGCTTGAAAATGAAAAAAGGGGGCCTGTTGTACTTAAACAGGGCTTGAAATGTAAAATGGGCCTGTTGTACTTAAACATGGCTTGGAAATGAAAAACGGACCTGTTGTACTTAAACAGGGTTTGGAATGAAAAAGGGGCCTATTGTACTTAAATACGGCTTGGAAATGAAAAAAAGGTCTGTTGTACTTAAACAAGGCTTGGAAATGAAAAAAGGTGATGTTGTACTTAAACAAGTTTGGAAATGAAAAAAGGGGGCCTGTTGTACTTAAATAGGGCTTGGAAATGAAAAAGGGGCCTGTTGTACTTAAATAGGTCTTGGAATGAAAAAGGGTCCTGTTGTAGTTAAACCGAACTTGGAAATGAAAAAGGGGCCTGTTGTACTTAAACAGGGCTTGGAATGAAAAAGGGGCATGTTGTACTTAAAATGGGCTTGGAATGAAAAATGGACCCGTTGTACTTAAATAGTGTTTGGAAATGAAAAAGAGGTCTGTTGTACTTAAACAGGGTTTGGAAATGAAAAAGGGGGCCTGTTGTACTTAAACAGGGCATTGAAATGAAAAAATGGGCCTTTTGTACTTAAATAGGGCTTGGAATGAAAAAGGGGCATGTTTTACTTAAACAGGGCTTGGAATGAAAAATGAACCTTCTGTACTTAAATAGTGTTTGGAAATGAAAAAGAGGTCTTTTGTACTTATACAGGGATTGGAAATGAAAAAAGGGGGCATGTTGTACTTAAACAAGGCTTGGAAATGTAAAAAGGGGGCCTGTTGTACTTAAACATGGCTTGGAAATGAAAAAAAAGTTTGTTGTACTTAAACAGGACTTGAAATGAAAAAGGGTCCCGTTGTACATAAACATGGCTTGGAAATGAAAAACAGACCTGTTGTACTTAAACAGAGCTTGGAATGAAAAAGGGGTCTATTGTACTTAAATAGGACTTGGAAATGAAAAAGGGGTTTGTTGTACTTAAACAGGGTTTGGAAATGAAAAAAGGAGGCCTGTTGTACTTAATCAGGGCTTGGAAATGAAAAAGGGGCATGTTTTACTTAAATAGGGCTTGGAATGAAAAAGGGGTCTGTTGTAGTTAAACCGAACTTGGAAATGAAAAAGGGGCCTGTTTTACATAAACAGGGCTTGGAATTAAAAAGGGGCATGTTGTACTTAAACAGGGCTTGGAAAGAAAAATGGACCTGTTGTACTTAAATAGTGTTTGGAAATGAAAAAGAAGTCTGTTGTACTTAAACAGGGATTGGTAATGAAAAAAGGGGGCCTTTTGTACTTAAATCGGGCTTGGAAATGAAAAAGGGGTCTGTTGTACTTAAACAGGGCTTGGAAAAGAAAAAAGGGCTTGTTGTACTTAAACAGGGCTTGGAAATGAAAAACGGGCCTGTTGTACTTAAACAGAGCTTGGAATGAAAACAGGGGCGTATTGTACTTAAACAATCCTTGGAAATGAAAAAGGGGTCTGTTATACTTAAATAGGGCTTGGAAATGAAAAAATGGGAACTGTTGTACTTAAACAGGGCTTGAAATGAAAAAGGGGTTTGTTGTACTTAAACAAGCTTGGAAATGAAAAAAGTGGGCCTGTTGTACTTAAACAGGGCTTGGAAATGAAAAAGGGGCCTGTTGTACTAAACTAAGGCAATGAAAAAGGGGCCTGTTGTACTTAAACATGGTTTAGAAATGAAAAAGGGGCTTTTTATACATAAATAGGGGATGGAAATGAAAAAAGGGGGTCTGTTGTACTTAAACCGGGCTTGGAAATGAAAAAGGGAGATGTTATACTTTAACAGGGCTTGGAAAGAAAAGGAGTCTGTTGTACTTAAACAGAGCTTGGAATGAAAGAGGGGCCTGTTGTATTTAAACAACGCTTGAAAATGAAAAAGAGGTCTGTTGTACTTAAATAGGGATTGGAAATGAAAAAATGGGGTCTATTGTACTTAAATAGGGCTTGGAAATGAAAAAGGGGTCTGTTGTACTTAAACAGGGCTTGGAATGAAAAAGGGGCATGTTTGTACTTAAACAGGGCTTGGAAATGAAAAAGAGGTTTGTTATACTTAAACAGGGCTTGGAATTGAAAAAAATGGGCCTTTTGTATTTAAATAGGGCTTGGAATGAAAAAGGGGCATGTTGTACTTAAACAGGGTTTGGAATGAAAAATGGACCTGTTGTACTTAAATAGTGTTTGGAAATGAAAAAGAGGTCTGTTGTACTTATACAGGGATTCGAAATAAAAAAAGGGGGCATGTTGTACTTAAACAGGGCTTGTAAATGAAAAAGGGGTCTGTTGTACTTAAACAAGCTTGAAAATGAAAAAATGGGACCTGTTGTACTTAAACAGGGCTTGAAATGAAAAAGGGGTTTGTTGTACTTAAAAAAGCTTGAAAATGAAAAAAGGGGGCCTGTTGTACTTAAAGAGGGCTTGAAATGAAAAATGGGCCTGTTGTACTTAAACATGGCTTGGAAATGAAAAACGTACCTGTACTTAAACAGGGCTTGGAATGAAAAAGGGGCCTATTGTACTTAAACAGGGCTTGAAAATGAAAAAAGGGTATGTTGTACTTAAACAGGGCTTGGAAATGAAAAAGGGTTCTGTTGTACTTAAACAAGTTTGGAAATGAAAAAAGGGGGCCTGTTGTACTTAAACAGGGCTTGGAAATGAAAAAGGGGCCTGTTGTACTTAAATAGGGCTTGGAATGAAAAAGGGGCTTGTTGTAGTTAAACCGAACATGGAAATGAAAAAGGGGCCTGTTGTACTTAAACAGGGCTTGGAATGAAAAAGGGGCATGTTGTACTTAAACAGGGCTTGGAATGAAAAATGGACCTATTGTACTTAAATAGTGTTTGGAAATGAAAAAGATGTCTGTTGTACTTAAACAGGGTTTGGAAATGAAAAAGGGGGTCTGTTGTACTTAAACAGGGCTTGGAAATGAAAAAAATGGTCCTTTTGTACTTAAATAGGGCTTGGAATGAAAAGGGGGCATGTTGTACTTAAACAGGGCTTGGAATGAAAAATGGACCTGTTGTACTTAAATAGTGTTTGGAAATGAAAAAGAGGTCTGTTGTACTTATACATGGATTGGAAATTTAAAAAGGGGGCATGTTGTACTTAAACAAGGCTTGGAAATGTAAAAAGGGGGCCTGTTGTACTTAAACATGGCTTGGAAATGAAAAAAAAGTTTGTTGTACTTAAACAGGGCTTGAAATGAAAAAAGGGCCTGTTGTACTTAAACATGGCTTGGAAATGAAAAACATACCTGTTGTACTTAAACAAAGCTTGGAATGAAAAAGGGGCCTATTGTACTTAAACAGGGCTTGGAAATGAAAAAGGGGCTGTTGTACTTAAACAGGGCTTGAAATTGAAAAAAGGAGGCCTGTTGTACTTAATTAGGGCTTGGAAATGAAAAAGGGGCCTGTTTTATTTAAATAGAGCTTGGAATGAAAAAGGGGTCTGTTGTAGTTAAACCGAACTTGGAAATGAAAAAGGGGCTGTTGTACTTAAACAGGGCTTGGAATGAAAAAGGGGCATGCTGTATTTTAAACAGGGCTTGGAAAGAAAAATGGACCATTAGTACTTTAATAGTGTTTGGAAATGAAAAAGAAGTCTGTTGTACTTAAACAGGGATTGGAAATGAAAAAAGGGGGCCTGTTGTACTTAAACCAGGCTTGGAAATGAAAAAGGGGTCTGTTGTACTTAAACAGGGCTTGGAAAAGAAAAAAGGGCTTGTAGCACTTAAACAGGGCTTGGAAATGAAAAACGGGTCTATTGTACTTAAACAGAGCTTGGTATGAAAAAAGGGGCGTATTGTACTTAAACAATCCTTGGAAATGAAAAGAGGTCTGTTGTACTTAAATAGGGCTTGGAAATGAAAAAATGGGACCTGTTGTACTTAAACAGGACTTGAAATGAAAAAGGGGTTTGTTGTACTTAAACAAGCTTGGAAATGAAAAAAGAGGGCCTGTTGTACTTAAACAGAGCTTGGAAATGAAAAAGGGGTCTGTTGTACTAAACTAGGGCTTGGAATGAAAAAGGGGCCTGTTGTACTTAAACAGGGCTTGAAATGAAAAAGGGGTTTGTTGTACTTAAACAAGCTTGGAAATGAAAAAAGTGGGTCTGTTGTACTTAAACAGGGCTTGGAAATGAAAAAGGGGTCTGTTGTACTATACTAGGGCTTGGAATGAAAAAGGGGCCTGTTGTACTTAAACAGGGTTTAGAAATGAAAAAGGGGCTTTTTGTACATAAATAGGGCTTGGAAATGAAAAAAGGGGGTCTGTTGTACTTAAACAGGGCTTGGAAATGAAAAAGGGAGATGTTATACTTTAACAGGGCTTGGAAAGAAAAGGAGTCTGTTGTACTTAAACAGAGCTTGGAATGAAAGAGGGGCCTGTTGTATTTAAACAACGCTTGGAAATGAAAAAGAGGTCTGTTGTACTTAAATAGGGATTGGAAATGAAAAAATGGGGTCTATTGTACTTAAATAGGGCTTGGAAATGAAAAAGGGGTCTGTTGTACTTAAACAGGGCTTGGAATGAAAAAGGGGCATGTTTGTACTTAAACATGGCATGGAAATGAAAAAGAGGTTTGTTGTACTTAAACAGGGCTTGGAATTGAAAAAAATGAGCCTTTTGTATTTAAATAGGGCTTGGAATGAAAAAGGGGCATGTTGTACTTAAACAGGGTTTGGAATGAAAAATGGACCTGTTGTACTTAAATAGTGTTTGGAAATGAAAAAGAGGTATGTTGTACTTATACAGGGATTGGAAATAAAAAAAGGGGGCATGTTGTACTTAAACAGGGCTTGGAAATGAAAAAGGGGTCTGTTGTACTTAAACAAGCTTGAAAATGAAAAAATGGGACCTGTTGTACTTAAACAGGGCTTGAAATGAAAAAGGGGTTTGTTGTACTTAAAAAAGCTAGAAAATGTAAAAAGGGGGCCTGTTGTACTTAAACAGGGCTTGAAATGAAAAATGGGCCTGTTGTACTTATACATGGCTTGGAAATGAAAAACGTACTGAAATTCTGTGATCAGGTATGAGATGTCCTAAGAGATGTCCCAACACTTGACAGATTTAACCAAAACTTAAATAGCAAGAAAAGTAAACAACACAGAAGTTTGTTAACCCAGTTCAGTGTATAACCACACTTACATCTGGAGGCTACCAAGCCAGGAGGAAATCCACTATAAGTAATATTAATTCTAGACTTAAACCTCTCTGTTTAATCTATCACTTAATAACTACCCAATGCAATTTCTACCTAAGTCACAACTTAGATAAGAGTACCCTACTCACTCCCCCTCAATCACACAGTGATCAAGTTTACAAGTTTAACAAAATTGAAGACATTCTTCAAACAATACAGCTTGATCTTACTTCACAGTTTCAATCAAGTCACAAATGCACTTATGCTTAAAAGCTCATCAAGTGGTACAATCAAAAACAACCTGCTATTAAAAACACTAGACACCCTATTTGGTCTTCTGAAATTCGTACTCAATTCTATGAGTTTCTGTTGCTTAAATAGGTATCTGTAATTTGGGCTTTCTGTAGGATGATCCACCCCTAATGCACATGCAGCTTCCACCTTGAATTTAGGGTTTGTTACTTCCTAGATTCTAGGTGATTTAGGTCTTCTGTTTTAATATGAATTTTCAATATAAAACTCCCTACAGATGCGCCTTGTTCTGTTTTTATCCATCATTAATTAATTCCAGATAACTCTCCTTAAATATCTCTGATTAGTTAGTCAATAATTAATTCTGGAAGCAGGTTTGAGATGTCTCAACATCTGTTGGGACATCCTGAAAAACTGAACTTAGTCATTTACACAATGTCCCAACATCTGGTAAGACATCCTGAAATAAGTTCATATACTCTGTTTGATAATGTCCCAACATTTGATAGGACATTCTGAACTGAATTCAATAATTCTTGTTGGTCAAAAATTCTGCCAATTCAAGACATCTACAAACTCCCCCTTTGGCTAATTTTTGGCTAACATCTTTTCTGGTTTTCAGAGTGCAGCAGAAGTTCTTTTTATCAGAGTATAGCATTACTTTTCTGTTGATTCTTATTTGAGATTACTCCCCCTCAAATATATATGTATCCAATCTTGTTGCAACAGAAAAAAAACTTATTCAGTTCAGAAGCAAACAAACAGATTTTTTCATTCATACTTAAACAACAATTACAATTTGTTGTTGTTCTCCCCCTTGGTAGACACAAAATTTAGGGCCAAAGACACCATTCCAGAAATACATTGCTGTCATTACATTTGCCTCACATACAATGATCACTCAGATTCATCACTCTCAGTTTCTTCCTCAACTTCTGTTTCTTCATCAGCTTCACTTTCTTCATCAGAGCCAGCTTTTTGATCTTCTCCACTCTCCAGCCTTTGGATGATCTCTTCAAGTTTTAGCTTCCTTGCTTCAAGTTCTTTGCATGTGCTTTTGAGCTCAGCAATTAGAGCCTTCTTGGAGATTGGAGTCTTAGCAGTTGAAGGACCTGCAGATGTCCCAGAAGGTGCTTCAACATCTGCAGCATGATGACTGAGGAATAACTTGTAGTGAAAAGCCAAAGGGCTTTCTCTCTTGCAGACTGTGTCTTTCTCAGTTAAAATCCCAGGGTATTGACATAGAACAATACCACACAGCAAGGAGGGAAAAGCTATTGGCAGCTTTGTTGCAGAGGAGCTGGCATGCTTTAAGGTCTGATCAAAAAAGTATGCTCCATAGTCCATCTTGGTTTGAGTTCCCACAGCATATATAAACCTGGCCAGACCAGTGGAGATTGAATAAGTGTGGTTGGTAGGCACCCAGTTAGCTGTACCAATCCTGTTCAGCATGGCATATTTTCTTGTAAGCATGCTCACAGAGAGCTTTCCCTTCACAGGCCATGCCTTGACCTGGTTTGCAGTGATAACCTTGCAGATTTGGTTATCTGTCTTACCTAGCTCATTGGGTCCATCTGTTTCTCTTCCTAAGTACTGATTGATGATTTGAGAAGAAAACTCTACACATTTACCTCTAACAAAAACTTTTTGAAACTCAGAGGACTTACCATTTGAACAATCCTCTTGAAGATTTACAATGAACTCTTTGACAAGAAGTTCATAGCAGGGAGAGAGATCTGAGACTGTCTTGAATAGTCCTGCAGCAGAGATGAGGTCAATTAGATCAGTGCACTCAAGTGCATTGCTGCTCAGTTCTCTTTCTAAGGCAACCCTTCTTTGGTACACAAACTTCCATTTGTTGACACTAGAGACATGATGGAATGATATGTTGTCCAAGGGGGCTTCTGGAACAGCAGATGAGGCCCTAGAAGGTGCTGGTTTCTTTTTGGGAGGAGATGTTGGGACATCTGATTCAACATCTGAGTCTGATGGAGTGACAGCTTTTCTTTTCTGAGTTTGAACTTTACTCCATTGTTTTGTTGGCCCAAAAGTAGCTTTAGCTTTGCCTTTCTTTGGGGAGGCTTTCTTCTTCTCAGGAATTTCTGCTTCAGCTTGCATCTTCCCTTTCCTGGACCTGAGCCTTTTGGCTATGCTAGGTTTAACAGAGGCTATGATCTCTGTATCAGAATCCTGCTCCAGGTTGACCACTGGAGGAGATTGAGCAGTCTCCTCTTCAGCTGGTTGATCAGCAGGGATTTGATCTTCATTTGAGGCTTTAGTCTGATCCTCAGAGACTTCTTCATCATTTTCATTTGAGGCCTTATGCTGGTCCTCAGTTTGTTCCAAATCATCATCAGATGAGTTCTTTTTCTCATCTTCAGATGTTCCAACATCTATTGGGACATCTTGTTCTGCAGGAGTGTCCTCTGCAGCTTGAGCTTGTTCTTCTTGAGGTGCAGGCATGGTGTTTAGAGGAATAGAAATTCCACTCACCTTTCTTTGTTCAAACAGAATTTGGGTGACAATCTCCTTGATGGGATCATCCACATAATCTGAAGATTTTGGGGGCAAGTTAGCAGGTGAAGGAATGCCTCCTTTGGCTTTGCTGCGAACTTGATCTTTAGCTCTCTTTGGAGTTCTTGGCTTTTTAGTGTGAGAAGCACTTCCTCTGAGTTTGTCCAATGGAGTTGATTTCATTGGTACCACAGAGATGGGAGTGGCATGAACTACGTCTTCTTTGTTGAGAACTTCTTCAGTTGTGTTAGGGTTTTGAGACATTGTTGAGGAAGATGGAAGAAAAGCTTTAGGGTTTATGATTTCTGGAGAATAGCTGGTTAATGTGATTCGCTTGTGATAGTATGATGAGAATCTTGATAGCTGATTATAAACAGTTACTAAATAAGTAGCCGTTACAGTGCAAATGATGAGAGATGGAATTCCCAAGGATCTTGTCCAGACTGGTTTTGCCATCTGGAACTTATGCCATACAATGTCATATGACATGTTGGCACATCTCATTAACTGCTAAATATCACATAAACAGATTCCAAGTTTGCCCCTTAAGTTCTCAAATTGTGTAGCATCCAATGCTTTGGTAAAGATATCAGCTAACTGCAGATTTGTAGCTACATGTTCCAATGAAATCACCTTTTCTTCTACAAGATCTCTGATGAAATGATGTCTGATATTAATATGCTTGGTCCTGCTATGTTGGATAGGATTCTTTGATATGTTGATTGCACTTAAGTTGTCACAGTACAATGTCATGACATCATGTGGGACATTGTACTCAGTGAGCATTTGCTTCATCCAAACCAACCGAGAACAACTGCTTCCAGCTGCTATATATTCAGCTTCAGCTGTAGACAAGGATACACAATTTTGTTTCTTACTGAACCAAGAAATCAAATTGTTTCCTAGAAAGAAGCATCCTCCTGAAGTGCTTTTTCTGTCATCTGCACTTCCAGCCCAATCAGCATCACAGAAGCCAGTGAGAATTGGTTTACATCCATGAAGGTACAATATGCCATAGTCACAAGTACCATTAACATATTTAAGAATTCTCTTGACTTGATTGAGATGACTGACTTTTGGATCAGCTTGATATCTTGCACATACACCTACTGCAAATGCTATGTCAGGTCTGCTAGCAGTTAAGTATAACAAGCTTCCAATCATGCTTCTGTACAAGCTTTGATCTACATTCTCACCCTTTTCATCTTTAGTCAGTTTCAAATGTGTGGGGGCAGGAGTTCTCTTATGAGTAGCATTTTCCATTCCAAATTTCTTGACTATGTTCTTGGTATACTTGCTTTGAGAGATGAACATTGAGTCTTCCATTTGCCTTATTTGCAGACCAAGAAAGTAGGTTAACTCACCTACTAGGCTCATTTCAAATTCAGATTCCATCTGCTTGACAAAATGTTTGACCATCCTTTCAGACATCCCACCAAATACAATATCATCAACATATATTTGAGCAATCATGACATTCCCTTCTTCATCTTTGACAAACAGGGTTTTGTCAATTCCACCTTTTCTGTATCCTTGCTTGATAAGAAATGTGGTCAGTCTTTCATACCATGCCCTTGGAGCTTGCTTCAAACCATAAAGTGCCTTCTTTAGTTTGTATACATGATTTGGACAGCTTGGATCAACAAATCCTTTAGGCTGTTCTACATATACCTCTTCATTAAGATAGCCATTTAAAAAAGCACTTTTCACATCCATTTGAAATAGCTTGAACTTCAAGATACAAGCAATTCCCAAAAGTAGTCTAATTGATTCAAGCCTTGCTACTGGTGCAAAGGTTTCATCAAAGTCTACTCCTTCAATTTGAGTGTATCCTTGAGCTACAAGTCTAGCTTTGTTCTTTGTAACAACTCCTTGTTCATTTGACTTGTTTTTATACACCCATTTTGTTCCAATCACATTTATGTCATCAGGTCTAGGAACAAGATTCCACACTTCATTCCTTGTGAATTGACCTAATTCCTCTTGCATAGCACAAATCCAGTATTCATCAGTAAGAGCTTCCTTGATGTTTTTAGGTTCTATTTTGGAAACAAAACAAGAGCCTGAAATCACTTCTCTTGATCTAGTGCTCACACCTCTGTTGGGATCACCAATTATCAGATCTTTGGGATGATCCTTCTGTATTCTGATGGAGGGAGGTTTGCTGGATTCTTCTGTCCTTGTATCAGTTTGAGTGAAGTTATAATGATCATTCTTTTCTTCAGCTTCAATCTTGATATCAGCAGATGTTCCAACATCTTCTGGGACATCTGTAGGAGCATCATCAATTATCACATTTATGGACTCCATGATAACCTTGGTTCTAGAATTAAATACTCTATATGCTCTGCTGTTTATGGAGTATCCAAGGAAAATCCCTTCATCACTTTTAGGATCCATTTTTCTTCTTTGCTCCCTATCTGCCAGAATATAACAGATACTTCCAAATACATGGAAGTACTTAACTGTGGGTTTTCTGCCCTTCCAGACTTCATATATTGTGGACAAAGTTCCTTTCCTTAAAGTAACTCTGTTATGGATGTAACAGACAATGTTCATAGCTTCAGCCCAAAAGTACAGAGGTAACTTTTTAGCATGGATCATAGCTCTTGCTGATTCTTGAATGGTTCTATTCTTCCTTTCAACAATCCCATTCTGTTGAGGAGTGATTGGTGAAGAATATTCATGATTGATTCCTTCTGAAGAGCAGAAATCTAAGAACTTTTGGTTCTCAAATTCTTTTCCATGATCACTTCTTATTCTGATCACACAGCTGGATTTTTCCCTTTGCAATCTTTGACATAATTCTTTGAATACATCAAATACATCAGACTTTTCTTTGATGAAATTTATCCATGTATATCTTGAAAAGTCATCAACCACAACATAGGCATACCTCTTACCACCAAGACTTTCAACCTGCATAGGTCCCATCAGATCCATATGCAAAAGTTCCAAAACTTTGGAAGTTGTCAGATGTTGGAGCTTTGGATGGGACATCTTGTTTTGCTTGCCTATTTGACATTCACCACATATTTTGCCATCATCAATCTTCAGTTTAGGAATACCTCTTACAGCATCCATAGATATTATCTTCTTTATGCCTCTGAAATGAAGATGACCTAGTCTTTGGTGCCATAGTTTCACTTCTTCTTCTTTAGCTAAAGAGCAAGTTGAAGTGAGACTGAGATTTTGGGATTCCCACATGTAACAGTTGTCTTTAGATCTGGCTCCTTTCATGACAACCTCTTGTTCTTTGTTAGTCACTATGCATTCAGTTTTGGTAAAGTTTACACTGTACCCTTGATCACATAGTTGACTTATGCTAATCAGGTTAGCAGTTAAACCTTTAACTAGCAGCACATCATCTAGTCTTGGAACATCTTGACAATCCAAGGTTCCAACTCCCTTGATTTCTCCTTTAGCTCCATCTCCAAATGTCACATACCTGGATGAATGTGATTTTAAGTTTACTAGCAGATTCTTCAATCCAGTCATGTGTCTTGAACATCCACTGTCAAAGTACCAGTCTTCTTTAGCTGATACTCTTAGTGATGTATGTGCTATGAATGCAGTACTTTTCTTTGACCAGATGAGTTGAGATTTCTTTTGATGCCTCAGCCCTGTGTGTTGTGTATCAGCTGATCTCCAAGCTTGATTGTTGATCTTGTTCTTGTAGCTTTGATCAGCTTCAGGGCTAGCTTTTGGTTTCCATACCTTCTTGATGTTTTCTGTCTTCTGCTTAGGAGGTTGCTGATTTCTTTTATGCAGCACTTTCTTGGTAACTTCTATTTTCTTTTTGGAAGGTTGCAGATACATCTGATTTGGATATCCATGCAACTTATAACAATGAGGTTTGATATGTCCAAATCTTCCACAGTGATGACATCTCCATCTTTGATACTTCTTCTTCATTTTGTTCTTCTCAGAATGTTGAGACATCTGTTGGAACATTATGTTTGACTTTGTGTTCTTTTCCTGATGTTGAAGCATCTGTTGGGACATCTTGTTAGACTGTATGGATTTTGAAGTTGTTTTGCTAGAGCTAGCTTCATCTTTATTTATTCTTTTAAATCCTAGTCCACTTTTATCCCCTGAGTGCTTATTGTTGTTGAGAATCACATCCAGTGTATTTGAGCTGCTGTTCAACATTCTAACAGATTTGGACATATGTTCCAACTTGGAGTTGAGAAGACTTACTTCACTTTTTAAGGTGTCAATGATCTCCTGATCATTTGTTTTGTCATCTTCTAATGCCTTATTCTGTTTCTTTAGCTTTATAACCTCACTGCATATTTCAGAGCTTCTTTTGTATAGATCTTTGAATGCTTGCTCAAGTTCTTCATAAGTAAGTTCTCCATCACTGGATTCACTTTCAGAGTCACATAATCCAGCTAAAGCAGTGATATGCTTAGCTGATTCCTCTTCTGAATCACCTCCTGAGTCTTCATCAGACCAGGTCACAGAGAGTCCTTTCTTTTGCCTTTTTAAGTAGGTAGGACATTCATTCCTGAGGTGTCCATATCCTTCACATCCATGACATTTGACTCCTTTTTCTTGACTGGTCTTTTCAGCATAATTTGACCTTCTGTTAGCATCATAAGGTCTCCTGTTCTCAGAAGAGTTTGTGTATCTTCCACTGGGTTTGGATTTTCCTTCCATTCCTCTGAGAATCTGTTTGAATTGTCTTCCAAGCATAGCAAGGTTGTCTGATAAGCTTTTATCATTTTCTGATTCATCATCTTCTTCTTCATCAGTATTTGACACCAAGGCTATGCTTTTGTTCTTTTTAACATTTGTGTCATTCATTCCCATCTCAAAAGTTTGAAGAGAACCAATGAGTTCTTCAACTTTCATAGAGCATATGTCTTGAGCTTCTTCTATTGCTGTGACTTTCATGTCAAATCTTTTTGGCAAAGATCTGAGGATTTTTCTTACAAGCTTTTCATCAGTCATTTTTTCTCCCAAAGCTCCAGAAGTATTAGCTACTTCTAAAATGTTCATGTAGAATTCATGAACTGTCTCATCTTCCTTCATTCTCAAGTTTTCAAATTTTGTGGTGAGGAGTTGAAGTCTTGACATCTTTACTTTTGATGTTCCTTCATGAGTTGTTTTGAGAGTATCCCATACATCTTTGGCTAGCTCACAATGATGTACAAGTCTGAAGATGTTCCTATCAATGCCATTGAATAAAGCATTTAAGGCCTTTGAGTTGCCTAGTGCTGAATCTTCTTCTTCCTTACTCCATTCTTCTTCAGGTTTCAGCACTTTTGATCCATCTTTGGTATCTTGGACAGGATAATCCCATCCAATGTTGACTGCTCTCCATGCCCTGTTGTCAAGTGATCTTAAGAATGCAATCATTCTTGGCTTCCAGTAGTCATAATTAGATCCATCCAGAATAGGTGGTCTATTTACTGACCCTATATCTCTGTCCATGTTACAAAATTTGTATTCCCTAGATCTCACCCAGTATAAACAGGCAGGGTGCCTGCTCTGATGCCAATTGAAATTCTGTGATCAGGTATGAGATGTCCTAAGAGATGTCCCAACACTTGACAGATTTAACCAAAACTTAAATAGCAAGAAAAGTAAACAACACAGAAGTTTGTTAACCCAGTTCAGTGTATAACCACACTTACATCTGGAGGCTACCAAGCCAGGAGGAAATCCACTATAAGTAATATTAATTCTAGACTTAAACCTCTTTATTTAATCTATCACTTAATAACTACCCAATGCAATTTCTACCTAAGTCACAACTTAGATAAGAGTACCCTACTCACTCCCCCTCAATCACACAGTGATCAAGTTTACAAGTTTAATAAAATTGAAGACATTCTTCAAACAATACAGCTTGATCTTACTTCACAGTTTCAATCAAGTCACAAATGCACTTATGCTTAAAAGCTCATCAAGTGGTACAATCAAAAACAACCTGCTATTAAAAACACTAGACACCCTATTTGGTCTTCTGAAATTCGTACTCAATTCTATGAGTTTCTGTTGCTTAAATAGGTATCTGTAATTTGGGCTTTCTGTAGGATGATCCACCCCTAATGCACATGCAGCTTCCACCTTGAATTTAGGGTTTGTTACTTCCTAGATTCTAGGTGATTTAGGTCTTCTGTTTTAATATGAATTTTCAATATAAAACTCCCTACAGATGCGCCTTGTTCTGTTTTTATCCATCATTAATTAATTCCAGATAACTCTCCTTAAATATCTCTGATTAGTTAGTCAATAATTAATTCTGGAAGCAGGTTTGAGATGTCTCAACATCTGTTGGGACATCCTGAAAAACTGAACTTAGTCATTTACACAATGTCCCAACATCTGGTAAGACATCCTGAAATAAGTTCATATACTCTGTTTGATAATGTCCCAACATTTGATAGGACATTCTGAACTGAATTCAATAATTCTTGTTGGTCAAAAATTCTGCCAATTAAAGACATCTACAAACTCCCCCTTTGACTAATTTTTGGCTAACATCTTTTCTGGTTTTCAGAGTGCAGCAGAAGTTCTTTTTATCAGAGTATAGCATTACTTTTCTGTTGATTCTTATTTGAGATTACTCCCCCTCAAATATATATGTATCCAATCTTGTTGCAACAGAAAAAAAACTTATTCAGTTTAGAAGCAAACAAACAGATTTTTTCATTCATACTTAAACAACAATTACAATTTGTTGTTGTTCTCCCCCTTGGTAGACACAAAATTTAGGGCCAAAGACACCATTCCAGAAATACATTGCTGTCATTACATTTGCCTCACATACAATGATCACTCAGATTCATCACTCTCAGTTTCTTCCTCAACTTCTGTTTCTTCATCAGCTTCACTTTCTTCATCAGAGCCAGCTTTTTGATCTTCTCCACTCTCCAGCCTTTGGATGATCTCTTCAAGTTTTAGCTTCCTTGCTTCAAGTTCTTTGCATGTGCTTTTGAGCTCAGCAATTAGAGCCTTCTTGGAGATTGGAGTCTTAGCAGTTGAAGGACCTGCAGATGTCCCAGAAGGTGCTTCAACATCTGCAGCATGATGACTGAGGAATAACTTGTAGTGAAAAGCCAAAGGGCTTGGAATGAAAAATGGACTTGTTGTACTTAAATAGTGTTTGGAAATGAAAAAGAGGTCTGTTGTACTTAAACAGAGATCGTAAATGAAAAAAGGGGGTCTGTTGTACTTAAACCGGGCTTGGAAATGAAAAAGGGGTCTCTTGTACTTAAACAGGGCTTGGAAAAGAAAAAAGGGCTTGTTGTAATTAAACAGGGCTTGGAATGAAAAAGGGGCCAGTTGTATTTAAACATGGCTTGGAAATGAAAACCGGGCCTGTTGTACTTAAAAAGAGCTTGGAATGAAAAAGGGGCGTATTGTACTTAAACAATCCTTGGAAATGAAAAGGGGTCTGTTGTACTTAAATAGGGCTTGGAAATGAAAAAATGAGACCTGTTGTACTTAAGCAGGGCTTGGAAATGAAAAAGGGTTATGTTGTACTTAAACAAGTTTGGAAATGAAAAAAGGGGGCCTGTTGTACTTAAACAGGGCTTGGAAATGAAAAAGGGGTCTGTTATACTTAAATAGGGCTGGGAATGAAAAAGGGGCCTGTTGTAGTTAAACCGAACTTGGAAATAAAAAAGGGGTCTGTTGTACTTAAACAGGGCTTGGAATGAAAAAGGGGCATGTTGTACTTAAATAGGGCTTGGAATGAAAAATGGACCTGTTGTACTTAAATAGTCTTTGGAAATGAAAAAGAGGTCTGTCGTACTTAAACAGGGCTTGGAAATGAAAAAGGGGGCCTGTTGTACTTAAATAGGGCTTGGAATTGAAAAAAAATGGGCCTTTTGTACTTAAATAGGGCTTGGAATGAAAAAGGGGCATGTTGTATTTAAATAGGGCTTGAAATGAAAAATGGACCTGTTGTACTTAAATATTGTTTGGAAATGAAAAAGAGGTATGTTGTACTTATACAGGGATTGGAAATGAAAAAAGGGGGCATGTTGTACTTAAACAAGGCTTGGAAATGTAAAAAGGGGGACTGTTGTACTTAAACAGGTCTTGGAAATGAAAAAAAGGTGTGTTGTACTTAAACAGGGCTTGAAATGAAAAAGGGGCCTGTTGTACTTAAACATGGCTTGGAAATGAAAAAAGAACTGTCGTACTTAAACAGAGCTTGGAATGAAAAAGGGGCCTATTGTACTTAAACAGGGCTTGGAAATGAAAAAGGGGGTCTGTTGTACTTAAACAGGGCTTGGAAATGAAAAAAGGAGGCCTGTTGTACTCAAACAGGGCTTGGAAATGAAAAAGGGGTCTGTTGAACTTAAACAAGCTTGGAAATTAAAAATGGGGGCCTGTTGTACTTAAACAGTTCTTGGAAAAGAAAAAGGGGCCTGTTGTACTTAACTAGGGCTTGGAATGAAAAAGGGGCCTGTTGTACTTAAATAGGGCTTGGAAATGAAAAAGGGGTCTGTTGTACTTAAACAGGGTTTAGAAATTAAAAAAAGGGCTTGTTGTACTTAAATAGGGCTTGGAAATGAAAAAAGGGGGTCTGTTGTACATAAACAGGGTTTGGAAATGAAAAAGGGGCATGTTGTACTTAAATAGGGCTTGGAAAGAAAAAGGGATTGTTGTACTTAAATAGAGCTTGGAATGAAAGAGGGGCCTGTTATACTTAAAACAGGTTTGGAAATGAAAAAGGGGTCTGTTGTACTTAAATAGGGCTTGGAAATGAAAAAATTGGGCCTATTGTACTTAAACAGGGCTTGGAAATGAAAAAGGGGCCTGTTGTACTTAAACAGGACTTGGAATGAAAAAGGGGCATGTTATACTTAAACAGGGCTTGGAAATGAAAAAGAGGTTTGTTGTACTTACACAGGGTTTGGAAATGAAAAAAAATGGGCCTTTTGTACTTAAATAGGGCTTGGAATGAAAAAGGGGCATGTTGTACTTAAACTGGACTTGGAATGAAAAATGGACATGTTGTACTTAAATAGTGTTTGGAAATGAAAAAGTGGTCTGTTGTACTTAAACAGGGATTGGAAATGAAAAAAGAGGGCATGTTGTACTTAAACAAGGCTTGGAATGAAAAAAGGGCGTATTGTACTTAAACAGGGCTTGGAAATGAAAAAAAGGGTCTGTTGTACTTAAACAGGGCTTGGAAATGAAAAAAGGGGACCTTTTGTACTTAAACATGGCTTGGAAATGAAAAAGGGGCATGTTGTACTTAAATAGGGCTTGGAATGAAAAAGGGACCTGTTGTAGTTAAACCGAACTTGGAAATGAAAAAGTGGCCTGTTGTAATTAAACAGGGTTTGGAATGAAAAATGGACATGTTGTACTTAAATAGTGTTTGGAAATGAAAAAGAGGTTTGTTGTACTTAAATAGGAATTGGAAATGAAAAAAGGGGGCCTGTTGTACTTAAACAGGGATTGGAATTGAAAAAGGGGTCTGTTGTACTTAAACATGGCTTGGAAATGAAAAAAAAGTTTGTTGTACTTAAACAGGGCTTGAAATGAAAAAGGGGCCTGTTGAACTTAAACATGGCTTGGAAATGAAAAACATACCTGTTGTACTTAAACAGAGCTTGGAATGAAAAAGGGGCCTATTGTACTTAAACAGGGCTTGGAAATGAAAAAGGGGTCTGTTGTACTTAAACAGGGCTTGGAAATGAAAAAAGGAGGCCTGTTGTACTTAATTAGGGCTTAGAAATGAAAAAGGGGCCTGTTTTACTTAAATAGAGCTTGGAATGAAAAAGGGGTTTGTTGTAGTTAAACCGAACTTGGAAATGAAAAACGGGCCTGTTGTACTTAAATAGGGCTTGGAATGAAAAAGGGGCATGTTGTATTTTAAACAGGGCTTGGAAAGAAAAATGGACCAGTAGTACTTAAATAGTGTTTGGAAATGAAAAAGAAGTCTGTTGTACTTAAACAGGGATTGGAAATGTATAAAGGGGGCCTGTTGTACTTAAACCAGGCTTGGAAATGAAAAAGGGGTCTGTTGTACTTAAACAGGGCTTGGAAAAGAAAAAAGGGCTTGTTGTACTTAAACAGGGCTTGGAAATGAAAAACGGGTCTATTTACTTAAACAGAGCTTGGTATGAAAAAAGGGGCGTATTGTACTTAAACAATCCTTGGAAATGAAAAGAGGTCTGTTGTACTTAAATAGGGCTTGGAAATGAAAAAATGGGACCTGTTGTACTTAAACAGGACTTGAAATGAAAAAGGGGTTTGTTGTACTTAAACAAGCTTGGAAATGAAAAAAGAGGGCCTGTTGTACTTAAATAGGGCTTGGAAATGAAAAAGGGGTCTGTTGTACTAAACTAGGGCTTGGAATGAAAAAGGGGCCTGTTGTACTTAAACAGGGCTTGAAATGAAAAAGGGGTTTGTTGTACTTAAATAAGATTGGAAAAGAATAAAGTGGGCCTGTTGTACTTAAACAGGGCTTGGAAATGAAAAAGGGGTCTGTTATACTAAACTAGGGCTTGGAATGAAAAAGGCGCCTGTTGTACTTAAACAGGGTTTAGAAATGAAAAAGGGGCTTTTTGTACATAAATAGGGCTTGGAAATGAAAAAAGGGGGTCTGTTGTACTCAAACAGGGCTTGGAAATGAAAAAGGGAGATGTTATACTTTAACAGGGCTTGGAAAAAAAGGAGTTTGTTGTACTTAAACAGAGCTTGGAATGAAAGAGGGGCCTGTTGTATTTAAACAAGGCTTGGAAATGAAAAATGGGTCTGTTGTACTTAAATAAGGCTTGTAAATGAAAAAATGGGGTCTATTGTACTTAAACAGGGCTTGGAAATGAAAAAGGGGTTTGTTGTACTTAAACAGGACTTGGAATGAAAAATGGGCATGTTGTACTTAAACAGGGCTTGGAAATGAAAAAGAGGTTTGTTGTACTTAAACAGGGCTTGGAAATGAAAAAAATGGGCCTTTTGTACTTAAATAGGGCTTGGAATGAAAAAACGGCATGTTGTACTTAAACAGGGCTTAGAATGAAAAATTGATCTGTTGTACTTAAATAGTGTTTGGAAATGAAAAAGAGGTTTATTGTACTTATACAGGGATTGGAAATGAAAAAAGGGGGCTTGTTGTACTTAAACAAGACTTGGAAATGTAAAATGGGGGCCTGTTGTACTTAAACAGGGCTTGGAAATGAAAAAAAGGTTTGTTGTACTTAAACCGGGCTTGAAATGAAAAAGGGGCCTGTTGTACTTAAACATGGCTTGGAAATGAAAAACAGACCTGTTGTACTTAAACAAAGCTTGGAATGAAAAAGGGGCCTATTGTACATAAACAGGGCTTGGAAATGACAAAGGGGTCTGTTGTACTTAAACAGGGCTTGGAAATGAAAAAAGGAGGCCTGTTGTACTTAAACATGTCTTGAAAATGAAAAGGGGGGGCATGTTGTACTTAAACAGGGCTTGTAAATGAAAAAGGGGCATGTTGTACTTAAATAGGGCTTGGAATGAAAAAGGGGCATGTTGTACTTAAACAGGGCTTGGAAATGAAAAAGGGGTCTGTTGTACTTAAATAGGGTTTAGAAATGAAAAAGGGGCTTGTTGTACTTAAATAGGGCTTGGAAATGAAAAAAGGGGGTCTGTTGTACTTAAACAGGGCTTGGAAATGAAAAAGGGGCATGTTGTACTTAAATAGGGCTTGGAAAGAAAAGGGGTCTGTTGTACTTAAACAGAGCTTGGAATGAAAGAGGGGCCTGTTATACTTAAACAAGGTTTGGAAATGAAAAAGGGGTCTGTTGTACTTAAATAGGGCTTAAAAATGAAAAAATGGGGCCTATTGTACTTAAATAGGGCTTGGAAATGAAAAAGGGGCCTATTGTACTTAAATAGGACTTGGAATGAAAAAGGGGCATGTTGTACTTAAACAGGGCTTGGAAATGAAAAAGGGGTTTGTTGTACTTACACAGGGCTTGGAAATGAAACAAAATGGGCCTTTCGTACTTAAATAGGGCTTGGAATGAAAAAGGGGCATGTTGTACTTAAACTGGGCTTGGAATGAAAAATGAACCTGTTGTACTTAAATAGTCTTTGGAAATGAAAAAGAGGTCTGTTGTACTTATACAGGGATTGGAAATGAAAAAAAGGGGCATGTTGTACTTAAACAAGGCTTGCAAATGTAAAAAGGGGGCCTGTTGTACTTAAACAGGGCTTGGAAATAAAAAAAAGGTTTGTTGTACTTAAATAGGGCTTGAAAATGAAAAAGGGGTCTGTTGTACTTAAACAGGGCTTGGAAATGAAAAAAGGAGGCCTGTTGTACTTAAACAGGGCTTGGAAATGAAAAAGGGGCCTGTTTTACTTAAATAGGGCTTGGAATGGAAAAGGGGTCTGTTGTAGTTAAACTGAACTTGGAAATGAAAAAGGGGCCTGTTGTACTTAAACAGGGCTTGGAATGAAAAAGGGGTATGTTGTACTTAAAAAGGGCTTGGAATGAAAAATGCACTTGTTGTACTTAAATAGTGTTTGGAAATGAAAAAGAGGTCTGTTGTACTTAAACAGAGATCGTAAATGAAAAAAGGGGGTCTGTTGTACTTAAACCGGGCTTGGAAATGAAAAAGGGGTCTCTTGTACTTAAACAGGGCTTGGAAAAGAAAAAAGGGCTTGTTGTAATTAAACAGGGCTTGGAATGAAAAAAGGGCCAGTTGTATTTAAACATGGCTTGGAAATGAAAACCGGGCCTGTTGTACTTAAAAAGAGCTTGGAATGAAAAAGGGGCGTATTGTACTTAAACAATCCTTGGAAATGAAAAGGGGTCTGTTTTACTTAAATAGGGCTTGGAAAGAAAAAGGGATTGTTGTACTTAAATAGAGCTTGGAATGAAAGAGGGGTCTGTTATACTTAAAACAGGTTTGGAAATGAAAAAGGGGTCTGTTGTACTTAAATAGGGCTTGGAAATGAAAAAATTGGGCCTATTGTACTTAAACAGGGCTTGGAAATGAAAAAGGGGCCTGTTGTACTTAAACAGGACTTGGAATGAAAAAGGGGCATGTTATACTTAAACAGGGCTTGGAAATGAAAAAGAGGTTTGTTGTACTTACACAGGGTTTGGAAATGAAAAAAAAATGGGCCTTTTGTACTTAAATAGGGCTTGGAATGAAAAAGGGGCATGTTGTACTTAAACAGGACTTGGAATGAAAAATGGACATGTTGTACTTAAATAGTGTTTGGAAATGAAAAAGAGGTCTGTTGTACTTAAACAGGGATTGGAAATGAAAAAAGAGGGCATGTTGTACTTAAACAAGGCTTGGAATGAAAAAAGGGCGTATTGTACTTAAACAGGGCTTGGAAATGAAAAAAGGGTCTGTTGTACTTAAACAGGGCTTGGAAATGAAAAAAGAGGACCTGTTGTACTTAAACATGGCTTGGAAATGAAAAAGGGGCATGTTGTACTTAAATAGGGCTTGGAATGAAAAAGGGACCTGTTGTAGTTAAACCGAACTTGGAAATGGAAAAGTGGCCTGTTGTAATTAAACAGGGTTTGGAATGAAAAATGGACATGTTGTACTTAAATAGTGTTTGGAAATGAAAAAGAGGTTTGTTGTACTTAAATAGGAATTGGAAATGAAAAAAGGGGGCCTGTTGTACTTAAACAGGGATTGGAAATGAAAAAGGGGTCTGTTGTACTTAAACATGGCTTGGAAATGAAAAAAAAGTTTGTTGTACTTAAACAGGGCTTGAAATGAAAAAGGGGCCTGTTGAACTTAAACATGGCTTGGAAATGAAAAACATACCTGTTGTACTTAAACAGAGCTTGGAATGAAAAAGGGACCTATTGTACTTAAACAGGGCTTGGAAATGAAAAAGGGGTCTGTTGTACTTAAAAAGGGCTTGGAAATGAAAAAAGGAGGCCTGTTGTACTTAATTAGGGCTTAGAAATGAAAAAGGGGCCTGTTTTACTTAAATAGAGCTTGGAATGAAAAAGGGGTCTGTTGTAGTTAAACCGAAAATGGAAATGAAAAAGGGGCCTGTTGTACTTAAATAGGGCTTGGAATGAAAAAGGGGCATGTTGTATTTTAAACAGGGCTTGGAAAGAAAAATGGACCAGTAGTACTTAAATAGTGTTTGGAAATGAAAAAGAAGTCTGTTGTACTTAAACAGGGATTGGAAATGTATAAAGGGGGCCTGTTGTACTTAAACCAGGCTTGGAAATGAAAAAGGGGTCTGTTGTACTTAAACAGGGCTTGGAAAAGAAAAAAGGGCTTGTTGTACTTAAACAGGGCTTGGAAATGAAAAACGGGTCTATTTACTTAAACAGAGCTTGGTATGAAAAAAGGGGCGTATTGTACTTAAACAATCCTTGGAAATGAAAAGAGGTCTGTTGTACTTAAATAGGGCTTGGAAATGAAAAAATGGGACCTGTTGTACTTAAACAGGACTTGAAATGAAAAAGGGGTTTGTTGTACTTAAACAAGCTTGGAAATGAAAAAAGAGGGCCTGTTGTACTTAAACAGGGCTAGGAAATGAAAAAGGGGTCTGTTGTACTAAACTAGGGCTTGGAATGAAAAAGGGGCCTGTTGTACTTAAACAGGGCTTGAAATGAAAAAGGGGTTTGTTGTACTTAAACAAGATTGGAAAAGAAAAAAGTGGGCCTGTTGTACTTAAACAGGGCTTGGAAATGAAAAAGGGGTCTGTTATACTAAACTAGGGCTTGGAATGAAAAAGGCGCCTGTTGTACTTAAACAGGGTTTAGAAATGAAAAAGGGGCTTTTTGTACATAAATAGGGCTTGGAAATGAAAAAAGGGGGGTCTGTTGTACTCAAACAGGGCTTGGAAATGAAAAAGGGAGATGTTATACTTTAACAGGGCTTGGAAAAAAAGGAGTTTGTTGTACTTAAACAGAGCTTGGAATGAAAGAGGGGCCTGTTGTATTTAAACAAGGCTTGGAAATGAAAAATGGGTCTGTTGTACTTAAATAAGGCTTGTAAATGAAAAAATGGGGTCTATTGTACTTAAACAGGGCTTGGAAATGAAAAAGGGGTTTGTTGTACTTAAACAGGACTTGGAATGAAAAATGGGCATGTTGTACTTAAACAGGGCTTGGAAATGAAAAAGAGGTTTGTTGTACTTAAACAGGGCTTGGAAATGAAAAAAATGGGCCTTTTGTACTTAAATAGGGCTTGGAATGAAAAAACGGCATGTTGTACTTAAACAGGGCTTAGAATGAAAATTTGATCTGTTGTACTTAAATAGTGTTTGGAAATGAAAAAGAGGTTTATTGTACTTATACAGGGATTGGAAATGAAAAAAGGGGGCTTGTTGTACTTAAACAAGACTTGGAAATGTAAAAAGGGGGCCTGTTGTACTTAAACAGGGCTTGAAATGAAAAAGGGGTTTGTTGTACTTAAACAAGATTGGAAAAGAAAAAAGTGGGCCTGTTGTACTTAAACAGGGCTTGGAAATGAAAAAGGGGTCTGTTATACTAAACTAGGGCTTGGAATGAAAAAGGCGCCTGTTGTACTTAAACAGGGTTTAGAAATGAAAAAGGGGCTTTTTGTACATAAATAGGGCTTGGAAATGAAAAAAGGGGGTCTGTTGTACTCAAACAGGGCTTGGAAATGAAAAAGGGAGATGTTATACTTTAACAGGGCTTGGAAAAAAAGGAGTTTGTTGTACTTAAACAGAGCTTGGAATGAAAGAGGGGCCTGTTGTATTTAAACAAGGCTTGGAAATGAAAAATGGGTCTGTTGTACTTAAATAAGGCTTGTAAATGAAAAAATGGGGTCTATTGTACTTAAACAGGGCTTGGAAATGAAAAAGGGGTTTGTTGTTCTTAAACAGGACTTGGAATGAAAAATGGGCATGTTGTACTTAAACAGGGCTTGGAAATGAAAAAGAGGTTTGTTGTACTTAAACAGGGCTTGGAAATGAAAAAAATGGGCCTTTTGTACTTAAATAGGGCTTGGAATGAAAAAACGGCATGTTGTACTTAAACAGGGCTTAGAATGAAAAATTGATCTGTTGTACTTAAATAGTGTTTGGAAATGAAAAAGAGGTTTATTGTACTTATACAGGGATTGGAAATGAAAAAAGGGGGCTTGTTGTACTTAAACAAGACTTGGAAATGTAAAAAGGGGGCCTGTTGTACTTAAACAGGGCTTGGAAATGAAAAAAAGGTTTGTTGTACTTAAACAGGGCTTGAAATGAAAAAGGGGCCTGTTGTACTTAAACATGGCTTGGAAATGAAAAACAGACCTGTTGTACTTAAACAAAGCTTGGAATGAAAAAGGGGCCTATTGTACATAAACAGGGCTTGGAAATGAAAAAGGGGTCTGTTGTACTTAAACAGGGCTTGGAAATGAAAAAAGGAGGCCTGTTGTACTTAAACATGTCTTGAAAATGAAAAAGGGGGGCCTGTTGTACTTAAACAGGGCTTGTAAATGAAAAAGGGGCATGTTGTACTTAAATAGGGCTTGGAATGAAAAAGGGGCATGTTGTACTTAAACAGGGCTTGGAAATGAAAAAGGGGTCTGTTGTACTTAAATAGGGTTTAGAAATGAAAAAAGGGGCTTGTTGTACTTAAATAGGGCTTGGAAATGAAAAAAGGGGGTCTGTTGTACTTAAACAGGGCTTGGAAATGAAAAAGGGGCATGTTGTACTTAAATAGGGCTTGGAAAGAAAAGGGGTCTGTTGTACTTAAACAGAGCTTGGAATGAAAGAGGGGCCTGTTATACTTAAACAAGGTTTGGAAATGAAAAAGGGGTCTGTTGTACTTAAATAGGGCTTGAAAATGAAAAAATGGGGCCTATTGTACTTAAACAGGGCTTGGAAATGAAAAAGGGGCCTATTGTACTTAAACAGGACTTGGAATGAAAAAGGGGCATGTTGTACTTAAACAGGGCTTGGAAATGAAAAAAGGGTTTGTTGTACTTACACAGGGCTTGGAAATGAAAAAAAATGGGCCTTTCGTACTTAAATAGGGCTTGGAATGAAAAAGGGGCATGTTGTACTTAAACTGGGCTTGGAATGAAAAATGAACCTGTTGTACTTAAATAGTCTTTGGAAATGAAAAAGAGGTCTGTTGTACTTATACAGGGATTGGAAATGAAAAAAAGGGGCATGTTGTACTTAAACAAGGCTTGCAAATGTAAAAAGGGGGCCTGTTGTACTTAAACAGGGCTTGGAAATAAAAAAAAGGTTTGTTGTACTTAAATAGGGCTTGAAAATGAAAAAGGGGTCTGTTGTACTTAAACAGGGCTTGGAAATGAAAAAAGGAGGCCTGTTGTACTTAAACAGGGCTTGGAAATGAAAAAGGGGCCTGGTTTACTTAAATAGGGCTTGGAATGGAAAAGGGGTCTGTTGTAGTTAAACTGAACTTGGAAATGAAAAAGGGGCCTGTTGTACTTAAACAGGGCTTGGAATGAAAAAGGGGTATGTTGTACTTAAAAAGGGCTTGGAATGAAAAATGGACTTGTTGTACTTAAATAGTGTTTGGAAATGAAAAAGAGGTCTGTTGTACTTAAACAGAGATCGTAAATGAAAAAAGGGGGTCTGTTGTACTTAAACCGAGCTTGGAAATGAAAAAGGGGTCTCTTGTACTTAAACAGGGCTTGGAAAAGAAAAAAGGGCTTGTTGTAATTAAACAGGGCTTGGAATGAAAAAGGGGCCAGTTGTATTTAAACATGGCTTGGAAATGAAAACCGGGCCTGTTGTACTTAAAAAGAGCTTGGAATGAAAAAGGGGCGTATTGTACTTAAACAATCCTTGGAAATGAAAAAGGGTCTGTTGTACTTAAATAGGGCTTGGAAATGAAAAAATGAGACCTGTTGTACTTAAGCAGGGCTTGGAAATGAAAAAGGGTTATATTGTACTTAAACAAGTTTGGAAATGAAAAAAGGGGGCCTGTTGTACTTAAACAGGGCTTGGAAATGAAAAAGGGGTCTGTTATACTTAAATAGGGCTGGGAATGAAAAAGGGGCCTGTTGTAGTTAAACCGAACTTGGAAATAAAAAAGGGGCCTGTTGTACTTAAACAGGGCTTGGAATGAAAAAGGGGCATGTTGTACTTAAATAGGGCTTGGAATGAAAAATGGACCTGTTGTACTTAAATAGTGTTTGGAAATGAAAAAGAGGTCTGTCGTACTTAAACAGGGCTTGGAAATGAAAAAGGGGGCCTGTTGTACTTAAATAGGGCTTGGAATTGAAAAAAAATGGGCCTTTTGTACTTAAATAGGGCTTGGAATGAAAAAGGGGCATGTTGTATTTAAATAGGGCTTGAAATGAAAAATGGACCTGTTGTACTTAAATATTGTTTGGAAATGAAAAAGAGGTATGTTGTACTTATACAGGGATTGGAAATGAAAAAAGGGGGCATGTTGTACTTAAACAAGGCTTGGAAATGTAAAAAGGGGGACTGTTGTACTTAAACAGGGCTTGGAAATGAAAAAAAGGTGTGTTGTACTTAAACAGGGCTTGAAATGAAAAAGGGGCCTGTTGTACTTAAACATGGCTTGGAAATGAAAAAAGAACTGTCGTACTTAAACAGAGCTTGGAATGAAAAAGGGGCCTATTGTACTTAAACAGGGCTTGGAAATGAAAAAGGGGGTCTGTTGTACTTAAACAGGGCTTGGAAATGAAAAAAGGAGGCCTGTTGTACTCAAACAGGGCTTGGAAATGAAAAAGGGGTCTGTTGAACTTAAACAAGCTTGGAAATTAAAAATGGGGGCCTGTTGTACTTAAACAGTTCTTGGAAAAGAAAAAGGGGCCTGTTGTACTTAACTAGGGCTTGGAATGAAAAAGGGGCCTGTTGTACTTAAATAGGGCTTGGAAATGAAAAAGGGGTCTGTTGTACTTAAACAGGGTTTAGAAATTAAAAAAGGGCTTGTTGTACTTAAATAGGGCTTGGAAATGAAAAGAGGGGGTCTGTTGTACATAAACAGGGTTTGGAAATGAAAAAGGGGCATGTTGTACTTAAATAGGGCTTGGAAAGAAAAAGGGATTGTTGTACTTAAATAGAGCTTGGAATGAAAGAGGGGCCTGTTATACTTAAAACAGGTTTGGAAATTAAAAAGGGGTCTGTTGTACTTAAATAGGGCTTGGAAATGAAAAAATTGGGCCTATTGTACTTAAACAGGGCTTGGAAATGAAAAAGGGGCCTGTTGTACTTAAACAGGACTTGGAATGAAAAAGGGGCATGTTATACTTAAACAGGGCTTGGAAATGAAAAAGAGGTTTGTTGTACTTACACAGGGTTTGGAAATGAAAAAAAATGGGCCTTTTGTACTTAAATAGGGCTTGGAATGAAAAAGGGGCATGTTGTATTTAAACAGGACTTGGAATGAAAAATGGACATGTTGTACTTAAATAGTGTTTGGAAATGAAAAAGAGGTCTGTTGTACATAAACAGGGATTGGAAATGAAAAAAGAGGGCATGTTGTACTTAAACAAGGCTTGGAATGAAAAAAGGGCGTATTGTACTTAAACAGGGCTTGGAAATGAAAAAAGGGTCTGTTGTACTTAAACAGGGCTTGGAAATGAAAAAAGGGGACCTGTTGTACTTAAACATGGCTTGGAAATGAAAAAGGGGCATGTTGTACTTAAATAGGGCTTGGAATGAAAAAGGGACCTGTTGTAGTTAAACCGAACTTGGAAATGAAAAAGTGGCCTGTTGTAATTTAACAGGGTTTGGAATGAAAAATGGACATGTTGTACTTAATTAGTGTTTGGAAATGAAAAAGAGGTTTGTTGTACTTAAATAGGAATTGGAAATGAAAAAAGGGGGCATGTTGTACTTAAACAGGGATTGGAAATGAAAAAGGGGTCTGTTGTACTTAAACACGGCTTGGAAATGAAAAAAAGGGCTTGTTGTACTGAAACAGAGCTTGGATTGAAAAAAGGGTCTGTTGTACTTAAACATGTCTTGGAAATGAAAAACGGGTCTGTTGTACTTAAATAGAGCTTGAATGAAAAAGGGGCCTATTGTACTTAAACAATGCTTCGAAATGAAAAAGGGGTCTGTTGTACTTAAACAGGGCTTGGAAATGAAAAAAGGGGACCTGTTGTACTTAAACAGGGCTTGGAAATGAAAAAGGGGTCTGTTGTACTTAAACAAGCTTGGAAATGAAAAAAGGGGGCCTGTTGTACTAAAACAGGACTTGGAAATGAAAAAGGGGCCTGTTGTACTTAACTAGTGCTTGGAATGAAAAATGGGCCTATTGTACATAAACAGGGCTTGGAAATGAAAAAAGGGCCTGTTGTACTTAAACAGGGTTTAGAAATGAAAAAGGGGTTTGTTGTACTTAAATAGGGCTTGGAAATGAAAAAAGGGGGTCTGTTGTACTTAAACAGGGCTTGGAAATGAAAAAGGGGCATGTTGTACTTAAACAGGGCTTGGAAAGAAAAGGGGTCTGTTGTATTTAAATAGAGCTTGGAATGAAAGAGGGGCCTGTTGTATATAAACAAGGCTTGGAAATGAAAAAGGGGTCTGTTGTACTTAAATAGGGCTTGGAAATGAAAAAACGGGCCTATTGTACTTAAACAGGGCTTGGAAATGAAAATGGGGCCTGTTGTACTTAAACAGGACTTGGAATCAAAAAGCGGCATCTTGTACTTAAACAGGGCTTGGAAATGAAAAAGGGGTTTGTTGTACTTAAACAAGCTTGGAAATGAAAAAAATGTGCCTTTTGTAATTAAATAGGGCTTGGAATGAAAACAGAGCATGTTGTACTTAAACAGGACTTGAAATGAAAAAGGGGTTTGTTGTACTTAAACAAGCTTGGAAATGAAAAAAGAGGGCCTGTTGTACTTAAACAGGGCTTGGAAATGAAAAAGGGGTCTGTTGTACTAAACTAGGGCTTGTAATGAAAAAGGGGCCTATTGTACTTAAACAGGGCTTGAAATGGAAAAGGGATTTGTTGTACTTAAACAAGCTTGGAAAAGAAAAAAGTGGGCCTGTTGTACTTAAAAAGGGCTTGGAAATGAAAAAGGGGTCTGTTGTACTAAACTAGGGCTTGGAATGAAAAAGGGGCCTGTTGTACTTAAACAGGGTTTAGAAATGAAAAAGGTGCTTTTTGTACATAAATAGGGCTTGGAAATGAAAAAAGGGGGTCTGTTGTACTCAAACAGGGCTTGGAAATGAAAAAGGGAGATGTTATACTTTAACAGGGCTTGGAAAGAAAAGGAGTCTGTTGTACTTAAACAGAGCTTGGAATGAAAGAGGGGCCTGTTGTATTTAAACAAGGCTTGGAAATGAAAAATGGGTCTGTTGTACTTAAATAAGGCTTGGAAATGAAAAAATGGGGTCTATTGTACTTAAACAGGGCTTGGAAATGAAAAAGGGGTCTGTTGTACTTAAACAGGACTTGGAATGAAAAATGGGCATGTTGTACTTAAACAGGGTTTGGAAATGAAAAAGAGGTTTGTTGTACTTAAATAGGGCTTGGAAATGAAAAAAATGGGCCTTTTGTACTTAAATAGGGCTTGGAATGAAAAAACGGCATGTTGTACTTAAACAGGGCTTGGAATGAAAAATGGATTTGTTGTACTTAAATAGTGTTTGGAAATGAAAAAGAGGTCTGTTGTACTTATACAGGGATTGGAAATGAAAAAAGGGGGCTTGTTGTACTTAAACAAGACTTGGAAATGTAAAAAGGGGGCCTGTTGTACTTAAACAGGGCTTGGAAATGAAAAAAAGGTTTGTTGTACTTAAACAGGGCTTGAAATGAAAAAGGGGCCTGTTGTACCTAAACATGGCTTGGAAATGAAAAACAGACCTGTTGAACTTAAACAGAGCTTGGAATGAAAAAGGGGCCTATTGTACATAAACAGGGCTTGGAAATGAAAAAGGGGTCTATTGTACTTAAACAGGGCTTGGAAATGAAAAAAGGAGGCCTGTTGTACTTAAACATGTCTTGGAAATGAAAAAGGGGTCTGTTGTACTTAAACAAGCTTGAAAATGAAAAAGGGGGGCCTGTTGTATTTAAACAGGGCTTGTAAATGAAAAAGGGGCATGTTGTACTTAATTACGGCTTGGAATGAAAAAGGGGAATGTTGTACTTAAACAGGGCTTTGAAATGAAAAAGGGGTCTGTTGTACTTAAATAGGGTTTAGAAATGAAAAAGGGGCTTGTTGTACTTAAATAGGGCTTGGAAATGAAAAAAGGGGGTCTGTTGTACTTAAACAGGGCTTGGAAATGAAAAAGGGGCATGTTGTACTTAAATAGGGCTTGGAAAGAAAAAGGGTCTATTGTACTTAAACAGAGCTTGGAATGAAAGAGGGGCCTGTTATACTTAAACAAGGTTTGGAAATGAAAAAGGTGCCTGTTGTACTTAAACAGGACTTGGAATGAAAAAGGGGCATGTTATACTTAAACAGGGCTTGGAAATGAAAAAGAGGTTTGTTGTACTTACACAGGGTTTGGAAATGAAAAAAAATGGGCCTTTTGTACTTAAATAGGGCTTGGAATGAAAAAGGGGCATGTTGTACTTAAACAGGACTTGGAATGAAAAATTGACCTGTTGTACTTAAATAGTGTTTGGAAATGAAAAAGAGGTCTGTTGTACTTAAACAGGGATTGGAAATGAAAAAAGAGGGCATGTTGTACTTAAACAAGGCTTGGAATGAAAAAAGGGCGTATTGTACTTAAACAGGGCTTGGAAATGAAAAAAGGGTCTGTTGTACTTAAACAGGGCTTGGAAATGAAAAAAGGGGACCTGTTGTACTTAAACATGGCTTGAAAATGAAAAAGGGGCATGTTGTACTTAAATAGGGCTTGGAATGAAAAAGGAACCTGTTTTAGTTAAACCGAACTTGGAAATGAAAAAGTGGCCTGTTGTAATTAAACAGGGTTTGGAATGAAAAATGGACATGTTGTACTTAAATAGTGTTTGGAAATGAAAAAGAGGTTTGTTGTACTTAAATAGGAATTGGAAATGAAAAAAGGGGGCCTGTTGTACTTAAACAGGGATTGGAAATGAAAAAGGGGTCTGTTGTACTTAAACACGGCTTGGAAATGAAAAAAAGGGCTTGTTGTACTTAAATAGAGCTTGGATTGAAAAAAGGGCCTGTTGTACTTAAACATGTCTTGGAAATGAAAAACGGGTCTGTTGTACTTAAATAGAGCTTGAATGAAAAAGGGGCCTATTGTACTTAAACAATGCTTCGAAATGAAAAAGGGGTCTGTTGTACTTAAACAGGGCTTGGAAATGAAAAAAGGGGACCTGTTGTACTTAAACAGGGCTTGGAAATGAAAAAGGGGTCTGTTGTACTTAAACAAGCTTGGAAATGAAAAAAGGGGGCCTGTTGTACTTAAACAGGACTTGGAAATGAAAAAGGGGCCTGTTGTACTTAACTAGTGCTTGGAATGAAAAATGGGCCTATTGTACTTAAACAGGGCTTGGAAATGAAAAAAGGGCCTGTTGTACTTAAACAGGGTTTAGAAATGAAAAAGGGGTTTGTTGTACTTAAATAGTGCTTGGAAATGAAAAAAGGGGGTCTGTTGTACTTAAACAGGGCTTGGAAATGAAAAAGGGGCATGTTGTACTTAAACAGGGCTTGGAAAGAAAAGGGGTCTGTTGTATTTAAATAGAGCTTGGAATGAAAGAGGGGCCTGTTGTATATAAACAAGGCTTGTAAATAAAAAAGGGGTCTGTCGTACTTAAATAGGGCTTGGAAATGAAAAAACGGGCCTATTGTACTTTAACAGGGCTTGGAAATGAAAATGGGGCCTGTTGTACTTAAACAGGACTTGGAATCAAAAAGCGGCAACTTGTACTTAAACAAGGCTTGGAAATGAAAAAGGGAGATGTTATACTTTAACAGGGCTTGGAAAAAAAGGAGTTTGTTGTACTTAAACAGAGCTTGGAATGAAAGAGGGGCCTGTTGTATTTAAATAGGACTTGGAATGAAAAAGGGGCATGTTGTACTTAAACAGGGCTTGGAAATGAAAAAGGGGTTTGTTGTACTTACACAGGGCTTGGAAATGAAAAAAAATGGGCCTTTCGTACTTAAACAGGGCTTGGAATGAAAAAGGGGCATGTTGTACTTAAACTGGGCATGGAATGAAAAATGAACCTGTTGTACTTAAATAGTCTTTGGAAATGAAAAAGAGGTCTGTTGTACTTATACAGGGATTGATAATGAAAAAAGGGGGCATGTTGTACTTAAACAAGGCTTGGAAATGTAAAAAGGGGGCCTGTTGTACTTAAACAGGGCTTGGAAATAAAAAAAAAGGTTTGTTGTACTTAAATAGGGCTTGAAAATGAAAAAGGGGTCTGTTGTACTTAAACAGGGCTTGGAAATGAAAAAAGGAGGCCTGTTGTACTTAAACAGGGCTTGGAAATGAAAAAGGGGCATGTTTTACTTAAATAGGGCTTTGAATGGAAAAGGGGTCTGTTGTAGTTAAACTGAACTTGGAAATGAAAAAGGGGCATGTTGTACTTAAACAGGGCTTGGAATGAAAAAGGGGCATGTTGTACTTAAACAGGGCTTGGAATGAAAAATGGATCTGTTGTACTTAAATAGTGTTTGGAAATGAAAAAGAGGTCTGCTGTACTTAAACAGGGATTGGAAATGAAAAAAGGGGGCTTGTTGTACTTAAACAAGACTTGCAAATGTAAAAAGGGGGCATGTTGTACTTAAACAGGGCTTGGAAATGAAAAAAAGGTTTGTTGTACTTAAACAGGGCTTGAAATGAAAAAGGGGCCTGTTGTACTTAAACATGGCTTGGAAATGAAAAGCAGACCTGTTGTACTTAAACAGAGCTTGGAATTAAAAAGGGGCCTATTGTACATTAACATGGCTTGGAAATGAAAAAGGGGTCTGTTGTACTTAAACATGGCTTGGAAATGAAAAAAGGAGGCCTGTTGTACTTAAACATGTCTTGGAAATGAAAAAGGGGTCTGTTGTACTTAAACAAGCTTTAAAATGAAAAAGGGGGACCTGTTGTACTTAAACAGGGCTTGTAAATGAAAAAGGGGCATGTTGTACTTAACTAGGGCTTGGAATGAAAAAGGTGCATGTTGTACTTAAACAGGGCTTGGAAATGAAAAAGGGGTCTGTTGTACTTAAATAGGGTTTAGAAATTAAAAAGGGGCTTGTTGTACTTAAATAGGGCTTGGAAATGAAAAAAGGGGGTCTGTTGTACTTAAACAGGGCTTGGAAATGAAAAAGGGGCATGTTGTACTTAAATAGGGCTTGGAAAGAAAAGGGGTCTATTGTACTTAAACAGAGCTTGGAATGAAAGAGGGGCCTGTTATACTTAAACAAGGTTTGGAAATGAAAAAGGGGTCTGTTGTACTTAAATAGGGCTTGGAAATGAAAAAATGGGGCCTATTGTACTTAAAGAGGGCTTGGAAATGAAAAAGGGGCCTATTGTACTTAAACAGGACTTGGATTGAAAAAGGGGCATGTTGTACTTAAACAGGGCCTGGAAATGAAAAAGGGGTTTTTTGTACTTACACAGGGCTTGGAAATGAAAAAAAATGGGCCTTTCGTACTTAAACAGGGCTTGGAATGAAAAAGGGGCATGTTGTACTTAAACTGGGCTTGGAATGAAAAATGAACCTGTTGTACTTAAATAGTCTTTGGAAATGAAAAAGAGGTCTGTTGTACTTATACAGGGATTGGAAATGAAAAAAGGGGGCATGTTGTACTTAAACAAGGCTTGGAAATGTAAAAAGGGGGCCTGTTGTACTTAAACAGGGCTTGGAAATAAAAAAAAGGTTTGTTGTATTTAAATAGGGCTTGAAAATGAAAAAGGGGTCTGTTGTACTTAAACAGGGCTTGGAAATGAAAAAAGGAGGCCTGTTGTACTTAAACAGGGCTTAGAAATGAAAAAGGGGCCTGTTTTACTTAAATAGGGCTTGGAATGGAAAAGGGGTCTGTTGTAGTTAAACTGAACTTGGAAATGAAAAAGTGGCCTGTTGTACTTAAACAGGGCTTGGAATGAAAAAGGGGGATGTTGTACTTAAACAAGGCTTGGAATGAAAAATGGACTTGTTGTACTTAAATAGAGTTTGGAAATGAAAAAGAGGTCTGTTGTACTTAAACAGGGATTGTAAATGAAAAAAGGGGGCCTGTTGTACTTAAACCGGGCTTGGAAATGAAAAAGGGGTCTCTTGTACTTAAACAGGGCATGGAAAAGAAAAAAGGGCTTGTTGTACTTAAACAGGGCTTGGAATGAAAAAGGGGCCAGTTGTATTTAAACATGGCTTGAAAATGAAAATTCGGCCTGTTGTACTTAAAAAGAGCTTGGAATGAAAAAGGGGCGTATTGTACTTAAACAATCCTTGGAAATGAAAAAGGGGTCTGTTGTACTTAAATAGGGCTTGGAAATGAAAAAATGGGACCTGTTGTACTTAAGCAGGACTTGGAAATGAAAAAGGGTTCTGTTGTACTTAAACAAGTTTGGAAATAAAAAAAGGGGGCCTGTTGTACTTAAACAGGGCTTGGAAATGAAAAAGGGGTCTGTTATACTTAAATAGGGCTGGGAATGAAAAAGGGGCATGTTGTACTTAAACAGGGCTTGGAAATGAAAAAGGGGTTTGTTGTACTTACATAGGGCTTGGAAATGAAAAAAAAATGGGCCTTTCGTACTTAAACAGGGCTTGGAATGAAAAAGGGGCATGTTGTACTTAAATAGTGTTTGGAAATAAAAAAGAGGTCTGTTGTACTTAATCAGGGCTTGGAAATGAAAAAGGGGGCCTGTTGTACTTAAATAGGGCTTGGAATTGAAAAAAAATGGGCCTTTTGTACTTAAATAGGGCTTGGAATGAAAAAGGGGCATGTTGTATTTAAATAGGGCTTGAAATGAAAAATGGACCTGTTGTACTTAAATATTGTTTGGAAATGAAAAAGAGGTATGTTGTACTTATACAGGGATTGGAAATGAAAAAAGGGGGCATGTTGTACCTAAACAAGGCTTGGAAATGTAAAAAGGGGGACTGTTGTACTTAAACAGGGCTTGGAAATGAAAAAAAGGTGTGTTGTACTTAAACAGGGCTTGAAATGAAAAAGGGGCCTATTGTACTTAAACATGGCTTGGAAATGAAAAAAGAACTGTCGTACTTAAACAGAGCTTGGAATGAAAAAGGGGCCTATTGTACTTAAACAGGGCTTGGAAATGAAAAAGGGGGTCTGTTGTACTTAAACAGGGCTTGGAAATGAAAAAAGGAGGCTTGTTGTACTTAAACAGGGCTTGGAAATGAAAAAGGGGTCGGTTGTACTTAAACAAGCTTGGATATTAAAAACTGGGGGCCTGTTATACTTAAACAGTGCTTGGAAAAGAAAAAGGGGCCTGTTGTACTTAACTAGGGCTTGGAATGAAAAAGGGGCCTGTTGTACTTAAATAGGGCTTGGAAATGAAAAAGGGGTCTGTTGTACTTAAACAGGGTTTAGAAATTAAAAAAGGGCTTGTTGTACTTAAATAGGGCTTGGAAATGAAAAAAGGGGGTCTGTTGTACATAAACAGGGTTTGGAAATGAAAAAGGGGCATGTTGTACTTAAATAGGGCTTGGAAAGAAAAAGGGCTTGTTGTACTTAAATAGAGCTTGGAATGAAAGAGGGGCCTGTTATACTTAAAACAGGTTCGGAAATGAAAAAGGGGTCTGTTGTACTTAAATAGGGCTTGGAAATGAAAAAATGGGGCCTATTGTACTTAAACAGGGCTTGGAAATGAAAAAGGGGCCTGTTGTACTTAAACATGACTTGGAATGAAAAAGGGGCATGTTATACTTAAACAGGGCTTGGAAATGAAAAAGAGGTTTGTTGTACTTACACAGGGTTTGGAAATGAAAAAAAATGGGCCTTTTGTACTTAAATAGGGCTTGAAATGAAAAAGGGGCATGTTGTACTTAAACAGGACTTGGAATGAAAAATGGACCTGTTGTACTTAAATAGTGTTTGGAATTGAAAAAGAGGTCTGTTGTACTTAAACAGGGATTGGAAATGAAAAAAGAGGGCATGTTGTACTTAAACAAGGCTTGGAAATTGACAAAGGGGGCCTGTTGTACTTAAATAGTGCTTGGAAATGAAAAAAAGGTATGTTTTACTTAAACAAGGCTTGGAATGAAAAAAGGGCCTACTGTACTTAAACAGGGCTTGGAAATGAAAAAAGGGTATGTTGTACTTAAACAGGGCTTGGAAATGAAAAACGGGGACTTGTTGTACTTAAACATGGCTTGGAAATGAAAAAGGGGCATGTTGTACTTAAATAGGGCTTGGAATGAAAAAGGGGCCTGTTGTAGTTAAACCGAACTTGGAAATGAAAAAGTGGCCTGTTGTACTTAAACAGGGTTTGGAATGAAAAAGGGGCATGTTGTACTTAAACAGGGCTTGGAATTAAAAATAGACCTGTTGTACTTAAATAGTGTTTGGAAATGAAAAAGAGGTTTGTTGTACTTAAATAGGAATTGGAAATGAAAAAAGGGGGCCTGTTGTACTTAAACAGGGCTAGGAAATGAAAAAGCGGTCTGCTGTACTTAAACAAGGCTTGGAAATGAAAAAAAGGGCTTGTTGTTTTTAAACAGAGCTTGGATTGAAAAAGGGGCCTGTTGTACTTAAACATGTCTTGGAAATGAAAAACGGGTCTGTTGTACTTAAATAGAGCTTGAATGAAAAAGGGGCCTATTGTACTTAAACAATGCTTCGAAATGAAAAAGGGGTCTGTTGTACTTAAACAGGGCTTGGAAATGAAAAACGGGGACCTGTTGTACTTAAACAGGGCTTGGAAATGAAAAAGGGGTCTGTTGTACTTAAACAAGATTGGAAATGAAAAAAAGGGGCCTGTTGTACTTAAACAGTGCTTGGAAAAGAAAAAGGGGCCTGTTGTACTTAACTAGGGCTTGGAATGAAAAAGGGGCCTGTTGTACTTAAATAGGGCTTGGAAATGAAAAAGGGGTCTGTTGTACTTAAACAGGGTTTAGAAATTAAAAAAGGGCTTGTTGTACTTAAATAGGGCTTGGAAATGAAAAAAGGGGGTTTGTTGTACATAAACAGGGTTTGGAAATGAAAAAGGGGCATGTTGTACTTAAATAGGGCTTGGAAAGAAAAAGGGCTTGTCGTACTTAAATAGAGCTTGGAATGAAAGAGGGACCTGTTATACTTAAAACAGGTTCGGAAATGAAAAAGGGGTCTGTTGTACTTAAATAGGGCTTGGAAATGAAAAAATGGGGCCTATTGTACTTAAACAGGGCTTGGAAATTAAAAAGGGGCCTGTTGTACTTAAACATGACTTTGAATGAAAAAGGGGCATGTTGTACTTAAACAGGGCTTGGAATTAAAAATGGACCTGTTGTACTTAAATAGTGTTTGGAAATGAAAAAGAGGTTTGTTGTACTTAAATAGGAATTGGAAATGAAAAAAGGGGGCCTGTCGTACTTAAACAGGGCTTGGAAATGAAAAAGGGGTCTGTTGTACTTAAACAAGGCTTGGAAATGAAAAAAAGGGCTTGTTGTACTTAAACAGAGCTTGGATTGAAAAAGGGGCCTGTTGTACTTAAACATGTCTTGGAAATGAAAAACGGGTCTGTTGTACTTAAATAGAGCTTGAATGAAAAAGGGGCCTATTGTACTTAAACAATGCTTCGAAATGAAAAAGAGGTCTGTTGTACTTAAACAGGGCTTGGAAATGAAAAACGGGGACCTGTTGTACTTAAACAGGGCTTGGAAATGAAAAAGGGGTCTGTTGTACTTAAACAAGCTTGGAAATGAAAAAAGGGGCCTGTTGTACTTAAACAGGACTTGGAAATGAAAAAGGGGCCTGTTGTACTTAACTAGTGCTTGGAATGAAAAATGGGCCTATTAGACTTAAACAGGGCTTGGAAATGAAAAAAGGGCCTGTTGTACTTAAACAGGATTTAGAAATGAAAAAGGGGTTTGTTGTACTTAAATAGGGCTTGGAAATGAAAAAAGGGGGTCTGTTGTACTTAAACAGGGCTTGGAAATGAAAAAGGGGCATGTTGTACTTAAACAGGGCTTGGAAAGAAAAGGGGTCTGTTGTATTTAAATAGAGCTTGGAATGAAAGAGGGGCCTGTTGTATATAAAAAGGGCTTGGAAATGAAAAAGGGGTCTGTTGTACTTAAATAGGGCTTGGAAATGAAAAAACGGGCCTATTGTACTTAAACAAGGCTTGGAAATGAAAATGGGGCCTGTTGTACTTAAACAGGACTTGGAATCAAAAAGGGGCATCTTGTACTTAAACAGGGCTTGGAAATGAAAAAGGGGTTTGTTGTACTTAAACAAGCTTGGAAATGAAAAAAATGTGCCTTTTGTAATTAAATAGGGCTTGGAATGAAAACGGAGCATGTTGTACTTAAACAGGACTTGAAATGAAAAAGGGGTTTGTTGTACTTAAACAAGCTTGGAAATGAAAAAAGTGGGCCTGTTGTACTTAAACAGGGCTTGGAAATGAAAAAGGGTTCTGTTGTACTAAACTAGGGCTTGGAATGAAAAAGGGGCCTGTTGTACTTAAACAGTGTTTAGAAATGAAAAAGGGGCTTTTTGTACATAAATAGGGCTTGGAAATGAAAAAAGGGGGTCTGTTGTACTCAAACAGGGCTTGGAAATGAAAAAGGGAGATGTTATACTTTAACAGGGCTTGGAAAGAAAAGGAGTCTGTTGTACTTAAACAGATCTTGGAATGAAAGAGGGGCCTGTTGTATTTAAACAAGGCTTGGAAATGAAAAATGGGTCTGTTGTACTAAAATAAGGCTTGGAAATGAAAAAATGGGGTCTATTGTACTTAAACAGGGCTTGGAAATGAAAAAGGGGTCTGTTGTACTTAAACAGGACTTGGAATGAAAAATTGGTATGTTGTACTTAAACAGGGCTTGGAAATGAAAAAGAGGTTTGTTGTACTTAAACAGGGCTTGGAAATGAAAAAAATGGGCCTTTTGTACTTAAATAGGGCTTGGAATGAAAAAACGGCATGTTGTACTTAAACAGGGCTTGGAATGAAAAATGGATCTGTTGTACTTAAATAGTGTTTGGAAATGAAAAAGAGGTCTGTTGTACTTATACAGGGATTGGAAATGAAAAAAGGGGGCTTGTTGTACTTAAACAAGACTTGGAAATGTAAAAAGGGGGTCTGTTGTACTTAAACAGGGCTTGAAATGAAAAAGGGGTTTGTTGTACTTAAACAAGATTGGAAAAGAAAAAAGTGGGCCTGTTGTACTTACACAGGGCTTGGAAATGAATGAAAGGTTTGTTGTACTTAAACAGGGCTTGAAATGAAAAAGGGGCCTGTTGTACTTAAACATGGCTTGGAAATGAAAAACAGACCTGTTGTACATAAACAGAGCTTGAAATGAAAAAGGGGCCTATTGTACATAAACAAGACTTGGAAATGAAAAAGGGGTCTGTTGTACTTAAACAGGGCTTGGAAATGATAAAAGGAGGCTTGTTGTACTTAAACATGTCTTGGAAATGAAAAAGGGGTCTGTTGTACTTAAACAAGCTTGAAAATGAAAAAGGGGGGCCTGTTGTACTTAAACAGGGCTTGTAAATGAAAAAGGGGCATGTTGTACTTAACTAGGGCTTGGAATGAAAAAGGGGCATGTTGTACTTAAAGAGGGCTTGGAAATGAAAAAGGGGTCTGTTGTACTTAAATATGGTTTAGAAATGAAAAAGGGGCTTGTTGTACTTAAATAGGGCTTGGAAATGAAAAAAGGGGGTCTGTTGTACTTAAACAGGGCTTGGAAATGAAAAAGGGGCATGTTGTACTTAAATAGGGCTTGGAAAGAAAAGGGGTCTGTTGTACTTAAACAGAGCTTGGAATGAAAGAGGGGCCTGTTATACTTAAACAAGGTTTGGAAATGAAAAAGGGGTCTGTTGTACTTAAATAGGGCTTGGAAATGAAAAAATGGGGTCTATTGTACTTAAACAGGGCTTGGAAATGAAAAAGGGGCCTATTGTACTTAAACAGGACTTGGAATGAAAAAGGGGCATGTTGTACTTAAACAGGGCTTGGAAATGAAAAAGGGGTTAGTTGTACTTACACAGGTCTTGGAAATGAAAAAAAATGGGCCTCTCGTACTTAAACAGGGCTTGGAATGAAAAAGGGACATGTTGTACTTAAACTGGGCTTGGAATGAAAAATGAACCTGTTGTACTTAAATAGTCTTTGGAAATGAAAAAGAGGTCTGTTGTACTTATACAGGGATTGGAAATGAAAAAAGGGGGCATGTTGTACTTAAACAAAGCTTGGAAATGTAAAAAGGGGGACTGTTGTACTTAAACAGGGCTTGGAAATAAAAAAAAAGGTTTGTTGTACTTAAATAGGTCTTGAAAATGAAAAAGGGGTCTGTTGTACTTAAACAGGGCTTGGAAATGAAAAAAGGAGGCCTGTTGTACTTAAACAGGGCTTGGAAATGAAAAAGGGGCCTGTTTTACTTAAATAGGGCTTGGAATGGAAAAGGGGTCTGTTGTAGTTAAACTGAACTTGGAAATGAAAAAGGGGCCTGTTGTACTTAAACAGGGCTTGGAATGAAAAAGGGGCATGTTGTACTTAAATAGGGCTTTGAATGAAAAATGGACTTATTGTACTTAAATAGTGTTTGGAAATGAAAAAGAGGTCTGTTGTACTTAAACAGGGATTGTAAATGAAAAAAGGGGGCCTGTTGTACTTAAACCGGGCTTGGAAATGAAAAAGGGGTCTCTTGTACTTAAACAGGGCTTGGAAAAGAAAAAAGGGCTTGTTGTACTTAAACAGGGCTTGGAATGAAAAAGGGGCCAGTTGTATTTAAACTTGGCTTGGAAATGAAAACCGGGCCTGTTGTACTTAAAAAGAGCTTGGAATGAAAAAGGGGCGTATTGTACTTAAACAATCCTTGGAAATGAAAAAGGGGTCTGTTGTACTTAAATAGGGCTTGGAAATGAAAAAATGGGACCTGTTCTACTTAAGCAGGGCTTGGAAATGAAAAAGGGTTCTGTTGTACTTAAACAAGTTTGGAAATGAAAAAAGGGGGCCTGTTATACTTAAACAGGGCTTGGAAATGAAAAAGGGGTCTGTTATACTTAAATAGGGCTGGGAATGAAAAAGGGGCCTGTTGTAGTTAAACAGGGCTTGGAAATGAAAAAGGGGTTTGTTGTACTTACATAGGGCTTGGAATGAAAAAGGGGCATGTTGTACTTAAACAGGGCTTGGAATGAAAAATGGACCTGTTGTACTTAAATAGTGTTTGGAAATGAAAAAGAGGTCTGTTGTACTTAAACAGGGCTTGGAAATGAAAAAGGGGGCCTGTTGTACTTAAATAGGGCTTGGAATTGAAAAAAAATGGGCCTTTTGTACTTAAATAGGGCTTGGAATGTAAAAGGGGCATGTTGTATTTAAATAGGGCTTGAAATGAAAAATGGACCTGTCGTACTTAAATATTGTTTGGAAATGAAAAAGAGGTATGTTGTACTTATACAGGGATTGGAAATGAAAAAAGGGGGCATGTTGTACTTAAACAAGGCTTGGAAATGTAAAAAGGGGGACTGTTGTACTTAAACAGGGCTTGGAAATGAAAAAAAGGTGTGTTGTACTTAAACAGGGCTTGAAATGAAAAAAGGGCCTGTTATACTTAAACATGGCTTGGAAATGAAAAAAGAACTGTCGTACTTAAACAGAGCTTGGAATGAAAAAGGGGCCTATTGTACTTAAACAGGGCTTGGAAATGAAAAAGGGGCTCTGTTGTACTTAAACAGGGCTTGGAAATGAAAAAAGGAGGCTTGTTGTACTTAAACAGGGCTTGGAAATGAAAAAGGGGTCTGTTGTACTTAAACAAGCTTGGAAATTAAAAATGGGGGCCTGTTGTACTTAAACAGTGCTTGGAAAAGAAAAAGGGGCCTGTTGTACTTAACTAGGGCTTGGAATGAAAAAGGGGCCTGTTGTACTTAAATAGGGCTTGGAAATGAAAAAGGGGTCTGTTGTACTTAAACAGGGTTTAGAAATTAAAAAAGGGCTTGTTGTACTTAAATAGGGCTTGGAAATGAAAAAAGGGGGTCTGTTGTACATAAACAGGGTTTGGAAATGAAAAAGGGGCATGTTGTACTTAAATAGAGCTTGGAATGAAAGAGGGGCCTGTTATACTTAAAACAGGTTCGGAAATGAAAAAGGGGTCTGTTGTACTTAAATAGGGCTAGGAAATGATAAAATGGGGCCTATTGTACTTAAACAGGGCTTGGAAATGAAAAAGGGGCCTGTTGTACTTAAACATGACTTGGAATGAAAAAGGGGCATGTTATACTTAAACAGGGCTTGGAAATGAAAAAGAGGTTTGTTGTACTTACACAGGGTTTGGAAATGAAAAAAAATGGGCCTTTTGTACTTAAATAGGGCTTGGAATGAAAAAGGGGAATGTTGTACTTAAACAGGACTTGGAATGAAAAATGGACCTGTTGTACTTAAATAGTGTTTGGAATTGAAAAAGAGGTCTGTTGTACTTAAACAGAGATTGGAAATGAAAAAAGAGGGCATGTTGTACTTAAACAAGGCTTGGAAATTGACAAAGGGGGCCTGTTGTACTTAAACAGTGCTTGGAAATGAAAAAAAGGCATGTTTTACTTAAACAAGGCTTGGAATGAAAAAAGGGCCTACTGTACTTAAACAGGGCTTGGAAATGAAAAAAGGGTATGTTGTACTTAAACAGGGCTTGGAAATGAAAAAAGGGGACCTGTTGTACTTAAACATGGCTTGGAAATGAAAAAGGGGCATGTTGTACTTAAATAGGGCTTGGAATGAAAAAGGGGCCTGTTGTAGTTAAACCGAACTTGGAAATGAAAAAGTAGCTTGTTGTACTTAAACAGGGTTTGGAATGAAAAAGGGGCATGTTGTACTTAAACAGGGCTTGGAATTAAAAATGGACCTGTTGTACTTAAATAGTGTTTGGAAATGAAAAAGAGGTTTGTTGTACTTAAATAGGAATTGGAAATGAAAAAAGGGGGCCTGTTGTACTTAAACAGGGCTTGGAAATGAAAAAGGGGTCTGTTGTACTAAAACAAGGCTTGGAAATGAAAAAAAGGGCTTGTTGTACTTAAACACAGCTTGGATTGAAAAAGGGGCCAGTTGTACTTAAACATGTCTTGGAAATGAAAAACGGGTCTGTTGTACTTAAATATAGCTTGAATGAAAAAGGAGCCTATTGTACTTAAACAATGCTTCGAAATGAAAAAGGGGTCTGTTGTACTTAAACAGGGCTTGGAAATGAAAAACGGGGACCTGTTGTACTTAAACAGGGCTTGGAAATGAAAAAGGGGTCTGTTGTACTTAAACAAGCTTGGAAATGAAAAAAGGGGGCCTGTTGTACTTAAACAGGACTTGGAAATGAAAAAGGGGCCTCTTGTACTTAACTAGTGCTTGGAATGAAAAATGGGCCTATTGTACTTAAACAGGGCTTGGAAATGAAAAAAGGGCCTGTTGTACTTAAACAGGGTTTAGAAATGAAAAAGGGGTTTGTTGTACTTAAATAGGGCTTGGAAATGAAAAAAGGGGGTCTGTTGTACTTAAACAGGGCTTGGAAATGAAAAAGGGGCATGTTGTACTTAAACAGGGCTTGGAAAGAAAAGGGGTCTGTTGTATTTAAATAGAGCTTGGAATGAAAGAGGGGCCTGTTGTATATAAACAAGGCTTGGAAATGAAAAAGGGGTCTGTTGTACTTAAATAGGGCTTGGAAATGAAAAAACGAGCCTATTGTACTTAAACAGGGCTTGGAAATGAAAATGGGGCCTGTTTTACTTAAACAGGACTTGGAATCAAAAAGGGGCATCTTGTACTTAAACAGGGCTTGGAAATGAAAAAGGGGTTTGTTGTACTTAAACAAGCTTGGAAATGAAAAAAATGTGCCTTTTGTAATTAAATAGGGCTTGGAATGAAAACGGAGCATGTTGTACTTAAACAGGACTTGAAATGAAAAAGGGGTTTGTGGTACTTAAACAAGCTTGGAAATGAAAAAGAGGGCATGTTGTACTTAAACAGGTCTTGGAAATGAAAAAGGGGTCTGTTGTACTAAACTAGGGCTTGGAATGAAAAAGGGGCATGTTGTACTTAAACAGGGCTTGAAATGAAAAAAGGATTTGTTGTACTTAAACAAGCTTGGTGTCGCTCCCGATAGATGGGACTGGCCCAAATAAAGGTACAGACGCGAACGGTCGGCGAGAGGGACAATGAGAACACACAGCAGTGAACTCACTGGAGATGAATAGAGTCGCCAGCTAGGCATTTTTATCCCGGAGGAAAGGTAATGCTGCATAAACCTAGAAAAAGATGGATAAGACGGTTGCGAACCAGAGAGACTGAGAAAGGGGGTTGGTTACAACCTGGGAAGGTATTAGCACCCATATTGTCCGTCGTACTCGACGGGATCCACGCTTAAAAGATTTGTGTTTTAAAGGGGTAGTGTCAGTGCAATCTGTGTATAAAAGAGCTGGAAAAGGATGTACAGGTGTCAGTGTAAAAGAAGTGTAAAGTGTAATATATACAGTGTCAGTGCAGGAACAGGAATGAGATGCTCAAGATCATGAGGCTAAAAGAATAAAGCTGGAAAGAGGGGGAATATACAGAGACTTTTGTTCGATAACTGTTAAGTTATGCCTACGTATCCTCTCGTGCAATGAGGAAGTCAGAACACCGTAGTTCGACCCAAAGGGACTGAAAGATGAATTGACTTGTGAACTGCTTACTTGTCTATGCTCAAGTGTATGACCTGTCTGGCTCAGGTGCAAACTGTCTTGCATTAGACGGAAGAAGCAAGTTCTCGGTTGTGAGTGAATGAGGTGAGAAAAGAATCCCGGAGGAGACGATTATTGTTTGTTTTTGAGTTTTCAGTCTTTTATTGCTTTTGAAAGTTTGTCATAAGAAAATGAGCTTAAGCCTAAACCAATGGTTAGTAAACTCATCACATCTTCCCTCTGATTAGGGGTAATGAGAATACCTTAAGTGTGAAGTCAGCTTCTCACACTTAAACACCTTGATGTAGGATTAAGATCATTAACCTACTTGTGATTATTTAGATGTTTTTGGTGTTTTTGTTTAGTGTTAAGTAATGAGATTAAGCCATAATCAGGGATTAAACAGACTCATTACACCATCCTAATAGAAGGATAATAGATGAGGGTGTTTAAGCTGAGGAAAGCTCCTCAACTTAATCCATGATTAGGGGTTAATTTCATGACAAAACAAAGCCTTTGATTAAGTGGATTTTATTTAATGATATGATGATGAAGTGATTTTTAGGGTTTGTAAGACAACTTGAGGGGGACTTGTCCATTAACACTAGGGTTAGTCCTTCTTAACCAATTAAGGAAGAATTAGAACCCTAATGCAAGGCCCAAGTTACAAGTTTGATGTCTTGATAATTATTAGATGGATTGATTAAGGGATTTAAACACATTAAGGGTTTAACACTTAGGATTAAAGTTATACACTCCATCCTAATAGAAGGATGCAGGCATAAGCTTAATCACAAAGCCTTAAAACCTTTAGGGTTTAGTCCCTGATTATGAGGTGAGAAGAGAAGACTCAAAAGAGACATAAAGGTAAAAACTAAGGGGGGTGACTAATCAAAACCCTAATCATTGTCATGCTTGGTTGTTCCTAAGGTTTGTGAGGTTTTAAGAAAGAAGTCTTCAGAGGAACCACCAGGAAGCAGATGAAAGGATCAGGAGAAGCAAAGCAACTTGCTTCATTCAAGAAGTCAAGTCACTTGAGGAAAGAAAGTGAGAAGAAGAAGAAAGAGCAAGTTCAATCTCAAACACAAACATAAATGCAGCAAGGATGCATGAAAAGAGATGAAGAGAAGTTATGAGAAGTGAAGGCAAATCCACTTCTCAAGATAACTTACCACCTGAAAAGTTAGTGAAGGAGATGCAATGCAATGCAAAATGGGATGAGATGACATGATGAGAAAAAAAACCAGAAGCATTTACATGATGCTAATGATGCTATGAGGTTCTACAAATATGAGGCAGCACATGGAAATGATCATATAAGCATATGGATGCAAATGGAGCAAGGTAAGAACCATGAACATACATGAAAAGTTATGAGATGCATATGGCATACAACATGGCAAATACATGATGAAATGATCAAACATGCTTTCAATGTGTCTTATGATGTTAGATGAATCAAATGGAGGCATGGAATGTCATGGCAAGTCATGTTATGCAAGAGAATGCAAGATGGATGCATATGGAAGCCCAAATTAGGGTTTATGATCAAAGCATCAAACACAAACCAAAATCAGAAGCAAACAACATTATAAAAATTGAAAATGCACTCAAAGGACCCCTAATCCTATACTAACCCAATGCCCAAAGGAGAGGTTTCAACTCTTAACCAAAATCAAGTTATGATTTTCCTAAGTTTTCTAGGGTTTTAGGGTTCCTTAACAAGAAAATTACCAAACAAAATGGAAAATGAAAGATCAAATCATGGCCATTTAATCTCATAAACTACATGCTAAACACAATGCAATGCAAAAAGAACCAAGGTCCAACTCTTTAGGGTTAGGCAGAAATGATTTTTGGAAGTTTGGATCAAAATAATGCACAAAAATGATTTTAATTCAATGAAAAATTCTCAAAATGCATCAAGATCAAAAAAGAAATTTGGTTTGAGGGTTGGACAATGTTTCTAAATGTTTTTAAATGCTTCATGAATTTTTTGGTGATTTTTAAATACCTAAAAGTATTTTTAATTAATTAATTCTCATTAATTAATTAAAAAGAAACTTTTAAATATTTAAAAATACTTTTTAAATGCTAAAAACGAAAATAAAAATATTTTTGTGCTTCTAAAATTAATGAAACTCAGGATAAAAAATTTCATAATTTTTAAAGCATTTTTGCTATTTTTAATAAATTGTATAAAACAAATGAATTAATATGAAAATAAAATGAATTTTAAACTGAAAAAGGAAAAGTAATCAAATCCTAGGGTTCAGATTCAAACAAGCCTGCGCGCGAATTGACCTGGCGCCAAATCCTGCGGCCAAAATTCAAACTCAGCTAATCAATGCTTATGCCCTAATCCTGTCGTTAATTACCCTCAGGTGACCGGAACAGTGTTCCGGTCATCTTCTCCGTTCACCCCAAAACACCAACTCTCTCCACTCGCATCTAAAATGAAATCTAACTACACAGGAATGATCCCCACTCACTCACGAACCAAAACCCTCAATCAAAACAAATTTATCATTCCTGAAATGATTGAATCGAATCAAACAACATTTAGGGCAAAAAATTTCAGAAGCATGTTAAACTCTCATCTCTCCACCATTTTCAAAACTAATGACATCAGGATGATCAGGAGAACATATAGAATCTATTTAGAACTTAAAAAAGGATTTCTGGAAAAAATGTTCTTGAGCTACCTGAGTTTCGAAGCTTTCAGTTCACAGCTTTCTGGGTGCTTTCCTGCTTGCAATCAACTCCACTTGACCTCCTGAGAAGCTTTCAATGTTTGGAAAGAGTTTGTGATGGCTGGTTTTGAGGTTTGAACAAGTTCTGTTCAATGGAGGGCAGAAATCGTATTTGTGATTCTGGGGGTTTTAGGCTATGGTGATGGATGCTTTGTGATCAGAGGAACATGTTGAGTTGATCTATGAAGTGGGTTTGTGTGTTTGTGGCTTGTTTTCTGAGTTTCGAAGGTTTTTGCTCCAAGGGTGGAAAATGGGAATGTGATGCTATGGCTTGCTTCAGGATTTCTTGTTGTATGAAATGGCTGGCATTTTGTTTGTATAAATTAATCCCATTGGTTAGATGATGTGACTTGGCCTTTTGTGATAGGTGTGCTAGCTTTTGCAAAAAGTCCACTCTTGTGTAAGAGAAAGCATGGGCAGCTTCTAGCTTGGTACAAGGGGTGTGGGCTGCGCAGCAAGGTGAGGGGAAAGGCTAGGGTTGGTTCAACAGCCAAGGCAGCAAGTGGATGGAAGTGTGATGATGGCTTTGCAACTTGATCACTTTTGGTTCACATGGAAATGTCTTGCTTCACAAACCATGAAACATGAGAAATTCTTAGTCCATTCTGAACTTTAGGGTACATGTGATGTTTGTGTGATGGTTAGACATGAATTAGAAGTCACAAATGCCTTGGTACAAAGTGTTTGCAAGTTTTCCATTTGGTGCATATTTTGAAAATTAGTGATTTTTGCCAACTTTGACACACCATAACTTTTGATCCAAAATGAATTAGGTCATGTTCTTGTACTTTTTGAAAAGGGAAAGATCTAATATACAACCTTCATGACCAAAGTTTTTCCATTTGAAGCATTTTTGGATCAAAAAGTAAGGGTTGAAAAAGTTGCATAAAATGACATTTCATTAAAAGTCAACCATGCCCTAAAAAGTCAACTTTGCAAAAACTTGTAATTCTTGAATTTTGTGAACTTCAACCTTCTTCCCTGATCAAATAAAGATCAAATACACTCAAAATGATGAAGATCACCCCTTGGTTGGGTCATTGGGGGCCTCAGATGCCCTGATTTTGCACTGACTTGTCCAGAAAGTTAACTCTTGATCAGATGACTTCCCCATGGAATTTCTTCATGGAAATTGATATGCATACCCCCTATACCATATAGAGACCAATAGAAACAAGAATGACCAAAAAATTTGGAGTTATGGCCTCTGAAACCAAAACCCTAATTTTAGGTCATCTGTGCAGTCAAACTTGGCTCTGCCTCCATACCAATCCCAGTTCTTGTGATTATTTGGCATTCTTGACTTTGAGAAGATGTAATATGATACTTGAACACATATAGACCCCTTTGAAGTGATTGATGACCTTTGGAGTGGCTCAAGAAGCTCTTGGATTGCTCAGATCACAAACCCTAGATGCAGATGACTTAGAACCTATGCAGTGAATCAAAAATGTGATATGAGATGCTATGATTATGTTCATGCATATGAAATGATCACAAGCCATGGTGTGAATGGGTGAGGGCAAATTTGGGGTGTTTACAGCTGCCCCTATTCAAACATGAGTTAGCTGTGCAGGTTGTAAGCGACAGCTTAACAGGCAAACAAGATAACTTGTGGTTGAATACCAAAGATAGTCCAAAATTTGCACTCACAGAATGAAGAAGAAAAGGGATATAGATTGTAAAGGAAAATAAAGTATATTGTAACGTGTGGGTGACGGAGGACGACCGTCGAGCAGAGGACGACTGCTGGGTAAAGAGCAATGACGGGGACGGCCGACATGCTGGGAAAAGTGCGGAAAATAAAGCAATGACGGGGACGGCCGACATGCTGGGGATATGAGAATTATGATGGGGACGGCCATCAAGATAAAGCTGTAAAATTTCTAGGGGATTAATGAAACATGATGGGGACGGCCATCAAGTTCATAAAGTAAAGTAACCAACGATGGGGACGGCCATCGGGCTAAACTGATGAAGGACGATCATCAGGAAAACGAAAAAGGGACCACGACGGGGACGGCCATCGGGTTAAAGAATAAATGAAATAAACAGATGATGAGGTACGGTCATCAAAGGTGAAGGACGATCACCTAGCAGGGGACGACTGCTCTGTTGGGGATAAGATGAGGAACGGTCATCTAAGGTGGAGGACGACCACCTGGTAGGGTACGGCTGCCGAAAATATCGCGACATAGGACGAATGCCGGATAAAGGTCAACGATGGGGACGGCCATCGGATGAGCATGATGGAGGATGACCATCAAGAGGTGGAGGACGACCACCTAGCAGGGGACGGCTGCTCTCAAGGTTTATCATGACATAGGACGAATGTCAGATAACCAAAGATCAACAATGGGGACGGCCATTGGATAAAATGATGAAGGACGATCATCAAAAGGTGGAGGACGACCACCTAGCAGGGGACGGCTGCTAAATATATCACGACATAGGACGAATGTCGGATAAAAAGGTCAACGATGGGGACGGCCATCGGACGAGCATGATGAAGGACGATCATCAAGAGGTGGAGGACGACCACCTAGCAGGGTACGGCTGCTCTCAGGGTTTATCATGACGAATGTCAGATAAAAAGAAATTTGTTTTAGTGGGGAATAGTAAACACGGACGAGTGTTTACATCCAAGAAATAAAAGGTATAAGTGTTTGGTATGTTTGTGTATAGATTAAAGATGCGGACGAGCATCCTTAAGACTATGATACGGACGAGTATCAGGTAGAAACAAATACTGATACGTGCTCAGAGATGATGATACGGACGAGTATCGACTGGTTAACAGAGAACACGGACGAGTGTTGAATCCGAAGGGACTCTTCTGGGGAATGGTGGACACGGGCGAGTATCTATATTCAAGAAGACAAAAGTATTTGACAAAGTGTATGGATTAAAGATGTGGACGAGCATCCTCAAGACTATGATACGGACGAGTATCATGTAGAAACAAACACTTGACGCATGTTCTGAGATGATGGTATGGACGAGTACCAACTGGTTAACAAAGAACATGGACCAGCATTGAATCTGCGGGGATGTATAAGTGGTATATACAAGATACGGACGAGTATCTGTATAAGAGTGATTGGTATACAGATGAGTATTTAACTGCTGGGGAGAGCGACACGGACGAGTGTCAAAAGGAGAAGAGTGTAATATGGACAAGTATCTGGTATACAAAGTGTAGGTGACTGTGCTGGGGATATGACACGGACGGGTGCCAAAGGTTTGTATATATAAGTGCATGTGAATGCAAAGAGGACGTCTTTGGCTTTCTGCTGGGGTTATGGCACAGACGGGTGCCAAAAAGTATCTGTAATACGAGTATTATTGTTTGCACAGAGTGTTCAGGCGATTTTACTGGGGAGTGATGACACGGACGGGCGCCAAAGGGAGTATATATACTGGTGTTTGTGAATGTGAGGCAACTGATTTTGCTGGGGAATTTCCGCTGGGGATTTTGGGGGAAGTCTGTACATTGACGGATTGTCATTATTCACAAATGTTGATTCAAAATATGGCTTATGATTATGCTACATGCTTGATTTTTGCCGTAATGCTCCGTATCAAACGGAATGCTACGCTTTGTGGGTGAATATGATGCGAATGCTATGATTATGCAAAGGTACCAAGCCGGGATTCGGATCCCGTTGCTATGAAGATCTCTGGTTGATCTGATTGGAGTGAATATCCCAGCTGGGGATGAGATCATTGATAGATCTGATGAGATGATATCTGCCTGGGGGTTCAGGTCACTGATAGACCTATACTTGTACTGAGGGAACCCAGCTGGGGTTTGTAGGAGCCTTCTTCACTCTGTTGTGATCCTTCATGCGTTGCTCTTCTGGATAGAGGCTGAAACTCCGTGGGGAGATGGTTTCCTGACTTTTGCACTCGGCTGAGGATGAAATGGCAACTCGGCTGGGGAGAAAAGAGGAATCACTGAAAGACCTCCTTAGAAATTCTGTTGAGGTGGATTCTTGACTCAGCCGGGGATAGGGGCGCCTTCTGGTACTGCCCTGTTGGAGAAGTGAGGCCTGGCAACTCTGATGGGGAGAAGTAACAAGTGGCAACTCGGCTGGGGAGAAAACACTTTGAGTGTTAAGAATGAGTGTTGATTTGCCAGCTGGCTGGGATGAAGTTTGCATGCCCCAAGTTGCATTCTGGATACCTGCAATCCTGCAAAGATATAGAAACGCACAAAATAATCCCGAGGTACCCCTTACTGGATTCCGTCATAGGAGTTTAGACACTCTTGAGAGTAAGCATATTTCCTGCAAGCACGTTTTTGTTTTTGAAGACAAACATCTGTATTCTATGCGATCAGTTTCTTTTAGACATCAGACATTTTTTTGCAAATAAAATGTACAAGACGAGACGTGACTGAAAATCTGATTTTTATTAATTCATATGCCCTGAATTGGCGAGATACAGTCAAAGAAACAAATCCCCTGGAATGAGGAGATTGTTACAAATTGGGAAACAAAATGCTGGCAATGTTGATGACGCTTTGAGAAGCTTCCCTTTCTGCTATGACTCGTATGACTTTTGACGTTCTTCTCATCTTGCTTTCTGAAGAATGTTGATTCTGATTGAAACTTGATCCTTTCGAAGCTTACCAAGTTGTAAACGATACAGACGAATTCAGAATGCAGTTGTTCGCTTATTCCCTTATTTTGCATGGATCGCCCTTTCGGGTTTTCAATCCATCGGGATACCCATTTTTTGCCTGAGCTGTCCAATGCGGCTTTTCAATTCAGCGGGTGTACATTTTTGTTTATTTTCCCTTATTTTTGCCCGAGTCTTTTATTCTGTTTTTGACTCGCCGGGATGCCCTATTTTTGCCTGGACTTACATTCTGTTTTTATGTCCAGCGGGTCATTTTTATGCGAAGTATTTTTTAACTGCATCTGAATTCACAGGGGACGGGAAATCTTCACCATCCATGGTGCTGAGCATCAGTGCTCCACCAGAGAAAAATTTCTTTACCACAAACGGTCCTTCATAGTTTGGAGTCCACTTACCCCTGTGGTCTGTATGAGGAGGGAGGATTCTTTTCAGCACAAGGTCTCCTACTTGGTACTCTCGGTGTCTGACTTTCTGATCGAAGGCTTTCTTCATTCTCTTCTGATACAACTGCCCATGACAGATTGCAGCCAATCTTTTCTCTTCAATCAGACTCAGTTGTTCGTATCGGGACCTAACCCATTCTGCTTCGTTCAGCTTAACATCCATTAGTACCCGTAGAGAGGGTAATTCAACTTCAACAGGTAGGACTGCCTCCATACCATATACAAGTTGATACGGTGTTGCCCCAGTGGACGTCCTGATTGACGTGCGGTACCCATGCAAGGCAAATGGTAGCATTTCATGCCAGTCTTTGTATGTGACTACCATCTTCTGCACAATCTTCTTGATATTCTTATTAGCTGCCTCAACAGCGCCGTTCATCTTTGGCCTGTAAGGAGAAGAATTGTGGTGTTGGATCTTGAAGTCCCGGCATAGCTCTGCCATCATTTTGTTGTTTAAGTTGGAACCATTATCAGTAATGATTCGCTCGGGAACTCCATACCGACAGATGATATCTCTCTTCATAAATCGGGCTACCACTTGCCTTGTGACATTTGCATATGAGGCTGCTTCGACCCACTTAGTGAAATAATCAATGGCAACCAAGATGAATCTGTGACCATTCGAAGCAGTTGGTTCAATCTTGCCAATCATGTCAATGCCCCACATGGCAAAGGGCCACAGTGAAGACATTATGTTCAAAGGATTGGGAGGCACATGCACCTTATCTGCATAGATCTGGCATTTGTGACACTTTCTGGCATAAGCACAACAGTCCGCATCCATTGTGATCCAGTAATAGCCTGATCTTAGCAATTTCTTAGCCATGGCATGCCCTCCTGCATGGGTACCAAAAGATCCTTCGTGCACCTCGTGCATCAACAAATCTGCTTCCGTCTTGTCGACGCATCTGAGGAGTACCATATCAAAGTTTCTTTTATATAAAGACCCATCAGTGTTCAAGAAGAAACTACCAACAAGCCTTCTCAAAGTCTTCTTATCATTGGAAGATGCCCCAGGTGGGTATGTTTGATCCTCCAAGAAGCACTTAATGTCATAGAACCAAGGCTTATCGTCTTTAACAACTTCCGCTGTGAACACATATGCTGGTCTATCAAGTCTGGACACTGAAATCTGAGGTACAGAGTTAGCAGCTTGAACATTGATCATGGATGAAATGGTAGCAAGAGCATCTGCAAACTGATTCTCGTCCCGAGGGATATACTCAAGCTTGACCGTTGTGAAGAAAGTCAATAACCTTCTTGTATAATCCCTGTAAGGTATCAGATGATCTTGGTGGGTGTACCATTTGCCATTGGTTTGATTGATTACCAGAGCTGAATCTCCGAACACGGTCAATGTCTTGATCCTGAGGTCAATGGCTTCCTCAAGACCCATAATGCAAGCTTCGTATTCAGCCTCGTTGTTAGTGCAGTTGAAAGTGAGTTTTGCCGAGAAAGGCATGTGAACTCCCTTAGGTGTAATGAGTACTGCACCAACACCACGACCATTCATGTTAACAGCCCCGTCAAACATCATAGTCCATTCCTCTTCCGGGTCAGGCCCTTCAGTGTGAACAGGCTCTTCATGATCTTTGGTTTTAATGAACATGATGTCTTCATCAGGGAAGTCAAATCTCATAGGCTGGTAGTCATCAATAGGTTGCTCAGCAAGATATTCAGATAGTACACTGCCCTTGATGGCTTTCTGAGAAGTGTACTGGATGTCATATTCTGTAAGAATCATTTGCCATCTTGCAACCCGTCCGGTATGAGCTGGCTTCTCGAAAATGTACTTGACTGGGTCCATCTTGGATATCAACAAAGTAGTGTGGGTCAACATATACTGTCTCAGTCGGCGAGCAGCCCACGCTAAAGCACAACAAGTTTTCTCGAGCAGTGAATAACGTTGTTCACAGTCGGTAAACGTTTTGCTTAGGTAGTATATTGCATACTCTTTTCGACCAGACTCGTCATGCTGGCCCAGCACACACCCCATTGACTCTTCTAATACTGTCAAGTACATGATTAGAGGTCTTCCTTCGACTGGAGGCATGAGGATTGGAGGTTCTTGTAAGTACTCTTTGATCTTGTCAAAAGCTTTCTGGCAGTCTTCATTCCACCTGACCGTCTGTTCTTTCCTTAGTAGTTTGAACAAAGGTTCACAGGTGGCTGTAAGGTGAGATATGAACCTTGAGATGTAGTTCAATCTACCTAGAAACCCTCGAACTTCTCTTTCTGTCTTCGGTGCAGGCATTTCTTGAATAGCTTTGACTTTATCAGGGTCAACTTCAATCCCTTTCTCGCTTACAATAAAGCCCAGCAGCTTACCAGATCGTACCCCAAATGTGCACTTGTTGGGGTTCAATTTCAGTTGATACTTCCTCAGACGCTTGAACAGCTTCAGCAGATTTACCAGGTGATCTTCTTCAGTAAGGGACTTGGCAATCATGTCATCCACATAACACTCGATTTCCTTATGGATCATATCGTGGAATAATGTCACCATAGCCCGTTGATATGTTGCACCAACATTCTTCAATCCGAATGGCATCACCTTGTAACAGAACGTGCCCCAGGGTGTGATGAAGGTTGTCTTCTCCATATCTTCATGTGACATTTTGATCTGATTGTATCCTGAAAATCCATCCATGAAGGAAAATACCGAGAACTGAGCCGTATTATCAACCAATACATCAATGTGAGGTAATGGGAAATCGTCTTTCGGGCTGGCTCTGTTCAGATCCCGGTAATCAACACACATCCTCACTTTGTCGTCTTTCTTAGGCACAGGTACTATATTAGCAACCCACGGCGGATAGCTAGTCACAGCAAGGAAACCGGCATCCCACTGCTTTTGTACCTCTTCTTTGATCTTCATTGCCATATCTGGGCGAGTACGGCGCAGTTTCTGTTTGACCGGTGGGCATTCTTCTCTTAAAGGCAGCTTGTGCATAACAATGTCGGTGTCCAACCCTGGCATATCCTGATAGGACCAAGCAAACACATCTACATATTCTTGAAGCAGATCAATCAGTTGTCTCTTCACCGAGTCTTGTAAACCGGCCCCGATTTTAACCTCTTTCATATCTTCATCTGTACCAAGATTAATTGTCTCTACCTCCTCCTGATGAGGAGTGATAACCTTCTCCTCTTGTCTCAACAATCTGGCTAGCTCTTCAGGAAGCTCGTAATCTTCTTCAACCCCTTCATCAGCTTGATTGATTGGATTGTCAAAGTCATACGAAGTCATAGTCGTGCTGTTGTCGGTGCTGTCTGGAAGGCACTCTCTGCAAGGGTTCAGTTTGTTCATTTTAGTGATTCATTTTAATCTTTGCTTAGAAAAAGTGAAATAAAGTCGTCATTTTGAAAACATTGCCATTTATTTTTTTGTACAAAAAGAAAAATGGAAAAACAGTGAGCGGAAAAAGAGAAAGACTTGTTTGCAAAAAGATGTCTGATATTTCATTGATTAATCTTGTTGCACAAAAAGTACAGATGGCCCGATTACAAAATGAGTCTTGTCATCTTGGGCAAGATGCAAGACTTTGATGCATGCTATAAAAATACAGGAAATAATAATTACTCTGCATGAGTAACTCTTATAATTTCCTGGGAAGACCAGTTTGAGATACTGCTCCCCGGGATCCTTGGACGAATCCAGCTTTCCAGGTTGCGTTCTTCTTCCAACTCGTCTTCCAAGTTGTTGACAGCATCAGGGGTGAGCATCCCCCCACTAACAAAGTTGGGCTTCTTGGCAGCCTCTGTTTGATCTTCTTGAGTTGGTTTGTAACCCAACCCAAATCTATCTTCTTTCTTCTCCACAGGCAACAGCTTGCCCCAGCCTTGAGCGTTTCCTTCTTCCACCACCTTCCGGGCTTGTTGGTAGGATGTCATAGAGGTCCCAAGCACAGCAGAGGTTTCATTAACATTCAGGGCCTCAAACCCTTGGCTCATGGCCTCGTGGATCTCCCCATCCATCTCAATGTATTTATAAGTAGCCAGATGGCTAACAAAAATATCCTCCTCTCCACAAATTGTAACAACTTGACCTTCCCACTCAAATTTTAACTTCTGGTGAAGGGTAGACGTTACTGCGCCAGCGGCATGAATCCATGGTCTACCCAACAAACAGCTGTAGACAGGCTGAATGTCCATCACGTAGAAGGTCGTTTGGAAAGTTTGTGGGACAATCGTTACAGGCAATTCAATTTCCCCCAGAACTGATCTCTTAGAGCCGTCAAAGGCTCTCACTACCAAGTTACTGGGTCGCAATGCCAATCCTTCATATTCTAGCTTCACAAGGGCCTTTTTAGGTAAGACATTGAGGGATGACCCTGTATCTACCAGCACATGGGAAAGGACTGCACCTTTACATTCCATGGTGATGTGCAAGGCCTTGTTATGGTTGCGGCCTTCCGTAGTCAAATCAGTATTGGTGAACCCTAGCCCATTGCTAGCAGTAACATTTCCAACCACAGTTTCCAACTGATTGACGGTGATCTCTTCAGGCACGTAAGCTGCGTGCAAGACTTTGAGTAGTGCGTTCCGATGGGCTTCGGAGCACATAAGCAATGATAGGATAGAGATCTTGGAAGGCGTCTGGTGAAGCTGATCCACTATTTTGTAATCACTCTTTTTGATGATTCTCATGAACTCATCAACTTCTTGATCAAAGGGTGTTTTCAAAGTTTCCTTAAGAGCTTGATCTTCCTGCACCGGGCTCTTCCCTTTTGCCTTGGCAGCAGCTTCTGCTTCGGCAGTGGGTCTTTGAATTTGTGGAGCAAAGAGACGTCCGCTTCGAGTGAAGCCTCCGCTCCCCCCCACATTGTCTATTTGTGGTACAGGTGTTGATGGTTCAAGAGTGATTTTCTGTCCTTTGCAGTATACGTCAGAGCCGTAATGCCAAGGGATGGCCTTACTGCTTTCATAAGGCTCTGGTAAGGGTAGCACTTTCTGAGTTGTAGGAGGAGTTGTTTTCAGGATCATAATAAATTGTGACAGTTGAGACATCTTCATGGTTTGCTGCTGATGTTGTAGGAGACATTGTCGGAAGGATGGGTGTTGTTGTAGGAGATTCAAAATGAAGTGGTGCTGAAGTTGTAGTAGGAACGTTCGTTGATATCTGGTCAGTTGAAATGGCAGATGGAACACTTGTTGATGAAGCTGAAGAGTTATCTGGAACAATGGTTGTTGCAGTTGTAGGAGGTTCTGGAACTGTTGTTAATGAGATTGCTGGATTGGTAGGAATTGACGTTGTAATCTGAAGCAGGCCACTCTGGATGAGGCCATCTATGCCATCCCTCAAATTATTGCAACCATTCACTGAAATGTTGCAGTAAGCACACCCTAGCTCACATCCTGGGAACATTTGACATTCGAGGAGCTGAGCTTTGATCTCTACCAATGGAGTCCGAATCTGACCCACACTGGTTATCAAATAAGACGGCTTGTCTTCTTCAATAGCATTGATTCGGGGACCACCATGGTGTGGCATAGGGTTCTTGTTGACATTTGGTGGTGGTGCAAAGTTTAAAGCCTTGGAATCCACTAGATCCTGCACTTTCATGTGCAAAGCTCTGCATTGTTCCGTACTATGACCAGGTGCATTTGAGTGAAAGGCACATCTAGCGCCGGCATCGTAGTTTCTGGGCAGACTGTTAGGATCCGGAGGTGCCAACGTCCTTAGCTCAACTAGGTTGAGTTTCAAGAGTTGTGGCAGTAATGTGGCATAGGGCATAGGGATCGGATCGATCACCCTATTGGCCTGAGAGGGCCTCTGTTGGAATGGTCTCTGCTGATTATTGTTGTTGGTGTTGCTGTTGTTGTAATTTCTTGGAGGATACTGAGTTTGTTGCTGGTACTGAGGTTGTTTCTGATAACTTTGTTGCGGTGGTTGATAAACTGGTTGTGGATGAGCTGGAGCGGGAATGGTGACTGCTGCTACAGACCTATGAACATATTGGGGCCTGCCCCTGTTGGTGTGGATAGCATTGGTCTCACCAATTCTTCTTGGGCCTGCAAAAGGCTTTCTTGCATTACTGGATGAGCTTGCACCGTTGTCCGAGATCTTACCCATCTTCAATAGGCTTTCAATTCTCTCCCCGGCTATGACTACATCTGCAAAGCTGGTAGATGAGAAGGCAGCTAGCCTATCAATGTAAGTCCCCTGGAGGGTGTTCATGAACATATCAGCCATCTCCCTCTCTGACATAGGTGGCTGGACAGCGGCAGCAAGCTGCCTCCATCTTTGGGCATACTCTCGGAAACTTTCTCTAGACGACTGTGACATTCCCATTAGGAGGGTCCTGTTAGGGGCCATATTCAGGTTGTACTGATACTGTCTGATAAAGGCCTCTGCCAGGTCCTTCCAGCACCTAATAGTTGCTCTTGTCAGATGGGAATACCATTCCCTTGATGCTCTAGTTAAGCTATCTTCGAAATAAAACATCCATAACTTCTCGTCCATGGTATAGGCCTTCAGCCTCCCCAGGAAAGATTGTAGATGGGTCCGGGGACAGGTAGTCCCATTATACTTCTCAAAGCATGGTGGTTTAAATTTGTGGGGGATCCTGACCCCGTCTACCAAGCCCATATCCATAACATCAAAACCCAAAGAGTTTTGAGACTCTAAGGATCTTAATTTCTCAGCTATCTCATCCAGCCTTCTGTCATAGGCCTCCTCCCCAGCTCCCATCACTGTGAACTGATCTTCCTGGGGGTCTTCTTGCAGTACCCTCCCTGCTGTGGCAGTCCCTTGTATATTGACAGGGATGTTGATCTCTGGATGCTGGTGGGGTCCAAAGACTGGGGGATTGACATGAGGTTGGACTCTTTCATTGTTGCTTGTCCCAGCAGTCCCTGGCTGATGATCTTCCTGGTTTCTCCCTTCTACCAGTGCTCTGAGCCTCTCCTGGCTTTGAGCCATGTTGTTCATTACCTCCATAAACTGTGTCATTTGAGTCCTCATTTCCAACCTCTCGTTGGTCATTTGGTTTCTGACCTCTGTAAGGTCCTGCTGCATCTGATCCATCTGTATGCCCGGAAGGTTGCTGCGGGTGGGGTATCTGTGTGGACGGTTGAGTGGAAACCCTCGACGTCGAGCAATAATTCCTGAGATCACAACAGAGTTAGTAACAATAAAACAAAACCTACAAAACAAAACAAAGGGTTAGTATGCAATGCAGTGTGTCTATTTGTTTCCAAGGTATCCGGCTTGGTACTTGGTTTTGACCTTTCCAGACCCCTTGAAGAAGATGCTTGTGATGTTGCTTGAAGAATTCAGATGAAACAAACCAACACATATATTACAAAAAGGTAAATGATACAATATTTGTTTCTTTTACAATACAAGCCCTCTGAGGGGTCAAAAATACAACATAAAGAAAAATACATAAAATGAAATCAACAACAAGCAAAAGGTCAAACACCAAGGCCAAATTCATCCTCCTGAACCTCCTTGAGAAGTGCTTCAGTCACAGGATCAGCTGGACGCTCCGTAAGATTCCTGATAAGGAGATTCCTTGTGGCAATAGCTGCAGTTAGCCTCTTGTGCTGACTTTGGTCCTTTGACCTCTTCACTCCAGCTCTAATCTTCAGCTCTGAGATCTCCCTCTGGGCTGCTGCCAGGGCTTCCTGTTGCTCTTTTGCACTAGCTTCCATCTGCTCCATCTTATCCTGAGTCCTTTTGTCCTCCTGAGTACGGGCTTCGGTGATCCTGACCCACCTAGCCTGACTCTCCTTCAGATACAAATCAGTCCTGGCCTTCTGGAACTGAGCTTCCTTGCAGGCATTCTTCAAGATCTGTTCTCCAGCCCTAGACTTCTTAATGTAATCCTCAGACTTCTCAATTCTAGCCAAATGCTCCAATTTCAACTTTTCCAGCCTTTCAATATCCGACCTACCATCACTCCTCTCCCAAAGGGTCTTCTGTAGAGCTTGAGTCAGCTTCTCGTTTCTTTCCTTCAATTTCTCAAACTCCTCTAAGCTGACAGTTGCTGGAGGTGGTGCTGATGAAGGTCCAGGCATATCTTCAATAGTGAAAGGCATTCCAGATATCTGAGCCCTGGCATGTGACCACTCATAGTACTGGGCAGAGGCTACATTATTGCATCTTCCAAGAATGGTTACCCCCTTAGTCTGCACATTGTCCCAGGCCCAGGATGCCTGCCTGACACTAGTCAGATTAGGCTTGATTTCAACATAAAGGGTCTCAGTCAGATCCTGTGCTCTAGGAGGATGGACTAATGCATAGCCCAGTTGTCTTTTGAAAAGCAGAGGGTTGTAATTGATGCAACCCTTCACTCCAATTAGAGGCACATTGGGAAATTGCCCACAGCTTGTAATGATGTCTCTGCCTTTGGTACTCTGAGTACACCATCTGATATCATCTGAGGTTAGAGCAACAAGCCTTCTAGCCCAGTTCTTCTGCTGGTGAGGGTTTAGGAATGCATCAGTCTTTGGCAAATGCTTGAGCAGCCAAGTATGGAACAAAGGTGCACAGCATCTCACTAATCTCCCCCTTTGCTTTTCATTCCTTTGATGAACTGAGTAATAAAGGTCTCCCAGTAAGGTAGGCACTGGGTTTCTCAGGATGAAAAGATGGACTGCATTCTTGCTAACAAACCTAGGCTCATCTGCAAAAAGTATGACCCCATATATGCTAAGGGCCAACAGAGCACAAACTGCCTTCCATTCTCCTAGGGAGGCCTTCAAACTAGCCTGAGAGGTCAAGAAATCCAGATGGAAACCAGAGATTCCAGCTTTAGATGTCAAATTCTGCCCAATCAGAACTGGTTCCAGATGTAATGCTCTGGCTATCTCCTCATTACTTGGGAAAGCCATCTCAGGGTTGAAAGGGATTCCTCCCCTGATGGGCACACCAACCAGTGATGAGTACTCCTCCAGCAAGGGCCCCAACTGAAAATTCTGAAATGTGAAGCACCTCATAGGGGGATCATAGAACTGCAGGCAGGTATGTATCAAGCTCCTCTGTGAAGGGTCCAAATCCAATACCACATCAAGAATTCCTCCATAATGTTCTCTGAAATATGGTATATGGTCTGGAGTAATCAGGGTCTGAATCCTCCTGATGCTAGCTAGCTCAGGCTCAAAGAAGTGATAGGAGATGTTACTTTTCTTAGGTGCCATGTTGCTGAAGAATGGGTGCTGATGATGATGACTGAGGACAACACTGAAGATGGGCCACTGATAGGCTGAGACTGAGGATGCAAGTGACTGAAGCAGGTGACTGATAGCTGAAGCAAGTGCTGATGAAGATAGGTCTAAGCTGATGATGGGGTCAAAACCAAGCCAAAATGATAGGATGGATACCCTGAAAAACAAATAAACACATGTTAAAATGATGCAATGAGGATGTATGCAAATGATATGCAAGGGTTTGTGACTGAGCTGGATCTGATTAACTGCTCTGATATAAGTCCATGTGTGTTCAAGAAATCCAGATGGAGGTTCATAAGTCCAGTAACCAAGGTGGGGGACTCAAATAAAGAGTCACATATCCAGGGTTAAAAATCACAAGAACTGTTCCAAAATGGAGTACTCTTAATCAAAACAAAGTAACAAGGTATGTTGAGGTCAAGGGTACCTGCAAACCTGTAAACAGCCTAACCCCCCTCACAGGTGATGTTCTAAAACAAGGATCCTCAGACTTGGATCAGTTATGAGAAGTGTAAACACTTCTAACCCGGAGGTACAATGTTTACAATAACCATAAAAGATCCTCCTCTAATTCACCTCAGTTTCTGAAGGTCAATACTAAAGGTCATCCAGACTTAGCAGGCTTCCCAGATAGCCCTAGTATTGCAGGAAATCTGCAACACAGAGTTCTCAAGAAGAAACCCATATCTGAACCGTGTTTCATATTCCCGCACCAGACCGAGATGGAATGGGAAAGAATATGAACCACTCTAGCCTAGGTGTCACTCAGGTCCCAGGTCTAGGACCTCAACTCTCAATGAATCACCCACCCACCAAAGCAAAACCAGATCCAGCATGACAGTATGATATATGTAAAGCTATAAATAAAGCAAATAAACAACTGTACATAAAGCAATAAAAATAAAACAAATATACAAACACAAGTAGCACATAACACCCCAGTAAACACAAATCAAACAAGCGCTAGGAGGAACCCACAAAAAGAACCAGAAGCCCTGGTTGCAGTATAAGGGTCCCCAGCAGAGTCGCCAAGCTGTCGCTCCCGATAGATGGGACTGGCCCAAATAAAGGTACATATGCGAACGGTCGGCGAGAGGGACAATGAGAACACACAGCAGTGAACTCACTGGAGATGAATAGAGTCGCCAGCTAGGCATTTTTATCCCGGAGGAAAGGTAATGCTGCATAAACCTAGAAAAAGATGGATAAGACGGTTGCGAACCAGAGAGACTGAGAAAGGGGGTTGGTTACAACCTGGGAAGTTATTAGCACCCAGATTGTCCGTCGTACTCGACGGGATCCACGCTTAAAAGATTTGTGTTTTAAAGGGGTAGTGTCAGTGCAATCTGTGTATAAAAGAGCTGGAAAAGGATGTACAGGTGTCAGTGTAAAAGAAGTGTAAAGTGTAATATATACAGTGTCAGTGCAGGAACAGGAATGAGATGCTCAAGATCATGAGGCTAAAAGAATAAAGCTGGAAAGAGGGGGAATATACAGAGACTTTTGTTCGATAACTGTTAAGTTATGCCTACGTATCCTCTCGTGCAATGAGGAAGTCAGAACACCGTAGTTCGACCCAAAGGGACTGAAAGATGAATTGACTTGTGAACTGCTTACTTGTCTATGCTCAAGTGTATGACCTGTCTGGCTCAGGTGCAAACTGTCTTGCATTAGACGGAAGAAGCAAGTTCTCGGTTGTGAGTGAATGAGATGAGAAAAGAATCCCGGAGGAGACGATTATTGTTTGTTTTTGAGTTTTCAGTCTTTTATTGCTTTTGAAAGTTTGTCATAAGAAAATGAGCTTAAGCCTAAACCAATGGTTAGTAAACTCATCACATCTTCCCTCTGATTAGGGGTAATGAGAATACCTTAAGTGTGAAGTCAGCTTCTCACACTTAAACACCTTGATGTAGGATTAAGATCATTAACCTACTTGTGATTATTTAGATGTTTTTGGTGTTTTTGTTTAGTGTTAAGTAATGAGATTAAGCCATAATCAGGGATTAAACAGACTCATTACACCATCCTAATAGAAGGATAATAGATGAGGGTGTTTAAGCTGAGGAAAGCTCCTCAACTTAATCCATGATTAGGGGTTAATTTCATGACAAAACAAAGCCTTTGATTAAGTGGATTTTATTTAATGATATGATGATGAAGTGATTTTTAGGGTTTGTAAGACAACTTGAGGGGGACTTGTCCATTAACACTAGGGTTAGTCCTTCTTAACCAATTAAGGAAGAATTAGAACCCTAATGCAAGGCCCAAGTTACAAGTTTGATGTCTTGATGATTATTAGATGGATTGATTAAGGGATTTAAACACATTAAGGGTTTAACACTTAGGATTAAAGTTATACACTCCATCCTAATAGAAGGATGCAGGCATAAGCTTAATCACAAAGCCTTAAAACCTTTAGGGTTTAGTCCCTGATTATGAGGTGAGAAGAGAAGACTCAAAAGAGACATAAAGGTAAAAACTAAGGGGGGTGACTAATCAAAACCCTAATCATTGTCATGCTTGGTTGTTCCTAAGGTTTGTGAGGTTTTAAGAAAGAAGTCTTCAGAGGAACCACCAGGAAGCAGATGAAAGGATCAGGAGAAGCAAAGCAACTTGCTTCATTCAAGAAGTCAAGTCACTTGAGGAAAGAAAGTGAGAAGAAGAAGAAAGAGCAAGTTCAATCTCAAACACAAACATAAATGCAGCAAGGATGCATGAAAAGAGATGAAGAGAAGTTATGAGAAGTGAAGGCAAATCCACTTCTCAAGATAACTTACCACCTGAAAAGTTAGTGAAGGAGATGCAATGCAATGCAAAATGGGATGAGATGACATGATGAGAAAAAAAACCAGAAGCATTTACATGATGCTAATGATGCTATGAGGTTCTACAAATATGAGGCAGCACATGGAAATGATCATATAAGCATATGGATGCAAATGGAGCAAGGTAAGAACCATGAACATACATGAAAAGTTATGAGATGCATATGGCATACAACATGGCAAATACATGATGCAATGATCAAACATGCTTTCAATGTGTCTTATGATGTTAGATGAATCAAATGGAGGCATGGAATGTCATGGCAAGTCATGTTATGCAAGAGAATGCAAGATGGATGCATATGGAAGCCCAAATTAGGGTTTATGATCAAAGCATCAAACACAAACCAAAATCAGAAGCAAACAACATTATAAAAATTGAAAATGCACTCAAAGGACCCCTAATCCTATACTAACCCAATGCCCAAAGGAGAGGTTTCAACTCTTAACCAAAATCAAGTTATGATTTTCCTAAGTTTTCTAGGGTTTTAGGGTTCCTTAACAAGAAAATTACCAAACAAAATGGAAAATGAAAGATCAAATCATGGCCATTTAATCTCATAAACTACATGCTAAACACAATGCAATGCAAAAAGAACCAAGGTCCAACTCTTTAGGGTTAGGCAGAAATGATTTTTGGAAGTTTGGATCAAAATAATGCACAAAAATGATTATAATTCAATGAAAAATTCTCAAAATGCATCAAGATCAAAAAAGAAATTTGGTTTGAGGGTTGGACAATGTTTCTAAATGTTTTTAAATGCTTCATGAATTTTTTGGTGATTTTTAAATACCTAAAAGTATTTTTAATTAATTAATTCTCATTAATTAATTAAAAAGAAACTTTTAAATATTTAAAAATACTTTTTAAATGCTAAAAACGAAAATAAAAATATTTTTGTGCTTCTAAAATTAATGAAACTCAGGATAAAAAATTTCATAATTTTTAAAGCATTTTTGCTATTTTTAATAAATTGTATAAAACAATTGAATTAATATGAAAATAAAATGAATTTTAAACTGAAAAAGGAAAAGTAATCAAATCCTAGGGTTCAGATTCAAACAAGCCTGCGCGCGAATTGACCTGGCGCCAAATCCTGCGGCCAAAATTCAAACTCAGCTAATCAATGCTTATGCCCTAATCCTGCCGTTAATTACCCTCAGGTGACCGGAACAGTGTTCCGGTCATCTTCTCCGTTCACCCCAAAACACCAACTCTCTCCACTCGCATCTAAAATGAAATCTAACTACACAGGAATGATCCCCACTCACTCACGAACCAAAACCCTCAATCAAAACAAATTTATCATTCCTGAAATGATTGAATCGAATCAAACAACATTTAGGGCAAAAAATTTCAGAAGCATGTTAAACTCTCATCTCTCCACCATTTTCAAAACTAATGACATCAGGATGATCAGGAGAACATATAGAATCTATTTAGAACTTAAAAAAGGATTTCTGGAAAAAATGTTCTTGAGCTACCTGAGTTTCGAAGCTTTCAGTTCACAGCTTTCTGGGTGCTTTCCTGCTTGCAATCAACTCCACTTGACCTCCTGAGAAGCTTTCAATGTTTGGAAAGAGTTTGTGATGGCTGGTTTTGAGGTTTGAACAAGTTCTGTTCAATGGAGGGCAGAAATCGTATTTGTGATTCTGGGGGTTTTAGGCTATGGTGATGGATGCTTTGTGATCAGAGGAACATGTTGAGTTGATCTATGAAGTGGGTTTGTGTGTTTGTGGCTTGTTTTCTGAGTTTCGAAGGTTTTTGCTCCAAGGGTGGAAAATGGGAATGTGATGTTATGGCTTGCTTCAGGCTTGCTTGTTGTATGAAATGGCTGGCATTTTGTTTGTATAAATTAATCCCATTGGTCAGATGATGTGACTTGGCCTTTTGTGATAGGTGTGCTAGCTTTTGCAAAAAGTCCACTCTTGTGTAAGAGAAAGCATGGGCAGCTTCTAGCTTGGTACAAGGGGTGTGGGCTGCGCAGCAAGGTGAGGGGAAAGGCTAGGGTTGGTTCAGCAGCCAAGGCAGCAAGTGGATGGAAGTGTGATGATGGCTTTGCAACTTGATCACTTTTGATTCACATGGAAATGTCTTGCTTCACAAACCATGAAACATGAGAAATTCTTAGTCCATTCTGAACTTTAGGGTACATGTGATGTTTGTGTGATGGTTAGACATGAATTAGAAGTCACAAATGCCTTGGTACAAAGTTTTTGCAAGTTTTCCATTTGGTGCATATTTTGAAAATTAGTGATTTTTGCCAACTTTGACACACCATAACTTTTGATCCAAAATGAATTAGGTCATGTTCTTGTACTTTTTGAAAAGGGAAAGATCTAATCTACAACTTTCATGACCAAAGTTTTTCCATTTGAAGCATTTTTGGATCAAAAAGTAAGGGTTGAAAAAGTTGCATAAAATGACATTTCATTAAAAGTCAACCATGCCCTAAAAAGTCAACTTTGCAAAAACTTGTAATTCTTGAATTTTGTGAACTTCAACCTTCTTCCCTGATCAAATAAAGATCAAATACACTCAAAATGATGAAGATCACCCCTTGGTTGGGTCATTGGGGGCCTCAGATGCCCTGATTTTGCACTGACTTGTCCAGAAAGTCAACTCTTGATCAGATGACTTCCCCATGGAATTTCTTCATGGAAATTGATATGCATACCCCCTATACCATATAGAGACCAATAGAAACAAGAATGACCAAAAAATTTGGAGTTATGGCCTCTAAAACCAAAACCCTAATTTTAGGTCATCTGTGCAGTCAAACCTGGCTCTGCCTCCATACCAATCCCAGTTCTTGTGATTCTTTGGCATTCTTGACTTTGAGAAGATGTAATATGATACTTGAACACATATAGACCCCTTTGAAGTGATTGATGACCTTTGGAGTGGCTCAAGAAGCTCTTGGATTGCTCAGATCACAAACCCTAGATGCAGATGACTTAGAACCTATGCAGTGAATCAAAAATGTGATATGAGATGCTATGATTATGTTCATGCATATGAAATGATCACAAGCCATGGTGTGAATGGGTGAGGGCAAATTTGGGGTGTTTACACTTGGAAATGAAAAAAGTGGGCCTGTTGTACTTAAACAGGGCTTGGAAATGAAAAAGGGGTCTGTTGTACTAAACTAGGGCTTGGAATGAAAAAGGGGCCTGTTGTACTTAAACAGTGTTTAGAAATGAAAAAGGGGCTTTTTGTACATAAATAGGGCTTGGAAATGAAAAAAGGGGGTCTGTTGTACTCAAACAGGGCTTGGAAATGAAAAAGGGAGATGTTATACTTTAACAGGGCTTGGAAAGAAAAGGAGTCTGTTGTACTTAAACAGATCTTGGAATGAAAGGGGTCTATATTCTTTCATTTCCAAGCCCTGTTTAAGTACAACAGGGCTTGGAAATGAAAGAAAGGTTTGTTGTACTTAAACAGGGCTTGAAATGAAAAAGGGGCCTGTTGTACTTAAACATGGCTTGGAAATGAAAAACAGACCTGTTGTACTTAAACAGAGCTTGGAATGAAAAAGGGGCCTATTGTACATAAACAGGACTTGGAAATGAAAAAGGGGTCTGTTGTACTTAAACAAGCTTTAAAATGAAAAAGGGGGGCCTGTTGTACTTAAACAGGGCTTGTAAATGAAAAAGGGGCATGTTGTACTTAACTAGGGCTTGGAATGAAAAAGGGGCATGTTGTACATAAACATGGCTTGGAAATGAAAAAGGGGTCTGTTGTACTTAAATAGGGTTTAGAAATGAAAAATGGGCTTGTTGTACTTAAATAGGGCTTGGAAATGAAAAAAGGGGGTCTGTTGTACTTAAACAGGGCTTGGAAATGAAAAAGGGGCATGTTGTACTTAAATAGGGCTTGGAAAGAAAAGGGGTCTGTTGTACTTAAACAGAGCTTGGAATGAAAGACGGGCCTGTTATACTTAAACAAGGTTTGGAAATGAAAAAGGGGTCTGTTGTACTTAAATAGGGGTTGGAAATGAAAAAATGGGGTCTATTGTACTTAAACAGGGCTTGGAAATGAAAAAGGGGCCTATTGTACTTAAACAGGACTTGGAATGAAAAAGGGGCATGTTGTACTTAAACAGGGCTTGGAAATGAAAAAGGGGTTTGTTGTACTTACACAGGTCTTGGAAATGAAAAAAAATGGGCCTTTCGTACTTAAACAGGGCTTGGAATGAAAAAGGGACATGTTGTACTTAAACTGGGCTTGGAATGAAAAATGAACCTGTTGTACTTAAATAGTCTTTGGAAATGAAAAAGAGGTCTGTTGTACTTATACAGGGATTGGAAATGAAAAAAGGGGGCATGTTGTACTTAAACAAGGCTTGGAAATGTAAAAAGGGGGCCTGTTGTACTTAAACATGGCTTGGAAATAAAAAAAAAGGTTTGTTGTACTTAAATAGGGCTTGAAAATGAAAAAGGGGTCTTTTGTACTTAAACAGGGCTTGGAAATGAAAAAAGGAGGCCTGTTGTACTTAAACAGGGCTTGGAAATGAAAAAGGGGCATGTTTTACTTAAATAGGGCTTGGAATGGAAAAGAGGTCTGTTGTAGTTAAACTGAACTTGGAAATGAAAAAGGGGCCTGTTGTACTTAAATAGGGCTTGGAATGAAAAAGGGGCATGTTGTACTTAAATAGGGCTTGGAATGAAAAATGGACTTATTGTACTTAAATAGTGTTTGGAAATGAAAAAGAGGTCTGTTGTACTTATACAGGGATTGGAAATGAAAAAAGGGGGCTTGTTGTACTTAAACAAGACTTGGAAATGTAAAAAGGGGGCCTGTTGTACTTAAACAGGGCTTGGAAATGAAAGAAAGGTTTGTTGTACTTAAACAGGGCTTGAAATGAAAAAGGGGCCTGTTGTACTTAAACATGGCTTGGAAATGAAAAACAGACCTGTTGTACTTAAACAGAGCTTGGAATGAAAAACGGGCCTATTGTACATAAACAGGACTTGGAAATGAAAAAGGGGTCTGTTGTACTTAAACAAGCTTGAAAATGAAAAAGGGGGGCCTGTTGTACTTAAACAGGGCTTGTAAATGAAAAAGGGGCATGTTGTACTTAACTAGGGCTTGGAATGAAAAAGGGGCATGTTGTACATAAACAGGGCTTGGAAATGAAAAAGGGGTCTGTTGTACTTAAATAGGGTTTAGAAATGAAAAATGGGCTTGTTGTACTTAAATAGGGCTTGGAAATGAAAAAAGGGGGTCTGTTGTACTTAAACAGGGCTTGGAAATGAAAAAGGGGCATGTTGTACTTAAATAGGGCTTGGAAAGAAAAGGGGTCTGTTGTACTTAAACAGAGCTTGGAATGAAAGAGGGGCCTGTTATACTTAAACAAGGTTTGGAAATGAAAAAGGGGTCTGTTGTACTTAAATAGGGGTTGGAAATGAAAAAATGGGGTCTATTGTACTTAAACAGGGCTTGGAAATGAAAAAGGGGCCTATTGTACTTAAACAGGACTTGGAATGAAAAAGGGGCATCTTGTACTTAAACAGGGCTTGGAAATGAAAAAGGGGTTTTTTGTACTTACACAGGTCTTGGAATGAAAAAAAATGGGCCTTTCGTACTTAAACAGGGCTTGGAATGAAAAAGGGACATGTTGTACTTAAACTGGGCTTGGAATGAAAAATGAACCTGTTGTACTTAAATAGTCTTTGGAAATGAAAAAGAGGTCTGTTGTACTTATACAGGGATTGGAAATGAAAAAAGGGGGCATGTTGTACTTAAACAAGGCTTGGAAATGTAAAAAGGGGGCCTGTTGTACTTAAACAGGGCTTGGAAATAAAAAAAAAGGTTTGTTGTACTTAAATAGGGCTTGAAAATGAAAAAGGGGTCTGTTGTACTTAAACAGGGCTTGGAAATGAAAAAAGGAGGCCTGTTGTACTTAAACAGGGCTTGGAAATGAAAAAGGGGCCTGTTTTACTTAAATAGGGCTTGGAATGGAAAAGGGGTCTGTTGTAGTTAAACTGAACTTGGAAATGAAAAAGGGGCCTGTTGTACTTAAACAGGGCTTGGAATGAAAAAGGGGCATGTTGTACTTAAATAGGGCTTGGAATGAAAAATGGACTTATTGTACTTAAATAGTGTTTGGAAATGAAAAAGAGGTCTGTTGTACTTAAACAGGGATTGTAAATGAAAAAAGGGGGCCTGTTGTACTTAAACCGGGCTTGGAAATGAAAAAGGGGTCTCTTGTACTTAAACAGGGCTTGGAAAAGAAAAAAGGGCTTGTTGTACTTAAACAGGGCTTGGAATGAAAAAGGGGCCAGTTGTATTTAAACTTGGCTTGGAAATGAAAACCGGGCCTGTTGTACTTAAAAAGAGCTTGGAATGAAAAAGGGGCGTATTGTACTTAAACAATCCTTGGAAATGAAAAAGGGGTCTGTTGTACTTAAATAGGGCTTGGAAATGAAAAAATGGGACCTGTTCTACTTAAGCAGGGCTTGGAAATGAAAAAGGGTTCTGTTGTACTTAAACAAGTTTGGAAATGAAAAAAGGGGGCCTGTTGTACTTAAACAGGGCTTGGAAATGAAAAAGGGGTCTGTTATACTTAAATAGGGATGGGAATGAAAAAGGGGCCTGTTGTAGTTAAACCGAACTTGGAAATAAAAAAGGGGTCTGTTGTACTTAAACAGGGCTTGGAATGAAAAAGGGGCATGTTGTACTTAAATAGGGCTTGGAATGATAAATGGACCTGTCGTACTTAAATAGTGTTTGGAAATGAAAAAGAGGTATGTTGTACTTATACAGGGATTGGAAATGAAAAAAGGGGGCATGTTGTACTTAAACAAGGCTTGGAAATGTAAAAAGGGGGACTGTTGTACTTAAACAGGGCTTGGAAATGAAAAAAAGGTGTGTTGTACTTAAACAGGGCTTGAAATGAAAAAGGGGCCTGTTGTACTTAAACATGGCTTGGAAATGAAAAAAGAACTGTCGTACTTAAACAGAGCTTGGAATGAAAAAGGGGCCTATTGTACTTAAACAGGGCTTGGAAATGAAAAAGGGGGTCTGTTGTACTTAAACAGGGCTTGGAAATGAAAAAAGGAGGCCTGTTGTACTTAAACAGGGCTTGGAAATGAAAAAGGGGTCTGTTGTACTTAAACAAGCTTGGAAATTAAAAATGGAGGCCTGTTGTACTTAAACAATGCTTGGAAAAGAAAAAGGGGCCTGTTGTACTTAACTAGGGCTTGGAATGAAAAAGGGGCCTGTTGTACTTAAATAGGGCTTGGAAATGAAAAAGGGGTTTGTTGTACTTAAACAGGGTTTAGAAATTAAAAAAGGGCTTGTTGTACTTAAATAGGGCTTGGAAATGAAAAAAGGGGGTCTGTTGTACATAAACAGGGTTTGGAAATGAAAAAGGGGCATGTTGTACTTAAATAGGGCTTGGAAAGAAAAAGGGCTTGTTGTACTTAAATAGAGCTTGGAATGAAAGAGGGGCCTGTTATACTTAAAACAGGTTTGGAAATGAAAAAGGGGTCTGTTGTACTTAAATAGGGCTTGGAAATGAAAAAATGGGGCCTATTGTACTTAAACAGGGCTTGGAAATGAAAAAGGGACCTGTTGTACTTAAACATGGCTTGGAAATGAAAAGGGGGCATGTTGTACTTAAATAGGGCTTGGAATGAAAAAGGGGCCTGTTGTAGTTAAACCGAACTTGGAAATGAAAAAGTGGCCTGTTGTACTTAAACAGGGTTTGGAATGAAAAAGGGGCATGTTGTACTTAAACAGGGCTTGGAATGAAAAATGGACCTGTTGTACTTAAATAGTGTTTGGAAATGAAAAAGAAGTTTGTTGTACTTAAATAGGAATTGGAAATGAAAAAAGGGGGCCTGTTGTACTTAAACAGAGCTTGGAAATGAAAAAGGGGTCTGTTGTACTTAAACAAGGCTTGGAAATGAAAAAAAGGGCTTGTTGTACTTAAACAGAGCTTGGATTGAAAAAGGGGCCTGTTGTACTTAAACATGTCTTGGAAATGAAAAACGGGTCTGTTGTACTTAAATAGAGCTTGAAAGAAAAAGGGGCCTATTGTACTTAAACAATGCTTCGAAATGAAAAAGGGGTCTGTTGTACTTAAAAGGGGCTTGGAAATTAAAAAAGGGGACCTGTTGTACTTAAACAGGGCTTGGAAATGAAAAAGGGGTCTGTTGTACTTAAACAAGCTTGGAAATGAAAAAAGGGGGCCTGTTGTACTTAAACAGGACTTGGAAATGAAAAAGGGGCCTGTTGTACTTAACTAGTGCTTGGAATGAAAAATGGGCCTAATGTACTTAAACAGGGCTTGGAAATGAAAAAAGGGTCTGTTGTACTTAAACAGGGTTTAGAAATGAAAAAGGGGTTTGTTGTACTTAAATAGGGCTTGGAAATGAAAAAAGGGGGTCTGTTGTACTTAAACAGGGCTTGGAAATGAAAAAGGGGCATGTTGTACTTAAACAGGGCTTGGAAAGAAAAGGGGTCTGTTGTATTTAAATAGAGCTTGGAATGAAAGAGGGGCCTGTTGTATATAAACAAGGCTTGGAAATGAAAAAGGAGTCTGTTGTACTTAAATAGGGCTTGGAAATGAAAAAACGGGCCTATTGTACTTAAACAGGGCTTGGAAATGAAAATGGGGCCTATTGTACTTAAACAGGACTTGGAATCAAAAAGGGGCATCTTGTACTTAAACAGGGCTTGGAAATGAAAAAGGGGTTTGTTGTACTTAAACAAGCTTGGAAATGAAAAAAATGTGCCTTTTGTAATTAAATAGGGCTTGGAATGAAAACGGAGCATGTTGTACTTAAACAGGATTTGAAATGAAAAAGGGGTTTGTTGTACTTAAACAAGCTTGGAAATGAAAAAGAGGGCATGTTGTACTTAAACAGGGCTTGGAAATGAAAAAGGGGTCTGTTGTACTAAACTAGGGCTTGGAATGAAAAAGGGGCCTGTTATACTTAAACAGGGTTTAGAAATGAAAAAGGGGCTTTTTGTACATAAATAGGGCTGGAAATGAAAAAAGGGGGTCTGTTGTACTCAAACAGGGCTTGGAAATGAAAAAGGGAGATCTTATACTTTAACAGGGCTTGGAAAGAAAAGGAGTCTATTGTAATTAAACAGAGCTTGGAATGAAAGAGGGGCCTGTTGTATTTAAACAAGGCTTGGAAATGAAAAATGGGTCTGTTGTACTTAAATAAGGCTTGGAAATGAAAAAATGGGGTCTATTGTACTTAAACAGGGCTTGGAAATGAAAAAGGGGTCTGTTGTACTTAAACAGGACTTGGAATGAAAAATTGGCATGTTGTACTTAAACAGGGCTTGGAAATGAAAAAGAGGTTTGTTGTACTTAAACAGGGCTTGGAAATGAAAAAAATGGGCCTTTTGTACTTAAATAGGGCTTGTAATGAAAAAACGGCATGTTGTACTTAAACAGGGCTTGGAATGAAAAATGGATCTGTTGTACTTAAATAGTGTTTGGAAATGAAAAAGAGGTCTGTTGTACTTATACAGGGATTGGAAATGAAAAAAGGGGGTTTGTTGTACTTAAACAAGACTTGGAAATGTAAAAAGGGGGCCTGTTGTACTTAAACAGGGCTTGGAAATGAAAAAAAGGTTTGTTGTACTTAAGCAGGGCTTCAAATGAAAAAAGGGCCTGTTGTACTTAAACATGGCTTGGAAATGAAAAACAGACCTGTTGTACTTAAACAGAGCTTGGAATGAAAAAGGGGCCTACTGTACATAAACAGGGCTTGGAAATGAAAAAGGGGTCTGTTGTACTGAAACAGGGCTTGGAAATGAAAAAAGGAGGCCTGTTGTACTTAAACATGTCTTGGAAATGAAAAAGGGGTCTGTTGTACTTAAACATGCTTGAAAATGAAAAAGGGGGGCCTGTTGTACTTAAACAGGGCTTGTAAATGAAAAAGGGGCATGTTGTACTTAACTAGGGCTTGGAATGAAAAAGGGGCATGTTGTACTTAAACAGGGCTTGGAAATGAAAAAGGGGTCTGTTGTACTTAAATAGGGTTTAGAAATGAAAAAGGGGCTTATTGTACTTAAATAGGGCTTTGAAATGAAAAAAGGGGGTCTGTTGTACTTAAACAGGGCTTGGAAATGAAAAAGGGGCATGTTGTACTTAAATAGGGCTTGGAAAGAAAAGGGGTCTGTTGTACTTAAACTGAGATTGGAATGAAAGAGGGGCCTGTTGTACTTAAATAGGGCTTGGAAATGAAAAAATGGGGCCTATTGTACTTAAACAGGGCTTGGAAATGAAAAAGGGGCCTATTGTACTTAAACAGGACTTGGAATGAAAAAGGGGCATGTTGTACTTAAATAGGGCTTGGAAATGAAAAAGGGGTTTGTTGTACTTACACAGGGCTTGGAAATGAAAAAAAATGGGCCTTTCGTACTTAAACAGGGCTTGAAATGAAAAAGGGGCATGTTCTACTTAAACTGGGCTTGGAATGAAAAATGAACCTGTTGTACTTAAATAGTCTTTGGAAATGAAAAAGAGGTCAGTTGTACTTATACAGGGATTGGAAATGAAAAAAGGGGGCATGTTGTACTTAAACAAGGCTTGGAAATGTAAAAAGGGGGTCTGTTGTACTTAAACAGGGCTTGGAAATAAAAAAATGGTTTGTTGTACTTAAATAGGGCTTGAAAATGAAAAAGGGGTCTGTTGTACTTAAACAGGGCTTGGAAATGAAAAAAGGAGGCCTGTTGTACTTAAACAGGGCTTGGAAATGAAAAAGGGGCTTGTTTTACTTAAATAGGGCTTGGAATGGAAAAGGGGTCTGTTGTAGTTAAACTGAACTTGGAAATGAAAAAGAGGCCTGTTGTACTTAAACAGGGCTTGGAATGAAAAAGGGGCATGTTGTACTTAAACTGGGCTTGGAATGAAAAATGAACCTGTTGTACTTAAATAGTCTTTGGAAATGAAAAAGAGGTCTGTTGTACTTATACAGGGATTGGAAATGAAAAAAGGGGGCATGTTGTACTTAAACAAGGCTTGGAAATGTAAAAAGGGGGTCTGTTGTACTTAAACAGGGCTTGGAAATAAAAAAAAAGGTTTGTTGTACTTAAATAGGGCTTGAAAATGAAAAAGGGGTCTGTTGTACTTAAACAGGGCTTGGAAATGAAAAAAGGAGGCCTGTTGTACTTAAACAGGGCTTGGAAATGAAAAAGAGGCTTGTTTTACTTAAATAGGGCTTGGAATGGAAAAGGGGTCTGTTGTAGTTAAACTGAACTTGGAAATGAAAAAGGGGTCTGTTGTACTTAAACAGGGCTTGGAATGAAAAAGGGGCATGTTGTACTTAAACAGGGCTTGGAATGAAAAATGGACTTGTTGTACTTAAATAGTGTTTGGAAATGAAAAATAGGTTTGTTGTACTTAAACAGGGATTGTAAATGAAAAAAGGGGGCCTGTTGTACTTAAACCGGGCTTGGAAATGAAAAAGGGGTCTCTTGTACTTAAACACGGCTTGGAAAAGAAAAAAAGGGCTTGTTGTACTTAAACAGAGCTTGGAATGAAAAAGGGGCCAGTTGTATTTAAACATGGCTTGGAAATGAAAACTGGGCCTGTTGTACTTAAAAAGAGCTTGGAATGAAAAAGGGGCGTATTGTACTTAAACAATCCTTGGAAATGAAAAAGGGGTCTGTTTTACTTAAATAGGGCTTGGAAATGAAAAAATGGGACCTGTTGTACTTAAGCAGGGCTTGGAAATGAAAAAGGGTTCTGTTGTACTTAAACAAGTTTGGAAATGAAAAAAGGGGGCCTGTTGTATTTAAACAGGGCTTGGAAATGAAAAAGGGGTCTGTTATACTTAAATAGGGCTGGGAATGAAAAAGGGGCATGTTGTAGTTAAACAGAACTTGGAAATAAAAAAGGGGCCTGTTGTACTTAAACAGGGCTTGGAATGAAAAAGGGGCATGTTGTACTTAAATAGGGCTTGGAATGAAAAATGGACCTGTTGTACTTAAATAGTGTTCGGAAATGAAAAAGAGGTCTGTTGTACTTAAACAGGGCTTGGAAATGAAAAAGGGGGCCTGTTGTACTTAAATAGGGCTTGGAATTGAAAAAAAATGGGCCTTTTGTACTTAAATAGGGCTTGGAATGAAAAAGGGGCATGTTGTATTTAAATAGGGCTTGAAATGAAAAATGGACCTGTTGTACTTAAATATTGTTTGGAAATGAAAAAGAGGTATGTTGTACTTATACAGGGATTGGAAATGAAAAAAGGGGGCATGTTGTACTTAAACAAGGCTTGGAAATGTAAAAAGGGGGACTGTTGTACTTAAACAGGGCTTGGAAATGAAAAAAAGGTGTGTTGTACTTAAACCGGGCTTGAAATGAAAAAGGGGCCTGTTGTACTTAAACATGGCTTGGAAATGAAAAAAGAACTGTCGTACTTAAACAGAGCTTGGAATGAAAAAGGAGCCTATTGTACTTAAACAGGGCTTGGAAATGAAAAAGGGGGTCTGTTGTACTTAAACCGGGCTTGGAAATGAAAAAAGGAGCCCTGTTGTACTTAAACAGGGCTTGAAAATGAAAAAGGGGTCTGTTGTACTTAAACAAGCTTGGAAATTAAAAATGGGGGCCTGTTGTACTTAAACAGTGCTTGGAAAAGAAAAAGGGGCCTGTTGTACTTAACTAGGGCTTGGAATGAAAAAGGGGCCTGTTGTACTTAAATAGGGCTTGGAAATGAAAAAGGGGTCTGTTGTACTTAAACAGGGTTTAGAAATTAAAAAAGGGCTTGTTGTACTTAAATAGGGCTTGGAAATAAAAAAAAGGTTTGTTGTACTTAAATAGAGCTTGAAAATGAAAAAGGGGTCTGTTGTACTTAAACAGGGCTTGGAAATGAAAAAAGGAGGCCTGTTGTACTTAAACAGGGCTTGGAAATGAAAAAGGGGCTTGTTTTACTTAAATAGGGCTTGGAATGGAAAAGGGGTCTGTTGTAGTTAAACTGAACTTGGAAATGAAAAAGGGGCCTGTTGTACTTAAACAGGGCTTGGAATGAAAAAGGGGCATGTTGTACTTAAACTGGGCTTGGAATGAAAAATGAACCTGTTGTACTTAAATAGTCTTTGGAAATGAAAAAGAGGTCTGTTGTACTTATACAGGGATTGGAAATGAAAAAAGGGGGCATGTTGTACTTAAACAATGCTTGGAAATGTAAAAAGGGGGTCTGTTGTACTTAAACAGGGCTTGGAAATAAAAAAAAGGTTTGTTGTACTTAAATAGGGCTTGAAAATGAAAAAGGGGTCTGTTGTACTTAAACAGGGCTTGGAAATGAAAAAAGGAGGCCTGTTGTACTTAAACAGGGCTTGGAAATGAAAAAGGGGCTTGTTTTACTTAAATAGGGCTTTGAATGGAAAAGGGGTCTGTTGTAGTTAAACTGAACTTGGAAATAAAAAAGGGGCCTGTTGTACTTAAACAGGGCTTGGAATGAAAAAGGGGCATGTTGTACTTAAACAGGGCTTGGAATGAAAAATGGACTTGTTGTACTTAAATAGTGTTTGGAAATGAAAAATAGGTTTGTTGTACTTAAACAGGGATTGTAAATGAAAAAAGGGGGCCTGTTGTACTTAAACCGGGCTTGGAAATGAAAAAGGGGTCTCTTGTACTTAAACACGGCTTGGAAAAGAAAAAAGGGCTTGTTGTACTTAAACATGGCTTGGAATGAAAAAGGGGCCAGTTGTATTTAAACATGGCTTGGAAATGAAAACCGGGCCTGATGTACTTAAAAAGAGCTTGGAATGAAAAAGGGGCGTATTGTACTTAAACAATCCTTGGAAATGAAAAAGGGGTCTGTTTTACTTAAATAGGGCTTGGAAATGAAAAAATGGGACCTGTTGTACTTAAGCAGGGCTTGGAAATGAAAAAGGGTTCTGTTGTACTTAAACAAGTTTGGAAATGAAAAAAGGGGGCCTGTTGTACTTAAACAGGGCTTGGAAATGAAAAAGGGGTCTGTTATACTTAAATAGGGTTGGGAATGAAAAATGGGCATGTTGTAGTTAAACAGAACTTGGAAATAAAAAAGGGGCCTGTTGTACTTAAACAGGGCTTGGAATGAAAAAGGGGCATGTTGTACTTAAATAGGGCTTGGAATGAAAAATGGACCTGTTGTACTTAAATAGTGTTCGGAAATGAAAAAGAGGTCTGTTGTACTTAAACAGGGCTTGGAAATGAAAAAGGGGGCCTGTTGTACTTAAATAGGGCTTGGAATTGAAAAAAAATGGGCCTTTTGTACTTAAATAGGGCTTGGAATGAAAAAGGGGCATGTTGTATTTAAATAGGGCTTGAAATGAAAAATGGACCTGTTGTACTTAAATATTGTTTGGAAATGAAAAAGAGGTATGTTGTACTTATACAGGGATTGGAAATGAAAAAAGGGGGCATGTTGTACTTAAACAAGGCTTGGAAATGTAAAAAGGGGGACTGTTGTACTCAAACAAGGCTTGGAAATGAAAAAAAGGTGTGTTGTACTTAAACAGGGCTTGAAATGAAAAAGGGGCCTGTTGTACTTAAACATGGCTTGGAAATGAAAAAAGAACTGTCGTACTTAAACAGAGCTTGGAATGAAAAAGGAGCCTATTGTACTTAAACAGGGCTTGGAAATGAAAAAGGGGGTCTGTTGTACTTAAACCGGGCTTGGAAATGAAAAAAGGAGGCCTGTTGTACTTAAACAGGGCTTGGAAATGAAAAAGGGGCCTGTTGTACTTAACTAGGGCTTGGAATGAAAAAGGGGCCTGTTGTACTTAAATAGGACTTGGAAATGAAAAAGGGGTCTGTTGTACTTAAACAGGGTTTAGAAATTAAAAAAGTGCTTGTTGTACTTAAATAGGGCTTGGAAATGAAAAAAGGGGGTCTGTTGTACATAAACAGGGTTTGGAAATGAAAAAGGGGCATGTTGTACTTAAATAGGGCTTGGAAAGAAAAAGAGCTTTTTGTACTTAAATAGAGCTTGGAATGAAAGAGGGGCCTGTTATATTTAAAACAGGTTTGGAAATGAAAAAGGGGTCTGTTGTACTTAAATAGGGCTTGGAAATGAAAAAATGGGGCCTATTGTACTTAAACAGGGCTTGGAAATGAAAAAGGGGCCTGTTGTACTTAAACAGGGCTTGGAATGAAAAATGGACTTGTTGTACTTAAATAGTGTTTGGAAATGAAAAATAGGTTTGTTGTACTTAAACAGGGATTGTAAATGAAAAAAGGGGGCCTGTTGTACTTAAACCGGGCTTGGAAATGAAAAAGGGGTCTCTTGTACTTAAACACGGCTTGGAAAAGAAAAAAGGGCTTGTTGTACTTAAACATGGCTTGGAATGAAAAAGGGGCCAGTTGTATTTAAACATGGCTTGGAAATGAAAACCGGGCCTGATGTACTTAAAAAGAGCTTGGAATGAAAAAGGGGCGTATTGTACTTAAACAATCCTTGGAAATGAAAAAGGGGTCTGTTTTACTTAAATAGGGCTTGGAAATGAAAAAATGGGACCTGTTGTACTTAAGCAGGGCTTGGAAATGAAAAAGGGTTCTGTTGTACTTAAACAAGTTTGGAAATGAAAAAAGGGGGCCTGTTGTACTTAAACAGGGCTTGGAAATGAAAAAGGGGTCTGTTATACTTAAATAGGGTTGGGAATGAAAAATGGGCATGTTGTAGTTAAACAGAACTTGGAAATAAAAAAGGGGCCTGTTGTACTTAAACAGGGCTTGGAATGAAAAAGGGGCATGTTGTACTTAAATAGGGCTTGGAATGAAAAATGGACCTGTTGTACTTAAATAGTGTTCGGAAATGAAAAAGAGGTCTGTTGTACTTAAACAGGGCTTGGAAATGAAAAAGGGGGCCTGTTGTACTTAAATAGGGCTTGGAATTGAAAAAAAATGGGCCTTTTGTACTTAAATAGGGCTTGGAATGAAAAAGGGGCATGTTGTATTTAAATAGGGCTTGAAATGAAAAATGGACCTGTTGTACTTAAATATTGTTTGGAAATGAAAAAGAGGTATGTTGTACTTATACAGGGATTGGAAATGAAAAAAGGGGGCATGTTGTACTTAAACAAGGCTTGGAAATGTAAAAAGGGGGACTGTTGTACTCAAACAAGGCTTGGAAATGAAAAAAAGGTGTGTTGTACTTAAACAGGGCTTGAAATGAAAAAGGGGCCTGTTGTACTTAAACATGGCTTGGAAATGAAAAAAGAACTGTCGTACTTAAACAGAGCTTGGAATGAAAAAGGAGCCTATTGTACTTAAACAGGGCTTGGAAATGAAAAAGGGGGTCTGTTGTACTTAAACCGGGCTTGGAAATGAAAAAAGGAGGCCTGTTGTACTTAAACAGGGCTTGGAAATGAAAAAGGGGCCTGTTGTACTTAACTAGGGCTTGGAATGAAAAAGGGGCCTGTTGTACTTAAATAGGGCTTGGAAATGAAAAAGGGGTCTGTTGTACTTAAACAGGGTTTAGAAATTAAAAAAGTGCTTGTTGTACTTAAATAGGGCTTGGAAATGAAAAAAGGGGGTCTGTTGTACATAAACAGGGTTTGGAAATGAAAAAGGGGCATGTTGTACTTAAATAGGGCTTGGAAAGAAAAAGGGCTTTTTGTACTTAAATAGAGCTTGGAATGAAAGAGGGGCCTGTTATACTTAAAACAGGTTTGGAAATGAAAAAGGGGTCTGTTGTACTTAAATAGGGCTTGGAAATGAAAAAATGGGGCCTATTGTACTTAAACAGGGCTTGGAAATGAAAAAGGGGCCTGTTGTACTTAAACAGGACTTGGAATGAAAAATGGGCATGTTATACTTAAACAGGGCTTGGAAATGAAAAAGAGGTTTGTTGTACTTACACAGGGTTTGGAAATGAAAAAAAATGGGCCTTTTGTACTTAAATAGGGCTTGGAATGAAAAAGGGGCATGTTGTACTTAAACAGGACTTGGAATGAAATATGGACCTGTTGTACTTAAATAGTGTTTGGAAATGAAAAAGAGGTTTGTTGTACTTAAACAGGGATTGGAAATGAAAAAAGAGGGCATGTTGTACTTAAACAAGGCTTGGAAATTGACAAAGGGGGCCTGTTGTACTTAAACAGTGATTGGAAATGAAAAAAAGGCATGTTGTACTTAAACAAGGCTTGGAATGAAAAAAGGGCCTATTGTACTTAAACAGGGCTTGGAAATGAAAAAAGGGCCTGTTGTACTTAAACAGGGCTTTGAAATGAAAAAAGGGGACCTGTTGTACTTAAACAGGGCTTGGAAATGAAAAAGGGGCATGTTGTACTTAAATAGGGCTTAGAATGAAAAAGGGGCCTGTTGTAGTTAAACCGAACTTGGAAATGAAAAAGTGGCATGTTGTACTTAAACAGGGTTTGGAATGAAAAAGGGGCATGTTGTACTTAAACAGGGCTTGGAATGAAAAATGGACCTGTTGTACTTAAATAGTGTTTGGAAATGAAAAAGAGGTTTGTTGTACTTAAATAGGAATTGGAAATGAAAAAAGGGGTCCTGTTGTACTTAAACAGGGCTTGGAAATGAAAAAGGGGTCTGTTGTACTTAAACACGGCTTGGAAATGAAAAAAAGGGCTTGTTGTACTTAAACAGAGCTTGGATTGAAAAAGGGGCCTGTTGTACTTAAACATGTCTTGGAAATGAAAAACGGGTCTGTTGTACTTAAATAGAGCTTGAATGAAAAAGGGGCCTATTGTACTTAAACAATGCTTCGAAATGAAAAAGGGGTCTGTTGTACTTAAACAGGGCTTGGAAATGAAAAAAGGGGACCTGTTGTACTTAAACAGGGCTTCGAAATGAAAAAGGGGTCTGTTGTACTTAAACAAGCTTGGAAATGAAAAAAGGGGGCCTGTTGTACTTAAACAGGGCTTGTAAATGAAAAAGGGGTCTGTTGTACTTAAATAGGGCTTGGAAATGAAAAAAGGGCTTGTTGTAATTAAACAGGGCTTGGAATGAAAAAAGGGCCTGTTGTACTTAAACATAGCATGGAAATGAAAAACGGGCCTGTTGTACTTAAACAGAGCTTGGGATGAAAAAGGGGCCTATTTTACTTAAACAATGCTTCGAAATGAAAAAGGGGTCTGTTGTACTTAAATAGGGCTTGGAAATGAAAAAAGGGGGCCTGTTGTACTTAAACAGGGCTTGGAAATGAAAAAGAGGTGTGTTGTACTTAAATAGCTTGGCAATGAAAAAAGGGGCCTGTTGTACTTAAACAGGACTTGGAAATGAAAAAGGGGCCTGTTGTACTTAACTAGGGCTTGGAATGAAAAAGGTGCCTGTTGTACTTAAACAGGGCTTGGAAATGAAAAAGGGGCATGTTGTACTTAAACAGGATTTAGAAATGAAAAAGGGGCTTGTTGTACTTAAATAGGGCTTGGAAATGAAAAAAAAAGGGTCTGTTGTACTTAAACAGGGCTTGGAAATTAAAAAGGGGCATGTTGTACTTAAATAGGGCTTGGAAAGAAAAGGGGTCTGTTGTATTTAAACAGAGCTTGGAATGAAAGAGGGGCCTGTTGTATTTAAACAAGGCTTGGAAATGAAAAAGGGGTCTGTTGTACTTAAATAGGGCTTGGAAATGAAAAAACGGGCCTATTGTATTTAAACAGGGCTTGGAAATGAAAATGGGGCCTGTTGTACTTAAATAGGACTTGGAATGAAAAAGGGGCATCTTGTACTAAAATAGGGCTTGGAAATGAAAAAGTGGTTTGTTGTACTTAAACAGGGCTTGGAAATGAAAAAAACTGGGCCTTTTGTACTTAAACAGGGCTTGGAATGAAAACGGGGCATGTTGAACTTAAACAGAGCTTGGAATGAAAAATGAACCTGTTGTACTTAAATAATGTTTGGAAATGAAAAAGAGGTCAGTTGTACTTAAACAGGGATTCGAAATGAAAAAAAGGGGCATGTTGTACTTAAACAAGGCTTGGCAATTGAAAAAGGGGGCCTGATGTACTTAAACAGGGTTTGGAAATGAAAAAGGGGTCTGTTGTACTTAAACAAGATTGGAAATGAAAAAAGGGGGCCTATTGTACTTAAACAGGGCTTGGAAATGAAAAAGGGGCCTGTTGTACTTAAACAGGGCTTTGAAATGAAAAAAGGGGACCTGTTGTACTTAAACAGGGCTTGGAAATGAAAAAGGGGCATGTTGTACTTAAATAGGGCTTAGAATGAAAAAGGGGCCTGTTGTAGTTAAACCGAACTTGGAAATGAAAAAGTGGCCTGTTGTACTTAAACAGGGTTTGGAATGAAAAAGGGGCATGTTGTACTTAAACAGGGCTTGGAATGAAAAATGGACCTGTTGTACTTAAATAGTGTTTGGAAATGAAAAAGAGGTTTGTTGTACTTAAATAGGAATTGGAAATGAAAAAAGGGGTCCTGTTGTACTTAAACAGGGCTTGGAAATGAAAAAGGGGTCTGTTGTACTTAAACACGGCTTGGAAATGAAAAAAAGGGCTTGTTGTACTTAAACAGAGCTTGGATTGAAAAAGGGGCCTGTTGTACTTAAACATGTCTTGGAAATGAAAAACGGGTCTGTTGTACTTAAATAGAGCTTGAATGAAAAAGGGGCCTATTGTACTTAAACAATGCTTCGAAATGAAAAAGGGGTCTGTTGTACTTAAACAGGGCTTGGAAATGAAAAAAGGGGACCTGTTGTACTTAAACAGGGCTTCGAAATGAAAAAGGGGTCTGTTGTACTTAAACAAGCTTGGAAATGAAAAAAGGGGGCCTGTTGTACTTAAACAGGGCTTGGAAATGAAAAAGGGGTCTGTTGTACTTAAATAGGGCTTGGAAATGAAAAAAGGGCTTGTTGTAATTAAACAGGGCTTGGAATGAAAAAAGGGCCTGTTGTACTTAAACATAGCATGGAAATGAAAAACGGACCTGTTGTACTTAAACAGAGCTTGGGATGAAAAAGGGGCCTATTTTACTTAAACAATGCTTCGAAATGAAAAAGGGGTCTGTTGTACTTAAATAGGGCTTGGAAATGAAAAAAGGGGGCCTGTTGTACTTAAACAGGGCTTGGAAATGAAAAAGAGGTGTGTTGTACTTAAATAGCTTGGCAATGAAAAAAGGGGCCTGTTGTACTTAAACAGGACTTGGAAATGAAAAAGGGGCCTGTTGTACTTAACTAGGGCTTGGAATGAAAAAGGTGCCTGTTGTACTTAAACAGGGCTTGGAAATGAAAAAGGGGCATGTTGTACTTAAACAGGATTTAGAAATGAAAAAGGGGCTTGTTGTACTTAAATAGGGCTTGGAAATGAAAAAAAAGGGTCTGTTGTACTTAAACAGGGCTTGGAAATTAAAAAGGGGCATGTTGTACTTAAATAGGGCTTGGAAAGAAAAGGGGTCTGTTGTATTTAAACAGAGCTTGGAATGAAAGAGGGGCCTGTTGTATTTAAACAAGGCTTGGAAATGAAAAAGGGGTCTGTTGTACTTAAATAGGGCTTGGAAATGAAAAAACGGGCCTATTGTATTTAAACAGGGCTTGGAAATGAAAATGGGGCCTGTTGTACTTAAATAGGACTTGGAATGAAAAAGGGGCATCTTGTACTAAAATAGGGCTTGGAAATGAAAAAGTGGTTTGTTGTACTTAAACAGGGCTTGGAAATGAAAAAAACTGGGCCTTTTGTACTTAAACAGGGCTTGGAATGAAAACGGGGCATGTTGAACTTAAACAGAGCTTGGAATGAAAAATGAACCTGTTGTACTTAAATAATGTTTGGAAATGAAAAAGAGGTCAGTTGTACTTAAACAGGGATTCGAAATGAAAAAAAGGGGCATGTTGTACTTAAACAAGGCTTGGCAATTGAAAAAGGGGGCCTGATGTACTTAAACAGGGTTTGGAAATGAAAAAGGGGTCTGTTGTACTTAAACAAGATTGGAAATGAAAAAAGGGGGCCTATTGTACTTAAACAGGGCTTGGAAATGAAAAAGGGGCCTGTTGTACTTAAACAGGGCTTTGAAATGAAAAAAGGGGACCTGTTGTACTTAAACAGGGCTTGGAAATGAAAAAGGGGCATGTTGTACTTAAATAGGGCTTAGAATGAAAAAGGGGCCTGTTGTATTTAAACCGAACTTGGAAATGAAAAAGTGGCCTGTTGTACTTAAACAGGGTTTGGAATGAAAAAGGGGCATGTTGTACTTAAACAGGGCTTGGAATGAAAAATGGACCTGTTGTACTTAAATAGTGTTTGGAAATGAAAAAGAGGTTTGTTGTACTTAAATAGGAATTGGAAATGAAAAAAGGGGTCCTGTTGTACTTAAACAGGGCTTGGAAATGAAAAAGGGGTCTGTTGTACTTAAACACGGCTTGGAAATGAAAAAAAGGGCTTGTTGTACTTAAACAGAGCTTGGATTGAAAAAGGGGCCTGTTGTACTTAAACATGTCTTGGAAATGAAAAACGGGTCTGTTGTACTTAAATAGAGCTTAAATGAAAAAGGGGCCTATTGTACTTAAACAATGCTTCGAAATGAAAAAGGGGTCTGTTGTACTTAAACAGGGCTTGGAAATGAAAAAAGGGGACCTGTTGTACTTAAACAGGGCTTCGAAATGAAAAAGGGGTCTGTTGTACTTAAACAAGCTTGGAAATGAAAAAAGGGGGCCTGTTGTACTTAAACAGGGCTTGGAAATGAAAAAGGGGTCTGTTGTACTTAAATAGGGCTTGGAAATGAAAAAAGGGCTTGTTGTAATTAAACAGGGCTTGGAATGAAAAAAGGGCCTGTTGTACTTAAACATAGCATGGAAATGAAAAACGGGCCTGTTGTACTTAAACAGAGCTTGGGATGAAAAAGGGGCCTATTTTACTTAAACAATGCTTCGAAATGAAAAAGGGGTCTGTTTTACTTAAATAGGGCTTGGAAATGAAAAAAGGGGGCCTGTTGTACTTAAACAGGGCTTGGAAATGAAAAAGAGGTGTGTTGTACTTAAATAGCTTGGCAATGAAAAAAGGGGCCTGTTGTACTTAAACAGGACTTGGAAATGAAAAAGGGGCCTGTTGTACTTAACTAGGGCTTGGAATGAAAAAGGTGCCTGTTGTACTTAAACAGGGCTTGGAAATGAAAAAGGGGCATGTTGTACTTAAACAGGATTTAGAAATGAAAAAGGGGCTTGTTGTACTTAAATAGGGCTTGGAAATGAAAAAAAAAGGGTCTGTTGTACTTAAACAGAGCTTGGAAATGAAAAAGGGGCATGTTGTACTTAAATAGGGCTTGGAAAGAAAAGGGGTCTGTTGTATTTAAACAGAGCTTGGAATGAAAGAGGGGCCTGTTGTATTTAAACAAGGCTTGGAAATGAAAAAGGGGTCTGTTGTACTTAAATAGGGCTTGGAAATGAAAAAACGGGCCTATTGTATTTAAACAGGGCTTGGAAATGAAAATGGGGCCTGTTGTACTTAAATAGGACTTGGAATGAAAAAGGGGCATCTTGTACTTAAATAGGGCTTGGAAATGAAAAAGTGGTTTGTTGTACTTAAACAGGGCTTGGAAATGAAAAAAACTGGGCCTTTTGTACTTAAACAGGGCTTGGAATGAAAACGGGGCATGTTGAACTTAAACAGAGCTTGGAATGAAAAATGAACCTGTTGTACTTAAATAATGTTTGGAAATGAAAAAGAGGTCAGTTGTACTTAAACAGGGATTCGAAATGAAAAAAAGGGGCATGTTGTACTTAAACAAGGCTTGGCAATTGAAAAAGGGGGCCTGATGTACTTAAACAGGGTTTGGAAATGAAAAAGGGGTCTGTTGTACTTAAACAAGCTTGGAAATGAAAAAAGGGGGCCTATTGTACTTAAACAGGGCTTGGAAATGAAAAAGGGGCCTGTTGTACTTAAACAGGGCTTTGAAATGAAAAAAGGGGACCTGTTGTACTTAAACAGGGCTTGGAAATGAAAAAGGGGCATGTTGTACTTAAATAGGGCTTAGAATGAAAAAGGGGCCTGTTGTAGTTAAACCGAACTTGGAAATGAAAAAGTGGCCTGTTGTACTTAAACAGGGTTTGGAATGAAAAAGGGGCATGTTGTACTTAAACAGGGCTTGGAATGAAAAATGGACCTGTTGTACTTAAATAGTGTTTGGAAATGAAAAAGAGGTTTGTTGTACTTAAATAGGAATTGGAAATGAAAAAAGGGGTCCTGTTGTACTTAAACAGGGCTTGGAAATGAAAAAGGGGTCTGTTGTACTTAAACACGGCTTGGAAATGAAAAAAAGGGCTTGTTGTACTTAAACAGAGCTTGGATTGAAAAAGGGGCCTGTTGTACTTAAACATGTCTTGGAAATGAAAAACGGGTCTGTTGTACTTAAATAGAGCTTGAATGAAAAAGGGGCCTATTGTACTTAAACAATGCTTCGAAATGAAAAAGGGGTCTGTTGTACTTAAATAGGGCTTGGAAATGAAAAAAGGGGACCTGTTGTACTTAAACAGGGCTTCGAAATGAAAAAGGGGTCTGTTGTACTTAAACAAGCTTGGAAATGAAAAAAGGGGGCCTGTTGTACTTAAACAGGGCTTGGAAATGAAAAAGGGGTCTGTTGTACTTATATAGGGCTTGGAAATGAAAAAAGGGCTTGTTGTAATTAAACAGGGCTTGGAATGAAAAAAGGGCCTGTTGTACTTAAACATAGCATGGAAATGAAAAACGGGCCTGTTGTACTTAAACAGAGCTTGGGATGAAAAAGGGGCCTATTTTACTTAAACAATGCTTCGAAATGAAAAAGGGGTCTGTTGTACTTAAATAGGGCTTGGAAATGAAAAAAAGGGGGCCTGTTGTACTTAAACAGGGCTTGGAAATGAAAAAGAGGTGTGTTGTACTTAAATAGCTTGGCAATGAAAAAAGGGGCCTGTTGTACTTAAACAGGACTTGGAAATGAAAAAGGGGCCTGTTGTACTTAACTAGGGCTTGGAATGAAAAAGGTGCCTGTTGTACTTAAACAGGGCTTGGAAATGAAAAAGGGGCATGTTGTACTTAAACAGGATTTAGAAATTAAAAAGGGGCTTGTTGTACTTAAATAGGGCTTGGAAATGAAAAAAAAAGGGTCTGTTGTACTTAAACAGAGCTTGGAAATGAAAAAGGGGCATGTTGTACTTAAATAGGGCTTGGAAAGAAAAGGGGTCTGTTGTATTTAAACAGAGCTTGGAATGAAAGAGGGGCCTGTTGTATTTAAACAAGGCTTGGAAATGAAAAAGGGGTCTGTTGTACTTAAATAGGGCTTGGAAATGAAAAAACGGGCCTATTGTATTTAAACAGGGTTGGAAATGAAAATGGGGCCTGTTGTACTTAAATAGGACTTGGAATGAAAAAGGGGCATCTTGTACTTAAATAGGGCTTGGAAATGAAAAAGTGGTTTGTTGTACTTAAACAGGGCTTGGAAATGAAAAAAACTGGGCCTTTTGTACTTAAACAGGGCTTGGAATGAAAACGGGGCATGTTGAACTTAAACAGAGCTTGGAATGAAAAATGAACCTGTTGTACTTAAATAATGTTTGGAAATGAAAAAGAGGTCAGTTGTACTTAAACAGGGATTCGAAATGAAAAAAAGGGGCATGTTGTACTTAAACAAGGCTTGGCAATTGAAAAAGGGGGCCTGATGTACTTAAACAGGGTTTGGAAATGAAAAAGGGGTCTGTTGTACTTAAACAAGCTTGGAAATGAAAAAAGGGGGCCTATTGTTCTTAAACAGGGCTTGGAAATGAAAAAGGGGCCTGTTGTACTTAAACAGGGCTTTGAAATGAAAAAAGGGGACCTGTTGTACTTAAACAGGGCTTGGTAATGAAAAAGGGGCATGTTGTACTTAAATAAGGCTTAGAATGAAAAAGGGGCCTGTTGTAGTTAAACCGAACTTGGAAATGAAAAAGTGGCCTGTTGTACTTAAACAGGGTTTGGAATGAAAAAGGGGCATGTTGTACTTAAACAGGGCTTGGAATGAAAAATGGACCTGTTGTACTTAAATAGTGTTTGGAAATGAAAAAGAGGTTTGTTTTACTTAAATAGGAATTGTAAATGAAAAAAGGGGTCCTGTTGTACTTAAACAGGGCTTGGAAATGAAAAAGGGGTCTGTTGTACTTAAACACGGCTTGGAAATGAAAAAAAGGGCTTGTTGTACTTAAACAGAGCTTGGATTGAAAAAGGGGCCTGTTGTACTTAAACATGTCTTGGAAATGAAAAACGGGTCTGTTGTACTTAAATAGAGCTTGAATGAAAAAGGGGCCTATTGTACTTAAACAATGCTTCGAAATGAAAAAGGGGTCTGTTGTACTTAAACAGGGCTTGGAAATGAAAAAAGGGGACCTGTTGTACTTAAACAGGGCTTCGAAATGAAAAAGGGGTCTGTTGTACTTAAACAAGCTTGGAAATGAAAAAAGGGGGCCTGTTGTACTTAAACAGGGCTTGGAAATGAAAAAGGGGTCTGTTGTACTTAAATAGGGCTTGGAAATGAAAAAAGGGCTTGTTGTAATTAAACAGGGCTTGGAATGAAAAAAGGGCCTGTTGTACTTAAACATAGCATGGAAATGAAAAACGGGCTTGTTGTACTTAAACAGAGCTTGGGATGAAAAAGGGGCCTATTTTACTTAAACAATGCTTCGAAATGAAAAAGGGGTCTGTTGTACTTAAATAGGGCTTGGAAATGAAAAAATGGGGCCTGTTGTACTTAAACAGGGCTTGGAAATGAAAAAGAGGTGTGTTGTACTTAAATAGCTTGGCAATGAAAAAAGGGGCCTGTTGTACTTAAACAGGACTTGGAAATGAAAAAGGGGCCTGTTGTACTTAACTAGGGCTTGGAATGAAAAAGGTGCCTGTTGTACTTAAACAGGGCTTGGAAATGAAAAAGGGGCATGTTGTACTTAAACAGGATTTAGAAATGAAAAAGGGGCTTGTTGTACTTAAATAGGGCTTGGAAATGAAAAAAAAAGGGTCTGTTGTACTTAAACAGAGCTTGGAAATGAAAAAGGGGCATGTTGTACTTAAATAGGGCTTGGAAAGAAAAGGGGTCTGTTGTATTTAAACAGAGCTTGGAATGAAAGAGGGGCCTGTTGTATTTAAACAAGGCTTGGAAATGAAAAAGGGGTCTGTTGTACTTAAATAGGGCTTGGAAATGAAAAAACGGGCCTATTGTATTTAAACAGGACTTGGAAATGAAAATGGGGCCTGTTGTACTTAAATAGGACTTGGAATGAAAAAGGGGCATCTTGTACTTAAATAGGGCTTGGAAATGAAAAAGTGGTTTGTTGTACTTAAACAGGGCTTGGAAATGAAAAAAACAGGGCCTTTTGTACTTAAACAGGGCTTGGAATGAAAACGGGGCATGTTGAACTTAAACAGAGCTTGGAATGAAAAATGAACCTGTTGTACTTAAATAATGTTTGGAAATGAAAAAGAGGTCAGTTGTACTTAAACAGGGATTCAAAATGAAAAAAAAGGGGCATGTTGTACTTAAACAAGGCTTGGCAATTGAAAAAGGGGGCCTAATGTACTTAAACAGGGTTTGGAAATGAAAAAGGGGTCTGTTGTACTTAAACAAGCTTGGAAATGAAAAAAGGGGGCCTATTGTACTTAAACAGGGCTTGGAAATGAAAAAGGGGCCTGTTGTACTTAAACAGGGCTTTGAAATGAAAAAAGGGGACCTGTTGTACTTAAACAGGGCTTGGAAATGAAAAAGGGGCATGTTGTACTTAAATAGGGCTTAGAATGAAAAAGGGGCCTGTTGTAGTTAAACCGAACTTGGAAATGAAAAAGTGGCCTGTTGTACTTAAACAGGGTTTGGAATGAAAAAGGGGCATGTTGTACTTAAACAGGGCTTGGAATGAAAAATGGACCTGTTGTACTTAAATAGTGTTTGGAAATGAAAAAGAGGTTTGTTGTACTTAAATAGGAATTGTAAATGAAAAAAGGGGTCCTGTTGTACTTAAACAGGGCTTGGAAATGAAAAAGGGGTCTGTTGTACTTAAACACGACTTGGAAATGAAAAAAAGGGCTTGTTGTACTTAAACAGAGCTTGGATTGAAAAAGGGGCCTGTTGTACTTAAACATGTCTTGGAAATGAAAAACGGGTCTGTTGTACTTAAATAGAGCTTGAATGAAAAAGGGGCCTATTGTACTTAAACAATGCTTCGAAATGAAAAAGGGGTGTGTTGTACTTAAATAGGGCTTGGAAATGAAAAAAGGGGACCTGTTGTACTTAAACAGGGCTTCGAAATGAAAAAGGGGTCTGTTGTACTTAAACAAGCTTGGAAATGAAAAAAGTGGGCATGTTGTACTTAAACAGGGCTTGGAAATGAAAAAGGGGTCTGTTGTACTTAAATAGGGCTTGGAAATGAAAAAAGGGCTTGTTGTAATTAAACAGGGCTTGGAATGAAAAAAGGGCCTGTTGTACTTAAACATAGCATGGAAATGAAAAACGGGCCTGTTGTACTTAAACAGAGCTTGGGATGAAAAAGGGGCCTATTTTACTTAAACAATGCTTCGAAATGAAAAAGGGGTCTGTTGTACTTAAATAGGGCTTGGAAATGAAAAAAGGGGGCCTGTTGTACTTAAACAGGGCTTGGAAATGAAAAAGAGGTGTGTTGTACTTAAATAGCTTGGCAATGAAAAAAGGGGCCTGTTGTACTTAAACAGGACTTGGAAATGAAAAAGGGGCCTGTTGTACTTAACTAGGGCTTGGAATGAAAAAGGTGCCTGTTGTACTTAAACAGGGCTTGGAAATGAAAAAGGGGCATGTTGTACTTAAACAGGATTTAGAAATGACAAAGGGGCTTGTTGTACTTAAATAGGGCTTGGAAATGAAAAAAAAGGGTCTGTTGTACTTAAACAGGGCTTGGAAATGAAAAAGGGGCATGTTGTACTTAAATAGGGCTTGGAAAGAAAAGGGGTCTGTTGTATTTAAACAGAGCTTGGAATGAAAGAGGGGCCTGTTGTATTTAAACAAGGCTTGGAAATGAAAAAGGGGTCTGTTGTACTTAAATAGGGCTTGGAAATGAAAAAACGGGCCTATTGTATTTAAACAGGGCTTGGAAATGAAAATGGGGCCTGTTGTACTTAAATAGGACTTGGAATGAAAAAGGGGCATCTTGTACTAAAATAGGGCTTGGAAATGAAAAAGTGGTTTGTTGTACTTAAACAGGGCTTGGAAATGAAAAAAACTGGGCCTTTTGTACTTAAACAGGGCTTGGAATGAAAACGGGGCATGTTGAACTTAAACAGAGCTTGGAATGAAAAATGAACCTGTTGTACTTAAATAATGTTTGGAAATGAAAAAGAGGTCAGTTGTACTTAAACAGGGATTCAAAATGAAAAAAAGGGGCATGTTGTACTTAAACAAGGCTTGGCAATTGAAAAAGGGGGCCTGATGTACTTAAACAGGGTTTGGAAATGAAAAAGGGGTCTGTTGTACTTAAACAAGATTGGAAATGAAAAAAGGGTGCCTATTGTACTTAAACAGGGCTTGGAAATGAAAAAGGGGCCTGTTGTACTTAAACAGGGCTTTGAAATGAAAAAAGGGGACCTGTTGTACTTAAACAGGGCTTGGAAATGAAAAAGGGGCATGTTGTACTTAAATAGGGCTTAGAATGAAAAAGGGGCCTGTTGTAGTTAAACCGAACTTGGAAATGAAAAAGTGGCCTGTTGTACTTAAACAGGGTTTGGAATGAAAAAGGGGCATGTTCTACTTAAACAGGGCTTGGAATGAAAAATGGACCTGTTGTACTTAAATAGTGTTTGGAAATGAAAAAGAGGTTTGTTGTACTTAAATAGGAATTGGAAATGAAAAAAGGGGTCCTGTTGTACTTAAACAGGGCTTGGAAATGAAAAAGGGGTCTGTTGTACTTAAACACGGCTTGGAAATGAAAAAAAGGGCCTGTTGTACTTAAACAGAGCTTGGATTGAAAAAGGGGCCTGTTGTACTTAAACATGTCTTGGAAATGAAAAACGGGTCTGTTGTACTTAAATAGAGCTTGAATGAAAAAGGGGCCTATTGTACTTAAATAATGCTTCGAAATGAAAAAGGGGTCTGTTGTACTTAAACAGGGCTTGGAAATGAAAAAAGGGGACCTGTTGTACTTAAACAGGGCTTCGAAATGAAAAAGGGGTCTGTTGTAGTTAAACAAGCTTGGAAATGAAAAAAGGGGGCCTGTTGTACTTAAACAGGGCTTGGAAATGAAAAAGGGGTCTGTTGTACTTAAATAGGGCTTGGAAATGAAAAAAGGGCTTGTTGTAATTAAACAGGGCTTGGAATGAAAAAAGGGCCTGTTGTACTTAAACATAGCATGGAAATGAAAAACGGGCCTGTTGTACTTAAACAGAGCTTGGGATGAAAAAGGGGCCTATTTTACTTAAACAATGCTTCGAAATGAAAAAGGGGTCTGTTGTACTTAAATAGGGCTTGGAAATGAAAAAAGGGGGCCTGTTGTACTTAAACAGGGCTTGGAAATGAAAAAGAGGTGTGTTGTACTTAAATAGCTTGGCAATGAAAAAAGGGGCCTGTTGTACTTAAACAGGACTTGGAAATGAAAAAGGGGCCTGTTGTACTTAACTAGGGCTTGGAATGAAAAAGGTGCATGTTGTACTTAAACAGGGCTTGGAAATGAAAAAGGGGCATGTTGTACTTAAACAGGATTTAGAAATGAAAAAGGGGCTTGTTGTACTTAAATAGGGCTTGGAAATGAAAAAAAAAGGGTCTGTTGTACTTAAACAGGGCTTGGAAATGAAAAAGGGGCATGTTGTACTTAAATAGGGCTTGGAAAGAAAAGGGGTCTGTTGTATTTGAACAGAGCTTGGAATGAAAGAGGGGTCTGTTGTATTTAAACAAGGCTTGGAAATGAAAAAGGGGTCTGTTGTACTTAAATAGGGCTTGGAAATGAAAAAACGGGCCTATTGTATTTAAACAGGGCTTGGAAATGAAAATGGGGCCTGTTGTACTTAAATAGGACTTTGAATGAAAAAGGGGCATCTTGTACTTAAATAGGGCTTGGAAATGAAAAAGTGGTTTGTTGTACTTAAACAGAGCTTGGAAATGAAAAAAACTGGGCCTTTTGTACTTAAACAGGGCTTGGAATGAAAACGGGGCATGTTGAACTTAAACAGAGCTTGGAATGAAAAATGAACCTGTTGTACTTAAATAATGTTTGGAAATGAAAAAGAGGTCAGTTGTACTTAAACAGGGATTCGAAATGAAAAAAAGGGGCATGTTGTACTTAAACAAGGCTTGGCAATTGAAAAAGGGGGCCTGTTGTACTTAAACAGGGTTTGGAAATGAAAAAGGGGTATGTTGTACTTAAACAAGCTTGGAAATGAAAAAAGGGGGCCTATTGTACTTAAACAGGGCTTGGAAATGAAAAAGGGGCCTGTTGTACTTAAACAGGGCTTTGAAATGAAAAAAGGGGACCTGTTGTACTTAAACAGGGCTTGGAAATGAAAAAGGGGCATGTTGTACTTAAATAGGGCTTAGAATGAAAAAGGGGCCTGTTGTAGTTAAACCGAACTTGGAAATGAAAAAGTGGCCTGTTGTACTTAAACAGGGTTTGGAATGAAAAAGGGGCATGTTGTACTTAAACAGGGCTTGGAATGAAAAATGGACCTGTTGTACTTAAATAGTGTTTGGAAATGAAAAAGAGGTTTGTTGTACTTAAATAGGAATTGGAAATGAAAAAAGGGGTCCTGTTGTACTTAAACAGGGCTTGGAAATGAAAAAGGGGTCTGTTGTACTTAAACACGGCTTGGAAATGAAAAAAAGGGCTTGTTGTACTTAAACAGAGCTTGGATTGAAAAAGGGGCCTGTTGTACTTAAACATGTCTTGGAAATGAAAAACGGGTCTGTTGTACTTAAATAGAGCTTGAATGAAAAAGGGGCCCATTGTACTTAAACAATGCTTCGAAATGAAAAAGGGGTCTGTTGTACTTAAACAGGGCTTGGAAATGAAAAAAGGGGACCTGTTGTACTTAAACAGGGCTTCGAAATGAAAAAGGGGTCTGTTGTACTTAAACAAGCTTGGAAATGAAAAAAGGGGGCCTGTTGTACTTAAACAGGGCTTGGAAATGAAAAAGGGGTCTGTTGTACTTAAATAGGGCTTGGAAATCAAAAAAGGGCTTGTTGTAATTAAACAGGGCTTGGAATGAAAAAAGGGCCTGTTGTACTTAAACATAGCATGGAAATGAAAAACGGGCCTGTTGTACTTAAACAGAGCTTGGGATGAAAAAGGGGCCTATTTTACTTAAACAATGCTTCGAAATGAAAAAGGGGTCTGTTGTACTTAAATAGGGCTTGGAAATGAAAAAAGGGGGCCTGTTGTACTTAAACAGGGCTTGGAAATGAAAAAGAGGTGTGTTGTACTTAAATAGCTTGGCAATGAAAAAAGGGGCCTGTTGTACTTAAACAGGACTTGGAAATGAAAAAGGGGCCTGTTGTACTTAACTAGGGCTTGGAATGAAAAAGGTGCCTGTTGTACTTAAACAGGGCTTGGAAATGAAAAAGGGGCATGTTGTACTTAAACAGGATTTAGAAATGAAAAAGGGGCTTGTTGTACTTAAATAGGGCTTGTAAATGAAAAAAAAGGGTCTGTTGTACTTAAACAGGGCTTGGAAATGAAAAAGGGGCATGTTGTACTTAAATAGGGCTTGGAAAGAAAAGGGGTCTATTGTATTTAAACAGAGCTTGGAATGAAAGAGGGGCCTGTTGTATTTAAACAAGGCTTGGAAATGAAAAAGGGGTCTGTTGTACTTAAATAGGGCTTGGAAATGAAAAAATGGGCCTATTGTATTTAAACAGGGCTTGGAAATGAAAATGGGGCCTGTTGTACTTAAATAGGACTTGGAATGAAAAAGGGGCATCTTGTACTTAAATAGGGCTTGGAAATGAAAAAGTGGTTTGTTGTACTTAAACAGGGCTTGGAAATGAAAAAAACTGGGCCTTTTGTACTTAAACAGGGCTTGGAATGAAAACGGGGCATGTTGAACTTAAACAGAGCTTGGAATGAAAAATGAACCTGTTGTACTTAAATAATGTTTGGAAATGAAAAAGAGGTCAGTTGTACTTAAACAGGGATTCGAAATGAAAAAAAGGGGCATGTTGTACTTAAACAAGGCTTGGCAATTGAAAAAGGGGGCCTGTTGTACTTAAACAGGGTTTGGAAATGAAAAAGGGGTATGTTGTACTTAAACAAGCTTGGAAATGAAAAAAGGGGGCCTATTGTACTTAAACAGGGCTTGGAAATGAAAAAGGGGCCTGTTGTACTTAAACAGGGCTTTGAAATGAAAAAAGGGGACCTGTTGTACTTAAACAGGGCTTGGAAATGAAAAAGGGGCATGTTGTACTTAAATAGGGCTTAGAATGAAAAAGGGGCCTGTTGTAGTTAAACCGAACTTGGAAATGAAAAAGTGGCCTGTTGTACTTAAACAGGGTTTGGAATGAAAAAGGGACCTGTTGTACTTAAATAGTGTTTGGAAATGAAAAAGAGGTTTGTTGTACTTAAATAGGAATTGGAAATGAAAAAAGGGGTCCTGTTGTACTTAAACAGGGCTTGGAAATGAAAAAGGGGTCTGTTGTACTTAAACACGGCTTGGAAATGAAAAAAAGGGCTTGTTGTACTTAAACAGAGCTTGGATTGAAAAAGGGGCCTGTTGTACTTAAACATGTCTTGGAAATGAAAAACGGGTCTGTTGTACTTAAATAGAGCTTGAATGAAAAAGGGGCCCATTGTACTTAAACAATGCTTCGAAATGAAAAAGGGGTCTGTTGTACTTAAACAGGGCTTGGAAATGAAAAAAGGGGACCTGTTGTACTTAAACAGGGCTTCGAAATGAAAAAGGGGTCTGTTGTACTTAAACAAGCTTGGAAATGAAAAAAGGGGGCCTGTTGTACTTAAACAGGGCTTGGAAATGAAAAAGGGGTCTGTTGTACTTAAATAGGGCTTGGAAATCAAAAAAGGGCTTGTTGTAATTAAACAGGGCTTGGAATGAAAAAAGGGCCTGTTGTACTTAAACATAGCATGGAAATGAAAAACGGGCCTGTTGTACTTAAACAGAGCTTGGGATGAAAAAGGGGCCTATTTTACTTAAACAATGCTTCGAAATGAAAAAGGGGTCTGTTGTACTTAAATAGGGCTTGGAAATGAAAAAAGGGGGCCTGTTGTACTTAAACAGGGCTTGGAAATGAAAAAGAGGTGTGTTGTACTTAAATAGCTTGGCAATGAAAAAAGGGGCCTGTTGTACTTAAACAGGACTTGGAAATGAAAAAGGGGCCTGTTGTACTTAACTAGGGCTTGGAATGAAAAAGGTGCCTGTTGTACTTAAACAGGGCTTGGAAATGAAAAAGGGGCATGTTGTACTTAAACAGGATTTAGAAATGAAAAAGGGGCTTGTTGTACTTAAATAGGGCTTGGAAATGAAAAAAAAGGGTCTGTTGTACTTAAACAGGGCTTGGAAATGAAAAAGGGGCATGTTGTACTTAAATAGGGCTTGGAAAGAAAAGGGGTCTATTGTATTTAAACAGAGCTTGGAATGAAAGAGGGGCCTGTTGTATTTAAACAAGGCTTGAAAATGAAAAAGGGGTCTGTTGTACTTAAATAGGGCTTGGAAATGAAAAAACGGGCCTATTGTATTTAAACAGGGCTTGGAAATGAAAATGGGGCCTGTTGTACTTAAATAGGACTTGGAATGAAAAAGGGGCATCTTGTACTTAAATAGGGCTTGGAAATGAAAAAGTGGTTTGTTGTACTTAAACAGAGCTTGGAAATGAAAAAAACTGGGCCTTTTGTACTTAAACAGGGCTTGGAATGAAAACGGGGCATGTTGAACTTAAACAGTGCTTGGAATGAAAAATGAACCTGTTGTACTTAAATAATGTTTGGAAATGAAAAAGAGGTCAGTTGTACTTAAACAGGGATTCGAAATGAAAAAAAGGGGCATGTTGTACTTAAACAAGGCTTGGCAATTGAAAAAGGGGGCCTGTTGTACTTAAACAGGGTTTGGAAATGAAAAAGGGGTCTGTTGTACTTAAACAAGCTTGGAAATGAAAAAAGGGGGCCTATTGTACTTAAACAGGGCTTGGAAATGAAAAAGGGGTCTGTTGTACTTAAATAGGGCTTGGAAATGAAAAAGGGGCTTGTTGTAATTAAACAGGGCTTGGAATGAAAAAAGGGCCTGTTGTACTTAAACATAGCATGGAAATGAAAAACGGGCCTGTTGTACTTAAACAGAGCTTGGGATGAAAAAGGGGCCTATTTTACTTAAACAATGCTTTGAAATGAAAAAGGGGTCTGTTGTACTTAAATAGGGCTTGGAAATGAAAAAAGGGGGCCTGTTGTACTTAAACAGGGCTTGGAAATGAAAAAGAGGTGTGTTGTACTTAAATAGCTTGGCAATGAAAAAAGGGGCCTGTTGTACTTAAACAGGGCTTGGAAATGAAAAAGAGGTGTGTTGTACTTAAATAGCTTGGCAATGAAAAAAGGGGCCTGTTGTACTTAAACAGGACTTGGAAATGAAAAAGGGGCCTGTTGTACTTAACTAGGGCTTGGAATGAAAAAGGTGCCTGTTGTACTTAAACAGGGCTTGGAAATGAAAAAGGGGCATGTTGTACTTAAACAGGATTTAGAAATGAAAAAGGGGCTTGTTGTACTTAAATAGGGCTTGGAAATGAAAAAAAAAGGGTCTGTTGTACTTAAACAGGGCTTGGAAATGAAAAAGGGGCATGTTGTACTTAAATAGGGCTTGGAAAGAAAAGGGGTCTGTTGTATTTAAACAGAGCTTGGAATGAAAGAGGGGCCTGTTGTATTTAAACAAGGCTTGGAAATGAAAAAGGGGTCTGTTGTACTTAAATAGGGCTTGGAAATGAAAAAACGGGCCTATTGTATTTAAACAGGGTTGGAAATGAAAATGGGGCCTGTTGTACTTAAATAGGACTTGGAATGAAAAAGGGGCATCTTGTACTTAAATAGGGCTTGGAAATGAAAAAGTGGTTTGTTGTACTTAAACAGGGCTTGGAAATGAAAAAAACTGGGCCTTTTGTACTTAAACAGGGCTTGGAATGAAAACGGGGCATGTTGAACTTAAACAGAGCTTGGAATGAAAAATGAACCTGTTGTACTTAAATAATGTTTGGAAATGAAAAAGAGGTCAGTTGTACTTAAACAGGGATTCGAAATGAAAAAAAGGGGCATGTTGTACTTAAACAAGGCTTGGCAATTGAAAAAGGGGGCCTGTTGTACTTAAACAGGGTTTGGAAATGAAAAAGGGGTCTGTTGTACTTAAACAAGCTTGGAAATGAAAAAAGGGGGCCTATTGTACTTAAACAGGGCTTGGAAATGAAAAAGGGGCCTGTTGTACTTAAACAGGGCTTTGAAATGAAAAAAGGGGACCTGTTGTACTTAAACAGGGCTTGGAAATGAAAAAGGGGCATGTTGTACTTAAATAGGGCTTAGAATGAAAAAGGGGCCTGTTGTAGTTAAACCGAACTTGGAAATGAAAAAGTGGCCTGTTGTACTTAAACAGGGTTTGGAATGAAAAAGGGGCATGTTGTACTTAAACAGGGCTTGGAATGAAAAATGGACCTGTTGTACTTAAATAGTGTTTGGAAATGAAAAAGAGGTTTGTTGTACTTAAATAGGAATTGGAAATGAAAAAAGGGGTCCTGTTGTACTTAAACAGGGCTTGGAAATGAAAAAGGGGTCTGTTGTACTTAAACACGGCTTGGAAATGAAAAAAAGGGCTTGTTGTACTTAAACAGAGCTTGGATTGAAAAAGGGGCCTGTTGTACTTAAACATGTCTTGGAAATGAAAAACGGGTCTGTTGTACTTAAATAGAGCTTGAATGAAAAAGGGGCTTATTGTACTTAAACAATGCTTCGAAATGAAAAAGGGGTCTGTTGTACTTAAACAGGGCTTGGAAATGAAAAAAGGGGACCTGTTGTACTTAAACAGGGCTTCGAAATGAAAAAGGGGTCTGTTGTACTTAAACAAGCTTGGAAATGAAAAAAGGGGGCCTGTTGTACTTAAACAGGGCTTGGAAATGAAAAAGGGGTCTGTTGTACTTAAATAGGGCTTGGAAATGAAAAAAGGGCTTGTTGTAATTAAACAGGGCTTGGAATGAAAAAAGGGCCTGTTGTACTTAAACATAGCATGGAAATGAAAAACGGGCCTGTTGTACTTAAACAGAGCTTGGGATGAAAAAGGGGCCTATTTTACTTAAACAATGCTTCGAAATGAAAAAGGGGTCTGTTGTACTTAAATAGGGCTTGGAAATGAAAAAAGGGGGCCTGTTGTACTTAAACAGGGCTTGGAAATGAAAAAGAGGTGTGTTGTACTTAAATAGCTTGGCAATGAAAAAAGGGGCCTGTTGTACTTAAACAGGACTTGGAAATGAAAAAGGGGCCTGTTGTACTTAACTAGGGCTTGGAATGAAAAAGGTGCCTGTTGTACTTAAACAGGGCTTGGAAATGAAAAAGGGGCATGTTGTACTTAAACAGGATTTAGAAATGAAAAAGGGGCTTGTTGTACTTAAATAGGGCTTGGAAATGAAAAAAAAAGGGTCTGTTGTACTTAAACAGGGCTTGGAAATGAAAAAGGGGCATGTTGTACTTAAATAGGGCTTGGAAAGAAAAGGGGTCTGTTGTATTTAAACAGAGCTTGGAATGAAAGAGGGGCCTGTTGTATTTAAACAAGGCTTGGAAATGAAAAAGGGGTCTGTTGTACTTAAATAGGGCTTGGAAATGAAAAAACGGGCCTATTGTATTTAAACAGGGTTGGAAATGAAAATGGGGCCTGTTGTACTTAAATAGGACTTGGAATGAAAAAGGGGCATCTTGTACTTAAATAGGGCTTGGAAATGAAAAAGTGGTTTGTTGTACTTAAACAGGGCTTGGAAATGAAAAAAACTGGGCCTTTTGTACTTAAACAGGGCTTGGAATGAAAACGGGGCATGTTGAACTTAAACAGAGCTTGGAATGAAAAATGAACCTGTTGTACTTAAATAATGTTTGGAAATGAAAAAGAGGTCAGTTGTACTTAAACAGGGATTCGAAATGAAAAAAAGGGGCATGTTGTACTTAAACAAGGCTTGGCAATTGAAAAAGGGGGCCTGTTGTACTTAAACAGGGTTTGGAAATGAAAAAGGGGTCTGTTGTACTTAAACAAGCTTGGAAATGAAAAAAGGGGGCCTATTGTACTTAAACAGGGCTTGGAAATGAAAAAGGGGCCTGTTGTACTTAAACAGGGCTTTGAAATGAAAAAAGGGGACCTGTTGTACTTAAACAGGGCTTGGAAATGAAAAAGGGGCATGTTGTACTTAAATAGGGCTTAGAATGAAAAAGGGGCCTGTTGTAGTTAAACCGAACTTGGAAATGAAAAAGTGGCCTGTTGTACTTAAACAGGGTTTGGAATGAAAAAGGGGCATGTTGTACTTAAACAGGGCTTGGAATGAAAAATGGACCTGTTGTACTTAAATAGTGTTTGGAAATGAAAAAGAGGTTTGTTGTACTTAAATAGGAATTGGAAATGAAAAAAGGGGTCCTGTTGTACTTAAACAGGGCTTGGAAATGAAAAAGGGGTCTGTTGTACTTAAACACGGCTTGGAAATGAAAAAAAGGGCTTGTTGTACTTAAACAGAGCTTGGATTGAAAAAGGGGCCTGTTGTACTTAAACATGTCTTGGAAATGAAAAACGGGTCTGTTGTACTTAAATAGAGCTTGAATGAAAAAGGGGCCTATTGTACTTAAACAATGCTTCGAAATGAAAAAGGGGTCTGTTGTACTTAAACAGGGCTTGGAAATGAAAAAAGGGGACCTGTTGTACTTAAACAGGGCTTCGAAATGAAAAAGGGGTCTGTTGTACTTAAACAAGCTTGGAAATGAAAAAAGGGGGCCTGTTGTACTTAAACAGGGCTTGGAAATGAAAAAGGGGTCTGTTGTACTTAAATAGGGCTTGGAAATGAAAAAAGGGCTTGTTGTAATTAAACAGGGCTTGGAATGAAAAAAGGGCCTGTTGTACTTAAACATAGCATGGAAATGAAAAACGGGCCTGTTGTACTTAAACAGAGCTTGGGATTAAAAAGGGGCCTATTTTACTTAAACAATGCTTCGAAATGAAAAAGGGGTCTGTTGTACTTAAATAGGGCTTGGAAATGAAAAAAGGGGGTCTGTTGTACTTAAACAGGGCTTGGAAATGAAAAAGAGGTGTGTTGTACTTAAATAGCTTGGCAATGAAAAAAGGGGCCTGTTGTACTTAAACAGGACTTGGAAATGAAAAAGGGGCCTGTTGTACTTAACTAGGGCTTGGAATGAAAAAGGTGCCTGTTGTACTTAAACAGGGCTTGGAAATGAAAAAGGGGCATGTTGTACTTAAACAGGATTTAGAAATGAAAAAGGGGCTTGTTGTACTTAAATAGGGCTTGGAAATGAAAAAAAAAGGGTCTGTTGTACTTAAACAGGGCTTGGAAATGAAAAAGGGGCATGTTGTACTTAAATAGGGCTTGGAAAGAAAAGGGGTCTGTTGTATTTAAACAGATCTTGGAATGAAAGAGGAGCCTGTTGTATTTAAACAAGGCTTGGAAATGAAAAAGGGGTCTGTTGTACTTAAATAGGGCTTGGAAATGAAAAAACGGGCCTATTGTATTTAAACAGGGTTTGGAAATGAAAATGGGGCCTGTTGTACTTAAATAGGACTTGGAATGAAAAAGGGGCATCTTGTACTTAAATAGGGCTTGGAAATGAAAAAGTGGTTTGTTGTACTTAAACAGAGCTTGGAAATGAAAAAAACTGGGCCTTTTGTACTTAAACAGGGCTTGGAATGAAAACGGGGCATGTTGAACTTAAACAGAGCTTGGAATGAAAAATGAACCTGTTGTACTTAAATAATGTTTGGAAATGAAAAAGAGGTCAGTTGTACTTAAACAGGGATTCAAAATGAAAAAAAGGGGCATGTTGTACTTAAACAAGGCTTGGCAATTGAAAAAGGGGGCCTGTTGTACTTAAACAGGGTTTGGAAATGAAAAAGGGGTCTGTTGTACTTAAACAAGCTTGGAAATGAAAAAAGGGGGCCTATTGTACTTAAACAGGGCTTGGAAATGAAAAAGGGGCCTGTTGTACTTAAAAAGGGCTTTGAAATGAAAAAAGGGGACCTGTTGTACTTAAACAGGGCTTGGAAATGAAAAAGGGGCATGTTGTACTTAAATAGGGCTTAGAATGAAAAAGGGGCCTGTTGTAGTTAAACCGAACTTGGAAATGAAAAAGTGGCCTGTTGTACTTAAACAGGGTTTGGAATGAAAAAGGGGCATGTTGTACTTAAATAGGGCTTGGAATGAAAAATGGACCTGTTGTACTTAAATAGTGTTTGGAAATGAAAAAGAGGTTTGTTGTACTTAAATAGGAATTGGAAATGAAAAAAGGGGTCCTGTTGTACTTAAACAGGGCTTGGAAATGAAAAAGGGGTCTGTTGTACTTAAACACGGCTTGGAAATGAAAAAAAGGGCTTGTTGTACTTAAACAGAGCTTGGATTGAAAAAGGGGCCTGTTGTACTTAAACATGTCTTGGAAATGAAAAACGGGTCTGTTGTAATTAAATAGAGCTTGAATGAAAAAGGGGCCTATTGTACTTAAACAATGCTTCGAAATGAAAAAGGGGTCTGTTGTACTTAAACAGGGCTTGGAAATGAAAAAAGGGGACCTGTTGTACTTAAACAGGGCTTCGAAATGAAAAAGGGGTCTGTTGTACTTAAACAAGCTTGGAAATGAAAAAAGGGGGCCTGTTGTACTTAAACAGGGCTTGGAAATGAAAAAGGGGTCTGTTGTACTTTAATAGGGCTTGGAAATGAAAAAAGGGCTTGTTGTAATTAAACAGGGCTTGGAATGAAAAAAGGGCCTGTTGTACTTAAACATAGCATGGAAATGAAAAACGGGCTTGTTGTACTTAAACAGAGCTTGGGATGAAAAAGGGGCCTATTTTACTTAAACAATGCTTCGAAATGAAAAAGGGGTCTGTTGTACTTAAATAGGGCTTGGAAATGAAAAAAGGGGGCCTGTTGTACTTAAACAGGGCTTGGAAATGAAAAAGAGGTGTGTTGTACTTAAATAGCTTGGCAATGAAAAAAGGGGCCTGTTGTACTTAAACAGGACTTGGAAATGAAAAAGGGGCCTGTTGTACTTAACTAGGGCTTGGAATGAAAAAGGTGCCTGTTGTACTTAAACAGGGCTTGGAAATGAAAAAGGGGCATGTTGTACTTAAACAGGATTTAGAAATGAAAAAGGGGCTTGTTGTACTTAAATAGGGTTTAGAAATGAAAAAAAAAAGGGTCTGTTGTACTTAAACAGGGCTTGGAAATGAAAAAGGGGCATTTGTACTTAAATAGGGCTTGGAAAGAAAAGGGGTCTGTTGTATTTAAACAGAGCTTGGAATGAAAGAGGGGCCTGTTGTATTTAAACAAGGCTTGGAAATGAAAAAGGGGTCTGTTGTACTTAAATAGGGCTTGGAAATGAAAAAACGGGCCTATTGTATTTAAACAGGGCTTGGAAATGAAAATGGGGCATGTTGTACTTAAATAGGACTTGGAATGAAAAAGGGGCATCTTGTACTTAAATAGGGCTTGGAAATGAAAAAGTGGTTTGTTGTACTTAAACAGGGCTTGGAAATGAAAACAACTGGGCCTTTTGTACTTAAACATGGCTTGGAATGAAAACGGGGCATGTTGAACTTAAACAGAGCTTGGAATGAAAAATGAACCTATTGTACTTAAATAATGTTTGGAAATGAAAAAGAGGTCAGTTGTACTTAAACAGGGATTCGAAATGAAAAAAAGGGGCATGTTGTACTTAAACAAGGCTTGGCAATTGAAAAAGGGGGCCTGTTGTACTTAAACAGGGTTTGGAAATGAAAAAGGGGTCTGTTGTACTTAAACAAGCTTGGAAATGAAAAAAGGGGGCCTATTGTACTTAAACAGGGCTTGGAAATGAAAAAGGGGCCTGTTGTACTTAACTAGGGCTTGAAATGAAAAAAGGGTCTGTTGTACTTAAATAGGGCTTGGAAATGAAAAAGGGGCCTGTTGTACTTAAACAGGGTTTATAAATGAAAAAGGGCCTTGTTGTACTTAAAAAGAGCTTGGAAATGAAAAAAGGGGGTCTATTGTACTTGAACAGGTCTTGGAAATGAAAAAGGGGTATGTTGTACTTAAACAGGGCTTGGAAATGAAAAAGGGGTCTGTTGTACTTAAACAAGGCTTGGATGAAAAAAGGGCTTGTTGTACGTAAATAGGGCTTGGAATGAAAAAGGGGCCTGTTGTACTTAAACAGGACTTGGAATGAAAAAGGGGCCTTTTGTACTTAAACAGGGCTTGGAAATGAAAAAGGGGTTTGTTGTACTGAAACAGGGCTTGGAAATTAAAAAAACGGGCATGTTGTACTTAAACAGGGCTTGGAATGAAAAAGGGGCATGTTGTACTTAAACAGGGCTTGGAATGAAAAAGGGGTATGTTTTACTTAAATAGTGTTTGGAAATGAAAAAGAGGTCTGTTGTACTTAAATAGGGATTGGAAATGAAAAAATGGGGCATGTTGTAATTAAACAAGACTTGGAAATGAAAAAAGGGGGCCTGTTGTACTTAAACAGGGCTTGGAAATGAAAAAAAAGGCATGTTGTACTTAAACATGACTTGAAATGTAAAAGGTGCCTGTTGTACTTAAACATGGCTTGGAAATGAAAAACAGACCTGTTGTACTTAAACAGAGGTTGGAATGAAAAACGGGCCTATTGTACTTAAACAGGACTTGGAAATGAAAAAGGGGTCTGTTGTACTTAAACAGGGCTTGGAAATGAAAAATGGGGCCTGTTGTACTTAAACAGGGCTTGGAAATGAAAAAGGGGTCTGTTGTACTTAATCAAGCTTGGAAATGAAAAAAGGGGGCCTGTTGTACTTAAACAGGGCTTAGAAATGAAAAAGGGGCATGTTGTACTTAACTAGGGCTTGAAATGAAAAAGTGGCCTGTTGTACTTAAACAAGGCTTGGAAATAAAAAAGGGGCCTGTTGTACTTAAACAGGGTTTAGAAATGAAAAAGGGCCTTGTTGTACTTAAATAGGGTTTGGAAATGAAAAAAGGGGGTATATTTTCTTTAAACAGGGCTTGGAAATGAAAAAGGGGCTGTTGTACTTAACTAGGGCTTTGAATGAAAAAGGGGCTTTTTTGTACTTAAAAAGGGTTTAGAAATGAAAAAGGGGCTTTTTGTACTTAAATAGGACTTGGAAATGTAAAAAAGCGGTCTGTTGTACTTAAACAGGGCTTGGAAATTAAAAATGGGGCCTCTTGTACTTAACTAGGGCTTGGAATGAAAAAGGGGCCTGTTGTACTTAAACAGGGTTTGAAAATGAAAAAGGGGTCTGTTGTACTTAAACAGGGTTTAGAAATGAAAAAGGGGCTTGTTGTACTTAAATAGGGCTTGGAAATGAAAAAAGGGCGTATGTTGTACTTATACAGGGCTTGGAAATGAAAAAGGGGCGTGTTGTACTTAAATAGGGCTTGGAAAGAAAAGGGGTCTATAGTACTCAAACAGAGCTTGGAATGAAAGAGGGGCCTGTTATACTTAAACAATGTTTGGAAATGAATAAGTGGTCTATTGTACTTAAATAGGGCTTGGAAATGAAAAAATGGGGCCTATTTTACTTAAACATGGCTTGGAAATGAAAAGGGGCCTGTTGTACTTAAACAGGACTTGAAATGAAAAATGGGTATGTTGTACTTATACAGGGCTTGGAAATGAAAAAGGGGTTTGTTGTACTTACACAGGGCTTGGAAATGAAAAAAATGGGCCTTTTGTACTTAAACAGGGCTTGGAATGAAAAAGGGGCATGTTGTACTTAAACAAGGCTTGGAATGAAAAATGGACCCGTTGTACTTAAATAGTGTTTGGAAATGAAAAAGAGGTCTGTTGTACTTAAACACGGATTGGAAATGAAAAAAGGGGGCATATTGTACTTAAATAGGGCTTGGAAATGAAAAACTGACCTGTTGTACTTAAACAGGACTTGGAATGAAAAAGGGGCTTATTGTACTAAACAGGGCTTGGAAATGAAATAAGGGTCTGTTGTACTTAAACAGGGCTTGGTAATGAAAAATAGTTCTATTGTACTTAAACAAGTTTGGAAATGAAAAAAGGGGGCCTGTTGTACTTAAACAGGGCTTGGAAATGAAAAAAGGGTTTGTTATACTTAAATAGGGCTGGGAATGAAAAAGGGGCCTGTTGTACTTAAACAGGGCTTGAAATGAAAAATGTACCTGTTGTACTTAAATAGTGTTTTGAAATGAAAAAGAGGTCTGTTGTACTTAAAAAGGGCTTGGAAATGAAAAAGGGGGCCTGTTGTACTTAAATAGGGCTTGGAAATGAAAAAATGGGCCTTTTGTACATAAATAGGGCTTGGAATGAAAAAGGGACATGTTGTACTTAAACAGGGCTTGAAATGAAAAATGGACCTGTTTTACTTAAATATTGTTTGGAAATGAAAAAGAGATCTATTGTACTTATACAGGGGTGGAAATTAAAAAAGGTGGCATGTTGTACTTAAACAAGGCTTGGAAATGTAAAAAGGGGGACTGTTGTACTTAAACAGGGGTTGGAAATGAAAAAAAGGTTTATTGTACTTAAACAGGGTTTGAAATGAAAAAGGGGCCTTTTTCTACTTAAACATGGCTTGGAAATGAAAAACAGAACTGTTGTACTTAAATAGAGCTTGGAGTGAAAAAGGGGCCTATTGTACTTAAACAGGGCTTGGAAATGAAAAAGGGGTCTGTTGTACTTAAACTGGGCTTGGAAATGAAAAAAGGAGGCCTGTTGTACTTAAACAGGGCTTGGAAATGAAAAAGTGGTCTGTTGTACTTAAACAAGCTTGGAAATTAAAAATGGGGGCCTATTGTACTTAAATAGGGCTTGGAAATGAAAAAGGGGCCTGTTGTACTTAACTAGGGCTTGGAATGAAAAAGGGGCCTGTTGTACTTAAACAGGGCTTGGAAATGAAAAAGTGGTCTGTTGTACTTAAACAGGGTTTAGAAATGAAAAAAGGGCTTGTTGTACTTAAATAGGGCTTGGAAATGAAAAAAGGGGGTCTGTTGTACTTAAACAGGGCTTGGAAATGAAAAAGGGGCATGTTGTACTTAAATAGGGCTTGGAAAGAAAAAGGGTCTGTTGTAATTAAACAGAGCTTGGAATGAAAGAGGGGCCTGTTATACTTAAACAAGGTTTGGAAATGAAAAAGGGGTCTGTTGTACTTAAATAGGGCTTGGAAATGAAAAAATGGGGTCTATTGTACTTAAACAGGGCTTGGAAATGAAAAAGGGATCTGTTGTACTTTAACAGGACTTGGAATGAAAAAGGGGCATGTTTTTCTTAAAAAGGGCTTGGAAATGAAAAAGGGGTTTGTTGTACTTACACAGGGCTTGGAAATGAAAAAAATGGGCCTTTTGTACTTAAACAGGGCTTGGAATGATAAAGCGGCATCTTGTACTTAAACAGGACTTGGTATGAAGAATGGACTTGTTGTACTTAAATAATGTTTGGAAATGAAAAAGAGGTCTGTTGTACTTAAACAGGGATTGGAAATGAAAAAAGAGGGCATGTTGTACTTAAACAAGGCTTGGAAATTGAAAAAGGGGGCCTATTGTACTTAAACAGTGCTTGGAAATGAAAAAAAGGCATGTTGTACTTAAACAGGGCTTGAAATGAAAAATGGACTTGTTGTACTTAAACATGGCTTGGAAATGATTAACGGACCTGTTGTACTTAAACAGGACTTGGAATGAAAAAAGGGCCTATTGTACTTAAACAGGGCTTTGAAATGAAAAAAGGGTCTGTTGTATTTAAACAGTGTTTGGAAATGAAAAAGGGTTCTGTTGTACTTAAACAAGTTTGGAAATGAAAAAAAGGGGCCTGTTGTACTTAAACAGGGCTTGGAAATGAAAAAGGGGCCTGTTGTACTTAAATAGGGCTTGGAATGAATAAGGGGCCTGTTGTAGTTAAACCGAACTTGGAAATGAAAAAGGGGCCTGTTGTACTTAAACAGGGATTGGAATGAAAAAGGGGCTCGTTGTACTTAAACAGGACTTGGGATGAAAAATGGACATGTTGTACTTAAATAGTGTTTGGAAATGAAAAAGAGGTCTGTTTTACCTAAACAGGGATTGGAAATGAAAAAAGGGGGCCTGTTGTACTTAAATAGGGCTTGGAAATGAAAAAGGGGTCTGTTGTACTTAAACAGGGCTTGAAAATGAAAAAAAGGGCTTGTTGTACTTAAACAGAGCTTGGATTGAAAAAAGGCCTGTTGTACTTAAACATGGCTTGGAAATGAAAAACGGGCCTGTTGTACTTAAACATGGCTTGGAAATGAAAAAAGGGGGCCTGTTGTACTTAAACTGGGCTTCGAAATGAAAAAGGGGTCTGTTGTACTTAAACATGGCTTGGAAATGAAAAAAGGGGGCCTGTTGTACTTAAACAGGGCTTGGAAATGAAAAAGGGGTCTGTTGTACTTAAACAAGCTTGGAAATGAAAAAAGGGGGCCTGTTGTACTTAAACAGGACTTGGAAATAAAAAAGGAGCCTATTGTACTTAACTAGTGCTTGGAATGAAAAATGGGCCTGTTGTACTTAAACCGGGCTTGGAAATGAAAAAGGGCTTGTTGTACTCAAACAGGGTTTAGAAATGAAAAAGGGGCTTGTTGTACTTAAATAGGGCTTGGAAATGAAAAAAGGGGGTCTGTTGTACTTAAACAGAGCTTGGAAATGAAAAAGGGGTATGTTGTACTTAAATAGGGCTTGGAAAGAAAAGGGGTCTGTTGTATTTAAATAGAGCTTGGAATGAAAGAGGGGCCTGTTTATTTAAACAAGGCTTGGAAATGAAAAAGGGGTCTGTTGTACTTAAATAGGGCTTGGAAATGAAAAAATGGGCCTATTGTACTTAAACAGGGCTTTGAAATGAAAATGGAGCCTGTTGTTTTTAAACAGGACTTGGAATAAAAAAGGGGCATCTTGTACTTAAACATGGCTTGGAAATGAAAAAGGGGTTTGTTGTACTTAAACAGGGCTTGGAAATGAAAAAAATGTGCCTTTTGTAATTAAATAGGGCTTGGAATGAAAGCGGAGCATGTTGTACTTAAACAGGGCTTGGAATGAAAAATGAACCTGTTGTACTTAAATAGTGTTTGGAAATGAAAAAGAGGTCAATTGTACTTAAACAGGGATTGGAAATGAAAAAAAGGGGCATGTTGTACATAAACAAGGCTTGGAAATTGAAAAAGGGGGGCTGTTGTACTTAAACAGGGCTTGGAAATGAAATAAATGCTTGTTGTACTGAAACATGACTTTAAAATGAAAAACGGGCCTGTTGTACTTAAATAGAGCCTGGAATGAAAAAGGGGCCTATTGTACTTAAACAACGCTTGGAAATGAAAAAAGGGTCTGTTGTACTTAAACAGGGCTTGGAAATGAAAAAAGGGGGCCTGTTGTACTTAAACAGGGCTTGGAAATGAAAAAGGGGTCTGTTGTACTTAAACAGGGCTTGGAAATGAAAAAAAGAGGGCTTGTTGTACTTAAACAGGGCTTGGAATGAAAAAGGGGCCAGTTGTACTTAAACATGGCATGGAAATGAAAAACGGGCCTGTTGTACTTAAACAGAGCTTGGGATGAAAAGGGGCCTATTGTACTTAAACAATGCTTCGAAATGAAAAAGGGGTCTGTTGTATTTAAATAGGGATTGGAAATGAAAAAAGGGGGTCTGTTGTACTTACACAGGGATTGGAAATGAAAAAAGGGGCCTTTGTACTTAAACGGGACTTGGAAATGAAAAAGGGGCCCCGTTGTACTTAACTAGGGCTTGGAATGAAAAAGGGGCATATTGTACTTAAATAGGGTTTGGAAATGAAAAAGGGGCCTGTTGTACTTAAACAGGGTTTAGAAATGAAAAAGGGCCTTGTTGTACTTAAATAGGGCTTGGAAATGAAAAAATGGGGTCTATTGTACTTAAACAGGGGTTGGAAATGAAAAAGGGGTATGTTGTACATAAATAGGGCTTGGAAATGAAAAAAGGGGGCCTGTTGTATTTAAACAGAGCTTGGATATGAAAAAGGGGTTTGTTGTACTTAAACAAGGCTTGGAATGAAAAAGGGGCCTGTTGTACTTAAACATGGCTTGGAAATGAAAAACGGGCCTGTTGTACTTAACAGAGCTTGGAATGAAAAAGGGGCCTATTGTACTTAAACAATGCTTGGAAATGAAAAAAGGGGGCCTGTTGTACTTAAACAAGGCTTGGAAATGAAAATGGGGTCTATTGTACTTAAACAAACTTGGAAATGAAAAAAGGGGGCCTGTTGTACTTAAACAGGGCTTGGAAATGAAAAAGGGGCATGTTGTACTTAACTAGGGCTTGGAATAAAAAAGGGGTCTGTTGTACTTAAACAAGGCTTGGAAATAAAAAAGGGGCCTGTTGTACTTAAACAGGGTTTAGAAATGAAAAAGGGCCTTGTTGTACTTAAATAGGGTTTAGAAATGAAAAAAGGGGGTATATTTTCTTTAAACAGGGCTTGGAAATGAAAAAGGGGCTGTTGTACTTAACTAGGGCTTTGAATAAAAAAGGGGCTTTTTTGTACTTAAAAAGGGTTTAGAAATGAAAAAGGGGCTTTTTGTACATAAATAGGGCTTGGAAATGTAAAAAAGGGGTCTGTTGTACTTAAACAGGGCTTGGAAATTAAAAATGGGGCCTCTTGTACTTAACTAGGGCTTTGAATGAAAAAGGGGCCTGTTGTACTTAAACAGGGTTTGGAAAGGAAAAAGGGGTCTGTTGTACTTAAACAGGATTTAGAAATGAAAAAGGGGCTTGTTGTACTTAAATAGGGCTTGGAAATGAAAAAAGGGCGTCTGTTGTACTTATACAGGGCTTGGAAATGAAAAAGGGGCATGTTGTACTTAAATAGGGCTTGGAAGGAAAATGGGTCTATAGTACTCAAACAGAGCTTGGAATGAAAGAGGGGCCTGTTATACTTAAATAATGTTTGGAAATGAAAAAGTGGTATGTTGTACTTAAATAGGGCTTGGAAATGAAAAAATGGGGCCTATTGTACTTAAACAGGGCTTGGAAATGAAAAGGGGCCTGTTGTACTTAAACAGGACTTGAAATGAAAAATGGGTATGTTATACTTATACAGGGCTTGGAAATGAAAAAGGGGTTTGTTGTACTTACACAGGGCTTGGAAATGAAAAAAATGGGCCTTTTGTACTTAAACAGGGCTTGGAATGAAAAAGGGGCATGTTGTACTTAAACAAGGCTTGGAATGAAAAATGGACCCGTTGTACTTAAATAGTGTTTGGAAATGAAAAAGAGGTCTGTTGTACTTAAACAGGGATTGGAAATGAAAAAAGGTGGCATGTTGTACTTAAATAGGGCTTGGAAATGAAAAACTGACATGTTGTACTTAAACAGGACTTGGAATGAAAAAGGGGCTTATTGTACTAAACAGGGCTTGGAAATGAAATAAGGGTCTGTTGTACTTAAACAGGGCTTGGTAATGAAAAAGGGTTCTATTGTACATAAACAAGTTTGGAAATGAAAAAAGGGGGCCTGTTGTACTTAAACAGGGCTTGGAAATGAAAAAAGGGTTTGTTATACTTAAATAGGGCTGGGAATGAAAAAGGGGCCTGTTGTACTTAAACAGGGTTGGAATGAAAAATGGACCTGTTGTACTTAAATAGTGTTTGGAAATGAAAAAGAGGTCTGTTGTACTTAAACAGGGCTTGGAAATGAAAAACGGGGCCTGTTGTACTTAAATAGGGCTTGGAAATGAAAAAAATGGGCCTTTTGTACTTAAATAGGGCTTGGAATGAAAAATGGACATGTTGTACTTAAACAGGGCTTGAAATGAAAAATGGACCTGTTTTACTTAAATATTGTTTGGAAATGAAAAAGAGGTCTATTGTACTTATACAGGGATTGGAAATGAAAAAAGGGGGCATGTTGTACTTAAACAAGGCTTGGAAATGTAAAAAGGGGGACTGTTGTACTTAAACAGGGCTTGGAAATGAAAAAAAGGTTTGTTGTACTTAAACAGGGCTTGAAATGAAAAAGGGGCCTTTTTGTACTTAAACATGGCTTGGAAATGAAAAACAGAACTGTTGTACTTAAACAGAGCTTGGAATGAAAAAGGGGCCTATTGTACTTAAACAGGGCTTGGAAATGAAAAAGGGGTCTGTTGTACTTAAATTGGGCTTGGAAATGAAAAAAGGAAGCCTGTTGTACTTAAACAGGGCTTGGAAATGAAAAAAGGGTCTGATATACTTAAATAGGGCTGGGAATGAAAAAGGGGCCTGTTGTACTTAAACAGGGCTTGAAATGAAAAATGTACCTGTTGTACTTAAATAGTGTTTTGAAATGAAAAAGAGGTCTGTTGTACTTAAACAGGGCTTGGAAATGAAAAAGGGGGCCTGTTGTACTTAAATAGGGCTTGGAAATGAAAAAATGGGCCTTTTGTACATAAATAGGGCTTGGAATGAAAAAGGGACATGTTGTACTTAAACAGGGCTTGAAATGAAAAATGGACCTGTTTTACTTAAATATTGTTTGGAAATGAAAAAGAGATCTATTGTACTTATACAGGGATTGGAAATGAAAAAAGGGGGCATGTTGTACTTAAACAAGGCTTGGAAATGTAAAAAGGGGGACTGTTGTACTTAAACAGGGCTTGGAAATGAAAAAAAGGTTAGTTGTACTTAAACAGGGCTTGAAATGAAAAAGGGGCCTTTTTCTACTTAAACATGGCTTGGAAATGAAAAACAGAACTGTTGTACTTAAACAGAGCTTGGAATGAAAAAGGGGCCTATTGTACTTAAACAGGGCTTGGAAATGAAAAAGGGGCATGTTGTACTTAAATAGGGCTTGGAAAGAAAAAGGGTCTGTTGTAATTAAACAGAGCTTGGAATGAAAGAGGGGCCTGTTATACTTAAACAAGGTTTGGAAATGAAAAAGGGGTCTGTTGTACTTAAATAGGGCTTGGAAATGAAAAAATGGGGCCTATTGTACTTAAACAGGGCTTGGAAATGAAAAAGGGGTCTGTTGTACTTAAACAGGACTTGGAATGAAAAAGGGGCATGTTTTTCTTAAAAAGGGCTTGGAAATGAAAAAGGGGTTTGTTGTACTTACACAGGGCTTGGAAATGAAAAAAATGGGCCTTTTGTACTTAAACAGGGCTTGGAATGATAAAGGGGCATGTTGTACTTAAACAGGACTTGGTATGAAGAATGGACTTGTTGTACTTAAATAGTGTTTGGAAATGAAAAAGAGGTCTGTTGTACTTAAACAGGGATTGGAAATGAAAAAAGAGGGCATGTTGTACTTAAACAAGGCTTGGAAATTGAAAAAGGGGGCCTATTGTACTTAAACAGTGCTTGGAAATGAAAAAAAGGCATGTTGTACTTAAACAAGGCTTGAAATGAAAAATGAGCTTGTTGTACTTAAACATGGCTTGGAAATGAAAAACGGACCTGTTGTACTTAAACAGGACTTGGAATGAAAAAAGGGCCTATTGTACTTAAACAGGGCTTTGAAATGAAAAAAGGGTTTGTTGTACTTAAATAGGGTTTGGAAATGAAAAAGGGGTCTGTTGTACTTAAACAAGTTTGGAAATGAAAAAAAGGGGCCTGTTGTACTTAAACAGGGCTTGGAAATGAAAAAGGGGTCTGTTGTACTTAAATAGGGCTTGGAATAAATAAGGGGCCTGTTGTAGTTAAACCAAACTTGGAAATGAAAAATGGGCCTGTTGTACTTAAACAGGGATTGGAATGAAAAAGGGGCTCGTTGTACTTAAACAGGACTTGGGATGAAAAATGGACATGTTGTACTTAAATAGTGTTTGGAAATGAAAAAGAGGTCTGTTTTACTTAAATAGGGATTGAAAATGAAAAAAGGGGGCCTGTTGTACTTAAATAGGGCTTGGAAATGAAAAAGGGGTCTGTTGTACTTAAACATGGCTTGAAAATGAAAAAAAGGGCTTGTTGTACTTAAACAGAGCTTGGATTGAAAAAGGGGCCTGTTGTACTTAAACATGGCTTGGAAATGAAAAACGGGCCTGTTGTACTTAAACAGAGCTTGGAATGAAAAAGGGGCCTATTGTACTTAAAAAATGCTTCGAAATGAAAAAGCGGTCTGTTGTACTTAAACATGGCTTGGAAATGAAAAAAGGGGGTCTGTTGTACTTAAACAGGGCTTGGAAATGAAAAAGGGGTCTGTTGTATTTAAACAAGCTTGGAAATGAAAAAAGGGGGCCTGTTGTACTTAAACAGGACTTGGAAATAAAAAAGGAGCCTATTGTACTTAACTAGTGCTTGGAATGAAAAATGGGCCTGTTGTACTTAAACCGGGCTTGGAAATGAAAAAGGGTCTGTTGTACTTAAACAGGGTTTAGAAATGAAAAAGGGGCTTGTTGTACTTAAATAGGGCTTGGAAATGAAAAAAGGGGGGCTGTTGTACTTAAACAGAGCTTGGAAATGAAAAAGGGGTATGTTGTACTTAAATAGGGCTTGGAAAGAAAAGGGGTCTGTTGTATTTAAATAGAGCTTGGAATGAAAGAGGGGCCTGTTGTATTTAAACAAGGCTTGGAAATGAAAAAGGGGTCTGTTGTACTTAAATAGGGCTTGGAAATGAAAAAATGGGCCTATTGTACTTAAACAGGGCTTTGAAATGAAAATGGAGCCTGTTGTACTTAAACAGGACTTGGAATCAAAAAGGGGCATCTTGTACTTAAACATGGCTTGGAAATGAAAAAGGGGTTTGTTGTACTTAAACAGGGCTTGGAAATGAAAAAAATGTGCCTTTTGTAATTAAATAGGGCTTGGAATGAAAGCGGAGCATGTTGTACTTAAACAGGGCTTGGAATGAAAAATGAACCTGTTGTACTTAAATAGTGTTTGGAAATGAAAAAGAGGTCAATTGTACTTAAACAGGGATTGAAAATGAAAAAAAGGGGCATGTTGTACATAAACAAGGCTTGGAAATTGAAAAAGGGGGGCTGTTGTACTTAAACAGGGCTTGGAAATGAAAAAAAGGCTTGTTGTACTTAAACATGACTTTAAAATGAAAAACGGGCCTGTTTTACTTAAATAGAGCCTGGAATGAAAAAGGGGCCTATTGTACTTAAACAACGCTTGGAAATGAAAAAAGGGTCTGTTGTACTTAAACAGGGCTTGGAAAAGAAAAAAGGGGGCCTGTTGTACTTAAACAGGGCTTGGAAATGAAAACGGGGTCTGTTGTACTTAAACAGGGCTCGAAAATGAAAAAAAGAGGGCTTGTTGTACTTAAACAGGGCTTGGAATGAAAAAGGGGCCAGTTGTACTTAAACATGGCATGGAAATGAAAAACGGGCATGTTGTACTTAAACAGAGCTTGGGATGAAAAAGGGGCCTATTGTACTTAAACAATGCTTCGAAATGAAAAAGGGGTCTGTTGTACTTAAATAGGGATTGGAAATGAAAAAAGGGGGCCTGTTGTACTTACACATGGCTTGGAAATGAAAAAGAGGTGTGTTGTACTTAAATAGCTTGGCAATTAAAAAAGGGGCCTTTGTACTTAAACAGGACTTGGAAATGAAAAAGGGGCCCTGTTGTACTTAACTAGGGCTTGGAATGAAAAAGGGGCATATTGTACTTAAATAGGGTTTGGAAATGAAAAATGGGCCTGTTGTACTTAAACAGGGTTTAGAAATGAAAAAGGGCCTTGTTGTACTTAAATAGGGCTTGGAAATGAAAAAATGGGGTCTATTGTACTTAAACAGGGGTTGGAAATGAAAAATGGGTATGTTGTACATAAATAGGGCTTGGAAATGAAAAAAGGGGGCCTGTTGTACTTAAACAGAGCTTGGAAATGAAAAAGGGGTTTGTTGTACTTAAACAAGGCTTGGAAGAAAAAAGGGTTTGTTGTACTTAAACAAGGCTTGGAATGAAAAAGGGGCTTGTTGTACTTAAACATGTCTTGGAAATGAAAAACGGGCATGTTGTACTTAAACAGAGCTTGGAATGAAAAAGGGGCCTATTGTACTTAAACAATGCTTGGAAATGAAAAAAGGGGGCCTGTTGTACTTAAACAAGGCTTGGAAATGAAAAAGGGGTCTGTTGTACTTAAATAGGGCTTGGAAATGAAAAAACGGGGACTATTGTACTTAAACAGGGCATGGAAATAAAAAAGGGGCCTGTTGTACTTAAACATGACTCGGAATGAAATATGGGCCATTTGTACTTAAACAGGGCTTGGGAATGAAAAAGGGGTTTGTTGTACTTAAACAGGGTTTAGAAATGAAAAAGGGGCTTGTTGTACTTAAATAGGGCTTGGAAATGAAAAAAGGGGGTCTGTTGTACTTAAACAGGGCTTGGAAATGAAAAACAAATCTGTTGTATTTAAACAGATCTTGGAATTAAAAAGGGGCCTATTGTACTTAAACAGGGCTTGGAAATGAAAAAGGGATCTGTTGTACTTAAACATGGCTTGGAAATGAAAAAGGGGGCATGTTGTACTTAAACAGGGTTTGGAAATGAAAAAGGGGTCTGTTGTACTTAAACAAGCTTGGAAATGAAAAAGGGGGCCTATTGTACTTAAACAGGACTTGGAAATGAAAAAGGGGCCTGTTGTACTTAACTAGGGCATGAAATGAAAAAGGGGCCTGTTGTACTTAAACAGGGCTTGGAAATGAAAAATGTGTATGTTGTAATTAAACAAGGTTTAGAAATGAAAAAGGGGCATGTCGTACTTAAATAGGGCTTGGAAATGAAAAAGGGGACTGTTGTACTTAAATAAATCTTGGAAGAAAAAAGGGCTTGTTGTACTTAAACATGGCTTGGAATGAAAAAGGGGCCTGTTGTACTTAAACAGGACTTGGAATGAAAAACGGGCCTTTTGTACTTAAACAGGGCTTGGAAATGAAAAAGGGGTTTGTTGTACTTAAACAGGGCTTGGAAATGAAAAAAACGGGCCTGTTGTACTTAAACAGGGCTTGGAATGAAAAAGGGGCATGTTGTACTTAAACAGGGCTTGGAATGAAAAAGGGGTATGTTGTACTTAAATAGTGTTTGGAAATGAAAAAGAGGTATGTTGTACTTAAAAAGAGATTGGAAATGAAAAACGGGGACATTTTATAATTAAACAAGGCTTGGAAATGAAAAAAGGGGGCCTGTTGTACTTAAACAGGGCTTGGAAATGAAAAAAAGGCATGTTGTACTTAAACAGGGCTTGAAATGAAAAAGGGGCCTGTTGTACTTAAACATGGCTTGGAAATGAAAAACAGAGTTGTTGTACTTAAACAGAGCTTGGAATGAAAAAGGGGCCTATTGTACTTAAACAGGGCTTGGAAATGAAAAAGGGGTCTGTTGTACTTAAACAGAGCTTGGAAATTAAAAATGGGGCCTGTTGTACTTAAACAGGGCTTGGAAATGAAAAAGGGGTCTGTTGTACTTAAACAAGCTTGGAAATGAAAAAAGGGGGCCTGTTGTACTTAAACAGGGTTTGGAAATTTAAAAGGGGCCTGTAGTACTTAACTAGGGCTTGAAATGAAAAAGGGGCCTGTTGTACTTAAACATGGCTTGGAAATGAAAAAGGGGCCTGTTGTACTTAAACAGGGTTTACAAATGAAAAAGGGCCTTATTGTACTTAAATAGGGCTTGGAAATGAAAAAAGGGGGTCTATTGTACTTAAATAGGGCTTGGAAATAAAAATGGGGTATGTTGTACATAAATAGGGCTTGGAAATGAAAAAAGGGGGCCTGTTGTACTTAAACAGGGCTTGGAAATGAAAAAGGGGTTTGTTGTACTTAAACAAGGCTTGGAAGAAAAAATGGCTTGTTATACTTAAACAGGGCTTGGAATGAAAAAGGGGCCTGTTGTACTTAAACATGGCTTGGAAATGTAAAACGGGCCTGTTGTACTTAAACAGAGCTTGAAATGAAAAAGGGGCCTATTGTACTTAAACAATGCTTGGAAATGAAAAAGGGGTCTGTTGTACTTAAACAGGGCTTGGAAATGAAAAAAGGGGGCATGTTGTAATTAAACAAGGCTTGGAAATGAAAATGGGGTCTATTGTACTTAAACAAACTTGGAAATGAAAAAAGGGGGCCTGTTGTACTTAAACAGGGCTTGGAAATGAAAAAGGGGCCTATTGTACTTAACTAGGGCTTGGAATGAAAAAGGGGTCTGTTGTACTTAAACAAGGCTTGGAAATGAAAAAGGGGCATGTTGTACATAAAAAGGGCTTGGAAAGAAAAGGGGTCTGTTGTAACAGAGCTATGAATAAAAGCGGGGCTTGTTGTACTTAAACAGGACATGAAAATGAAAAAGGGGTCTGTTGTACTTAAATAGGGCTTGGAAATGAAAAAACGGAGACTATTGTACTTAAACAGGGCATGGAAATAAAAAAGGGGCCATTTGTACTTAAACAGGACTCGGAATGAAATAGGGGCCATTTGTACTTAAACAGGGCTTGGGAATGAAAAAGGGGTTTGTTATACTTAAACAGGGTTTAGAAATGAAAAATGTGCTTGTTGTACTTAAATAGGGTTTGGAAATGAAAAAAGGGGGTCTGTTGTACTTAAACAGGGCATGGAAATGAAAAAGGGGCATGTTGTACTTAAATAGGGCTTTGAAAGAAAAGGGGTCTGTTGTACTTAAACAGAGCTTGGAATGAAAGAGGGGCCTGTTATACTTAAACAAGGTTTGGAAATGAAAAAGGGGTCTGTTGTACTTAAATAGGGCTTGGAAATGAAAAAATGGGGCTTGTTGTACTTAAACAGGGCTTGGAAATGAAAAAGAAGGGGTTTGTTGTACTTACACAGGGCTTGGAAATGAAAAAAAATGGGCCTTTTGTACTTAAACAGGGCTTGGAATGAAAAAGGGGCATGTTGTACATAAACTGGGCTTGGAATGAAAAATGAACCTGTTGTACTTAAATAGTGTTTGGAAATGAAAAAGAGGTATGTTGTACTTATACAGGGATTGGAAATGAAAAAAGGGGGCATGTTGTACTTAAACAAGGCTTGGAAATGTAAAAAGGTGGCCTGTTGTACTTAAACAGGGCTTGGAAATAAAAAAAGGTTTGTTGTACTTAAATAGGGCTTGAAAATGAAAAAGGGGTCTGTTGTACTTAAACAGGGCTTGGAAATGAAAAAAGGAGGCCTGTTGTACTTAAACAGGGCTTGGAAATGAAAAAGGGGCATGTCTTACTTAAATAGGGCTTGGAATGGAAAAGGGGTCTGTTGTAGTTAAACCGAACTTGGAAATGAAAAAGGGGTCTGTTGTACTTAAACAGGGCTTGGAAATGAAAAAAGGGGGCATGTTGTAATTAAACAAGGCTTGGAAATGAAAATGGGGTCTATTGTACTTAAACAAACTTGGAAATGAAAAAAGGGGGCCTGTTGTACTTAAACAGGGCTTGGAAATGAAAAAGGGGCCTATTGTACTTAACTAGGGCTTGGAATGAAAAAGGGGTCTGTTGTACTTAAACAAGGCTTGGAAATGAAAAAGGGGCATGTTGTACATAAAAAGGGCTTGGAAAGAAAAGGGGTCTGTTGTAACAGAGCTATGAATAAAAGCGGGGCTTGTTGTACTTAAACAGGACATGAAAATGAAAAAGGGGTCTGTTGTACTTAAATAGGGCTTGGAAATGAAAAAACGGAGACTATTGTACTTAAACAGGGCATGGAAATAAAAAAGGGGCCATTTGTACTTAAACAGGACTCAGAATGAAATAGGGGCCATTTGTACTTAAACAGGGCTTGGGAATGAAAAAGGGGTTTGTTATACTTAAACAGGGTTTAGAAATGAAAAATGTGCTTGTTGTACTTAAATAGGGTTTGGAAATGAAAAAAGGGGGTCTGTTGTACTTAAACAGGGCTTGGAAATGAAAAAGGGGCATGTTGTACTTAAATAGGACTTTGAAAGAATAGGGGTCTGTTGTACTTAAACAGAGCTTGGAATGAAAGAGGGGCCTGTTATACTTAAACAAGGTTTAGAAATGAAAAAGGGGTCTGTTGTACTTAAATAGGGCTTGGAAATGAAAAAATGGGGCCTGTTGTACTTAAACAGGGCTTGGAAATGAAAAAGAAGGGGTTTGTTGTACTTACACAGGGCTTGGAAATGAAAAAAAATGGGCCTTTTGTACTTAAACAGGGCTTGGAATGAAAAAGGGGCATGTTGTACATAAACTTGGCTTGGAATGAAAAATGAACCTGTTGTACTTAAATAGTGTTTGGAAATGAAAAAGAGGTATGTTGTACTTATACAGGGATTGGAAATGAAAAAAGGGGGCATGTTGTACTTAAACAAGGCTTGGAAATGTAAAAAGGTGGCCTGTTGTACTTAAACAGGGCTTGGAAATAAAAAAAGGTTTGTTGTACTTAAATAGGGCTTGAAAATGAAAAAAGGGTCTGTTGTACTTAAACAGGGCTTGGAAATGAAAAAAGGAGGCCTGTTGTACTTAAACAGGGCTTGGAAATGAAAAAGGGGCATGTCTTACTTAAATAGGGCTTGGAATGGAAAAGGGGTCTGTTGTAGTTAAACCGAACTTGGAAATGAAAAAAGGGCCTATTGTACTTAAACAAGGCTTGGAATGAAAAGGGGGCATGTTGTACTTAAACAGGGCTTGGAATAAAAAATGGACCTGTTGTACTTAAATAGTGTTTGGAAATGAAAAAGAGGTCTGTTGTACTTAAGCAGGGATTAGAAATGAAAAAAGGGGGCCTATTGTACTTAAACCGGGCTTGGAAATGAAAAAGGGGTCTGTTGTACTTAAACAGGGCTTGGAAAAGAAAAAAGGGCTTGTTGTACTTAAACAGGGCTTGGAATGAAAAAGGGGCCAGTTGTATTTAAACATGGCTTGGAAATGAAAAACGGGCCTGTTGTACTTAAAAAGAGCTTGGAATGAAAAAGGGGCGTATTGTACTTAAACAATCCTTGGAAATGAAAAAGGGGTTTGTTGTACTCAAATAGGGGTTGGAAATGAAAAAATGGGACCTGTTGTACTTAAGCAGGGCTTGGAAATGAAAAAGGGGTTTGTTGTACTTAAACAAGCTTGGAAATGAAAAAAGGGGGCCTGTTGTACTTAAACAGGGCTTGGAAATGAAAAAGGGGAATGTTGTACTTAACTAGGGCTTGGAATGAAAAAGGGGCCTGTTGTACTTAAACAGGGTTTAGAAATGAAAAAGGGGCTTTTTGTACTTAAATAGGGCTTGGAAATGAAAAAAAGGGGTCTGTTGTACTTAAACAGGGCTTGGAAATGAAAAATGGGGCCTCTTGTACTTAACTAGGGCTAGGAATGAAAAAGGGGCCTATTGTACTTAAACAGGGTTTGGAAATGAAAAAGGGGTCTGTTGTACTTGAACAGGGTTTAGAAATGAAAAAGAGGCTTGTTGTACTTAAATAGGGCTTGGAAATGATAAAAGGGGGTCTGTTGTACTTAAACAGGGCTTGGAAATGAAAAAGGGGCATGTTGTACTTAAATAGGGCTTGGAAAGAAAAGGGGTCTGTTGTACTTAAACAGAGCTTGGAATTAAAGAGGGGCATGTTATACTTAAACAAGGTTTGGAAATGAAAACGGGGTATGTTGTACTTAAATATGGCTTGGAAATGAAAAAATGGGGTCTATTGTACTTAAACAAGGCTTGGAAATGAAAACGGGCTTGTTGTACTTAAACAGGACTTGGAATGAAAAAGGGGCATGTTGTACTTATACAGGGCTTGGAAATGAAAAAGGGGTTTGTTGTACTTACACAGGGTATGGAAATGAAAAAAATGGGCCTTTTGTACTTAAACAGAGCTTGGAATGAAAAAGGGGCATTTTGTACTTAAACAGGGCTTGGAATGAAAAATGGACCTGTTGTACTTAAATAGTGTTTGGAAATGAAAAAGAGGTCTGTTGTACTTAAACAGGGATTGGAAATGAAAAAAGGGGGCATGTTGTACTTAAACAGGGCTTGGAAATGAAAAACGGACCTGTTGTACTTAAACAGGGCTTGGAATGAAAAAGGGGCCTATTGTACTTAAACAGGGCGTGGAAATGAAAAAAGGGTCTGTTGTACTTAAATAGGGCTTGGTAATGAAAAAGGGTTCTGTTGTACTTAAACAAGTTTGGAAATGAAAAAAGGGGGCCTGTTGTATTTAAACAGGGCTTGGAAATGAAAAAGGGGTCTTTTATACTTAAATAGGGCTGGGAATGAAAAAGGGGCCTGTTGTAGTTAAACCGAACATGGAAATGAAAAAGGGGCCTGTTGTACTTAAACAGAGCATTGAATGAAAAAGGGGCATGTTGTACTTAAACAGGGCTTGGAATGAAAAATTGACCTGTTGTACTTAAATAGTGTTTGGAAATGAAAAAGAGGTCTGTTGTACTTAAACAGGGCTTGGAAATGAAAAAGGGGGCCTGTTGTACTTAAATAGGGCTTGGAAATAAAAAAATGGGCCTTTTGTACTTAAATAGGGATTGGAATGAAAAAGGGGCATGTTGTACTTAAACAGGGCTTGAAATGATAAATGGACCTGTTGTACTTAAATATTGTTTGGAAATGAAAAAGAGGTCTGTTATACTTATACAGGGATTGGAAATGAAAAAGGGGGCATGATGTACTTAAACAAGGCTTGGAAATGTAAAAAGGGGGACTTTTATACTTAAACAGGGCTTGGAAATGAAAAAAAAAGTTTGTCGTACTTAAACAGGGCTTGAAATGAAAAAGGGGCCTGTTGTACTTAAACATGGCTTGGAAATGAAAAACAGAACTGTTGTACTTAAACAGAGCTTGGAATGAAAAAGGGGCCTATTGTACTTAAACAGGGCTTGGAAATGAAAAAGGGGGTCTGTTGTACTTAAACAGGGCTTGGAAATGAAAAAAGGAGGCCTATTGTCTTTAAACAGGGATTGGAAATGAAAAAGGGGTCTGTTGTACTTAAACAAGCTTGGAAATTAAAAATGGGGGCCTGTTGTACTTAAACAGGGCTTGGAAATGAAAAAGGGGCTTGTTGTACTTAACTAGGGCTTGGAATGAAAAAGAGGCCTGTTGTACTAAAACATGGCTTGGAAATGAAAAAGGGGTCTGTTGTACTTAAACAGGGTTTAGAAATGAAAAAAGGGCTTGTTGTACTTAAATAGGGCTTGGAAATGAAAAAAGGGGGTCTGTTGTACTTAAACAGGGCTTGGAAATGAAAAAGGGGCATGTTGTACTTAAATAGGGCTTGGAAAGAAAAAGGGTCTGTTGTACTTAAACAGAGCTTGGAATGAAAGAGGGGCCTGTTAAACTTAAACAAGGTTTGGAAATGAAAAAGGGGTCTGTTGTACTTAAATAGGGCTTGGAAATGAAAAAATGAGGCCTATTGTACTTAAACAGGGCTTGGAAATGAAAAAGAGGCCTGTTGTACTTAAACAGGACTTGTAATGAAAAAGGCGCATGTTGTGCTTAAACAGGGCTTGGAAATGAAAAAGGGGCATGTTGTACTTAAATAGGGCTTGGAAAGAAAAAGGGTCTGTTGTACTTAAACAGAGCTTGGAATGAAAGAGGGGCCTGTTATACTTAAACAAGGTTTGGAAATGAAAAAGGGGTCTGTTGTACTTAAATAGGGCTTGGAAATGAAAAAATGGGGCCTATTGTACTTAAACAGGGCTTGGAAATGAAAAAGGGGCCTGTTGTATTTAAATAGGGCTTGGAAATGAAAAAGGGGCATGTTGTGCTTAAACAGGGCTTGGAAATGAAAAAGGGGTTTGTTGTACTTACACAGGGCTTGGAAATGAATAATAATGGGCCTTTTGTATTTAAACAGGGCTTGGAATGAAAAAGGGGCATGTTGTACTTAAACAGGACTTGGAATGAAAAATGGACCTGTTGTACTTAAATAGTGTTTCGAAATTAAAAAGAGGTCTGTTGTACTTAAACAGGGATTGGAAATGAAAAAAGAGGGCATGTTGTACTTAAACAAGGCTTGGAAATTGAAAAAGGGGGCATGTTGTACTTTAACAATGCTTGGAAATGAAAAAAAGGCATGTTGTACTTAAACAGGGCTTGGAATTAAAAAAGGGCTTATTGTACTTAAACATGGCTTGAAAATGAAAAAATGGTCTGTTGTACTTAAACAGGGTTTGGAAATGAAATAGGGTTCTGTTGTACTTAAACAAGTTTGGAAATGAAAAAAGGGGGCCTGTTGTACTTAAACAGGACTTGGAAATGAAAAAAGGGGCATGTTGTACTTAAATAGGGCTTGGAAAGAAAAAGGGGCACGTTGTACTTAAACATGGCTTGGAATGAAAAATGGACCTGTTGTACTTAAATTGTGTTTGGAAATTAAAAAAGAGGTTTGTTGTACTTAAATAGGGATTAGAAATGAAAAAAGGGGGCCTGTTGTACTTAAACAGGGCTTGGAAATGAAAAAGGAGTTTGTTGTACTTAAATAGGGCTTGGAAATGAAAAAAAAGGGCTTGTTGTACTTAAACAGAGCTTGGATTGAAAAAGGGGTCTGTTGTACTTAAACATGGCTTAGAAATGAAAAACGGGCCTGTTGTACTTAAACACAGTTTGGAATGAAAAATGGGCCTATTGTACTTAAACAATGCTTCGAAATGAAATAGGGGTCTGTTGTACTTAAACAGGGCTTCGAAATGAAAAAAGGGGGCCTGTTGTACTTAAACAGGGCTTGGAAATGAAAAAGGGGTCTGTTGTACTTAAACAAGCTTGGGAATGAAAAAAAGGGGGCCTGTTGTACTTAAACAGGACTTGGAAATGAAAAAGGGGCCTGTTGTACTTAACTAGTGCTTGGAATGAAAAATGGTCCTGTTGTAATTAAACAGGGCTTGAAAATGAAAAAGGGGCCTGTTGTACTTAAACAGGGTTTAGTAATGAAAAAGGGGCTTGTTGTACTTAAATAGGGCTTGGAAATGAAAAAAGGGGTTTTGTTGTACTTAAACAGGGCTTGGAAATGAAAAAGGGGCATGTTGTAATTAAACAGGGCTTGGAAAGAAAAGGGGTCTGTTGTATTTAAATAGAGCTGTGAATGAAAGAGGGGCCTGTTGTATTTAAACAAGGCTTGGAAATGAAAAAGGGGTTTGTTGTACTTAAATAGCTCTTGGAAATGAAAAAACGGGCCTATTGTACTTAAACAGGGCTAGGAAATGAAAATGGGGCTTGTTGTACTTAAAAGGGGACTCTTGTACTTAAATAGGGCTTGGAAATGAAAAAGGGGTTTGTTGTACTTAAACAGGGCTTGGAAATGAAAAAATGTGCCTTTTGTAATTAAATAGGGCTTGGAATGAAAACTGAGCATGTTGTACTTAAACAGGGCTTGGAATGAAAAATGAACATGTTGTACTTAAATAGTGTTTGGAAATGAAAAAGAGGTCAGTTGTACTTAAACAAGGATTGGAAATGAAAAAAAGGGGCATGTTGTACTTAAATAATGCTTGGAAATTGAAAAAGGGGGGCTGTTGTACTTAAACAAGGCTTGGAAATGAAAAAAAAGGCTTGTTGTACTTAAACATGACTTTAAAATGAAAAACGGGCCTGTTGTACTTAAATAGAAGCCTGGAATGAAAAAGGGGCCTATTGAACTTAAACAGGGCCTGGAAATTAAAAAAGGGTATGTTGTACTTAAATAGGGCTTGGAAATGAAAAAAGGGGGCCTGTTGTACTTAAACAGGGCTTGGAAATCAAAAAGGGTTCTGTTGTACTTAAACAAGTTTGGAAATGAAAAAAGGGGGCCTGTTTTACTTAAACAGGGCTTGGAAATGAAAAAGGGGTCTGTTGTACTTAAATAGGGTTTGGAAATGAAAAAAAAGGGCTTGTTGTACTTAAACAGGGCTTGGAAGGAAAAATGGGCCTGTTGTACTTAAACATGGCATGGAAATGAAAAACGGGCCTGTTGTACTTAAATAGAGCTTGGAAATGAAAAAGAGGTGTGTTGTACTTAAATAGCTTGGCAATGAAAAAAGGGGCCTGTTGTACTTAAACAGGACTTGGAAATGAAAAAGGGGCCTGTTGTACTTAACTAGGGCTTGGAATGAAAAAGGGGCCTGTTGTACTTAAACAGGGCTTCGAAATAAAAAAAGGGGCATGTTGTACTTAAACAGGGTTTAGAAATGAAAAAGGGGCTTATTGTACTTAAATAGGGCTTGGAAATGAAAAAAGGGGGTCTGTTGTACTTAAACAGGGCTTGGAAATGAAAAAGGGGCATGTTGTACTTAAATAGGGCTTGGAAAGAAAAGGGGTCTGTTGTATTTAAACAGAGCTTGGAATGAAAGAGGGGCCTGTTGTATTTAAACAAGGCTTAGAAAAGAAAAAGGGGTCTGTTGTACTTAAATAGGGCTTAGAAATGAAAAAACGGGCCTATTGTACTTAAACAGGGCTTGGAAATGAAAAATTGGGCTTGTTGTACTTAAACAGGACTTGGAATGAAAAAGGGGCATCTTGTACTTAAACAGGGCTTGGAAATGAAAAAGGGGTTTGTTGTACTTAAATAGGGCTTGGAAATGAAAAAAATGGGCCTTTTGTACTTAAACAAGGCTTGGAATGAAAACGGGGCATGTTGAACTTAAACAGGGCTTGGAATGAAAAATGAACCTGTTGTACTTAAATAGTGTTTGGAAATGAAAAAGAGGTCAGTTGTACTTAAACAGGGATTGGAAATCAAAAAAAGGGGAATGTTGTACTTAAACAAGGCTTGGAAATTGAAAAAGGGGGTCTGTTGTACTTAAACAGGGCTTGGAAATAAAAAAAAGGCTTGTTGTACTTAAACAGGGCTTGAAATGAAAAAGGGGCCTGTTGTACTTAAACATGGCTTGGAAATGAAAAACAAACCTGTTGTACTTAAAAAGAGATCTTGGAATGAACAAGGGACATATTGTACTTTAACAGGGCTTGGAAATGAAAAAGGGGCATGTTGTACTTAACTAGGGCTTGGAATGAAAAAGGGGCCTGTTGTACTTAAACAGGGCTTAGAAATGAAAAAGGGGCCTGTTGTAGTTAAACAGGGTTTAGAAATGAAAAAGGGGCTTGTTGTACTTAAATAGGGCTTGGAAATGAAAAAAGGGGGTCTGTTGTACTTAAACAGGGCTTGAAAATGAAAAAGGGGCATGTTGTACTTAAACAGGGCTTGGAAAGAAAAGGGGTCTGTTGTAATTAAGCAGAGCTTGGAATGAAAGAGGGGCCTGTTGTATTTAAACAACGCTTGGAAATGAAAAAGGGGTCTGTTGTACTTAAATAGGGCTTGGAAATGAAAAAACGGGCCTATTGTACTTAAACAGGGCTTGGAAATGAAAATGGGGCCTGTTGTACTTAAACAGGACTTAGAATGAAAAAGGGACATCTTGTACTTAAATAGGGCTTGGAAATGACAAAGGGGTTTGTTGTACTTAAACAGGGCTTGGAATGAAAAAAATGGGTCTTTTGTACTTAAACAGGGCTTGGAATGAAAACGGGGCATGTTGAACTTAAACAGGGCTTGGAATGAAAAATGAACCTGTTGTACTTAAATAGTGTTTCGAAATGAAAAAGAGGTCAGTTGTACTTAAACAGGGATTGGAAATGAAAAAAAGGGGCATGTTGTACTTAAACAAGGCATGGAAATTGAAAAAGGGGGCCTGTTATACTTAAATAGGGCTTGGAAATAAAAAAAAAGGCTTGTTGTACTTAAACAGGGCTTGAAATGAAAAAGGGGCCTGTTGTACTTAAACAAGGCTTGGAAATGAAAAACAAACTTGTTGTACTTAAACAGAACTTGGAATAAAAAAGGGACCTATTGTACTTAAACATGGCTTGGAAATGAAAAAGGGGCATGTTGTACTTAACTAGGGCTTGGAATAAAAAAGGGGCCTGTTGTACTTAAACAGGGCTTGGAAATGAAAAAGGGGTTTGTTGTAGTTAAACAGGGTTTTGAAATGAAAAAGGGGATTGTTGTACTTAAATAGGGCTTGGAAATGAAAAAAGGGGGTCTGTTGTACTTAAACAGGGCTTGGAAATGAAAAAGGGGCATGTTGTACTTAAACAGGGCTTGGAAAGAAAAGGGGTCTGTTGTATTTAAACAGAGCTTGGAATGAAATAGGGGCCTGTTGTATTTAAACAAGGCTTGGAAATGAAAAAGGGGTCTGTTGTACTTAAATAGGGCTTGGAAATGAAAAAATGGGCCTATTGTACTTAAACAGGGCTAGGAAATGAAAATGGGGCCTGTTGTACTTAAACAGGACTTGGAATGAAAAAGGGGCATCTTGTACTTATATAGGTCTGGGATATGAAAAAGGGGTTTGTTGTACTTAAACAGGGCTTGGAAATGAAAAAAATGGGCCTTTTGTACTTAAACAGGGCTTGGAATGAAAACGGGGCATGTTGAACTTAAACAGGGCTTGGAATGAAAAATGAACCTGTTGTACTTAAATAGTGTTTGGAAATGAAAAAGAGGTCAGTTATACTTAAACAGGGATTAGAAATGAAAAAAAGGGGCATGTTGTACATAAACAAGGCTTGGAAATTGAAAAAGGGGGCCTGTTGTACTTAAACAGGGCTTGGAAATAAATAAAAAAGGCTTGTTGTACTTAAACAGGGCTTGAAATGAAAAAGGGGCCTGTTGTACTTAAACATGGCTTGGAAATGAAAAACAAACCTGTTGTACTTAAACAGAGCTTGGAATGAAAAAGGGGCCTATTGTACTTAAACAGGGCTTAGAAATGAAAAAGGGGTCTGTGTCGCTCCCACCAAATGACACATGGTTAGAAGGGGTACAGATGCGAACGGTCGGCGAAGGGAGAGGAAATGAATAGAGTCGCCAGCTAGGCATTTTTATCCCGAAGGAAAGGCAATGCTGCATAAACCCAGAAAGATATGGATAAGACGGTTGCGAACCAGAGAAACTGAGAAAGGGGGTTGGTTACAACCTGGGAAGGTATTAGCACCCAGATTTTCCGTCGTACTCGACGGGATCCACGCTTACAAGATTTGTGTTTTAAAGGGGTGGTGTCATTGCTATTCTGTGTGTCAAAGCTGGAAAAAATGCAAGTGTCAATGTAAAAGAAATGTGAAGTGTATAAGGGTGTCAGTGTAAAGAAAGAATACAATGCTCAAGACTATGAGGCTTAAGGAATAATGCTGGAAGAAGGGGGAATATACAGAGGCTTTTGTTCGATAACTGTTAAGTTATGCCTACGTATCCTCTCGTGCAATGAGGAAGTCAGAACATCGTAGTTCGACTCAAAGAGACTGAAAGATGAATTGACTTGTGAACTGCCTACTTGTCTATGCTCAAGTGTATGACCTGTCTGGCTCAGGTGCAAACTGTCTTGCATCAGATGGAAGAAGCGAGTTCTCGTTTGTGAGTGAATGAGATGAGAAAAGAATCCCGGAGGAGACGATTATTGTTTGTTTTTGTGTTTTCAATCTTTTATTGCCTTTTGAAGTTTGTCATAAGAAAATGAGCTTAAGCCTAAACCAAGGGTTAGTAAACTCATCACATCCTCCCTTTGATTAGGGGTAATGAGAATACCTTAAGTATGAAGTAAGCACCTCACACTTGACCACCATGATATAGGATTAAGATCATTAACCTACTTGTAATTACTTGGATGTTTTTGGTGTTTTTGTTTAGTGTTAAGTAATGAGTTTAAGCCATAATCAAAGATTTAATGAACTCATTACACCATCCTAATAGAAGGATAATAGATGAGAATATTTAAGCTGAGGAAGGCTCCTCAACTTAATCCATGATTAGGGATTAACCTCATGACAAAACAAACCTTCATTAAATGGATTTTAGTTAATGGTAAGATGAAGAAGTGATTTTTATGGTTTGTAAGACAACTTGAGGGGGACTTGTCCATTAACACTAGGGTTAGTCCTTCTTAACCAATTAAGGAAGAATTTGAACCCTAATGCAAGGCCCAAGTTACAAGCTTGATGTCTTAGTGATTATTAGGTGGATTGATTAAAGGATTTAAACACATTAAGGGTTTAACACTTAGGATTAAAGTTATACACTCCATCCTAATAGAAGGATGCATGCATAAGCTTAATCACAAAGCCTTAAAACCTTTAGGGTTTAGTCCTTGATTATGAGGTGAGAATAGAAGACTCAAAGAAAACTCAAAGGAAAGAGTCTAAGGGGGACTAAACAATCCTAAAATGTTATCATGCTTGGAAGTCCTAGGGTTTGTGAGGCTTAAGAGAAGAAATCTTCAAGGAAACCACCAGGGAGAAGCAAGATGGAAAAGAGATGAGATGAGAAAAGAAAAGAGGGAAGAGAGGCACAAGTGAGGAAGCTCACTCAAAGACAAGTAAAAATGCGTCAAGGATGTGAAATGATGAGGTGAGCAGAAGTAGGAGGTGAAGGCAAATCCACCTCCCAAACAAACATACCATTAACCTGAAAAGTTAGTACAAGATGCATAAAGGAAGAAATGAGATGAAACAATGCATATGGATGGGCAAAGGCCAAAGTCAGAAACATACACATGATGCAAATGATGTCAAGAGATGGTGCAAAGTCATACAAGATGAACATATGTGAGCATACAAGAGAATGGATGCATATGGAGCATGCCTTGAACCATGAAAGTTCATGAAAGCTTATGAAATGCAATGAAGATATGAAATGTCAAATGAATGATGCAATGATCAAACATGATTCTAATATGTCCTAAGATTTCTTATGAATCATATGGATGCACAAAATGTCATGCCAAGTTCTTGTATGCGAGCAAATGAAAGATGGATACAAAGGAAGGCAAGAATTAGGGTTTACATACAATATGCAATGCAAAAATTCAAAATCAGACGCAAATGACATGATAAAAAATTGAAAATGGGATCAAAGGAACCCTAACCCTACACAAGTTCGTTGCCCAAAGGAGGGGACCTAAACCTAATCCTAATGGAGGTTGTGATTTTTCAAAGTCAACTAGGGTTTCAAGGCACCTCAAAATAAAAAATGCTCATCAAATTGAAAATGGAAGATAAATTCAAACCAATTTTACCCTAGAAACTACATGCTATGAAGAATGCAATGCAAGAAGAACCATCATCAAACTCTTCATGGTTAGGCAGAATGAATTTTTCTAAGTTTGAACAAAAATATTGCCTTTAAACAAATTTAAATCCAATGAAAAATGTCAAAATGCATCAAGGACCAAAAAGAAATTTGTTTTGAGAGTTGGATAATGTTTCTAAATGTTTTACAATGCAATGTGAATTTTTTGTGATTTTTTAAATACCTAAATGCATTTTTAATTAATTAATTTCCATTAACTAATTAAAAATAAACATTTAAATGATTTAAAAATAATTTTTAATGCAAAAAATAAAAATAAAAATATTTTTGGGTTCTGAAAATTAATGAAATGTTTGACAAAAAAAATCAGAATTTTTCAATGTATTTTCCTATTTTTAAAAATTCGTGAAAGTTAAATGAAAAAGAAATGAAATAAAATTAAAATAAAAGAAAGTATGCCAAAGGAGAGGTCCAGATTGAATCTGGGCTTGGGGTTGTTGACTTGGCGCCACATCCAATGGCCCAAGTTCAAACCTGACTAAATTTATTTAATATTTAATTAATCCTAGGTTAGGCTAATTAATGACTGATTAGGGTTTAAGTGGACCATCTGGACCATCCATACACACGCGGGAAAGCCAGATCAAGGGCCAGAATTCAAAGTTGACTAATTAAACACAATTAGGGCTAATCATTTCCAGGCGGCCGGAACAGTACTCCGGTCGTCTTCTCCGACGACACAAAACCCTAACTTCTTCTATAGGTCACCAATCCTCAAATTTCTTCCACAAAAATGATCCTCTCACTCTTCTAAACCTAAACCCTCATCCAAAACTCATTTATTTTTCCTCACAAGCATGAATCGAAGCAAAATGTGAAACACGGGCAAATGTTCAGAGGCTTCATACATGATGGTTACTTCACCATTTTCAAAAGTAAATACATATTCATGATCAGGGGAACATGCAGAACCATAAAAGAACTTAAAACTTAGCTTCTGGGAAAAAAGTTCTTCATGTTACCTGAGATGAAGACCCTCTGATTCTGAGCTTTCTGGACTCAAGCTTTGTGCAAACTCTCTCCTTTGAACACCCTGATGACGAAATGAAGCTTGGAGAGCTTTGAGAATGGCTGGTTATGGCTGTTTTGTTCTGGTGTAGCAGAAATGGAGGTCTTTGTGTGTGATGTTTCAAGCTGTTTCAGGGGGTGGTTTTTGTTCTAAGGATGATTTGTGACTTGTTGGTGGAAGAAACAATGAGGTTTGATGGCTGTGTGAAGAGATTCGAAGAGGAAAAGTTTTGGACAGTTTTTTTGTGCAAGCTGGATTGTCTTGTTTCAATGCTGAATGAGTTGCTATATCACTCCCATAATGTTTGAGTAGGCTGTGGAGCAGGTTAGTAGAGGCTGCTGATCACTATTCCAATAGCATGGGAGAAATTGCAAAAAGTCAAGGTTTGGTGTACTTGAGGCATGGGCTGTGACAGAGATGGTTTCCTGGCTTGTACTGCATCAGCTGAGTTCAAGGATGACTCTTGGATCAATTGTGGTGAGCTGTATGGCTTGGATCACAAGTTTGAAGTGATTTTGCATTTTGGCAACTTGTTACATTTTGTGACTTTTGGTTATGAACATGTGATGTCTCTTGGGCAATATGCAGCAAAGTGCATCATATAATGTTGCTATGATGATTTGAGATCAATTAGTGTTCAATTCAAACATGAAAAGTTCCTTTTGCAAAATTTTAATTTTGAAGTTTTCATGAAGAAATGCCTTATGCAACTTGTAATCCAAGGCATGAAAGTAAAAAATTCTTGGCACAAAATCTGACTTTTAGGCATTGCATTGTGTTGTATGATTAGAAGCCACTTTAAAGTCACAAATTGGTTTGGCAAGGGTTTTTGCAAGTTTTCCCCTTTGGTGCAAAAGTGAAATTTCAATGATTTTATCCAAAATGAATTAGAATGAGTTCTTGTACTTTTTGAAAATGGGAGGATCCATACTACAACTTTCATGACCAAAGTTTTCTCATTTGAAGCATTTTTGAATCAAAAAGAGGAAGTTGAAAAACTTTCCCAAAATGGCAAGTTCACATTATAAGTCACTTTCCCAAAAAGGCAACTTTGCAAATGGCTTGAAATTCTTCAATTTTGTGAACTTCTAACCTCTTCTATGATCAAATAAAGATCATACTCATTCAAAATGATGGAGAACACCCTTTGGTTGGGTCATTGGGGGTCTCAGATGCCCTGATTTTGCACTGACTTGCTCAAGAAGTCATCTCTTGATCAGATGCCTTCCCCATTGAATTTCTTCATGAAAACTGATATGTATGATCCTCATAACATATAGAGACCAATAGAAACAAGAATGACCAAAAAAATTGGAGTAATGGCCTCTGAAACCAAAACCCTAATTTTAGGTCATTTGTGTAGTTAAACCTGCCTCTGCTTCCATGCCTTTCTCAGTTCTTGTGATTCTTTGACTTTCTTGACCTTGTGGGGATATAATATGATGCTTGAACATACATGGACCCCTTTGAAGTGATTGATGACCTTTGGAGTGGCTCAAATGGCTCAGGGATGGCTCAGATCACAAACCCTAGATGTAGATGACTTTGAATTAATGCAGTGAATCAAAAATGTGGTATGAGACGCTATGATTGTATTTATGCACATGAAAAGATCACAAGCCATGGGGTGAAATGGGTGAGGGCAAATTTGGGGTATTTACAGTATGTTGTACTTAAACATGGCTTGGAAATGAAAAAGGGGGCATGTTGTACTTAAACAGGGTTTGGAAATGAAAAAGGGGTCTGTTGTACTTAAACAAGCGTGGAAATGAAAAAAGGGGGCCTATTGTACTTAAACAGGGCTTGGAAATGAAAAAGGGGCTTGTTGTACTTAACTAGGGCTTGAAATGAAAAAGGGGCCTGTTGTACTTAAATAGGGCCTGGAAATGAAAAAGGGGCCTGTTGTACTTAAACAGGGTTTAGAAATGAAAAAGGGCCTTGTTGTACTTAAATAGGGCTTGAAAATGAAAAAAGGGGTCTATTGTACTTAAACAGGGCTTGGAAATGAAAAAGGGGCATGTTGTACTTAAACAGGGTTTGGAAATGAAAAAGGGGTTTGTTGTACTTAAACAAGGCTTGGAAGAAAAAAGGGCTTGTTGTACTTAAACAGGGCTTGGAATGAAAAAGGGGCCTGTTGTACTTAAACAGGACTTGGAATGAAAAAGGGGCCTTTTGTACTTAAACAGGGCTTGGAAATGAAAAAGGGGTTTGTTGTACTTAAACAGGGCTTGGAAATGAAAAAAACGGGCCTGTTGTACTTAAACATGGCTTGGAATGAAAAAGGAGCATGTTGTACTTAAACAGGGCTTGGAATGAAAAAGGGGTATGTTGTACTTAAATAGTGTTTGGAAATGAAAAAGAGGTATGTTGTACTTAAATAGAGATTGGAAATGAAAAACGGGGGCATGTTATAATTAAACAAGGCTTGGAAATGAAAAAAAGGGGCCTGTTGTACTTAAACAGGGCTTGGAAATGAAAAAAAGGCATGTTGTACTTAAACAGGGCTTGAAATGAAAAAGGGGCCTGTTGTACTTAAACATGGCTTGGAAATGAAAAACAGACCTGTTTTACTTAAACAGAGCTTGGAATGAAAAAGGGGCCTATTGTACTTAAATAGGGCTTGGAAATGAAAAAGGGGTCTGTTGTACTTAAACATGGCTTGGAAATGAAAAATGGGGCCTGTTGTACTTAAACAGGGCTTGGAAATGAAAAAGGGGTCTGTTTTTCTTAAACAAGCTTGGAAATGAAAAAAGGGGGCCTGTTGTACTTAAACAGGGCTTGGAAATGAAAAAGGGGCCTGTTGTACTTAACTAGGGCTTGAAATGAAAAAGGGGCCTGTTGTACTTAAACAGGGTTTAGAAATGAAAAAGGGCCTTGTTGTACTTAAATACGGCTTGGAAATGAAAAAAGGGGGTATATTTTCTTTAAACAGGGCTTGGAAATGAAAAAGGGGCCTGTTGTACTTAACTAGGGCTTGGAATGAAAAAGGGGCCTTTTTGTACTTAAACAGGGTTTATTAATGAAAAATGGGCTTTTTGTACTTAAATATGGTTTGGAAATGAAAAAAGGGGGTCTGTTGTACTTAAACAGGGCTTGGAAATTAAAAATGGGGCCTCTTGTACTTAACTAGGGCTTGCAATGAAAAAGGGGTCTGTTGTACTTAAACAGGGTTTGGAAATGAAAAAGGGGTCTGTTGTACTTAAACAGGGTTTAGAAATGAAAAAGGGGCTTGTTGTACTTAAATAGGGCTTGGAAATGAAAAAAGGGAGTCTGTTGTAGTTAAACAGGGCTTGGAAATGAAAAAGGGGCATGTTGTACTTAAATAGGGCTTGGAAAGAAAAGGCGTCTGTTGTACTTAAACAGAGCTTGGAATGAAAGAGGGGCCTGTTATACTTAAACAATGTTTGGAAATGAAAAAGGGGTCTGTTGTACTTAAATAGGGCTTGGAAATGAAAAAATGGGGCCTATTGTACTTAAATAGGGCTTGGAAATGAAAAGGGGCCTATTGTACTTAAACATGACTTGGAATGAAAAAGGGGCATGTTGTACTTATACAGGGCTTGGAAATGAAAAAGGGGTTTGTTGTACTTACACAGGGCTTGGAAATGAAAAAAAATGGGCCTTTTGTACTTATACAGGGCTTGGAATGAAAAAGGGGCATGTTGTACTTAAATAGGGCTTGGAATGAAAAATGGACCTGTTGTACTTAACTAGTGTTTGGAAATGAAAAAGAGGTCTGTTGTACTTAAACAGGGATTGGAATGAAAAATGGACCTGTTGTACTTAAATAGTGTTTGGAAATGAAAAATAGGTCTGTTGTACTTAAATAGGGATTGGAAATGAAAAACAGAACTGTTGTACTTAAACAGAGCTTGGAATGAAAAAGGGGCCTATTGTACTTCAACAGGGCTTGGAAATGAAAAAGGGGGTGTGTTTTACTTAAACAGGGCTTGGAAATGAAAAAAGGAGGCCTGTTGTACTTAAACAGGGCTTGGAAATGAAAAAGGGGTCTGTTGTACTTAAACAAGCTTGGAAATTAAAAATGGGGGCCTATTGTACTTAAACAGGGCTTGGAAATGAAAAAGGGGCCTGTTGTACTTAACTAGGGCTTGGAATGAAAAAGGGGCCTGTTGTACTTAAACAGAGCTTGAAAATGAAAAAGGGGTCTGTTGTACTTAAACATGGTTTAGAAATGAAAAAAGGGCTTTATGAACTTAAATAGGGCTTGGAAATGAAAAAAGGGGGTCTGTTGTACTTAAATAGGGCTTGGAAATGAAAAATTGGGGCCTATTGTACTTAAACAGGGCTTGGAAATTAAAAAGGGGCCTGTTGTACTTAAACAGGACTTGGAATGAAAAAGGGGCATTTTGTACTTAAACAGGGCTTGCAAATTAAAAAGGGGTTTGTTGTACTTACACAGGGCTTGGAAATTAAAAAAAATGGGCCTTTTGTACTTAAACAGGGCATGGAATGAAAACGGGGCATGTTGTACTTAAACAGGACTTGGAATGAAGAATGGATCTGTTGTACTTAAATAGTGTTTGGAAATGATAAAGAGGTCTGTTGTACTTAAACAGGGATTGGAAATGAAAAAAGAGGGCATGTTGTACTTAAACAGGGCTTGGAAATGAAAAAGGGTTCTGTTGTACTTAAACAAGTTTGGAAATGAAAAAAGGGGGCCTGTTGTACTTAAATAGGGCTTGGAAATTAAAAAGGGGCCTGTTGTACTTAAATAGGGCTTGAAATGAAAAAGGGGTCTGTTGTAGTTAAACCGAACTTGGAAATGAAAAATGGGCATGTAGTACTTAAACAGGGCTTGGAATGAAAAAGGGGCATGTTGTACTTAAACAGGGCTTGGAATGAAAAATGGACATGTTGTACTTAAATAGTGTTTGGAAATGAAAAAGAGGTCTGTTGTACTTAAACAGGGATTGGAAATGAAAAAAGGGGGCCTGTTGTACTTAAACAGGGCTTGGAAATGAAAAAGGGGTCTGTCGTACTTAAACAGGGCTTGAAAATAAAAAAAAGGCTTGTTGTACTTAAACAGAGCTTGGATTGAAAAAGGGGCCTATTGTACTTAAACATGGCTTGGAAATGAAAAACGGGCCTGTTGTACTTAAACAGAGCTTGGAATGAAAAAGGGGCCCATTGTACTTGAATAATGCTTCGAAATGAAAAAGGGGTCTGTTGTACTTAAATAGGGCTTGGAAATGAAAAAAGGAGGCCTGTTGTACTTAAACAGGGCTTGGAAATGAAAAAGTGGTCTGTTGTACTTAAACAAGCTTGGAAATGAAAAAAGGGGGACTGTTGTACTTAAACAGGACTTGGAAATGAAAAAGGGGCTTGTTGTACTTAACTAGTGCTTGGAATGAAAAATGGGTCTGTTGTACTTAAACAGGGCTTGGAAATGAAAAAGGGCCTGTTGTACTTAAACAGGGTTTAGAAATGAAAAAGGGACTTGTTGTACTTAAATAGGGCTTGGAAATGAAAAAAGGGGGTTTGTTGTACTTAAACAGGGCTTGGAAATGAAAAAGGGGCATTTTTGTTCTTAAACAAGGCTTGGAAAGAAAAGGATCTGTTGTATTTAAATAGAGCTTGGAATGAAAGAGGGGCCTGTTGTATTTAAACAAGGCTTGGAAATGAAAAAGGGGTCTGTTGTACTTAAATAGGGCATGGAAATGAAAAAACGGGCCTATTGTACTTAAACAGGGATTGGAAAGAAAATGGGGCCTATTGTATTTAAACAGGACTTGGAATCAAAAAGGAGCATCTTGTACTTAAACAGGGCTTGGAAATGAAAAAGGGGTTTCTTGTACTTAAACAGGGCTTGGAAATGAAAAAAATGTGCCTTTTGTAATTAAATAGGGCTTAGAATGAAAACGGAGCATGTTGTACTTAAATAGGGCTTGGAATGAAAAATGAACCTGTTGTACTTAAATAGTGTTTGGAAATGAAAAAGAGGTCAGTTGTACTTAAACAGAGATTGGAAATGAAAAAAGGGGCATGTTGTACTAAAACAGGGCTTGGAAATGAAAAACAAGGCTTGTTGTACTTAAATAGAGCCTGGAATGAAAAAGGGGCCTATTGTACTTAAACATGGTTTGGAAATGAAAAAAGGGTCTGTTGTACTTAAATAGGGCTTGGAAATGAAAAAAGGGGACCTGTTGTACTTAAACAGGGCTTGGAAATGAAAAAGGGTTCTGTTGTACTTAAACAAGTTTGGAAATGAAAAAAGGGGGCCTGTTGTACTTAAACAGGGTTTGGATATGAAAAAGGGGCCTGTTGAACTTAAATAGGGCTTGGAATGAAATATGGGTCTGTTGTAGTTAAACCGAACTTGGAAATGAAAAAGGGGCCTATTGTATTTAAACAGGGCTTGGAATGAAAAAGGTGCATGTTGTACTTAAACAGGGCTTGGAATGAAAAATGGACCTGTTGTACTTAAATAGTGTTTGGAAATGAAAAAGACTTCTGTTGTACTTAAACAGGGATTGGAAATGAAGAAAGGGGTCCTGTTGTACTTAAACAGGGCTTGGGAATGAAAAAGGGGTCTGTTGTACTTAAACAGGGCTTGGAAATGAAAAAAAAAGGGCTTGTTGTACTTAAACATGGCATGGAAATGAAAAATGGTCCAGTTGTACTTAAACATGGCATGAAAATTAAAAACGGGCCTGTTGTACTTAAACAGAGTTTGGGATGAAAAAGGGGCCTATTGTACTTAAACAATGCTTCAAAATGAAAAAGGGGTCTGTTGTACTTAAATAGGGCTTGGAAATGAAAAAAGGGGGCCTGTTGTACTTAAACAGGGCTTGGAAATAAAAAAGAGGTGTGTTGTACTTAAATAGCTTGGCAATGAAAAAAGGGGCCTGTTGTACTTAAACAGGACTTGGAAATGAAAAAGGGGCCTGTTGTACTTAACTAGGGCTTGGAATGAAAAACGGGCCTGTTGTACTTAAACAGGGCTTGAAAATGAAAAAGGGGCATGTTGTACTTAAACAGGGTTTAGAAATGAAAAAGGGGATTGTTGTACTTAAATAGGGCTTGGAAATGAAAAAATGGGGTCTTTTGTACTTAAACAGGGCTTGGAAAGTAAAAAAGGGGCATGTTGAACTTAAACAGGGCTTGGAAAGAAAAGGGGTCCGTTGTATTTAAACAGAGCTTGGAATGAAAGAGTGGCCTGTTGTATTTAAACAATGCTTGGAAATGAAAAAGGGGTTTGTTGTACTTAAATAGGGCTTGGAAATGAAAAAACGGGCATATTGTACTTAAATATGGCTTGGAAATGAAAATGGGGCCTGTTGTACTTAAGCGGGACAAGGAATGTAAAAGGGGCATCGTGTACTTAAATAGGGCTTGGAAATGAAAAAAGGGTTTCTTGTACTTAAACAGGGCTTGGAAATGAAAAAAATGGGCCTTTTGTACTTAAACAGGGCTTGGAATGAAAACGGGGCATGTTGTACTTAAACAGGGCTTGGAATGAAAAAGGGGTATGTTGTACATAAATAGTGTTTGGAAATGATAAAGAGGTCTGTTGTACTCAAATAGGGATTGGAAATGAAAAAAGGGGGCATGTTGTAATTAAGCAAGGCTTGAAAATGAAAAAAGGGGGCCTGTTGTACTTAAACAGGGCTTGGAAATGAAAAAAGGCATGTTCTACTTAAACAGGGCTTGAAATGAAAAAGGGGCCTGTTGTACTTAAACATAGCTTGAAAATGAAAAACAGACCTGTTGTACTTAAACAAAGCTTGGAATGAAAAGGGGCCTATTGTACTTAAACAGGGCTTGGAAATGAAAATGGGGTCTGTTGTACTTAAACAGGGCTTGGAAATGAAAAATGGGGCATGTTGTACTAAAACAGGGCTTTGAAATGAAAAAGGGGTTTGTTGTACTTAAACAAGCTTGGAAATGAAAAAAGGGGGCCTGTTGTACTTAACTAGGGCTTGAAATGAAAAAAGGGCCTGTTGTACTTAAACAGGGCTTGGAAATGAAAAAGGGGCTTGTTGTACTTAAACATGGTTTAGAAATGAAAAAGGTCCTTGTTGTACTTAAATAGGGCTTGGAAATGAAAAAAGGGGGTCTATTGTACTTAAATAGGGCTTGGAAATGAAAAAGGGGTATGTTGTACTTAAATAGGGCTTTGAAATGATAAAAGGTGGCCTGTTGTACTTAAACAGGGCTTGGAAATGAAAAAGGGGTTTATTGTACTTAAATAAGGCTTGGAAGAAAAAAGGGTTTGTTGTACTTAAACAGGGCTTCGAATGAAAAAGGGGCCTGTTGTACTTAAACATGGCTTGGAAATGAAAAACGGGCCTGTTGTACTTAAACAGATCTTGATATGAAAAAGGGGCCTATTGTACTTTAACAATGCTTGGAAATGAAAAAGGGGTCTGTTGTACTTAAACAGGGCTTGGAAATGAAAAAAGGGGGCATGTTGTACTTAAACAAGGCTTGGAAATGAAAATGGGGTCTATTGTACTTAAACAAACTTGTAAATGAAAAAAGGGGGCCTGTTCTACTTAAACAGGGCTTGGAAATGAAAAAGGGGCATGTTGTACTTAACTAGGGCTTGGAATGAAAAAGGGGTCTGTTGTACTTAAACAAGGCTTGGAAATGAAAAAGGGGCATGTTGTACTTAAACAGGGCTTGGAAAGAAAAGGGGTCTGTTGTACTTAAACAGAGCTTGGAATGAAAGAGGGGCTTGTTGTACTTAAACAGGACATGAAAATGAAAAAGGGGTCTGTTGTACTTAAATAGGGCTTGGAAATGAAAAAACGGGGACTATTGTACTTAAACAGGGCATGGAAATAAAAAAGGGGCCTGTTGTACTTAAACATGGCTTGGGAATGAAAAAGGGGTTTGTTGTACTTAAACAGGGCTTGAAAATGAAAATAATGGGCCTTTTGTACTTAAACAGGGCTTGGAATGAAAAAGGGGCATGTTGTACTTAAACAGGGCTTGGAATGAAAAATTGATTATTTGTACTTCAACAGGGCTTGGAAATGAAAAAGGGGTCTGTTGTACTTAAACAGAGCTTGGAAATGAAAAAGGGTGCCTGTTGTACTTAAACAGGGCTTGGAAATGAAAAAGGGGTCTGTTGTACTTAAACAAGCTTGGAAATGAAAAAAGGGGGCATGTTGTACTTAAACAGGGCTTGGAAATGAAAAAGGGGCTTTTTGTACTTAACTAGAGCTTGGAATGAAAAACGGGCCTGTTGTAATTAAACAGGACTTGGAAATTAAAAAGGGGCCTGTTGTACTTAAACAGGGTTTAGAAATGAAAAAGAAGCTTGTAGTACTTAAATAGTTCTTGGAAATGAAAAAGGGGGGGGGGTCTGTTGTACTTAAACAAGGCTTGGAAATGAAAAAGGGGCATGTTGTACTTAAACAGGGCTTGGAAAGAAAAGGGGTATGTTGTACTTAAACAGAGCTTGGAATGATAGAGGGGCCTGTTGTATTTAAACAAGGCTTGGAAATGAAAAAGGGGTCTGTTGTACTTAAATAGGGTTTGAAAATGAAAAAACGGGGCCTATTGTACTTAAACAGGGAATGGAAATGAAAAAGGGGCCTGTTGTACTTAAACAGGACTTGGAATGAAAAAGGGGCATGTTGTACTTAAACAGGGCTTGGAAATAAAAAAGGGGTTTGTTGTACTTAAACAGGGCTTGGAAATGAAAAAAATGGGCCTTTTGTACTTAAACAGGGCTTGGAATGAAAACGGGGCATGTTGTACTTAAACAGGGCTTGGAATGAAAAATGGACTTGTTGTACATAAATAGTGTTTGGAAATGATAAAGAGGTCTGTTGTACTTAAACAGGGATTGGAAATGAAAAAATGGGGCATGTTGTACTTAAACAAGGCTTGGAAATGAAAAAAGGGGGCCTGTTGTACTTAAACAGTGCTTGGAAAGGAAAAAAGGGTTTGTTGTACTTAAACAGGGCTTGAAATGAAAAAGGGGCCTGTTGTATTTAAACATGGCTTGGAAATGAAAAACGGGCATGTTGTACTTAAACAGAGCTTGGAATGAAAAAGGGACATATTGTACTTAAACAGGGTTTGGAACTGAAAAAGGGTTCTGTTGTACTTAAACAAGTTTGGAAATGAAAAAAGGGGGGCTGTTGTACTTAAACAAGGCTTGGAATTGAAAAAGGGGTCGGTAGTACTTAAATAGAGCTTGGAATGAAAAAGGGGCCTGTTGTAGTTAAACTGGGCTTGGAAATGAAAAAGGGGCCTGTTATACTTAAACAGGGTTTGGAATGAAAAAGGGGGATGTTGTACTTAAATAGGGCTTGGAACGAAAAATGGACCTGTTGTACTTAAATAGTGTTTGGAAATATAAAAAGAGGTCTGTTGTACTTAAACAGGGATTGTAAATGAAAAAAGGGGGCCTGTTGTACTTAAACATGGATTAAAAATGAAAAAGGGGTCTGTTGTACTTAAACAAGGCTTGGAAGAAAAAAGGGCTTGTTGTACTTAAACAAGGCTTGGAATGAAAAAGGGGCCTGTTGTAATTAAACATGGCTTGGAAATGAAAAACGGGCCTGTTGTACTTAAACAGAGCTTGGAATGAAAAAGGGGCCTATTATACTTAAACAATGCTTGGATATAAAAAAGGGGTCTGTTGTACTTAAATAGGGCTTGGAAATAAAAAAAAGGGGTCTGTTGTACTTAAACAGGGTTTGGAAATGAAAAAGGGGTCTGTTGTACTTAAAAAAACTTGGAAATGAAAAAAGGGGGCCTGTTGTACTTAAACAGGGCTTGGAATTGAAAAAGGGGCCTGTTGTACTTAACTAGGGCTTGGAATGAAAAAGGGGCCTGTTGTACTTAAACAGGGCTTGGAAATGAAAAAGGGGCCTGTTGTACTTAAACAGGGTTTAGAAATTAAAAAGGGGCTTGTTGTACTTAAATAGGGCTTGGAAATGAAAAAAAGGGGGTCAGTTGTACTTAAACAGTGTTTGGAAATGAACAAGGGGCATGTTGGACTTAAATAGGGCTTGGAAAGAAAAGGGGTATGTTGTACTTAAACAGAGCTTGGAATGAAAGTGGGGCCAATTGTATTTAAACAAGGCTTGGAAATGAAAAAGGGGTCTGTTGTACTTAAATAGGGCTTGGCAATGAAAAAACGGGGCCTATTGTACTTAAACAGGGAATTGAATTGAAAAAGGGGCCTGTTGTACTTAAACAGGACTTGGAATGAAAAAGGGGCCTGTTGTACTTAAATAGGGCTTGAAAATGAAAGAGGGGTTTGTTGTACTTAAACAGGGTTTGGTAATGAAAAAAACTGGCCTTTTGTACTTAAACAGGGCTTGGAATGAAAAAGGGGCTTGTTGTACTTAAACAGGGCTTGGAATGAAAAATGGACCTGTTGTACTTAAATAGTGTTTGGAAATGAAAAAGAGTTCTGTTGTACTTAAACAAGGCTTAAAAATGAAAAAAGGGGGCATGTTGTACTTAAACAGGGCTTGGAATGAAAAAGGGGCCTGTTGTATTTAAACATGGCTTGGAAATGAAAAACGGGTATGTTGTACTTAAACAGAGCTTGGATAAAAAAGGGGCCTATTGTACTTAAACAGGGCTTGGAAATGAAAAAGGGTTCTGTTGTACTTAAACAGGGCTTGGAAATGAAAAAAGGGGGCCTGTTGTACTTAAACAGGACTTGGAAATGAAAAAGGAGTTTGTTGTACTTAAACGGGGCTTAAAAATGAAAAAAAGGGGCCTGTTGTACTTAAACAGTGTTTGGAAATGAAAAAGGGTTCTGTTGTACTTAAACAAGTTTGGAAATGAAAAAAGGGGGCCTATTGTACTTAAATAGGGCTTGGAAATGAAAAGGGGGTCTGTTGTACTTAAATAGAACTTGGAATGAAAAAGGGGCCTGTTGTAGTTAAACTGGGCTTGGAAATGAAAAAAGGGGCCTTTTGTACTTAAACAGGGCTTGGAATGAAAAAGGGGCATGTTGTACTTAAACAGGACTTAGTATGAATAATGGACCTGTTGTACTTAAATAGTGTTTGGAAATGAAAAAGAGGTCTGTTGTATTTAAACAGGGTTTGGAAATGAAAAAAGGGGGCATGTTGTACCCTAAACAGGGTTTGGAAATGAAAAAAATTGGCCTTTTGTACTTAAACAGGGCTTGGAATGAAAAAGGGGCATGTTGTACTTAAACAGGGCTTGGAATGAAAAATGGACCTGTTGTACTTAAATAGTGTTTGGAAATGAAAAAGAGGTCTGTTGTACTTAAACAGGGATTGGAAATGAAAAAAAGGGGCATGTTGTACTTAAACAAGGCTTGAAAATGAAAAAAGGGGGCCTGTTGTACTTAAACAGGGCTTGGAATGAAAAAGGGGCCTGTTGTACTTAAACATGGTTTGGAAATGAAAAACGGATCTGTTGTACTTAAACAGAGCTTGGAATGAAAAAGGGGCCTATTGTACTTAAACAGGGCTTGGAAATGAAAAAGGGTTCTGTTGTACTTAAACAGGGCTTGGAAATGAAAAAGGGGGCCTGTTGTACTTAAACAGGGCTTGGAAATGAAAAAGGGTTCTGTTGTACTTAAACAAGTTTGGAAATGAAAAAAGGGGGCCTGTTGTACTTAAACAGGGCTTGGAAATGAAAAAGGGGCCTGTTGAACTTAAATAGGGCTTGGAATGAAATATGGGCCTGTTGTAGTTGAACCGAACTTGGAAATTAAAAAGGGGCCTTTTGTATTTAAACAGGGCTTGGAATGAAAAAGGTGCATGTTGTACTTAAACAGGGCTTGGAATGAAAAATGGACCTGTTGTACTTAAATAGTGTTTGGAAATGAAAAAGACTTTTGTTGTACTTAAACAGGGATTGGAAATGAAGAAAGGGGTCCTGTTGTACTTAAACAGGGTTTGGAAATGAAAAAGGGGTCTGTTGTACTTAAACAGGGCTTGGAAATGAAAAAAAGGGCTTGTTGTACTTAAACATGGCATGGAAATGAAAAACGGGCCTGTTGTACTTAAACATGGCATGGAAATTAAAAACGGGCCTGTTGTACTTAAACAGAGTTTGGGATGAAAAAGGAGCCTATTGTACTTAAACAATGCTTCAAAATGAAAAAGGGGTCTGTTGTACTTAAATAGGGCTTGGAAATGAAAAAAGGGGGCCTGTTGTACTTAAACAGGGCTTGGAAATAAAAAAGAGGTGTGTTGTACTTAAATAGCTTGGCAATGAAAAAAGGGGCCTGTTGTACTTAAACAGGACTTGGAAATGAAAAAGGGGCCTGTTGTACTTAACTAGGGCTTGGAATGAAAAAGGGGCCTGTTGTACTTAAACAGGGCTTGAAAATGAAAAAGGGGCATGTTGTACTTAAACAGGGTTTAGAAATGAAAAAGGGGATTGTTGTACTTAAATAGGGCTTGGAAATGAAAAAATGGGGTCTGTTGTACTTAAACAGGGCTTGGAAAGTAAAAAGGGGCATGTTGAACTTAAACAGGGCTTGGAAAGAAAAGGGGTCCGTTGTATTTAAACAGAGCTTGGAATGAAAGAGTGGCCTGTTGTATTTAAACAATGCTTGGAAATGAAAAAGGGGTCTGTTGTACTTAAATAGGGCTTGGAAATGAAAAAACGGGCCTATTGTACTTAAATATGGCTTGGAAATGAAAATGGGGCCTGTTGTACTTAAACAGGACAAGGAATGTAAAAGGGGCATCTTGTACTTAAATAGGGCTTGGATATGAAAAAAGGGTTTGTTGTACTTAAACAGGGCTTGGAAATGAAAAAAATGGGCCTTTTGTACTTAAACAAGGCTTGGAATGAAAACGGGGCATGTTGTACTTAAACAGGGCTTGGAATGAAAAAGGGGTATGTTGTACATAAATAGTGTTTGGAAATGATAAAGAGGTCTGTTGTACTTAAATAGGGATTGGAAATGAAAAAAGGGGGCATGTTGTAATTAAACAAGGCTTGAAAATGAAAAAAGGGGGCCTGTTGTACTTAAACAGGGCTTGGAAATGAAACAAGGCATGTTCTACTTAAACAGGGCTTGAAATGAAAAAGGGGCCTGTTGTACTTAAACATGGCTTGGAAATGAAAAACAGACCTGTTGTACTTAAACAAAGCTTGGAATGAAAAAGGGGCCTATTGTACTTAAACAGGGCTTGGAAATGAAAAAGGGGTCTGTTGTACTTAAACAGGGCTTGGAAATGAAAAATGGGGCCTGTTGTACTAAAACAGGGCTTGGAAATGAAAAAGGGGTCTGTTGTACTTAAACAAGCTTGGAAATGAAAAAAGGGGGCCTGTTGTACTTAACTAGGGCTTGAAATGAAAAAGGGGCCTGTTGTACTTAAACAGGGCTTGGAAATGAAAAAGGGGCCTGTTGTACTTAAACAAGCTTGGAAATGAAAAAAGGGGGCCTGTTGTACTTAACTAGGGCTTGAAATGAAAAAGGGGCCTGTTGTACTTAAACAGGGCTTGAAATGAAAAAGGGCCTTGTTGTACTTAAATAGGGCTTGGAAATGAAAAAAGGGGGTCTATTGTACTTAAATAGGGCTTGGAAATGAAAAAGGGGTATGTTGTACTTAAATAGGGCTTGGAAATGAAAAAAGGTGGCCTGTTGTACTTAAACAGGGCTTGGAAATGAAAAAGGGGTTTATTGTACTTAAATAAGGCTTGGAAGAAAAAAGGGCTTGTTGTACTTAAACAGGGCTTCGAATGAAAAAGGGGCCTGTTGTACTTAAACATGGCTTGGAAATGAAAAACGGGCCTGTTGTACTTAAACAGATGTTGGAATGAAAAAGGGGCCTATTGTACTTTAACAATGCTTGGAAATGAAAAAGGGGTCTGTTGTACTTAAACAGGGCATGGAAATGAAAAAAGGGGGCCTGTTGTACTTAAACAAGGCTTGGAAATGAAAATGGGGTCTATTGTACTTAAACAAAATTGTAAATGAAAAAAGGGGGCCTGTTCTACTTAAACAGGGCTTGGAAATGAAAAAGGGGCCTGTTGTACTTAACTAGGGCTTGGAATGAAAAAGGGGTCTGTTGTATTTAAACAAGGCTTGGAAATGAAAAAGGGGCATGTTGTACTTAAACAGGGCTTGGAAAGAAAAGGGGTCTGTTGTACTTAAACAGAGCTTGGAATGAAAGAGGGGCTTGTTGTACTTAAACAGGACATGAAAATGAAAAAGGGGTCTGTTGTACTTAAATAGGGCTTCGAAATGAAAAAACGGGGACTATTGTACTTAAACAGGGCATGGAAATAAAAAAGGGGCCTGTTGTACTTAAACATGGCTAAGGAATGAAAAAGGGGTTTGTTGTACTTAAATAGGGCTTGAAAATGAAAAACAATGGGCCTTTTGTACTTAAACAGGGCTTGGAATGAAAAAGGGGCATGTTGTACTTAAACAGGGCTTGGAATGAAAAATGGATTTTTTGTACTTCAACAGGGCTTGGAAATGAAAAAGGGGTCTGTTGTACTTAAACAGGGCTTGGAAATGAAAAAGGGTGCCTGTTGTACTTAAACAGGGCTTGGAAATGAAAAAGGGGTCTGTTGTACTTAAACAAGCTTGGAAATGAAAAAAGGGGGCATGTTGTACTTAAACAGGGCTTGGAAATGAAAAAGGGGCTTTTTGTACTTAACTAGGGCTTGGAATGAAAAAGGGGCCTGTTGTAATTAAACAGGACTTGGAAATGAAAAAGGGGCCTGTTGTACTTAAACAGGGTTTAGAAATGAAAAAGAAGCTTGTTGTACTTAAATAGTTCTTGGAAATGATAAAGGGGGGGGGTTTGTTGTACTTAAACAAGGCTTGGAAATGAAAAAGGGGCATGTTGTACTTAAACAGGGCTTGGAAAGAAAAGGGGTATGTTGTACTTAAACAGAGCTTGGAATGATAGAGGGGCCTGTTGTATTTAAACAAGGCTTGGAAATGAAAAAGGGGTCTGTTGTACTTAAATAGGGTTTGAAAATGAAAAAACGGGGCCTATTATACTTAAACAGGGAATGGAAATGAAAAAGGGGCCTGTTGTACTTAAACAGGACTTGGAATGAAAAAGGGGCATGTTGTACTTAAACAGGGCTTGGAAATAAAAAAGGGGTTTGTTGTACTTAAACAGGGCTTGGAAATGAAAAAAATGGGCCTTTTGTACTTAAACAGGGCTTGGAATGAAAACGGGGCATGTTGTACTTAAACAGGGCTTGGAATGAAAAATGGACTTGTTGTACATAAATAGTGTTTGGAAATGATAAAGAGGTCTGTTGTACTTAAACAGGGATTGGAAATGAAAAAAGGGGGCATGTTGTAGTTAAACAAGGCTTGGAAATGAAAAAAGGGGGCCTGTTGTACTTAAACAGGGCTTGGAAAGGAAAAAAGGGCTTGTTGTACTTAAACAGGGCTTGAAATGAAAAAGGGGCCTGTTGTATTTAAACATGGCTTGGAAATGAAAAACGGGCATGTTGTACTTAAACAGAGCTTGGAATGAAAAAGGGACCTATTGTACTTAAACAGGGTTTGGAACTGAAAAAGGGTTTTGTTGTACTTAAACAAGTTTGGAAATGAAAAAAGGGGGGTTGTTGTACTTAAACAAGGCTTGGAATTGAAAAAGGGGTCTGTAGTACTTAAATTGAGCTTGGAATGAAAAAGGGGCCTATTGTAGTTAAACTGGGCTTGGAAATGAAAAAGGGGCCTGTTATACTTAAACAGGGCTTGGAATGAAAAAGGGGGATGTTGTACTTAAATAGGGCTTGGAACGAAAAATGGACCTGTTGTACTTAAATAGTGTTTGGAAATATAAAAAGAGGTCTGTTGTACTTAAACAGGGATTGGAAATGAAAAAAGGGGGCCTGTTGTACTTAAACATGGATTAAAAATGAAAAAGGGGTCTGTTGTACTTAAACAAGGCTTGGAAGAAAAAAGGGCTTGTTGTACTTAAACAAGGCTTGGAATGAAAAAGGGGCCTGTTGTAATTAAACATGGCTTGGAAATGAAAAACGGGCCTGTTGTACTTAAACAGAGCTTGGAATGAAAAAGGGACCTATTGTACTTAAACAATGCTTGGAAATAAAAAAGGGGTCTGTTGTACTTAAATAGGGCTTGGAAATAAAAAAAAGGGGGCCTGTTGTACTTAAACAGGGCTTGGAAATGAAAAAGGGGTCTGTTGTACTTAAAAAAGCTTGGAAATGAAAAAAGGAGACCTGTTGTACTTAAATAGGGCTTGGAATTGAAAAAGGGACCTGTTGTACTTAACTAGGGCTTGGAATGAAAAAGGGGCCTGTTGTACTTAAACAGGGCTTGGAAATGAAAAAGGGGCCTGTTGTACTTAAACAGGGTTTAGAAATTAAAAAGGGGCTTGTTGTACTTAAATAGGGCTAGGAAATGAAAAAAAGGGGGTCAGTTGTACTTAAACAGGGCTTGGAAATGAAAAAGGGGCATGTTGTACTTAAATAGGGCTTGGAAAGAAAAGGGGTATATTGTACTTAAACAGAGCTTGGAATGAAAGTGGGGCCTGTTGTATTTAAACAAGGCTTGGAAATGAAAAAGGGGTCTGTTGTACTTAAATAGGGCTTGGCAATGAAAAAACGGGGCCTATTGTACTTAAACAGGGAATTGAATTGAAAAAGGGGCCTGTTGTACTTAAACAGGACTTGGAATGAAAAAGGGGCCTGTTGTACTTAAATAGGGCTTGAAAATGAAAGAGGGGTTTGTTGTACTTAAACAGGGTTTGGTAATGAAAAAAACTGGCCTTTTGTACTTAAACAGGGCTTGGAATGAAAAAGGGGCATGTTGTACTTAAACAGGGCTTGGAATGAAAAATGGACCTGTAGTACTTAAATAGTGTTTGGAAATGAAAAAGAGTTCTGTTGTAATTAAACAAGGCTTGAAAATGAAAAAAGGGGGCATGTTGTACTTAAACAGGGCTTGGAATGAAAAAGGGGCCTGTTGTATTTAAACATGGCTTGGAAATGAAAAACGGGTCTGTTGTACTTAAACAGAGCTTGGATGAAAAAGGGGCCTACTGTACTTAAACAGGGCTTGGAAATAAAAAAGGGTTCTGTTGTACTTAAACAGGGCTTGGAAATGAAAAAAGGGGGCCTGTTGTACTTAAACAGGACTTGGAAATGAAAAAGGAGTTTGTTGTACTTAAACGGGGCTTAAAAATGAAAAAAAGGGGCCTGTTGTACTTAAACAGTGTTTGGAAATGAAAAAGGGTTCTGTTGTAATTAAACAAGTTTGGAAATGAAAAAAGGGGGACTATTGTACTTAAACAGGGCTTGGAAATGAAAAAGGGGTCTGTTGTACTTAAATAGAACTTGGAATGAAAAAGGGGCCTGTTGTAGTTAAACTGGGCTTGGAAATGAAAAAAGGGGCCTTTTGTACTTAAACAGGGCTTGGAATGAAAAAGGGGCATGTTGTACTTAAACAGGACTTAGTATGAAAAATGGACCTGTTGTACTTAAATAGTGTTTGGAAATGAAAAAGAGGTCTGTTGTATTTAAACAGGGTTTGGAAATGAAAAAAGGGGGCATGTTGTACCCTAAACAGGGTTTGGAAATGAAAAAAATTGGCCTTTTGTACTTAAACAGGGCTTGGAATGAAAAAGGGGCATGTTGTACTTAAACAGGGCTTGGAATGAAAAATGGACCTGTTGTACTTAAATAATGTTTGGAAATGAAAAAGAGGTCTGTTGTACTTAAACAGGGATTGGAAATGAAAAAAATGGGCATGTTGTACTTAAACAAGGCTTGAAAATGAAAAAAGGGAGCCTGTTGTACTTAAACAGGGCTTGGAATGAAAAAGGGGCCTGTTGTACTTAAACATGGCTTGGAAATGAAAAACGGGTCTGTTGTACTTAAACAGAGCTTGGAATGAAAAAGGGGCCTATTGTACTTAAACAGGGCTTGGAAATGAAAAAGGGTCCTGTTGTACTTAAACAGGACTTGGAAATGAAAAAAGGGGGCCTGTTGTACTTAAACAGGACTTGGAAATGAAAAAGGAGTCTATTGTACTTAAACAGGGCTTGAAAATGAAAAAAGGGGGCCTGTTGTACTTAAACAATGCTTGGAAATGAAAAAGGGGTCTGTTGTACTTAAATAGAACTTGGAATGAAAAAGGGGTCTGTTGTAGTTAAACTGGGCTTGGAAATGAAAAAGGGGCCTGTTGTACTTAAACAAGGCTTGGAAGAAAAAAGGGCTTGTTGTACTTAAACTGGGCTTGGAATGAAAAAGGGGCCTGTTGTACTTAAACATGGCTTGGAAATGTAAAACGGGCCTGTTGTACTTAAACAGAGCTTGGAATGAAAAAGGGGCCTATTGTACTTAAACAATGCTTGGAGATGAAAAAGGGGTCTGTTGTACTTAAACAGGGCTTGGAAATGAAAAAAAGGGGGCCTGTTGTACTTAAACAGGGCTTCGAAATGAAAAAGGGGTCTGTTGTACTTAAACAAGCTTGGAAATGAAAAAAGGGGGCCTGTTATACTTAAACAGGATTTGGAAATGAAAAAGGGGCCTGTTGTACTTAAATAGGGATTGGAATTAAAAAGGGGCCTGTTGTACTTAAATAGGGCTTGGAAATGAAAAAGAGACATGTTGTACTTAAACAGTGTTTAGAAATGAAAAAGGAGCTTGTTGTACTTAAATAGGGCTTGGAAATGAAAAAATGGGGTCTGTTGTACTTAAATAGAGCTTGGAAATGAAAAAGGGGCATCTTGTACTTAAACAGGGCTTGGAAAGAAAAGGGGTATGTTGTACTTAAACAGAGCTTGGAATGAAAGAGGGGCCTGTTGTATTTAAACAAGGCTTGGAAATGAAAAAGGGGTCTGTTGTACTTAAATAGGGCTTGGAAATGAAAAAACGGGGCCTATTGTACTTAAATAGGGAATTGAAATGAAAAAGGGGCATGTTGTACTTAAACAGGACTTGGAATGAAAAAGGGGCCTGTTGTACTTAAACAAGGATTGAAAATGAAAAAGGGGTTTGTTATACTTAAACAGGGCTTGGAAATGAAAAAATGGGCCTTTTGTACTTAAACAGGGCTTGGAATGAAAAAGGGGCATGTTGTACTTAAACAAAGCTTGGAATGAAAAATGGACCTATTGTACTTAAATAGTGTTTGGAAATGAAAAAGAGGTCTGTTGTACTTAAACAGGGATTGGAAATGAAAAAAGGGGGCATGTTGTACTTAAACAAGGCTTGGAAATGAGAAAAGGGGGCCTGTTGTACTTATACCTGGCTTGAAAATGAAAAAAGGGCTTATTGTACTTAAACAGGGCTTGAAATGAAAAAGGGGCCTGTTGTACTTAAACATGGCTTGGAAATGAAAAACGGGTCTGTTGTACTTAAATAGAGCTTTGAATGAAAAAGGGGCCTATTGTACTTAAATAGGGCTTTGAAATGAAAAAGGGTTCTGTTGTACTTAAACAGGGCTTGGAAATGAAAAAAGGGGGCATGTTGTACTTAAACAGGTCTTGGAAATGAAAAAGGGGTATGTTGTACTTAAACAGGACTTGGAAATGAAAAAAGGGGGCCTCTTGTACTTAAACAGTGCTTGGAAATGAAAAAGGGTTCTGTTGTACTTAAACAAGTTTGGAAATGAAAAAAGGGGGCCTATTGTACTTAAATAAGGCTTGGAAATGAAAAAGGGGTATGTTGTACTTAAATAGAGCTTGGAATGAAAAAGGGGCCTATTGTAGTTAAACTGGGCTTGGAAATGAAAAATGGGCCTGTTATACTTAAACAGGGCAGAATGAAAAAGGGGCCTATTGTACTTAAACATGGCTTGGAAATGAAAAAGGGTTCTGTTGTACTTAAACAGGGCTTGAAAATGAAAAAAGGGGGCCTGTTGTACTTAAACAGGGCTTGGAAATGAAAAAGGAGTTTGTTGTACTTAAACGGGGCTTAAAAATGAAAAAAAGGGGCCTGTTGTACTTAAACAGTGTTTGGAAATGAAAAAGGGTTCTGTTGTAATTAAACAAGTTTGGAAATGAAAAAAGGGGGACTATTGTACTTAAACAGGGCTTGGAAATGAAAAAGGGGTCTGTTGTACTTAAATAGAACTTGGAATGAAAAAGGGGCCTGTTGTAGTTAAACTGGGCTTGGAAATGAAAAAAGGGGCCTTTTGTACTTAAACAGGGCTTGGAATGAAAAAGGGGCATGTTGTACTTAAACAGGACTTAGTATGAAAAATGGACCTGTTGTACTTAAATAGTGTTTGGAAATGAAAAAGAGGTCTGTTGTATTTAAACAGGGTTTGGAAATGAAAAAAGGGGGCATGTTGTACCCTAAACAGGGTTTGGAAATGAAAAAAATTGGCCTTTTGTACTTAAACAGGGCTTGGAATGAAAAAGGGGCATGTTGTACTTAAACAGGGCTTGGAATGAAAAATGGACCTGTTGTACTTAAATAATGTTTGGAAATAAAAAAGAGGTCTGTTGTACTTAAACAGGGATTGGAAATGAAAAAAATGGGCATGTTGTACTTAAACAAGGCTTGAAAATGAAAAAAGGGAGCCTGTTGTACTTAAACAGGGCTTGGAATGAAAAAGGGGCCTGTTGTACTTAAACATGGCTTGGAAATGAAAAACGGGTCTGTTGTACTTAAACAGAGCTTGGAATGAAAAAGGGGCCTATTGTACTTAAACAGGGCTTGGAAATGAAAAAGGGTTCTGTTGTACTTAAACAGGGCTTGGAAATGAAAAAAGGGGGCCTGTTGTACTTAAACAGGACTTGGAAATGAAAAAGGAGTCTATTGTACTTAAACAGGGCTTGAAAATGAAAAAAGGGGGCCTGTTGTACTTAAACAATGCTTGGAAATGAAAAAGGGGTCTGTTGTACTTAAATAGAACTTGGAATGAAAAAGGGGTCTGTTGTAGTTAAACTGGGCTTGGAAATGAAAAAGGGGCCTGTTGTACTTAAACAAGGCTTGGAAGAAAAAAGGGCTTGTTGTACTTAAACTGGGCTTGGAATGAAAAAGGGGCCTGTTGTACTTAAACATGGCTTGGAAATGTAAAACGGGCCTGTTGTACTTAAACAGAGCTTGGAATGAAAAAGGGGCCTATTGTACTTAAACAATGCTTGGAGATGAAAAAGGGGTCTGTTGTACTTAAACAGGGCTTGGAAATGAAAAAAAGGGGGCCTGTTGTACTTAAACAGGGCTTCGAAATGAAAAAGGGGTCTGTTGTACTTAAACAAGCTTGGAAATGAAAAAAGGAGGCCTGTTATACTTAAACAGGATTTGGAAATGAAAAAGGGGCCTGTTGTACTTAAATAGGGATTGGAATTAAAAAGGGGCCTGTTGTACTTAAACAGGGCTTGGAAATGAAAAAGAGACATGTTGTACTTAAACAGTGTTTAGAAATGAAAAAGGGGCTTGTTGTACTTAAATAGGGCTTGGAAATGAAAAAATGGGGTCTGTTGTACTTAAACAGAGCTTGGAAATGAAAAAGGGGCATGTTGTACTTAAACAGGGCTTGGAAAGAAAAGGGGTATGTTGTACTTAAACAGAGCTTGGAATGAAAGAGGGGCCTGTTGTATTTAAACAAGGCTTGGAAATGAAAAAGGGGTCTGTTGTACTTAAATAGGGCTTGGAAATGAAAAAGGGGTCTGTTGTACTTAAACAAGCTTGGAAATGAAAAAAGGGGGCCTGTTGTACTTAACTAGGGCTTGAAATGAAAAAGGGGCCTGTTGTACTTAAACAGGGCTTGGAAATGAAAAAGGGGCCTGTTGTACTTAAACAAGCTTGGAAATGAAAAAAGGGGGCCTGTTGTACTTAACTAGGGCTTGAAATGAAAAAGGGGCCTGTTGTACTTAAACAGGGCTTGAAATGAAAAAGGGCCTTGTTGTACTTAAATAGGGCTTGGAAATGAAAAAAGGGGGTCTATTGTACTTAAATAGGGCTTGGAAATGAAAAAGGGGTATGTTGTACTTAAATAGGGCTTGGAAATGAAAAAAGGTGGCCTGTTGTACTTAAACAGGGCTTGGAAATGAAAAAGGGGTTTATTGTACTTAAATAAGGCTTGGAAGAAAAAAGGGCTTGTTGTACTTAAACAGGGCTTCGAATGAAAAAGGGGCCTGTTGTACTTAAACATGGCTTGGAAATGAAAAACGGGCCTGTTGTACTTAAACAGATGTTGGAATGAAAAAGGGGCCTATTGTACTTTAACAATGCTTGGAAATGAAAAAGGGGTCTGTTGTACTTAAACAGGGCATGGAAATGAAAAAAGGGGGCCTGTTGTACTTAAACAAGGCTTGGAAATGAAAATGGGGTCTATTGTACTTAAACAAAATTGTAAATGAAAAAAGGGGGCCTGTTCTACTTAAACAGGGCTTGGAAATGAAAAAGGGGTCTGTTGTACTTAAATAGAACTTGGAATGAAAAAGGGGTCTGTTGTAGTTAAACTGGGCTTGGAAATGAAAAAGGGGCCTGTTGTACTTAAACAAGGCTTGGAAGAAAAAAGGGCTTGTTGTACTTAAACTGGGCTTGGAATGAAAAAGGGGCCTGTTGTACTTAAACATGGCTTGGAAATGTAAAACGGGCCTGTTGTACTTAAACAGAGCTTGGAATGAAAAAGGGGCCTATTGTACTTAAACAATGCTTGGAGATGAAAAAGGGGTCTGTTGTACTTAAACAGGGCTTGGAAATGAAAAAAAGGGGGCCTGTTGTACTTAAACAGGGCTTCGAAATGAAAAAGGGGTCTGTTGTACTTAAACAAGCTTGGAAATGAAAAAAGGAGGCCTGTTATACTTAAACAGGATTTGGAAATGAAAAAGGGGCCTGTTGTACTTAAATAGGGATTGGAATTAAAAAGGGGCCTGTTGTACTTAAACAGGGCTTGGAAATGAAAAAGAGACATGTTGTACTTAAACAGTGTTTAGAAATGAAAAAGGGGCTTGTTGTACTTAAATAGGGCTTGGAAATGAAAAAATGGGGTCTGTTGTACTTAAACAGAGCTTGGAAATGAAAAAGGGGCATGTTGTACTTAAACAGGGCTTGGAAAGAAAAGGGGTATGTTGTACTTAAACAGAGCTTGGAATGAAAGAGGGGCCTGTTGTATTTAAACAAGGCTTGGAAATGAAAAAGGGGTCTGTTGTACTTAAATAGGGCTTGGAAATGAAAAAGGGGTCTGTTGTACTTAAACAAGCTTGGAAATGAAAAAAGGGGGCCTGTTGTACTTAACTAGGGCTTGAAATGAAAAAGGGGCCTGTTGTACTTAAACAGGGCTTGGAAATGAAAAAGGGGCCTGTTGTACTTAAACAAGCTTGGAAATGAAAAAAGGGGGCCTGTTGTACTTAACTAGGGCTTGAAATGAAAAAGGGGCCTGTTGTACTTAAACAGGGCTTGAAATGAAAAAGGGCCTTGTTGTACTTAAATAGGGCTTGGAAATGAAAAAAGGGGGTCTATTGTACTTAAATAGGGCTTGGAAATGAAAAAGGGGTATGTTGTACTTAAATAGGGCTTGGAAATGAAAAAAGGTGGCCTGTTGTACTTAAACAGGGCTTGGAAATGAAAAAGGGGTTTATTGTACTTAAATAAGGCTTGGAAGAAAAAAGGGCTTGTTGTACTTAAACAGGGCTTCGAATGAAAAAGGGGCCTGTTGTACTTAAACATGGCTTGGAAATGAAAAACGGGCCTGTTGTACTTAAACAGATGTTGGAATGAAAAAGGGGCCTATTGTACTTTAACAATGCTTGGAAATGAAAAAGGGGTCTGTTGTACTTAAACAGGGCATGGAAATGAAAAAAGGGGGCCTGTTGTACTTAAACAAGGCTTGGAAATGAAAATGGGGTCTATTGTACTTAAACAAAATTGTAAATGAAAAAAGGGGGCCTGTTCTACTTAAACAGGGCTTGGAAATGAAAAAGGGGCCTGTTGTACTTAACTAGGGCTTGGAATGAAAAAGGGGCATGTTGTACTTAAACAGGGCTTGGAAAGAAAAGGGGTCTGTTGTACTTAAACAGAGCTTGGAATGAAAGAGGGGCTTGTTGTACTTAAACAGGACATGAAAATGAAAAAGGGGTCTGTTGTACTTAAATAGGGCTTCGAAATGAAAAAACGGGGACTATTGTACTTAAACAGGGCATGGAAATAAAAAAGGGGCTTGTTGTACTTAAACATGGCTTAGGAATGAAAAAGGGGTTTGTTGTACTTAAATAGGGCTTGAAAATGAAAAACAATGGGCCTTTTGTACTTAAACAGGGCTTGGAATGAAAAAGGGGCATGTTGTACTTAAACAGGGCTTGGAATGAAAAATGGATTTTTTGTACTTCAACAGGGCTTGGAAATGAAAAAGGGGTCTGTTGTACTTAAACAGGGCTTGGAAATGAAAAAGGGTGCCTGTTGTACTTAAACAGGGCTTGGAAATGAAAAAGGGGTCTGTTGTACTTAAACAAGCTTGGAAATGAAAAAAGGGGGCATGTTGTACTTAAACAGGGCTTGGAAATGAAAAAGGGGCTTTTTGTACTTAACTAGGGCTTGGAATGAAAAAGGGGCCTGTTGTAATTAAACAGGACTTGGAAATGAAAAAGGGGCCTGTTGTACTTAAACAGGGTTTAGAAATGAAAAAGAAGCTTGTTGTACTTAAATAGTTCTTGGAAATGATAAAGGGGGGGGGGGGGTTGTTGTACTTAAACAAGGCTTGGAAATGAAAAAGGGGCATGTTGTACTTAAACAGGGCTTGGAAAGAAAAGGGGTATGTTGTACTTAAACAGAGCTTGGAATGATAGAGGGGCCTGTTGTATTTAAACAAGGCTTGGAAATGAAAAAGGGGTCTGTTGTACTTAAATAGGGTTTGAAAATGAAAAAACGGGGCCTATTATACTTAAACAGGGAATGGAAATGAAAAAGGGGCCTGTTGTACTTAAACAGGACTTGGAATAAAAAAGGGGCATGTTGTACTTAAACAGGGCTTGGAAATAAAAAAGGGGTTTGTTGTACTTAAACAGGGCTTGGAAATGAAAAAAATGGGCCTTTTGTACTTAAACAGGGCTTGGAATGAAAACGGGGCATGTTGTACTTAAACAGGGCTTGGAATGAAAAATGGACTTGTTGTACATAAATAGTGTTTGGAAATGATAAAGAGGTCTGTTGTACTTAAACAGGGATTGGAAATGAAAAAAGGGGGCATGTTGTAGTTAAACAAGGCTTGGAAATGAAAAAAGGGGGCCTGTTGTACTTAAACAGGGCTTGGAAAGGAAAAAAGGGCTTGTTGTACTTAAACAGGGCTTGAAATGAAAAAGGGGCCTGTTGTATTTAAACATGGCTTGGAAATGAAAAACGGGCATGTTGTACTTAAACAGAGCTTGGAATGAAAAAGGGACCTATTGTACTTAAACAGGGTTTGGAACTGAAAAAGGGTTTTGTTGTACTTAAACAAGTTTGGAAATGAAAAAAGGGGGGTTGTTGTACTTAAACAAGGCTTGGAATTGAAAAAGGGGTCTGTAGTACTTAAATAGAGCTTGGAATGAAAAAGGGGCCTATTGTAGTTAAACTGGGCTTGGAAATGAAAAAGGGGCCTGTTATACTTAAACAGGGCTTGGAATGAAAAAGGGGGATGTTGTACTTAAATAGGGCTTGGAACGAAAAATGGACCTGTTGTACTTAAATAGTGTTTGGAAATATAAAAAGAGGTCTGTTGTACTTAAACAGGGATTGGAAATGAAAAAAGGGGGCCTGTTGTACTTAAACATGGATTAAAAATGAAAAAGGGGTCTGTTGTACTTAAACAAGGCTTGGAAGAAAAAAGGGCTTGTTGTACTTAAACAAGGCTTGGAATGAAAAAGGGGCCTGTTGTAATTAAACATGGCTTGGAAATGAAAAACGGGCCTGTTGTACTTAAACAGAGCTTGGAATGAAAAAGGGACCTATTGTACTTAAACAATGCTTGGAAATAAAAAAGGGGTCTGTTGTACTTAAATAGGGCTTGGAAATAAAAAAAAAGGGGGCCTGTTGTACTTAAACAGGGCTTGGAAATGAAAAAGGGGTCTGTTGTACTTAAAAAAGCTTGGAAATGAAAAAAGGAGACCTGTTGTACTTAAATAGGGCTTGGAATTGAAAAAGGGACCTGTTGTACTTAACTAGGGTTTGGAATGAAAAAGGGGCCTGTTGTACTTAAACAGGGCTTGGAAATGAAAAAGGGGCCTGTTGTACTTAAACAGGGTTTAGAAATTAAAAAGGGGCTTGTTGTACTTAAATAGGGCTAGGAAATGAAAAAAAGGGGGTCAGTTGTACTTAAACAGGGCTTGGAAATGAAAAAGGGGCATGTTGTACTTAAATAGGGCTTGGAAAGAAAAGGGGTATATTGTACTTAAACAGAGCTTGGAATGAAAGTGGGGCCTGTTGTATTTAAACAAGGCTTGGAAATGAAAAAGGGGTCTGTTGTACTTAAATAGGGCTTGGCAATGAAAAAACGGGGCCTATTGTACTTAAACAGGGAATTGAATTGAAAAAGGGGCCTGTTGTACTTAAACAGGACTTGGAATGAAAAAGGGGCCTGTTGTACTTAAATAGGGCTTGAAAATGAAAGAGGGGTTTGTTGTACTTAAACAGGGTTTGGTAATGAAAAAAACTGGCCTTTTGTACTTAAACAGGGCTTGGAATGAAAAAGGGGCATGTTGTATTTAAACAGGGCTTGGAATGAAAAATGGACCTGTAGTACTTAAATAGTGTTTGGAAATGAAAAAGAGTTCTGTTGTAATTAAACAAGGCTTGAAAATGAAAAAAGGGGGCATGTTGTACTTAAACAGGGCTTGGAATGAAAAAGGGGCCTGTTGTATTTAAACATGGCTTGGAAATGAAAAACGGGTCTGTTGTACTTAAACAGAGCTTGGATGAAAAAGGGGCCTACTGTACTTAAACAGGGCTTGGAAATAAAAAAGGGTTCTGTTGTACTTAAACAGGGCTTGGAAATGAAAAAAGGGGGCCTGTTGTACTTAAACAGGGCTTGGAAATGAAAAAGGAGTTTGTTGTACTTAAACGGGGCTTAAAAATGAAAAAAAGGGGCCTGTTGTACTTAAACAGTGTTTGGAAATGAAAAAGGGTTCTGTTGTAATTAAACAAGTTTGGAAATGAAAAAAGGGGGACTATTGTACTTAAACAGGGCTTGGAAATGAAAAAGGGGTCTGTTGTACTTAAATAGAACTTGGAATGAAAAAGGGGCCTGTTGTAGTTAAACTGGGCTTGGAAATGAAAAAAGGGGCCTTTTGTACTTAAACAGGGCTTGGAATGAAAAAGGGGCATGTTGTACTTAAACAGGACTTAGTATGAAAAATGGACCTGTTGTACTTAAATAGTGTTTGGAAATGAAAAAGAGGTCTGTTGTATTTAAACAGGGTTTGGAAATGAAAAAAGGGGGCATGTTGTACCCTAAACAGGGTTTGGAAATGAAAAAAATTGGCCTTTTGTACTTAAACAGGGCTTGGAATGAAAAAGGGGCATGTTGTACTTAAACAGGGCTTGGAATGAAAAATGGACCTGTTGTACTTAAATAATGTTTGGAAATGAAAAAGAGGTCTGTTGTACTTAAACAGGGATTGGAAATGAAAAAAATGGGCATGTTGTACTTAAACAAGGCTTGAAAATGAAAAAAGGGAGCCTGTTGTACTTAAACAGGGCTTGGAATGAAAAAGGGGCCTGTTGTACTTAAACATGGCTTGGAAATGAAAAACGGGTCTGTTGTACTTAAACAGAGCTTGGAATGAAAAAGGGGCCTATTGTACTTAAACAGGGCTTGGAAATGAAAAAGGGTCCTGTTGTACTTAAACAGGACTTGGAAATGAAAAAAGGGGGCCTGTTGTACTTAAACAGGACTTGGAAATGAAAAAGGAGTCTATTGTACTTAAACAGGGCTTGAAAATGAAAAAAGGGGGCCTGTTGTACTTAAACAATGCTTGGAAATGAAAAAGGGGTCTGTTGTACTTAAATAGAACTTGGAATGAAAAAGGGGTCTGTTGTAGTTAAACTGGGCTTGGAAATGAAAAAGGGGCCTGTTGTACTTAAACAAGGCTTGGAAGAAAAAAGGGCTTGTTGTACTTAAACTGGGCTTGGAATGAAAAAGGGGCCTGTTGTACTTAAACATGGCTTGGAAATGTAAAACGGGCCTGTTGTACTTAAACAGAGCTTGGAATGAAAAAGGGGCCTATTGTACTTAAACAATGCTTGGAGATGAAAAAGGGGTCTGTTGTACTTAAACAGGGCTTGGAAATGAAAAAAAGGGGGCCTGTTGTACTTAAACAGGGCTTCGAAATGAAAAAGGGGTCTGTTGTACTTAAACAAGCTTGGAAATGAAAAAAGGGGGCCTGTTATACTTAAACAGGATTTGGAAATGAAAAAGGGACCTGTTGTACTTAAATAGGGATTGGAATTAAAAAGGGGTCTGTTGTACTTAAACAGGGCTTGGAAATGAAAAAGAGACATGTTGTACTTAAACAGTGTTTAGAAATGAAAAAGGGGCTTGTTGTACTTAAATAAGGCTTGGAAATGAAAAAATGGGGTCTGTTGTACTTAAATAGAGCTTGGAAATGAAAAAGGGGCATCTTGTACTTAAACAGGGCTTGGAAAGAAAAGGGGTATGTTGTACTTAAACAGAGCTTGGAATGAAAGAGGGGCCTGTTGTATTTAAACAAGGCTTGGAAATGAAAAAGGGGTCTGTTGTACTTAAATAGGGCTTGGAAATGAAAAAACGGGGCCTATTGTACTTAAATAGGGAATTGAAATGAAAAAGGGGCATGTTGTACTTAAACAGGACTTGGAATGAAAAAGGGGCCTGTTGTACTTAAACAAGGATTGAAAATGAAAAAGGGGTTTGTTGTACTTAAACAGGGCTTGGAAATGAAAAAATGGGCCTTTTGTACTTAAACAAGGCTTGGAATGAAAAAGGGGCATGTTGTACTTAAACAAAGCTTGGAATGAAAAATGGACATATTGTACTTAAATAGTGTTTGGAAATGAAAAAGAGGTTTGTTGTACTTAAACAGGGATTGGAAATGAAAAAAGGGGGCATGTTGTACTTAAACAAGGCTTGGAAATGAGAAAAGGGGGCCTGTTGTACTTATACCTGGCTTGAAAATGAAAAAAGGGCTTATTGTACTTAAACAGGGCTTGAAATGAAAAAGGGGCCTGTTGTACTTAAACATGGCTTGGAAATGAAAAACGGGTCTGTTGTACTTAAATAGAGCTTGGAATGAAAAAGGGGCCTATTGTACTTAAATAGGGCTTTGAAATGAAAAAGGGTTCTGTTGTACTTAAACAGGGCTTGGAAATGAAAAAAGGGGGCATGTTGTACTTAAACAGGTCTTGGAAATGAAAAAGGGGTATGTTGTACTTAAACAGGACTTGGAAATGAAAAAAGGGGGCCTCTTGTACTTAAACAGTGCTTGGAAATGAAAAAGGGTTCTGTTGTACTTAAACAAGTTTGGAAATGAAAAAAGGGGGCCTATTGTACTTAAATAAGGCTTGGAAATGAAAAAGGGGTATGTTGTACTTAAATAGAGCTTGGAATGAAAAAGGGGCCTATTGTAGTTAAACTGGGCTTGGAAATGAAAAATGGGCCTGTTATACTTAAACAGGGCAGAATGAAAAAGGGGCCTATTGTACTTAAACATGGCTTGGAAATGAAAAAGGGTTCTGTTGTACTTAAACAGGGCTTGAAAATGAAAAAAGGGGGCCTGTTGTACTTAAACAGGGCTTGGAAATGAAAAAGGAGTTTGTTGTACTTAAACGGGGCTTAAAAATGAAAAAAAGGGGCCTGTTGTACTTAAACAGTGTTTGGAAATGAAAAAGGGTTCTGTTGTAATTAAACAAGTTTGGAAATGAAAAAAGGGGGACTATTGTACTTAAACAGGGCTTGGAAATGAAAAAGGGGTCTGTTGTACTTAAATAGAACTTGGAATGAAAAAGGGGCCTGTTGTAGTTAAACTGGGCTTGGAAATGAAAAAAGGGGCCTTTTGTACTTAAACAGGGCTTGGAATGAAAAAGGGGCATGTTGTACTTAAACAGGACTTAGTATGAAAAATGGACCTGTTGTACTTAAATGTTGTTTGGAAATGAAAAAGAGGTCTGTTGTATTTAAACAGGGTTTGGAAATGAAAAAAGGGGGCATGTTGTACCCTAAACAGGGTTTGGAAATGAAAAAAATTGGCCTTTTGTACTTAAACAGGGCTTGGAATGAAAAAGGGGCATGTTGTACTTAAACAGGGCTTGGAATGAAAAATGGACCTGTTGTACTTAAATAATGTTTGGAAATGAAAAAGAGGTCTGTTGTACTTAAACAGGGATTGGGAATGAAAAAAATGGGCATGTTGTACTTAAACAAGGCTTGAAAATGAAAAAAGGGAGCCTGTTGTACTTAAACAGGGCTTGGAATGAAAAAGGGGCCTGTTGTACTTAAACATGGCTTGGAAATGAAAAACGGGTCTGTTGTACTTAAACAGAGCTTGGAATGAAAAAGGGGCCTATTGTACTTAAACAGGGCTTGGAAATGAAAAAGGGTTCTGTTGTACTTAAACAGGGCTTGGAAATGAAAAAAGGGGGCCTATTGTACTTAAACAGGACTTGGAAATGAAAAAGGAGTCTATTGTACTTAAACAGGGCTTGAAAATGAAAAAAGGGGGCCTGTTGTACTTAAACAATGCTTGGAAATGAAAAAGGGGTCTGTTGTACTTAAATAGAACTTGGAATGAAAAAGGGGTCTGTTGTAGTTAAACTGGGCATGGAAATGAAAAAGGGGCCTGTTGTACTTAAACAAGGCTTGGAAGAAAAAAGGGCTTGTTGTGCTTAAACTGGGCTTGGAATGAAAAAGGGGTCTGTTGTACTTAAACATGGCTTGGAAATGTAAAACGGGCCTGTTGTACTTAAACAGAGCTTGGAATGAAAAAGGGGCCTATTGTACTTAAACAATGCTTGGAGATGAAAAAGGGGTCTGTTGTACTTAAACAGGGCTTGGAAATGAAAAAAAGGGGGCCTGTTGTACTTAAACAGGGCTTCGAAATGAAAAAGGGGTCTGTTGTACTTAAACAAGCTTGGAAATGAAAAAAGGGGGCCTGTTATACTTAAACAGGATTTGGAAATGAAAAAGGGGCCTGTTGTACTTAAATAGGGATTGGAATTAATAAGGGGCCTGTTGTACTTAAACAGGGCATGGAAATGAAAAAGAGACATGTTGTACTTAAACAGTGTTTAGAAATGAAAAAGGGGCTTGTTGTACTTAAATAGGGCTTGGAAATGAAAAAATGGGGTCTGTTGTACTTAAACAGAGCTTGGAAATGAAAAAGGGGCATGTTGTACTTAAACAGGGCTTGGAAAGAAAAGGGGTATGTTGTACTTAAACAGAGCTTGGAATGAAAGAGGGGCCTGTTGTATTTAAACAAGGCTTGGAAATGAAAAAGGGGTCTGTTGTACTTAAATAGGGCTTGGAAATGAAAAAACGGGGCCTATTGTACTTAAATAGGGAATTGAAATGAAAAAGGGGCATGTTGTACTTAAACAGGACTTGGAATGAAAAAGGGGCCTGTTGTACTTAAACAAGGATTGAAAATGAAAAAGGGGTTTGTTGTACTTAAACAGGGCTTGGAAATGAAAAAATGGGCCTTTTGTACTTAAACAGGGCTTGGAATGAAAAAGGGGCCTATTGTACTTAAATAGTGTTTGGAAATGAAAAAGAGGTCTGTTGTACTTAAACAGGGATTGGAAATGAAAAAAGGGGGCATGTTGTACTTAAACAAGGCTTGGAAATGAGAAAAGGGGGCCTGTTGTACTTATACCTGGCTTGAAAATGAAAAAAGGGCTTATTGTACTTAAACAGGGCTTGAAATGAAAAAGGGGCCTGTTGTACTTAAACATGGCTTGGAAATGAAAAACGGGTCTGTTGTACTTAAATAGAGCTTGGAATGAAAAAGGGGCCTATTGTACTTAAATAGGGCTTTGAAATGAAAAAGGGTTCTGTTGTACTTAAACAGGGCTTGGAAATGAAAAAAGGGGGCATGTTGTACTTAAACAGGTCTTGGAAATGAAAAAGGGGTATGTTGTACTTAAACAGGACTTGGAAATGAAAAAAGGGGGCCTCTTGTACTTAAACAGTGCTTGGAAATGAAAAAGGGTTCTGTTGTACTTAAACAAGTTTGGAAATGAAAAAAGGGGGCCTATTGTACTTAAATAAGGCTTGGAAATGAAAAAGGGGTATGTTGTACTTAAATAGAGCTTGGAATGAAAAAGGGGCCTATTGTAGTTAAACTGGGCTTGGAAATGAAAAATGGGCCTGTTATACTTAAACAGGGCTTGGAATGAAAAAGGGGCCTATTGTACTTAAACATGGCTTGGAAATGAAAAAGGGTTCTGTTGTACTTAAACAGGGCTTGAAAATGAAAAAAGGGGGCCTGTTGTACTTAAACAGGGCTTGGAAATGAAAAAGGGTTCTATTGTACTTAAACAAGCTTGGAAATGAAAAAAGGGGGCATGTTGTACTTAAACAGTGCTTGGAAATGAAAAAGGGTTATGTTGTACTTAAACAAGTTTGGAAATGAAAAAAGGGGGCCTATTGTACTTAAACAGGGCTTGGAAATGAAAAAGGGGTCTGTTGTACTTAAATAGAGCTTGGAATGAAAAAGGGGTCTGTTGTAGTTAAACTGGGCTTGGAAATGAAAAAGGGGCATGTTGTACTTAAATAAGGCTTGGAAAGAAAAAGGGCATGTTGTACTTAAACAGGGCTTGGAATGAAAAATGGACCTGTTGTACTGAAATAGTGTTTGGAAATGAAAAAGAGGTTTGTTGTACTTAAACAGGGATTGGAAATGAAAAAAGGGGTCTTTTGTACTTAAACAATGCTTGGAGATGAAAAAGGTGTCTGTTGTACTTAAACAGGGCTTGGAAATGAAAAGAAGGGGGTCTGTTGTACTTAAACAGGGCTTGGAAATGAAAAAGGGGTCTGTTGTACTTAAACAAGCTTGGAAATGAAAAAAGGGGGCCTGTTGTACTTAAACAGGGCTTGGAAATGAAAAAGGGGCATGTTGTACTTAACTAGGGCTTGGAATTAAAAAGGGGTCTGTTGTACTTAAACAGGGCTTGGAAATGAAAAAGTGGCCTGTTGTACTAAAACAGGGTTTAGAAATGAAAAAAGGGGCTTGTTGCACTTAAATAGGGCTTGGAAATGAAAAAAGGGGGTCTGTTGCACTTAAACAGGGCTTGGAAATGAAAAAGGGGCATGTTGTACTTAATCAGGGCTTGGAAAGAAAAGGGGTATGTTGTACTTAAATAGAGCTTGGAATGAAAGAGGGGCCTGTTGTATTTAAACAAGGCTTGGAAATGAAAAGGGGTCTGTTGTACTTAAATAGGGCTTGGAAATGAAAAAACGGGGCCTATTGTACTTAAATAAGCAATTGAAATGAAAAAGGGCCTGTTGTACTTAAACAGGACTTGGAATGAAAAAGGGGCCTGTTGTACTTAAACAGGGTTGAAAATGAAAAAGGGGTTTGTTGTACTTAAACAGGGCTTGGAAATGAAAAAAATGGGTCTTTTGTACTTAAACAGGGCTTGGAATGAAAAAGGGACATGTTGTACTTAAACAAAGCTTGGAATGAAAAATGGACCTGTTGTACTTAAATAGTGTTTGGAAATGAAAAAGAGGTCTGTTGTATTAAAACAGGGATTGGAAATGAAAAAAGGGGGCAAGTTGTACTTAAACAAGGCTTGGAAATGAAAAAAGGGGGCCTGTTGTACTTAAACAGGGCTTGAAAATGAAAAAAGTGCTTATTGTACTTAAACAAGGCTTGAAATGAAAAAGGGGCCTGTTGTACTTAAACATGGCTTGGAAATGAAAAACGGGCCTGTTGTACTTAAATTGAGTTTGAAATGAAAAACGGGCCTATTGTACTTAAACAGGGCTTGGAAATGAAAAAAGGGTTCTGTTGTACTTAAACAGGGCTTGGAAATTAAAAAAGGGGGCCTGTTGTACTTTAATAGGGCTTGGAATTGAAAAAGGGTTCTGTTGTACTTAAACAAGCTTGGAAATGAAAAAAGGGGGCCTGTTGTACTTAAATAGGGCTTGTAAATGAAAAAGGGGTATGTTGTACTTAAACAGGGCTTGGAATGAAAAAGGGGCTTGTTGTACTTAAACAGGGTTTAGAAATGAAAAAGGGGCTTGTTGTACTTAAATAGGGCTTGGAAATGAAAAAACGGGGCCTGTTGTACTTAAACAGGGCTTGGAAATGAAAAATGGGCATGTTGTACTTAAACAGGACTTGGAATGAAAAAGGGGCCTGTTGTACTTAAACAGGGCTTGGAAATGAAAAAGCGGTCTGTTTTATTTAAACAGGGCTTGGAAATGAAAAAAAGGGGCTTGTTGTACTTAAACAGGGCCCGGAAATGAAAAAGGAGTCTGTTGTATTTAAAGAAGCATGGAAATGAAAAAAGGGGACCTGTTGTAATTAAATAGGACTTGGAAAAGAAGAAGGGTCTTGTTGTACTTAAATAGGGCTTGGAATGAAAAAGGGGTCTGTTGTACTTAAACAGGGCTTGGAAATGAAAAAGGGGTCCGTTGTACTTAAATAGGGATTGGAAATGAAAAAAGGGGGCCTGTTTACTTAAACAGGCTTGGAAATGAAAAAAGGGGGCCTGTTGTACTTAAACAGGACTTGGAAATGAAAAAAGGGCTTGTTGTACTTAAACAGGGCTTGGAATGAAAAAGGAGTCGGTTGTACTTAAACATCGCTTGGAAATGAAAAACGGGCTTGTTGTACTTAAACAGAGCTTGGAATGAAAAAGGGGTCTATTTTACTTAAATAGGGCTTGGAAATGAAAAAGGGGTCTGTTGTACTTAAATAGGGCTTGGAAATGAAAAAAAGAGGGTCTGTTGTACTTAAATTGGACTTTGTAACACCCCAAATTTGCCCTCTTCATTTTAAGCATCATATCACATCATATTCATCATGAACATATCATATTCTTAGCATCCTAGCATGGAAAGATGAGGCATAACATTTCTCATGACCTAACATTAGGCATATGATCATCTGTGGAGGTTCTTGAAGCATCACAAGCTATGACAAGGGGCTCATTGGATTTGTACAAGTCCTATGAGGGGTCTACATTGTATTTACAAGTTCAAGTTCATTTGCAAAAGCTCAGAAGGTTGGAAGATCATCAGGGAAGCCAGGCTAGGGCAAAGCTCCTCACAATGGTCCCAAACTAGGGTTTGAGTTTCAAGCATGAAAACCTCAAGAATTTGGCCATTTCATTTGGGAAAAGTCTTTCATATGTTAAGAGGATCCTAGGTACCAAATTTGGTTAGAAAATTTCTTGTGGAAGTCAAGCATTTCTTCAGTTGCTTGCAGATGAAGAAACTGGTCAACTGTGCCTTAAAATAGTCAACTGTGGGAATTCAAGGGGTCCAACCCCATTTTTCTAGACAAAGGATGTTATTATAATTTTAAAAGAGGTTTTGAAAGTTCAAAGATCAATAATCATGAGGTTTTGAGGTGTTTTGCAAAATTGATGTGAAGTTGGTTATGGAAAATGCCATTTGGCAAGTTTTTGCCCAAAAATTCAAGTGAGTGCATAACTTGGTGAAATATTATTCAAATAGACCAAAGTCAAACATGAAAGTTGGAGATTAAGGCCTCCCATTTTCAAAAAGTACAAGTACTTTTTCATAGCCTTCATGGTTAGAAAGTTAAGGCCCTCGAAAATTTGGTGAAAATTAGGGAAAAAGTTGATTTTTCACTTGTGCACCAAAGCAAAAAGGTTTGAAACTTAATTTTGAGTATTGGTACATACCAAATGAGGTTCCAATATTAAAATGCAATGCAAATGGCTCACTTTTCTCCAAGAAATACCTCAAATTCGTGCACAATGAAAAGTTCCTTCCTTAAGTGTAATTTTTGCATGAACATGAAAAAAGTGTGACACTCTCATCCAATGGCCAGGATCTTTTGGTTTGAGATTAAGGGTCATATATGGAGTGCACATGGGGAAGAGGCGAGGCAAGGCATGAGGTTTTCATGAGATCACACCAAACTTGCCAATTTTGCAAAATCACTCACACTCTCTCTTCCCACGTGCAAAGCCTCTAATTCTTTCAGCATTTCCTCATGACCTCACATAAAAGAAAATTAGGGTTTTAGAAGGATCTAGTTCTCTCTCATTTCTCAGCTTCCAAGTTTTTGCTCAATTTTCATTTTCATTTGAATCTCTTCACACACTTGCTCTCTTCACAAACAAATCACAGATCCTTCATCCTTGAGAGCTCAGGATCACAAATCTCTCCATTGTGAAAGCTATTTCTCAAGATTCATCACCTTGCCATTTCAGGGCAGTTGGCTGCAAATTCTCAGATCCAGCAAGATTCAAGACTCTAGTTGCATTTATTTTGCAACTAGAGTGAATTTGGAGTGGATTGGCTTCATTATCTTGGCTTCTAACAAGCTTTTTCAAGAACTGCAAGTTCAGGTGAGTTCCAAATCGTTAGATCTAAAAATGAAAATAGTTGTATGCATTGTAATCCTCTTGTCATGCTGATCATTCTGCTGGTTTTAGATTCAAGTTTGATGCATTATTGAGCTTGTTATGTGATTTTGAAGTTTCATGGCATAAACTGTTTGTCTTCGATCCATAAAATCCTTTGATCCATTGAGGTTTTCATTGTTATTTTTGAACTCAGGGCACCTTAATTACTTGATCTGGAGCTTGTTGTGTACTTTTATTAAGTTTTGTTCATGTTGCGTGTTTTCCGGTGTCGGAGCCCTAGCTCCGGTCACCGGATTCTGGAATGTGTAATTAGGGTTTTCAGAGGTTGAATATGTCTCCTCCACCATCAGATCCTCCCATCTCAACGCATGTGTGTGTGCCACGTCAATTAATGACCATCTCTCCCTCACGTGCGTTTTTCTTTTATAATTGGTTTCTGATTAATCCAAATGTTACTCACCTCATGTTAACTGTGTGTTCCCTCAGCTCTATTCCAATCATATTGCCACGTCATTTAATGAGATGAATTACAGGATGCGTCCATCTAATCTAATGGCCAGTGTTTTTTCCACATTTTCCTTGAATTTCCACCCAGTATATTTTGTACTTGCGCAGAATTGGGTGGGCTCAACCACTATTCGCACCCCCTTGCCTTTGGGCCCAAATCATTTGAACTGAATCCTCTGCTCTTCACACCCTCCCAGCCTTTTCTCATTTTATTTCTTTCTTTTCTTTTATTTCTTTATTTCATTTTGCTTTTCAATTTTTAAAATTAGTTCCAAGTGTCCAAAAATTATGAAATAATTCATGGAAGTCAATTTTAGTTTTCTTTATTTTTCCATATTTTTCTTTTCCATTTATTTTTAATAGCCACGTGTCAATTAATTCCCCAAGTTTGATGAATTCATTTTATATCCTTTTTGTGCATGCTGCCTTGTCCAATTTCCACAATGATCCTCATTTTGAATTTCTTGTTGATTCTTTTTGCTCTGGATTCATAAGAGGATGTACTTCATGTGTGATTTTTGCCCTGATTTTTAGAAACTTGTTGATTGGGCTTTGGTCTTTGACTTGTAAGTGAAGTTTCTTAACCCTAGTTCATGTTTAAGCCCTCTTTTGACTTGCATAGCTTCTGAATTTCTTCATATCCTTTTGGCATATTGTTATATCATGAGTGAAGATCATTTGTCCAAAGTTGTGGAATTTTTGGGTGCATTGTTGATTTGATTTGAATTTTTGTTCTTAACTTGTCCCATTTTGCTTCATTTTGATCATAAGTTCTCTCATTAGTTTAGAAGGGCACTTGTGCCAACTTCTTCATCTCATTTGGGGTCTCTTTAGGGTATTGATATCATTCTGATCTTGGTTTAGGATTTGTGTCTTGGAAGTCTTGTGTTTTGCTTACCTTTTAAGTTCATCCTTTCTTTTGTACATCCACCTTACTTCTTTGCTCCTTTCTTCCTATAAGTTGTTTTGTTTAGCTTTGTGTTTCTCTTCTCCTCATCTCTTTTGCTTCTTAAGCACTTCTTTAACTTGAATTCATGACTTGTGCATTTTTGCTTTGCATCTTCTTAAGTTTACTTTGCTTTGCCATATGATTCATGTTGCCTCTTAATTGACTTGTATGCTTCTTCTCTCACTCTTGTGGCTTGCATTTGCATTGAGTTTATGTATATATGACTTCACTTATGTTTGTATGATGTTGGCATGTTATATTGTTCATTTTGTTTTGCTTTTATGCTTATGTCACTAGCCATTTGAGGGGCTATGGTAAGTGTGAGGTATGGATGTGATTCCCACATCTCTAAATCTCATCTCTTCTCTTCTTATCCTTACTTGTGCTAACCTTTGATTGTTGGGCTTAGGCCTTACACCCCTCTTCTTCTTTCTTCTTCTTCTCTTCTTCTTTCTTTCTTCTTTAGAATAGTTAACCACACTAACCTTAGGATCACCATGCATGACAACACTTAGGATTCTAGTCCCCTTCGATTTTTCACCTTTTGAGATCCTTTTGGTGCTTTCTCTTCTCATCTTCAACCTTAATTTTAATTCACTTTAATAAAAGTTGAGTCTTCTCATGTGACATGAGTCTTTGCTATGAGATACTTGCATGCGTTCCGTTTCGGGGCGAAGTGTAAGTTATCCCTCGTGGTGGATAGGTCTTAGCATGAGATTACTTCACAAAGAAAAGCATAAAAAAACAGTTCTTAACATAAAATCACAAAAAATACTTATTAAATGTTAATAGGTCAGTGTGTCTGAGCTTTCACTTGTGGGACTAGATTTGGGGATTTCCTCCATAGATAGGTGTGCCTCTTGCGCATTCCATTTCGGGATGATGTGAGACGTACATATCCCAGTGAGTAAGACTTAGGTACACTTACCTATGCAAACTTCACTCATAAAAAGCTTCTAAAAAATCACAAACAAACAATAAGCGTCTTTCCTTCGGGAATTCTTTTCTCATCTCTTTCGCTCCGTACGCGAACTTGCTCCTACTTGTCACTTTGCAAGACGGTTACGCACTCGTCGTCCGAGTCTGCAACACCTGAGCAATGGCATAGGCAGTTCAAGCCTTAATTCACAAGCAATCTTTTCCACCCCTAGTTGGGGGAACTACGGCGTCTCTGGTCCTCATTGTCCAGATGAGGTACGTAGGCAGTGGGGTAGGGCCCGTTCGAGCACAATCTTTATTTTCCCTACATTTTTCCTTTTCCTTTCTTTTTTCAGTTCCTTTCTCAGTTTTCTTTTCCAGTTTCAGTTTCATTTTCTTTGTAGCAGCTTTCATCCCCTCACCCTTTGAACAGTTTCTTTGCAAGCGTGGATCCCGTCGGGTACGGCGGACAATTTGGGTGCTAATACCTTCCCAGGTCGTAACCGACTCCCGAACTCAGTCTCTTTGGTTCGCAGGACCTGTGTCCTTCCTTTTCTTTCTTCTGGTTTGTGCAACATTACCATTCCCGTTCCTTCGGGATAAAAATGCCTGGCTGGCGACTCTACCTCTTTCCGCGCCACTTTCGCGTTTGTACCAGGATGGAAATCCGGGGAGCGACAGCTAGCGACTCTGCTGGGGATCGAACCCAGATTCTATGGTTCCCCTGTGAGTCTATCCTAGCGCTTGCTTGTTTCTGTTTCTTTGCGTGATGACTGTTTGTTGATGTGTGTTGTACTTTACTGTTGTTTATTTACAGTTTTGTTTACAGCTTTATTTATAGTTTTCAGTATTTACTTTCCGCATCATATATCATACTGGACTGTTTGGACTGGTTTTCTGCTTGGTGGGCTCGGGTGATACTGTTTCTGAGAGATAAGCCAAGTACCCGGCTTGAGTGCACTATAGGATTAGAGTGGACATATTGTACTCACATGTGACATGATGAGTGGCGATGTGTTTCACGCCCAAATTGCGACCGTCTTGGAAATATCTTTTGTGGGGATTTCCTCCACTTCGGGATAGGACCTTGATAGTTATGTGCATCTGGGGACCGGTCATTGAGAACCTTTGTGGAAACAACCCTCTCCAGTGGTGGCAGTGGCAGACCACATTTTGTGGCAAACCCATTCGCACCCGAGGGTCCACTGGGAACTCGCATAGGATGGCCTGGTTCTCTTATAGGAACCCAGTCAAAGCATCTGGTCGTATGACATTAGTACTGTATCCTACGGGTTGAATGTACTATTGTTTCTCGATTTCAGCGCTTGAAGCTGGGGACTTATAAGGGATGCTTGTTCTTCCCGGACTCAGCTGAGGCCTCCCTGCGTAGTACATAATGCCTAACCGATTCCCTGATTTGGTCATGAGCCATTTATCGGTAATGGTGAAAGTATTATTGCTATTCGGCTTTGAGAGTCCGTGATGTTTGACCCGGAGCACACCCGTGAGATTGGGGATGGGTTTACAGGTTTGCAGGAACCCTTGACTCCATCATACCCTTGTTACCAGTGCAGTTTCATGTTCTGATACAATTACTTTGGTTTCGGAGTTCTTGAGTTTATCTGGTTCTAGATTGGGTGTATCTGAGATTATCTGAGTGTTTATAGGTTGTTCATCAGAGGATTTGGGTTTCTGATCACTTGGCTTTGACATCCAGATTCCAGACAGTCCCAGATGGATCATATGTCTTTGCATTTGCATTTGCATTGCATCATTTCATCATTAATCGTGATTTGTTTTCATTCACAGGTTCATATCTTTGCTTCCGGTTCCGGTATCCTGGTCAGAGATGGAAGATCCTCGCAAGCAGAATATTCATTTCAAGTTTTTCGACACTAAGTTTGGCCTGTTAAAGAAGATGGTGAAGCTGATCACACCCAATCATGTAGAGAGGTCCAGGAAGGCTTGTGAGAGTATTTTGGATGTGGTGGTAGAGTTAGATCCTTCTGAGAGAAGTGCACACCCTGCTTCAGTATTATGATCCTCAGCTTCGTTGTTTCACTTTTCCTGTTAGTGAGTTAGGTCCTTTGCTGGAGGAGTATGCTTTGATCTTGGGAGTCCCTGTTCGAGACCAGATTCCATTCAATGCTGAGATGAGTAGACCTGCACCTGAGGCTATTGCCAAGGCTCTTTATTTGAGCACTTCTACTGTGAATTCTTTGACTATCATTAAAGGAGGTGTACCTGGGTTTTCTTTAGAGGCTTTAGTAAAGAAGGTGGAAGAGTTGGCTGTTGAGGAGGACTGGGATTCTGTCTTTTCTATCTTGGCTCTTTCTATCTATGGCATTATTTTGTTTGCAGATATGGAGAAATTCATAGACATGAATGCCATACATATCTTCTTGCTGAAGAATCCTGTGCCTACGCTGCTCAGAGATTTGTATTATTCGGTGCACTACAAGACTGAGAAGAAAAGGGGAGGTTTAGTTCATTGATGCGCTCCTTTATTTTATATGTGGTTTATGAGGCATCTGCCTAGTACTGGAGTGTTTAATGATCATACCTTGGTATGGGCTCAGAAGCTAGAAAAGTTTCTTGCCAAGGATGTCAGATGGATTACTCAGAGGCTGCATGGTGCACGTTTCATCACTAGCTGTGGGAGCTATCTTAGTGTACCTTTGTTGGGAGTAACTGTAGGGATCAACTACAACCCGATCTTGTTGAGGAGACAGTTGGGATATGCCTTGAGAGAGGTACCAGAAGAATTAAAGTTTACCCCTATTTTCTACTTCCCTGTAAAGGACAATACGCCTTTAGTGAGGAAAGTTGTTGGAGCTTGGAAGTGTATCAAGGGATAAGGGATAGCTAGTTTTGGAAAGTGCAACAATCAGACCTTCCCGGAGTATGAGGCTTGGTTGAAAGACAGAGCCAAAAGGGTATTACTGCCATTCTCACCTCCAGTTCCTCCAGCTGCTGAGTCTAATGATACTGTGTCTTTAGAAGAGTTCAAGAAGTTGGAAGCCCAGCTGCATGAAGTCAAGGTGGAGAATACTGAAATGGTTAGTTTGTATCATCTTGCCAACCGAGCCAAGAATGAAGCTGAAGAGAAATTGCTGAAGATGCAGACCACCTTGGAGGCTAAAGAGAATGAATTTGCTGGAAAGGAAGCCCATTTTCAAAGGCTAGGTCTGATGGAATCCAAAAGAGAAGCAGAACGAAAGAAGATTTCGAAGACTCTCAAGAAAGCTCGTCAGTCTATTGTCTGGTTGTAGGGCCAGAGAGAGCAAGAGTTGAAGAGATATAAAGAAAAAGAAGAATTTTTCGAAGTGCAAATGACTTTTAAGAAGGAAGAAGTGGAACAAGCTCACCAGATTCGAAGGGAGAAGACTCAGCAGTTAGCAGATAGTCAGCAAGCCTTAGAAGCAGCATTTAAAGAGATTGAAGACCTCAAGTTGATGGCCGGAGTCAAGAAGGCTAGGTCTGAGTTGAGACTTAGTGAGGGAGGTTCAGGGTCCTCAGGCAGTGGTCTTGCTTCTTAGTTTGTTTTCCTTGTATTTGGATTGCCTACAGGCATGTTGTAGGAATCCTGGTTGTTTGTTCTTCTTAGAAACTTGTACCCTACGGGGAATTCTGTTATTTTTGCCTAATAGGCTGATTTATGTTATGCAGTTTTTCAGTTCACCATTTTTCTGTGCCTGCTGTTATGGTTTGAATGTGGTTTATATGCGAAGGTTTCTGAAAGTCGAGGATCAACATCCATCTAGTTTTCTTTGCTAAATGCCGGAGCCGAGGCATGAATGACTTGGGATTGAAAACATAAACAACTGCATTGCATACATATCACCTGTTTTCTTGTTTTCCAGGTATGGCCACCAGTTCCTAATGTCTTTTCTGTTTCAGGAACTATAGCTCCCAGAAAAGTTCGAGAACAGCCAGTCGCACACAGATATCCCACAAAGGTCAACAGAGAAAGAGTCATGGATCAAATGCAGGATGACTTAGCTGACTTGAGGTTGAGGATGGACAATTTTATGACCCTTATAGCAGGCATGGGTCAGAATCAGGAACGTCTGCGTGAGTTGGTTGAGAATAGTCAAGCTAGGAACAACAGTACTGCTGAGGGAGGTAATCGTAACGGTGCGGGCGCCCGTCAGGTTGAAATCCCTGTAGCACAACCATGGGTTACCATAATTAATGATGGACTGAACAATGTGCAAATGGACGGTCAAGACGAGCAGTTTACGTTGCTGGACGAAACTGAAGGTCAGGGGGCTGAAATGAACAGGAAATTTGAAGAGATGGCAGAACAGATCAAGGCTATTCAATCCCAGAATTCTTTGGGATTTGACATTACTGACTTGGGCTTGGTTCCAGGGGTTAGAATCCCTTACAAGTTCAAGGTCCTGACTTTCGAGAAGTACAACGGCACAACGTGTCCCAAGACTCACCTTCAGTCCTTTGTAGGAAGGATTGCTGCCCACACTGATGATGAAAAGCTATGGATGTACTATTTCCAGGACAGCCTGGTTGGGGCCTCTTTGGAATGGTATATGAAGCTAAGTAGAGTCAACATTAAGAGCTGGAAGGACCTGGCAGAGGCTTTCGTGAGGCAATACCAGTATAATTTGGACATGGCTCCAAATCGCACTCAATTGCAAAACATGTCTCAAACTGCTAAGGAGGGGTTTAAAGAATATGCTCAAAGGTGGCGCCAGCTCGCTGCCAGAGTGCAACCACCACTGCTGGAGAACGAGATGGCTGATATGTTCATGGGGACATTGCAAGGAGTGTTTATCGAAAGATTGGCGTCTTGTTTGGCTACCAAGTTCAATGATATAGTAATTGTTGGAGAAATAGTAGAGACTTTGTTAAAGATGGGAAAGATTCAGGATACGAGTGCAAGCAGTTCTAGTGGAGTAAGAAAAGCTTTCAGCGGACCCCCGAGAAGGAGGGAAGGTGAAACCAATGCTGTGTTTGGCCGAGGACGGGGCCGTGGATATAAAAGGTCATATGAGCAAGTGGCAGCTGTCACAATTCCTTCCATCCCTGTGCAGAAGGTACAACCACAACAACAACAACAACAACAACCACAACGTAACAACTATCAACAAAGACCTTATCAGCCAAGGCAGACTTCACCCGGCTAATAGGGTGCTTGAGGCAATCCCCATGACATACACTGCATTGTTACCAAGATTGCTGGACCTGAATTTGATACAATTGAGAACTTTGGTACCACCACCACCTGGAGAGTTTCCAGTGGGGTACGATGTTAATGCTAGATGCGCTTTCCATTCAGGGGCACCCGGGCACTCAACTGAGAAGTGCAGGGCGTTACAGCACAAAGTTCAAGATCTGATTGACTCCAAAGCGATTAACTTTGCACCACCACCGAATGTTACTTCAAACCCTATTCCGAATCACGGAGGGGCTAGAATAAATGTTGTTGAGGGTGGTGAGAAGTTAAGTTTGATTCTGAGTGTAGAAGAAGTGAAGACTCCGCTATTGGTAGTGAAAGAGAGGCTGTTGAAAGGACAAGTGTTTCCGGGATGCAGTTCTGATTGTGAAAAGTGTGGGAATTCAGTGAACGGTTGTGAAGACCTGAAGAGAGGATTGCAGAATCTGATTAATGAAGGATTTTTGCAGTTTGACAAAGTTGATAATGAAGTTGATGATGTGTCCACTATAACCATATTCTATGATGCAGCTGAGATGCCTGCTAGAAGAGAACCTGTGACCATCTATGCTCCTGAAGTCAGTCTCGTGACTATCACTATGCCTGGGCCTGTTCCTTATACAGATGATAGAGCCATCCCATGGCATTACGGCTCAGATGTATACGTGGAAGGACAGAAGATTGAGAGTAAGTCTGTTGCTATTGACCCGACTGTAGTGAACATCGGAGGGGTTGGAGGTTTTACGCGAAGTGGTCGTCTATTTGCTCCCCCAGTTCTGAGAGGGGATCCTGAGGCTGAGGCTTCGGCATAGGCTAAAGGAAAGCAAACAGCGTCTGTAGAAACAATAACCTTTGCTGCTGGACAGGATACCTTTGAGAAGGAGGTCGAGGAATTTATGCGCATAATTAAAAAGAGTGATTATAAGGTGGTCGAGCAGTTGAACCAGACACCTTCCAAAATATCCATTCTGTCTTTGCTGATGTGTTCTCCCGCACATAGAGAAGCCTTGTTGAAAGTGCATCAGATGGCCTATGTTCCTCAAGAAATAACTGTTAATCAACTAGAAGCTGTAGTGGGTAGTGTGAATGCAAGCCACGGGTTGGGCTTTACAGACAAAGACCTTACGTCAGAGGGCCATAACCATAACAAAGCACTGCATATCACTATGGAGTGCAAGGGTGTTGTGTTGTCGCATGTCCTTGTTGATACAGGCTCTTCTCTTAATGTAATTCCGAAGAAAGCATTAATGAAGCTCAATGTTGATGGTATCGTCTTAAGACCCAGTGATTTGATAGTCAAAGCTTTTGATGGGTCCAGAAGGTCAGTATTTGGAGAAGTTGAGTTACCCGTGAAAATAGGTTCTCAAGTATTCAAAAGTATCTTCTACGTCATGGACATTTAGCCCGCGTACAGCTGCTTGTTGGGACGCCCATGGATTCATGCTGCCGGAGCTGTAACTTCTACTCTGCATCAAAAGCTCAAATATGTGGTTGATGGCCAAGTAATCACAGTGTGCGGAGAGGAAGACATCTTTGTAAGCCACTTATCAACTTTCAAATATGTAGAGATGGACGGAGAGATCCACGAGACGCTGTGTCAGGCTTTCGAAGCAGTTAATGTCAGCATTTTGACTCCTGTAGAGAGAAGCAGTGAGAAAGAAGGTACTTCCATTCATTCCTAAAAGCAGGCAAAGGAAGTGGTTCAGTCAGGAAGCACCCAATGCTGGGGCTAATTGCTGGAATTGGAAAAGAAAGACGACAAGTTTGGTTTGGGATATCAGCCTAGTGGGTCTAATGGGTCTCCAAGTGGTAAAGCCATTACTTTTACAAGCGCTGGGATGCTCGACCGCAACCAAATTTGTGTGACAAGCCAAGAGGGAAACAGTGATAGTGACTGGGACAACTGGATTCATCCGTGTGCGCCCGGAGAGGAGCTGAACAACTGGTCTGCTGAAGACATCGTCCAAGTTACCTGGCACTCAGAGTAATTTATTTGTTTCCTTTTCTTATCATGCTGCATTGTCAAATCCAGCATTCTGCCCAAGATGCTAGGATCCATTGTATGGGCCACCATATTTGTTATGCACTTATTTTACCATGAAATAAAGGACATTTTCAGACAAATTGTGTTCTCTTTCTTCTGTTTTAAATTTTTCACAAAAAATATAAAAATGGCAATGTGTTTTTCCTTTTTGTTTTTGTGTTTGCGTCTCTTTTGCAAAATAACCAGATTCTGAAATAAGCACATCATCTGTGTAGTGTTGATCATTCGGATTCCATTGATAACGTTCCTGCTATGACCACACATGACTTTGACAATCCTGTCTACCAAGCTGATGAAGGGGTTGAGGAAGACTGTGAACTCCCTGAAGAATTGGTCAGATTGTTGAAACAAGAGGAACGGGTTATTCAGCCTCATCAAGAAGAAATTGAGATCATCAACATCGGCACTGAAGATGTGAAGAAAGAGATCAAGATTGGGGCCAGTCTGCAGGCCGAAGTCAAGAAAGAGCTGATCAGTATGCTGCGAGAGTATGTGGATATCTTCGCCTGCTCGTATCAAGATATGCCAGGGTTGGATACCGACATCGTTGTGCACAAGCTACCATTGAGAGAAGAATGTCCTCCTGTGAAACAGAAGTTGAGAATAACTCGTCCTGACATGGCGATGAAGATCAAATAGGAGGTTCAGAAGCAATGGGATGCTGGGTTCCTTGCCGTAACTAGTTAGCCTCCTTGGGTAGCTAACATTGTACCTGTACCAAAGAAGGACGACAAGGTCCGGATGTGCATTGATTACCGGGATTTGAATAGAGCGAGCCCAAAAGATGACTTTCCGTTACCTCACATTGATGTGTTGGTAGATAACACTGCTCAATTCTCGGTATTTTCCTTCATGGATGGCTTCTCCGGATATAACCAGATTAAGATGGCACCGGAAGACATGGAGAAAACAACGTTCATTACCCCGTGGGGTACATTCTGCTATAAGGTCATGCCCTTTGGTTTGAAGAACGCCGGGGCAACCTATCAGCGGGCTATGGTCACATTGTTCCGCGACATGATACACAAGGAGATTGAGTGTTATGTGGACGATATGATTGATAAATCCCGAGACGAAGAAGAGCATCTGGTCAATCTCAAGAAGTTGTTTGATAGACTGATAAAGTACAAGCTGAGGTTAAATCCAAACAAGTGCACTTTCGGAGTGCGTTCCGGGAAACTGTTGGGTTTCATTGTTAGTCAGAAAGGAATTGAGGTAGATCCTACAAAAGTCAAAGCAATACAAGATATGCTTGCACCGAGAACAGAAAAAGAAGTGCGCAGGTTTTTAGGGAGGTTGAACTACATTTCACGGTTCATATCTCATTTAATTGCCACGTGCGAACCAATATTCAAATTGCTAAGAAAAGAGCAAACGGTCAGGTGGAATGAAGACTGCCAAAGAGCTTTCGACAAGATAAAAGAATATTTGCAGGAGCCTCCAATTCTAATGCCTCCAATTGAAGGAAGACCTTTAATCATGTACTTGACCGTTCTAGAAGGGTCAATAGGGTGTGTTATAGGCCAACATGACGAGTCTGGTCGAAAAGAGTACACTATTTATTACCTTAGCAAAATGTTTACCGACTGTGAATCCCGTTACTCACTGCTCGAGAAAACTTGTTGCTCTTTGGTATGGGCTGCTCGCCGACTGAGACAATACATGTTGACTCATACTACACTGCTAATTTCCAAAATGGATCCTATCAAGTACATCTTTGAGAAACCAGCGCTAACCGAAAGTTTGCTAGGTGGCAAATGATCTTAACATAATATGACATCCAGTATACTTCTCAGAAAGCCATCAAGGGAAGTGTATTGTCGGATTACCTTGCACAACAACCTCTTGAAGATGATTATCAGCCAATGAAGTTTGATTTCCCTGATGAGGACATCATGTACCTCAAAGCAAGCGATTGCGAGGAACCACTTCCGGAGGAGGGGCCAGACCCTGAATCCAAATGGAAGCTGATGTTTGATGGGGCAGTCAATATCAATGGACGTGAAGTTGGTGCTGTTCTTATCACTCCTGAAGGTGTTCACTTTCCCTTTGCTGCCAGAATTACATTTGGCTGCACCAACAATGAAGCGGAGTACGAGGCATGCATAATGGGAATAAAGGAGGCTATTAATCTTCGGATTAAGAACCTCGATATATTCGGAGATTCAGCCCTCGTCATCAACCAAGTTACCGGCAAGTGGTATACGCATCAAGAGCATCTAATTCCTTACAGGGATTATGCCAGAAAACGGTTGACGTTCTTCACAACAGTTAAGCTTAAGTACATACCACGTGATGAAAATCAATTTTCCGACGCATTGGCCACTCTTTCTTCGTCCATCAAAGTCTTGTGTTAGAACTATGTGCCCAGAATTGATATTTCCAGCCTTGACGCTCCAGCTCATGCTTTCTCTGTAGACGCAGTGTCTGACGAGAAACCTTGGTATTTTGATATCAAGTTATTCCTGGAAAAGCAAGAATACCCAGCTGGGGCATCTTCCAATGACAAGAAGACCTTAAGGCGACTTGCTGCTAGTTTCTTCTTGAATATAGACGGGGTTTTGTACAAGAGAAACTTCGACATGGTCTTGCTCAAATGCGTGGATAGACACGAAGCAAGCCTGTTAATGCAGGGAGTCCACGAGGGATCTTTCGGTACCCACGCAGGAGGGCATGCTATGGCAAAGAAATTACTGAGATTGGGGTATTACTGGATGACAATGGATGCAGACTGTTGCTCATTCGCTCGTAAGTGCCACAAGTGCCAGATTTATGCAGACAAAGTGCATGTTCCTCCTAGCCCGCTCAACATCATGTCATCTTCTTGGCCCTTTTCTATGTGGGGCAATGACATGATCGGGAAAATAGAGCCTACTGCTTCAAATGGTCATCGCTTCATCTTGGTCGCGATTGATTACTTCACTAAGTTGGTTGAAGCAGCATCTTATGCCAATGTCACTCGTCAAGTGGTTGCCAGATTTTTGAAAAGAGACATTATCTGCAGATACAGAGTGCCCGAAAGAATCATCACTGACAATGGTTCTAATCTCAATAATAAGATGATGGCAGAGTTGTGTCGGGACTTCAAGATTCAGCATCACAATTCTTCTCCTTACTGACCAAAGATGAATGGTGCGGTAGAGGCAGCTAATAAGAATATCAAGAAGATTGTGCAAAAGATGGTTGTCACTTACAAAGATTGGCATGAGATGTTACCATTTGCGCTGCATGGGTACCGAACGTCAGTCAGGACGTCAACTAGGGCAACTCCTTTCTCTCTGGTATATGGTATGGAGGAAATCTTGCCTGTTGAAGTAGAGATTCCTTCATTGCGTGTGATGATGGATGTGAAGCTTGATGAGGCTGAATGGGTGCGTGCTCGTTACAATCAGCTATATCTAATTGAGGAAAAGAGATTAGAGGCTATCTGTCATGGTCAGCTTTATCATAGGAGAATGAAGCGAGCATTCGACCAACGGGTACATATTCGGGAATATCAAGTAGGAGAGCTTGTGCTCAAGAGGATTGTTCCTCCAGGTTCAGATCACAAGGGCAAGTGGACCCCAAACTACGAAGGACCATTCATAGTGAAGAAAGTTTTCTCAGGAGGAGCACTGATGCTCACCACTATGGATGGAGAAGATTTCCAATCCCCTGTTAACTCGGACGCAGTTAAAAAATACTTCGCATAAAAAGACCCACTGGACACAAAAACAGAATTAAAGTCCAGGCAAGAAAAGGGCATCCCGGCGAGCTAAAAACAGAATAAAAAGCTCGGGCAAAAGTTAGGGAAAATAATAAAAAAATGTACACCCGCTGAGTTGAAAAGCCACTTCGGACAGCTCAGGCAAAAAAGGGTATCCCGGTGGATTGAAAACCCGAAAGGGCGATCCACGCAAAACAAGGGAATAAGCGAACAACTGCGATCCGAGTAATCTGAACCAAATCATTGTTTCATACAACCTGACAATATCAGAAGGATAGGAAACAGTCCCCTCATCTTTTCAGAATGCGAAGGCAAGAATGGAGAGTTTTGAAGACATGCTGGTCATAGCAGAAAGAGAACTCATTGGGATGCCGTGCCCATTGCCATTAGGATAGTTTATTTTCTCAATTTTATGGTGGCTACCTCTTTCCAGGTGGTTGCTTCCTGATGTAAAATCTTTGCCTATTCAGAGGCCTTTCAATGAAAAGAATATTCAGTCAAAAAGATGTGTTGTGTTTATTTTTTTGTTTGCAAAATGTCCTAAATTTTTGGCAAAAATAGCATTGCATTTAAAACATGGTGATAATTTGAAAGAAAATGACATTGCAGGGAAACATTTGAAACCCTCTTTGAGTGTCGGGTGACGATGGATGAACAGATCATACCATGCAAGTCCCCGGGGCACACTTGTGTTTTCTATTGTTGCAGGTTGCAGGATGGCGTCACATTCTCCCAAGCAGAGTTTTTCCCCAACTAAGCCTTGGCAGGTAGCCCAAGCAGTTTATCTTCCCCAGTGGAGTATACCCAGCAAGCAGTGGGATGCCCATTCCCCACAGAGCTCATCGGTCAGAGCTCTTGTCACCAACAGTTGGATATTTGAGGAATTCCCAACCATTAGGGAGCTTTCTCCAGCACTCGTTTGTGTTCGTACTTTATTGCTGCTTGTCTGCATTTTTTTCAACACTCGTCTGTGTTGTCATTTTGGTATTGCTCGTTTTCTTTCCCCAGCAGTGGCTCATGATTACTTTGTTGTTGCTCGTCTGCAATTTCCAACACTCGTCTGTGTTTGATATTTGATATTTGTTGTTGCTCGTCTGCAATTTCCAACACTCGTCTGTGTTTGATATTTGATAATTGTTGTTGCTCGTCTGCACTTTCCAACACTCGTCTGTGTTATCACTTAGTTGTTGCTCGTCTGCACTACCCAACACTTGTCTGTGTTTGGTATGTAATATTTGTGGTTGCTCGTCTACATTCTCCAGCACTCGTCCGTGTTTTATCTGTTTGAAGCTCGTCTGCATTGTTCGGATACTCATCTGTGTCATCCTCAACACTCGTCTGTGTTAGCTTATATCTGTATGTGTGGATTTGTTGATTATCCTGGTACTCGTCTGTATTGCTACTCCAAATGCTCGTCTGTGTTTGAATTTCTAGTATTCGTCTATACCAGTGGCTGATACTCGTCTGTATCATCGCCTGAAGCACTCGTCTGTGTTTCTTAGATCATCGTCTGATACTCGTCTGTATCATTGACTGTTGACACTCGTCTGTGTTATCTTGACGATCATCCAATGCTCGTCTGTATTGAAGAGGTTTAAAATCATGACTGTGGGAATAAATGTCAAAATGGTTACCGGTCCTAGCGTAACAGGATTATCTGAAGGAGACTCGTCTGTCTCAGGCACCACTTATTAATGTTGCACCTGGCGTAACAGGTTTGCTCGAAGAAGACTCGTCTGTCTTATACCATATATCCACGGATAATATATGAAGAGGGTTCATCTACCTTGTTTATGCATGTCTATCCCATAAACTTTAGTGCATCACCGGTCCTGGTGTAACAGGTATATCCGAAGGAGATTCGTCTGTCTCAAGCCATATGTTTTGCAAAGTGTGAGGGCTCGTATGTCCAGCTCCTGGCGTAACAGGATTGTTCAAAGATGACTCGTCTGTCAAAGTATTCTGATTCCAGATAATAGTTTCAACTTGGAAGAAGCTCGTCTGCTTTCTCTTCACTTCAGTCACTAAAGCTTCATTTGGTTGGGTTTATTTCCCAGTTTTGCATTCTTCGTCAGATTGCAAATTTCAGTTCTTCTTGGTATTCAACCACAGTTAATCTTGAACGGTCGATAGCCCGTGCTACCGTCCTTTTCAGATTAACAATTGTTTGAATAGGGGCAGCTGTAACACCCCAAATTTTCCCTCTTCATTTTAAGCATCATATCACATCATATTCATCATGAACATATCATATTCTTAGCATCCTAGCATGGAAAGATGAGGCATAACATTTCTCATGACCTAGCATTAGGCATATGATCATCTGTGGAGGTTCTTAAAGCATCACAAGCTATGAAAAGGGGCTCATTGGATTTGTACAAGTCCTATGAGGGGTCTACATTGTATTTACAAGTTCAAGTTCATTTGCAAAAGCTCATAAGGTTGGAAGATCATCAGGGAAGCCAGGCTAGGGCAAAGCTCCTACACATAGGTCCCAAACTAGGGTTTGAGTTTCAAGCATGAAAACCTCAATACTTTGGCCATTTAATTTGGGCAAAGTCTTTCATATGTTAAGAGGATCCTAGGTACCAAATTTGGTGAGAAAATTCCTTGTGGAAGTAAAGCATTTCTTCAGTTGCTTGCAGATGAAGAAACTGGTCAACTGTGCCTTAAAAAAGTCAACTGTGGGAATTCAAGGGGTCCAACCCCATTTTTTTAGCCAAGGGATGTTATTATAATGTTAAAAGAGTTTGGAAAGTTCAAAGATCAAGAATCATGAAGTTTTGAGGTGTTTTGCAAAATTGGTGTGAAGTTGGTTATGGAAAATGCCATTTTTGGCAAGTTTTTGCCCTAAAATTCAAGTGAGCATAACTTGGTGAAAAATTCTTCAAATGGACCAAAGTCAAACATGAAATTTGGAGATTAAGGCCTCCCATTTTCAAAAAGTACAAGTACTTTTTCATTGCCTTCATGGTTAGAAAGTTAAGGCCCTCGAAAATTTGGTGAAAATTAGGGCAAAAGTTGATTTTTCACTAGTGCACCAAAGCAAAAAGGTTTGAAACTTAATTTTGAGTATTGGTACATACCAAATGAGGTTCCAATATTAAAATGAAATGCAAATGACTCACTTTGCTCCAAGAAATACCTCAAATTCGTGCACAATGAGAAGTTCCTTCCTTAAGTGTAATTTTTGCATGAACATGAAAAGAGTGTGACACTCTCATCCAATGGCCAAGATCTTTTGGTTAGAGATTAAGGGTCAGATATGGAGTGCACATGTGGAAGAGGTAAGGCAAGGCATGCGGTTTTCATGAGATCACACCAAACTTGCCAATTTTTCAAAATCAATCACACTCTCTCTTCCCACGTGCAAAGCCTCTAATTCTTTCAACATTTCCTCGTGACCACACATAAAAGAAAATTAGGGTTTTAGAAGGATCCAGTTCTCTCTCATTTCTCAGCTTCCAAGTTTTTGCTCAATTTGCATTTTCATTCGAATCTCTTCACACACTTGCTCTCTTCACAAACAAATCACAGATCCTTCATCCTTGAGAGCTCAGGATCACAAATCTCTCCATTGTGCAAGCTATTTCTCAAGATTCATCACCTTGCCATTTCAGGGTAGTTGGCTGCAAATTCTCAGATCCAGCCAGATTCAAGACTCTAGTTGCATTTATTTTGCAACTAGAGTGCATTTGGAGTGGATTGAGTTCATTATCTTGGCTTCTAACAAGCTTTTTCAAGAACTGCAAGTTCAGGTGAGTTCCAAATCTTCAGATCTAAAAATGAAAATAGTTGTGTGCATTGTAATCCTCTTGTCATGCTGATCATTCTGCTGGTTTTAGATTCAAGTTTGATGCATTATTGAGCTTGTTATGTGATTTTGAAGTTTCATGGCATAAACTGTTTGTCTTCGATCCATAAAATCCTTTGATCCATTGAGGTTTTCATTGCTATTTTTGAACTCAGGGCACCTTAATTACTTGATCTGGAGCTTGTTGTGTATTTTTATTAAGTTTTGTTCATGTTGCGTGTTTTCCGGTGTCGGAGCCCTAGCTCTGGTCACCGGATTCTGGAATGTGTAATTAGGGTTTTCAGAGGTTGAAGATGACTCATCCACCATCAGATCCTCCCATCTCAACGCATGTGTGTGTGCCACGTCAATTAATGACCATCTCTCCCTCACGTGCGTTTTTCTTTTATAATTGGTTTCTAATTAATCCAAATGTTACTCACCTCATGTTAACTGTGTGTTCCCTCAGCTCTATTCCAATCATATTGCCACGTCATTTAATGAGATGAGTTACAAGATGCGTCCATCTAATCTAATGGCCAGTGTTTTTTCCACATTTTCCTTGAATTTCCACCCAGTATATTGTGTACTTGCGCAGAATTGGGTGGGCTCAACCACTTTTCGCACCCCCTTGCCTTTGGGCCCAAATCATTTGAACTGAATCCTCTGCTCTTCACACCCTCCCAGCCTTTTCTCATTTTATTTCTTTCTTTTATTTCTTTATTTCATTTTGCTTTTCAATTTTTAAAATTAGTTCCAAGTGTCCAAAAATTATGAAATAATTCATGGAAGTCAATTTTAGTTTTCTTTATTTTTCCATATTTTTCTTTTCCATTTATTTTTAATAGCCACGTGTCAATTAATTCCCCAAGTTTAATTAATTCATTTTATTTCCTTTTTGTGCATGCTGCCTTGTCCAATTTCCACAATGATCCTCATTTTGAATTTCTTGTTGATTCTTTTTGCTCTGGATTCATAAGAGGATGTACTTCATGTGTGATTTTTGCCCTGATTTTAGAAACTTGTTGATTGGGCTTTGGTCTTTGACTTGTAAGTGAAGTTTCTTAACCCTAGTTCATGTTTAAGCCCTCTTTTGACTTGCATAGTTTCTGAATTTCTTCCTATCCTTTTGGCATATTGTTATATCATGAGTGAAGATCATTTGTCCAAAGTTGTGGAATTTTTGGGTGCATTGTTGATTTGATTTGAATTTTTGTTCTTAACTTGTCCCATTTTGCTTCCTTTTGATCATAAGTTCTCTCATTAGCTTAGAAGGGCACTTGTGCCAACTTCTTCATCTCATTTGGGGTATCTTTAGGGTATTGATATCATTTTGATCTTGGTTTAGGGTTTGTGTCTTGGAAGTCTTGTGTTTTGCTTACCTTTTAAGTTCATCCTTTCTTTTGTACATCCATCTCACTTCTTTGCTCCTTTCTTCCTATAAGTTGTTTTGTTTAGCTTTGTGTTTCTCTTCTACTCAACTATTTTTCTTCTTAAGCACTTCTTTAACTTGATTTGGTTCTGGTCTTGTGCCTTGAGTTCATGACTTGTGCATTTTTGCTTTGCATCTTCTTAAGTTTACTTTGCTTTGCCATATGATTCATGTTGCCTCTTAATTGACTTGTATGCTTCTTCTCTCATTCTTGTGGCTTGAATTTGCATTGAGTTTATGTATATATGACTTCACTTCTGTTTGTATGATGTTGTAATATCATATTGTTCATTTTGTTTTGCTTTTATGCTTATGTGACTAACCATTTCAGGGGCTATGGTAAGTGTGAGGTGTGGATGTGATTCCCACATCTCCAAATCTCATCTCTTCTCTTCTTATCCTTACTTGTGCTAACCTTTGATTGTTGGGCTTAGGCCTTACTCCCCTCTTCTTCTTTCTTCTTCTTCTCTTCTTCTTTCTTTCTTCTTTAGAATAGTTAACCACACTAACCTTAGGATCTCCATGCATGACAACACTTAGGATTCTAGTCCCCTTCGATTTTTCACCTTTTGAGATCCTTTTGGTGTTTTCTCTTCTCATCTTCAAACTTAATTTTAATTCACTTTAGTAAAGGTTGAGTCTTCTCATGTGACATGAGACTTTGCTATGAGATACTTGCATGCGTTCCGTTTCGGGGCGAGGTGTAAGTTATCCCTCGTGGTAGATAGGTCTTAGCATGAGATTACTTCACAAAGAAAAGCATAAAAAACAGTTCTTAACATAAAATCACAAACAATACTTAATAAATGTTAATAGGTCAGTGTGTCTGAGCCTTCACTTGTGGGACTAGATTTGGGGATTTCCTCCATAGATAGGTGTGCCTCTTGCGCATTCCATTTCAGGATGATGTGAGACGTACATATCCCAGTGAGTAAGACTTAGGTACACTTACCTATGCAAACTTCACTCATAAAAAACTTCTAAAAAATCACAAACAAACAATAAGCGTCTTTCCTTCGGGAATTCTTTTCTCATCTCTTTCGCTCCATACGCGAACTTGCTCCTACTTGTCACTTTGCAAGACGGTTACGCACTCGTCGTCCGAGTCTGCAACACCTGAGCAATGGCATAGGCAGTTCAAGCCTTAATTCACAAGCAATCTTTTCCACCCCTAGTTAGGGGAACTACGGCGTCTCTGATCGTTCGAGCACAATCTTTATTTTCCCTACATTTTTCCTTTTCCTTTCATTTTTCAGTTCCTTTCTCAGTTTTCTTTTCCAGTTTCAGTTTCATTTTCTTTGTAGCAGCTTTCATCCCTTCACCCTTTGAACAGTTTCTTTGCAAGCATGGATCCCGTCGGGTACGGCGGACGATCTGGGTGCTAATACCTTCCCAGGTCGTAACCGACTCCTGAACTCAGTCTCTTTGGTTCGCAGGACCCGTGTCCTTCCTTTTCTTTCTTCTGGTTTATGCAGCATTACCATTCCCGTTCCTTCGGGATAAAAATGTCTGGCTGCGACTCTACCTCTTTCCGCACCACTTTCGCGTTTGTACCAGGATGGAAATTCGGGGAGCGACAGACTTGAAAATGAAAAAGGAGTCTGTTGTACTTAAACAAGCTTGGAAATGCAAAAAGGGGGTCTGTTGTACTTAAATAGGTCTTGGAAATGAAAAAGGGGCCTGTTGTACTTAAATAGGACTTAGAATGAAAAAGGGGCGTGTTGTACTTAAACAAGTCTTGGAAATGAAAAAGGGGTTTGTTGTACTTAAACAGAGCTTGGAAATGAAACAAAGGGGCCTACTGTACTTAAACAGGGCTTGAAATGAAAAATGGGCCTGTTGTAATTAAACAGGGTTGGGAATGAAAAAGGGGCCTGTTGTAGTTAAATTGGGTTTGGAAATGAAAAAGGGGCCTGTTGTACTTAAACAGGATTTAGAAATGAAAAAGGGGCTTGTTGTACTTAAATAGGACTTGGAAATGAAAAAAGGGGGTCTGTTGTACTTAAACAGGGCTTGAAAATGAAAAAGGGGCATGTTGTACTTAAATAGGGCTTGGAAAGAAAAGGGGTCTGTTGTACTTAAACAGAGCTTGGAATGATAGAGGGGCCTGTTGTATTTAAACAAGGCATGGAAATGAAAAAGGGGTCTGTTGTACTTAAATAGGGCTTGGAAATGAAAAAACGGGGCCTATTGTATTTAAACAGTGCATTGAAATGAAAAAGGGGCCTGTTGTACTTAAACAGGACTTGGAATGAAATATGGGACTGTTGTACTTAAACAGGGCTTGGAAATGAAAAAGGGGTTTGTTGTACTTAAACCGGGCTTGGAAATGAAAAAAATGGGCCTTTTGTACTTAAACAGGGCTTTGAATGAAAAAGGGGCATGTTGTACTTAAAAAAGGCATGGAATGAAAAATGGACCTGTTGTACTTAAACAGGGCTTGGAAATGAAAAAATGGTTTGTTGTACTTAAACAAGGTTTGAAAATGAAAAAGGGGGCCTTTTGTACTTAAATAGGGCTTGGAAATGAAAAAGGGGTCTGTTGTACTTAAACAAGCTTGGAAATGAAAAAAGGGGGCCTGTTGTACATAAACAGGACTTGGAAATGAAAAAAGGGCATGTTGTACTTAACTAGGGCTTGGAATGAAAAAGGGGCCTGTTGTACTTAAACAGGGCTTGGAAATGAAAAAGGGGTCTGTTGTACTTAAACAGGGTTTAGAAATGAAAAAGGGGCTTGTTGTACTTAAATAGGGCTTGGAAATGAAAAAAGGGAGTCTGTTGTACTTAAACAGGGCATGGAAATGAAAAAGGGGCATGTTGTACTTAAACAGGGCTTGGAAAGAAAAGGGGTCTGTTGTACTTAAACAGAGCTTTGAATGAAAGAGGGGCCTGTGGTATTTAAATAAGGCTTGGAAATGAAAAAGGAGTCTGTTGTACTTAAATAGGGCTTGGAAATGAAAAAAATGGGGCCTATTAAGAACAGGGCTTGGAAATGAAAAAGGGGCCTGTTGTACTTAAACAGGACTTGGAATGAAAAAGGGGCATGTTGTACTTAAACAGGGTTTGGAATGAATAATGGACCTGTTTTACTTAAATAGTGTTTGGAAATGAAAAAGAGGTCTGTTGTACTTAAATAGGGATTGGAAATGAAAAAAGGGGGCATGTTTTACTTAAACAAGGCTTGGAAATTGAAAAAGGGGGCTTGTTGTACTTAAACAGGGCTTGAAAATGAAAAAAAGGCTTGAAATGAAAAAGGGGCCTGTTGTACTTAAACATGGCTTGGAAATGAAAAACGGGCCTGTTGTACTTAAACAGAGCTTAGAATGAAAAAGGGGCTTATTGTACTTAAACAGGGCTTGGAAATGAAAAAAGGGCCTGTTGTAATTAAACAGTGCTTTGAAATCAAAAAAGGGGGCCTGTTGTACATAAATAGGGCTAGGAAATGAAAAAGGGTTCTGTTTTACTTAAACAAGTTTGGAAATGAAAAAAGGGGGCCTGTTGTAATTAAACAGGGCTTGGAAATGAAAAAGGGGCCTGTTCTACTTAAATAGGACTTGGAATGAAAAAGGGGACTGTTGTAGTTAAACTGAGCTTGGAAATTAAAAAGGGGCCTGTTGTACTTAAACAGGGTTTGGAATGAAAAAGGGGCATGTTGTACGTAAATAGGGCTTGGAATGAAAAATGGACCTGTTGTACTTAAATAGTGTTTGGAAATGAAAAAGAGGTGTGTTGTACTTAAACAGGGATTGGAAATGAAAAAAAGGAGCCTGTTGTACATAAACAGGGCTTGAAAATGAAAAAGGGGTCTGTTGTACTTAAATAGGGCTTGGAAATGAAAAAACGGGGCCTATTGTACTTAAACAGGGCATGGAAATGAAAAAGGGGTTTGTTGTACTTAAACCGGGCTTGGAAATGAAAAAAATGGGCCTTTTGTACTTAAATAGGGCTTGGAATGAAAAAGGGGCATGTTGTACTTAAACAGGGCATGGAATGAAAAATGGACCTGTTGTACTATAACAGGGCTTGGAAATGAAAAAATGTTTTTTTGTACTTAACCAGGGTTTGAAAATGAAAAAGGGGGCCTGTTGTACTTAAATAGAGCTTGGAAATGAAAAAGGGGTCTGTTGTACTTAAACAAGCTTGGAAATAAAAAAAGGGGCCCTGTTGTACATAAACAGGATTTGGAAATGAAAAAGGGGCATGTTGTACTTAACTAGGGCTTGGAATGAAAAAGGGGCCTGTTGTACTTAAATAGGGCTTGGAAATGAAAAAGGGGCCTGTTGTACTTAAACAGGGTTTAGAAATGAAAAAGGGGCTTGTTGTACTTAAATAGGGCTTGAAATTAAAAAAGGGAGTCTGTTGTACTTAAACAGGGCTTGGAAATGAAAAAGGGGCATGTTATACTTAAACAGGGCTTGGAAAGAAAAGGGGTTTGTTGTACTTAAATAGAGCTTGGAATGAAAGAGGGGCCTGTTGTATTTAAACAAGGCTTGGAAATAAAAAAGGGGTCTGTTGTACTTAAATAGGGCTTGGAAATGAAAAAATGGGGCCTATTGTACTTAAACAGGGTTTGGAAATAAAAACGGGGCCTGTTGTACTTAAACAGGTCTTGGAATGAAAAAGGGGCATGTTGTACTTAAACAGGGTTTGGAATGAATAATGGACCTGTTGTACTTAAATAGTGTTTGGAAATGAAAAAGAGGTTTGTTGTACTTAAACAGGGATTGGAAATGAAAAAAGGGGGCATGTTGTACTTAAACAAGGCTTGGAAATTGAAAAAGGGGGCCTGTTGTACTTAAAAAGGGCTTGGAAATGAAAAAAAGGCTTGTTGTACTTAAACAAGGCTTGAAATGAAAAAGGGGCCTGTTGTACTTAAACATTGCTTGGAAATGAAAAATGTGCCTGTTGTACGAAAAACAGAGCTTGGAATGAAAAAGGGGCTTATTGTACTTAAACAGGGCTTGGAAATGAAAAAAGGGCCTGTTGTACTTAAACAGGGCTTGGAAATTAAAAAGGGGGCCTGTTGTACTTAAACAGGGCTAGGAAATGAAAAAGGGTTCTGTTGTACTTAAACAAGTTTGGAAATGAAAAAAGGGGGTCTGTTGTAATTAAACAGGGCTTGGAAATGAAAAAGGAACATGTTGTACTTAAATAGGACTTGGAATGAAAAAGGGGCCTATTGTAGTTAAACTGGGCTTGGAAATTAAAAAGGGGCCTATTGTACTTAAACAGGGTTTGGAATGAAAAAGGGGCATGTTGTACGTAAACAGGGCTTGGAATGAAAAATGGACCTGTTGTACGTAAATAGTGTTTGGAAATGAAAAAGAGGTGTGTTGTACTTAAACAGGGATTGGAAATGAAAAAAAAGGGCCTGTTGTACTTAAACAGGGCTTGGAAATGAAAAAGGGGTTTGTTGTACTTAAACAGGGCTTGGAAATGAAATAAAGGGCTTGTTGTACTTAAACATGGCTTGGAATGAAAAAGCGGCCTGTTGTACTTAAACATGGCTTGGAAATGAAAAACGGGCCTGTTGTACTTAAACAGAGCTTGGAATGAAAAAGGGGCCTATTGTACTTAAACAATGCTTCGAAATGAAAAAGGGGTCTGTTGTACTTAAACAAAGCTTGGAAATGAAAAAAGGGGGCCTGTTGTACTTAAACAGGGCTTGGAAATGAAAAAGGGGTCTATGGTACTTAAACAAGCTTGGAATGAAAAAGGGGCCTGTTGTACTTAACTAGGGCTTGGAATGAAAAAGGGGCATGTTGTACTTAAACAGGGTTTGGAAATGAAAAAGGGGCCTGTTGTACTTAAACAGGGTTTAGAAATGAAAAAGGGGCTTGTTGTACTTAAATAGGGCTTGGAAATGAAAAAAGGGGGTCTGTTGTACTTAAACAGGCTTAGAAATGAAAAAGGGGCATGTTGTACTTAAACAGTGCCTGGAAAGAAAAGGGGTATGTTGTACATAAACAGAGCTTGGAATGATTGAGGGGCCTGTTGTATTTAAACAAGGCTTGGAAATGAAAAAGGAGTATGTTGTACTTAAATAGGGCTTGGAAATGAATAAAAGGGGCCTATTGTACTTAAGCAGGGCTTGGAAATGAAAAAGATGTCTGTTGTACTTAAACAGGACTTGGAATGAAAAAGGGGCATGTTGTACTTAAATAGGGCTTGGAATGAAAAATGGACCTGTTGTACTTAAATAGTGTTTGGAAATGAAAAAGAGGTTTGTTGTACTTAAACAGGGATTGAAAATGAAAAAAGGGCTTGTTGTACTTAAACAGGGCTTGGAATGAAAAAAGGGCCTGTTGTACTTAAACATGGCTTGGAAATGAAAAATGGGCACGTTGTACTTAAACAGAGCTTGGAATGTAAAACGGGCCTATTGTACTTATACAATGCTTCGAAATGAAAAAGGGGTCTGTTGTACTTAAACAGGGCTTGGAAATGAAAAAAGGGCGCCTATTGTACGTAAACAGGGCTTGGAAATGAAAAAGGGTTTGTTGTACTTAAACAGGGCTTGGAAATGAAAAAGGGGCCTGTTGTACTTAAACAGGGCTTGGAAATGAAAAAGGGTTCTGTTGTACTTAAACAAGTTTGGAAATGATAAAAGGGGGCCTGTTGTAATTAAACAGGGCTTGGAAATGAAAAAGGGGCCTGTTGTACTTAAATAGGACTTGGAATGAAAAAGGGGCCTGTTGTAGTTAAACTGGGCTTGGAAATGAAAAAGGGGCCTGTTGTACTTAAACAGGGTTTGGAATGAAAAAGGGGCATGTTGTACGTAAACAGGGCTTGGAATGAAAAATGGAACTGTTGTACTTAAATAGTGTTTGGAAATGAAAAAGAGGTCTGTTGTACTTAACACAGGGATTGGAAATGAAAAAAAGGGGCCTGTTGTACTTAAACAGGGCTTGGAAATGAAAAAGGGGTTTGTTGTACTTAATCAGGGCTTGGAAATGAAATAAAGGGTTTGTTGTACTTAATCAGGGCTTGTAAATGAAATAAAGGGCTTGTTGTATTTAAACATGGCTTGGAATGAAAAAGGGGCCTGTTGTACTTAAACATGGCTTGGAAATGAAAAACGGGTCTGTTGAACTTAAACAGAGCTTGGAATGAAAAAGGTGCCTATTGTACTTAAACAATGCTTCGAAATGAAAAAGGGGTCTGTTGTACTTAAACAGAGCTTGGAAATGAAAAAAGGGGGACTGTTGTACTTAAACAGGGCTTGGAAATGAAAAAAGGGCCTGTTGTACTTAAACAAGCTTGAAAATGAAAAAAGGGGGCCTGTTGTACTTAAACAGGACTTGGAAATGAAAAAGGGGCCTGTTGTACTTAACTATGGCTTGGAATGAAAAAGGGGCATGTTGTACTTAAACAGGGCTTGGAAATGAAAAAGGGGCTTGTTGTACTTAAACAGGGTTTAGAAATGAAAAAATGGCTTATTGTACTTAAATAGGGCTTGGAAATGAAAAAAGGGGTTGTTGTACTTAAACAGGCTTGGAAATGAAAAAGGGTCATGTTGTACTTAAACAGGGCTTGGAAAGAAAAGGGGTTTGTTATACATAAACAAACCTTGGAATGAAAGAGGGGCCTTTTGTATTTAAACAAGGCTTGGAAAGGAAAAAGGAGTCTGTTGTACTTAAATAGGGCTTGGAAATGAAAAAAAGGGGCCTATTGTACTTAAACAGGGCTTGGAAATGAAAAAGGGGCCTGCTGTACTTAAACAGGACTTGGAATGAAAAAGGGGCATGTTGTACTAAAATAGGGCTTGGAATGAAAAATTGACCTGTTGACTTAAATAGTGTTTGGAAATGAAAAAGAGGTATGTTATACTTAAACAGGGATTGGAAATGAAAAAAGGTGGCCTGTTGTACTTAAACAGGGCTTGGAAATGAAAAAGGGGTCTGTTGTACTTAAACAGGGCTTGGAAGTGAAAAAAAAGGCTTGTTGTACTTAAACAGGGCTTGGAATGAAAAAGGGGCCTGTTGTACTTAAACATGGCTTGGAAATGAAAAACGGGCCTGTTGTACTTAAACAGAGCTTGGAATGAAAAAGGGGCCTATTGTACTTAAACAATGCTTCGAAATGAAAAAGGGGTCTGTTGTACTTAAACAGGGCTTGGAAATGAAAAAAGGGGGCCTGTTGTACTTAAACAGGGCTTGGAAATGAAAAAGGGGTCTGTTATACTTAAACAGGGCTTGGAAATGAAAAAGGGGTATGTTGTACTTAGACATGGCTTGGAAATGAAAAAGGGGCCTGTTGTACTTAAACAGGGTTTAGAAATGAAAAAGGGGCTTGTTGTACTTAAATAGGGCTTGGAAATGAAAAAAGGGGGTCTGTTGTACATAAACAGGGCTTGGAAATGAAAAAGGGACATGTTGTACTTAAACAGGGTTTGGAAAGAAAAGGGGTCTGTTGTACTTAAACAGAGCTTGGAATGAAAGAGGGGCCTGATGTATTTAAACAAGGCTTGGAAATGAAATAGGAGTCGGTTGTACTTAAACAGGGCTTGGAAATGAAAAAGGGGCCTTTGTAATTAAACAGGACGTGAAATGAAAAAGGTGCTTGTTGTACTTAAATAGGACTTGGAATGACAAAGGGACCTGTTGTACTTAAACAGGGCTTGAAAATGAAAAAGGGGTTTGTTGTACACAAACATGGCTTGCAAATGAAAAATATGGGCCTTTTGTACTTAAACAGGGTTTGGAATGAAAAAGGGGCATGTTGTACTTAAACAGGGCTTGGAATGAAAAATTGACCTTTTGTACTTAAATAGTGTTTGGAAATGAAAAAGAGGTTTGTTGTACTTAAACAAGGATTGGAAATGAAAAAAAGGGGCATGTTGTAATTAAACAAGGCTTGGAAATGAAAAAAGGGGGCCTGTTGTACTTAAACAGGGCTTGGAAATGAAAAAAAGGCTTGTTATACTTAAACAGGGCTTGAAATGAAAAAGGGACCTGTTGTACTTAAACATGGCTTGGAAATGAAAAACAGACATGTTGTACTTAACAGAGCTTGGAATGAAAAAGGGGCCTATTGTACTTAAACAGGGCTTGGAAATAAAAAAGGGGTCTGTTGTACTTAAACAGGGCTTGGAAATGTAAAAAAGGGGGCCTTTTGTACTTAAACTGGGCTTGGAAATGAAAAAGGGGTCTGTTATACTTAAACAAGCTTGGAAATGAAAAAAGGGGGCCTATTGTACTTAAATAGGGCTTGGAAATAAAAAAAGGGCCTGCTATACTTAACTAGGGCTTGGAATGAAAAAGGGGCCTGTTGTACTTAAACAGGGCTTGGAATGAAAAAGGGGCCTATTGTACTTAAACAAGGTTTAGAAATGAAAAAGGGCCTTATTGTACTTAAATAGGGCTTGGAAAAGAAAAAAGGGGGTCTGTTGTACTTAAACAGGCTTGGAAATGAAAAAGGGGCATGTTGTACATAAATAGGGCCTGGAAAGAAAAGGGGTCTGTTGTATATAAACAGAGCTTGGAATGAAAGAGGGGCCTATTGTATTTAAACAAGGCTTGGAAATGAAAAAGGAGTCTGTTGTACTTAAATAGGGTTTGGAAATGACTAAAAGGGGCCTATTGTACTTAAGCAGGGCTTGGAAATGAAAAAGGGGCCTGTTGTACTTAAACAGGACTTGGAATGAAAAAGGGGCATGTTGTACTTAAATAGGGCTTGGAATGAAAAATGGACCTGTTGTACTTAAATAGTGTTTGGAAATGAAAAAGAGGTCTGTTGTACTTAAACATGGCTTGGAAATGAAAAATGGGCATGGTGTACTTAAACAGAGCTTGGAATGTAAAAGGGGCCTATTGTACTTTAACAATGCTTCGAAATGAAAAAGGGGTCTGTTGTACTTAAACAGGGATTGGAAATGAAAAAAGGGGGCCTGTTGTACGTAAACAGGGCTTGGAAATGAAAAAGGGGTCTGTTGTACTTAAAAAGGGCTTGGAAATGAAAAAGGTGCCTGTTGTACTTAAACAGGGTTGGAAATGAAAAAAGGGGGCCTGTTGTAATTAAACAGGGCTTGGAAATGAAAAATGGGCCTTTTGTACTTAAATAGGACTTGGAAATGAAAAAGGGGCCTGTTGAAGTTAAACTGTGCTTGGAAATGAAAAAGGGGCCTGTTGTACTTAAACAGGGTTTGGAATGAAAAAGGGGCATGTTGTACTTAAACATGGCTTGGAATGAAAAAGGGGCATGTTGTACTTAAACAGGGCTTGGAAAGAAAAGGGGTCTGTTGTACTTAAACAGAGCTTGGAATGAAAGAGGGGCCTGTTGTATTTAAACATGGCTTGGAAATGAAAAAGGGGTTTGTTGTACTTAAACAGGGATTGGAAATGAAAAATATGGGCCTTTTGTACTTAAACAGGGCTTGGAATGAAAAAGGGGCATGTTGTACTTAATCAGGGCTTGGAATGAAAAATGGAGCTTTTGTACTTAAATAGTGTTTGGAAATGAAAAAGAGGTTTGTTGTACTTAAACAGGGATTGGGAATAAAAAAGGAGGCATGTTTTAAGTAAACAAGGCTTGGAAATGAAAAAAGGGGGCCTTTTGTACTTAAACAGGGCTTGAAAATGAAAAAAAGGCTTGTTGTACTTAAATAGGGCTTGAAATGAAAAAGGGGCCTGTTGTACTTAAACATGGCATGGAAATGAAAAACAGACCTGTTGTACTTAAACAGAGCTTGGAATGAAAAGGGGGTCTATTGTACTTAAACAGGGCTTGGAAATAAAAAAGGGGTCTGTTGTACTTAAACAGGGCTTGGAAATGAAAAAAGGGGGCCTTTTGTACTTAAACTGGGCTTGGAAATGAAAAAGGGGTCTGTTATACTTAAACAAGCTTGGAAATGAAAAAAGGGGGCCTGTTGTACTTAAATAGGGCTTGGAAATAAAAAAGGGGCCTGTTGTACTTAACTAGGGTTTGGAATGAAAAAGTGGCATGTTGTACTTAAATAGGGCTTGAAAATGAAAAAGGGGCATGTTGTACTTAAACAGGGTTTAGAAATGAAAAAGGGCCTTGTTGTATTTAAGTAGGACTTGGAAATGAAAAAGAGGTCTGTTGTACTTAAACAGGGATTGGAAATGAAAAAAGGGGACCTGTTGTACTTAAACAGGGCTTGGAAATGAAAAAGGGGTATGTTGTACTTAAATAGGGCTTGGAAATGAAAAAAAGGGCTTGTTGTACTTAAACAGGGCTTGGAATGAAAAAGGGGCCTGTTGTACTTAAACACGGCTTCGAAATGAAAAACGGGCATGTTGTACTTAAACAGAGCTTGGAATGAAAAAAGGGGCCTATTGTACTTAAACAATGCTTCGAAATGAAAAAGGGGTCTGTTGTACTTAAACAGGGCTTGGAAATTAAAAAAGGGGGCCTGTTGTACTTAAACAGGGCTTGGAAATGAAAAAGGGGTCTGTTGTACTTTAACAGGGCTTGGAAATGAAAAAGGGGTCTGTTGTACTTAAACAAGGCTTGGAAGAAATTAGGGCTTGTTGTACTTAAACAGGGCTTGGAAATGAAAAAGGGGCATGTTGTACTTAAATAGTGCTTGGAAATGAAAAAAGGGGGCCTGTTGTACTTAAACAGGGCTTGGAAATGAAAAAGGGTTTTGTTGTACTTAAACAAGGTTTGGAAGAAAAAAGGGCTTGTTATACTTAAAAAGGGCTTGGAATGAAAAAGGGGTCTGTTGTACTTAAACATGGCTTGGAAATGAAAAACGGGCCTGTTGTTCTTAAACAGAGCTTAGAATGAAAAAGGGGCCTATAGTACCTAAACAATGCTTGGAAATGAAAAAGGGGTTTGTTGTACTTAAACAGGGCTTGGAAATGAAAAAAGGGGGCATGTTGTACTTAAACAGGGCTTAAAAATGAAAAGGGGTCTGTTGTACTTAAACAAGCTTGGAAATGAAAAAATGGGCCTGTTGTACTTAAACAGGGCTTGGAAATGAAAAAGGGGCCTGTTGTACTTAACTAAGGCTTGGAATGAAAAAGGGGCCTGTTGTACTTAAACAGGGCTTGGAAATGAAAAAGGGGCCTGTTGTACTTAAACAGGGTTTAGAAATGAAAAAATGGCTTGTTGTACTTAAATAGGGCTTGGAAATGAAAAAAAGGGGGTTTGTTGTACTTAAACAGAGCTTGGAAATGAAAAAGGGGCATGCTATACTTAAACAGGGCTTGGAAAGAAAAGGGGTTTGTTGTACTTAAATAGAGCTTGGAATGAAAGAGGGGCCTGTTGTATTTAAACAAGGCTTGGAAATGAAAAAGGGGTCTGCTGTACTTTAATAGGGTTTGGAAATGAAAAAGCGGGGCCTACTGTACTTAAATAGGGCATGGAAATGAAAAAGGGGCCTGTTATACTTAAACAGGACTTAGAATGAAATAGGGACCTATTGTACTTAAACAGAGCTTGAAATGAAAAAGGGGCCTGTTGTACTTAAACATGGCTTGGAAATGAAAAACAGACATGTTGTACTTAAACAGAGCTTGGAATGAAAAATGGGCCTATTGTACTTAAACAGAGATTGGAAATGAAAAAGGGGTCTGTTGTACTTAAACAGGGCTTGGAAATGAAAAAAGAGGGCATGTTGTACTTAAACAGGGCTTGGAATGAAAAAGGGGCCTGTTGTACTTAAACACGGCTTGGAAATAAAAAACGGGCATGTTGTACTTAAACAGAGCTTGGAATGAAAAAGGGGCCTATTGTACTTAAACAATGCTTTGAAATGAAAAAGGGGTCTGTTGTACTTAAACAGGGCTTGGAAATGAAAAAAGGGGGCCTGTGTAGATGTCTTGAATTGGCAGAATTTTTGACCAACAAGAATTATTGAATTCAGTTCAGAATGTCCTATCAAATGTTGGGACATTATCAAACAGAGTATATGAACTTATTTCAGGATGTCTTACCAGATGTTGGGACATTGTGTAAATGACCAGGATGTCCCAACAGATGTTGAGACATCTCAAACCTGCTACCAGAATTAATTATTGACTAACTAATCAGAGATATTTAAGGAGAGTTATCTGGAATTAATTAATGATGGATAAAAACAGAACAAGGCGCATCTGTAGGGAGTTTTATATTGAAGATTCAGATTAAAACAGAAGACCTAAATCACCTAGAATCTAGGAAGTAACAAACCCTAAATTCAAGGTGGAAGCTGCATGTGCATTAGGGCTGGATCATTCTACAGAAAGCCCAAATTACAGATACCTATTTAAGCAACAGAAACTCATAGAATTGAGTACGAATTTCAGAAGATCAAATAGGGTGTCTAGTGTTTTTAATAGCAGGTTGTTTTTGATTGTACCACTTGATGAGCTTTTAAGCATAAGTGCATTTATGACTTGATTGAAACTGTGAAGTAAGATCAAGCTGTATTGTTTGAAGAATGTCTTCAATTTTATTAAACTTGTAAACTTGATCACTGTGTGATTGAGGGGGAGTGAGTAGGGTACTCTTATCTAAGTTGTGACTTAGGTAGAAATTGCATTGGGTAGTTATTAAGTGATAGATTAAACAGAGAGGTTTAAGTCTAGAATTAATATTACTTATAGTGGATTTCCTCCTGGCTTGGTAGCCTCCAGATGTAAGTGTGGTTATACACTGAACTGGGTTAACAAACTTCTGTGTTGTTTACTTTTCTTGCTATTTAAGTTTTGGTTAAATATGTCAAGTGTTGGGACATCTCTTAGGACATCTCATACCTGATCACAGAATTTCAATTGGCATCAGAGCAGGCACCCTGCCTGTTTATACTGGGTGAGATCTAGGGAATACAAATTCTGTAACATGGACAGAGATATAGGGTCAGTAAATAGACCACCTATTCTGGATGGATCTAATTATGACTACTGGAAGCCAAGAATGATTGCATTCTTAAGATCACTTGACAACAGGGCATGGAGAGCAGTCAACATTGGATGGGATTATCCTGTCCAAGATACCAAAGATGGATCAAAAGTGCTGAAACCTGAAGAAGAATGGAGTAAGGAAGAAGAAGATTCAGCACTAGGCAACTCAAAGGCCTTAAATGCTTTATTCAATGGCATTGATAGGAACATCTTCAGACTTGTACATCATTGTGAGCTAGCCAAAGATGTATGGGATACTCTCAAAACAACTCATGAAGGAACATCAAAAGTAAAGATGTCAAGACTTCAACTCCTCACCACAAAATTTGAAAACTTGAGAATGAAGGAAGATGAGACAGTTCATGAATTCTACATGAACATTTTAGAAGTAGCTAATACTTCTGGAGCTTTGGGAGAAAAAATGACTGATGAAAAGCTTGTAAGAAAAATCCTCAGATCTTTGCCAAAAAGATTTGACATGAAAGTCACAGCAATAGAAGAAGCTCAAGACATATGCTCTATGAAAGTTGAAGAACTCATTGGTTCTCTTCAAACTTTTGAGATGGGAATGAATGACACAAATGTTAAAAAGAACAAAAGCATAGCCTTGGTGTCAAATACTGATGAAGAAGAAGATGATGAATCAGAAAATGATAAAAGCTTATCAGACAACCTTGCTATGCTTGGAAGACAATTCAAACAGATTCTCAGAGGAATGGAAGGCAAATCCAAACCCAGTGGAAGATACACAAACTCTTCTGAGAACAGGAGACCTTATGATGCTAACAGAAGGTCAAATTATGCTGAAAAGACCAGTCAAGAAAAAGGAGTCAAATGCCATGGATGTGAAGGATATGGACACCTCAGGAATGAATGTCCTACCTACTTAAAAAGGCAAAAGAAAGGACTCTCTGTGACCTGGTCTGATGAAGACTCAGGAGGTGATTCAGAAGAGGAATCAGCTAAGCATATCACTGCTTTAGCTGGATTATGTGACTCTGAAAGTGAATCCAGTGATGGAGAACTTACTTATGAAGAACTTGAGCAAGCATTCAAAGATCTATACAAAAGAAGCTCTGAAATATGCAGTGAGGTTATAAAGCTAAAGAAACAGAATAAGGCATTAGAAGATGACAAAACAAATGATCAGGAGATCATTGACACCTTAAAAAGTGAAGTAAGTCTTCTCAACTCCAAGTTGGAACATATGTCCAAATCTGTTAGAATGTTGAACAGCAGCTCAAATACACTGGATGTGATTCTCAACAACAATAAGCACTCAGGGGATAAAAGTGGACTAGGATTTAAAAGAATAAATAAAGATGAAGCTAGCTCTAGCAAAACAACTTCAAAATCCATACAGTCTAACAAGATGTCCCAACAGATGCTTCAACATCAGGAAAAGAACACAAAGTCAAACATAATGTTCCAACAGATGTCTCAACATTCTGAGAAGAACAAAATGAAGAAGAAGTATCAAAGATGGAGATGTCATCACTGTGGAAGATTTGGACATATCAAACCTCATTGTTATAAGTTGCATGGATATCCAAATCAGATGTATCTGCAACCTTCCAAAAAGAAAATAGAAGTTACCAAGAAAGTGCTGCATAAACATCAAAGAAATCAGCAACCTCCTAAGCAGAAGACAGAAAACATCAAGAAGGTATGGAAACCAAAAGCTAGCCCTGAAGCTGATCAAAGCTACAAGAACAAGATCAACAATCAAGCTTGGAGATCAGCTGATACACAACACACAGGGCTGAGGCATCAAAAGAAATCTCAACTCATCTGGTCAAAGAAAAGTACTGCATTCATAGCACATACATCACTAAGAGTATCAGCTAAAGAAGACTGGTACTTTGACAGTGGATGTTCAAGACACATGACTGGATTGAAGAATCTGCTAGTAAACTTAAAATCACATTCATCCAGGTATGTGACATTTGGAGATGGAGCTAAAGGAGAAATCAAGGGAGTTGGAACCTTGGATTGTCAAGATGTTCCAAGACTAGATGATGTGCTGCTAGTTAAAGGTTTAACTGCTAACCTGATCAGCATAAGTCAACTATGTGATCAAGGGTACAGTGTAAACTTTACCAAAACTGAATGCATAGTGACTAACAAAGAACAAGAGGTTGTCATGAAAGGAGCCAGATCTAAAGACAACTGTTACATGTGGGAATCCCAAAATCTCAGTCTCACTTCAACTTGCTCTTTAGCTAAAGAAGAAGAAGTGAAACTATGGCACCAAAGACTAGGTCATCTTCATTTCAGAGGCATAAAGAAGATAATATCTATGGATGCTGTAAGAGGTATTCCTAAACTGAAGATTGATGATGGCAAAATATGTGGTGAATGTCAAATAGGCAAGCAAACCAAGATGTCCCATCCAAAGCTCCAACATCTGACAACTTCCAAAGTTTTGGAACTTTTGCATATGGATCTGATGGGACCTATGCAGGTTGAAAGTCTTGGTGGTAAGAGGTATGCCTATGTTGTGGTTGATGACTTTTCAAGATATACATGGATAAATTTCATCAAAGAAAAGTCTGATGTATTTGATGTATTCAAAGAATTATGTCAAAGATTGCAAAGGGAAAAATCCAGCTGTGTGATCAGAATAAGAAGTGATCATGGAAAAGAATTTGAGAACCAAAAGTTCTTAGATTTCTGCTCTTCAGAAGGAATCAATCATGAATATTCTTCACCAATCACTCCTCAACAGAATGGGATTGTTGAAAGGAAGAATAGAACCATTCAAGAATCAGCAAGAGCTATGATCCATGCTAAAAAGTTACCTCTGTACTTTTGGGCTGAAGCTATGAACACTGCCTGTTACATCCATAATAGAGTTACTTTAAGGAAAGGAACTTTGTCCACAATATATGAAGTCTGGAAGGGCAGAAAACCCACAGTTAAGTACTTCCATGTATTTGGAAGTATCTGTTATATTCTGGCAGATAGGGAGCAAAGAAGAAAAATGGATCCTAAAAGTGATGAAGGGATTTTCCTTGGATGCTCCATAAACAGCAGAGCATATAGAGTATTTAATTCTAGAACCAAGGTTATCATGGAGTCCATAAATGTGATAATTGATGATGCTCCTACAGATGTCCCAGAAGATGTTGGAACATCTGCTGATATCAAGATTGAAGCTGAAGAAAAGAATGATCATTATAACTTCACTCAAACTGATACAAGGACAGAAGAATCCAGCAAACCTCCCTCCATCAGAATACAGAAGGATCATCCCAAAGATCTGATAATTGGTGATCCCAACAGAGGTGTGAGCACTAGATCAAGAGAAGTGATTTCAGGCTCTTGTTTTGTTTCCAAAATAGAACCTAAAAACATCAAGGAAACTCTTACTGATGAATACTGGATTTGTGCTATGCAAGAGGAATTAGGTCAATTCACAAGGAATGAAGTGTGGAATCTTGTTCCTAGACCTGATGACATAAATGTGATTGGAACAAAATGGGTGTATAAGAACAAGTCAAATGAACAAGGAGTTGTTACAAAGAACAAAGCTAGACTTGTAGCTCAAGGATACACTCAAATTGAAGGAGTAGACTTTGATGAAACCTTTGCACCAGTAGCAAGGCTTGAATCAATTAGACTACTTTTGGGAATTGCTTGTATCTTGAAGTTCAAGCTATTTCAAATGGATGTGAAAAGTGCTTTTTTAAATGGCTATCTTAATGAAGAGGTATATGTAGAACAGCCTAAAGGATTTGTTGATCCAAGCTGTCCAAATCATGTATACAAACTAAAGAAGGCACTTTATGGTTTGAAGCAAGCTCCAAGGGCATGGTATGAAAGACTGGCCACATTTCTTATCAAGCAAGGATACAGAAAAGGTGGAATTGACAAAACCCTGTTTGTTAAAGATGAAGAAGGGAATGTCATGATTGCTCAAATATATGTTGATGATATTGTATTTGGTGGGATGTCTGAAAGGATGGTCAAACATTTTGTCAAGCAGATGGAATCTGAATTTGAAATGAGCCTAGTAGGTGAGTTAACCTACTTTCTTGGTCTGCAAATAAGGCAAATGGAAGACTCAATGTTCATCTCTCAAAGCAAGTATACCAAGAACATAGTCAAGAAATTTGGAATGGAAAATGATACTCATAAGAGAACTCCTGCCCCCACACATTTGAAACTGACTAAAGATGAAAAGGGTGAGAATGTAGATCAAAGCTTGTACAGAAGCATGATTGGAAGCTTGTTATACTTAACTGCTAGCAGACCTGACATAGCATTTGCAGTAGGTGTATGTGCAAGATATCAAGCTGATCCAAAAGTCAGTCATCTCAATCAAGTCAAGAGAATTCTTAAATATGTTAATGGTACTTGTGACTATGGCATATTGTACCTTCATGGATGTAAACCAATTCTCACTGGCTTCTGTGATGCTGATTGGGCTGGAAGTGCAGATGACAGAAAAAGCACTTCAGGAGGATGCTTCTTTCTAGGAAACAATTTGATTTCTTGGTTCAGTAAGAAACAAAATTGTGTATCCTTGTCTACAGCTGAAGCTGAATATATAGCAGCTGGAAGCAGTTGTTCTCAGTTGGTTTGGATGAAGCAAATGCTCACTGAGTACAATGTCCCACAGGATGTCATGACATTGTACTGTGACAACTTAAGTGCAATCAACATATCAAAGAATCCTATCCAACATAGCAGGACCAAGCATATTGATATCAGACATCATTTCATCAGAGATCTTGTAGAAGAAAAGGTGATTTCATTGGAACATGTAGCTACAAATCTGCAGTTAGCTGATATCTTTACCAAAGCATTGGATGCTACACAATTTGAGAACTTAAGGGGCAAACTTGGAATCTGTTTATGTGATATTTAGCAGTTAATGAGATGTGCCAACATGTCATATGACATTGTATGGCATAAGTTCCAGATGGCAAAACCAGTCTGGACAAGATCCTTGGGAATTCCATCTCTCATCATTTGCACTGTAACGGCTACTTATTTAGTAACTGTTTATAATCAGCTATCAAGATTCTCATCATACTATCACAAGCGAATCACATTAACCAGCTATTCTCCAGAAATCATAAACCCTAAAGCTTTTCTTCCATCTTCCTCAACAATGTCTCAAATCCCTAACACAACTGAAGAAGTTCTCAACAAAGAAGACGTAGTTCATGCCACTCCCATCTCTGTGGTACCAATGAAATCAACTCCATTGGACGAACTCAGAGGAAGTGCTTCTCACACTAAAAAGCCAAGAACTCCAAAGAGAGCTAAAGATCAAGTTCGCAGCAAAGCCAAAGGAGGCATTCCTTCACCTGCTAACATGCCCCCAAAATCTTCAGATTATGTGGATGATTCCATCAAGGAGATTGTCACCCAAATTCTGTTTGAACAAAGAAAGGTGAGTGGAATTTCTATTCCTCTAAACACCATGCCTGCACCTCAAGAAGAACAAGCTCAAGCTGCAGAGGACACTCCTGCAGAACAAGATGTCCCAATAGATGTTGGAACATTTGAAGATGAGAAAAAGAACTCATCTGATGATGATTTGGAACAAACTGAGGACCAGCATAAGGCCTCAAATGAAAATGATGAAGAAGTCTCTGAGGATCAGACTAAAGCCTCAAATGAAGATCAAATCCCTGCTGATCAACCAGCTGAAGAGGAGACTGCTCAATCTCCTCCAGTGGTCAACCTGGAGCAGGATTCTGATACAGAGATCATAGCCTCTGTTAAACCTAGCATAGCCAAAAGGCTCAGGTCCAGGAAAGGGAAGATGCAAGCTGAAGCAGAAATTCCTGAGAAGAAGAAAGCCTCCCCAAAGAAAGGCAAAGCTAAAGCTACTTTTGGGCCAACAAAACAATGGAGTAAAGTTCAAACTCAGAAAAGAAAAGCTGTCACTCCATCAGACTCAGATGTTGAATCAGATGTCCCAACATCTCCTCCCAAAAAGAAACCAGCACCTTCTAGGGCCTCATCTGCTGTTCCAGAAGCCCCCTTGGACAACATATCATTCCATCATGTCTCTAGTGTCAACAAATGGAAGTTTGTGTACCAAAGAAGGGTTGCCTTAGAAAGAGAACTGAGCAGCAATGCACTTGAGTGCACTGATCTAATTGACCTCATCTCTGCTGCAGGACTATTCAAGACAGTCTCAGATCTCTCTCCCTGCTATGAACTTCTTGTCAAAGAGTTCATTGTAAATCTTCAAGAGGATTGTTCAAATGGTAAGTCCTCTGAGTTTCAAAAAGTTTTTGTTAGAGGTAAATGTGTAGAGTTTTCTTCTCAAATCATCAATCAGTACTTAGGAAGAGAAACAGATGGACCCAATGAGCTAGGTAAGACAGATAACCAAATCTGCAAGGTTATCACTGCAAACCAGGTCAAGGCATGGCCTGTGAAGGGAAAGCTCTCTGTGAGCATGCTTACAAGAAAATATGCCATGCTGAACAGGATTGGTACAGCTAACTGGGTGCCTACCAACCACACTTCTTCAATCTCCACTGGTCTGGCCAGGTTTATATATACTGTGGGAACTCAAACCAAGATGGACTATGGAGCATACATTTTTGATCAGACCTTAAAGCATGCCAGCTCCTCTGCAACAAAGCTGCCAATAGCTTTTCCCTCCTTGCTGTGTGGTATTGTTCTAAGTCAATACCCTGGGATTTTAACTGAGAAAGACACAGTCTGCAAGAGAGAAAGCCCCTTGGGTTTTCACTACAAGTTATTCCTCAGTCATCATGCTGCATATGTTGAAGCACCTTCTGGGACATCTGCAGGTCCTTCAACTGCTAAGACTCCAATCTCCAAGAAGGCTCTAATTGCTGAGCTCAAAAGCACATGCAAAGAACTTGAAGCAAGGAAGCTAAAACTTGAAGGGATCATCCAAAGGCTGGAAAGTGGAGAAGATCAAAAAGCTGGCTCTGATGAAGAAAGTGAAGCTGATGAAGAAACAGAAGTTGAGGAAGAAACTGAGAGTGATGAATCTGAGTGATCATTGTATGTGAGGCAAATGTAATGACAGCAATGTATTTCTGGAATGGTGTCTTTGGCCCTAAATTTTGTGTCTACCAAGGGGGAGAACAACAACAAATTGTAATTGCTGTTTAAGTATGAATGAAAAAATCTGTTTGTTTGCTTCTGAACTGAATAAGTTTTTTTCTGTTGCAACAAGATTAGATACATATATATTTGAGGGGGAGTAATCTCAAATAAGAATCAACAGAAAAGTAATGCTATACTCTGATAAAAAGAACTTCTGCTGCACTCTGAAAACCAGAAAAGATGTTAGCCAAAAATTAGCCAAAGGGGGAGTTTGTAGATGTCTTGAATTGGCAGAATTTTTGACCAACAAGAATTATTGAATTCAGTTCAGAATGTCCTATCAAATGTTGGGACATTATCAAACAGAGTATATGAACTTATTTCAGGATGTCTTACCAGATGTTGGGACATTGTGTAAATGACCAGGATGTCCCAACAGATGTTGAGACATCTCAAACCTGCTACCAGAATTAATTATTGACTAACTAATCAGAGATATTTAAGGAGAGTTATCTGGAATTAATTAATGATGGATAAAAACAGAACAAGGCGCATCTGTAGGGAGTTTTATATTGAAGATTCAGATTAAAACAGAAGACCTAAATCACCTAGAATCTAGGAAGTAACAAACCCTAAATTCAAGGTGGAAGCTGCATGTGCATTAGGGCTGGATCATTCTACAGAAAGCCCAAATTACAGATACCTATTTAAGCAACAGAAACTCATAGAATTGAGTACGAATTTCAGAAGACCAAATAGGGTGTCTAGTGTTTTTAATAGCAGGTTGTTTTTTATTGTACCACTTGATGAGCTTTTAAGCATAAGTGCATTTGTGACTTGATTGAAACTGTGAAGTAAGATCAAGCTGTATTGTTTGAAGAATGTCTTCAATTTTATTAAACTTGTAAACTTGATCACTGTGTGATTGAGGGGGAGTGAGTAGGGTACTCTTATCTAAGTTGTGACTTAGGTAGAAATTGCATTGGGTAGTTATTAAGTGATAGATTAAACAAAGAGGTTTAAGTCTAGAATTAATATTACTTATAGTGGATTTCCTCCTGGCTTGGTAGCCTCCAGATGTAAGTGTGTTTATACACTGAACTGGGTTAACAAACTTCTGTGTTGTTTACTTTTCTTGCTATTTAAGTTTTGGTTAAATCTGTCAAGTGTTGGGACATCTCTTAGGACATCTCATACCTGATCACAGAATTTCAATTGGCATCAGAGCAGGCACCCTGCCTGTTTATACTGGGTGAGATCTAGGGAATACAAATTCTGTAACATGGACAGAGATATAGGGTCAGTAAATAGACCACCTATTCTGGATGGATCTAATTATGACTACTGGAAGCCAAGAATGATTGCATTCTTAAGATCACTTGACAACAGGGCATGGAGAGCAGTCAACATTGGATGGGATTATCCTGTCCAAGATACCAAAGATGGATCAAAAGTGCTGAAACCTGAAGAAGAATGGAGTAAGGAAGAAGAAGATTCAGCACTAGGCAACTCAAAGGCCTTAAATGCTTTATTCAATGGCATTGATAGGAACATCTTCAGACTTGTACATCATTGTGAGCTAGCCAAAGATGTATGGGATACTCTCAAAACAACTCATGAAGGAACATCAAAAGTAAAGATGTCAAGACTTCAACTCCTCACCACAAAATTTGAAAACTTGAGAATGAAGGAAGATGAGACAGTTCATGAATTCTACATGAACATTTTAGAAGTAGCTAATACTTCTGGAGCTTTGGGAGAAAAAATGACTGATGAAAAGCTTGTAAGAAAAATCCTCAGATCTTTGCCAAAAATATTTGACATGAAAGTCACAGCAATAGAAGAAGCTCAAGACATATGCTCTATGAAAGTTGAAGAACTCATTGGTTCTCTTCAAACTTTTGAGATGGGAATGAATGACACAAATGTTAAAAAGAACAAAAGCATAGCCTTGGTGTCAAATACTGATGAAGAAGAAGATGATGAATCAGAAAATGATAAAAGCTTATCAGACAACCTTGCTATGCTTGGAAGACAATTCAAACAGATTCTCAGAGGAATGGAAGGCAAATCCAAACCCAGTGGAAGATACACAAACTCTTCTGAGAACAGGAGACCTTATGATGCTAACAGAAGGTCAAATTATGCTGAAAAGACCAGTCAAGAAAAAGGAGTCAAATGCCATGGATGTGAAGGATATGGACACCTCAGGAATGAATGTCCTACCTACTTAAAAAGGCAAAAGAAAGGACTCTCTGTGACCTGGTCTGATGAAGACTCAGGAGGTGATTCAGAAGAGGAATCAGCTAAGCATATCACTGCTTTAGCTGGATTATGTGACTCTGAAAGTGAATCCAGTGATGGAGAACTTACTTATGAAGAACTTGAGCAAGCATTCAAAGATCTATACAAAAGAAGCTCTGAAATATGCAGTGAGGTTATAAAGCTAAAGAAACAGAATAAGGCATTAGAAGATGACAAAACAAATGATCAGGAGATCATTGACACCTTAAAAAGTGAAGTAAGTCTTCTCAACTCCAAGTTGGAACATATGTCCAAATCTGTTAGAATGTTGAACAGCAGCTCAAATACACTGGATGTGATTCTCAACAACAATAAGCACTCAGGGGATAAAAGTGGACTAGGATTTAAAAGAATAAATAAAGATGAAGCTAGCTCTAGCAAAACAACTTCAAAATCCATACAGTCTAACAAGATGTCCCAACAGATGCTTCAACATCAGGAAAAGAACACAAAGTCAAACATAATGTTCCAACAGATGTCTCAACATTCTGAGAAGAACAAAATGAAGAAGAAGTATCAAAGATGGAGATGTCATCACTGTGGAAGATTTGGACATATCAAACCTCATTGTTATAAGTTGCATGGATATCCAAATCAGATGTATCTGCAACCTTCCAAAAAGAAAATAGAAGTTACCAAGAAAGTGCTGCATAAACATCAAAGAAATCAGCAACCTCCTAAGCAGAAGACAGAAAACATCAAGAAGGTATGGAAACCAAAAGCTAGCCCTGAAGCTGATCAAAGCTACAAGAACAAGATCAACAATCAAGCTTGGAGATCAGCTGATACACAACACACAGGGCTGAGGCATCAAAAGAAATCTCAACTCATCTGGTCAAAGAAAAGTACTGCATTCATAGCACATACATCACTAAGAGTATCAGCTAAAGAAGACTGGTACTTTGACAGTGGATGTTCAAGACACATGACTGGATTGAAGAATCTGCTAGTAAACTTAAAATCACATTCATCCAGGTATGTGACATTTGGAGATGGAGCTAAAGGAGAAATCAAGGGAGTTGGAACCTTGGATTGTCAAGATGTTCCAAGACTAGATGATGTGCTGCTAGTTAAAGGTTTAACTGCTAACCTGATCAGCATAAGTCAACTATGTGATCAAGGGTACAGTGTAAACTTTACCAAAACTGAATGCATAGTGACTAACAAAGAACAAGAGGTTGTCATGAAAGGAGCCAGATCTAAAGACAACTGTTACATGTGGGAATCCCAAAATCTCAGTCTCACTTCAACTTGCTCTTTAGCTAAAGAAGAAGAAGTGAAACTATGGCACCAAAGACTAGGTCATCTTCATTTCAGAGGCATAAAGAAGATAATATCTATGGATGCTGTAAGAGGTATTCCTAAACTGAAGATTGATGATGGCAAAATATGTGGTGAATGTCAAATAGGCAAGCAAACCAAGATGTCACATCCAAAGCTCCAACATCTGACAACTTCCAATGTTTTGGAACTTTTGCATATGGATCTGATGGGACCTATGCAGGTTGAAAGTCTTGGTGGTAAGAGGTATGCCTATGTTGTGGTTGATGACTTTTCAAGATATACATGGATAAATTTCATCAAAGAAAAGTCTGATGTATTTGATGTATTCAAAGAATTATGTCAAAGATTGCAAAGGGAAAAATCCAGCTGTGTGATCAGAATAAGAAGTGATCATGGAAAAGAATTTGAGAACCAAAAGTTCTTAGATTTCTGCTCTTCAGAAGGAATCAATCATGAATATTCTTCACCAATCACTCCTCAACAGAATGGGATTGTTGAAAGGAAGAATAGAACCATTCAAGAATCAGCAAGAGCTATGATCCATGCTAAAAAGTTACCTCTGTACTTTTGGGCTGAAGCTATGAACACTGCCTGTTACATCCATAATAGAGTTACTTTAAGGAAAGGAACTTTGTCCACAATATATGAAGTCTGGAAGGGCAGAAAACCCACAGTTAAGTACTTCCATGTATTTGGAAGTATCTGTTATATTCTGGCAGATAGGGAGCAAAGAAGAAAAATGGATCCTAAAAGTGATGAAGGGATTTTCCTTGGATGCTCCATAAACAGCAGAGCATATAGAGTATTTAATTCTAGAACCAAGGTTATCATGGAGTCCATAAATGTGATAATTGATGATGCTCCTACAGATGTCCCAGAAGATGTTGGAACATCTGCTGATATCAAGATTGAAGCTGAAGAAAAGAATGATCATTATAACTTCACTCAAACTGATACAAGGACAGAAGAATCCAGCAAACCTCCCTCCATCAGAATACAGAAGGATCATCCCAAAGATCTGATAATTGGTGATCCCAACAGAGGTGTGAGCACTAGATCAAGAGAAGTGATTTCAGGCTCTTGTTTTGTTTCCAAAATAGAACCTAAAAACATCAAGGAAACTCTTACTGATGAATACTGGATTTGTGCTATGCAAGAGGAATTAGGTCAATTCACAAGGAATGAAGTGTGGAATCTTGTTCCTAGACCTGATGACATAAATGTGATTGGAACAAAATGGGTGTATAAGAACAAGTCAAATGAACAAGGAGTTGTTACAAAGAACAAAGCTAGACTTGTAGCTCAAGGATACACTCAAATTGAAGGAGTAGACTTTGATGAAACCTTTGCACCAGTAGCAAGGCTTGAATCAATTAGACTACTTTTGGGAATTGCTTGTATCTTGAAGTTCAAGCTATTTCAAATGGATGTGAAAAGTGCTTTTTTAAATGGCTATCTTAATGAAGAGGTATATGTAGAACAGCCTAAAGGATTTGTTGATCCAAGCTGTCCAAATCATGTATACAAACTAAAGAAGGCACTTTATGGTTTGAAGCAAGCTCCAAGGGCATGGTATGAAAGACTGGCCACATTTCTTATCAAGCAAGGATACAGAAAAGGTGGAATTGACAAAACCCTGTTTGTTAAAGATGAAGAAGGGAATGTCATGATTGCTCAAATATATGTTGATGATATTGTATTTGGTGGGATGTCTGAAAGGATGGTCAAACATTTTGTCAAGCAGATGGAATCTGAATTTGAAATGAGCCTAGTAGGTGAGTTAACCTACTTTCTTGGTCTGCAAATAAGGCAAATGGAAGACTCAATGTTCATCTCTCAAAGCAAGTATACCAAGAACATAGTCAAGAAATTTGGAATGGAAAATGATACTCATAAGAGAACTCCTGCCCCCACACATTTGAAACTGACTAAAGATGAAAAGGGTGAGAATGTAGATCAAAGCTTGTACAGAAGCATGATTGGAAGCTTGTTATACTTAACTGCTAGCAGACCTGACATAGCATTTGCAGTAGGTGTATGTGCAAGATATCAAGCTGATCCAAAAGTCAGTCATCTCAATCAAGTCAAGAGAATTCTTAAATATGTTAATGGTACTTGTGACTATGGCATATTGTACCTTCATGGATGTAAACCAATTCTCACTGGCTTCTGTGATGCTGATTGGGCTGGAAGTGCAGATGACAGAAAAAGCACTTCAGGAGGATGCTTCTTTCTAGGAAACAATTTGATTTCTTGGTTCAGTAAGAAACAAAATTGTGTATCCTTGTCTACAGCTGAAGCTGAATATATAGCAGCTGGAAGCAGTTGTTCTCAGTTGGTTTGGATGAAGCAAATGCTCACTGAGTACAATGTCCCACAGGATGTCATGACATTGTACTGTGACAACTTAAGTGCAATCAACATATCAAAGAATCCTATCCAACATAGCAGGACCAAGCATATTGATATCAGACATCATTTCATCAGAGATCTTGTAGAAGAAAAGGTGATTTCATTGGAACATGTAGCTACAAATCTGCAGTTAGCTGATATCTTTACCAAAGCATTGGATGCTACACAATTTGAGAACTTAAGGGGCAAACTTGGAATCTGTTTATGTGATATTTAGCAGTTAATGAGATGTGCCAACATGTCATATGACATTGTATGGCATAAGTTCCAGATGGCAAAACCAGTCTGGACAAGATCCTTGGGAATTCCATCTCTCATCATTTGCACTGTAACGGCTACTTATTTAGTAACTGTTTATAATCAGCTATCAAGATTCTCATCATACTATCACAAGCGAATCACATTAACCAGCTATTCTCCAGAAATCATAAACCCTAAAGCTTTTCTTCCATCTTCCTCAACAATGTCTCAAAACCCTAACACAACTGAAGAAGTTCTCAACAAAGAAGACGTAGTTCATGCCACTCCCATCTCTGTGGTACCAATGAAATCAACTCCATTGGACGAACTCAGAGGAAGTGCTTCTCACACTAAAAAGCCAAGAACTCCAAAGAGAGCTAAAGATCAAGTTCGCAGCAAAGCCAAAGGAGGCATTCCTTCACCTGCTAACATGCCCCCAAAATCTTCAGATTATGTGGATGATTCCATCAAGGAGATTGTCACCCAAATTCTGTTTGAACAAAGAAAGGTGAGTGGAATTTCTATTCCTCTAAACACCATGCCTGCACCTCAAGAAGAACAAGCTCAAGCTGCAGAGGACACTCCTGCAGAACAAGATGTCCCAATAGATGTTGGAACATTTGAAGATGAGAAAAAGAACTCATCTGATGATGATTTGGAACAAACTGAGGACCAGCATAAGGCCTCAAATGAAAATGATGAAGAAGTCTCTGAGGATCAGACTAAAGCCTCAAATGAAGATCAAATCCCTGCTGATCAACCAGCTGAAGAGGAGACTGCTCAATCTCCTCCAGTGGTCAACCTGGAGCAGGATTCTGATACAGAGATCATAGCCTCTGTTAAACCTAGCATAGCCAAAAGGCTCAGGTCCAGGAAAGGGAAGATGCAAGCTGAAGCAGAAATTCCTGAGAAGAAGAAAGCCTCCCCAAAGAAAGGCAAAGCTAAAGCTACTTTTGGGCCAACAAAACAATGGAGTAAAGTTCAAACTCAGAAAAGAAAAGCTGTCACTCCATCAGACTCAGATGTTGAATCAGATGTCTCAACATCTCCTCCCAAAAAGAAACCAGCACCTTCTAGGGCCTCATCTGCTGTTCCAGAAGCCCCCTTGGACAACATATCATTCCATCATGTCTCTAGTGTCAACAAATGGAAGTTTGTGTACCAAAGAAGGGTTGCCTTAGAAAGAGAACTGAGCAGCAATGCACTTGAGTGCACTGATCTAATTGACCTCATCTCTGCTGCAGGACTATTCAAGACAGTCTCAGATCTCTCTCCCTGCTATGAACTTCTTGTCAAAGAGTTCATTGTAAATCTTCAAGAGGATTGTTCAAATGGTAAGTCCTCTGAGTTTCAAAAAGTTTTTGTTAGAGGTAAATGTGTAGAGTTTTCTTCTCAAATCATCAATCAGTACTTAGGAAGAGAAACAGATGGACCCAATGAGCTAGGTAAGACAGATAACCAAATTTGCAAGGTTATCACTGCAAACCAGGTCAAGGCATGGCCTGTGAAGGGAAAGCTCTCTGTGAGCATGCTTACAAGAAAATATGCCATGCTGAACAGGATTGGTACAGCTAACTGGGTGCCTACCAACCACACTTCTTCAATCTCCACTGGTCTGGCCAGGTTTATATATGCTGTGGGAACTCAAACCAAGATGGACTATGGAGCATACATTTTTGATCAGACCTTAAAGCATGCCAGCTCCTCTGCAACAAAGCTGCCAATAGCTTTTCCCTCCTTGCTGTGTGGTATTGTTCTAAGTCAATACCCTGGGATTTTAACTGAGAAAGACACAGTCTGCAAGAGAGAAAGCCCCTTGGGTTTTCACTACAAGTTATTCCTCAGTCATCATGCTGCATATGTTGAAGCACCATCTGGGACATCTGCAGGTCCTTCAACTGCTAAGACTCCAATCTCCAAGAAGGCTCTAATTGCTGAGCTCAAAAGCACATGCAAAGAACTTGAAGCAAGGAAGCTAAAACTTGAAGGGATCATCCAAAGGCTGGAAAGTGGAGAAGATCAAAAAGCTGGCTCTGATGAAGAAAGTGAAGCTGATGAAGAAACAGAAGTTGAGGAAGAAACTGAGAGTGATGAATCTGAGTGATCATTGTATGTGAGGCAAATGTAATGACAGCAATGTATTTCTGGAATGGTGTCTTTGGCCCTAAATTTTGTGTCTACCAAGGGGGAGAACAACAACAAATTGTAATTGCTGTTTAAGTATGAATGAAAAAATCTGTTTGTTTGCTTCTGAACTGAATAAGTTTTTTTCTGTTGCAACAAGATTAGATACATATATATTTGAGGGGGAGTAATCTCAAATAAGAATCAACAGAAAAGTAATGCTATACTCTGATAAAAAGAACTTCTGCTGCACTCTGAAAACCAGAAAAGATGTTAGCCAAAAATTAGCCAAAGGGGGAGTTTGTAGATGTCTTGAATTGGCAGAATTTTTGACCAACAAGAATTATTGAATTCAGTTCAGAATGTCCTATCAAATGTTGGGACATTATCAAACAGAGTATATGAACTTATTTCAGGATGTCTTACCAGATGTTGGGACATTGTGTAAATGACCAGGATGTCCCAACAGATGTTGAGACATCTCAAACCTGCTACCAGAATTAATTATTGACTAACTAATCAGAGATATTTAAGGAGAGTTATCTGGAATTAATTAATGATGGATAAAAACAGAACAAGGCGCATCTGTAGGGAGTTTTATATTGAAGATTCAGATTAAAACAGAAGACCTAAATCACCTAGAATCTAGGAAGTAACAAACCCTAAATTCAAGGTGGAAGCTGCATGTGCATTAGGGCTGGATCATTCTACAGAAAGCCCAAATTACAGATACCTATTTAAGCAACAGAAACTCATAGAATTGAGTACGAATTTCAGAAGACCAAATAGGGTGTCTAGTGTTTTTAATAGCAGGTTGTTTTTGATTGTACCACTTGATGAGCTTTTAAGCATAAGTGCATTTGTGACTTGATTGAAACTGTGAAGTAAGATCAAGCTGTATTGTTTGAAGAATGTCTTCAATTTTATTAAACTTGTAAACTTGATCACTGTGTGATTGAGGGGGAGTGAGTAGGGTACTCTTATCTAAGTTGTGACTTAGGTAGAAATTGCATTGGGTAGTTATTAAGTGATAGATTAAACAAAGAGGTTTAAGTCTAGAATTAATATTACTTATAGTGGATTTCCTCCTGGCTTGGTAGCCTCCAGATGTAAGTGTGTTTATACACTGAACTGGGTTAACAAACTTCTGTGTTGTTTACTTTTCTTGCTATTTAAGTTTTGGTTAAATCTGTCAAGTGTTGGGACATCTCTTAGGACATCTCATACCTGATCACAGAATTTCAATTGGCATCAGAGCAGGCACCCTGCCTGTTTATACTGGGTGAGATCTAGGGAATACAAATTCTGTAACATGGACAGAGATATAGGGTCAGTAAATAGACCACCTATTCTGGATGGATCTAATTATGACTACTGGAAGCCAAGAATGATTGCATTCTTAAGATCACTTGACAACAGGGCATGGAGAGCAGTCAACATTGGATGGGATTATCCTGTCCAAGATACCAAAGATGGATCAAAAGTGCTGAAACCTGAAGAAGAATGGAGTAAGGAAGAAGAAGATTCAGCACTAGGCAACTCAAAGGCCTTAAATGCTTTATTCAATGGAATTGATAGGAACATCTTCAGACTTGTACATCATTGTGAGCTAGCCAAAGATGTATGGGATACTCTCAAAACAACTCATGAAGGAACATCAAAAGTAAAGATGTCAAGACTTCAACTCCTCACCACAAAATTTGAAAACTTGAGAATGAAGGAAGATGAGACAGTTCATGAATTCTACATGAACATTTTAGAAGTAGCTAATACTTCTGGAGCTTTGGGAGAAAAAATGACTGATGAAAAGCTTGTAAGAAAAATCCTCAGATCTTTGCCAAAAATATTTGACATGAAAGTCACAGCAATAGAAGAAGCTCAAGACATATGCTCTATGAAAGTTGAAGAACTCATTGGTTCTCTTCAAACTTTTGAGATGGGAATGAATGACACAAATGTTAAAAAGAACAAAAGCATAGCCTTGGTGTCAAATACTGATGAAGAAGAAGATGATGAATCAGAAAATGATAAAAGCTTATCAGACAACCTTGCTATGCTTGGAAGACAATTCAAACAGATTCTCAGAGGAATGGAAGGCAAATCCAAACCCAGTGGAAGATACACAAACTCTTCTGAGAACAGGAGACCTTATGATGCTAACAGAAGGTCAAATTATGCTGAAAAGACCAGTCAAGAAAAAGGAGTCAAATGCCATGGATGTGAAGGATATGGACACCTCAGGAATGAATGTCCTACCTACTTAAAAAGGCAAAAGAAAGGACTCTCTGTGACCTGGTCTGATGAAGACTCAGGAGGTGATTCAGAAGAGGAATCAGCTAAGCATATCACTGCTTTAGCTGGATTATGTGACTCTGAAAGTGAATCCAGTGATGGAGAACTTACTTATGAAGAACTTGAGCAAGCATTCAAAGATCTATACAAAAGAAGCTCTGAAATATGCAGTGAGGTTATAAAGCTAAAGAAACAGAATAAGGCATTAGAAGATGACAAAACAAATGATCAGGAGATCATTGACACCTTAAAAAGTGAAGTAAGTCTTCTCAACTCCAAGTTGGAACATATGTCCAAATCTGTTAGAATGTTGAACAGCAGCTCAAATACACTGGATGTGATTCTCAACAACAATAAGCACTCAGGGGATAAAAGTGGACTAGGATTTAAAAGAATAAATAAAGATGAAGCTAGCTCTAGCAAAACAACTTCAAAATCCATACAGTCTAACAAGATGTCCCAACAGATGCTTCAACATCAGGAAAAGAACACAAAGTCAAACATAATGTTCCAACAGATGTCTCAACATTCTGAGAAGAACAAAATGAAGAAGAAGTATCAAAGATGGAGATGTCATCACTGTGGAAGATTTGGACATATCAAACCTCATTGTTATAAGTTGCATGGATATCCAAATCAGATGTATCTGCAACCTTCCAAAAAGAAAATAGAAGTTACCAAGAAAGTGCTGCATAAACATCAAAGAAATCAGCAACCTCCTAAGCAGAAGACAGAAAACATCAAGAAGGTATGGAAACCAAAAGCTAGCCCTGAAGCTGATCAAAGCTACAAGAACAAGATCAACAATCAAGCTTGGAGATCAGCTGATACACAACACACAGGGCTGAGGCATCAAAAGAAATCTCAACTCATCTGGTCAAAGAAAAGTACTGCATTCATAGCACATACATCACTAAGAGTATCAGCTAAAGAAGACTGGTACTTTGACAGTGGATGTTCAAGACACATGACTGGATTGAAGAATCTGCTAGTAAACTTAAAATCACATTCATCCAGGTATGTGACATTTGGAGATGGAGCTAAAGGAGAAATCAAGGGAGTTGGAACCTTGGATTGTCAAGATGTTCCAAGACTAGATGATGTGCTGCTAGTTAAAGGTTTAACTGCTAACCTGATCAGCATAAGTCAACTATGTGATCAAGGGTACAGTGTAAACTTTACCAAAACTGAATGCATAGTGACTAACAAAGAACAAGAGGTTGTCATGAAAGGAGCCAGATCTAAAGACAACTGTTACATGTGGGAATCCCAAAATCTCAGTCTCACTTCAACTTGCTCTTTAGCTAAAGAAGAAGAAGTGAAACTATGGCACCAAAGACTAGGTCATCTTCATTTCAGAGGCATAAAGAAGATAATATCTATGGATGCTGTAAGAGGTATTCCTAAACTGAAGATTGATGATGGCAAAATATGTGGTGAATGTCAAATAGGCAAGCAAACCAAGATGTCCCATCCAAAGCTCCAACATCTGACAACTTCCAAAGTTTTGGAACTTTTGCATATGGATCTGATGGGACCTATGCAGGTTGAAAGTCTTGGTGGTAAGAGGTATGCCTATGTTGTGGTTGATGACTTTTCAAGATATACATGGATAAATTTCATCAAAGAAAAGTCTGATGTATTTGATGTATTCAAAGAATTATGTCAAAGATTGCAAAGGGAAAAATCCAGCTGTGTGATCAGAATAAGAAGTGATCATGGAAAAGAATTTGAGAACCAAAAGTTCTTAGATTTCTGCTCTTCAGAAGGAATCAATCATGAATATTCTTCACCAATCACTCCTCAACAGAATGGGATTGTTGAAAGGAAGAATAGAACCATTCAAGAATCAGCAAGAGCTATGATCCATGCTAAAAAGTTACCTCTGTACTTTTGGGCTGAAGCTATGAACACTGCCTGTTACATCCATAATAGAGTTACTTTAAGGAAAGGAACTTTGTCCACAATATATGAAGTCTGGAAGGGCAGAAAACCCACAGTTAAGTACTTCCATGTATTTGGAAGTATCTGTTATATTCTGGCAGATAGGGAGCAAAGAAGAAAAATGGATCCTAAAAGTGATGAAGGGATTTTCCTTGGATACTCCATAAACAGCAGAGCATATAGAGTATTTAATTCTAGAACCAAGGTTATCATGGAGTACATAAATGTGATAATTGATGATGCTCCTACAGATGTCCCAGAAGATGTTGGAACATCTGCTGATATCAAGATTGAAGCTGAAGAAAAGAATGATCATTATAACTTCACTCAAACTGATACAAGGACAGAAGAATCCAGCAAACCTCCCTCCATCAGAATACAGAAGGATCATCCCAAAGATCTGATAATTGGTGATCCCAACAGAGGTGTGAGCACTAGATCAAGAGAAGTGATTTCAGGCTCTTGTTTTGTTTCCAAAATAGAACCTAAAAACATCAAGGAAACTCTTACTGATGAATACTGGATTTGTGCTATGCAAGAGGAATTAGGTCAATTCACAAGGAATGAAGTGTGGAATCTTGTTCCTAGACCTGATGACATAAATGTGATTGGAACAAAATGGGTGTATAAGAACAAGTCAAATGAACAAGGAGTTGTTACAAAGAACAAAGCTAGACTTGTAGCTCAAGGATACACTCAAATTGAAGGAGTAGACTTTGATGAAACCTTTGCACCAGTAGCAAGGCTTGAATCAATTAGACTACTTTTGGGAATTGCTTGTATCTTGAAGTTCAAGCTATTTCAAATGGATGTGAAAAGTGCTTTTTTAAATGGCTATCTTAATGAAGAGGTATATGTAGAACAGCCTAAAGGATTTGTTGATCCAAGCTGTCCAAATCATGTATACAAACTAAAGAAGGCACTTTATGGTTTGAAGCAAGCTCCAAGGGCATGGTATGAAAGACTGGCCACATTTCTTATCAAGCAAGGATACAGAAAAGGTGGAATTGACAAAACCCTGTTTGTTAAAGATGAAGAAGGGAATGTCATGATTGCTCAAATATATGTTGATGATATTGTATTTGGTGGGATGTCTGAAAGGATGGTCAAACATTTTGTCAAGCAGATGGAATCTGAATTTGAAATGAGCCTAGTAGGTGAGTTAACCTACTTTCTTGGTCTGCAAATAAGGCAAATGGAAGACTCAATGTTCATCTCTCAAAGCAAGTATACCAAGAACATAGTCAAGAAATTTGGAATGGAAAATGATACTCATAAGAGAACTCCTGCCCCCACACATTTGAAACTGACTAAAGATGAAAAGGGTGAGAATGTAGATCAAAGCTTGTACAGAAGCATGATTGGAAGCTTGTTATACTTAACTGCTAGCAGACCTGACATAACATTTGCAGTAGGTGTATGTGCAAGATATCAAGCTGATCCAAAAGTCAGTCATCTCAATCAAGTCAAGAGAATTCTTAAATATGTTAATGGTACTTGTGACTATGGCATATTGTACCTTCATGGATGTAAACCAATTCTCACTGGCTTCTGTGATGCTGATTGGGCTGGAAGTGCAGATGACAGAAAAAGCACTTCAGGAGGATGCTTCTTTCTAGGAAACAATTTGATTTCTTGGTTCAGTAAGAAACAAAATTGTGTATCCTTGTCTACAGCTGAAGCTGAATATATAGCAGCTGGAAGCAGTTGTTCTCAGTTGGTTTGGATGAAGCAAATGCTCACTGAGTACAATGTCCCACAGGATGTCATGACATTGTACTGTGACAACTTAAGTGCAATCAACATATCAAAGAATCCTATCCAACATAGCAGGACCAAGCATATTGATATCAGACATCATTTCATCAGAGATCTTGTAGAAGAAAAGGTGATTTCATTGGAACATGTAGCTACAAATCTGCAGTTAGCTGATATCTTTACCAAAGCATTGGATGCTACACAATTTGAGAACTTAAGGGGCAAACTTGGAATCTGTTTATGTGATATTTAGCAGTTAATGAGATGTGCCAACATGTCATATGACATTGTATGGCATAAGTTCCAGATGGTAAAACCAGTCTGGACAAGATCCTTGGGAATTCCATCTCTCATCATTTGCACTGTAACGGCTACTTATTTAGTAACTGTTTATAATCAGCTATCAAGATTCTCATCATACTATCACAAGCGAATCACATTAACCAGCTATTCTCCAGAAATCATAAACCCTAAAGCTTTTCTTCCATCTTCCTCAACAATGTCTCAAAACCCTAACACAACTGAAGAAGTTCTCAACAAAGAAGACGTAGTTCATGCCACTCCCATCTCTGTGGTACCAATGAAATCAACTCCATTGGACGAACTCAGAGGAAGTGCTTCTCACACTAAAAAGCCAAGAACTCCAAAGAGAGCTAAAGATCAAGTTCGCAGCAAAGCCAAAGGAGGCATTCCTTCACCTGCTAACATGCCCCCAAAATCTTCAGATTATGTGGATGATTCCATCAAGGAGATTGTCACCCAAATTCTGTTTGAACAAAGAAAGGTGAGTGGAATTTCTATTCCTCTAAACACCATGCCTGCACCTCAAGAAGAACAAGCTCAAGCTGCAGAGGACACTCCTGCAGAACAAGATGTCCCAATAGATGTTGGAACATTTGAAGATGAGAAAAAGAACTCATCTGATGATGATTTGGAACAAACTGAGGACCAGCATAAGGCCTCAAATGAAAATGATGAAGAAGTCTCTGAGGATCAGACTAAAGCCTCAAATGAAGATCAAATCCCTGCTGATCAACCAGCTGAAGAGGAGACTGCTCAATCTCCTCCAGTGGTCAACCTGGAGCAGGATTCTGATACAGAGATCATAGCCTCTGTTAAACCTAGCATAGCCAAAAGGCTCAGGTCCAGGAAAGGGAAGATGCAAGCTGAAGCAGAAATTCCTGAGAAGAAGAAAGCCTCCCCAAAGAAAGGCAAAGCTAAAGCTACTTTTGGGCCAACAAAACAATGGAGTAAAGTTCAAACTCAGAAAAGAAAAGCTGTCACTCCATCAGACTCAGATGTTGAATCAGATGTCCCAACATCTCCTCCCAAAAAGAAACCAGCACCTTCTAGGGCCTCATCTGCTGTTCCAGAAGCCCCCTTGGACAACATATCATTCCATCATGTCTCTAGTGTCAACAAATGGAAGTTTGTGTACCAAAGAAGGGTTGCCTTAGAAAGAGAACTGAGCAGCAATGCACTTGAGTGCACTGATCTAATTGACCTCATCTCTGCTGCAGGACTATTCAAGACAGTCTCAGATCTCTCTCCCTGCTATGAACTTCTTGTCAAAGAGTTCATTGTAAATCTTCAAGAGGATTGTTCAAATGGTAAGTCCTCTGAGTTTCAAAAAGTTTTTGTTAGAGGTAAATGTGTAGAGTTTTCTTCTCAAATCATCAATCAGTACTTAGGAAGAGAAACAGATGGACCCAATGAGCTAGGTAAGACAGATAACCAAATTTGCAAGGTTATCACTGCAAACCAGGTCAAGGCATGGCCTGTGAAGGGAAAGCTCTCTGTGAGCATGCTTACAAGAAAATATGCCATGCTGAACAGGATTGGTACAGCTAACTGGGTGCCTACCAACCACACTTCTTCAATCTCCACTGGTCTGGCCAGGTTTATATATGCTGTGGGAACTCAAACCAAGATGGACTATGGAGCATACATTTTTGATCAGACCTTAAAGCATGCCAGCTCCTCTGCAACAAAGCTGCCAATAGCTTTTCCCTCCTTGCTGTGTGGTATTGTTCTAAGTCAATACCCTGGGATTTTAACTGAGAAAGACACAGTCTGCAAGAGAGAAAGCCCCTTGGGTTTTCACTACAAGTTATTCCTCAGTCATCATGCTGCATATGTTGAAGCACCATCTGGGACATCTGCAGGTCCTTCAACTGCTAAGACTCCAATCTCCAAGAAGGCTCTAATTGCTGAGCTCAAAAGCACATGCAAAGAACTTGAAGCAAGGAAGCTAAAACTTGAAGGGATCATCCAAAGGCTGGAAAGTGGAGAAGATCAAAAAGCTGGCTCTGATGAAGAAAGTGAAGCTGATGAAGAAACAGAAGTTGAGGAAGAAACTGAGAGTGATGAATCTGAGTGATCATTGTATGTGAGGCAAATGTAATGACAGCAATGTATTTCTGGAATGGTGTCTTTGGCCCTAAATTTTGTGTCTACCAAGGGGGAGAACAACAACAAATTGTAATTGCTGTTTAAGTATGAATGAAAAAATCTGTTTGTTTGCTTCTGAACTGAATAAGTTTTTTTCTGTTGCAACAAGATTAGATACATATATATTTGAGGGGGAGTAATCTCAAATAAGAATCAACAGAAAAGTAATGCTATACTCTGATAAAAAGAACTTCTGCTGCACTCTGAAAACCAGAAAAGATGTTAGCCAAAAATTAGCCAAAGGGGGAGTTTGTAGATGTCTTGAATTGGCAGAATTTTTGACCAACAAGAATTATTGAATTCAGTTCAGAATGTCCTATCAAATGTTGGGACATTATCAAACAGAGTATATGAACTTATTTCAGGATGTCTTACCAGATGTTGGGACATTGTGTAAATGACCAGGATGTCCCAACAGATGTTGAGACATCTCAAACCTGCTACCAGAATTAATTATTGACTAACTAATCAGAGATATTTAAGGAGAGTTATCTGGAATTAATTAATGATGGATAAAAACAGAACAAGGCGCATCTGTAGGGAGTTTTATATTGAAGATTCAGATTAAAACAGAAGACCTAAATCACCTAGAATCTAGGAAGTAACAAACCCTAAATTCAAGGTGGAAGCTGCATGTGCATTAGGGCTGGATCATTCTACAGAAAGCCCAAATTACAGATACCTATTTAAGCAACAGAAACTCATAGAATTGAGTACGAATTTCAGAAGACCAAATAGGGTGTCTAGTGTTTTTAATAGCAGGTTGTTTTTGATTGTACCACTTGATGAGCTTTTAAGCATAAGTGCATTTGTGACTTGATTGAAACTGTGAAGTAAGATCAAGCTGTATTGTTTGAAGAATGTCTTCAATTTTATTAAACTTGTAAACTTGATCACTGTGTGATTGAGGGGGAGTGAGTAGGGTACTCTTATCTAAGTTGTGACTTAGGTAGAAATTGCATTGGGTAGTTATTAAGTGATAGATTAAACAAAGAGGTTTAAGTCTAGAATTAATATTACTTATAGTGGATTTCCTCCTGGCTTGGTAGCCTCCAGATGTAAGTGTGTTTATACACTGAACTGGGTTAACAAACTTCTGTGTTGTTTACTTTTCTTGCTATTTAAGTTTTGGTTAAATCTGTCAAGTGTTGGGACATCTCTTAGGACATCTCATACCTGATCACAGAATTTCAATTGGCATCAGAGCAGGCACCCTGCCTGTTTATACTGGGTGAGATCTAGGGAATACAAATTCTGTAACATGGACAGAGATATAGGGTCAGTAAATAGACCACCTATTCTGGATGGATCTAATTATGACTACTGGAAGCCAAGAATGATTGCATTCTTAAGATCACTTGACAACAGGGCATGGAGAGCAGTCAACATTGGATGGGATTATCCTGTCCAAGATACCAAAGATGGATCAAAAGTGCTGAAACCTGAAGAAGAATGGAGTAAGGAAGAAGAAGATTCAGCACTAGGCAACTCAAAGGCCTTAAATGCTTTATTCAATGGCATTGATAGGAACATCTTCAGACTTGTACATCATTGTGAGCTAGCCAAAGATGTATGGGATACTCTCAAAACAACTCATGAAGGAACATCAAAAGTAAAGATGTCAAGACTTCAACTCCTCACCACAAAATTTGAAAACTTGAGAATGAAGGAAGATGAGACAGTTCATGAATTCTACATGAACATTTTAGAAGTAGCTAATACTTCTGGAGCTTTGGGAGAAAAAATGACTGATGAAAAGCTTGTAAGAAAAATCCTCAGATCTTTGCCAAAAATATTTGACATGAAAGTCACAGCAATAGAAGAAGCTCAAGACATATGCTCTATGAAAGTTGAAGAACTCATTGGTTCTCTTCAAACTTTTGAGATGGGAATGAATGACACAAATGTTAAAAAGAACAAAAGCATAGCCTTGGTGTCAAATACTGATGAAGAAGAAGATGATGAATCAGAAAATGATAAAAGCTTATCAGACAACCTTGCTATGCTTGGAAGACAATTCAAACAGATTCTCAGAGGAATGGAAGGCAAATCCAAACCCAGTGGAAGATACACAAACTCTTCTGAGAACAGGAGACCTTATGATGCTAACAGAAGGTCAAATTATGCTGAAAAGACCAGTCAAGAAAAAGGAGTCAAATGCCATGGATGTGAAGGATATGGACACCTCAGGAATGAATGTCCTACCTACTTAAAAAGGCAAAAGAAAGGACTCTCTGTGACCTGGTCTGATGAAGACTCAGGAGGTGATTCAGAAGAGGAATCAGCTAAGCATATCACTGCTTTAGCTGGATTATGTGACTCTGAAAGTGAATCCAGTGATGGAGAACTTACTTATGAAGAACTTGAGCAAGCATTCAAAGATCTATACAAAAGAAGCTCTGAAATATGCAGTGAGGTTATAAAGCTAAAGAAACAGAATAAGGCATTAGAAGATGACAAAACAAATGATCAGGAGATCATTGACACCTTAAAAAGTGAAGTAAGTCTTCTCAACTCCAAGTTGGAACATATGTCCAAATCTGTTAGAATGTTGAACAGCAGCTCAAATACACTGGATGTGATTCTCAACAACAATAAGCACTCAGGGGATAAAAGTGGACTAGGATTTAAAAGAATAAATAAAGATGAAGCTAGCTCTAGCAAAACAACTTCAAAATCCATACAGTCTAACAAGATGTCCCAACAGATGCTTCAACATCAGGAAAAGAACACAAAGTCAAACATAATGTTCCAACAGATGTCTCAACATTCTGAGAAGAACAAAATGAAGAAGAAGTATCAAAGATGGAGATGTCATCACTGTGGAAGATTTGGACATATCAAACCTCATTGTTATAAGTTGCATGGATATCCAAATCAGATGTATCTGCAACCTTCCAAAAAGAAAATAGAAGTTACCAAGAAAGTGCTGCATAAACATCAAAGAAATCAGCAACCTCCTAAGCAGAAGACAGAAAACATCAAGAAGGTATGGAAACCAAAAGCTAGCCCTGAAGCTGATCAAAGCTACAAGAACAAGATCAACAATCAAGCTTGGAGATCAGCTGATACACAACACACAGGGCTGAGGCATCAAAAGAAATCTCAACTCATCTGGTCAAAGAAAAGTACTGCATTCATAGCACATACATCACTAAGAGTATCAGCTAAAGAAGACTGGTACTTTGACAGTGGATGTTCAAGACACATGACTGGATTGAAGAATCTGCTAGTAAACTTAAAATCACATTCATCCAGGTATGTGACATTTGGAGATGGAGCTAAAGGAGAAATCAAGGGAGTTGGAACCTTGGATTGTCAAGATGTTCCAAGACTAGATGATGTGCTGCTAGTTAAAGGTTTAACTGCTAACCTGATCAGCATAAGTCAACTATGTGATCAAGGGTACAGTGTAAACTTTACCAAAACTGAATGCATAGTGACTAACAAAGAACAAGAGGTTGTCATGAAAGGAGCCAGATCTAAAGACAACTGTTACATGTGGGAATCCCAAAATCTCAGTCTCACTTCAACTTGCTCTTTAGCTAAAGAAGAAGAAGTGAAACTATGGCACCAAAGACTAGGTCATCTTCATTTCAGAGGCATAAAGAAGATAATATCTATGGATGCTGTAAGAGGTATTCCTAAACTGAAGATTGATGATGGCAAAATATGTGGTGAATGTCAAATAGGCAAGCAAACCAAGATGTCCCATCCAAAGCTCCAACATCTGACAACTTCCAAAGTTTTGGAACTTTTGCATATGGATCTGATGGGACCTATGCAGGTTGAAAGTCTTGGTGGTAAGAGGTATGCCTATGTTGTGGTTGATGACTTTTCAAGATATACATGGATAAATTGCATCAAAGAAAAGTTTGATGTATTTGATGTATTCAAAGAATTATGTCAAAGATTGCAAAGGGAAAAATCCAGCTGTGTGATCAGAATAAGAAGTGATCATGGAAAAGAATTTGAGAACCAAAAGTTCTTAGATTTCTGCTCTTCAGAAGGAATCAATCATGAATATTCTTCACCAATCACTCCTCAACAGAATGGGATTGTTGAAAGGAAGAATAGAACCATTCAAGAATCAGCAAGAGCTATGATCCATGCTAAAAAGTTACCTCTGTACTTTTGGGCTGAAGCTATGAACACTGCCTGTTACATCCATAATAGAGTTACTTTAAGGAAAGGAACTTTGTCCACAATATATGAAGTCTGGAAGGGCAGAAAACCCACAGTTAAGTACTTCCATGTATTTGGAAGTATCTGTTATATTCTGGCAGATAGGGAGCAAAGAAGAAAAATGGATCCTAAAAGTGATGAAGGGATTTTCCTTGGATACTCCATAAACAGCAGAGCATATAGAGTATTTAATTCTAGAACCAAGGTTATCATGGAGTCCATAAATGTGATAATTGATGATGCTCCTACAGATGTCCCAGAAGATGTTGGAACATCTGCTGATATCAAGATTGAAGCTGAAGAAAAGAATGATCATTATAACTTCACTCAAACTGATACAAGGACAGAAGAATCCAGCAAACCTCCCTCCATCAGAATACAGAAGGATCATCCCAAAGATCTGATAATTGGTGATCCCAACAGAGGTGTGAGCACTAGATCAAGAGAAGTGATTTCAGGCTCTTGTTTTGTTTCCAAAATAGAACCTAAAAACATCAAGGAAACTCTTACTGATGAATACTGGATTTGTGCTATGCAAGAGGAATTAGGTCAATTCACAAGGAATGAAGTGTGGAATCTTGTTCCTAGACCTGATGACATAAATGTGATTGGAACAAAATGGGTGTATAAGAACAAGTCAAATGAACAAGGAGTTGTTACAAAGAACAAAGCTAGACTTGTAGCTCAAGGATACACTCAAATTGAAGGAGTAGACTTTGATGAAACCTTTGCACCAGTAGCAAGGCTTGAATCAATTAGACTACTTTTGGGAATTGCTTGTATCTTGAAGTTCAAGCTATTTCAAATGGATGTGAAAAGTGCTTTTTTAAATGGCTATCTTAATGAAGAGGTATATGTAGAACAGCCTAAAGGATTTGTTGATCCAAGCTGTCCAAATCATGTATACAAACTAAAGAAGGCACTTTATGGTTTGAAGCAAGCTCCAAGGGCATGGTATGAAAGACTGGCCACATTTCTTATCAAGCAAGGATATAGAAAAGGTGGAATTGACAAAACCCTGTTTGTTAAAGATGAAGAAGGGAATGTCATGATTGCTCAAATATATGTTGATGATATTGTATTTGGTGGGATGTCTGAAAGGATGGTCAAACATTTTGTCAAGCAGATGGAATCTGAATTTGAAATGAGCCTAGTAGGTGAGTTAACCTACTTTCTTGGTCTGCAAATAAGGCAAATGGAAGACTCAATGTTCATCTCTCAAAGCAAGTATACCAAGAACATAGTCAAGAAATTTGGAATGGAAAATGATACTCATAAGAGAACTCCTGCCCCCACACATTTGAAACTGACTAAAGATGAAAAGGGTGAGAATGTAGATCAAAGCTTGTACAGAAGCATGATTGGAAGCTTGTTATACTTAACTGCTAGCAGACCTGACATAGCATTTGCAGTAGGTGTATGTGCAAGATATCAAGCTGATCCAAAAGTCAGTCATCTCAATCAAGTCAAGAGAATTCTTAAATATGTTAATGGTACTTGTGACTACGGCATATTGTACCTTCATGGATGTAAACCAATTCTCACTGGCTTCTGTGATGCTGATTGGGCTGGAAGTGCAGATGATAGAAAAAGCACTTCAGGAGGATGCTTCTTTCTAGGAAACAATTTGATTTCTTGGTTCAGTAAGAAACAAAATTGTGTATCCTTGTCTACAGCTGAAGCTGAATATATAGCAGCTGGAAGCAGTTGTTCTCAGTTGGTTTGGATGAAGCAAATGCTCACTGAGTACAATGTCCCACAGGATGTCATGACATTGTACTGTGACAACTTAAGTGCAATCAACATATCAAAGAATCCTATCCAACATAGCAGGACCAAGCATATTGATATCAGACATCATTTCATCAGAGATCTTGTAGAAGAAAAGGTGATTTCATTGGAACATGTAGCTACAAATCTGCAGTTAGCTGATATCTTTACCAAAGCATTGGATGCTACACAATTTGAGAACTTAAGGGGCAAACTTGGAATCTGTTTATGTGATATTTAGCAGTTAAACAAGGCTTGGAAATGAAAAAGGGGTTTGTTGTACTTAAATAAGGATTGGAAATGAAAAAATGAGGCCTATTGTACTTAAACAGGGTTTGGAAATGAAAAAGGGGCCTGTTGTACTTAAACAGGACTTAGAATGAAAAAGGGGCATGTTGTACATAAACAGGGCTTGGAAATGAAAAAGGGGTTTGTTGTACTTAAACAAGGCTTGGAAATGAAAAAAAATGGGCCTTTTGTACTTAAACAGGGCTTGGAAATGAAAAAGGAGTCTGTTGTACTTAAACAAGCTTGGAAATGAAAAAAGGGGGCCTGTTGTACTTAAACAGGGCTTGGAAATGAAAAAGGGGCCTGTTGTACTTAAACGGGCTTGGAATGAAAAAGGGGCCCAATGTAGTTAAATTGGGTTTGGAAATTAAAACGGGGCCTATTGTACTTAAACAGGGTTTAGAAATGAAAAAGGGGCTTATTGTAATTAAATAGGGCTTGGAAATGAAAAAAGGGGGTCTGTTGTACTTAAACAGGGCTTGGAAATGAAAAAGGGGCATGTTGTACTTAAATAGGGCTTGGAAAGAAAAGGGGTCTGTTGTACTTAAATAAAGCTTGGAATGAAAGAGGGGCCTGTTGTACTTAAACAAGGCTTGGAAATGAAAAAGGGGTCTGTTGTACTTAAATAGGGATTGGAAATGAAAAAATGGGGTCTATTGTACTTAAACAGGGCTTGGAAATGAAAAAGGGGTTTGTTGTACTTAAACAGGGCTTGGAAATGAAAAAAATGGGACTTTTGTACTTAAACAGGGCTTGGAATGAAAAAGGGGCATGTTGTACTTAAACAGGGGTTGGAATGAAAAATGGACTTGTTGTACTTAAATAATGTTTGGAAATGAAAAAGAGGTCTATTGTACTTAAACAGGGATTGGAAATGAAAAAAGGGGGCATGTTGTACTTAAACAGGGCTTGGAAATTGAAAAGGGGGCCTGTTGTACTTAAATAGGGCTTGAAAATGATAAAAGGACTTGGTTTACTTAAACAGGGCTTGAAATGAAAAAGGGCCCTGTTGTAATTTAACATGGCTTGGAAATGAAAAACGGGCCTGTTGTAATTAAACAGAGCTTGGAATGAAAAAGGGGCCTATTGTACTTAAACAGGGCTTGGGAATGAAAAAGGGGTCTGTTGTACTTAAACAGGGCTTGGAAATGAAAAATGGGGGCCTGTTGTACTTAAATAGTGCTTGGAAATGAAAAAGGGTTCGGTTGTACTTAAACAAGTTTGGAAATGAAAAAAGGGGGCCTGTTGTACTTAAACAGGATTCGGAAATGAAAAAGGGGCCTGTTGTACTTAAATAGGGCTTCATATGAAAAAGGGGCCTGTTGTAGTTAAACTGCGCTTGGAAATGAAAAAGGGGCCTGTTGTCCTTAAACAGGGCTTGGAATGAAAAAGGGGCATGTTGTACTTAAACAGGGTTTGTAATGAAAAATGGACCTGTTGTACTTAAATAGTGTTTGGAAATTAAAAAGAGGTTTGTTCTACTTAAACAGGGATTGTAAATGAAAAAAGGGGGCCTATTGTACTTAAATAGGGTTTAGAAATGAAAAAGGGGTCTGTTGTACTTAAATAGGACTTGGAAATGAAAAAAGGGGGTCTGTTGTACTTAAACAGGGCTTGGAAATGAAAAACGGGCATCTTGTACTTAAACAAGGCTTGGAAATAAAAGGGGTATGTTGTACTGAAACAGAGCTTGGAATGAACGAGGGGCCTGTTGTATTTAAACAAGGCTTGGAAATGAAACAGGGGTCAGTTGTACTTAAATAGGGCTTGGAAATGAAAAAAAGGGGCCTATTGACCTTAAACAGGGTTTGGAATGAAAAAGGGGCCTGTTGTACTTAAAAAGGGATTGGAAATGAAAAAGGGGTTTGTGGTACTTAAATAGGGTTTGGAAATGAAAAAAATGGGCCTCTTGTACTTAAACAGGGCTTGGAATGAAAAAGGGGCATGTTGTACTTAAACAGGGCTTGGAATGAAAAATGGACCTATTGTACTTAAATAGTGTTTGGAAATGAAAAAGAGGTTTGTTGTACTTAAACAGGGATTGAAAACGAAAAAAGGGGGCATGTTGTACTTAAACAAGTCTTGGAAATGAAAAAAGGGGGCCTGTTGTACTTAAACAGGGCTTGAAAATGAAAAAAAGGGCTTGTTGTACTTAACCAGGGCTTGAAATGAAAAAGGGGCCTATTGTAGTTAATAATTGCTTGGAAATGAAAAACGGGCATGTTGTACTTAAACAGAGTTTGGAATGAAAAAGGGGCCTATTGTACTTAAACAGGGCTTGGAAATGAAAAAGGATTCTGTTGTACTTAAACAGGGCATAGAAATGAAAAAAGGGGGCCTGTTGTACTTAAACAGGGCTTGTAAATGAAAAAGGGTTCTGTTGTACTTAAACAAGCTTGGAAATGAAAAAAGGGGGCCTATTGTACTTAAACAGGGCTTGTAAATGAAAAAGGGGCCTGTTGTACTTAAACAAGGCTTGAAATGAAAAAGGGGCTTGTTGTACTTAAACATGGTTTAGAAATGAAAAAGGGGTTTGTTGTACTTAAATAGGGTTTGGAAATGAAAAAAAAGGGTCTGTTGTACTTAAACAGGGCTTGGAAATGAAAAAGGGGCATGTTGTACTTGAACAGGGTTTGGAAAGAAAAGGGGTTTGTTGTACTTAAACAAAGCTTGGAAAAAAATAAGTTTGTTGTACTTAAACAAGTCTTGGAGATGAAAAAGGGGTCCGTTGTACTTAAATAGGGCTTGGAAATGAAAAAACGGGGTGTGTTATACTTAAACAGGGCTTGGAAATGAAAAATGGGTCTGTTTTACTTAAACAGGGCTTGAAAATGAAAAAAAAGGGCTTGTTGTATTTAAACAGGGCTTGGAAATGAAAAAGAGGTCTGTTGTACTTAAAGAAGCAGGGAAATGAAAAAAGGGAGCCTCTTGTAATTAAATAGGATTTGGAAAAGAAAAAGGGGCATGTTGTACTTAAATAGGATTTGGAATGAAAAAGGGGCCTGTTGTAATTAAACAGGGTTTGGAAATGAAAAAGGGGTCCGTTGTACTTAAATAGGGATTGAAAATGAAAAAAGGGGGCCTGTTTACTTAAACAGGGTTTGGAAATGAAAAAAGGGGGCATGGTGTACTTAAACAGGGCTTGGAAATGAAAAAAGGGCTTGTTGTACTTAAACAGGGCTTGGAATGAAAAAGGGGCCTATTGTACTTAAACATCGCTTGAAAATAAAAAACGGGCTTGTTGTATTTAAACAGAGCTTGAAATGAAAAGGGGGTCTGTTGTTCTTAAACAGGGCTTGGAAAAGAAAAAAAGACGGCATGTTGTACTTAAATTGGACTTGAAAATGAAAAAGGAGTCTGTTGTACTTAAACAAGTTTGGAAATGAAAAAAGGGGGTCTGTTGTACTTAAACCGGTCTTGGAAATGAAAAAGGGGCATGCTGTACTTAAACAGGACTTGGAATGAAAAAGGGGCATGTTGTACTTAAACAGGGCTTGGAAATGAAAAAGGGGTTTGTTGTACTTAAAGAGGGCTTGGAAATGAAAAAAAGGGGCCTACTGTACTTAAACAGGGCTTGGAATTTAAAAGGGGCTTGTTGTACTTAAACAGGGCTTGGAATGAAAAAGGGGCCTATTGTAGTTAAATTGGGCTTGGAAATGAAAAAAGGGCCTGTTGTACTTAAACAGGGTTTATAAATGAAAAAAGGGGCTTGTTGTATTTAAATAGGACTTGGAAATGAAAAAAGGGGGTCTGTTGTACTTAAACAGGGCTTGAAAATTAAAAAGGTGCATGTTGTACTTAAACAGGGCTTGGAAAGAAAAAGGGTCTGTTGTACTTAAACAAAGCTTGGAATGAAAAAGGGAATGGTTGTACTTAAACAGGGCTTGGAAAGAAAAGGGGTCTGTTGTACTTAAACAAAGCTTGGAATGAAAAAGGGGTCTGTTGTACTTAAATAGGGCTTGGAAATGAAACAACGGGGCCAATTGTACTTAAACAGGGCATGTAAATGAAAAAGGGACATGTTGTACTTAAACAGGACTTGGAATGAAATAGGGACCTGTTGTACTTAAACAGGGCTTGGAAATGAAAAAGGGTTTTGTTGTACTTAAGCAGGGCTTGGAAATGAAAAAAATGGGCCTTTTGTACATAAACAGGGCTTGGAATGAATAAGGGGCATGTTGTACTTAAACAGGGCTTGGAATGAAATATGTACCTGTTGTACTTAACCAAGGCATGGAAATTAAAAAGAGGTCTGTTGTACTTAAACAGAGCTTGGAAATGAAAAAGGGGGCCTTTGTACTTAAACAGGGCTTGGAAATGAAAAAGGGGTCTATTGTACTTAAACGGGCTTGGATGTGCAAATGAAAAAGGGGCCTGTTGTACTTAAACAGGGTTTAGAAATGAAAAAGGGGCTTGTTGTACTTAAATAGGGCTTGGAAATGAAAAAAGGGGGTCTGTTGTACTTAAACAGGGCTTGGAAATGAAAAAGGGGCATGTTGTACTTAAACAGGGCTTCGAAAGAAAAGGGGTATGTTGTACTTAAACAAAGCTTGGAATGAAAAATGGGCATGTTGTACTTAAACAGGGCTTGGAAAGAAAAGGGGTCTGCTGTATTTAAACAAAGCTTGGAATGAAAAAGGGGTCTGTTGTACTTAAATAGGGCTTGGAAATGAAACAACGGGGCCTATTGTACTTAAACAAGGCATGTAAATGAAAAAGGGGCATGTTGTACTTAAACAGGACTTGGAATGAAATAGGGGCCTGTTGTACTTAAACAGGGCTTGGAATGAATAAGGGGCATGTTGTACTTAAACAGGGCTTGAAATGAAATATGTACCTGTTGTACTTAACCAAGGCATGGAAATTAAAAAGAGGTCTGTGGTACTTAAACAGAGCTTGGAAATGAAAAAGGGGGCCTTTGTACTTAAACAGGGCTTGGAAATGAAAAAGGGGTCTGTTGTACTTAAACGGGCTTGGATGTGCAAATGAAAAAGGGGCCTGTTGTACTTAAACAGGGTTTAGAAATGAAAAAGGGGCTTGTTGTACTTAAATAGGGCTTGGAAATGAAAAAAGGGGGTCTGTTGTACTTAAACAGTGCTTGGAAATGAAAAAGGGGCATGTTGTACTTAAATAGGGCTTGGAAAGAAAAGGGGCATGTTGTACTTAAATAGAGCTTGGAATAAAAGAGGGGCCTGTTGTACTTAAACAAGGCTTGGAAATGAAAAAGGGGTCTGTTGTACTTAAATAGGGATTGGAAATGAAAAAATGGGGCCTATTGTACTTAAACAGGGCTTGGAAATGAAAAATGGGTTTGTTGTATTTAAACAGGACTTGAAAAAGAAAAACACGGGCCTTTTGTACTTAAACATGGCTTGGAATGAAAAAGGGGCATGTTGTACTTAAACAGAGGTTAGAATTAAAAATGGACTTTTTGTACTTAAATAGTGTTTGGAAATGAAAAAGAGATCTATTGTACTTAAACAGGGATTGGAAATGAAAAAAAGGGGCATGTTGTACCTAAACAAGGCTTGGAAATTGAAAAAGGGGGCCTGTTGTACTTAAACAGGGCTTGAAAATGATAAAAGGACTTGGTTTACTTAAACATGGCTTGAAATGAAAAAGGGGCCTGTTGTAATTTAACATGGCTTGGAAATGAAAAACGGGCCTGTTGTACTTAAACAGAGATTGGAATGAAAAAGGGGCTTATTGTACTTAAACAGGGCTTGGAAATGAAAAAGGATTCTGTTGTACTTAAACAGGGCTTGTAAATGAAAAAAGGGGGCCTGTTGTACTTAAACAGTGCTTGGAAATAAAAAAGGGTTCTGTTGTACTTAAACAAGTTTGGAAATGAAAAAAAGGGGCTTGTTGTACTTAAACAGGGCTTGGAAATGAAAAAGGGGCCTGTTGTACTTAAATAGAGCTTGGAATGAAAAAGGGGTCTGTTGTAGTTAAACTGCGCTTGGAAATGACAAAGGGGCCTGTTGTACTTAAACAGGGCTTGGAATGAAAAAGGGGTATGTTGTACTTAAACAGGGCTTGGAATGAAAAATGGACCTGTTGTACTTAAATAGTGTTTGGAAATGAAAAAGAGGTCTGTTCTACTTAAACGGGGATTGTAAATGAAAAAAGGGGGCCTGTTGTACTTAAATAGGGTTTAGAAATGAAAAAGGGGTCTGTTGTACTTAAATTTGACTTGGAAATGAAAAAAGGGGGTCTGTTGTACTTGAACAGGGCTTGGAAATGAAAAACAGGCATGTTGTACTTAAACAAGGCTTGGAAAGAAAAGGGGTCTGTTGTACTTAAACAATGCTTGGAATGAAAGAGGGGCCTGTTGTATTTAAACAAGGCTTGGAAATGAAAAAGGGGTCTGTTGTACTTAAATAGGTCTTGGAAATGAAATAACGGGGCCTATTGTACTTTAACAGGGCATGGAAATGAAAAAGGGGCATGTTGTACTTAAATAGGACTTGGAATGAAATAGGCGCCTGTTGTACTTAAACAGGGCTTGGAAATGAAAAAGGGGTTTGTTGTACTTAAGCATGGCTTGGAAATGAAAAAAATGGGTCTTTTGTACTTAAAAAGGGTTTGGAATGAAAAAGGGGCATGTTGTACTTAAACAAGGTTTGGAATGAAAAATGGACCTGTTGTACTTAAATAAGGCTTGAAAATGAAAAAGGGGTCTGTTGTACTTAAACAGGGCTTGGAAATGAAAAAGGGGTCTGTTGTACTTAAACGGGCTTGGAATGAAAAAGGGGCGTATTGTAGTTAAATTTGGCTTGAAAATGAAAAAGGGGTCTGTTGTACTTAAACAGGGCTTTTAAATGAAAAAAGGGACTGTTGTACTTAAACAGGGATTGGAATGAAAAAGGGGCTTGTTGTACATAAACAGGGTTTAGAAATGAAAAAGGGGCTTGTTGTACTTAAATAGGGCTTGGAAATGAAAAAAGGGGGTCTGTTGTACTTAAACAGGGCTTGGAAATGAAAAAGGGGTATGTTGTACTTAAATAGGGCTTGGAAAGAAAAAGGGTCTGTTGTACTTAAATAGAGCTTGGAATGAAAGAGGGGCCTGTTGTACTTAAACAAGGCTTGGAAATGAAAAAGGGGTCTGTTGTACTTAAATAGGGATTGGAAATGAAAAAATGGGGCCTATTGTACTTAAACAGGGCTTGGAAATGAAAAAGGAGTTTGTTGTACTTAAACAGGGCTTGGAAATGAAAAAAATTGGCCTTTTGTACTTAAACAGGGCTTGGAATGAAAAAGGGGCATGTTGTACTTAAATAGGGCTTGGAATTAAAAATGGACTTGTTGTACTTAAATAGTGTTTGGAAATGAAAAAAAGGTCTATTGTACTTAAACAGGGATTGGAAATGAAAAAAAGGGGCATGTTGTACTTAAACAAGGCTTGGAAATTGAAAAATGGGGCCTGTTGTACTTAAACAGGGCTTGAAAATGATAAAAGGATTTGGTTTACTTAAACAGGGCTTGAAATGAAAACGGGGCCTGTTGTAATTTAACATGGCTTGGAAATGAAAAACGGGCCTGTTGTACTTAAATAGAGCATGGAATGAAAAAGGGGCCTATTGTACTTAAACAGGGCTTGGAAATGAAAAAGGGGTCTATTGTACTTAAACAGGGCTTGGAAATGAAAAAAGGGGGCCTGTTGTACTTAAACAGTGCTTGGAAATGAAAAAGGGGCCTATTGTACTTAAATAGAGCTTGGAATGAAAAATGGGCCTGTTGTAGTTAAACTGGGCTTGGAAATGAAAAAGGGGCATGTTGTACTTAAACAGGGCTTTGAATGGAAAAGGGGCATGTTGTACTTAAACAGGGCTTTGAATGAAAAATGGACCTGTTGTACTTAAATAGTGTTTGGAAATGAAAAAGAGACCTGTTCTACTTAAATAGGGATTGTAAATGAAAAAAGGGGGATGTTGTACTTAAACAGGGTTTAGAAATTAAAAAGGGCTTGTTGTACTTAAACAGGGCTTGGAATGAAAAAGGGGCATGTTGTACTTAAACATGGCTTGGAAATGAAAAACGGGTCTGTTGTACTTAAACAGAGCTTGGAATGAAAAAAGGGCCTATTGTACTTAAACAATGCTTTGAAATGAAAAAGGGTTTGTTGTACTTAAACAGGCTTGGATATGAAAAATGGGGGCCTGTTTTTCTTAAACAGGGCTTGGAAATGAAAAAGGGGTTTGTTGTACTTAAACAAGCTTGGAAATGAAAAAAGGGGGCCTGTTGTACTTAAACAGGGCTTGGGAATGCAAAAGGGGAATGTTGTACTTAACTAGGGCTTGGAATGAAAAAGGGGCCTGTTGTACTTAAACAGGGCTTGGAAATGAAAAAGGGGCCTGTTGTACTTAAATAGGGTTTAGAAATGAAAAAAGGGCTTGTTGTACTTAAATAGGGTTAGAAATGAAAAAAGGGGGTCTGTTGTACTTAAACAGGGCTTGGAAATGAAATAAGGGGGCCTGTTGCACTTAAACAGGGCTTGGAAATTAAAAAGGGGTCTGTTGTACTTAAAAAGCATGGAAATTAAAAAAGGGGGCCTGTTGAACTTAAACAGGGCTTAGAAATGAAAAAGGTGCCTGTTGTACTTAACTGGGGCTTGGAATGAAAATGGGTCCTGTTGTACTTAAACAGGGATTGGAAATGAAAAAGGGGCCTGTTGTAATTAAACAGGGTTTAGAAATGAAAAAGATTCTTGTTGTACTTAAATAGGGCTTGTAAATGAAAAAAGGGGGTCTGTTGTACTTAAACATGGCTTGGAAATGAAAAAGGGGCATGTTGTACTTAAACATGGCTTGGAAAGAAAAGGGGTTTGTTGTACTTAAACAGATCTTGGAATGAAAGAGGAGCCTGTTGTATTTAAACAAGGCTTGGAAATAAAAAAGGGGACTGTTGTACTTAAATAGGGCTTGGAAATGAAAAATCGGGGCCGATTGTACTTAAACAGGGAATGGAAATGAAAAAGGGGCCTGTTGTACTTAAACTGGACTAGGAATGAAAAAGGGACCTGTTGTACTTAAACAGGGCTATGAAATGAAAAAGGGGTTTATTGTACATAACAAGGCTTGGAAATGAAAAAAATTGGCCTTTTGTACTTAAACAGGGCTTGGAATGAAAAAGGGGCATGTTGTACTTAAACAGGGCTTGGAATGAAAAATGGAACTGTTGTATTTAAATAGTGTTTGGAAATGAAAAAGAGGTCTATTGTACTTAAACAGGGATTGAAAATGAAAAAAGGGGGAATGTTGTACTTAAACAAGGCTTGGAAATGAAAAAAGGGGGCCTGTTGTACTTAAACAGGGCTTGGAATGAAAAAAGGGCCTGTTGTACTTAAACAGGGTTTGGAAATGAAAAAGGAGCCTGTTGTACTTAAACAGGGTTTAGAAATAAAAAAGGGGCTTGTTGTACTTAAATAGGGTTGGAAATGAAAAAAGGGGGTCTGTTGTACTTAAACAGGGCTTGGAAATGAAAAAGGGGTCTGTTGTACTTAAACAAGGCTTGAAAATTAAAAAGGGGTCTGTTGTACTTAAACAAGCTTGGAAATGAAAAAAGGGGATCTGTTGTACTTAAAAAGGGCTTGGAAATGAAAAAGGGGCCTGTTGTACTTAACTAGGGCTTGGAATGAAAAAGGGTCCTGTTGTACATAAACATGGCTTGGAAATGAAAAAGGGGCATGTTGTACTTAAAAAGGGCTTGGAATGAAAAATGGACCTGTTGTACTTAAATAGTGTTTGGAAATGAAAAAGAGGTCTGTTCTACTTAAATAGGGATTGTAAATGAAAAAAGGGGGCCTGTTGTACTTAAACAGGGTTTAGAAATTAAAAAGGGGTCTGTTGTACTTAAACAAGGCTTGGAAGAAAAAAGGGCTTGTTGTACTTAAACAGGGCTTGGAATGAAAAAGGGGCCTGTTGTACTTAAACATGGCTTGGAAATGAAAAACGGGTCTGTTGTACTTAAACAGAGCTTGGAATGAAAAAGGGGCCTATTGTACTTAAACAATGCTTTGAAATGAAAAAGGGGTTTGTTGTACTTAAATAGGCTTGGATATGAAAAATGGGGGCCTGTTGTTTTTAAACAGGGCTTGGAAATGAAAAAGGGGTCTGTTGTACTTAAACAAGCCTGGAAATGAAAAAAGGGGGCCTGTTGTACTTAAACAGGGCTTGGAAATGCAAAAGGGGCCTGTTGTAATTAACTAGGGCTTGGAATGAAAAAGGGGCCTGTTGTACTTAAACAGGGCTTGGAAATCAAAAAGGGGTCTGTTGTACTTAAACAGGGTTTAGAAATGTAAAAGGGGTTTGTTGTAATTAAATAGGGTTGGAAATGAAAAATGGGGGTCTGTTGTACTTAAACAGGGCTTGAAAATGAAAAAAGTGGGCCTGTTGTATTTAAACAGGGCTTGGAAATTAAAAAGGGGCCTGTTGTACTTAAACAAGCTTGAAAATGAAAAAAGGGGGCCTGTTGTACTTAAACAGGGCTTTGAAATGAAAAAGGTGCCTGTTGTACTTAACTAGGGCTTGGAATGAAAAAGGGTCCTGTTATACTTAAACAGGGCTTGGAAATGAAAAAGGGGCCTGTTGTAATTAAATAGGGTTTAGAAATGAAAAAGAGTCTTGTTGTACTTAAATAGGGCTTGGAAATGAAAAAAGGGGGTTTGTTGTACTTAAACATGGCTTGGAAATGAAAAAGGGGCATGTTGTACTTAAACATGGGTTGGAAAGAAAAGGGGTTTGTTGTACTTAAACAGAGCTTGGAATGAAAGAGGAGCCTGTTGTATTTAAACAAGGCTTGGAAATGAAAAAGGGGACTGTTGTACTTAAATAAGGCTTGGAAATGAAAATACGGGGCCGATTGTACTTAAACAGGGAATGGAAATGAAAAGGGGCCTGTTGTACTTAAACAGGACTTGGAATGAAAAAGGGACCTGTTGTACTTAAATAGTGTTTGGAAATGAAAAAGAGGTCTGTTGTACTTAAACAGGGATTGGAAATGAAAAAAGGGGGAATGTTGTACTTAAACAAGGCTTGGAAATGAAAAAAGGGGGCCTGTTGTACTTAAACAGGGCTTGGAATGAAAAAGGGGCCTGTTGTACTTAAACATGGCTTGGAAATGAAAAGGGGCCTGTTGTACTTAAACAGAGCTTGGAATGAAAAAGGGGCCTATTGTACTTAAACAATGCTTTGAAATGAAAAAGGGGTTTGTTGTACTTAAATAGGCTTGGATATGAAAAATGGGGCCTGTTGTTTTTAAACAGGGCCGTGAAATGAAAAAGGGGTCTGTTGTACTTAAACAAGCCTGGAAATGGAAAAAGGGGGCCTGTTGTACTTAAACAGGGCTTGGAAATGCAAAAGGGGCCTGTTGTAATTAACTAGGGCTTGGAATGAAAAAGGGGCCTGTTGTACTTAAACAGGGCTTGGAAATCAAAAAGGGGTCTGTTGTACTTAAACAGGGTTTAGAAATGAAAAAGGGGCTTGTTGTACTTAAATAGGGTTGGAAATGAAAAATGGGGGTCTGTTGTACTTAAACAAGGATTGAAAATGAAAAAAGGGGGCCTGTTGTACTTAAACAGGGCTTTGAAATGAAAAAGGTGCCTGTTGTACTTAACTAGGGCTTGGAATGAAAAAGGGTCCTGTTATACTTAAACAGGGCTTGGAAATGAAAAAGGGGCCTGTTGTAATTAAATAGGGTTTAGAAATGAAAAAGAGTCTTGTTGTACTTAAATAGGGCTTGGAAATGAAAAAAGGGGGTTTGTTGTACTTAAACATGGCTTGGAAATGAAAAAGGGGCATGTTGTACTTAAACATGGGTTGGAAAGAAAAGGGGTTTGTTGTACTTAAACAGAGCTTGGAATGAAAGAGGAGCCTGTTGTATTTAAACAAGGCTTGGAAATGAAAAAGGGGACTGTTGTACTTAAATAAGGCTTGGAAATGAAAATACGGGGCCGATTGTACTTAAACAGGGAATGGAAATGAAAAGGGGCCTGTTGTACTTAAACAGGACTTGGAATGAAAAAGGGACCTGTTGTACTTAAATAGTGTTTGGAAATGAAAAAGAGGTCTGTTGTACTTAAACAGGGATTGGAAATGAAAAAAGGGGGAATGTTGTACTTAAACAAGGCTTGGAAATGAAAAAAGGGGGCCTGTTGTACTTAAACAGGGCTTGGAATGAAAAAGGGGCCTGTTGTACTTAAACATGGCTTGGAAATGAAAAGGGGCCTGTTGTACTTAAACAGAGCTTGGAATGAAAAAGGGGCCTATTGTACTTAAACAATGCTTTGAAATGAAAAAGGGGTTTGTTGTACTTAAATAGGCTTGGATATGAAAAATGGGGGCCTGTTGTTTTTAAACAGGGCCGTGAAATGAAAAAGGGGTCTGTTGTACTTAAACAAGCCTGGAAATGGAAAAAGGGGGCCTGTTGTACTTAAACAGGCTTGGAAATGCAAAAGGGGCCTGTTGTAATTAACTAGGGCTTGGAATGAAAAAGGGGCCTGTTGTACTTAAACAGGGCTTGGAAATCAAAAAGGGGTCTGTTGTAATTAAACAGGGTTTAGAAATGAAAAAGGGGCTTGTTGTACTTAAATAGGGTTGGAAATGAAAAATGGGGGTCTGTTGTACTTAAACAAGGATTGAAAATGAAAAAAGGGGGCCTGTTGTATTTAAACAGGGCTTGGAAATTAAAAAGGGGCCTGTTGTACTTAAACAAGCTTTAAAATGAAAAAAGGGAGCCTGTTGTACTTAAACAGGGCTTTGAAATGAAAAAGGTGCCTGTTGTACTTAACTAGGGCTTGGAATGAAAAAGGGTCCTGTTGTACTTAAACAGGGCTTGGAAATGAAAAAGGGGCCTGTTGTAATTAAATAGGGTTTAGAAATGAAAAAGAGTCTTGTTGTACTTAAATAGGGGCTTGGAAATGAAAAAAGGGGGTCTGTTGTACTTAAACATGGCTTGGAAATGAAAAAGGGGCATGTTGTACTTAAACATGGGTTGGAAAGAAAAGGGGTTTGTTGTACTTAAACAGAGCTTGGAATGAAAGAGGAGCCTGTTGTATTTAAACAAGGCTTGGAAATGAAAAAGGGGACTGTTGTACTTAAATAAGGCTTGGAAATGAAAAAACGGGGCCGATTGTACTTAAACAGGGAATGGAAATGAAAAAGGGGCCTGTTGTACTTAAACAGGACTTGGAATGAAAAAGGGACCTGTTGTACTTAAATAGTGTTTGGAAATGAAAAAGAGGTCTGTTGTACTTAAACAGGGATTGGAAATGAAAAAATGGGGAATGTTGTACTTAAACAAGGCTTGGAAATGAAAAAAGGGGGCCTGTTGTACTTAAACAGGGCTTGGAATGAAAAAAGGGTCTGTTGTACCTAAACAGGGCTTGGAAATGAAAAAGGGGCCTGTTGTACTTAAACAGAGCATTGAATGAAAAAGGGGCATGTTGTACTTAAACAGGGCTTGGAATAAAAAATGGACCTGTTGTACTTAAATAGTGTTTGGAAATGAAAAAGAGACCTGTTCTACTTAATTATGGATTGTAAATGAAAAAAGGGGGCCTGTTGTACTTAAACAGGGTTTAGAAATTAAAAAAGGGTCTGTTGTATTTAAACAAGGCTTGGAAGAAAAAAGGGCTTGTTGTACTTAAACAGGGCTTGGAATGAAAAAGGGGCCTGTTGTACTTAAACATGGCTTGGAAATGAAAAACGGGTCTGTTGTATTTAAACAGAGCTTGGAATGAAAAAAAGGGCCTATTGTACTTAAACAATGCTTTGAAATGAAAAAAGGGTTTGTTGTACTTAAATAGGCTTGGATATGAAAAATGGGGGCCTGTTGTACTTAAACAGGGCTTGGAAATGAAAAAGGGGTCTGTTGTACTTAAACAAGCTTGGAAATGAAAAGAGGGGGCCTGTTGTACTTAAACAGGGCTTGGAAATGCAAAAGGGGAATGTTGTACTTAACTAGGGCTTGGAATGAAAAAGGGGCATGTTGTACTTAAACAGGACTTGGAAATGAAAAACGGGCCTGTTGTACTTAAACACGGTTTAGAAATGAAAAAGGGGCTTGTTGTACTTAAATATGGTTAGAAATGAAAAAAGGGGGTCTGTTGTACTTAAACAGGGCTTGAAAATGAAAAAAGGGGGCCTGTTGTACTTAAACAGGGCTTGGTAATTAAAAAGGGGTCTGTTGTACTTAAACAAGCTTGGAAATGAAAAAAGGGGGCCTGTTGTACTTAAATAGGGCTTGGAAAGGAAAAAGGTGTCTGTTGTACTTAACTAGGGCTTGGAATGAAAAAGGGTCCTGTTGTACTTAAACAGGGCTTGGAAATGAAAAAGGGGCCTGTTGTAATTAAACAGGGTTTAAAAATGAAAAAGAGTCTTGTTGTACTTAAATAGGGCTTGGAAATAAAAAAAAGGGGGTCGGTTGTACTTAAACCTGGCTTGGAAATGAAAAAGGGGCATGTTTACTTAAACATGGCTTGGAAAGAAAAGGGGTTTGTTGTACTTAAATAGAGCTTGGAATGAAAGAGGAGCCTGTTGTATTTAAACAAGGCTTGGAAATGAAAAAGGGGACTGTTGTACTTAAATAGTGTTTGGAAATGAAAAAACGGGGCCGATTGTACTTAAACAGGGAATGGAAATGAAAAAGGGGTTTGTTGTACTTAAACAGGACTTAGAATGAAAAAGGGACCTGTTGTACTTAAACAGGGCTTGGAAATGAAAAAGGGGTTTATTGTACTTAAACAGGGCTTGGAAATGAAAAAAATTGGCCTTTTGTACTTAAACAGGGCTTGGAATGAAAAAGGGGCATGTTGTACTTAAACAGGGTTTGGAATGAAAAATGGACCTGTTGTACTTAAATAGTGTTTGGAAATGAAAAAGAGGTCTGTTGTACTTAAACAGGGATTGGAAATGAAAAAAGGGGGAATGTTGTACTTAAACAAGGCTTGGAATTGAAAAAAGGGGGCCTGTTGTACTTAAACAGGGCTTGGAATGAAAAAAGGGCCTGTTGTACTTAAACAGGGCTTGGAAATGAAAAAGGGGCCTGTTGTATTTAAACAGGGTTTAGAAATAAAAAAGGGGCTTGTTGAACTTAAATAGGGTTGGAAATGAATAAAGAGGGTCTGTTGTACTTAAACAGGGCTTGGAAATGAAAAAGGGGTCTGTTGTACTTAAACAAGGCTTGGAAATTAAAAAGGGGTCTGTTGTACTTAAACAAGCTTGGAAATGAAAAAAGGGGGTCTGTTGTACTTAAATAGGGCTTGGAAATGAAAAAGGGGTCTGTTGTACTTAACTAGGGCTTGGAATGAAAAAGGGTCCTGTTGTACATAAACATGGCTTGGAAATGAAAAAGGGGCATGTTGTACTTAAACAGGGCTTGAAATGAAAAATGGACCTGTTGTACTTAAATAGTGTTTGGAAATGAAAAAGAGGCCTTTTCTACTTAAATAGGGATTGTAAATGAAAAAAGGGGGCCTGTTGTACTTAAACAGGGTTTAGAAATTAAAAAGGGGTCTGTTGTACTTAAACAAGGCTTGGAAGAAAAAAGGGCTTGTTGTACTTAAACAGGGCTTGGAATGAAAAAGGGGCCTGTTGTACTTAAACATGGCTTGGAAATGAAAAACGGGTCTGTTGTACTTAAACAGAGTTTGGAATGAAAAAGGGGCCTATTATACTTAAACAATGCTTTGAAATGACAAAGGGGTTTGTTGTACTTAACTAGGCTTGGATATGAAAAATGGGGACCTGTTGTACTTAAACAGGGCTGTGAAATGAAAAAGGGGTCTTTTGTACTTAAACAAGCTTGGAAATGAAAAAAGGGGGCCTGTTGTACTTAAACAGGGCTTGGAAATGCAAAAGGGGGTTGTTGTACTTAACTAGGGCTTGGAATGAAAAAGGGGCCTATTGTACTTAAACAGGGCTTGGAAATGAAAAAGGGGCCTGTTGTACTTAAATAGGGTTTAGAAATAAAAAAGGGGCTTGTTGTACTTAAATAGGGTTGGAAATGAAAAAAGGGGGTCTATTGTACTTAAACAGGGCTTGAAAATGAAAAAAGGGGGCCTGTTGTACTTAAATAGGGCTTGGAAATTAAAAAGGGGTCTGTTGTACTTAAACAAGCTTGGAAATGAAAAAAGGGGGTCTGTTGTACTTAAACAGGGATTGGAAATGAAAAAGGTGCTTGTTGTACTTAACTAGGGCTTGGAATGAAAAAGGGTCCTGTTGTACTTAAACAGTGCTTGGAAATGAAAAAGGGGCCTGTTGTAATTAAATAGGGTTTAGAAATGAAAAAGAGTCTTGTTGTACTTAAATAGGGCTTGGAAATGAAAAAAGGGGGTCTGTTGTACTTAAACATGGCTTGGAAATGAAAAAGGGGCATGTTGTACTTAAACATGGGTTGGAAAGAAAATGGGTTTGTTGTACTTAAACAGAGCTTGGAATGAAAGAGGAGCCTGTTGTATTTAAACAAGGCTTGGAAATGAAAAAGGGGACTGTTGTACTTAAATAAGGCTTGGAAATGAAAAAACGGGGCCGATTGTACTTAAACAGGAAATGGAAATGAAAAAAGGGCCTGTTGTACTTAAACAGGACTTGGAATGAAAAAGGGACCTGTTGTACTTAAATAGGTCTTGTAAATGAAAAAGGGGTTTATTGTACTTAAACAGGGCTTGGAAATGAAAAAAAATCGCCTTTTGTACTTAAACATGGCTTGGAATGAAAAAGGGGCATGTTGTACTTAAATAGGGCTTAGAATGAAAAATGGACCTGTTGTACTTAAATAGTGTTTGGAAATGAAAAAGAGGTCTGTTGTACTTAAACAGGGATTGGAAATGAAAAAAGGGGGCATGTTGTACTTAAACAAGGCTTGGAAATGAAAAAAGGGGGTCTGTTGTACTTAAACAGAGCTTGAAAATGAAAAAAGGGCTTGTTGTACTTAAACAGGGCATGAAATGAAAAAGGGGCCTGTTGTACTTAAACATGGCTTGGAAATGAAAAACGGGCCTGTTGTACTTAAACAGAGCTCGGAATGAAAAGGGGGCCTATTGTACTTAAACATGGCTTGGAAATGAAAAAGGGTTCTGTTGTACTTAAACAGGGCTTGGAAATGAAAAAAAGGGGGTCTGTTGTACTTAAACAGGGCTTGGAAATGAAAAAGGGTTCATTTGTACTTAAACAAGCTTGGAAATGAAAAAAGGGGGTCGGTTGTACTTAAACAGGGCTTGTAAATGAAAAAGGGACTGTTGTACTTAAATAGGGATTGGAATGAAAAAGGGGCATGTTGTACATAAACAGGGTTTAGAAATGAAAAAGGGGCTTGTTGTACTTAAATAGGGCTTGGAAATGAAAAAAAAAGGGTCTGTTGTACTTAAACAGGGCTTGGAAATGAAAAAAGGGCATGTTGTACTTAAACAGGGCTTGGAATGAAAAGGGGTTTGTTGTACTTAAACAGAGCTTGGAAAGAAAAAGGGGTTTGTTGTACTTAAACAAGTCTTGGAAATGAAAAAGGGGTCCGTTGTACTTAAATAGGGCTTGGAAATGAAAAAACGGGGCCTGTTGTACTTAAACAGGGCCTGGAAATGAAAAATGGGCCTGTTGTACTTAAACAGGACTTGGAATGAAAAAGGGGCCTGTTGTACTTAAACAGGGCTTCAAAATGAAAGAGGGGTTTGTTTTACTTAAACAGGGCTTGGAAATGAAAAAAAGGGGCTTGTTGTACTTAAATAGGGCTTGGAAATGAAAAAGGAGTCTGTTGTATTTAAAGAAGCATGGAAATGAAAAAGTGGGGCCTGTTGTAATTAAATAGGACTTGGAAAAGAAAAAGGGGGTTGTTGTACTTAAATAGGGCTTGGAATGAAAAAGGGGCTTGTTGTACTTAAATAGGGCGTGTAAATGAAAAAGGGGTCCGTTGTACTTAAATAGGGATTGGAAATGAAAAAAGGGGGCCTGTTTACTTAAACAGGGCTTGGAAATGAAAAAAGGGGGCCTGTTGTGCTTAAACAGGGCTTGGAAATGAAAAAAAAGGCTTGTTGTACTTAAACAAGGCTTGGAATAAAATAAGGGTCTGTTTTATTTAAATAGGGCTTGGAAATGAAATAAAGAGGGTCTGTTGTACTTAAATTGGACTTGAAAATTAAAAAGGAGTCTGTTGTACTTAAACAAGCTTGGAAATGGAAAAAGGGGGTCTGTTGTACTTAAACAAGTCTTGGAAATGAAAAAGGGGCCTGTTATACTTAAACAGGACTTGGAATTAAAAAAGGGCATGTTGTACTTAAACAGGACTTGGAAATGAAAAAGGGGTTTGTTGTACTTAAAAAGGGCTTGGAAATGAAAAAAGGGGCCTACTGTATTTAAACAGGGCTTGGAATGAAAAAGGGGCCTGTTGTACTTAAATAGGGCTTGGAATGAAAAAGGGGCCTGTTGTAGTTAAATTGGGCTTCGAAATGAAAAAGGGGCCTGTTGAACTTAAACAGGGATTGGAAATGAAAAAAGGGGGCATGTTGTTCTTAAACAATGCTTGGAAATGAAAAAAGGGGTCTGTTGTACTTAAACAGTTCTTGGAAATGAAAAAAGGGTTGTTGAACTTAAATAGGGCTTGATGAAAAATGGGCCTGTTGTACTTAAACATGGCTTGGAAATGAAAAACGGGCCTGTTGTACTTAAACAGAGCTTGGAATAAAAAAGGGGTACATTGTACTTAAACAGGGCTTGGAAATGAAAAAGGGGTCTATTGTACTTAAACAGGGCTTTGAAATGAAAAAAGGGGGACTGTTGTACTTAAACAAGCTTGGAAATGAAAAAAGGGGTCGATTGTACTTAAATAGGGCTTGGAAATGAAAAAGGGGCATGTTGTACTTAAACAGGGCTTGGAATGAAAAAGGGGCCTGTTGTAGTTAAACAGGGGTTGGAAATGAAAAAGGGGCCTGTTGTACTTAAATAAGGTTTAGAAAGGAAAAAGGGACTTGTTGTTCTTAAATAGGGTTTGGAAATGAAAAAAGGGGGTCAGTTGTAGTTAAACAGGGATTGGAAATGAAAAAGGGGCATGTTGTACTTAAACAGGGCTTGGAAAGAAAAGGGGTCGGTTGTACTTAAATAGAGCTTGGAAAGAAAAAAGGGGTTAGTTGTATTTAAACAAGGCTTGAAAATGAAAAAGGGGTCTGTTGTACTTAAATAGGACTTGGAATGAAAAAGGGGCCTATTGTACTTAAACAGAGCTTGGAAATGAAAAAGGGGTCTGTTGTACTTAAACAAGGCTTGGAAATGAAAAAAAGAGGATTGTTGTACTTAAACAGGGCTTGAAATAGAAAAAGGGGTCTGTTGTACTTAAAGTAGTTTTGAAATGAAAAAAGGGGGTCGGTTGTAATTAAATAGGGCATGAAAAAGAAAAAGGGGCCTGTTGTATATAAATAGGGCTTGGAAATGAAAAAAGGGCCTGATGTACTTAAACAGGGCTTGGAAATGAAAAAGGGGCCTGTTGTACTTAAACAGGGTTTAGAAATAAAAAAGGGGCTTGTTGTACTTAAATAGGGTTGGAAATGAAAAAAGGGGTTTGTTGTACTTAAACAGGGCTTGAAAATGAAAAAGGGGTCTGCTGTACTTAAACAATGCTTGGAAATTAAAAAGGGGTCTGTTGTACTTAAACAAGCTTGGAAATGAAAAAAGGGGGTCTGTTGTACTTAAACAGGGCTTGGAAATGAAAAAGGGGCCTGTTGTACTTAACTAGGGTTTGGAATGAAAAAGGGTCCTGTTGTACATAAACATGGCTTGGAAATGAAAAAGGGGCCTGTTGTATTTAATTAGGATTTAGAAATGAAAAAGAGGCTTGTTGTACTTAAATAGGGACTGGAAATGAAAAAAAGGGGGTCTGTTGTACTTAAACATAGCATGGAAATGAAAAAGGGGCATGTTGTACTTAAACATGGCTTGGAAAGAAAAGCGGTATGTTGTACCTAAATAGAGCTTGGAATGAAAGAGGGGCCTGTTGTATTTAAACAAGGCTTGGAAATGAAAAAGGGGTCTGCCGTACTTAAATAGGGCTTGGAAATGAAAAAACGGGGCCGATTGTACTTAAACAGGGAATGAAAATGAAAAAGGGGCCTATTGTACTTAAACAGGATTTGGAATGAAAAAGGGACCTGTTGTACTTAAACAGGGCTTGTAAATGAAAAAGGGGTTTATTGTACTTAAACAGGGCTTGGAAATGAAAAAAATTGGCCTTTTATACTTAAACAGGGCTTGGAATGAAAAAGGGGCATGTTGTACTTAAACAGGGCTTGAAATGAAAAATGGACCTGTTGTACTTAAATAGTGTTTGGAAATGAAAAAGAGGTCTGTTGTACTTAAACAGGGATTGGAAATGAAAAAAGGGGGCATGTTGTACTTAAACAAGGCTTGGAAATGAAAAAAAGGGGGCCTTTTGTACTTAAACAGGGCTTGTAAATGACAAAAGGACTTGTTGTACTTAAACAGGGCTTGAAATGAAAAAGGGGCCTGTTGTACTTAAACATGTCTTGGAAATGAAAAACGGGCCTGCTGTACTTAAAGAGAGCTTAAAATGAAAAAGGGGCCTATTGTACTTAACATGGCTTGGATATGAAAAAGGGTTCTTTTGTACTTAAACAGAGCTTGGAAATGAAAAAAGGGGGTCTGTTGTACTTAAACAGGGCTTGGAAATGAAAAAGGGTTCATTTGTACTTAAACAAGCATGGAAATGAAAAAAAGGGGGCCGGTTGTATTTAAACAGGGCTTGTAAATGAAAAAGGGGCCTGTTGTACTTAAACAGGGCTTGGAATGAAAAAGGGGCTTGTTGTACTTAAATAGGGTTTAGAAATGAAAAAGGGGCTTGATGTACTTAAATAGGGCTTGAAAATGAAAAAAAGGGGTCTATTGTACTTAAACAGGGCTTGGAAATGAAAAAGGGGCATGTTGTACTTAAACAGGGCTTGGAAAAAAAAGGTGTATGTTGTACTTAAACAGAGCTTGGAATGAAAGAGGGGCCTGTTGTATTTAAACAAGACTTGGAAATGAAAAAGGGGTCTGCTGTACTTAAATAGGGCTTGAAAATGAAAAAACGGGGCCGATTGTACTTAAACAGGGAATGGAAATGAAAAAGGGGCTTGTTGTACTTAAACAGGACTTGGAATGAAAAAGTGACCTGTTGTACTTAAACAGGGCTTGGAAATGAAAAATGGGTTTATTATACTTAAACAGGGCTTGGAAATGAAAACAAATCGCCTTTTGTTCTTAAACTTGGCTTGGAATGAAAAAGGGGCATGTTGTACTTAAACAGGGATTGGAATGAAAAATGGACCTGTTGTACTTAAATAGTGTTTGGAAATGAGAAAGAGGTCTGTTGTACTTAAACAGGGATTGTAAATGAAAAAAGGGGGCATGTTGTACTTAAACAATGCTTGGAAATGAAAAAAGGGGGCCTGTTGTACTTAAACTGAGCTTGGAATGAAAAGGGGGCCTATTGTACTTAAACATGGCTTGTAAATGAAAAAGGGTTCTGTTGTACTTAAACAGGGCTTGGAAATGGAAAAAGGGGGTCTGTTGTACTTAAACAGGGCTTGGAAATGAAAAAGGGTTCATTTGTACTTAAACAAGCTTGGAAATGAAAAAAGGGGGCAGATTGTACTTAAACAGGGCTTGTAAATGAAAAAAGGGACTGTTGAACAGGGATTGGAATGAAAAAGGGGCTTGTTGTACATAAACAGGGTTTAGAAATGAAAAAGGGGCTTGTTGTACTTAAATAGGACTAGGAAATGAAAAAAAGGGGTCTGTTGTACTTAAACAGGGCTTGGAAATGAAAAAAGGGCATGTTGTACTTAAACAGGGCTTGGAATGAAAAGGGGTTTGTTGTACTTAAACAGAGCTTGGAAAGAAAAAGGGGTTTGTTGTACTTAAACAAGACTTGGAAATAAAAAAGGGGTCCGTTGTACTTAAATAGGGCTTGGAAATGAAAAAACGGGGCCTGTTGTACTTAAACAGGGCTTGGAAATGAAAAATGGGCCTGTTATACTTAAACAGGACTTGGAATGAAAAAGGGGCCAGTTGTACTTAAACAGGGTTTGAAAATGAAAGAGGGGTTTGTTTTACTTAAACAGGGCTTGGAAATAAAAAAAAGGGGCTTGTTGTACTTAAACAGGGCTTGGAAATGAAAAAGGAGTCTGTTGTATTTAAAGAAGCATGGAAATCAAAAAGTGGGGCCTGTTGTAATTAAATAGGACTTGGAAAAGAAAAAGGGGCCTGTTGTACTTAAATAGGGATTGGAAATGAAAAAAGGGGGCCTGTTTACTTAAACTGGGCTTGGAAATGAAAAAAGGGGGCATGTTGTGCTTAAACAGGGCTTGGAAATGAAAAGAGGGCTTGTTGTACTTAAATAGGGCTTGGAAATGAAATAAAGAGGGTCTGTTGTACTTAAATTGGACTTGAAAATTAAAAAGGAGTCTGTTGTACTTAAAAAAGCTTGGAAATGGAAAAAGGGGGTCTGTTGTACTTAAACAAGTCTTGGAAATGAAAAAGGGGCCTGTTATACTTAAACAGGACTTGGAATGAAAAAAGGGCATGTTGTACTTAAACAGGACTTGGAAATGAAAAAGGGGTTTGTTGTACTTAAAAAGGGCTTGGAAATGAAAAAATGGGGCCTACTGTACTTAAACAGGGCTTGGAATGAAAAAGGGGCCTGTTGTACTTAAATAGGGCTTGGAATGAAAAAGGGGCCTGTTGTAGTTAAATTGGGCTTCGAAATGAAAAAGGGGGCCTGTTGAACTTAAACAGGGATTGCAAATGAAAAAAGGGGGCATGTTATTCTTAAACAATGCTTGGAAATGAAAAAAGGGGTATGTTGTACTTAAACAGTTCTTGGAAATGAAAAAAGGGCTTGTTGAACTTAAATAGGGCTTGATGAAAAATGGGCCTGTTGTACTTAAACCTGGCTTGGAAATGAAAAACGGGTCTGTTGTACTTAAACAGAGCTTGGAATAAAAAAGGGGCACATTGTACTTATACAGGGCTTGGAAATGAAAAAGGGGTCTATTGTACTTAAACAGGGCTTTGAAATGAAAAAAGGGGGCCTGTTGTACTTAAACAAGCTTGGAAATGAAAAAAGGGGTCTGTTGTACTTAAATAGGGCTTGGAAATGAAAAAGGGGCCTGTTGTACATAAACAGGGCTTGGAATGAAAAAGGGACCTGTTGTAGTTAAACAGGGGTTGGAAATGAAAAAGGGGCCTGTTGTACTTGAACAGGGTTTAGAAAGGAAAAATGGGCTTGTTGTTCTTAAATAGGGCTTGGAAATGAAAAAAGGGGGTCTGTTGTAGTTAAACAGGGATTGGAAATGAAAAAGGGGCATGTTGTACTTAAACAGGGCTTGGAAAGAAAAGGGGTCGGTTGTACTTAAACAGAGCTTGGAAAGAAAAAAGGGGTTAGTTGTATTTAAACAAGGCTTGAAAATGAAAAAGGGGTTTGTTGTACTTAAATAGGGCTTGGAAATGAAAAAACGGGGCCTGTTGTACTTAAACAGGACTTGGAATGAAAAAGGGGCCTATTGTACTTAAACAGGGCTTGGAAATGAAAAAGGGGTCTGTTGTACTTAAACAAGGCTTGGAAATGAAAAAAAGAGGCCTTTTGTACTTAAACAGGGCTTGAAATAGAAAAAGGGGTCTGTTGTACTTAAAGTAGTTTTGAAATGAAAAAAGGGGGTCGGTTGTAATTAAATAGGGCATGAAAAAGAAAAAGGCATGTTGTACATAAATAGGGCATGGAATGAAAAAGGGGTCTGTTGTACTTAAATAGGGTTTAGAAATGAAAAAGGGACCTTCTATACTTAAATAGGGCTTGGAAATGAAAAAAGGGGGCCTGTTGTACTTAAACAGGGCTTGGAAATGAAAAAAGGGGGCCTGTTGTACTTAAACATGGCTTGGAAATGAAAAACGGGCCTGTCGTAATTAAACAGAACATGGAATGAAAAAGGGGCCTATTGTATTTAAACAGGGCTTGGAAATTAAAAAGGGGTTATTTGTACTTCAACAGGGCTTGGAAATGAAAAAAGGGGGCCTGTTGTACTTAAACAGGGCTTGGAAATGAAAAAGTGGTATGTTGTAGTTAAACAAGCTTGGAAATGAAAAAAGGGGGCCTGTTGTACTTAAACAAAGCTTGGAAATGAAAAAGGGGCTTGTTGTACTTAAATAGGGCTTGGAAATGAAAAAGGGTTTTTTTGTACTTAAAGAAGCTTCGAAATGAAAAAAGGGGGTCTGTTGTAATTAAATAGGACTTGGAAAAATAATAGGGGCCTGTTGTACTTAAATAGGGTATGGAATGAAAAAGGGGCCTATTGTACTTAAACAGGGCTTGGAAATGAAAAAGGGTTCATTTGTACTTAAACAAGCTTGGAAATGAAAAAAGGGGGCCGATTGTACTTAAACAGGGCTTGTAAATGAAAAAAGGGACTGTTGAACAGGGATTGGAATGAAAAAGGGGCTTGTTGTACATAAACAGGGTTTAGAAATGAAAAAGGGGCTTGTTGTACTTAAATAGGACTTGGAAATGAAAAAAAGGGGTCTGTTGTACTTAAACAGGGCTTGGAAATGAAAAAAGGGCATGTTGTACTTAAACAGGGCTTGGAATGAAAAGGGGTTTGTTGTACTTAAACAGAGCTTGGAAAGAAAAAAGGGTTTGTTGTACTTAAACAAGACTTGGAAATGAAAAAGGGGTCCGTTGTACTTAAATAGGGCTTGGAAATGAAAAAACGGGGCCTGTTGTACTTAAACAGGGCTTGGAAATGAAAAATGGGCCTGTTATACTTAAACAGGACTTGGAATGAAAAAGGGGCCAGTTGTACTTAAACAGGGTTTGAAAATGAAAGAGGGGTTTGTTTTACTTAAACAGGGCTTGGAAATAGAAAAAAGGGGCTTGTTGTACTTAAACAGGGCTTGGAAATGAAAAAGGAGTCTGTTGTATTTAAAGAAGCATGGAAATCAAAAAGTGGGGCCTGTTGTAATTAAATAGGACTTGGAAAAGAAAAAGGGGCCTGTTGTACTTAAATAGGGATTGGAAATGAAAAAAGGGGGCCTGTTTACTTAAACTGGGCTTGGAAATGAAAAAAGGGGTATGTTGTGCTTAAACAGGGCTTGGAAATGAAAAGAGGGCTTGTTGTACTTAAATAGGGCTTGGAAATGAAATAAAGAGGGTCTATTGTACTTAAATTGGACTTGAAAATTAAAAAGGAGTCTGTTGTACTTAAAAAAGCTTGGAAATGGAAAAAGGGGGTCTGTTGTACTTAAACAAGTCTTGGAAATGAAAAAGGGGCCTGTTATACTTAAACAGGACTTGGAATGAAAAAAGGGCATGTTGTACTTAAACAGGACTTGGAAATGAAAAAGGGGTTTGTTGTACTTAAAAAGGGCTTGGAAATGAAAAAAAGGGGCCTACTGTACTTAAACAGGGCTTGGAATGAAAAAGGGGCCTGTTGTACTTAAATAGGGCTTGGAATGAAAAAGGGGCCTGTTGTAGTTAAATTGGGCTTCGAAATGAAAAAGGGGGCCTGTTGAACTTAAACAGGGATTGCAAATGAAAAAAGGGGGCATGTTATTCTTAAACAATGCTTGGAAATGAAAAAAGGGGTATGTTGTACTTAAACAGTTCTTGGAAATGAAAAAAGGGCTTGTTGAACTTAAATAGGGCTTGATGAAAAATGGGCCTGTTGTACTTAAACCTGGCTTGGAAATGAAAAACGGGTCTGTTGTACTTAAACAGAGCTTGGAATAAAAAAGGGGCACATTGTACTTATACAGGGCTTGGAAATGAAAAAGGGGTCTATTGTACTTAAACAGGGCTTTGAAATGAAAAAAGGGGGCCTGTTGTACTTAAACAAGCTTGGAAATGAAAAAAGGGGTCTGTTGTACTTAAATAGGGCTTGGAAATGAAAAAGGGGCCTGTTGTACATAAACAGGGCTTGGAATGAAAAAGGGACCTGTTGTAGTTAAACAGGGGTTGGAAATGAAAAAGGGGCTTGTTGTACTTGAACAGGGTTTAGAAAGGAAAAATGGGCTTGTTGTTCTTAAATAGGGCTTGGAAATGAAAAAAGGGGGTCTGTTGTAGTTAAACAGGGATTGGAAATGAAAAAGGGGCATGTTGTACTTAAACAGGGCTTGGAAAGAAAAGGGGTCGGTTGTACTTAAACAGAGCTTGGAAAGAAAAAAGGGGTTAGTTGTATTTAAACAAGGCTTGAAAATGAAAAAGGGGTTTGTTGTACTTAAATAGGGCTTGGAAATGAAAAAACGGGGCCTGTTGTACTTAAACAGGACTTGGAATGAAAAAGGGGCCTATTGTACTTAAACAGGGCTTGGAAATGAAAAAGGGGTCTGTTGTACTTAAACAAGGCTTGGAAATGAAAAAAAGAGGCTTGTTGTACTTAAACAGGGCTTGAAATAGAAAAAGGGGTCTGTTGTACTTAAAGTAGTTTTGAAATGAAAAAAGGGGGTCGGTTGTAATTAAATAGGGCATGAAAAAGAAAAAGGCATGTTGTACATAAATAGGGCATGGAATGAAAAAGGGGTCTGTTGTACTTAAATAGGGTTTAGAAATGAAAAAGGGACCTGTTATACTTAAATAGGGCTTGGAAATGAAAAAAGGGGGCCTGTTGTACTTAAACAGGGCTTGGAAATGAAAAAAGGGGGCCTGTTGTACTTAAACATGGCTTGGAAATGAAAAACGGGCCTGTCGTAATTAAACAGAACATGGAATGAAAAAGGGGCCTATTGTATTTAAACAGGGCTTGGAAATTAAAAAGGGGTTATTTGTACTTCAACAGGGCTTGGAAATGAAAAAAGGGGGCCTGTTGTACTTAAACAGGGCTTGGAAATGAAAAAGTGGTATGTTGTAGTTAAACAAGCTTGGAAATGAAAAAAGGGGGCCTGTTGTACTTAAACAAAGCTTGGAAATGAAAAAGGGGCTTGTTGTACTTAAATAGGGCTTGGAAATGAAAAAGGGTTTTTTTGTACTTAAAGAAGCTTCGAAATGAAAAAAGGGGGTCTGTTGTAATTAAATAGGACTTGGAAAAATAATAGGGGCCTGTTGTACTTAAATAGGGTATGGAATGAAAAAGGGGCCTATTGTACTTAAACAGGGCTTGGAAATGAAAAAGGGGTCTGTTGTACTTAAATAGGGCATGGAAATGAAAAAAGGGGGCATGTTGTACTTAAATAGGGATTGAAAATGAAAAAAGGGGGCCTGTTTACTTAAAAAGGGCTTGAAAATGATAAAAAGGGCTTGTTGTACTTAAACAGGGCTTGGAATGAAAAAGGGGCCTGTTGTACTTAAACATGGCTTGGAAATGAAAAACGAGCCTGTTGTACTTAAACAGAGCTTGGAATGAAAAAGGGGCATATTGTACTTAAACAGGGCTTGGAAATGATAAAGGGGTCTGTTGTACTTAAACAGGGCTTGGAAATGAAAAAAGGGGGCCTGTTGTACTTAAACAGGGTCTGGAAATGAAAAAGGGGTCTGTTGTACTTAAACAAGCATGGAAATGAAAAAAGGGGGTCTGTTGTACTAAATAGGGCTTGGAAATGAAAAAGGGGTCTGTTGTACTTAAATAGGGCTGGGAATGAAAAAGGACTTGTTCTTCTTAAACAGGGCTTGGAAATGAAAAAGGGGTATGTTGTACTTAAACAGGGTTTAGAAATGAAAAAGGGGCTTGTTGTACTTAAATAGGGCTTGGAATGAAAAAAGTGCCTATTTAACTTAAGTAAGGCTTGGAAATGAAAAAGGGGTCCAATATACTTAAATAAGGCTTGGAAATGAAAAAACGTGGTTTGTTGTACTTAAACAGCGCTTGGAAACGAAAAAGAAGTGTGTTTTACTTAAATAGGGCTTGGAAAGAAAAGGGGTCGGTTGTACTTAAACAGAGCTTGGAAAGAAAAAGGGGTATGTTGTAATTAAACAAGGCTTGAAAATGAAAAAGGGGTCTGTTGTACTTAAATAGGGCTTGGAAATGAAAAAGGGGGTATGTTGTACTTAAACAGGGCTTGGAAATGAAAAATGGGCCTGTTGTACTTAAATAGGACTTTGAATGAAAAGGGGCCGGTTGTAGTTAAACAGGGCTTGGAAATGAAAAAGGGGTCTATTGTAATTAAACATGGCTTGGAAATGAAAAAAAAGGACCTGTTGTACTTAAATAGGGCTTGGAAATGAAAAAGGGGTCTGTTGTAATTAAATAGGGCATGGAAAAGCAAAAGGGGCATGTTGTACTTAAATAGGGCTTGGAATGAAAAAGGGGCCTATTATACTTAAACATGGCTTGGAATGAAAAAGGGACTTGTACTTAAATAGGGCTTGCAAATGAAAAAAGGGGGTCTGTTGTACTTAAACAGGGCTTGGAAATGAAAAAAGGGGGCCTGTTTACTTAACAAGGTTTGGAAATGAAAAAAGGGCTTGTTGTACTTAAACAGGACTAGGAATGAAAAAGGGGCTTGTTGTACTTAAACATGGCTTGGAAATGTAAAACTGGCCTGTTGTACTTAAATAGAGCATGGAATGAAAAAGGGGCCTATTGTACTTAAACATGACTTGAAAATGAAAAAGGGGGCTTGTTGTACTTAAATAAGGCTTGAAAATGAAAAAGGGGTCTGTTGTACTTAAACAAGCTTGAAAATCAAAAAATGGGGCCTGTTATTTTTAAATAGGGCTTGGAAATGAAAAAAAGGGGCCTGTTGTACTTAAATAGGGCTTGGAAATGAAAAAAAGGGGCATGTTGTACTTAAACTGGGCTTGAAAATGAAAAAAAGGAGCCTGTTTACTTAAACATGGGTTGAAAATGAAAAAAAAGGCTTGTTGTACTTAAACAAGGCCTAGAATGAAAAAGGGGCCTGTTGGACTTAAACATGACTTGAAAATGAAAAACGGGCTTGTTGTACTTATACAGAGCTTGGAATGAAAAATGGGCATATTGTACTTAAACAGGGCTTGGAAATTAAAAAGGGGTTATTTGTATTTCAACAGGGTTTGGAAATGAAAAAAGGGGGCCTGTTGTACTTAAACAGGGCTTGGAAATGAAAAAGTGGTATGTTGTAGTTAAACAAGTTTGGAAATGAAAAAAGGGGGCCTGTTGTACTTAAATAGGGCTTGGAAATGAAAAAGGGGTCTGTTGTACTTAAATAGGGCTTGGAATGAAAAAGGGGCCTGTTGTACTTAAACAGGGTGTGGAAATGAAAAAGGGGCCTGTTGTACATAAATAGGGTTTAGAAATGAAAAAGTTGCTTGTTGTACTTAAATAAGGCTTGGAAATGAAAAAACGGGGTTTGTTGAACTTAAACAGGGCTTGGAAATAAAAAAGGGGCCTGTTGTACTTAAAAAGAGCTTGGAAAGAAAAAAAGGCCTATTGTATTTAAAAAAGGCCTGGAAATGAAAAAGGGGTCTGTCGTACTTAAACATGACTTGAAAATGAAAAAAGGGGGCTTGTTGTACTTAAATAGGGCTTGAAAATGAAAAAGGGGTCTGTTGTACTTAAACAAGCTTGAAAATGAAAAAATGGGGCCTGTTATACTTAAACAGGGCTTGGAAATGAAAAAGAGGCTTCTTGTACTTAAACAGGGTTTGGAAATGAAAAAAGGGGGTTTGTTGTACTTAAACAGGGCTTGGAAATGAAAAAGGGGTATGTTGTACTTAAACAAGCTTGGAAATAAAAAAAGGGGGCTTGTTGTACTTAAACTTAGCTTGGAAATGAAAAAGGGGCCTATTGTACTTAAATAGGGTTTGAAATGAAAAAAGGGTCTGTTGTACTTAAAGAAGCTTCGAAATGAAAAAAGGGGGTCTGTTGTAATTAAATAGGGCTTGGAAAAGAAAAAGGGGCCTATTGCACTTAAATAGGGCTTGGAATGAAAAATGGGCCTGTTGATTTTAAATAGGGCTTGGAAATGAAAAAAAGGGGCCTGTTGTACTTAAATAGGGCTTGGAAATGAAAAAAAGGGGCATGTTGTACTTAAACTGGGCTTGGAAATGAAAAAAGGGGGCCTTTTTACTTAACAAGGCTTGGAAATGAAAAAAGGGCTTGTTGTACTTAAACAGGACTAGGAATGAAAAAGGGGCTTGTTGTACTTAAACATGGCTTGGAAATGTAAAACAGGCCTGTTGTACTTAAACAGAGCATGGAATGAAAAAGGGGCCTATTGTACTTAAACAGGGCTTGAAAATGAAAAAGGGGTATGTCGTACTTAAACATGACTTGAAAATGAAAAAAGGGGGCTTGTTGTACTTAAATAGGGCTTGAAAATGAAAAAAGGGTCTGTTGTACTTAAACAAGCTTGAAAATGAAAAAATGGGGCCTGTTATTTTTAAATAGGGCTTGGAAATGAAAAAAAGGGGCCTGTTGTACTTAAATAGGGCTTGGAAATGAAAAAAAGGGGCATGTTGTACTTAAACTGGGCTTGGAAATGAAAAAAGGGGGCCTGTTTACTTAAACATGGGTTGAAAATGAAAAAAAAAAGGCTTGTTGTACTTAAACAAGGCTTGGAATGAAAAAGGGGCCTGTTGGACTTAAACATGACTTGAAAATGAAAAACGGGCCTGTTGTACTTAAACAGAGCTTGGAATGAAAAATGGGCATATTGTACTTAAACAGGGCTTGGAAATTAAAAAGGGGTTATTTGTACTTCAACAGGGCTTGGAAATGAAAAAAGGGGGCCTGTTGTACTTAACCAGGGCTTGGAAATGAAAAAGTGGTATGTTGTAGTTAAACAAGCTTGGAAATGAAAAAAGGGGGCCTGTTGTACTTAAATAGGGTTTGGAAATGAAAAAGGGGTCTGTTGTACTTAAATAGGGCTTGAAATGAAAAAGGGGCCTGTTGTACTTAAACAGGGTGTGGAAATGAAAAAGGGGCCTGTTGTACTTAAATAGGGTTTAGAAATGAAAAAGTTGCTTGTTGTACTTAAATAAGGCTTGGAAATGAAAAAAGGGGGTTTGTTGTACTTAAACAGGGCTTGGAAATAAAAAAGGGGCATGTTGTACTTAAACAGGGCTTGGAAAGAAAAGGGGTCTGTTGTACTTAAAAAGAGCTTGGAAAGAAAAAAAGGCCTATTGTATTTAAAAAAGGCCTGGAAATGAAAAAGGGGTCTGTCGTACTTAAACATGACTTGAAAATGAAAAAAGGGGGCTTGTTGTACTTAAATAGGGCTTGAAAATGAAAAAGGGGTCTGTTGTACTTAAATAAGCTTGAAAATGAAAAAATGGGGCCTGCTATACTTAAACAGGGCTTGGAAATGAAAAAGAGACCTGTTGTACTTAAACAGGGTTTGGAAATGAAAAAAAGGGGTTTGTTGTACTTAAACAGGACTTGGAAATGAAAAAGGGGTCTGTTGTAGTTAAACAAGCTTGGAAATAAAAAAAGGGGGCTTGTTGTACTTAAACTTAGCTTGGAAATGAAAAAGGGGCCTATTGTACTTAAATAGGGTTTGGAAATGAAAAAAGGGTCTGTTGTACTTGAAGAAGCTTCGAAATGAAAAAAGGGGGTCTGTTGTAATTAAATAGGGCTTGGAAAAGAAAAAGGGGCCTATTGCACTTTAATAGGGCTTGGAATGAAAAAGGGGCCTATTGTTTTTAAATAGGGCTTGGAAATGAAAAAAAGGGGCCTGTTGTACTTAAATAGGGCTTGGAAATGAAAAAAAGCGGCATATTGTACTAAAACTGGGCTTGGAAATGAAAAAAGGGGGCCTGTTTACTTAAACATGGGTTGAAAATGAAAAAAAAAGGCTTGTTGTACTTAAACAAGGCTTGGAATGAAAAAGGGGCCTGTTGGACTTAAACATGACTTGGAAATGAAAAACGGGCCAGTTGTACTTAAACAGAGCTTGGAATGAAAAATGGGCATATTGTACTTAAACAGGGCTTGGAAATTAAAAAGGGGTTATTTGTACTTCAACAGGGCTTGGAAATGAAAAAAGGGGGCCTTTTGTACTTAAACAGGGCTTGGAAATGAAAAAGTGGTATGTTGTAGTTAAACAAGCTTGGAAATGAAAAAAGGGGACCTGTTTTACTTAAATAGGGCTTGGAAATGAAAAAGGGGTCTGTTGTACTTAAATAGGCTTGGAATGAAAAAGGGGCCTGTTGTACTTAAATAGGGTGTGGAAATGAAAAAGGGGCCTGTTGTACTTAAATAGGGTTTAGAAATGAAAAAGTTGCTTGTTGTACTTAAATAAGGCTTGGAAATGAAAAAAGGGGGTTTGTTGTACTTAAACAGAGCTTGGAAATAAAAAAGGGACATGTTGTACTTAAACAGGGCTTGGAAAGAAAAGGGGCTTGTTGTACTTAAACAGAGCTTGGAAAGAAAAAAAGGCCTGGAAATGAAAAAGGGGTCTGTTGTACTTAAATAGGGTTTGGAAATGAAAAAGGGGCCTGTTGTATTAAATAGGGCTTGGAAATGAAAAAAGCGGGCCTGTTGTACTTAAACAGGGCTTTGAAATGAAAAAAGGGGACTGTTTACTTAAACAGGGCTTGAAAATGAAAAAAGGCTTGTTGTACTTAAACAGGACTTGGAATGAAAAAGGGGCCTGTTGTACTTAAACATGGCTTGGAAATGAAAAACGGGCCTGTTGTACTTAAACAGGGCTTGGAAATGAAAAAAGGGGGTCTGATGTACTTAAACAGGGCTTGAAAATTAAAAAGGGGCATGTTGTACTTAAACAGGGCTTGGAAAGAAAAGGGGTCTGTTGTACTTAAACAGAGCTTGGAATGAAAAAGGGGCCTATTGTACTTAAACAAGGCTTGGGAATAAAAAATGGGTTTGTTGTACTTAAATAGGGCTTGGAAATGAAAAAAATGGGGCCTGTTGTACTTAAACAGGGCTTGGAAATGAAAAAGGGGTCTGTTGTACTTAAACAGGATTTGGAATGAAAAAGGGGTCTCTTGTACTTAAACAGGGCTTGGAAATGAAAAAGGGCCTGTTGTAATTAAACAGGGCTTTGAAATGAAAAAAAGTGGCCTGTTGAACTTAAACATGGCTTGGAAATGAAAAAGGGGTATGTTGTATTTAAAGATGCTTGAAAATGAAAAAAGGGATCTCATGTAATTAAATAGGGCTTGGAAATGAAAAAGGGGCATGTTGTACTTAAATAGGGCTTGGAATGAAAAAGGGTCAGTTGTACTTAAACAAGGCTTGGAATGAAAAAGGGGCATGTTGTAGTTAAACAGGGCTTGGAATGAAAAAGGGGCCAGTTGTATTTAAAAAGGGATTGGAAATGAAAAAGTGGCCTGTTGTACTTAAATAGGGATTGGAAATGAAAAAAAGGGGGCCTGTTGTACTTAAAAAGTTTTTGGAAATGAAAAAGGGAAATATTGTACTTAAACAGGACTTGGAATTAAAAAAGGGGGCATGTTTTACTTAAACAGGGCTTGAAAATGAAAATGGGGCATGTTGTACTTAAACAAGGCTTGGAAATGAAAAAAAGGGGCCCTATTGTACTTAAACATGGCTTGGAAATGAAAAACGGGTCTGTTGTACTTAAACAGGGTTTGGAATGAAAAAGGGGCCTGTTGTACTTAAATTAGGCTTGGAAATGAAAAAGGGGTCTGTTGTATTTATACAAGTTTGGAAATAAAAAAGGGGGCCTGTTGTACTTAAACAGGTCTTGAAAATGAAAAAGGGGTCTGTTATACTTAAACAGGGCTTGGAATGAAAAAGGGGACTGTTGTACTTAAACAGTGAATGCAAATTAAAAAGGGGCATGTTGTACTTAAATACGGATTTGAATGAAAAAGGGGTCTATTGTACTTAAATACGGCTTTGAAATGAAAAAAGGGGGCGTCTTGTACTTAAACAAGGCTTGGAAATGAAAAAGGGGCATGTTGTACTTAAACAGTGCTTGGAATGAAAAAGTGGCCTGTTGTACTTAAATAGGGCTTGGAATGAAAAAAGGGCCTATTGTACTTAAACATGGCTTAGAAATGAAAAAGGGCTTGTTGTACTTAAACATGGCTTGGAATGAAAAAGGGGACTGTTGTACTTAAAGAGGGCTTGGAAATGAAAATGCGGTATGTTATACTTAAATAGGGCTTGGAAAGAAAGATGGGAATGTTGTACTTAAACAGGGCTTGGAATGAAAAAGGGGCCGGTTGTACTTAAAAAGGCCTTAGAAATGAAAAAGGGGTCTGTTGTACTTAAATAGGGCTTGGAGATGAAAAAAGGGGACCTGTTGTATTTAAACAGTGCTTGGAAATAAAAAAGGGGCCTGTTGTACTTAAACAATACTTGGAATGAAAAAGGGGCATGTTGTACTTAAACAAGGCTTGAAATGAAAAAGGGGTCTATTGTACTTAAACAATGTTTGGAATGAAAAAGGGGCCTGTTGTACTTAAACATAGATTGGAAATGAAAAAGGAGTTTGTTGTACTTAAACAGGGCTTGGAAATGAAAAAATGGGCCTGTTGTACTTAAATAGGGCTTGGAAATGAAAAAGGAGCATGTTGTACTTAAACAGGGCTTGGAATGAAAAAGGGGCTTGTTGTACTTAAACAGGGCTTGGAATGAAAAATGGGTCTGTTGTACTTAAACAGGGTGTGGAAATGAAAAAGAGGTCTGTTGTACTTAAACAGGGTTTGGAAATGAAAAAAGGGGGCATGTTGTACTTAAACAGAGCTTGGAAATGAAAAAGGGGCATGTTGTACTTAAACAGGGCTTAGAATGAAAAAAGGGTCTGTTGTACTTAAAAAGGGCTTGGAAAGAAAGGGGGCCTGTTGTACTTAAATAGGACTTGGAAATGAAAAGGGGCCTGTTGTACTTAAACAGGGCTTGGAAATGAAAATGGGGCATGTTATACTTAAACAGGGATTGTAAATGAAAAAGGGGCCAGTTGTAATTAAACATGGCTTGGAAATGAAAAAGCGGCTTGTTGTAATTAAACAGGGCTTGTAAATGAAAATGGGGCTTGTTGTACTTAAATAGGGCTTGGAAATGAAAAAGGGGCCTCTTATACTTAAACAGGGCTTGGAATGAAAAAGGGGTCTCTTGTACTTAAAAAGGGCTTGGAAATGAAAAAGGGGTCTTTTGAACTTAAACAGGGATTGAAAATGAAAACGGGGTTTGTTGTATTTAAATAGGGCTTGGAATGAAAAAGGGGCCTATTGTACTTAAACAGGGCTTAAAAATGAAAAAGGGGTCTATTGTACTTAAACAGAGCTTGGAATGAAAAAGGGGCCTGTTGTACTTAAACACGACTATGAAATGAAAAAGGGGTCTATTGTAATTAAACAGGGCTTGGAAATTAAAAAAGGGGGCCTGTTGTACTTAAACAGGACTTGGAAATGAAAAAGAGGCATTTTGTATTTAAACAGGGCTTGGAATAAAAAAGGGGCGTGTTGTACTTAAAAAGGGCTTGGAATGAAAAAGGGGCTTCTTGTACTTAAATAGGGCTTGGAAATGAAAAAGGGGCCTGTTGTACTTAAAAAGGGCTTGGAAATGAAAAAAGGGGGCATGTTGTACTTAAACATGGCTTTGAAATGAAAAAGAGGCATATTGTACTTAAACAGGACTTGAAATGAAAAAAATGGCCTGTTGTAGTTAAACAGAGCTTGGAATGAAAAAGGGGTCTGTTGTACTTAAACAAGACTTAGAATGAAAAAGGGGTCTGTTTTACTTAAATAGGGCATGAAATTGAAAAGGGGGCCTGTTCTACTTAAACAGGGTTTGGAAATGTAAAAGGTGCCTAGTGTACTTATATAGAGCTTGGAAATGAAAAAGGGGTCTGTTAAACTTAAACAGGGCTTTGAATGAAAAAGGGGTCTGATGTACTTAAATAGGGCTTGGAAATGAAAAAGGGGCCTTTTGTACTTAAATAGGGCTTGGAATAAAAAAGGGGCCTATTGTACTTAAACAGGGTTTGGAAATGAAAAAAGGGGGCATGTTGTACTTAAACAGAGCTTGGAAATGAAAAAGGGCATGTTGTAATTAAACAGGGATTAGAATGAAAAAGCGGTTAGTTGTACTTAAAAAGGGCTTAGAAAGAAAAGGGGCTTGTTGTACTTAAATAGGGTTTGGAAATGAAAAATAGGCCTGTTGTACTTAAACAGGGCTTGGAATTGAAAATGGGGCATGTTATACTTAAACAGGGATTGTAAATGAAAAAGAGGCTAGTTGTACTTAAACATGGCTTGGAAATGAAAAAGCGGCTTTTTGTACTTAAATAGGGCTTGGAAATGAAAATGGGGGCTGTTGTAGTTAAATAGGGCTTGGAAATGAAAAAGGGGTCTGTTGTACTTAAACAGGGCTTGGAAATGAAAAAGGGGTATGTTGTACTTAAACAGGGTTTGTATATGAAAAAAAGGGCCTTTTGTACTTAAACAGGGATTGAAAATGAAAACGGGGTTTGTTGTACTTAAATAGGGCTTGGAATGAAAAAGGGGTCTATTGTACTTAAATAGGGCTTGGAAATGAAAAAGGGGCCTATTGTACTTAAATAGAGTTTAGAATGAAAAAGGGGTCTGTTGTACTTAAACACGACTACGAAATAGGGCTTGGAAATGAAAAAAGGGGGCATGTTGTACTTAAAAAGGGCTTTGAAATGAAAAAGAGGCTTGTTGTACTTATACAGGACTTGGAATGAAAAAAGGGCCAGTTTTACTTAAATAGGGCATGGAATTGAAAAGAGGGCCTGTTGTACTTAAACAGGGTTTGGAAATGAAAAATGGGCCTATGTACTTATATAGAGCTTGGAAATGAAAAAGGGGTCTGTTATACATAAACATGGCTTTGAATGAAAAAGGGGTCTGATGTACTTAAATAGGGGTTGGAAATGAAAAAGGGGCCTTTTGTACTTAAATAGGGCTTAGATTAAAAAAAGGGCTTATTGTACTTAAACAGGGCTTGGAAATGAAAAAAGGGGCATGTTGTACTTAAACAGGGCTTGGAAAGAAAAAGGGACCTGTTGTACTTAAATAGAGCTTGGAATGAAAAAGGGGTTTGTTGTACTTAAATAGGGCTTAGAAATGAAAAATGGCTTGTTGTACTTAAACAGGGCTTTGAAATAAAAAAGGGGCCTACTGTACTTAAACAGGGCTTGGAATGAAAAAAGGGACTGTTGTACTTAAATAGGGCTTGAAATGAAAAAGGGGCCTGTTGTAGTTAAATTGGGCTTCGAAATGAAATAGGGGTATGTTGTACTTAAACAGGGATCGAAAATGAAAAAAGGGGCATGTTGTTCTTAAACAAGGCATGGAAATGAAAAAAGGGGTCTGTTGTACTTAAACAGGGCTTGGAAATGAAAAAAAGGCTTGTTGTACTTAAACATGGCTTGATGAAAAACATGCCTGTTGTACTTAAACATGGCTTGGAAATGAAAAACGGGCCTGATGTACTTAAACAGAGCTTGGAATGAAAAAGGGGCATATTGTATTTAAACAGGGCTTGGAATTAAAAAAGGGGTCTGTTGTACTTAAACATGGCTTTGAAATCAAAAAAGGGGGCCTGTTGTACTTAAACAGGGCTTGGAAATGAAAAAGGAGTCTGTTTTACTTAAACAAGCTTGGAAATGAAAAAAGGGGGCCTGTCGTACTTAAACAGGGCTTGGAAATGAAAAAGGGGCCTTTTGTACTTAAACAGTGCTTGGAATGAAAAAGGGGCCTATTGTAGTTAAACAGGGGTTGGAAATGAAAAACGGGTCTGTTGTACTTAAACAGGGTTTAGAAATGAAAAAGGGGCTTGTTGTACTTAAATAGGGCTTGGAAATGAAAAAAAGGGGTCGTTGTACTTAAACAAGGCTTGGAAAAAAAAAGGGCATGTTGTACTTAAATAGAGCTTGGAAAGAAAAAAGGGGTCTGTTGTACTTAAACAAGGGTTTAAAATGAAAAAGGGGTCTGTTGTACTTAAATAGGGCTTGGAAATGAAAAAATGGGACCTGTTGTACTTAAACAGGGCTTGGAAATGAAAAATGGGCCTATTGTTCATAAACAGGACTTGGAATGATAAAGGGGCCTGTTGTACTAAAACAGGGCTTGGAAATGAAAAAGGGGTCTGTTGTACTTAAATAGGGCTCTGAAATGAAAAAAAAAGCCTGTTGTACTTAAACAGAGCTTGAAAATGAAAAAGGGGTCTGTTGTACTTAAATAAGTTTCGAAATGAAAAAAGGGGGTATGTTGAAATTAAATAGGGCGTGGAAAAGAAAAAGGGGCCTGTTGTATTTAAATAGGGCTTTGAATGAAAAACGGGTCTGTTGTACTTAAACAGGGATTGGAAATGAAAAAGGGACCTGTTGTACTTAAATAGGGCTTGGAAATAAAAAAAAGGGTGCCTGTTGTACATAAACAGGGCTTGGAAATGAAAAAAGGGGTCTGTTTACTTAAACAGGGCTTGGAAATGAAAAAAGGGCCTGTTGTACTTAAACATGGCTTAGAAATGAAAAAGGGGTCTGTTATACTTAAACACGGCTTGGAAATGAAAAAAGGGGGCTTGTTGTACTTAAACAGGGCTTGGAAATGAAAAAGGTGTCTGTTGTACTTAAACAAGCTTGGAAATAAGAAAAGGGGGTCTGTTGTATTTAAACAGAGCTTGGAAATGAAAAAGGGGCCTGTTGTATTTAAATAGGGCTTGGAAATGAAAAAAGGGTCTGTTGTACTTAAAGAAGCTTCGAAATGAAAAAATAGGGTCTGTTATAATTAAATAGAGCTTGGAAAAGAAAAAGGGGCCTATTGTACTTAAATACGACTTGGAATGAAAAAGGGGCATGTTGTTCTTAAACAGGGCTTGGAAATGAAAAAGGGGCCTGTTGTACTTAAATAGGGCTTGAAATGAAAAAAAGGGGCAGGTTGTACTTAAACAGGGCTTGGAATGAAAAAAGGGGGCCTGTTTACTTAAAAAGGGCTTGAAAATGAAAAAAGGGCTTGTTGTACATAAACAGAGCTTGGAATGAAAAAGGGGTCTGTTGTACTTAAACATGGTTTGGAAATGAAAAACGGGTCTGTTGTACTTAAACAGAGCTTGGAATGAAAAAGGGGCATATTGTACTTAAACAGGGCTTGGAAATGAAAAAGGGGTCTATTGTACTTAAACATGGCTTTGAAATGAAAAAAGGGGGCCTGTTGTACTTAAACAGGGCTGGGAAATGAAAAAGGAGTCTGTTTTACTTAAACAAGCTTGGAAATGAAAAAAGGGGGCCTGTTGTACTTAAACAGGGCTTGGAAATGAAAAAGGGGCCTATTGTACTTAAACAGAGCTTGGAATGAAAAATGGGCCTATTGTAGTTAAACAGTGGATGGAAATGAAAAAGGGGCCTGTTGTACTTAAACAGGGTTTAGAAATGAAAAAGGGGCTTATTGTACTTAAATAGGGCTTGGAAATGAAAAAAAGGGGTCTGTTGTACTTAAACAGGGCTTGGAAATGAAAAATGGGCATGTTGTACTTAAACAGGGCTTAGAAAGAAAATGGGTTGGTTGTACTTAAATAGAGCTTGGAAAGAAAAAAAAGGTCTGTTGTACTTAAACAAGGCTTTAAAATGAAAAAGGGGCCTGTTGTATATAAATAGGGCTTGGAAATGAAAAAATGGGGTCTGTTGTACTTAAACAGGGCTTGGAAATGAAAAATGGGCCTATTGTACTTAAACAGGACTTGGAATGATAATGGGGCCTGTTGTACTTAAACAGGGCTTGGAAATAAAAAAGGGGTCTGTTGTACTTAAACAAGCTTGGAAATAAGAAAAGGGGGCCTGTTGTATTTAAACAGAGCTTGGAAATGAAAAAGGGGCCTGTTGTATTTAAATAGGGCTTGGAAATGAAAAAATGGTCTGTTGTACTTAAAGAAGCTTCGAAATGAAAAAATAGGGTCTGTTGTAATTAAATAGGGCTTAGAAAAGAAAAAGGGGCCTATTGTACTTAAATAGGGCTTGGAATGAAAAAGGGGCATGTTGTTCTTAAACAGGGCTTGGAAATGAAAAAGGGGCCTGTTGTACTTAAATAGGGCTTGGAAATGAAAAAAAGGGGCATGTTGTACTTAAACAGGGCTTGGAATGAAAAAAGGGGGTCTGTTTACTTAAAAAGGGCTTGAAAATGAAAAAAGGGCTTGTAGTACATAAACAGAGCTTGGAATGAAAAAGGGGTCTGTTGTACTTAAACATGGTTTAGAAATGAAAAACGGGCATGTTGTACTTAAACAGAGCTTGGAATGAAAAAGGGGCATATTGTACTTAAACAGGGCTTGGAAATGAAAAAGGGGTCTATTGTACTTAAACATGGCTTTAAAATGAAAAAAGGGGGCCTTTTGTACTTAAACAGGGCTGGGAAATGAAAAAGGAGTCTGTTTTACTTAAACAAGCTTGGAAATGAAAAAAGGGGGCCTGTTGTACTTAAACAGGGCTTGGAAATGAAAAAGGGGCCTATTGTACTTAAACAGGGCTTGGAATGAAAAATGGGCCTATTGTAGTTAAACAGGGGATGTAAATGAAAAAGGGGCCTGTTGTACTTAAACAGGGTTTAGAAATGAAAAAGGGGCTTATTGTACTTAACTAGGGCTTGGAAATGAAAAAAAGGGGTCTGTGGTACTTAAACAGGGCTTGAAAATGAAAAATGGGCATGTTGTACTTAAACAGGGCTTAGAAAGAAAAGGGGTTGGTTGTACTTAAATAGAGCTTGGAAAGAAAAAAAGGGGTCTGTTGTACTTAAACAAGGCTTTAAAATGAAAAAGGGGTCTGTTGTATATAAATAGGGCTTGGAAATGAAAAAATGGGGCCTGTTGTACTTAAACAGGGCTTGGAAATGAAAAATGGGCCTATTGTACTTAAACATGACTTGGAATGATAAAGGGGCCTGTTGTACTTAAATAGGGCTTGGAAATGAAAAAGGGGTCTGTTGTACTTAAATAGGGCTTGAAAATGAAAAAAAGAGGCCTGTTGTACTTAAACAGGGCTTGAAAATGAAAAAGGGGTCTGTTGTACTTAAATAAGTTTCGAAATTAAAAAAGGGGGTATGTTGTAATTAAATAAGGCATGGAAAAGAAAAAGGGGCATGTTGTACTTAAATAGGGCTTGGAATGAAAAATGGGCCTGTTGTACTTAAACAGGGCTTGGAAATGAAAAAGGGACCTGTTGTACTTAAATAGGGCTTGGAAATGAATAAAGGGTGCCTGTTGTACTTAAACAGAGCTTGGAAATGAAAAAAAGGGGCCTGTTTACTTAAACAGGACTTGGAAATGAAAAAAGGGTTTGTTGTACTTAAACAGGACTTGGAATGAAAAAGGGGCCTGTTGTACTTAAACATGGCTTGGAAATGAAAAACGGGCCTGTTGTACTTAAATAGAGCTTGGAATGAAAAAGGGGCCTATTGTATTTAAACAGGGCTTAGAAATGAAAAAGGGGTCTGTTGTACTTAAACACGGCTTGGAAATGAAAAAAGGGGCTTGTTGAACTTAAACAGGGGTTGGAAATGAAAAAGGGGTCTGTTGTACTTAAACAAGCATGGAAATAAAAAAAGGGGGCCTGTTGTATTTAAACAGAGTTTGGAAATGAAAAAAGGGCCTGTTGTACTTAAATAGGGCTTGGAAATGAAAAAAGGGCCGGTTGTACTTAAAGAAGCTTCGAAATGAAAAAATAGGGTCTGTTGTAATTAAATAGGGCTTGGGAAAGAAAAAGGGGCCTGTTGTACTTAAATAGGGCTTGGAATGAAAAAGGGGCCTGTTGTACTTAAACAGGGCTTGGAAATGAAAAAGGGGCCTGTTATACTTAAATAGGGCTTGGAAATGAAAAAAGGGGGCATGTTGTACTTAAACAGGGCTTGAAAATGAAAAAAGGGGGCATGTTTACTTAAAAAGGGCTTGAAAATGAAATAAGGGCGTGTTGTACTTAAACAGGGCTTGGAATGAAAAAGGGGCCTGTTGTACTTAAACATGGTTTGAAAATGAAAAACGGGCCTGTTGTACTTAAACAGAGCTTGGAATGAAAAAGGGGCTTGTTGTACTTAAATAGGGCTTGGAAATGAAAAAGGGGTCTGTTGTACTTAAAAAGGGCTTGGAAATGAAAAAAGGGGGCATGTTGTACTTAAACAGGGCTTTGAAATGAAAAAGAGGTCTGTTGTATTTAAACAGGACTATGAATGAAAAAGGGGTCTGTTTTACTTAAATAAGGTATGGAATTGAAAAGGGGGCCTGTTGTACTTAAACAGGGTTTGGAAATGAAAAAGGGGCCTAGTTTACTTATATAGAGCTTGGAAATGAAAAAGGGGTCTGTTATACTTAAACAGTGCTTTGAATGAAAAAGGGGTCTGATGTACTTAAATAGGGTTTGGAAATGAAAAAGGGGCCTTTTGTACTTAAATAGGGTTTGGAATAAAAAAGGGGCCTATTATACTTAAACAGGGCTTGGAAATGAAAAAAGGGGGCATATTGTACTTAAACGGTGCTTGGAAATGAAAAATGGGCCTATTGTACTTAAACAGGACTTGGAATGATAATGGGGCCTGTTGTACTTAAACAGGGCTTGGAAATAAAAAAGGGGTCTGTTGTACTTAAACAAGCTTGGAAATAAGAAAAGGGGGCCTGTTGTATTTAAACAAAGCTTGGAAATGAAAAAGGGGCCTGTTGTATTTAAATAGGGCTTGGAAATGAAAAAATGGTCTGTTGTACTTAAAGAAGCTTCGAAATGAAAAAATAGGGTCTGTTGTAATTAAATAGGGCTTGGAAAAGAAAAAGGGGCCTATTGTACTTAAATAGGGCTTGGAATGAAAAAGGGGCATGTTGTTCTTAAACAGGGCTTAGAAATGAAAAAGGGGCCTGTTGTACTTAAATAGGGCTTGGAAATGAAAAAAAGGGGCATGTTGTACTTAAACAGGGCTTGGAATGAAAAAAGGGGGTCTGTTTACTTAAAAAGGGCTTGAAAATGAAAAAAGGGCTTGTAGTACATAAACAGAGCTTGGAATGAAAAAGGGGTCTGTTGTACTTAAACATGGTTTGGAAATGAAAAACGGGCATGTTGTACTTAAACAGAGCTTGGAATGAAAAAGGGGCATATTGTACTTAAACAGGGCTTGGAAATGAAAAAGGGGTCTATTGTACTTAAACATGGCTTTAAAATGAAAAAAGGGGGCCTGTTGTACTTAAACAGGGCTGGGAAATGAAAAAGGAGTCTGTTTTACTTAAACAAGCTTGGAAATGAAAAAAGGGGGCCTGTTGTACTTAAACAGGGCTTGGAAATGAAAAAGGGGCCTATTGTACTTAAACAGGGCTTGGAATGAAAAATGGGCCTATTGTAGTTAAACAGGGGATGTAAATGAAAAAGGGGCCTGTTGTACTTAAACAGGGTTTAGAAATGAAAAAGGGGCTTATTGTACTTAAATAGGGCTTGGAAATGAAAAAAAAGGGGTCTGTGGTACTTAAACAGGGCTTGAAAATGAAAAATGGGCATGTTGTACTTAAACAAGGCTTAGAAAGAAAAGGGGTTGGTTGTATTTAAATAGAGCTTGGAAAGAAAAAAAGGGGTCTGTTGTACTTAAACAAGGCTTTAAAATGAAAAAGGGGTCTGTTGTATATAAATAGGGCTTGGAAATGAAAAAATGGGGCCTGTTGTACTTAAACAGGGCTTGGAAATGAAAAATGGGCCTATTGTACTTAAACATGACTTGGAATGATAAAGGGGCCTGTTGTACTTAAATAGGGCTTGGAAATGAAAAAGGGGTCTGTTGTACTTAAACAGGGCTTGAAAATGAAAAAAAGAGGCCTGTTGTACTTAAATAGGGCTTGAAAATGAAAAAGGGGTCTGTTGTACTTAAATAAGTTTCGAAATTAAAAAAGGGGGTATGTTGTAATTAAATAAGGCATGGAAAAGAAAAAGGGGCATGTTGTACTTAAATAGGGCTTGAAATGAAAAATGGGCCTGTTGTACTTAAACAGGGCTTGGAAATGAAAAAGGGACCTGTTGTACTTAAATAGGGCTTGGAAATGAATAAAGGGTGCCTGTTGTACTTAAACAGAGCTTGGAAATGATAAAAAGGGGCCTGTTTACTTAAATAGGGCTTGGAAATGAAAAAAGGGTTTGTTGTACTTAAACAGGACTTGGAATGAAAAAGGGGCCTGTTGTACTTAAACATGGCTTGGAAATGAAAAACGGGCCTGTTGTACTTAAATAGAGCTTGGAATGAAAAAGGGGCCTATTGTATTTAAATAGGGCTTAGAAATGAAAAAGGGGTCTGTTGTACTTAAACACGGCTTGGAAATGAAAAAAGGGGCTTGTTGAAAATGAAAAAGGGGTCTGTTGTACTTAAACAAGCATGGAAATAAAAAAAGGGGGCCTGTTGTATTTAAACAGAGTTTGGAAATGAAAAAAGGGCCTGTTGTACTTAAATAGGGCTTGGAAATGAAAAAAGGGCCGGTTGTACTTAAAGATGCTTCGAAATGAAAAAATAGGGTCTGTTGTAATTAAATAGGGCTTGGGAAAGAAAAAGGGGCCTGTTGTACTTAAATAGGGCTTGGAATGAAAAAGGGGCCTGTTGTACTTAAACAGGGCTTGGAAATGAAAAAGGGGCCTGTTATACTTAAATAGGGCTTGGAAATGAAAAAAGGGGGCATGTTGTACTTAAACAGGGCTTGGAAATGAAAAAAGGGGGCATGTTTACTTAAAAAGGGCTTGAAAATGAAATAAGGGCGTGTTGTACTTAAACAGGGCTTGGAATGAAAAAGGGGCTTGTTGTACTTAAACATGGTTTGAAAATGAAAAACGGGCCTGTTGTACTTAAACAGAGCTTGGAATGAAAAAGGGGCTTGTTGTACTTAAATAGGGCTTGGAAATGAAAAAGGGGTCTGTTGTACTTAAAAAGGGATTGGAAATGAAAAAAGGGGGCATGTTGTACTTAAACAGGGCTTTGAAATGAAAAAGAGGCCTGTTGTATTTAAACAGGACTATGAATGAAAAAGGGGTCTGTTTTACTTAAATAAGGCATGGAATTGAAAAGGTGGCCTGTTGTACTTAAACAGGGTTTGGAAATGAAAAAGGGGCCTAGTTTACTTATATAGAGCTTGGAAATGAAAAAGGGGTCTGTTATACTTAAACAGTGCTTTGAATGAAAAAGGGGTCTGATGTACTTAAATAGGGTTTGGAAATGAAAAAGGGGCCTTTTGTACTTAAATAGGGTTTGGAATAAAAAAGGGGCCTATTATACTTAAACAGGGCTTGGAAATGAAAAAAGGGGGCATATTGTACTTAAATGGTGCTTGGAAATGAAATAGGGGCATGTTGTACTTAAACAGGGCTTGGAATGAAAATGGGACCTGTTGTACTTAAATAGAGCTTGAAATGAAAAAGGGGTCTGTTGTACTTAAATAGGGCTTAGAAATGAAAAAGGGCTTGTTGTACTTAAACAGGGTTTGGAAATAAAAAAAGGGGCGTACTGTACTTAAATAGGGCTTGGAATGAAAAAAGGGACTGTTGTACTTAAACGGGGCTTGGAATGAAAAAGGGGCCTGTTGTAGTTAAATTGGGCTTCGAAATGAAAAAGGGGCATGTTGTACTTAAACAGGGATTGAAATTGAAAAAAGGGGCATGTTGTTCTTAAACAAGGCATGGAAATGAAAAAAGGGGTCTGTTGTACTTAAACCGGGCTTGGAAATGAAAAAAGGGCTTGTTTTACTTAAGTAAGGCTTGATGAAAAACATGCCTGTTGTAGTTAAACATTGCTTGGAAATGAAAAACGGGCCTGATGTACTTAAACAAAGCTTGGATTGAAAAAGGGGCATATTGTATTTAAACAGGGCTTGGAAATGAAAAAGGGGTCTGTTGTACTTAAACATGGCTTTGAAATGAAAAAAAGGGGCCTGTTGTACTAAAACAGAGCTTGGAAATGAAAAAGGAGTCTGTTTTACTTAAACAGGCTTGGAAATGAAAAAAGGGGGCCTGTTGTACTTAAACAGGGCTTGGAAATGAAAAAGGGGCATGTTGTACTTAAATAGGGCTTGAAATGAAAAATGGGCCTATTGTAGTTAAACAGGGATTGGAAATGAAAAAGGGGCATGTTGTACTTAAACAGGGTTTAGAAATGAAAAAGGGGCTTGTTGTACTTAAATAGGGCTTGGAAATGAAAAAAAGGGGTCTGTTGTACTTAAACAGGGCTTGGAAATGAAAAAGGGGAATGTTGTACTTAAACAGGGCTTAGAAAGAAAAGGGGTCGGTTGTACTTAAATAGAGCTTGGAAAGAAAACGGGGTCTGTTGTACTTAAACAAGGCTTTAAAATGAAAAAGGGGTCTGTTGTACTTAAATAGGGCTTGGAAATGAAAAAACGGGGCCTGTTGTGCTTACAAAGGGCTTGGAAATGAAAAATGGGCCTATTGTACTTAAACAGGACTTGGAATGATAAAGGGGCCTGTTGTACTTAAATAGGGCTTGGAAATGAAAAAGGGGTCTGTTGTACTTAAATAGGGCTTAGAAATGAAAAATGGCTTGTTGTACTTAAACAGGGCTTGGAAATAAAAATAGGGGCGTACTGTACTTAAACAGGGCTTGGAATGAAAAAAGGGACTGTTGTACTTAAACGGGGCTTTGAATGAAAAAGGGGCCTATTGTAGTTAAATTGGGCTTCGAAATGAAAAAGGGGCATGTTGTACTTAAACAGGGATCAAAATTGAAAAAAGGGGCATGTTGTTCTTAAACAAGGCATGGAAATGAAAAAAGGGGTCTTTTGTACTTAAACCGGGCTTGGAAATGAAAAAAGGGCTTGTTGTACTTAAGTAGGGCTTGATGAAAAACATGCCTGTTATAGTTAAACATTGCTTGGAAATGAAAAACGGGCCTGATGTACTTAAACAGAGCTTGGAATGAAAAAGGGGCATATTGTATTTAAACAGAGCTTGGAAATGAAAAAGGGGTCTGTTGTACTTAAACATGGCTTTGAAATGAAAAAAAGGGGCCTGTTGTACTTAAACAGTGCTTGGAAATGAAAAAGGAGTCTGTTTTACTTAAACAAGCTTGGAAATGAAAAAAGGGGGCCTGTTGTACTTAAACAGGTCTTGGAAATGAAAAAGGGGCATGTTGTACTTAAACAGGGCTTAGAATGAAATATGGGCCTATTGTAGTTAAACAGGGGTTGGAAATAGAAAAGGGGCATGTTGTACTTAAACAGGGTTTAGAAATGAAAAAGGGGCTTGTTGTACTTAAATAGGGCTTGGAAATGAAAAAAAGGGGTCTGTTGTACTTAAATAGGGCTTGGAAATGAAAAAGGGGAATGTTGTACTTAAACAGGGCTTAGAAAGAAAAGGGGTCGGTTGTACTTAAATAGAGCTTGGAAAAAAAAGGGGTCTGTTGTACGTAAACAAGGCTTTAAAATGAAAAGGGGTCTGTTGTACTTAAATAGGGCTTGGAAATGAAAAAACGGGGCCTGTTGTACTTAAAAAGGGCTTGGAAATGAAAAATGGGCCTATTGTACTTAAACAGGACTTGGAATGATAAAGGGGCCTGTTGTACTTAAACAGGGCTTGGGAATGAAAAAGGGGTCTGTCGTACTTAAACAGGGCTTGAAAATGAAAAAAAGAGGCCTGTTGTACTTAAACAGGGCTTGAAAATGAAAAAGGGGTCTGTTGTACTTAAATAAGTTTCAAAATGAAAAAAGGGGGTATATTGAAATTAAATAGGGCATGGAAAAGAAAAAGGGGCATGTTGTACTTAAATAGGGCTTGGAATGAAAAATGGGCCTGTTGTACTTAAAAAGGGCTTGGAAATGAAAAAGGGACCTGTTGTACTTAAATAGGGCTTGGAAATGAATAAAGGGTGCCTGTTGTACTTAAACAGGGCTTGGAAATGAAAAAAAGGGGCCTGTTTACTTAAACAGGGCTTGGAAATGAAAAAAGGGATTGTTGTACTTAAACAGGACTTGGAATGAAAAAGGGGCCTGTTGTACTTAAACATGGCTTGGAAATGAAAAACGGGCCTGTTGTACTTAAATAGAGCTTGGAATGAAAAAGGGGCCTATTGTATTTAAACAGGGCTTAGAAATAAAAAAGGGGTCTGTTGTACTTAAACACGGCTTGGAAATGAAAAAGGGGGCTTGTTGTACTTAAACATGGCTTTGGAAATGAAAAAGGGGTCTGTTGTACTTAAACAAGCATGGAAATAAAAAAAGGGGGCCTTTTGTATTTAAATAGAGCTTGGAAATGGAAAAGGGGCGTGTTGTACTTAAATAGGGCTTGGAAATGAAAAAAGGGCCGGTTTTAATTAAAGAAGTTTCGAAATGAAAAAATAGGGTCTGTTGTAATTAAATAGGGCTTGGAAAAGAAAAAGGGGCCTGTTGTACTTAAATAGGGATTGGAATGAAAAAGGGGCCTGTTGTACTTAAACAGGGCTTGGAAATGAAAAAGGGGCCTGTTATACTTAAACAGGGCTTGGAAATGAAAAAGGGGCCTGTTATACTTAAATAGGGCTTGGAAATGAAAAAAGGGGGCATGTTGTACTTAAACAGGGCTTGGAAATGAAAAAAGGGGGCCTGTTTACTTAAAAAGGGCTTGAAAATGAAAAAAGGGCTTGTTGTACTTAAACAGGGCTTGCAATGAAAAAGGGGCCTGTTGTACTTAAACATGGTTTGGAAATTAAAAACGGGCCTGTTGTACTTAAACAGAGCTTGGAATGAAAAAGGGGCTTGTTGTACTTAAATAGGGCTTGGAAATGAAAAAGGGGCTTGTTGTGCTTAAAAAGGGCTTGGAAATGAAAAAAGGGGGCATGGTGTACTTAAACAGGGCTTTGAAATGAAAAAGAGGCCTGTTGTACTTAAACATGATTATGAATGAAAAAGGGGTCTGTTTTACTTAAAAAGGACATGAAATTGAAAAGGGGGCATGTTGTACTTAAACAGGGTTTGGAAATGAAAAAGGGGCCTAGTTTACTTATATAGAGCTTGGAAATGAAAAAGGGGTCTGTTATATTTAAACAGGGCTTTGAATGAAAAAGGGGTCTGATGTACTTAAATAGGGCTTGGAAATGAAAAAGGGGCCTTTTGTACTTAAATAGGGCTTGGAATAAAAAAGGGGCCTATTATACTTAAACTGGGCTTGGAAATGAAAAAAGGGGGCATATTGTACTTAAACAGTGCTTGGAAATGAAAAAGGGGCATGTTGTACTTAAACAGGGATTGGAATGAAAAAGGGACCTGTTGTACTTAAATAGAGCTTGGAATGAAAAAGGGGTCTGTTGTACTTAAATAGGGCTTAGAAATGAAAAAGGGCTTGTTGTACTTAAACAGGGCTTGGAAATAAAAAAAGGGGCGTATTGTACTTAAACAGGGCTTGGAATGAAAAAAGGGACTGTTGTACTTAAACAGGGCTTGGAATGAAAAAGGGGCCTGTTGTAGTTAAATTGGGCTTCGAAATGAAAAAGGGGCATGTTGTATTTAAACAGGGATCGAAATTGAAAAAAGGGGCATGTTGTTCTTAAACAAGGCATGAAAATGAAAAAAGGGGTCTGTTGTACTTAAACAGGGCTTGGAAATCAAAAAAGGGCTTGTTGTACTTAAGTAGGGCTTGATGAAAAACATGCCTGTTGTAGTTAAACATTGCTTGGAAATGAAAAACGGGCCTGATGTACTTAAACAGAGCTTGGAATGAAAAAGGGGCATATTGTATTTAAAAAGGGCTTGGAAATGAAAAAGGGGTCTTTTGTACTTAAACATGGCTTTGAAATGAAAAAAAGGAGCCTGTTGTACTTAAATAGGGGTTGGAAATGAAAAAGGAGTCTGTTTTACTTAAACAAGCTTGGAAATGAAAAAAGGGGGCCTGTTGTACTTAGACAGGGCTTGGAAATGAAAAAGGGGCATGTTGTACTTAAACAGGGTTTGGAATAAAAAATGGGCCTATTGTAGTTAAACAGGGGTTGGAAATGAAAAAGGGGTATGTTGTACTTAAACTGGGTTTAGAAATGAAAAAGGGGCTTGTTTTACTTAAACAAGGGTTGGAAATGAAAAAAAGGGGTCTATTTTACTTAAACAGGGCTTGGAAATGAAAAAGGGGAATGTTGTACTTAAACAGGGCTTAGAAAGAAAAGGGGTCAGTTTTACTTAAATAGAGCTTGGAAAGAAAAAAGGGGTCTGTTGTACTTAAACAAGGCTTTAAAATGAAAAAGGGGTCTGTTGTACTTAAATAGGGCTTGGAAATGAAAAAATGGGGCCTGTTATACTTAAAAAGGGTTTGGAAATGAAAAATGGGCCTATTGTACTTAAACAAGACTTGGAATGATAAAGGGGCCTGTTGTACTTAAACAGGGCTAGGAAATGAAAAAGGGGTCTGTTGTACTTAAACAGGGCTCTGAAATGAAAAAAAGAGGCCTGTTGTACTTAAACAGGGCTTGAAAATGAAAAAGAGGTCTGTTGTACTTAAATAAGTTTCGAAATGAAAAAAGGGGGTATGTTGAAATTAAATAGGGCATGGAAAAGAAAAAGGGGCCTGTTGTACTTAAATAGGGCTTGGAATGAAAAAGGGGCTTGTTGTACTTAAACAGGGCTTGGAAATGAAAAAGGGACCTGTTGTACTTAAATAGGGCTTGGAAATGAAAAAAGGGTGCCTGTTGTACATAAACAGGGGTTGGAAATGAAAAAAGGGGCCTGTTTACTAAAACAGGGATTGGAAATGAAAAAAGGGCTTGTTGTACTTAAACAGGACTTGGATTGAAAAAGGGGTCTGTTGTACTTAAACATGGCTTGGAAATGAAAAACACGCCTGTTGTACTTAAATAGAGCATGTAATGAAAAAGGGGCCTATTGTACTTAAATAGGGCTTGGAAATGAAAAAGGGGTCTGTTGTACTTAAACATGACTTGAAAATGAAAAAAGGGGGCTTGTTGTACTTAAATAGGGCTTGAAAATGAAAAAGGGGTCTGTTGTACTTAAACAAGCTTGAAAATGAAAAAATGGGGCCTGTTATTTTTAAATAGGGCTTGGAAATGAAAAAAGGGGCCTGTTGTACTTAAATAGGGCTTGGAAATGAAAAAAGGGGCATGTTGTACTTAAACTGGGCTTGGAAATGAAAAAAGGGGGCCTGTTTACTTAAACATAGGTTGACAATAAAAAAAAAAAGGCTTGTTGTACTTAAACAAGGCTTGGAATGAAAAAGGGGCCTGTTGGACTTAAACATGACTTGGAAATGAAAAACGGGCCTGTTGTGCTTAAACAGAGCTTGGAATGAAAAATGGGCATATTGTACTTAAACAGGGCTTGGAAATTAAAAAGGGGTTATTTGTACTTCAACAGGGCTTGGAAATGAAAAAAGGGGGCCTGTTGTACTTAAACAGGGCTTGGAAATGAAAAAGTGGTATGTTGTAGTTAAACAAGCTTGGAAATGAAAAAAGGGGGCCTGTTGTACTTAAATAGGGCTTGGAAATGAAAAAGGGGTCTGTTGTACTTAAATAGGGCTTGGAATGAAAAAGGGGCCTGTTGTACTTAAACATGGTGTGGAAATGAAAAAGGGGCCTGTTGTACTTAAATAGGGTTTAGAAATGAAAAAGTTGCTTGTTGTACTTAAATAAGGCTTGGAAATGAAAAAAGGGGGTTTGTTGTACTTAAACAGGGCTTGGAAATAAAAAAGGGGCATGTTGTACTTAAACAGGGCTTGGAAAGAAAAGGGGCCTGTTGTACTTAAACAGAGCTCTGAAAGAAGAAAAGGCCTATTGTATTTAAAAAATGCCTGGAAATGAAAAACGGGTCTGTCGTACTTAAACATGACTTGAAAATGAAAAAAGGGGGCTTGTTGTACTTAAATAGGGCTTGAAAATGAAAAAGGGATCTGTTGTACTTAAACAAGCTTGAAAATGAAAAAATGGGGCCTATTATACTTAAAGAGGGCTTGGAAATGAAAAAGAGGCCTGTTGTACTTAAACAGGGTTTGGAAATGAAAAAAGGGGGTTTGTTTTACTTAAACAGGGCTTGGAAATGAAAAAGGGGTCTGTTGTACTTAAACAAGCTTGTAAATAAAAAAAGGGGGCTTGTTGTACTTAAACTTAGCTTGGAAATGAAAAAGGGGCCTGTTGTACTTAAATAGGGTTTGAAATGAAAAAAGGGTCTGTTGTACTTAAAGAAGCTTCGAAATGAAAAAAGGGGGTCTGTTGTAATTAAATAGGGCTTGGAACAGAAAAAGGGGCCTATTGCACTTAAATAGGGCTTGGAATGAAAAAGGGGCCTGTTGTTTTTAAATAGGGCTTGGAAATGAAAAAAAGGGGCCTGTTGTACTTAAATAGGGCTTGGAAATGAAAAAAAGGGGCATGTTGTACTTAAACTGGGCTTGGAAATGAAAAAAGGGGGCCTGTTTACTTAAACATGGGTTGAAAATGAAAAAAAAGGCTTGTTGTACTTAAACAAGGCTTGGAATGAAAAAGGGGCCTGTTGGACTTAAACATGACTTGGAAATGAAAAACGGGCTTGTTGTACTTAAACAGAGCTTGAAATGAAAAATGGGCATATTGTACTTAAATAGGGCTTGGAAATTAAAAAGGGGTTATTTGTACTTCAACAGGGCTTGGAAATGAAAAAAGGGGGCCTGTTGTACTTAAACAGGGCTTGGAAATGAAAAAGTGGTATGTTGTAGTTAAACAAGCTTGGAAATGAAAAAAGGGGGCCTGTTGTACTTAAATAGGGTTTGGAAATGAAAAAGGGGTCTGTTGTACTTAAATAGGGCTTGGAATGAAAAAGGGGCCTGTTGTACTTAAACAGGGTGTGGAAATGAAAAAGGGGCCTGTTGTACTTAAATAGGGTTTAGAAATGAAAAAGTTGCTTGTTGTACTTAAATAAGGCTTGGAAATGAAAAAAGGGGGTTTGTTGTACTTAAACAGGGCTTGGAAATAAAAAAGGGGCATGTTGTACTTAAACAGGGCTTGGAAAGAAAAGGGGCCTGTTGTACTTAAACAGAGCTCTGAAAGAAAAAAAGGCCTATTGTATTTAAAAAATGCCTGGAAATGAAAAACGGGTCTGTCGTACTTAAACATGACTTGAAAATGAAAAAAGGGGGCTTGTTGTACTTAAATAGGGCTTGAAAATGAAAAAGGGATCTGTTGTACTTAACAAGCTAGAAAATGAAAAAATGGGGCCTGTTATACTTAAAGAGGGCTTGGAATTGAAAAAGAGGCCTGTTGTACTTAAACAGGGTTTGGAAATGAAAAAAGGGGGTTTGTTGTACTTAAACAGGACTTGGAAATGAAAAAGGGGTCTGTTGTACTTAAACAAGCTTGGAAATAAAAAAAGGGGGCTTGTTGTACTTAAACATAGCTTGGAAATGAAAAAAGGGCCTGTTGTACTTAAATAGGGTTTGGAAATGAAAAAAGGGGCCTGTTGTACTTAAAGAAGAGCTTGGAAAGAAAAAAGGCCTATTGTATTTAAAAAAGGTCTGGAAATGAAAAAGGGGTCTGTTGTACTTAAATAGGGCTTGGAAATGAAAAAGGGGCCTGTTGTATTAAATAGGGCTTGGAAATGAAAAAAGGGGGCATGTTGTACTTAAACAGGGCTTTGAAATGAAAAAAGGGGACTGTTTACTTAAACAGGGCTTGAAAATGAAAAAAGGCTTGTTGTACTTAAACAGGACTTGGAATGAAAAAAGGGCCTGTTGTACTTAAACATGGTTTGAAAATGAAAAACGGGCCTGTTATACTTAAACAGGGCTTGGAAATGAAAAAAGGGGGTCTGATGTACTTAAACAGGGCTTGAAAATTAAAAAGGGGCATGTTGTACTTAAACAGGGCTTGGAAAGAAAAGGGGTCTGTTGTACTTAAACAGAGCTTGGAATGAAAAAGAGGCCTATTGTACTTAAACAAGGCTTGGGAATAAAAAAGGGGTCTGTTGTACTTAAATAGGGCTTGGAAATGAAAAAAACGGGGCCTGTTGTACTTAAACAGGGCCTGGAAATGAAAAAGGGGTCTGTTGTACTTAAACAGGACTTGGAATGAAAAAGGGGTCTCTTGTACTTAAACAGGGCTTGGAAATGAAAAAGGGGTCTGTTGTAATTAAACAGGGCTTGGAAATGAAAAAAAGTGGCCTGTTGAACTTAAACATGGCTTGGAAATGAAAAAGGGGTATGTTGTATTTAAAGATGCTTGAAAATGAAAAAAGGGATCTCATGTAATTAAATAGGGCTTGGAAATGAAAAAGGGGCCTGTTGTACTTAAATAGGGTTTGGAATGAAAAAGGGGCCTGTTGTACTTAAACATGGCTTGGAAATGAAAAAAGGGGGCCTTTTCTATTTAAACAGGGCTTGGAAATGAAAAAAGGGTCCGTTGTACTTAAACAGGGCTTGAAAATGAAAAAAAGGGGTCCTGTTGTATTTAAACAGGGATTGGAAATGAAAAAGGGGCATGTTGTACATAAACAGGGCCTGGAAAGAAAAAGGGTCAGTTGTACTTAAACAGGGCTTGGAATGAAAAAGGGGCATGTTGTAGTTAAACAGGGCTTGGAATGAAAAAGGGGCCAGTTGTATTTAAAAAGGGATTGGAAATGAAAAAGTGGCCTGTTGTACTTAAATAGGGATTGGAAATGAAAAAAAGGGGCCTGTTGTACTTAAAAAGTTTTTGGAAATGAAAAAGGGACATATTGTACTTAAACAGGACTTGAAATTAAAAAGGGGGGCATGTTTTACGTAAACAGGGCTTGAAAATGAAAAAGGGGCATGTTTTACTTAAACAAGGCTTGGAAATGAAATAAAGGGGCCTACAGTACTTAATTATGGCTTGGAAATGAAAAACAGGTCTGTTGTACTTAAACAGAGTTTGGAATGAAAAAGGGGCCTGTTGTAATTAAATAAAGCTTGGAAATGAAAAAGGGGTCTGTTGTATTTATACAAGCTTGGAAATAAAAAAAGGGGGCATGTTGTACTTAAACAGGTCTTGAAAATGAAAAAGGGGTCTGTTATACTTAAATAGGGCTTGGAATGAAAAAGGGGATTGTTCTACTTAAACAGTGAATGCAAATTAAAAAGGTGCATGTTGTACTTAAATAGGGATTTGAATGAAAAAGGGGTCTATTGTACTTAAATAGGGCTTTGAAATGAAAAAAGGGGGTGTGTTGTACTTAAACAAGGCTTGGAAATGAAAAAGGGGCATGTTGTACTTAAACAGTGCTTGAAATGAAAAAGGGGCCTGTTGTACTTAAATAGGGCTTGGAATGAAAAAAGGGCCTATTGTATTTAAACATGGCTTAGAAATGAAAAAGGGCTTGTTGTACTTAAACATGGCTTGGAATGAAAAAGGGGACTGTTGTACATAAACAGGACTTGGAAATGAAAATGCGGCATGTTATACTTAAATAGGGCTTGGAAAGAAAAGTGGTATGTTGTACTTAAATAGGGCTTGGAATGAAAAAGGGCCCTGTTGTACTTAAAAAGGCCTTAGAAATGAAAAAGGGGTCTGTTGTACTTAAATAGGGCTTGGAGATGAAAAAAGGGGACCTGTTGTATTTAAACAGTGCTTGGAAATAAAAAAGGGGCCTGTTGTACTTAAACAATACTTGGAATGAAACAGGGGCCTGTTGTACTTAAACAAGGCTTAAAATGAAAAAGGGGTCTATTGTAATTAAACAATGCTTGGAATGAAAAAGGGGCATGTTGTACTTAAACAGAGATTGGAAATGGAAAAGGAGTTTGTTGTACTTAAACAGGGCTTGGAAATGAAAAAATGGGCCTGTTGTACATAAATAGGGCTTGGAAATGAAAAAGGAGCATGTTGTACTTAAACAGGGCTTGGAATGAAAAAGGGGCTTGTTGTACTTAAACAGGGCTTGGAATGAAAAATGGGTCTGTTGTACTTAAACAGGGTGTGGAAATGAAAAAGAGGTCTGTTGTACTTAAACGGGGTTTGGAAATGAAAAAAGGGGGCATGTTGTACTTAAACAGAGCTTGGAAATGAAAAAGGGGCATGTTGTACTTAAACAGGGCTTAGAATGAAAAAGGGGTCTGTTGTACTTAAAAAGGGCTTGGAAAGAAAGGGGGCCTGTTGTACTTAAATAGGACTTGGAAATGAAAAGGGGCCTGTTGTACTTAAACAGGGCTTGGAAATGAAAATGGGGCATGTTATACTTAAACAGGGATTGTAAATGAAAAAGGGGCCAGTTGTAATTAAACATGGCTTGGAAATGAAAAAGCGGCTTGTTGTACTTAAACAGGGCTTGTAAATGAAAATGGAGCTTGTTGAACTTAAATAGGGCTTGGAAATGAAAAAGGGGCCTCTTATACTTAAACAGGGCTTGGAATGAAAAAGGGGTCTGTTGTACTTAAAAAGGGCTTGGAAATGAAAAAGGGGTCTGTTGTACTTAAACAGGGTTTGGATATGAAAAAAGGGGCCTTTTGAACTTAAACAGGGATTGAAAATGAAAACGGGGTTTGTTGTATTTAAATAGGGCTTGGAATGAAAAAGGGGCCTATTGTACTTAAACAGGGCTTGAAAATGAAAAAGGGGTCTATTGTATTTAAACAGAGCTTGGAATGAAAAAGGGGCCTGTTGTACTTAAACACGACTATGAAATGAAAAAGGGGTCTATTGTAATTAAACAGGGCTTGGAAATGAAAAAAGGGGGCCTGTTGTACTTAAACAGGACTTGGAAATGAAAAAGAGGCATTTTGTACTTAAACAGGGCTTGGAATAAAAAAGGGGCGTGTTGTACTTAAAAAGGGCTTAGAATGAAAAAGGGGCTTCTTGTACTTAAATAGGGCTTGGAAATGAAAAAGGGGCCTGTTGTACTTAAAAAGGGCTTGGAAATGAAAAAAGGGGGAATGTTGTACTTAAACATGGATTTGAAATGAAAAAGAGGCATATTGTACTTAAACAGGACTTGAAATGAAAAAAAGGGTCTGTTGTAGTTAAACAGAGCTTGGAATGAAAAAGGGGTCTGTTGTACTTAAACAGAACTTGGAATGAAAAAGGGGTCTGTTTTACTTAAATAGGGCATGAAATTGAAAAGGGGGCATGGTCTACTTAAACAGGGTTTGGAAATGTAAAAGGTGCCTAGTGTACTTATATAGAGCTTGGAAATGAAAAAGGGGTCTGTTAAACTTAAACAGGGCTTTGAATGAAAAAGGGGTCTGATGTACTTAAATAGGGCTTGGAAATGAAAAAGGGGCCTTTTGTACTTAAATAGGGCTTGGAATAAAAAAGGGGCCTATTGTACTTAAACAGGGTTTGGAAATGAAAAAAGGGGGCATGTTGTACTTAAACAGAGCTTGGAAATGAAAAAGGGGCATGTTGTAATTAAACAGGGATTAGAATGAAAAATGGGTTAGTTGTACTTAAAAAGGGCTTAGAAAGAAAAGGGACATGTTGTACTTAAATAGGGTTTGGAAATGAAAAAGAGGCCTGTTGTACTTAAACAGGGCTTGGAATTGAAAATGGGGCATGTTATACTTAAACAGGGATTGTAAATGAAAAAGGGGCTAGTTGTACTTAAACATGGCTTGGAAATGAAAAAGCGGCTTTTTGTACTTAAATAGGGCTTGGAAATGAAAATGGGGGCTGTTGTAGTTAAATAGGGCTTGGAAATGAAAAAGGGGCCTATTATACTTAAACAGGGCTTGGAATGAAAAAGGGGACTGTTGTACTTAAACAGGGCTTGGAAATGATAAAGGGGTCTGTTGTACTTAAACAGGGTTTGTATATGAAAAAAAGGGCCTTTTGTACTTAAACAGGGATTGAAAATGAAAACGGGGTTTGTTGTACTTAAATAGGTCTTGGAATGAAAAAGGGGTCTATTGTACTTAAATAGGGCTTGGAAATGAAAAAGGGGCCTATTGTACTTAAACAGAGTTTAGAATGAAAAAGGGGTCTGTTGTACTTAAACACGACTACGAAATAGGGTATGGAATTGAAAAGGGGGCCTGTTGTACTTAAACAGGGTTTGGAAATGAAAAAGGGGCCTATGTACTTATATAGAGCTTGGAAATGAAAAAGGGGTTTGTTATACTTAAACATGGCTTTGAATGAAAAAGGTGTCTGATGTACTTAAATAGGGCTTGAAAATGAAAAAGGGGCCTTTTGTACTTAAATAGGGCTTAGATTAAAAAATGGGCTTATTGTACTTAAACAGGGCTTGAAAATGAAAAAAGGGGTATATTGTACTTAAACAGGGTTTGGAAATGAAAAAGGGGCATGTTGTACTTAAACAGGGCTTGGAATGAAAAAGGGACCTGTTGTACTTAAATAGAGCTTGGAATGAAAAAGGGGTCTGTTGTACTTAAATAGGGCTTAGAAATGAAAAATGGCTTGTTGTACTTAAACAGGGCTTGGAAATAAAAAAGGGGCCTACTGTACTTAAACAGGGCTTGGAATGAAAAAAGGGACTGTTGTACTTAAATAGGGCTTGGAATGAAAAAGGGGCATGTTGTAGTTAAATTGGGCTTCGAAATGAAAAAGGGGTCTGTTGTACTTAAATAGGGATCGAAAATGAAAAAAGGGGCATGATGTTCTTAAACAAGGCATGGAAATGAAAAAAGGGGTCTGTTGTACTTAAACAGGGCTTGGAAATGAAAAAAAAGGCTTGTTGTACTTAAACATGGCTTGATGAAAAACATGCCTGTTGTAGTTAAACATGCCTTGGAAATAAAAAACGGGCCTGATGTACTTAAACAGAGCTTGGAATGAAAAAGGGGCATATTGTATTTAAACAGGGCTTGGAAATAAAAAAGGGGTCTGTTGTACTTAAACATGGCTTTGAAATCAAAAAAGGGGGCCTGTTGTACTTAAACAGGGCTTGGAAATGAAAAAGGAGTCTGTTTTACTTAAACAAGCTTGGAAATGAAAAAAGGGGGCCTGTTGTACTTAAACAGGGCTTGGAAATGAAAAAGGGGCCTTTTGTACTTAAACAGGGCTTGGAATGAAAAAGGGGCCTATTGTAGTTAAACAGGGGTTGGAAATGAAAAACGGGTCTGTTGTACTTAAACAGGGTTTAGAAATGAAAAAGGGGCTTGTTGTACTTAAATAGGGCTTGGAAATGAAAAAAAGGGGTCGTTGTACTTAAACAGGGCTTGGAAAAAAAAAGGGCATGTTGTACTTAAATAGAGCTTGGAAAGAAAAAAGGGGTCTGTTGTACTTAAACAAGGCTTTAAAATGAAAAAGGGGTCTGTTGTACTTAAATAGGGCTTGGAAATGAAAAATGGGGCCTGTTGTACTTAAACAGGGCTTGGAAATGAAAAATGGGCCTATTGTACATAAACAGGACTTGGAATGATAAAGGGGCCTGTTGTACTTAAACAGGGCTTGGAAATGAAAAAGGGGTCTGTTGTACTTAAACAGGGCTCTGAAATGAAAAATAAAAGCCTGTTGTACTTAAACAAATCTTGAAAATGAAAAAGGGGTCTGTTGTACTTAAATAAGTTTCGAAATGAAAAAAGGGGGTATGTTGAAATTAAATAGGGCGTGGAAAAGAAAAAGGGGCATGTTGTACTTAAATAGGGCTTGGAATGAAAAAAGGGCCTGTTGTACTTAAACAGGGCTTGGAAATGAAAAAGGGACCTGTTGTACTTAAATAGGGCTTGGAAATAAAAAAAGGGTGCCTGTTGTACATAAACAAAACTTGGAAATGAAAAAAAGGGGTCTGTTTACTTAAACAGGGCTTGGAAATGAAAAAAGGGCTTGTTGTACTTAAACTGGACTTGGAATGAAAAAGGGGCCTGTTGTACTTAAACATGGCTTGGAAATGAAAAACGGGCTTGTTGTACTTAAATAGAGCTTGGAATGAAAAAGGGGCCAATTGTATATAAACATGACTTAGAAATGAAAAAGGGGTCTGTTGTACTTAAACACGGCTTGGAAATGAAAAAAGGGGGCTTGTTGTACTTAAACAGGGCTTGGAAATGAAAAAGGGGTTTGTTGTAGTTAAACAAGCTTGGAAATAAGAAAAGGGGGCCTGTTGTATTTAAACAGAGCTTGGAAATGAAAAAGGGGCCTGTTGTATTTAAATAGGGCTTGGAAATGAAAAAAGGGTCTGTTGTACTTAAAGAAGCTTCGAAATGAAAAAATAGGGTCTTTTGCAATTAAATAGGGCTTGGAAAAGAAAAAGGGGCCTATTGTACTTAAATAGGGTTTGGAATGAAAAAGGGACATGTTGTACTTAAACAGGGCTTGGAAATGAAAAAGGGGCCTGTTGTACTTAAATAGGGCTTGGAAATGAAAAAAAGTGGCATGTTGTACTTAAATAGGGCCTGAAAATGAAAAAGGGGTCTATTGTATTTAAACAGAGCTTGGAATGAAAAAGGGGCCTGTTGTACTTAAACACGACTATGAAATGAAAAAGGGGTCTATTGTAATTAAACAGGGCTTGGAAATGAAAAAAGGGGGCCTGTTGTACTTAAACAGGACTTGGAAATGAAAAAGAGGCATTTTGTACTTAAACAGGGCTTGGAATAAAAAAGGGGCGTGTTGTACTTAAAAAGGGCTTAGAATGAAAAAGGGGCTTCTTGTACTTAAATAGGGCTTGGAAATGAAAAAGGGGCCTGTTGTACTTAAAAAGGGCTTGGAAATGAAAAAAGGGGGAATGTTGTACTTAAACATGGATTTGAAATGAAAAAGAGGCATATTGTACTTAAACAGGACTTGAAATGAAAAAAAGGGTCTGTTGTAGTTAAACAGAGCTTGGAATGAAAAAGGGGTCTGTTGTACTTAAACAGAACTTGGAATGAAAAAGGGGTCTGTTTTACTTAAATAGGGCATGAAATTGAAAAGGGGGCATGGTCTACTTAAACAGGGTTTGGAAATGTAAAAGGTGCCTAGTGTACTTATATAGAGCTTGGAAATGAAAAAGGGGTCTGTTAAACTTAAACAGGGCTTTGAATGAAAAAGGGGTCTGATGTACTTAAATAGGGCTTGGAAATGAAAAAGGGGCCTTTTGTACTTAAATAGGGCTTGGAATAAAAAAGGGGCCTATTGTACTTAAACAGGGTTTGGAAATGAAAAAAGGGGGCATGTTGTACTTAAACAGAGCTTGGAAATGAAAAAGGGGCATGTTGTAATTAAACAGGGATTAGAATGAAAAATGGGTTAGTTGTACTTAAAAAGGGCTTAGAAAGAAAAGGGACATGTTGTACTTAAATAGGGTTTGGAAATGAAAAAGAGGCCTGTTGTACTTAAACAGGGCTTGGAATTGAAAATGGGGCATGTTATACTTAAACAGGGATTGTAAATGAAAAAGGGGCTAGTTGTACTTAAACATGGCTTGGAAATGAAAAAGCGGCTTTTTGTACTTAAATAGGGCTTGGAAATGAAAATGGGGGCTGTTGTAGTTAAATAGGGCTTGGAAATGAAAAAGGGGCCTATTATACTTAAACAGGGCTTGGAATGAAAAAGGGGACTGTTGTACTTAAACAGGGCTTGGAAATGATAAAGGGGTCTGTTGTACTTAAACAGGGTTTGTATATGAAAAAAAGGGCCTTTTGTACTTAAACAGGGATTGAAAATGAAAACGGGGTTTGTTGTACTTAAATAGGTCTTGGAATGAAAAAGGGGTCTATTGTACTTAAATAGGGCTTGGAAATGAAAAAGGGGCCTATTGTACTTAAACAGAGTTTAGAATGAAAAAGGGGTCTGTTGTACTTAAACACGACTACGAAATAGGGTATGGAATTGAAAAGGGGGCCTGTTGTACTTAAACAGGGTTTGGAAATGAAAAAGGGGCCTATGTACTTATATAGAGCTTGGAAATGAAAAAGGGGTTTGTTATACTTAAACATGGCTTTGAATGAAAAAGGTGTCTGATGTACTTAAATAGGGCTTGAAAATGAAAAAGGGGCCTTTTGTACTTAAATAGGGCTTAGATTAAAAAATGGGCTTATTGTACTTAAACAGGGCTTGAAAATGAAAAAAGGGGTATATTGTACTTAAACAGGGTTTGGAAATGAAAAAGGGGCATGTTGTACTTAAACAGGGCTTGGAATGAAAAAGGGACCTGTTGTACTTAAATAGAGCTTGGAATGAAAAAGGGGTCTGTTGTACTTAAATAGGGCTTAGAAATGAAAAATGGCTTGTTGTACTTAAACAGGGCTTGGAAATAAAAAAGGGGCCTACTGTACTTAAACAGGGCTTGGAATGAAAAAAGGGACTGTTGTACTTAAATAGGGCTTGGAATGAAAAAGGGGCCTGTTGTAGTTAAATTGGGCTTCGAAATGAAAAAGGGGTCTGTTGTACTTAAATAGGGATCGAAAATGAAAAAAGGGGCATGATGTTCTTAAACAAGGCATGGAAATGAAAAAAGGGGTCTGTTGTACTTAAACAGGGCTTGGAAATGAAAAAAAAGGCTTGTTGTACTTAAACATGGCTTGATGAAAAACATGCCTGTTGTAGTTAAACATGCCTTGGAAATAAAAAACGGGCCTGATGTACTTAAACAGAGCTTGGAATGAAAAAGGGGCATATTGTATTTAAACAGGGCTTGGAAATAAAAAAGGGGTCTGTTGTACTTAAACATGGCTTTGAAATCAAAAAAGGGGGCCTGTTGTACTTAAACAGGGCTTGGAAATGAAAAAGGAGTCTGTTTTACTTAAACAAGCTTGGAAATGAAAAAAGGGGGCCTGTTGTACTTAAACAGGGCTTGGAAATGAAAAAGGGGCCTTTTGTACTTAAACAGGGCTTGGAATGAAAAAGGGGCCTATTGTAGTTAAACAGGGGTTGGAAATGAAAAACGGGTCTGTTGTACTTAAACAGGGTTTAGAAATGAAAAAGGGGCTTGTTGTACTTAAATAGGGCTTGGAAATGAAAAAAAGGGGTCGTTGTACTTAAACAGGGCTTGGAAAAAAAAAGGGCATGTTGTACTTAAATAGAGCTTGGAAAGAAAAAAGGGGTCTGTTGTACTTAAACAAGGCTTTAAAATGAAAAAGGGGTCTGTTGTACTTAAATAGGGCTTGGAAATGAAAAATGGGGCCTGTTGTACTTAAACAGGGCTTGGAAATGAAAAATGGGCCTATTGTACATAAACAGGACTTGGAATGATAAAGGGGCCTGTTGTACTTAAACAGGGCTTGGAAATGAAAAAGGGGTCTGTTGTACTTAAACAGGGCTCTGAAATGAAAAATAAAAGCCTGTTGTACTTAAACAAATCTTGAAAATGAAAAAGGGGTCTGTTGTACTTAAATAAGTTTCGAAATGAAAAAAGGGGGTATGTTGAAATTAAATAGGGCGTGGAAAAGAAAAAGGGGCATGTTGTACTTAAATAGGGCTTGGAATGAAAAAAGGGCCTGTTGTACTTAAACAGGGCTTGGAAATGAAAAAGGGACCTGTTGTACTTAAATAGGGCTTGGAAATAAAAAAAGGGTGCCTGTTGTACATAAACAAAACTTGGAAATGAAAAAAAGGGGTCTGTTTACTTAAACAGGGCTTGGAAATGAAAAAAGGGCTTGTTGTACTTAAACTGGACTTGGAATGAAAAAGGGGCCTGTTGTACTTAAACATGGCTTGGAAATGAAAAACGGGCTTGTTGTACTTAAATAGAGCTTGGAATGAAAAAGGGGCCAATTGTATATAAACATGACTTAGAAATGAAAAAGGGGTCTGTTGTACTTAAACACGGCTTGGAAATGAAAAAAGGGGGCTTGTTGTACTTAAACAGGGCTTGGAAATGAAAAAGGGGTTTGTTGTAGTTAAACAAGCTTGGAAATAAGAAAAGGGGGCCTGTTGTATTTAAACAGAGCTTGGAAATGAAAAAGGGGCCTGTTGTATTTAAATAGGGCTTGGAAATGAAAAAAGGGTCTGTTGTACTTAAAGAAGCTTCGAAATGAAAAAATAGGGTCTGTTGCAATTAAATAGGGCTTGGAAAAGAAAAAGGGGCCTATTGTACTTAAATAGGGTTTGGAATGAAAAAGGGACATGTTGTACTTAAACAGGGCTTGGAAATGAAAAAGGGGCCTGTTGTACTTAAATAGGGCTTGGAAATGAAAAAAAGTGGCATGTTGTACTTAAATAGGGCCTGAAAATGAAAAAGGGGTCTATTGTATTTAAACAGAGCTTGGAATGAAAAAGGGGCCTGTTGTACTTAAACACGACTATGAAATGAAAAAGGGGTCTATTGTAATTAAACAGGGCTTGGAAATGAAAAAAGGGGGCCTGTTGTACTTAAACAGGACTTGGAAATGAAAAAGAGGCATTTTGTACTTAAACAGGGCTTGGAATAAAAAAGGGGCGTGTTGTACTTAAAAAGGGCTTAGAATGAAAAAGGGGCTTCTTGTACTTAAATAGGGCTTGGAAATGAAAAAGGGGCCTGTTGTACTTAAAAAGGGCTTGGAAATGAAAAAAGGGGGCATGTTGTACTTAAACATGGATTTGAAATGAAAAAGAGGCATATTGTACTTAAACAGGACTTGAAATGAAAAAAAGGGTCTGTTGTAGTTAAACAGAGCTTGGAATGAAAAAGGGGTCTGTTGTACTTAAACAGAACTTGGAATATAAAAGGGGTCTGTTTTACTTAAATAGGGCATGAAATTGAAAATGGGGCATGGTCTACTTAAACAGGGTTTGGAAATGTAAAAGGTGCCTAGTGTACTTATATAGAGCTTGGAAATGAAAAAGGGGTCTGTTAAACTTAAACAGGGCTTTGAATGAAAAAGGGGTCTGATGTACTTAAATAGGGCTTGGAAATGAAAAAGGGGCCTTTTGTACTTAAATAGGGCTTGGAATAAAAAAGGGGCCTATTGTACTTAAACAGGGTTTGGAAATGAAAAAAGGGGGCATGTTGTACTTAAACAGAGCTTGGAAATGAAAAAGCGGCATGTTGTAATTAAACAGGGATTAGAATGAAAAATGGGTTAGTTGTACTTAAAAAGGGCTTAGAAAGAAAAGGGACCTGTTGTACTTAAATAGGGTTTGGAAATGAAAAAGAGGCCTGTTGTACTTAAACAGGGCTTGGAATTGAAAATGGGGCATGTTATACTTAAACAGGGATTGTAAATGAAAAAGGGGCTAGTTGTACTTAAACATGGCTTGGAAATGAAAAAGCGGCTTTTTGTACTTAAATAGGGCTTGGAAATGAAAATGGGGGCTGTTGTAGTTAAATAGGGCTTGGAAATGAAAAAGGGGCCTATTATACTTAAACAGGGCTTGGAATGAAAAAGGGGTCTGTTGTACTTAAACAGGGCTTGGAAATGAAAAAGGGGTCTGTTGTACTTAAACAGGGTTTGTATATGAAAAAAAGGGCCTTTTGTACTTAAACAGGGATTGAAAATGAAAACGGGGTTTGTTGTACTTAAATAGGTCTTGGAATGAAAAAGGGGTCTATTGTACTTAAATAGGGCTTGGAAATGAAAAAGGGGCCTATTGTACTTAAACAGAGTTTAGAATGAAAAAGGGGTCTGTTGTACTTAAACACGACTACGAAATAGGGCATGGAATTGAAAAGGGGGCCTGTTGTACTTAAACAGGGTTTGGAAATGAAAAAGGGGCCTATGTACTTATATAGAGCTTGGAAATGAAAAAGGGGTCTGTTATACTTAAACATGGCTTTGAATGAAAAAGGTGTCTGATGTACTTAAATAGGGCTTGAAAATGAAAAAGGGGCCTTTTGTACTTAAATAGGGCTTAGATTAAAAAATGGGCTTATTGTACTTAAACAGGGCTTGGAAATGAAAAAAGGGGTATATTGTACTTAAACAGGGTTTGGAAATGAAAAAGGGGCATGTTGTACTTAAACAGGGCTTGGAATGAAAAAGGGACCTGTTGTACTTAAATAGAGCTTGGAATGAAAAAGGGGTCTGTTGTACTTAAATAGGGCTTAGAAATGAAAAATGGCTTGTTGTACTTAAACAGGGCTTGGAAATAAAAAAGGGGCCTACTGTACTTAAACAGGGCTTGGAATGAAAAAAGGGACTGTTGTACTTAAATAGGGCTTGGAATGAAAAAGGGGCCTGTTGTAGTTAAATTGGGCTTCGAAATGAAAAAGGGGTCTGTTGTACTTAAATAGGGATCGAAAATGAAAAAAGGGGCATGATGTTCTTAAACAAGGCATGGAAATGAAAAAAGGGGTCTGTTGTACTTAAACAGGGCTTGGAAATGAAAAAAAAGGCTTGTTGTACTTAAACATGGCTTGATGAAAAACATGCCTGTTGTAGTTAAACATGCCTTGGAAATAAAAAACGGGCCTGATGTACTTAAACAGAGCTTGGAATGAAAAAGGGGCATATTGTATTTAAACAGGGCTTGGAAATAAAAAAGGGGTCTGTTGTACTTAAACATGGCTTTGAAATCAAAAAAGGGGGCCTGTTGTACTTAAACAGGGCTTGGAAATGAAAAAGGAGTCTGTTTTACTTAAACAAGCTTGGAAATGAAAAAAGGGGGCCTGTTGTACTTAAACAGGGCTTGGAAATGAAAAAGGGGCCTTTTGTACTTAAACAGGGCTTGGAATGAAAAAGGGGCCTATTGTAGTTAAACAGGGGTTGGAAATGAAAAACGGGTCTGTTGTACTTAAACAGGGTTTAGAAATGAAAAAGGGGCTTGTTGTACTTAAATAGGGCTTGGAAATGAAAAAAAGGGGTCGTTGTACTTAAACAGGGCTTGGAAAAAAAAAGGGCATGTTGTACTTAAATAGAGCTTGGAAAGAAAAAAGGGGTCTGTTGTACTTAAACAAGGCTTTAAAATGAAAAAGGGGTCTGTTGTACTTAAATAGGGCTTGGAAATGAAAAATGGGGCCTGTTGTACTTAAACAGGGCTTGGAAATGAAAAATGGGCCTATTGTACATAAACAGGACTTGGAATGATAAAGGGGCCTGTTGTACTTAAACAGGGCTTGGAAATGAAAAAGGGGTCTGTTGTACTTAAACAGGGCTCTGAAATGAAAAATAAAAGCCTGTTGTACTTAAACAAAGCTTGAAAATGAAAAAGGGGTCTGTTGTACTTAAATAAGTTTCGAAATGAAAAAAGGGGGTATGTTGAAATTAAATAGGGCGTGGAAAAGAAAAAGGGGCATGTTGTACTTAAATTGGGCTTGGAATGAAAAAAGGGCCTGTTGTACTTAAACAGGGCTTGGAAATGAAAAAGGGACCTGTTGTACTTAAATAGGGCTTGGAAATAAAAAAAGGGTGCCTGTTGTACATAAACAAGACTTAGAAATGAAAAAAAGGGGTCTGTTTACTTAAACAGGGCTTGGAAATGAAAAAAGGGCTTGTTGTACTTAAACTGGACTTGGAATGAAAAAGGGGCCTGTTGTACTTAAACATGGCTTGGAAATGAAAAACGGGCTTGTTGTACTTAAATAGAGCTTGGAATGAAAAAGGGGCCAATTGTATATAAACATGGCTTAGAAATGAAAAAGGGGTCTGTTGTACTTAAACACGGCTTGGAAATGAAAAAAGGGGGCTTGTTGTACTTAAACAGGGCTTGGAAATGAAAAAGGGGTTTGTTGTACTTAAACAAGCTTGGAAATAAGAAAAGGGGGCCTGTTGTATTTAAACAGAGCTTGGAAATGAAAAAGGGGCCTGTTGTATTTAAATAGGGCTTGGAAATGAAAAAAGGGTCTGTTGTACTTAAAGAAGCTTCGAAATGAAAAAATAGGGTCTGTTGCAATTAAATAGGGCTTGGAAAAGAAAAAGGGGCCTATTGTACTTAAATAGGGTTTGGAATGAAAAAGGGACATGTTGTACTTAAACAGGGCTTGGAAATGAAAAAGGGGCCTGTTGTACTTAAATAGGGCTTGGAAATGAAAAAAAGTGGCATGTTGTACTTAAACAGGGCTTGGAATGAAAAAAGGGGGTCTGTTTACTTAAAAAGGGCTTGAAAATAAAAAAAGGGCTTGTTGTACATAAACAGAGCTTGGAATGAAAAAGGGGTCTGTTGTACTTAAACATGGTTTGGAAATGAAAAAAGGGGCCATTTGAACTTAAACAGGGATTGAAAATGAAAACGGGGTTTGTTGTATTTAAATAGGGCTTGGAATGAAAAAGGGGCCTATTGTACTTAAACAGGGCTTGAAAATGAAAAAGGGGTCTATTGTACTTAAACAGAGCTTGGAATGAAAAAGGGGCCTGTTGTACTTAAACACGACTATGAAATGAAAAAGGGGTCTATTGTAATTAAACAGGGCTTGGAAATGAAAAAAGGGGGCCTGTTGTACTTAAACAGGACTTGGAAATGAAAAAGAGGCATTTTGTACTTAAACAGGGCTTGGAATAAAAAAGGGGCGTGTTGTACTTAAAAAGGGCTTGGAATGAAAAAGGGGCTTCTTGTACTTAAATAGGGCTTGGAAATGAAAAAGGGGCCTGTTGTACTTAAAAAGGGCTTGGAAATGAAAAAAGGGGGCATGTTGTACTTAAACATGGTTTTGAAATGAAAAAGAGGCATATTGTACTTAAACAGGACTTGAAATGAAAAAAGGGCCTGTTGTAGTTAAACAGAGCTTGGAATGAAAAAGGGGTCTGTTGTACTTAAACAAGACTTGGAATGAAAAAGGGGTCTGTTTTACTTAAATAGGGCATGAAATTGAAAAGGGAGCATGTTCTACTTAAACAGGGTTTGGAAATGTAAAAGGTGCCTAGTGTACTTATATAGAGCTTGGAAATGAAAAAGGGGTCTGTTAATCTTAAACAGGGCTTTGAATGAAAAAGGGGCCTGATGTACTTAAATAGGGCTTGGAAATGAAAAAGGGGCCTTTGGTACTTAAATAGGGCTTGGAATAAAAAAGGGGCCTATTGTACTTAAACTGGGTTTGGAAATGAAAAAAGGGGGCATGTTGTACTTAAACAGAGCTTGGAAATGAAAAAGGGGCATGTTGTAATTAAACAGGGATTAGAATGAAAAAGGGGTTAGTTGTACTTAAAAAGGGCTTAGAAAGAAAAGGAGCCTGTTGTACTTAAATAGGGTTTGGAAATGAAAAAGAGGCCTGTTGTACTTAAACAGGGCTTGGAATTGAAAATGGGGCATGTTATACTTAAACAGGGATTGTAAATGAAAAAGGGGCTAGTTGTACTTAAACATGGCTTGGAAATGAAAAAGCGGCTTTTTGTACTTAAATAGGGCTTGGAAATGAAAATGGGGGCTGTTGTAGTTAAATAGGGCTTGGATATGAAAAAGGGGCCTATTATACTTAAACAGGGCTTGGAATGAAAAAGGGGTATGTTGTACTTAAACAGGGCTTGGAAATGAAAAAGGGGTCTGTTGTACTTAAACAGGGTTTGTATATGAAAAAAATGGCCTTTTGTACTTAAACAGGGATTGAAAATGAAAACGGGGTTTGTTGTACTTAAATAGGGCTTGGAATGAAAAAGGGGTCTATTGTACTTAAATATGGCTTGGAAATGAAAAAGGGGCCTATTGTACTTAAACAGAGTTTAGAATGAAAAAGGGGTCTGTTGTACTTAAACACGACTACGAAATAGGGCTTGGAAATGAAAAAAGGGGGCATGTTGTACTTAAACAGGGCTTTGAAATGAAAAAGAGGCCTGTTGTACTTAAACAGGACTTGGAATGAAAAAAGGGCCTGTTTTACTTAAATAGGGCATGGAATTGAAAAGGGGGCCTCTTTTACTTAAATAGGGCATGGAATTGAAAAGGGGGCCTGTTGTACTTAAACAGGGTTTGGAAATGAAAAAGGGGCCTATGTACTTATATAGAGCTTGGAAATGAAAAAGAGGTCTGTTATACTTAAACATGGCTTTGAATGAAAAAGGGGTCTGATGTACTTAAATAGGGCTTGAAAATGAAAAATGGGCCTTTTGTACTTAAATAGGGCTTAGATTAAAAAATGGGCTTATTGTACTAAAAAAGGGCTTGGAAATGAAAAAAAGGGGTATATTGTACTTAAACAGGGTTTGGAAATGAAAAAGGGGCATGTTGTACTTAAACAGGGCTTGGAATGAAAAAGGGACCTGTTGTACTTAAATAGAGCTTGGAATGAAAAAGGGGTCTGTTGTACTTAAATAGGGCTTAGAAATGAAAAATGGCTTGTTGTACTTAAACAGGGTTTGGAAATAAAAAAGGGGCCTACTGTACTTAAACAGGGCTTGGAATGAAAAAAGGGACTGTTGTACTTAAATAGGGCTTGGAATGAAAAAGGGGCCTGTTGTAGTTAAATTGGGCTTCGAATTGAAAAAGGGGTCTGTTGTACTTAAATAGGGATCGAAAATGAAAAAAGGGGCATGTTGTTCTTAAACAAGGCATGGAAATGAAAAAAGGGGTCTGTTGTACTTAAACAGGGCTTGGAAATGAAAAAAAGGCTTGTTGTACTTAAACATGGCTTGATGAAAAACATGCCTGTTGTAGTTAAACATGGCTTGGAAATTAAAAACGGGCCTGATGTACTTAAACAGAGCTTGGAATGAAAAAGGGACATATTGTATTTAAACAGGGCTTGGAAATAAAAAAGGTGTCTGTTGTACTTTAACATGGCTTTGAAATCAAAAAAGGGGGTCTGTTGTACTTAAACAGAGCTTGGAAATGAAAAAGGAGTCTGTTTTACTTAAACAAGCTTGGAAATGAAAAAAGGGGGCCTGTTGTACTTAAACAGGGCTTGGAAATGAAAAAAGGGGCCTTTTGTACTTAAACAGGGTTTGGAATGAAAAAGGGGCCTATAGTAGTTAAACAGGGGTTGGAAATGAAAAACGGGTCTGTTGTACTTAAACAGGGTTTAGAAATGAAAAAGGGGCTTGTTGTACTTAAATAGGGCTTGGAAATGAAAAAAAGGGGTCGTTGTACTTAAACAGGGCTTGGAAAAAAAAGGGCATGTTGTACTTAAATAGAGCTTGGAAAGAAAAAAGGGGTCTGTTGTACTTAAACAAGGCTTTAAAATGAAAAAGGGATCTGTTGTACTTAAATAGCGCTTGGAAATGAAAAAATGGGGCCTGTTGTACTTAAACAGGGCTTGGAAATGAAAAATAGGCCTATTGTACATAAACAGGACATGGAATGATAAAGGGGCCTGTTGTACTTAAACAGGGCTTGGAAATGAAAAAGGGGTCTGTTGTACTTAAACAGGGCTCTGAAATGAAAAAAAAAACCTGTTGTACTTAAACAGAGCTTGAAAATGAAAAAGGGGGTATGTTGAAGTTAAATAGGGCGTGGAAAAGAAAAACGGGCCTGTTGTACTTAAATAGGGCTTGGAATGAAAAAAAGGCCTGTTGTACTTAAACAGGTCTTGGAAATGAAAAAGGGACCTGTTGTACTTAAATAGGGCTTGGAAATAAAAAAATGGTGCCTGTTGTACATAAACAGGGCTTGGAAATGAAAAAAAGGGGTCTGTTTACTTAAACAGGGCTTGGAAATGAAAAAAGGGCTTGTTGTACTTAAACAGGACATGGAATGAAAAAGGGGCCTGTTGTACTTAAACATGGCTTGGAAATGAAAAACGGGCCTGTTGTACTTAAATAGAGCTTGGAATGAAAAAGGGGCCAATTGTATATAAACATGGCTTAGAAATGAAAAAGGGGTATGTTGTACTTAAACACGGCTTGGAAATGAAAAAAGGGGGCTTGTTGTACTTAAACAGGGCTTGGAAATGAAAAAGGGGTCTGTTGTACTTAAACAAGCTTGGAAATAAGAAAAGGGGGCCTGTTGTATTTAAACAAAGCTTGGAAATGAAAAAGGGGCCTGTTGTATTTAAATAGGGCTTGGAAATGAAAAAAGGGTCTGTTGTACTTAAAGAAGCTTCGAAATTTAAAAATAGGGTCTGTTGTAATTAAATAGGGCTTGGAAAAGAAAAAGGGGCCTATTGTACTTAAATAGGGCTTGGAATGAAAAAGGGGCATGTTGTACTTAAACAGGGCTTGGAAATAAAAAAGGGGCCTGTTGTACTTAAATAAGGCTTGGAAATGAAAAAAAGGGGCATGTTGTACTTAAACAGGGCTTGGATTGAAAAAAGGGGGCCTGTTTACTTAAAAAGGGCTTGAAAATGAAAAAAAAGGGCTTGTTGTACATAAACAGAGCTTGGAATGAAAAAGGGGTCTGTTGTACTTAAACATGGTTTGGAAATGAAATACGGGCCTGTTGTACTTAAACAGAGCTTGGAATGAAAAAGGGGCATATTGTACTTAAACAGGGCTTGGAAATAAAAAAGGGGTCTATTGTACTTAAACATGGCTTTGAAATGAAAAAAGGGGCCTGTTGTACTTAAACAGGGCTGGGAAATGAAAAAGGAGTCTGTTTTACTTAAACAAGCTTGGAAATGAAAAAAGGGGGCCTGTTGTACTTAAATAGGGTTTGGAAATGAAAAAGGGGCCTATTGTACTTAAACAAGGCTTGGAATGAAAAATGGGCCTATTGTAGTTAAACAGGGGTTGGAAATGAAAAAGGGGTCTGTTGTACTTAAAAAGGGTTTAGAAATGAAAAAGGGGCTTGTTGTACTTAAATAGGGCTTGGAAATGAAAAAAAGGGGTCTGTTGTACTTAAACAGGGCTTGGAAATGAAAAATGGGCATGTTGTACTTAAACAGGGCTTAGAAAGAAAAGGGGTCAGTTGTAATTAAATAGAGCTTGGAAAGAAAAAAAGGGGTCTGTTGTACTTAAACAAGGCTTTAAAATGAAAAAGGGGTCTGTTGTATATAAATAGGGTTTGGAAATGAAAAAATGGGGCCTTTTGTACTTAAACAGGGCTTGGAAATGAAAAATGGGCCTATTGTACTTAAACAGGACTTGGAATGATAAAGGGGCCTGTTGTACTTAAACAGGGCATGGAAATGAAAAAGGGGTCTGTAGTACTTAAACAGGGCTTGAAAATGAAAAAAAGAGGCCTGTTGTACTTAAACAGGGCTTGAAAATGAAAAAGGGGTCTGTTGTACTTAAATAAGTTTCGAAATTAAAAAAGGGGGTATGTTGTAATTAAATAAGGCATGGAAAAGAAAAAGGGGCATGTTGTACTTAAATAGGGCTTGGAATGAAAAATGGGCCTGTTGTACTTAAATAGGGCTTGGAAATGAAAAATAGGGGCCTGTTTACTTAAACAGGGCTTCGAAATGAAAAAAGGGTTTGTTGTACTTAAACAGGACTTGGAATGAAAAAGGGGCCTGTTGTACTTAAACATGGTTTGGAAATGAAAAACGGGCAAGTTGTACTTAAATAGAGCTTGGAATGAAAAAGGGGCCTATTGTATTTAAACAGGGCTTAGAAATGAAAAAGGGGTCTGTTGTACTTAAACACGACTTGGAAATGAAAAAGGGGGCTTGTTGAACTTAAACAGGGCTTGGAAATGAAAAAGGGGTCTGTTGTACTTAAACAAGCATGGAAATAAAAAAAGGGGGCCTGTTGTATTTAAACAGAGCTTGGAAATGAAAAAGGGGCCTGTTGTACGTAAATAGGGCTTGGAAATGAAAAAAGGGCCGGTTGTACTTAAAGAAGCTTCAAAATGAAAAAAATAGGGTCTGTTGTAATTAAATAGGGCTTGGAAAAGAAAAAGGGGCCTGTTGTACTTAAATAGGGCTTGGATTGAAAAAGGGGCCTGTTGTACTTAAACAGGGCTTGGAAATGAAAAAGGGGCCTGTTATTCTTAAATAGGGCTTGGAAATGAAAAAAGGGGGCATGTTGTACTTAAACAGGGCTTGGAAATGAAAAAAGGGGGCCTGTTTAGTTAAAAAGAGCTTGAAAATGAAAAAAGGGCTTGTTGTACTTAAACAGGGATTGGAATGAAAAAGGGGCCTGTTGTACTTAAACATGGTTTGGAAATGAAAAACGGGCCTGTTGTATTTAAACAGATCTTGGAATGAAAAGGGGCTTGTTGTACTTAAATAGGGCTTGGAAATGAAAAAGGGGCCTGTTGTACTTAAAAAGGGCTTGGAAATGAAAAAAGGGGGCATGTTGTACTTAAACAGGGCTTTGAAATGAAAAAGAGGCATGTTGTAGTTAAACAGGACTATGAATGAAAAAGGGGTCTGTTTTACTTAAATAGGGCATGGAATTGAAAAGGGGGCCTGTTGTACTTAAACAGGGCTTGGAAATGAAAAAGGGGTCTGTTGTACTTAAACAAGCATGGAAATAAAAAAAGGGGGCCTTTTTTATTTAAACAGAGCTTGGAAATGAAAAAGGGGCCTGTTGTACTTAAATAGGGCTTGGAAATGAAAAAAGGGCCGGTTGTACTTAAAGAAGCTTCAAAATGAAAAAATAGGGTCTGTTGTAATTAAATAAGGCTTGGAAAAGAAAAAGGGGCCTGTTGTACTTAAATAGGGCTTGGAATGAAAAAGGGGCCTGTTGTACTTAAATAGGGTTTGGAAATGAAAAAGGCGCCTGTTATACTTAAATAGGGCTTGGAAATGAAAAAAGGGGGCATGTTATACTTAAACAGGGCTTGTAAATGAAAAAAGGGGGCATGTTTACTTAAAAAGGACTTGAAAATGAAAAAAGGGCTTGTTGTACTTAAACAGGGCATGGAATGAAAAAGGGGCCTGTTGTACTTAAACATGGTTTGGAAATGAAAAACTGGACTGTTGTACTTAAATAGAGCTTGGAATGAAAAAGGGGCTTGTTGTACTTAAATAGGGCTTGGAAATGAAAAAGGGGCCTGTTGTACTTAAAAAGGGCTTGGAAATGAAAAAATGGGGCATGTTGTACTTAAACAGGGCTTTGAAATGAAAAAGAGGCCTGTTGTACTTAAACAGGACTATGAATGAAAAAGGGGTCTGTTTTACTTAAATAAGGCATGGAATTGAAAAGGGGGCCTGTTGTACTTAAACAGGGTTTGGAAATGAAAAAGGGGCCTAGTTTACTTATATAGAGCTTGGAAATGAAAAAGGGGTCTGTTATACTTAAACAGGGCTTTGAATGAAAAAGGGGTCTGATGTACTTAAATAGGGCTTGGAAATGAAAAAGGGGCCTTTTGTACTTAAATAGGGTTTGGAATAAAAAAGGGGCCTATTATACTTAAACAGGGCTTGGAAATGAAAAAAGGGGGCATATTGTACTTAAACAGTGCTTGGAAATGAAAAAGGGGCATGTTGTACTTAAACAGGGCTTGGAATGAAAAAGGGACCTGTTGTACTTAAATAGAGCTTGAAATGAAAAAGGGGTCTGTTGTACTTAAATAGGGCTTAGAAATTAAAAAGGGCTTGTTGTACTTAAACAGGGCTTGGAAATAAAAAAAGGGGCGTACTGTACTTAAACAGGGCTTGGAATGAAAAAAGGGACTGTTGTACTTAAACGGGGCTTGGAATGAAAAAGGGGCCTGTTGTAGATAAATTGGGCTTCGAAATGAAAAAGGGGCATGTTGTACTTAAACAGGGATCGAAATTGAAAAAAGGGGCATGTTGTTCTTAAACAAGGCATGGAAATGAAAAAAGGGGTATGTTGTACTTAAACCGGGCTTGGAAATGAAAAAAGAGATTGTTGTACTTAAGTAGGGCTTGATGAAAAACATGCCTGTTGTAGTTAAACATTGCTTGGAAATGAAAAACGGGCCTGATGTACTTAAACAGAGCTTGGATTGAAAAAGGGGCATATTGTATTTAAACAGGGCTTGGAAATGAAAAAGGGGTCTGTTGTACTTAAACATGGCTTTGAAATGAAAAAAAGGGGCCTGTTGTACTTAAACAGGGCTTGGAAATGAAAAAGGAGTCTGTTTTACTTAAACAAGCTTGGAAATGAAAAAAGGGGGCCTGTTGTATTTAAAAAGGGCTTGGAAATGAAAAAGGGGCATGTTGTACTTAAACAGGGCTTGGAATGAAAAATGGGCCTATTGTAGTTAAATAAGGGTTGGAAATGAAAAAGGGGCATGTTGTACTTAAACAAGGTTTAGAAATGAAAAAGGGGCTTGTTGTACTTAAATAGGGCTTGGAAATGAAAAAGGGGCCTTTTGTACTTAAACAGGGCTTGGAATGAAAAAGGGGCCTATTGTAGTTAAACAGGGGTTGGAAATGAAAAACGGGTCTGTTGTACTTAAACAGGGTTTAGAAATGAAAAAGGGGCTTGTTGTACTTAAATAGGGATTGGAAATGAAAAAAAGGGGTCGTTGTACTTAAACAGGGCTTGGAAAAAAAAGGGCTTGTTGTACTTAAATAGAGCTTGGAAAGAAAAAAGGGGTCTGTTGTACTTAAACAAGGCTTTAAAATGAAAAAGGGGTCTGTTGTACTTAAATAGCGCTTGGAAATGAAAAAATGGGGCCTGTTGTACTTAAACAGGGCTTGGAAATGAAAAATGGGCCTATTGTACATAAACAGGACTTGGAATGATAAAGGGGCCTGTTGTACTTAAACAGGGCTTGGAAATGAAAAAGGGGTCTGTTGTACTTAAACAGGGCTCTGAAATGAAAAAAAAAGCCTGTTGTACTTAAACAGAGCATGAAAATGAAAAAGGGGTCTGTTGTACTTAAATAAGTTTCGAAATGAAAAAAGGGGGTATGTTGAAATTAAATAGGGCGTGGAAAAGAAAAAGGGGCCTGTTGTACTTAAATAGGGCTTGGAATGAAAAAAGGGTCTTTGTACTTAAATAGGGCTTGGAAATGAAAAAGGGACCTGTTGTACTTAAATAGGGCTTGGAAATAAAAAAATGGTGCCTGTTGTACATAAACAGGGCTTGGAAATGAAAAAAAGGGGTCTGTTTACTTAAACAGGGCTTGGAAATGAAAAAAGGGCTTGTTGTACTTAAACAGGACTTGGAATGAAAAAGGGGCCTGTTGTGCTTAAACATGGCTTGGAAATGAAAAACGGGCCTGTTGTACTTAAATAGAGCTTGGAATGAAAAAGGGGCCAATTGTATATAAAATGGCTTAGAAATGAAAAAGGGGTATGTTGTACTTAAACACGGCTTGGAAATGAAAAAAGGGGGCTTGTTGTACTTAAACAGGGCTTGGAAATGAAAAAGGGGTCTGTTGTACTTAAACAAGCTTGGAAATAAGAAAAGGGGGCCTGTTGTATTTAAACAGAGCTTGGAAATGAAAAAGGGGCCTGTTGTATTTAAATAGGGCTTGGAAATGAAAAAAGGGTCTGTTGTACTTAAAGAAGCTTCGAAATGAAAAAATAGGGTCTGTTGTAATTAAATAGAGCTTGGAAAAGAAAAAAGGGGCCTATTGTACTTAAATAGGGCTTGGAATGAAAAAGGGGCATGTTGCACTTAAACAGGGCTTGGAAATAAAAAAGGGGCCTGTTGTACTTAAATAGGGCTTGGAAATGAAAAAAAGGGGCATGTTGTACTTAAACAGGGCTTGGATTGAAAAAAGGGGGCCTGTTTACTTAAAAAGGGTTTGAAAATGAAAAAAGGGCTTGTTGTACATAAACAGAGCTTGGAATGAAAAAGGGGTCTGTTGTACTTAAACATGGTTTGGAAATGAAATATGGGCCTGTTGTACTTAAACAGAGCTTGGAATGAAAAAGAGGCATATTGTACTTAAACAGGGCTTGGAAATGAAAAAGGGGTCTATTGTACTTAAACATGGCTTTGAAATGAAAAAAGGGGCCTGTTGTACTTAAACAGGGCTGGGAAATGAAAAAGGAGTCTGTTTTACTTAAACAAGCTTGGAAATGAAAAAAGGGGGCCTGTTGTACTTAAACAGGGCTTGGAAATGAAAAAGGGGCCTATTGTACTTAAACAGGGCTTGGAATGAAAAATGGGCCTATTGTAGTTAAACAGGGGTTGGAAATGAAAAAGGGGTCTGTTGTACTTAAACAGGGTTTAGAAATGAAAAAGGGGCTTGTTGTACTTAAATAGGGCTTGAAAATGAAAAAAAGGGGTCTGTTGTACTTAAACAGGGCTTGGAAATGAAAAATGGGCATGTTGTACTTAAACAGGGCTTAGAAAGAAAAGGGGTCAGTTGTAATTAAATAGAGCTTGGAAAGAAAAAAAGGGGTCTGTTGTACTTAAACAAGGCTTTAAAATGAAAAAGGGGTCTGTTGTATATAAATAGGGCTTGGAAATGAAAAAATGGGGCCTGTTGTACTTAAACAGGGCTTGGAAATGAAAAATGGGCCTATTGTACTTAAACAGGACTTGGAATGATAAAGGGGCCTGTTGTACTTAAACAGGGCTTGGAAATGAAAAAGGGGTCTGTAGTACTTAAACAGGGCTTGAAAATGAAAAAAAGAGGCCTGTTGTACTTAAACAGGGCTTGAAAATGAAAAAGGGGTCTGTTGTACTTAAATAAGTTTCGAAATTAAAAAAGGGGGTATGTTGTAATTAAATAAGGCATGGAAAAGAAAAAGGGGCATGTTGTACTTAAATAGGGCTTGGAATGAAAAATGGGCCTGTTGTACTTAAACAGGGCTTGGAAATAAAAAAGGGACCTGTTGTACTTAAATAGGGCTTGGAAATGAATAAAGGGTGCCTGTTGTACTTAAACAGAGCTAGGAAATGAAAAATAGGGGCCTGTTTACTTAAACAGGGCTTCGAAATGAAAAAAGGGTTTGTTGTACTTAAACAGGACTTGGAATGAAAAAGGGGCCTGTTGTACTTAAACATGGCTTGGAAATGAAAAACGGGCATGTTGTACTTAAATAGAGCTTGGAATGTAAAAGGGGCCTATTGTATTTAAACAGGGCTTAGAAATGAAAAAGGGGTCTGTTGTACTTAAACACGGCTTGGAAATGAAAAAGGGGGCTTGTTGAACTTAAACAGGGCTTGGAAATGAAAAAGGGGTCTGTTGTACTTAAACAAGCATAGAAATAAAAAAAGGGGGCCTGTTGTATTTAAACAGAGCTTGGAAATGAAAAAGGGGCCTGTTGTACTTAAATAGGGCTTGGAAATGAAAAAAGGGCTGGTTGTACTTAAAGAAGCTTCAAAATGAAAAAAATAGGGTCTGTTGTAATTAAATAGGGCTTGGAAAAGAAAAAGGGGCCTGTTGTACTTAAATAGGGCTTGGATTGAAAAAGGGGCCTGTTGTACTTAAACAGGGCATGGAAATGAAAAAGGGGCCTGTTATTCTTAAATAGGGCTTGGAAATGAAAAAAGGGGGCATGTTGTACTTAAACAGGGCTTGGAAATGAAAAAAGGGGGCCTGTTTACTTAAAAAGAGCTTGAAAATGAAAAAAGGGCTTGTTGTACTTAAACAGGGATTGGAATGAAAAAGGGGCCTGTTGTACTTAAACATGGTTTGGAAATGAAAAACGGGCCTGTTGTATTTAAACAGATCTTGGAATGAAAAAGGGGCTTGTTGTACTTAAATAGGGCTTGGAAATGAATAAGGGGCCTGTTGTACTTAAAAAGGGCTTGCAAATGAAAAAAGGGGGCATGTTGTACTTAAACAGGGCTTTGAAATGAAAAAGAGGCATGTTGTAGTTAAACAGGACTATGAATGAAAAAGGGGTATGTTTTACTTAAATAGGGCATGGAATTGAAAAGGGGGCCTGTTGTACTTAAACAGGGCTTGAAAATGAAAAAGGGGTCTGTTGTACTTAAACAAGCATGGAAATAAAAAAAGGGGGCCTTTTTTATTTAAACATAGCTTGGAAATGAAAAAGGGGCCTGTTGTACTTAAATAGGGCTTGGAAATGAAAAAAGGGCCGGTTGTACTTAAAGAAGCTTCAAAATGAAAAAATAGGGTCTGTTGTAATTAAATAGGGCTTGGAAAAGAAAAAGGGGCCTGTTGTACTTAAATAGGGCTTGGAATGAAAAAGGGGCCTGTTGTACTTAAACAGGGCTTGGAAATGAAAAAGGCGCCTGTTATACTTAAATAGGGCTTGGAAATGAAAAAAGGGGGCATGTTATACTTAAACAGAGCTTGTAAATGAAAAAAGGGGGCATGTTTACTTAAAAAGGGCTTGAAAATGAAAAAAGGGCTTGTTGTACTTAAACAGGGCATGGAATGAAAAAGGGGCCTGTTGTACTTAAACATGGTTTGGAAATGAAAAACTGGACTGTTGTACTTAAATAGAGCTTGGAATGAAAAAGGGGCTTGTTGTACTTAAATAGGGCTTGGAAATGAAAAAGGGGCATGTTGTACTTAAAAAGGGCTTGGAAATGAAAAAATGGGGCATGTTGTACTTAAACAGGGCTTTGAAATGAAAAAGAGGCCTGTTGTACTTAAACAGGACTATGAATGAAAAAGGGGTCTGTTTTACTTAAATAAGGCATGGAATTGAAAAGGGGGCCTGTTGTACTTAAACAGGGTTTGGAAATGAAAAAGGGGCCTAGTTTACTTATATAGAGCTTGGAAATGAAAAAGGGGTCTGTTATACTTAAACAGGGCTTTGAATGAAAAAGGGGTCTGATGTACTTAAATAGGGCTTGGAAATGAAAAAGGGGCCTTTTGTACTTAAATAGGGTTTGGAATAAAAAAGGGGCCTATTATACTTAAACAGGGCTTGGAAATGAAAAAAGGGGGCATATTGTACTTAAACAGTGCTTGGAAATGAAAAAGGGGCATGTTGTACTTAAACAGGGCTTGGAATGAAAAAGGGACCTGTTGTACTTAAATAGAGCTTGAAATGAAAAAGGGGTCTGTTGTACTTAAATAGGGCTTAGAAATTAAAAAGGGCTTGTTGTACTTAAATAGGGCTTGGAAATATAAAAAGGGGCGTACTGTACTTAAACAGGGCTTGGAATGAAAAAAGGGACTGTTGTACTTAAACGGGGCTTGGAATGAAAAAGGGGCCTGTTGTAGTTAAATTGGGCTTCGAAATGAAAAAGGGGCATGTTGTACTTAAACAGGGATCGAAATTGAAAAAAGGGGCATGTTGTTCTTAAACAAGGCATGGAAATGAAAAAAGGGGTCTGTTGTACTTAAACCGGGCTTGAAATGAAAAAAGGGCTTGTTGTACTTAAGTAGGGCTTGATGAAAAACATGCCTGTTGTAGTTAAACATTGCTTGGAAATGAAAAACGGGCCTGATGTACTTAAACAGAGCTTGGATTGAAAAAGGGGCATATTGTATTTAAACAGGGCTTGGAAATGAAAAAGGGGTCGTTTGTACTTAAACATGGCTTTTAAATGAAAAAAAGGGGCCTGTTGTACTTAAACAGGGCTTGGAAATGAAAAAGGATTCTGTTTTACTTAAACAAGCTTGGAAATGAAAAAAGGGGGCCTGTTGTACTTAAATAGGGCTTGGAAATGAAAAATGGGCATGTTGTACTTAAACAGGGCTTGGAATGAAAAATGGGCCTATTGTAGTTAAATAGGGGTTGGAAATGAAAAAGGGGGATGTTGTACTTAAACAAGGTTTAGAAATGAAAAAGGGGCTTGTTGTACTTAAATAGGGCTTGGAAATGAAAAAGGGGCCTTTTGTACTTAAACAGGGCTTGGAATGAAAAAGGGGCCTATTGTAGTTAAACAAGGGTTGGAAATGAAAAACGGGTCTGTTGTACTTAAACAGGGTTTAGAAATGAAAAAGGGGCTTGTTGTACTTAAATAGGGCTTGGAAATGAAAAAAAGGGGTCGTTGTACTTAAACAGGGCTTGGAAAAAAAAAGGGCATGTTGTACTTAAATAGAGCTTGGAAAGAAAAAAGGGGTCTGTTGTACTTAAACAAGGCTTTAAAATGAAAAAGGGGTCTGTTGTACTTAAATAGCGCTTGGAAATGAAAAAATGGGGCCTGTTATACTTAAACAGGGCTTGGAAATGAAAAATGGGCCTATTGTACATAAATAGGACTTGGAATGATAAAGGGGCCTGTTGTACTTAAACAGGGCTTGGAAATGAAAAAGGGGTCTGTTGTACTTAAACAGGGCTCTGAAATGAAAAAAAAAGCCTGTTGTACTTAAACAGAGCTTGAAAATGAAAAAGGGGTCTGTTGTACTTAAATAAATTTCGAAATGAAAAAAGGGGGTATGTTGAAATTAAATAGGGCGTGGAAAAGAAAAAGGGGCCTGTTGTACTTAAATAGGGCTTGGAATGAAAAAAGGGTCTGTTGTACTTAAACAGGGCTTGGAAATGAAAATGGGACTTGTTGTACTTAAATAGGGCTTGGAAATAAAAAAATGGTGCCTGTTGTACATAAACAGGGCTTGGAAATGAAAAAAAGGGGTCTGTTTACTTAAACAGGGCTTGGAAATGAAAAAAGGGCTTGTTGTACTTAAACAGGACTTGGAATGAAAAAGGGGCCTGTTGTACTTAAACATGGCTTGGAAATGAAAAACGGGCCTGTTGTACTTAAATAGAGCTTGGAATGAAAAAGGGGCCAATTGTATATAAACATGGCTTAGAAATGAAAAATGGGTATGTTGTACTTAAACACGGCTTGGAAATGAAAAAAGGGGGCTTGTTGTACTTAAACAGGGCTTGGAAATGAAAAAGGGGTCTGTTGTACTTAAACAAGCTTGGAAATAAGAAAAGGGGGCCTGTTGTATTTAAACAGAGCTTGGAAATGAAAAAGGGGCCTGTTGTATTTAAATACGGCTTGGAAATGAAAAAAGGGTCTGTTGTACTTAAAGAAGCTTCGAAATGAAAAAATAGGGTCTGTTGTAATTAAATAGAGCTTGGAAAAGAAAAAGGGGCCTATTGTACTTAAATAGGGCTTGGAATGAAAAAGGGGCATGTTGTACTTAAACAGGGCTTGGAAATAAAAAAGGGGCCTGTTGTACTTAAATAGGGCGTGGAAATGAAAAAAAGGGGCATGTTGTACTTAAACAGGGCTTGGATTGAAAAAAGGGGGCCTGTTTACTTAAAAAGGGCTTGAAAATGAAAAAAGGGCTTGTTGTACATAAACAGAGCTTGGAATGAAAAAGGTGTCTGTTGTACTTAAACATGGTTTGGAAATGAAATACGGGCCTGTTGTACTTAAACAGAGCTTGGAATGAAAAAGGGGCATATTGTACTTAAACAGGGCTTGGAAATGAAAAAGGGGTCTATTGTTCTTAAACATGGCTTTGAAATGAAAAAAGGGGTCTGTTGTACTTAAACAGGGCTGGGAAATGAAAAAGGAGTCTGTTTTACTTAAACAAGCTTGGAAATGAAAAAAGGGGGCCTGTTGTACTTAAACAGGGCTTGGAAATGAAAAAGGGGCCTATTGTACTTAAACAGGGCTTGGAATGAAAAATGGGCCTATTGTAGTTAAACAGGGGTTGGAAATGAAAAAGGGGTCTGTTGTACTTAAACAGGGTTTAGAAATGAAAAAGGGGCTTGTTGTACTTAAATAGGGCTTGGAAATGAAAAAAAAGGGTCTGTTGTACTTAAACAGGGCTTGGAAATGAAAAATGGGCATGTTGTACTTAAACAGGGCTTAGAAAGAAAAGGGGTCAGTTGTAATTAAATAGAGCTTGGAAAGAAAAAAAGGGGTCTGTTGTACTTAAACAAGGCTTTAATATGAAAAAGGGGTCTGTTGTATATAAATAGGGCTTGGAAATGAAAAAATGGGGCCTGTTGTACTTAAACAGGTCTTGGAAATGAAAAATGGGCCTATTGTACTTAAACAGGACTTGGAATGATAAAGGGGCCTGTTGTACTTAAACAGGGCTTGGAAATGAAAAAGGGGTTTGTAGTACTTAAACAGGGCTTGAAAATGAAAAAAAGAGGCCTGTTGTACTTAAACAGGGCTTGAAAATGAAAAAGGGGTCTGTTGTACTTAAATAAGTTTCGAAATTAAAAAAGGGGGTATGTTGTAATTAAATAAGGCATGGAAAAGAAAAAGGGGCATGTTGTACTTAAATAGGGCTTGGAATGAAAAATGGGCCTGTTGTACTTAAACAGGGCTTGGAAATAAAAAAGGGACCTGTTGTACTGAAATAGGGCTTGGAAATGAATAAAGGGTGCCTGTTGTACTTAAACAGAGCTTGGAAATGAAAAATAGGGGCCTGTTTACTTAAATAGGGCTTCGAAATGAAAAAAGGGTTTGTTGTACTTAAACAGGACTTGGAATGAAAAAGGGGCCTGTTGTACTTAAACATGGCTTGGAAATGAAAAACGGGCATGTTGTACTTAAATAGAGCTTGGAATGAAAAAGGGGTCTATTGTATTTAAACAGGGCTTAGAAATGAAAAAGGGGTCTGTTGTACTTAAACACGACTTGGAAATGAAAAAGGGGGCTTGTTGAACTTAAACAGGGCTTGGAAATGAAAAAGGGGTCTGTTGTACTTAAACAAGCATGGAAATAAAAAAAGGGGGCCTGTTGTATTTAAACAGAGCTTGGAAATGAAAAAGGGGCCTGTTGTACTTAAATAGGGCTTGGAAATGAAAAAAGGGCCGGTTGTACTTAAAGAAGCTTCAAAATGAAAAAAATAGGGTCTGTTGTAATTAAATAGGGCTTGGAAAAGAAAAAGGGGCCTGTTGTACTTAAATAGGGCTTGGATTGAAAAAGGGGCCTGTTGTACTTAAACAATGCTTGGAAATGAAAAAGGGGCCTGTTATTCTTAAATAGGGCTTGGAAATGAAAAAAGGAGGCATGTTGTACTTAAACAGGGCTTGGAAATGAAAAAAGGGGGCCTGTTTACTTAAAAAGAGCTTGAAAATGAAAAAAGGGCTTGTTGTACTTAAACAGGGATTGGAATGAAAAAGGGGCCTGTTGTACTTAAACATGGTTTGGAAATGAAAAACGGGCCTGTTGTATTTAAACAGATCTTGGAATGAAAAAGAGGCTTGTTGTACTTAAATAGGGCTTGGAAATGAAAAAGGGGCCTGTTGTACTTAAAAAGGGCTTGGAAATGAAAAAAGGGGGCATGTTGTACTTAAACAGGGCTTTGAAATGAAAAAGAGGCATGTTGTAGTTAAACAGGACTATGAATGAAAAAGGGGTCTGTTTTACTTAAATAGGGCATGGAATTGAAAAGGGGGCCTGTTGTACTTAAACAGGGCTTGGAAATGAAAAAGGGGTCTGTTGTACTTAAACAAGCATGGAAATAAAAAAAGGGGGCCTTTTTTATTTAAACAGAGCTTGGAAATGAAAAAGGGGCCTGTTGTACTTAAATAGGGCTTGGAAATGAAAAAAGGGCCGGTTGTACTTAAAGAAGCTTCAAAATGAAAAAATAGGGTCTGTTGTAATTAAATAGGGCTTGGAAAAGAAAAAGGGGCCTGTTGTACTTAAATAGGGCTTGGAATGAAAAAGGGGCCTGTTGTACTTAAACAGGGCTTGGAAATGAAAAAGGCGCCTGTTATACTTAAATAGGGCTTGGAAATGAAAAAAGGGGGCATGTTATACTTAAACAGGGCTTGTAAATGAAAAAAGGGGGCATGTTTACTTAAAAAGGGCTTGAAAATGAAAAAAGGGCTTGTTGTACTTAAACAGGGCATGGAATGAAAAAGGGGCCTGTTGTACTTAAACATGGTTTGGAAATGAAAAAGGGGCCTGTTGTACTTAAAAGGGGCTTGGAAATGAAAAAATGGGGCATGTTGTACTTAAACAGGGCTTTGAAATGAAAAAGAGACCTGTTGTACTTAAACAGGACTATGAATGAAAAAGGGGTCTGTTTTACTTAAATAAAGCATGGAATTGAAAAGGGGGCCTGTTGTACTTAAACAGAGTTTGGAAATGAAAAAGGGGCCTAGTTTACTTATATAGAGCTTGGAAATGAAAAAGGGGTCTGTTATACTTAAACAGGGCTTTGAATGAAAAAGGGGTCTGATGTACTTAAATAGGGCTTGGAAATGAAAAAGGGGCCTTTTGTACTTAAATAGGGTTTGGAATAAAAAAGGGGCCTATTATACTTAAACAGGGCTTGGAAATGAAAAAAGGGGGCATATTGTACTTAAACAGTGCATGGAAATGAAAAAGGGGCATGTTGTACTTAAACAGGGCTTGGAATGAAAAAGGGACCTGTTGTACTTAAATAGAGCTTGAAATGAAAAAGGGGTCTGTTGTACTTAAATAGGGCTTAGAAATTAAAAAGGGCTTGTTGTACTTAAACAGGGCTTGGAAATAAAAAAAGGGGCGTACTGTACTTAAACAGGGCTTGGAATGAAAAAAGGGACTGTTGTACTTAAACGGGGCTTGGAATGAAAAAGGGGCCTGTTGTAGTTAAATTGGGCTTCGAAATGAAAAAGGGGCATGTTGTACTTAAACAGGGATCGAAATTGAAAAAAGGGGCATGTTGTTCTTAAACAAGGCATGGAAATGAAAAAAGGGGTCTGTTGTACTTAAACCGGGCTTGGAAATGAAAAAAGGGCTTGTTGTACTTAAGTAGGGCTTGATGAAAAACATGCCTGTTGTAGTTAAACATTGCTTGGAAATGAAAAACGGGCCTGATGTACTTAAACAGAGCTTGGATTGAAAAAGGGGCATATTGTATTTAAACAGGGCTTGGAAATGAAAAAGGGGTCTGTTGTACTTAAACATGGCTTTGAAATGAAAAAAAGGGGCCTGTTGTACTTAAACAAGGCTTGGAAATGAAAAAGGAGTCTGTTTTACTTAAACAAGCTTGGAAATGAAAAAAGGGGGCCTGTTGTACTTAAACAGGGCTTGGAAATTAAAAAGGGGCATGTTGTACTTAAACAGGGCTTGGAATGAAAAATGGGCCTATTGTAGTTAAATAGGGGTTGGAAATGAAAAAGGGGCATGTTGTACTTAAACAAGGTTTAGAAATGAAAAAGGGGCTTGTTGTACTTAAATAGGGCTTGGAAATGAAAAAAAGGGGTCTGTTGTACTTAAACAGGGCTTGGAAATGAAAAAGGGGAATGTTGTACTTAAACAGGGCTTAGAAAGAAAAGGGGTCTGTTGTACTTAAATAGAGCTTGGAAAGAAAAAAGGGGTCTGTTGTACTTAAACAATGCTTTAAAATGAAAAAGGGGTCTGTTGTACTTTAATAGGGCTTGGAAATGAAAAAACGGGGCCTATTGTACTTAAAAAGGGCTTGGAAATGAAAAATGGGCCTATTGTACTTAAACAAGACTTGGAATGATAAAGGGGCCTGTTGTACTTAAACAGGGCTTGGAAATGAAAAATGGGTTTGTTGTACTTAAATAGGGCTTAGAAATGAAAAAGGGCTTGTTGAACTTAAACAGGGCTTGGAAATAAAAAAAGGGGCATATTGTACTTAAACAGGGCTTGGAATGAAAAAAGGGACTGTTGTACTTAAACAGGGCTTTGAATGAAAAAGGGGTCTGTTGTAGTTAAATTGGGCTTCGAAATGAAAAAGGGGCATGTTGTACTTAAACAGGGATCGAAATTGAAAAAAGGGGCATGTTGTTCTTAAACAAGGCATGGAAATGAAAAAAGGGGTCTGTTGTACTTAAACCGGGCTTGGAAATGAAAAAAAGGGCTTGTTGTACTTAAGTAGGGCTTGATGAAAAACATGTCTGTTGTAGTTAAACATTGCTTGGAAATGAAAAACGGGTCTGATATACTTAAACAGAGCTTGGAATGAAAAAGGGGCATATTGTATTTAAACAGGGCTTGGAAATGAAAAAAAGGGGCCTGTTGTACTTAAACAGTGCTTGAAAATGAAAAAGGAGTCTGTTTTACTTAAACAAGCTTGGAAATGAAAAAAGGGGGTCTGTTGTACTTAAACAGGGCTTGGAAATGAAAAAGGGGCATGTTGTACTTAAACAGGGCTTGGAATGAAAAATGGGCCTATTGTAGTTAAACAGGGGTTGGAAATTAAAAAGGGGCATGTTGTACTTAAACAGGGTTTAGAAATGAAAAAGGGGCTTGTTGTACTTAAATAGGGCTTGGAAATGAAAAAAAAGGGTCTGTTGTACTTAAACAGGGCTTGGAAATGAAAAAGGGGAATGTTGTACTTAAACAGGGCTTAGAAAGAAAAGGGGTCGGTTGTACTTAAATAGAGCTTGGAAAGAAAAAAGGGATCTGTTGTACTTAAACAAGGCTTTAAAATGAAAAAGGGGTCTGTTGTACTTAAATAGGGCTTGGAAATGAAAAAACGGGGCCTGTTGTACTTAAAAAGGGCTTGGAAATGAAAAATGGGCCTATTGTACTTAAACAGGACTTGGAATGATAAAAGGGCCTGTTGTACTTAAACAGGGCTTGGAAAAAGGGGTCTGTCGTACTTAAACAGGGCTTGAAAATGAAAAAAAAGAGGCATGTTGTACTTAAACAGGGCTTGAAAATGAAAAAGGGGTCTGTTGTACTTAAATAAGTTTCGAAATGAAAAAAGGGGGTATGTTGAAATTAAATAGGGCATGGAAAAGAAAAAGGGGCATGTTGTACTTAAATAGGGCTTGGAATGAAAAATGGGCCTGTTGTACTTAAACAGGGCTTGGAAATGAAAAAGGGACCTGTTGTACTTAAATAGGGCTTGGAAATGAATAAAGGGTGCCTGTTGTACTTAAACAGGGCTTGGAAATGAAAAAAGGGGCCTGTTTACTTAAACAGGGCTTGGAAATGAAAAAAGGGCTTGTTGTACTTAAACAGGACTTGGAATGAAAATGGGGCCTGTTGTACTTAAACATGGCTTGGAAATGAAAAACGGGCCTGTTGTACTTAAATAGAGCTTGGAATGAAAAAGGGGCCTATTGTATTTAAACAGGGCTTAGAAATGAAAAAGGGGTCTGTTGTACTTAAACACGGCTTGGAAATGAAAAAGGGGTTTGTTGTACTTAAACATGGCTTTGGAAATGAAAAGGGGTCTGTTGTACTTAAACAAGCATGGAAATAAAAAAAGGAGGCCTTTTGTATTTAAACAGAGCTTGGAAATGAAAAAGGGGCCTGTTATACTTAAATAGGGCTTGGAAATGAAAAAAGGGCCGGTTGTAATTAAAGAAGCTTCGAAATGAAAAAATAGGGTCTGTTGTAATTAAATAGGGCTTGGAAAAGAAAAAGGGGCCTGTTGTACTTAAATAGGGATTGGAATGAAAAAGGGGCCTGTTGTACTTAAACAGGGCTTGGAAATGAAAAAGGGGCCTTTTATACTTAAATAGGGCTTGGAAATGAAAAAAGGGGGCATGTTGTACTTAAACAGGGCTTGGAAATGAAAAAAGGGGGCCTGTTTACTTAAAAAGGGCTTTAAAATGAAAAATGGGCTTGTTGAACTTAAACAGGGCTTGGAATGAAAAAAGGGCCTGTTGTACTTAAACATGGTTTGGAAATTAAAAACGGGCCTGTTGTACTTAAACAGAGCTTGGAATGAAAAAGGGGCTTGTTGTACTTAAATAGGGCTTGGAAATGAAAAAGGGGCTTGTTGTACTTAAAAAGGGCTTGGAAATGAAAAAAGGGGGACTGATGTACTTAAACAGGGCTTTGAAATGAAAAAGAGGCCTGTTGTACTTAAACATGACTATGAATGAAAAAGGGGTCTGTTTTACTTAAATAGGACATGGAATTGAAAAGGGGGCATGTTGTACTTAAACAGGGTTTGGAAATGAAAAAGGGGCCTAGTTTACTTATATAGAGCTTGGAAATGAAAAAGGGGTCTGTTATACTTAAACAGGGCTTTGAATGAAAAAGGGGTCTGATGTACTTAAATAGGGCTTGGAAATGAAAAAGGGGCATTTTGTACTTAAATAGGGCTTGGAATAAAAAAGGGGCCTATTATACTTAAACAGGGCTTGGAAATGAAAAAAGGGGGCATATTGTACTTAAACAGTGCTTGGAAATGAAAAAGGGGCATGTTGTACTTAAACAGGGATTGCAATGAAAAAGGGACCTGTTGTACTTAAATAGAGCTTGGAATGAAAAAGGGGTCTGTTGTACTTAAATAGGGCTTAGAAATGAAAAAGGGATTGTTGTACTTAAACAGGGCTTGGAAATAAAAAAAGGGGCGTACTGTACTTAAACAGGGCTTGGAATGAAAAAAAGGACTGTTGTACTTAAACAGGGCTTGGAATGAAAAAGGAGCCTGTTGTAGTTAAATTGGGCTTCGAAATGAAAAAGGGGCATGTTGTTCTTAAACAAGGCATGAAAATGAAAAAAAAGGGGTCTGTTGTACTTAAACAGGGCTTGGAAATGAAAAAAGGGCTTGTTGTACTTAAGTAGGGCTTGATGAAAAACATGCCTGTTGTAGTTAAACATTTGCCCTCATTCTCTTTACCTTAATTGGCTCGCTTCACATTCATCAGCATCTTCCATTAGGTCATAATATCCATAATCATGCATTTCATCGATTCCTAAGGCGTGATCGAAGCATCTCCTTGTGATATGAATTTTCCTATTCATATGTGATATATTTGGTTGTTGCATTCAAGTTTGAGATAAAGGGTGAATCCATATCATCAGGGGAATATCCCTATTCAAAGGATGTTATCAGTATGAATTAAAGGTTTATCTCCTTTCATTATTGGTGAGTGTTCATTTCATCAGAGTTCGACATTGAAGTGGAGAATTAGTGTTTTGGTGCAAGAGTCTTCACTGTTCATCCATATGAGTGACTCAGGGTTTCAAGTTGCAAGGATAAGTGGTCGTCTTAGTTGTTTATTGCTTGGTGATACGGATTTTAGATTAAAATTGGAATTGAATCTAGGACATAAGTTTGGTGCATCAGAACCTATTCATATCCATTATCTAGATTCTGTCTAACACAATGCAATTTCATCTGGATCCATTATTTGGTTTATTCACAAATTACCGAAGTCATCCTTTTATATTCCAAGCCTCTTCCATAATCCATGTTCGTACTTTCGTGTTAATCAAACTTTAATCCCTTTACATGCTTTTGTGTCCCTCCTTGCTTGTTAAACCATGTTTACATATCCATTTCTATATAAACCTAATATTCATGTCCAAGATTGGGTGACATAATTCCAAACCCCTCTTTGTTCTAACCCAAGTCCATTATCCAAACTTAATCTAACTTCTATCCATTTTAAGCCCACAATCTTAACATATCTTTTAGAAATTTCTCCAATCACCCATTATTGTATTCCAAAGTTGTTCTTAACAAATATTTTCAATTCAAACCCATATTCAGTTTCGTCCTAATTGATTTCCTTTTGCTTTTTTATTGTTAACCCAATCCTACTTTTAACATTTTTTTAACCGTTTTAGAATCTAATTTAATTTTGTTCAAGTTTTTATATACTCGTTACAAAACATTCAATTCATATTCATTGCCGAATCTTCACAAAAAAAAAGGAAAAGGCAATCAAGTTTCATAGGGGTGGAAAATTAAAACTGAAGGATGTTAACCAAGGTGAAGCATTGAATAAAGATCCATAACAGTTTGTCAGAAAATTTTTATAACAGAATTGACAAAATTCAGTTACTGGAGGCAATTAGGATAGTTCACATAGATAACAGGAAAAACCAACGAAAAAAGGAGGACTCATCACTCTCTAATTATCTGGAATCAACTCCAATCTTCCAACAAAAAAAAAAGAAAAAAAACTCTCCTAAGCTCTCTTCACCAATCACTCTCAAATATTCATAAACTCCAAGTTTCATCAAATCTTCGACAAACTACTGGCCGAGATTTCGCATCGTCATCAATACGCAACAATACCCAACCTGCAATGAATTCAGAATCAGAATAGAAAAATTTAACAATAACTAATTTCAGAATCCAAAGGAAAAGGCAAAAGGAAAGTTGCAGCCATTCTTGGATTCGTTTTCCATCCATCAACCGTTATTATTCAGGTTGCAAAAGGAAGAAGACTCAAGCACGATTATGCCTTAGTTTGAAACTGGTATTGTATTCAAAGATTCAAAATGATGATCTTGGAGTCGAGAGTACCTGTAGTTTACGGCATTGTTTGACGGTTTGTGATGTTCTTGACACCAAGGTTAAAGAGGAGATTGATGAAGGTAGTACTGGAAGAAAGGCAGAGGATGCTTCTAGCTAGGAGTCTTCAAGGGCAGCCAAGTCCAGCATTTGAGGCTATCTAAACCTGCAGTATTATTTGAACCGAATCAACGAAAAATCAGGATCAAAAATTAATTTCTAGCAGAAAACAACCATGACAGAAGGAAGTTGAGAAAATCTATAACTAACTGATCCCAAACTCATAACAGAATGCCAACAGAAAAGTAACTGACTTAGCAACAGAATTCTAGAAGCTTACCTGAAGTTTCTAAAGTTTTCTTCGAGATTCTATAAATCAGAACCATGCTTCACATTTCAGCTTCTTCTGGAGTTCATGAGTTTTCACCCAGTTTCTATTCATCTCAGTACATGAACACCGGCTCTTCACTCTCCACCCTTTCAATCAAAACTTCCATTTTCATCTTTCAACCTCTCCCTGCAGCCATGGTTTCATCTTCATCTCCAATCCTCTTCTTCTTCAATCCATCATCTTTCAATCCCATCCAATAAACTTCAACCTGCAGAGCCACAACAAATTCACAAGAATGAATCACCATCACCAAAATATTCATCTTCAATCTCTCAATCTGAACCTGATTCTATCATCAACTTCAAATCATCTTCATCAAATAAAAGGTCCATATCAAGGATTCATCACCAAATCAACACGAAAACAATAAAGTGAATCCAAGAATTCGTAAGAATGCCACAAACCTCACCAGGATCGCATCAGCTTCTTTGCTCTGTCCCTCGACACTTTCATCTTCATCATCAAGTCTGAATATCTTTCAGCAAAGATTCAGCAACGCAAAACCAACCTTCAACAATGTGATTTCGGTCGCACATCAACAAAATGAACAACCTGCAAGATCCGCAACACCCAAATTCAGATGCAATCATGACGAATCCGCATATCATCAACAACATCCACTTGGTATCATAGAGAATCGGAAGCGGGGAATGTGGGAAGTGAGTGAAAGAATAATGAAGCAAGAACTTACGTGAAAGTTTTGTGGCCTTGGATCAATGAATTTGATCGTCGAAGTGTAACCAGAGTGAATCACGATGTAGCTTGCAATCAGCAAAAGCGATTCCATGGCAATTTATGTCAGAGCTCTTTGAAGGTTGTGGTTGCCTCCCGACGGTGCTGTGAATCGTGACGGAAGAAGGTAGAAGAATGAGGGAGTTGGCACGGTTGAGAGGAGTTTTCGGCTGGTGATTCTATAAAGGGACATAAGGAGCCGCGATTGTGAATTGTGAAGAGGATAAAGATTCAGTTTTAGAGAGTTAATTAGGTCAATTTCTATGTGGATCAAGTCTTGGATCGGGCCTCCATTAAACTTCTAATCACACCCTTGATTTCACTTGCCACGCCTCCCCTGCGAAATTAGTAAGAGGATTGGGCCTCATCTCCATCAGAACGCTATGCAGACCCACTAAACTGCTAACACACCCCTCCTGCGGGTTTAATGGTGAAATTGGGCCTAGACCCATGTATTTGTTATTTGCTACCATTTGATGCTTAATTCATCTCTCTCTATTCTCATTTTTTTTATTTATTAATTATTTGTTCTTGACAAAATTGTGCGTTAATTCAATTGTTAATGAAGTTTTGGTGATTAGCATCTTGATTATTAGCTTGGCAATTTTGATTAGTATTTCAATAATATTTTTGACAATTCTTTTGGATTAATTTTGGGGTTTAAGTGTTCATAAGCTTTTAATCGATATTCATCGATTTCGATTATGGTGGATATTCACAAATTTATATGGAAGATGAGCATTTATTTTGCTCATAGGAGACTACAAGGCCTTGCTTAAGGTTTTTTCGGACTTCTTTTATGAAGAATCGGCACGTCATTCAAGTAAGTAATCTCGATACGCCACTTTAATGCACCATTTCTTTTTTAAAATTTTTGTATAGGTTAGAAACAAATCTATAAAAAATAGGAAAAAGCATGAGAAAATTCTATAAAAATTAAAGTAGGATTCTAAGTCATTTTAGAAATGTTTGACAATTTTATTTTCTGGAATTTGATTATTTTTGAATTAATTCTGAATTTTTCTTTTAATTAGCTTCATTTGTATTTCTTTTAATTATGCTGGATTTTGTTCATTTTATTTAAGTAACTTCCAGCAACTTTTTTGAGCCATTCTTTTTTCTGTAATTAGATGACTCATAATAGTTCTTAGTGTATTTTTTAGGGATTTTTTAGGACCTTTTATCCCATGTTTTAGTGGTTCAATCTTTAGGAAATAATGGTTAGTCTTTAGGTAGAAATAATCATTTTTTAGGTATAGAAAAAATAGAAATTTTTAGGATCCCTCTTAGTACAATATTAGAGATAATGTTAGGACCCTACAATTTAATTTTCACAATTTTTCTAGAAGTTTTAGTATTTTTTTAGAATATTAGTTTTAGGCCTAGTTATGCATAAGTCTCATTAGTTTAGGCCATTAAAAAATATTATATAATATAGTTCAATACAAAAAATAATAATAGTCTAGATTAGATTTAGCATTTAAATTTAATATTAGACTTAGGTTTAGTTTAATTTGATTTTTTAGAATGAGTATTAGGTTTAGCTTAGATTTAGAACTTAGGCTTAAAATTTCATTTTTCATTAGAATATAGAATAAATAAATAGACTATTTTTTAAGTCATGTCATCTAGTGCATTTGTAGAATTTTATTCCTTATGTTTAATTTCATTTTTTGCTTTATCTTGATCTTATAACTTGTATAGGTTTCCCATTTGTTCTTAGAATCAACTTAACTTCATTAAGAAGTAAGTTGAATTCTAGTAGTCTTAAGTTTCCATTAGGAATAGAAAACTTCACTAACCATTAGGACCACTTTGTAAATACATAACAAAATTAGGATTGTGTCTTAGTCCCCTTAGATTTTTCCTTTTTTATCAACTTGAGTCTTTCTTTCTCCCTTCAAAAGAAAAGCAATAAAACACTTAATAAAAACCGAACAATCTTGTACGACACGAGACTTTGTTGCGGAGTGTTTATACGCGTCCTGTTTCGGGGCGAGGTGTAAATACTTCCCGCGATGGATAGGTCTTAGTACAAGACAGTTCACAAACAAAATTCAAAACACTTCTTTTAAAAGACAAAAACAAACAATAAGCGACTATCCTGCGGGAACTTCTCTTCTCATCTCATTCACTCACAACGCGAACTCGCGACGACTTGTCTCACATGCAAGACGGTAAACGCACTCGTACCAGACGAGCCTGCAACACCTGAGCATAGACATACGCAGTTCTAACATAAAAAACACAAACAAATAGTTCTCGCCTAGGTTAGGCGAACTACGTCGACTCTGATCCTCATTATCCCGATGAGGTACGTAGGCAGCGGGGTAGGGCCCGTTCGAGCACATTCTTTATTTTCCCTACATTTTCCCCATTCTTTCTTTCCATTCTCTTTTAGTTCCTTCTCTCATTTCCAATTTCCAGTTAGCGGTTTTATTCAGCAGCAATTATTCTTCTCACCCTCTGAAACAAGCAAGCAAGCGTGGATCCCGTCGGGTACGACGGATGATCTGGGGTGCTAATACCTTCCCAGGTCGTAACCGACTCCCGAACTCAGATCTTTGGTTCGCAGGACCTTTTCCTTTCCTTCTTCCTCAGGTTTGTGCAACATTACCTTTCCCATTCATTCGGGATAAAAATGTCTGGCTGGCGACTCTAACCTTTCCGCGCCACTTTCGCGTTTGTACTAGGATGAAAATCCCGGGAGCGACAGCTGGCGACTCTGCTGGGGAAACAACCTGATTCTTCCGGTTTCCCTTGTAGAGTCAATCCTAGAGCCTATTTGGTTTTGCTTCTTTGGATGTTTGTTTGCTGTTGTGTGCTTTAGTTTAGCTTTACTGTTTTTATTTACAGTTCTTTGCAGCTTTACTTTATCACATTTATTTACCGCTTTCAGTATTTTATTTTCCATGCATCATATTATACTGGACTGTCTGGCTGTGCTGGTTTTCATTTTTTCTGTGGGATGGGAGTTACTGTGAGATAAGCCAACTACCCGGCTTGAGTGCACTATAGGATTAGCGTGGACACGTTGTGCTCGCATGGTTACATGATGAGTGGTGATGTGTTCCACACTCAGATTGCGACTGTCTCGGGACTATTCTGTGTGGGGGTTCTTCTCCACTTCAGGGTACAACCTTGATAGTTATGTGCATCTGGTGACCGATCTTCGAGGACCTTAATGGAAACACCCCTCTCCAGTGATGACAGTGGCAGACCACATTTGTTGGCAAACCCACTCGCATCCGAGGGTCCATTGGGAACTCGCATAGGATGGCCTGGTTCTCTCATAGGAATTCAGTTAAAGCAAAACTGTTCGTATGACGATAGTATTGTACCCTTCGGGATGAATGTACTATTGTTTCTCGACTCAGTGCTTGAAGCTGAGGACTTATGAGGGATGCTTGTTTTTTCCGGACTTAGCTGAGACCTCCCTGCGTAGTACATAATACCAAACCGATTCCCTGATTTGGTCATGAGCCATTTCTCGGAGATGGTGAACGTATTATTGCTATTCGGCTTTGAGAGTCCGTGATGGTGACCCGAGTAGCACACCCGTGAGATTGGGAGGGGTTTACAGGTTTGCAGGAACCCTGGTACCTTCAGCATACCCACTTTGTCAGTATTATTCAGTGTTCTATGGTCCTTTGATTCAGAGATCCGGGATTTCTATTCAGAGAAATTGTTACTGTGATTACCATTGCGACCTTGATATTGTGACTATTATTATGACTCTCCACAGACACTTGACTTATTGTTCAGCTTCAACACCATCAGCGACTGTTCAATTTTGTGATCCAGTTCTACAGTTATTGGGTTCTCAGTTATGGGGTTCTGTACAGAGATGGTGCTGCTATTATGGTTCTATTCAGACAGTTGGTTCACTGCTCAACACCAACATCAGACCATTGATCACATGCCTGCTGCATACATAACATCATAGCATTCTAGCACACATGTTCAGTTATTTCCGAGGATCACATATCTGAATCATGTTGTTGGATTTTTCTGTACCAAAACTTGAATCAAAGCAGATAGATTCCTCAGAAGTAACTGAATGTGGCATTTGCATACATCCTTGCATTCTTGACAGGTGTTCAGAGACAGATTCTTTTCCTGACTTGATTTCTCATCAGAATGGACAACTTGAATCACATGCATCAAGGTATATATTTGAAGCAACTCCGGGCGGAGGTAATCGGAGGAAGACCCAGCTGAGGCCATTCAGGGCAGAGGTATAAGCTTTATTTCAAAACCAGAAACTTCTGAAACAGGAAGTCAACCAGATGAAGACTCAGATTATCTTGGTTATGGAAATTCTGAACGAAGCTATTTTCATCCCTATTGAGGGGAACTACGCTGCTCTGATTCTCCATTGGTCGATGGAGATACGTAGGCAGGAGATCGTGCAAGATCTTTCCGAGCAACCTTATTTATTAACTTTATTAACCTCTTCCCTCAAGACTTCATTTGTCAGCATCCAACCTCAGTTTCCCAAGAGAGTCCTAGGGAAAGAACATGTGGGTAAAGGCCAAAACAACTTGAGAAGAAGTTTAATCATATTTTGAGGCCGTACGCGCAACAGGTTTCCTTATTTACGCAAATTCGGAGTGGTTGAGCTAATTGCATCAGGATCATCTCCGACAAAGTTTCCTTTGGGGTTTCAATGCCAAGTATGACTATCATTCTGGGGCACCTGGCCTTTTAATTGAAGATTGCAAGTCTTTCAGAGGCAAAGGTGAAGACAAGGTCCAGAATTTGATCGACTCAAAGGTCATCATGCCAGAAAGTCTGCTCACATATTGAAGTCTCCTCATCAAATGGGTCTCCCAATTTGCAAAGGCATCTTCAGAAGCAATAAGTCCATACGGAGTCAAGTCTCCTCAATGACGGCAATGTTCAGCTTCTTTACTGCATTTTCATTTGTAGTTTATATTGTTTGTTTAAACATTTGTATGCATGCATGAAACTTATTTGTTTTTGAATGATAACCATAATAAAATGCACATGTTTTTCTTAAAGTAATATATTCGTATTCACTCATGATTTTGTGTATGTGCATTGCAATACCAATTGTCGTGCTTAAACTCTATGAAGGAGGATGACGAAATGAAAACGCAAAAACACTCTAATTGTGTGCTTTTGAGAAAGACCCTGTTGACGATGTACAGGCATTGTTTCAAATCCTAAACACCAGAGATATAAGGGAGATAGACCCTCGCCAACCCATTTGAGCCTTGAAGTAGGAGTTTCTTTTTGCATGAAAAAACCCTCGCAATTAACCCAGGGGCAGGGTAGGTGTCAGTTAGTTTGGCCGAGCGTTCAAATTTCAAAAAGGAGTGCAAATCTGAGGATCTATTACCTTTTGTTGTACCAAATCAAGAGGTCCAATGACCAGAAACCACAATGGTTATCCTAATCAAGAGGTCCAAAGACCGGAAACCACAAAGGTTATCCTTCCTCAACCAAGAAGTGAGACAGTCACGACCCTTGCAAAGCAATCAAGACAAACAGTGTCACACGATTTATTCAAAAAAAAAAAGAATTGAAAAATAAATGAAAAAACCCGCTAAGTCGAATTTTGAAAACAAGTGACTTAGGCAAAAATTAGGGCATCCCGCTGGACTTCACAATCAAAGATTCACAAGAATTAGTCCAGGCAAAAGTTAGGGATAAGAAAAAGAATGCAAAAGTGAAAAACAAAAAGGATTTCACAAGAAAGATCCTTAAACAAGAACAAAGTCATGTGGCACAGACACCAAAGATAGGAGGGGTGACTGACTCCCAACAACAACCTGTTTGATGCTTACACCGTTAGTGTGATTGGTTCCTCAACCATCACAAAACCCTTTCTGAGAGGTGAACGCTTGTGAAAGCTAGCTGAAAATAGGAATGGAGAACATCACGAAGAGGGGTGGGCACAAATAAACTTCGAGCCTATATCCTTTGTTTCTATAACCGTGAACCAGGCCACGATACAACCCTCAAAAGTCCTAACTGAAACAGGGTTATTTTCAAGAGCGTACTACCACAAGATCGCGTTCCAGACTCCTATGAGTTGTGCTAAAAGTTATTTGTTGGTGTTGCATGTGCATGCTTTTATTAAAAAATAATGTCATATCTTAACCAGTGATTTGTTCACAAAGGTTTGCGACATCTCTTTACATTAAAACTTCAAAATTAACATGTGTGTTGCATTAGAATTTTCATTCTAAAAAATAAACATTTTCTGCTTGCATACATTTGTTTGGCATCATAAAAGTCCATGTATGGAATCTCAGTCCAGAAGCTTAATCTTGCCAAGTTGAGAAGTCTGAAACTTCCGAAGGACAATCTGTCGAGGTGCACCTTTCTAAGAAAACTCCATCGAGTAGGGACTTTCCCAACATTCCTGGTAAGAGCCAACTAATCTGGGGCAATCATGTCGAGCAATCTCTTCAAAATTCAGCCAAGCTGGGGCAATCACTTCGAGATATAAATCTCTCAAAGAGCCATCAGGCGGAGGCATTATTCAAATTTCAACCAAACTGGGGCAATCACTTCGAGATCAAATCTCTCATGAGTCTGATGCATGCATTCAAATTTTAGCCAAACTGGGGCAATTACTTCGAGATTCAATCTCTCAAAGAACAGTCGGTCTGGGTGTTTTCTTCAAAGCACGGTCAGTCAGAGGTGATCACTTCAAGGCTCGTCCTGGGGCAGGCCACCCCAAGAGCATGAGAAGTACTCTCTCCCGAAGACGGTAAGTCAGAAGCACCTATCCAAGGTTCAAAATACGGGGGAAGAATATCTCACAGTGATATGAAGTTCTTCATGAATCCTTGCGAGACAATTTCTTTCACAGACCATGCAGTCTGGGGCAGTTATTTCGAGATCCAACGAATCTCTCCAAGTGTTTGAAGACACTGAGGCATTTCGTATGCCATGTTTTCTGTAAAATCCTCTTGAGACATTTATTTCTGACGGACCTTAATCTGAGGCGAGTAGAAAATTGCAAAGAACCATTGTTCACTCATGATTAGTAGGTAACCTATCAACCCAGGGCTAGGGGCAAAGCCATTGTCAGCACAGTACTGCAAGAGTTATTTCATCAACAAGCTTCATTGATCAGAATCCCTTAGCAAGTCTCATTAGACAATCCCTTCTCCAGTAGTGCGGCAAAGGGAAGGTTACTTCTTGAGCAGAAGGAGATCATCATCTCTCATCCCCGCATGAGACGCCTTACATCTCTCATTCCCAACATGAGAGGATTTATCTCTTATCCCCAGCAAGTGGCAACTTAAACTCTTATCTTCAGCAGGAAGCTTCATCATTGGCATCCTCCATCATCCCCAGTAGAGTTGGAAGTTGAAATATCCCCCCAGCAAGGCAGCAGAAGGTTGGTGCCATCCCCGAGCAGGAGTTTCCCTTCAGACAGGGGCAATCCTCAACAGTACAAGGAGTTTCTTTCCTCCCCAACAAGTTGTTTCCTCAGCAGTGTCATGCCTTTGGTTCCCAGCCAAGCCAGGAGGTCTCCATTTCCCCATCAGAGTTCAAGAAGAGCCCTCATCCAGCAGGGTCTTGGCTCTCCAATCTCAAAGTCCAATTTATTTTTGGCAATGGCGGCAATTCAGAGCCGGTATATCATTGACAGCCTTCCCCGCAGAGTTGTCTTCTCCTCACAAGGATCAACCAGATCAATGCAGTGATCATCGTTTCTTCCCAGCCAAGTTATCTAGGATACCTGCTTCCTCCTCATCGGGAGACCTCTTTGCATTTGCATTTGCATCCAGTAATCATCCTTACATTTGCATCCTCCAAAGCGTAGCATTTCCATCATCATGGAGCATTACGCCATAAATTCAAACATATGCATACCAGCATGGGCCAGTTTTGAGGTATTACATAAGATCCGTTACATCTCCGATCAGATTGAAGTGTTCCCCATAGAATGCAACTTCATTTCCCAGGGTGGATGCTTTCACCAAGTCCTGTTGGTCTCGTCTTTGAGTCTTGTTTCAGTACAACAGTCTCATTCTTTCGCGTCTCCGTTTCAGTACAACGGTCGCGTCTTGGGCTCTCGTTTAAGTACAACGATCCCGTTCCTTTCGAGTCTCCATTTAAGTACAATGGTCTCGTCTTTGAGTCTTGTTTCAGTACAACAGTCTCATTCTTTCGCGTCTCCGTTTCAGTACAACGGTCGCGTCTTGGGCTCTCGTTTAAGTACAACGATCCCGTTCCTTTCTAGTCTCCATTTAAGTACAATGGTCTCGTCTTTGAGTCTTGTTTCAGTACAACAGTCTCATTCTTTCGCGTCTCCGTTTCAGTACAACGGTCGCGTCTCAGGTTATCATTTAAGTACAATGATCCTGTTTGCTTGGGCTCTCGTTTAAGTACAACGATCCTGTTCCTTTCGAGTTTCCATTTAAGTACAATGGTCTCGTCTTTGAGTCTTGTTTCAGTACAATAGTCTCATTTTTTCGCGTCTCCGTTTAAGTACAACGGTTGCGTCTTGGGCTCTCGTTTAAGTACAACGATCCCATTCCTTTCGAGTCTCCATTTAAGTACAATGGTCTCGTCTCAGTGCGAAGATAATGGATCGGTTGATACCATCTCCATGTTAGATCGGTTGATCTTATTTGAGTCATGAATCGGTTGATGTCATTTCTCTTCGAGTTGTAAATCGGATGATATTACAATCTCGTTTTTCTTGGTTATGGATCGGTTGATACCATCTCCATGTTAGATCGGTTGATCTTATTTGATTCATGAATCGGTTGATATCATTTCTCTTCGAGTTGTAAATCGGATGATATTACATTCTCGTTTTTCTTGGTTATGGATCGGTTGATACCATCTCCATGTTAGATCGGTTGATCTTATTTGAGTCATGAATCGGTTGATATCATTTCTCTTCGAGTTGTAAATCGGATGATATTACATTCTCGTTTTTCTTGGTTATGGATCGGTTGATACCATCTCCATGTTAGATCGGTTGATCTTATTTGAGTCAAGAATCGGTTGATATCATTTCTCTTCGAGTTGTAAATCGGATGATATTACATTCTCGTTTTTCTTGGTTATGGATCGGTTGATACCATCTCCATGTTAGATCGGTTGATCTTATTTGAGTCATGAATCGGTTGATATCATTTCTCTTCGAGTTGTAAATCGGATGATATTACATTCTCGTTTTTCTTGGTTATGGATCGGTTGATACCATCTCCATGTTAGATCGGTTGATCTTATTTGAGTCATGAATCGGTTGATGTCATTTCTCTTCGAGTTGTAAATCGGATGTTATTACATTCTCGTTTTTCTTGGTTATGGATCGGTTGATACCATCTCCATGTTAGATCGGTTGATCTTATTTGAGTCATGAATCAGTTGATATCATTTCTCTTCGAGTTGTAAATCGGATGATATTACATTCTCGTTTTTCTTGGTTATGGATCGGTTGATACCATCTCCATGTTAGATCGGTTGATCTTATTTGAGTCATGAATCGGTTGATATCATTTCTCTTCGAGTTGTAAATCGGATGATATTACATTCTCGTTTTTCTTGGTTATGGATCGGTTGATACCATCTCCATGTTAGATCGGTTGATCTTATTTGAGTCATGAATCGGTTGATATCATTTCTCTTCGAGTTGTAAATCGGATGATATTACATTCTCGTTTTTCTTGGTTATGGATCGGTTGATACCATCTCCATGTTAGATCGGTTGATCTTATTTGAGTCATGAATCGGTTGATATCATTTCTCTTCGAGTTGTAAATCGGATGATATTACATTCTCGTTTTTCTTGGTTATGGATCGGTTGATACCATCTCCATGTTAGATCGGTTGATCTTATTTGAGTCATGAATCGGTTGATGTCATTTCTCTTCGAGTTGTAAATCGGATGATATTACATTCTCGTTTTTCTTGGTTATGGATCGGTTGATACCATCTCCATGTTAGATCGGTTGATCTTATTTGAGTCATGAATCGGTTGATATCATTTCTCTTCGAGTTGTAAATCGGATGATATTACATTCTCGTTTTTCTTGGTTATGGATCGGTTGATACCATCTCCATGTTAGATCGGTTGATCTTATTTGAGTCATGAATCGGTTGATATCATTTCTCTTCGAGTTGTAAATCGGATGATATTACATTCTCGTTTTTCTTGGTTATGGATCCGTTGATACCATCTCCATGTTAGATCGGTTGATCTTATTTGAGTCATGAATCGGTTGATATCATTTCTCTTCGAGTTGTAAATCGGATGATATTACATTCTCGTTTTTCTTGGTTATGGATCGGTTGATACCATCTCCATGTTAGATCGGTTGATCTTATTTGAGTCATGAATCGGTTGATGTCATTTCTCTTCGTGTTGTAAATCGGATGATATTACATTCTCGCTTTCCGGGGTGGATCGGTTGATACCATCTCCGTGTTTGATCGGTTGATCTTATTTGAGTCGCAAATCGGTTGATGTTGCGTTAAGTCCTGTTTCGCCAACAGGCACCCTCCTTGTGGTTTCGGTTCGTTCAGCAGTCGCAGTGATTGCATTGATTCTATTCCACCTGGTTCTATCCCCGTTACCTATTCAGAGGTCAAAATCAAAAAAATACATAAATAAATAAATGGGCAGATGGCATTTCTGTTGCCCTGAGTGTGCAAATTTTCAGGTCTTATTCGAGTATTCAATCACTCCATACCTTGAACGCCTAAAAGCTGTTGCAATTATTCATTCAAGTCTGCAGATGATTGAATAGGGGCAGCTGTAATACCTCAAAATTTGCCCTCATTCTCTTTACCTTAATTGGCTCGCTTCACATTCATCAACATCTTCCATTAGGTCATAATATCCATAATCATGCATTTCATCGATTCCTAAGGCGTGATCGAAGCATCTCCTTGTGATATGAATTTTCCTATTCATATGTGATATATTTGGTTGTTGCATTCAAGTTTGAGATAAAGGGTGAATCCATATCATCAGGGGAATATCCCTATTCAAAGGATGTTATCAGTATGAATTAAAGGTTTATCTCCTTTCATTATTGGTGAGTGTTCATTTCATCAGAGTTCGACATTGAAGTGGAGAATTAGTGTTTTGGTGCAAGAGTCTTCACTGTTCATCCATATGAGTGACTCAGGGTTTCAAGTTGCAAGGATAAGTGGTCGTCTTAGTTGTTTATTGCTTGGTGATACGGATTTTAGATTAAAATTGGAATTGAATCTAGGACATAAGTTTGGTGCATCAGAACCTATTCATATCCATTATCTAGATTCTGTCTAACACAATGCAATTTCATCTGGATCCATTATTTGGTTTATTCACAAATTACCGAAGTCATCCTTTTATATTCCAAGCCTCTTCCATAATCCATGTTCGTACTTTCGTGTTAATCAAACTTTAATCCCTTTACATGCTTTTGTGTCCCTCCTTGCTTGTTAAACCATGTTTACATATCCATTTCTATATAAACCTAATATTCATGTCCAAGATTGGGTGACATAATTCCAAACCCCTCTTTGTTCTAACCCAAGTCCATTATCCAAACTTAATCTAACTTCTATCCATTTTAAGCCCACAATCTTAACATATCTTTTAGAAATTTCTCCAATCACCCATTATTGTATTCCAAAGTTGTTCTTAACAAATATTTTCAATTCAAACCCATATTCAGTTTCGTCCTAATTGATTTCCTTTTGCTTTTTTATTGTTAACCCAATCCTACTTTTAACATTTTTTTAACCGTTTTAGAATCTAATTTAATTTTGTTCAAGTTTTTATATACTCGTTACAAAACATTCAATTCATATTCATTGCCGAATCTTCACAAAAAAAAAGGAAAAGGCAATCAAGTTTCATAGGGGTGGAAAATTAAAACTGAAGGATGTTAACCAAGGTGAAGCATTGAATAAAGATCCATAACAGTTTGTCAGAAAATTTTTATAACAGAATTGACAAAATTCAGTTACTGGAGGCAATTAGGATAGTTCACATAGATAACAGGAAAAACCAACGAAAAAAGGAGGACTCATCACTCTCTAATTATCTGGAATCAACTCCAATCTTCCAACAAAAAAAAAAGAAAAAAAACTCTCCTAAGCTCTCTTCACCAATCACTCTCAAATATTCATAAACTCCAAGTTTCATCAAATCTTCGACAAACTACTGGCCGAGATTTCGCATCGTCATCAATACGCAACAATACCCAACCTGCAATGAATTCAGAATCAGAATAGAAAAATTTAACAATAACTAATTTCAGAATCCAAAGGAAAAGGCAAAAGGAAAGTTGCAGCCATTCTTGGATTCGTTTTCCATCCATCAACCGTTATTATTCAGGTTGCAAAAGGAAGAAGACTCAAGCACGATTATGCCTTAGTTTGAAACTGGTATTGTATTCAAAGATTCAAAATGATGATCTTGGAGTCGAGAGTACCTGTAGTTTACGGCATTGTTTGACGGTTTGTGATGTTCTTGACACCAAGGTTAAAGAGGAGATTGATGAAGGTAGTACTGGAAGAAAGGCAGAGGATGCTTCTAGCTAGGAGTCTTCAAGGGCAGCCAAGTCCAGCATTTGAGGCTATCTAAACCTGCAGTATTATTTGAACCGAATCAACGAAAAATCAGGATCAAAAATTAATTTCTAGCAGAAAACAACCATGACAGAAGGAAGTTGAGAAAATCTATAACTAACTGATCCCAAACTCATAACAGAATGCCAACAGAAAAGTAACTGACTTAGCAACAGAATTCTAGAAGCTTACCTGAAGTTTCTAAAGTTTTCTTCGAGATTCTATAAATCAGAACCATGCTTCACATTTCAGCTTCTTCTGGAGTTCATGAGTTTTCACCCAGTTTCTATTCATCTCAGTACATGAACACCGGCTCTTCACTCTCCACCCTTTCAATCAAAACTTCCATTTTCATCTTTCAACCTCTCCCTGCAGCCATGGTTTCATCTTCATCTCCAATCCTCTTCTTCTTCAATCCATCATCTTTCAATCCCATCCAATAAACTTCAACCTGCAGAGCCACAACAAATTCACAAGAATGAATCACCATCACCAAAATATTCATCTTCAATCTCTCAATCTGAACCTGATTCTATCATCAACTTCAAATCATCTTCATCAAATAAAAGGTCCATATCAAGGATTCATCACCAAATCAACACGAAAACAATAAAGTGAATCCAAGAATTCGTAAGAATGCCACAAACCTCACCAGGATCGCATCAGCTTCTTTGCTCTGTCCCTCGACACTTTCATCTTCATCATCAAGTCTGAATATCTTTCAGCAAAGATTCAGCAACGCAAAACCAACCTTCAACAATGCGATTTCGGTCGCACATCAACAAAATGAACAACCTGCAAGATCCGCAACACCCAAATTCAGATGCAATCATGACGAATCCGCATATCATCAACAACATCCACTTGGTATCATAGAGAATCGGAAGCGGGGAATGTGGGAAGTGAGTGAAAGAATAATGAAGCAAGAACTTACGTGAAAGTTTTGTGGCCTTGGATCAATGAATTTGATCGTCGAAGCGTAACCGAAGTGAATCACAATGTAGCTTGCAATCAGCAAAAGCGATTCCATGGCAATTTATGTCAGAGCTCTTTGAAGGTTGTGGTTGCCTCCCGACGGTGCTGTGAATCGTGACGGAAGAAGGTAGAAGAATGAGGGAGTTGGCACGGTTGAGAGGAGTTTTCGGCTGGTGATTCTATAAAGGGACATAAGGAGCCGCGATTGTGAATTGTGAAGAGGATAAAGATTCAGTTTTAGAGAGTTAATTAGGTCAATTTCTATGTGGATCAAGTCTTGGATCGGGCCTCCATTAAACTTCTAATCACACCCTTGATTTCACTTACCACGCCTCCCCTGCGAAATTAGTAAGAGGATTGGGCCTCATCTCCATCAGAACGCTATGCAGACCCACTAAACTGCTAACACACCCCTCCTGCGGGTTTAATGGTGAAATTGGGCCTAGACCCATGTATTTGTTATTTGCTACCATTTGATTCTTAATTCATCTCTCTCTATTCTCATTTTTTTTATTTATTAATTATTTGATCTTGACAAAATTGTGCGTTAATTCAATTGTTAATGAAGTTTTGGTGATTAGCATCTTGATTATTAGCTTGGCAATTTTGATTAGTATTTCAATAATATTTTTGACAATTCTTTTGGATTAATTTTGGGGTTTAAGTGTTCATATGCTTTTAATCGATATTCATCGACTTCGATTATGGTGGATATTCACAAATTTATATGGAAGATGAGCATTTATTTTGCTCATAGGAGACTACAAGGCCTTGCTTAAGGTTTTTTCGGACTTCTTTTATGAAGAATCGGCACGTCATTCAAGTAAGTAATCTCGATACGCCACTTTAATGCACCATTTCTTTTTTTAAATTTTTGTATAGGTTAGAAACAAATCTATAAAAAATAGGAAAAAGCATGAGAAAATTCTATAAAAATTAAAGTAGGATTCTAAGTCATTTTAGAAATGTTTGACAATTTTATTTTCTGGAATTTGATTATTTTTGAATTAATTCTGAAGTTTTCTTTTAATTAGCTTCATTTGTATTTCTTTTAATTATGCTGGATTTTGTTCATTTTATTTAAGTAACTTCCAGCAACTTTTTTGAGCCATTCTTTTTTCTGTAATTAGATGACTCATAATAGTTCTTAGTGTATTTTTTAGGGATTTTTTAGGACCTTTTATCCCATGTTTTAGTGGTTCAATCTTTAGGAAATAATGGTTAGTCTTTAGGTAGAAATAATCATTTTTTAGGTATAGAAAAAATAGAAATTTTTAGGATCCCTCTTAGTACAATATTAGAGATAATGTTAGGACCCTACAATTTAATTTTCACAATTTTTCTAGAAGTTTTAGTATTTTTTTAGAATATTAGTTTTAGGCCTAGTTATGCATAAGTCTCATTAGTTTAGGCCATTAAAAAATATTATATAATATAGTTCAATACAAAAAATAATAATAGTCTAGATTAGATTTAGCATTTAAATTTAATATTAGACTTAGGTTTAGTTTAATTTGATTTTTTAGAATGAGTATTAGGTTTAGCTTAGATTTAGAACTTAGGCTTAAAATTTCATTTTTCATTAGAATATAGAATAAATAAATAGACTATTTTTTAAGTCATGTCATCTAGTGCATTTGTAGAATTTTATTCCTTATGTTTAATTTCATTTTTTGCTTTATCTTGATCTTATAACTTGTATAGGTTTCCCATTTGTTCTTAGAATCAACTTAACTTCATTAAGAAGTAAGTTGAATTCTAGTAGTCTTAAGTTTCCATTAGGAATAGAAAACTTCACTAACCATTAGGACCACTTTGTAAATACATAACAAAATTAGGATTGTGTCTTAGTCCCCTTAGATTTTTCCTTTTTTATCAACTTGAGTCTTTCTTTCTCCCTTCAAAAGAAAAGCAATAAAACACTTAATAAAAACCGAACAATCTTGTACGACACGAGACTTTGTTGCGGAGTGTTTATACGCGTCCTGTTTCGGGGCGAGGTGTAAATACTTCCCGCGATGGATAGGTCTTAGTACAAGACAGTTCACAAACAAAATTCAAAACACTTCTTTTAAAAGACAAAAACAAACAATAAGCGACTATCCTGCGGGAACTTCTCTTCTCATCTCATTCACTCACAACGCGAACTCGCGACGACTTGTCTCACATGCAAGACGGTAAACGCACTCGTACCAGACGAGCCTGCAACACCTGAGCATAGACATACGCAGTTCTAACATAAAAAACACAAACAAATAGTTCCCGCCTAGGTTAGGCGAACTACGTCGACTCTGATCCTCATTATCCCGATGAGGTACGTAGGCAGCGGGGTAGGGCCCGTTCGAGCACATTCTTTATTTTCCCTACATTTTCCCCATTCTTTCTTTCCATTCTCTTTTAGTTCCTTCTCTCATTTCCAATTTCCAGTTAGCGGTTTTATTCAGCAGCAATTATTCTTCTCACCCTCTAAAACAAGCAAGCAAGCATGGATCCCGTCGGGTACGACGGATGATCTGGGGTGCTAATACCTTCCCAGGTCGTAACCGACTCCCGAACTCAGATCTTTGGTTCGCAGGACCTTGTCCTTTCCTTCTTCCTCAGGTTTGTGCAACATTACCTTTCCCATTCATTCGGGATAAAAATGTCTGGCTGGCGACTCTAACCTTTCCGCGCCACTTTCGCGTTTGTACTAGGATGAAAATCCCGGGAGCGACAGCTGGCGACTCTGCTGGGGAAACAACCTGATTCTTCCGGTTTCCCTTGTAGAGTCAATCCTAGAGCCTATTTGGTTTTGCTTCTTTGGATGTTTGTTTGCTGTTGTGTGCTTTAGTTTAGCTTTACTGTTTTTATTTACAGTTCTTTACAGCTTTATTTTATCACATTTATTTACCGCTTTCAGTATTTTATTTTCCATGCATCATATTATACTGGACTGTCTGGCTGTGCTGGTTTTCATTTTTTCTGTGGGATGGGAGTTACTGTGAGATAAGCCAACTACCCGGCTTGAGTGCACTATAGGATTAGCGTGGACACGTTGTGCTCGCATGGTTACATGATGAGTGGTGATGTGTTCCACACTCAGATTGCGACTGTCTCGGGACTATTCTGTGTGGGGGTTCTTCTCCACTTCAAGGTACAACCTTGATAGTTATGTGCATCTGGTGACCGATATTCGAGGACCTTAATGGAAACACCCCTCTCCAGTGATGACAGTGGCAGACCACATTTGTTGGCAAACCCACTCGCATCCGAGGGTCCATTGGGAACTCGCATAGGATGGCCTGGTTCTCTCATAGGAATTCAGTTAAAGCAAAACTGTTCGTATGACGATAGTATTGTACCCTTCGGGATGAATGTACTATTGTTTCTCGACTCAGTGCTTGAAGCTGAGGACTTATGAGGGATGCTTGTTTTTTCCGGACTTAGCTGAGACCTCCCTGCGTAGTACATAATACCAAACCGATTCCCTGATTTGGTCATGAGCCATTTCTCGGAGATGGTGAACGTATTATTGCTATTCGGCTTTGAGAGTCCGTGATGGTGACCCGAGTAGCACACCCGTGAGATTGGGAGGGGTTTACAGGTTTGCAGGAACCCTGGTACCTTCAGCATACCCACTTTGTCAGTATTATTCAGTGTTCTATGGTCCTTTGATTCAGAGATCCGGGATTTCTATTCAGAGAAATTGTTACTGTGATTACCATTGCGACCTTGATATTGTGACTATTATTATGACTCTCCACAGACACTTGACTTATTGTTCAGCTTCAACACCATCAGCGACTGTTCAATTTTGTGATCCAGTTCTACAGTTATTGGGTTCTCAGTTATGGGGTTCTGTACAGAGATGGTGCTGCTATTATGGTTCTATTCAGACAGTTGGTTCACTGCTCAACACCAACATCAGACCATTGATCACATGCCTGCTGCATACATAACATCATAGCATTCTAGCACACATGTTCAGTTATTTCCGAGGATCACATATCTGAATCATGTTGTTGGATTTTTCTGTACCAAAACTTGAATCAAAGCAGATAGATTCCTCAGAAGTAACTGAATGTGGCATTTGCATACATCCTTGCATTCTTGACAGGTGTTCAGAGACAGATTCTTTTCCTGACTTGATTTCTCATCAGAATGGACAACTTGAATCACATGCATCAAGGTATATATTTGAAGCAACTCCTGGCGGAGGTAATCGAAGGAAGACCCAGCTGAGGCCATTCAGGGCAGAGGTATAAGCTTTATTTCAAAACCAGAAACTTCTGAAACAGGAAGTCAACCAGATGAAGACTCAGATTATCTTGGTTATGGAAATTCTGAATGAAGCTATTTTCATCCCTATTGAGGGGAACTACGCTGCTCTGATTCTCCATTGGTCGATGGAGATACGTAGGCAGGAGATCGTGCAAGATCTTTCCGAGCAACCTTATTTATTAACTTTATTAACCTCTTCCCTCAAGACTTCATTTGTCAGCATCCAACCTCAGTTTCCCAAGAGAGTCCTAGGGAAAGAACATGTGGGTAAAGGCCAAAACAACTTGAGAAGAAGTTTAATCATATTTTGAGACCGTACGCGCAACAGGTTTCCTTATTTACGCAAATTCGGAGTGGTTGAGCTAATTGCATCAGGATCATCTCCGACAAAGTTTCCTTTGGGGTTTCAATGCCAAGTATGACTATCATTCTGGGGCACCTGGCCTTTTAATTGAAGATTGCAAGTCTTTCAGAGGCAAAGGTGAAGACAAGGTCCAGAATTTGATCGACTCAAAGGTCATCATGCCAGAAAGTCTGCTCACATATTGAAGTCTCCTCATCAAATGGGTCTCCCAATTTGCAAAGGCATCTTCAGAAGCAATAAGTCCATACGGAGTCAAGTCTCCTCAATGACGGCAATGTTCAGCTTCTTTACTGCATTTTCATTTGTAGTTTATATTGTTTGTTTAAACATTTGTATGCATGCATGAAACTTATTTGTTTTTGAATGATAACCATAATAAAATGCACATGTTTTTCTTAAAGTAATATATTCGTATTCACTCATGATTTTGTGTATGTGCATTGCAATACCAATTGTCGTGCTTAAACTCTATGAAGGAGGATGACGAAATGAAAACGCAAAAACACTCTAATTGTGTGCTTTTGAGAAAGACCCTGTTGACGATGTACAGGCATTGTTTCAAATCCTAAACACCAGAGATATAAGGGAGATAGACCCTCGCCAACCCATTTGAGCCTTGAAGTAGGAGTTTCTTTTTGCATGAAAAAACCCTCGCAATTAACCCAGGGGCAGGGTAGGTGTCAGTCAGTTAGTTTCTTTCTTTCCATTCTCTTTTAGTTCCTTCTCTCATTTCCAATTTCCAGTTAGCGGTTTTATTCAGCAGCAATTATTCTTCTCACCCTCTGAAACAAGCAAGAAAGCGTGGATCCCGTCGGGTACGACGGATGATCTGGGGTGCTAATACCTTCCCAGGTCGTAACCGACTCCCGAACTCAGATCTTTGGTTCGCAGGACCTTGTCCTTTCCTTCTTCCTCAGGTTTGTGCAACATTACCTTTCCCATTCATTCGGGATAAAAATGTCTGGCTGGCGACTCTAACCTTTCCGCGCCACTTTCGCGTTTGTACTAGGATGAAAATCCCGGGAGCGACAGTACTTAAACAGGGCTCTGAAATGAAAAAAAGAGGCCTGTTGTACTTAAACAGGGCTTGAAAATGAAAAAGGGGTCTGTTGTACTTAAATAAGTTTCGAAATGAAAAAAGGGGGTATGTTGAAATTAAATAGGGCATGGAAAAGAAAAAGGGGCCTGTTGTACTTAAACAGGACTTGGATTGAAAAAGGGGCCTGTTGTACTTAAACATGGCTTGGAAATGAAAGACGGGCCTTTTGTACTTAAATAGAGCTTGGAATGAAAAAGGGGCCTATTGTATATAAACAGGGCTTAGAAATGAAAAAGGGGTCTGTTGTACTTAAACACGGCTTAGAAATGAAAAAAGGGGGCTTGTTGTACTTAAACAGGGCTTGAAAATGAAAAAGGGGTCTGTTGTACTTAAACAAGCTTGGAAATAAAAAAAGGGGGCCTGTTGTATTTAAACAAAGCTTGGAAATGAAAAAGGGGCCTATTGTACTTAAATAGGGCTTGGAAATGAAAAAAGGGCCTGTTGAACTTAAAGAAGCTTTGAAATGAAAATATAGGGTCTGTTGTAATTAATTAGGGCTTGGAAAAGAAAAAAGGGGCCCGTTGTACTTAAATAGGGCTTGGAATGAAAAAAGGGCCTGTTGTACTTAAACAGGGCTTGGAAATGAAAAAGGGGCCTGTTGTACTTAAATAGGGCTTGGAAATGAAATAAAGGGGCATGTTGTACTTAAACAGGGCTTGGAAATGAAAAAAGGGGGCCTGTTTACTTAAAAAGGGCTTGAAAATGAAAAAAGGAGTTGTTGTACTTAAATAAGGCTTGGAATGAAAAAGGGGTCTGTTGTACTTAAACATGGTTTGGAAATGAAAAACAGGCATGTTGTACTTAAACAGAGCTTGGAATGAAAAAGGGGCATATTGTACTTAAACAGGGCTTGGAAATAAAAAAAGGGTCTATTGTACTTAAACATGGCTTTGAAATTAAAAAAAAAGGGCCTGTTGTACTTTAACAGGGCTTGGAAATGAAAAAGGAGTCTATTTTACTTAAACAAGCTTGGAAATGAAAAAAGGGGGCCTGTTGTACTTAAACAGGGCTTGTAAATGAAAAAGGGGCCTATTGTACTTAAATAGGGCTTGGAATGAAAAAGGGGCCTATTGTAGTTAAACAGGGGTTGGAAATGAAAAAGGGGCCTGTTTTACTTAAACAAGGTTTAGAAATGAAAAAGGGGCTTGTTGTACTTTAACAGGGCTTAGAAAGAAAAGGGGTCGGTTGTACTTAAACAGAGCTTGGAAAGAAAAAAAGGGGTCTGTTGTACTTAAACAAGGCTTTAAAATGAAAAAGGGGTCTGTTGTATATAAATAGGGCTTGGAAATGAAAAAATGGGGCCTGTTGTACTTAAACAGGGCTTGGAAATGAAAAATGGGCCTATTTTACTTAAACAGGACTTGGAATGATAAAGGGGTCTGTTGTACTTAAACAGGGCTTGGAAATGAAAAATGGGTCTGTTGTACTTAAACAGGGCTTGAAAATGAAAAAAAGAGGCCTGTTGTACTTAAACAGGGCTTGAAAATGAAAAAGGGTTCTGTCGTACTTAAATAGGGCTTGGAAATGAAAAAAGGGCCTGTTGTACTTAAAGAAGCTTCGAAATGAAAAAATAGGGTCTGTTGTAATTAAATAGGGCTTGGAAAAGAAAAAGGGGCCTGTTGTACTTAAATAGGGCTTGGAATGAAAAAGGGGCCTGTTGTACTTAAACAGAGCTTGGAAATGAAAAAGGGGCATGTTATACTTAAATAGGGCTTGGAAATGAAAAACGGGGGCATATTGTACTTAAACAGGGCATGAAAATGAAAAAAGGGGGCCTGTTTACTTAAAAAGGGCTTGAAAATGAAAAAAGGCTTGTTGTACTTAAATAGGGCTTGGAAATGAAAAAGGGGCCTGTTGTACTTAAATAGGGCTTTGGAATGAAAAAGATGCCTGTTGTACTTAAACATGGTTTGGAAATGAAAACCGGACCTGTTGTACTTAAACAGAGCTTGGAATGAAAAAGGGGCATATTGTACTTAAATAGGGCTTTGAAATGAAAAAGGGGTTTGTTGTACTTAAATAGGGCTTGGAAATGAAAAAAGGGGGCCTGATGTGCTTAAACAGGGCTTGGAAATGAAAAAGGGGTATGTTGTACTTAAACAAGCTTGGAAATGAAAAAAGGGGGTCTGTTGTACTTAAATAGGGCATGGAAATGAAAAAGGGGCTTGTTGTACTTAAATGGGGCTTGGAATGAAAAAGGGACCTGTTGTACTTAAACAGGGCTTGGAAATGAAAAAGGGGTCTATTGTACTTAAACAGGGTTTAGAAATGAAAAAGGGGCGTATTGTACTTAATTAGGGCTTGGAAATGAAAAAAGGGGGTCTGTTGTACTTAAACAGGGCTTAGAAATTAAAAAGGGGCATGTTGTACTTAAACAGGGCTTGGAAAGAAAAGGGGTCTGTTGTACTTAAACAGAGCTTGGAATGAAAAAAGGGCCTATTGTACTTAAACAAGGCTTGAAAATGAAAAAGGGGTCTGTTGTACTTAAATAGGGCTTGGAAATGAAAAAACGGGGTTTGTTGTACTTAAACAGGGCTTGGAAATGAAAAAGAAGTGTGTTGTACTTAAATAGGGCTTGGAAAGAAAAGGGGTCGGTTGTACTTAAATAGAGCTTGGAAATGAAAAAGGAGTCTGTTGTACTTAAATAGGGCTTGGAAATGAAAAAACGGGGCTTGTTGTACTTAAATAGGGCTTGTAAATGAAAAATGGGCCTGTTGTACTTAAAAAGGGTTTGGAAATGAAAAAGGGGTCTGTTATACTTAAACAGGCTTTGGATATGAAAAAAAGGGCCTTTTGTACTTAAACAGGGATTGAAAATTAAAACGGGGTTTGTTGTACTTAAATAAGGCTTGGAATGGAAAAGGGGCCTATTGTACTTAAACAGGGCTTGGAAATGAAAAAGGGGCCTATTGTACTTAAACAGAGCTTGGAATGAAAAAGGGGTCTGTTGTACTTAAACAGGTCTATGAACTGAAAAAGGGGTCTATTGTAATTAAACAGGGCATGGAAATGAAAAAGGGGGTCTGTTGTACTTAAACAGGACTTGGAAATGAAAAAGAGGCATTTTGTACTTAAAAAGGGCTTGGAATAAAAAAGGGGCATGTTGTACTTAAACAGGGCTTGGAATGAAAAAGGGGCCTGTTGTACTTAAATAGGGCTTGGAAATGAAAAAGGGGCCTGTTGTACTTAAAAAGGGCTTCGAAATGAAAAAATGGGGCATGTTGTACTTAAACAGGGCTTTGAAATGAAAAAGAGGCCTGTTGTACTTAAATAGGACTTGAAATGAAAAAGGGGCCTATTGTAGTTAAACAGAGCTTGGAATGAAAAAGGGGTCTGTTGTACTTAAACAGGACTTGGAATGAAAAAGGGGCCTGTTTTACTTAAATAGGGCATGGAATTGAAAAGGGGGCCTGTTGTACTTAAACAGGGTTTGGAAATGAAAAAGGGGCCTAGTGTACTTATATAGAGCTTGGAAATGAAAAAGAGGTCTATTATACTTAAACAGAGCTTTGAAATAAAAAGGGGTCTGTTGTACTTAAACATGGCTTGGAAATGAAAAACGGGTATGTTGTACTTAAATAGAGCTTGGAATGAAAAAGGGGCCTATTGTATTTAAACAGGGCTTAGAAATGAAAAAGGGGTCTGTTGTACTTAAACACGGCTTGGAAGTGAAAAAAGGGGGCTTGTTGTACTTAAACAGGGCTTGGAAATGAAAAAGGGGTCTGTTGTACTTAAACAAGCTTGGAAATAAAAAAAAGGGGCCTGTTGTACTTAAACAGAGCTTGGAAATGAAAAAGGGGCCTATTGTACTTAAAGAGGGCTTGGAAATGAAAAAAGGGCCTGTTGTACATAAGGAAGCTTCGAAATGAAAAAAGGGGGTTTGTTGTAATTAATTAGGGCTTGGAAAAGAAAAAGGGGCCTGTTGTACTTAAATAGGGCTTGGAATGAAAAAGGGGTCTGTTGTACTTAAACAGGGCTTGGAAATGAAAAAAGGGCCTGTTGTACTTATATAGAGCTTGGAAATGAAAAAGGGGTCTATGAAAAAGTGCCTATTGAACTTAAACAAGGCTTGGAAATGAAAAAGGGGTCTGTTGTACTAAATAGGGCTTGGAAAAGAAAAAATGGGGTTTGTTGTACTTAAATAGGGCTTGGAAACGAAAAAAAAGCTTGTTGTACTTAAACAGGACTTGGAATGAAAAAGCGGTCTGTTGTACTTAAACATGGCTTGGAAATGAAAAACGGGTATGTTGTACTTAAATAGAGCTTGGAATGAAAAAGGGGCCTATTGTATTTAAACAGGGCTTAGAAATGAAAAAGGGGTCTGTTGTACTTAAACACGGCTTGGAAGTGAAAAAAGGGGGCTTGTTGTACTTAAACAGGGCTTGGAAATGAAAAAGGGGTCTGTTGTACTTAAACAAGCTTGGAAATAAAAAAAGGGCCTGTTGTACATAAAGAGAGCTTGAAAATGAAAAAGGGGCCTATTGTACTTAAATAGGGCTTGGAAATGAAAAAAGGGCCTGTTGTACATAAAGAAGCTTCGAAATGAAAAAAGGGGGTTTGTTGTAATTAAATAGGGCTTGGAAAAGAAAAAGGGGCCTGTTGTACTTAAATAGGGCTTGGAATGAAAAAGGGGTCTGTTATACTTAAACAGGGCTGGGAAATGAAAAAGGGGCCTGTTGTACTTAAATAGGGCTTGGAAATGAAAAAGGGGCCTGTTGTACTTAAATAGGGCTTGGAAATGAAAAAGGGGTCTGTTGTACTTAAAAAGGGCTTGAAAATGAAAAAAGGGGGCATGTTGTACTTAAACAGGGCTTTGAAATGAAAAAGGGGCTTGTTATACTTAAACAAGGATTGAAATGAAAAAGGGGCCTATTGTAGTTAAACAGGGGTTGGAAATGAATAAGGGGTCTGTTGTACTTAAACAGGGTTTAGAAATGAAAAAGGGGCTTGTTGTACTTAAATAGTGCTTGGAAATGAAAAAAAGGGGTCTGTTGTACTTAAACAGGGCTTGGAAATGAAAAAGGGGCATGTTGTACTTAAACAGGGATTAGAAAGAAAAGGGGTTGGTTGTACTTAAACAGAGCTTGGAAAGAAAAAAGGGGTCTGTTGTACTTAAACAAGGCTTTAAAATGAAAAAGGGGTCTGTTGTACTTAAATAGGGCTTGTAAATGAAAAAATGGGGCCTGTTGTACTTAAACAGGGTTTGGAAATGAAAAAGGGACCTGTTGTACTTAAATAGGGCTTGGAAATGAAAAAAGGGGAACTGTTGTACTTAAACACTGCTTGGAAATGAAAAAAGGGGGCCTGTTTACTTAAACAGGGCTTGGAAATGAAAAAAGGGCATGTTGTACTTAAACAGGACTTGGAATGAAAAAGGGGCCTGTTGTACTTAAACAGGGCGTGGAAATGAAAAAGGGGCTTGTTGTACTTAAATAGGGCTTGGAAATTAAATAAAGGGGTCTGTTGTACTTAAACAGGGCTTGGAAATTAAAAAGGGGCATGTTGTACTTAAACAGGGCTTGGAAAGAAAAGGGGTCTGTCGTTTTTAAACAGAGCTAGGAATGAAAAAAGGGCCTATTGAACTTAAACAAGGCTTGGAAATGAAAAAGGGGTCTGTTGTACAAAATAGGGCTTGGAAAAGAAAAAATGGGGTTTGTTGTACTTAAATAGGGCTTGGAAATGAAAAAAGGGCTTGTTGTACTTAAACAGGACTTGGAATGAAAAAGGGGTCTGTTGTACTTAAACATGGCTTGGAAATGAAAAACGGGTATGTTGTACTTAAATAGAGCTTGGAATGAAAAAGGGGCCTATTGTATTTAAACAGGGCTTAGAAATGAAAAAGGGGTCTGTTGTACTTAAACACGACTTGGAAGTGAAAAAAGGGGGCTTGTTGTACTTAAACAGGGCTTGGAAATGAAAAAGTGGTCTGTTGTACTTATACAAGCTTGAAAATAAAAAAAGGGGCCTGTTGTACTTAAACAGAGCTTGGAAATGAAAAAGGGGCCTGTTGTACTTAAATAGGGCTTGGAAATGAAAAAGGGGCCTGTTGTACTTAAATAGGGCTTGGAAATGAAAAAGGGGCCTGTTGTACTTAAACAGGACTTGGATTGAAAAAGGGGCCTGTTTTACTTAAATAGGGCATGGAATTGAAAAGGGGGCCTGTTGTACTTAAACAGAGTTTGGAAATGAAAAAGGGGCCTAGTGTACTTATATAGAGCTTGGAAATGAAAAAGGGGTCTATTATACTTAAACAGGGCTTTGAATGAAAAAGGGGTCTGATGTACTTAAATAGGGCTTGGAAATGAAAAAGGGGCTTTTTGTACTTAAATAGGGATAGGAAATGAAAAAAGGGCTTGTTGTACATAAAGAAGCTTCGAAATAAAAAAAGGGGGTTTGTTGTAATTAAATAGGGCTTGGAAAAGAAAAAGGGGTCTGTTGTACTTAAACAGGGCTTGGAAATGAAAAAGGGGCCTGTTGTACTTAAATATGGCTTGAAAATGAAAAAAGGGGGCATGTTGTAATTAAACAGGGCTTGGAAATGAAAAAAGGGGTTTGTTTACTTAAAAAGGGCTTGAAAATGAAAAAAAGGCTTGTTGTACTTAAACAGGGCTTTGAATGAAAAAGGGGCCTGTTGTACTTAAACATGGTTTGGAAATGAAAAACGGACCTGTTGTACTTAAACAGAGCTTGGAATGAAAAAGGGGCATATTGTACTTAAATAGGGCTTGGAAATGAAAAAGGGGTCTGTTGTACTTCAACTAGGCTTGGAAATGAAAACAGGGGACCTGTTGTACTTAAATAGGGCTTAGAAATGAAAAAGGGGTATGTTGTACTTAAACAAGCTGGGAAATGAAAAAAGGGGGTCTTTTGTACTTAAATAGGGCTTGGAAATGAAAAAGCGGCCTGTTGTACTTAAATAGGTCTTGGAATGAAAAAGGGACCTGTTCTACTTAAATAGGGCTTGGAAATGAAAATGGGGTCTGTTGTACTTAAACAGGGTTTAGAAATGAAAAAGGGGCTTGTTGTACTTTAATAGGGCTTGGAAATGAAAAAAGGCGGTCTATTGTAATTAAAAAGGGCTTGGAAATTAAAAAGGGGCATGTTGTACTTAAACAGGGCTTGGAAAGAAAAGTGGTATGTTGTACTTAAACAGAGTTTGGAAATGAAAAAACGGGTTTGTTGTACTTAAACAGGGCTTGGAAATGAAAAAGAAGTGTGTTGTACTTAAATAGGGCTTGGAAAGAAAAGGGGTCGATTGTATTTAAATAGAGCTTGGAAAGAAAAAGGGGTCTGTTGTAATTAAACAAGGCTTGAAAAGGAAAAAGGGGTCTGTTTTACTTAAATAGGGCTTGGAAATGAAAAAACGGGGCCTGTTGTACTTAAACAGGGCTTGGAAATGAAAAATTGGCCTATTGTACTTAAACAAGCTTGGAAATAAAAAAAAGGGGCCTGTTGTACTTAAACAGAGCTTGGAAATGAAAAAGGGGCCTATTGTACTTAAAGAGGGCTTGGAAATGAAAAAAGGGCCTGTTGTACATAAGGAAGCTTCGAAATGAAAAAAGGGGGTTTGTTGTAATTAATTAGGGCTTGGAAAAGAAAAAGGGGCCTGTTGTACTTAAATAGGGCTTGGAATGAAAAAGGGGTCTGTTGTACTTAAACAGGGCTTGGAAATGAAAAAAGGGCCTGTTGTACTTATATAGAGCTTGGAAATGAAAAAGGGGTCTATGAAAAAGTGCCTATTGAACTTAAACAAGGCTTGGAAATGAAAAAGGGGTCTGTTGTACTAAATAGGGCTTGGAAAAGAAAAAATGGGGTTTGTTGTACTTAAATAGGGCTTGAAAACGAAAAAAAAGCTTGTTGTACTTAAACAGGACTTGGAATGAAAAAGCGGTCTGTTGTACTTAAACATGGCTTGGAAATGAAAAACGGGTATGTTGTACTTAAATAGAGCTTGGAATGAAAAAGGGGCCTATTGTATTTAAACAGGGCTTAGAAATGAAAAAGGGGTCTGTTGTACTTAAACACGGCTTGGAAGTGAAAAAAGGGGGCTTGTTGTACTTAAACAGGGCTTGGAAATGAAAAAGGGGTCTGTTGTACTTAAACAAGCTTGGAAATAAAAAAAGGGCCTGTTGTACATAAAGAGAGCTTGAAAATGAAAAAGGGGCCTATTGTACTTAAATAGGGCTTGGAAATGAAAAAAGGGCCTGTTGTACATAAAGAAGCTTCGAAATGAAAAAAGGGGGTTTGTTGTAATTAAATAGGGCTTGGAAAAGAAAAAGGGGCCTGTTGTACTTAAATAGGGCTTGGAATGAAAAAGGGGTCTGTTGTACTTAAACAGGGCTGGGGAATGAAAAAGGGGCCTGTTGTACTTAAATAGGGCTTGGAAATGAAAAAGGGGCCTGTTGTACTTAAATAGGGCTTGGAAATGAAAAAGGGGTCTGTTGTACTTAAAAAGGGCTTGAAAATGAAAAAAAGGGGCATGTTGTACTTAAACAGGGCTTTGAAATGAAAAAGAGGCCTGTTGTACTTAAACAGGACTTGAAATGAAAAAGCGGCCTGTTGTAGTTAAACAGAGCTTGGAATGAAAAATGGGTCTGTTGTACTTAAACAGGACTTGGAATGAAAAAGGGGCCTGTTTTACTTAAATAGGGCATGGAATTGAAAAGGGGGCCTGTTGTACTTAAACAGGGTTGGGAAATGAAAAAGGGGCCTAGTGTTCTTATATAGAGCTTGGAAATGAAAAAGGGGTCTATTATACTTAAACAGGGCTTTGAATGAAAAAGGGGTCTGATGTACTTAAATAGGGCTTGGAAATGAAAAAGGGGCTCTTGTACTTAAACAAGCTTTGAAATGAAAAAAGGGGGCCTGTTGTACTTAAAAAGGGCTTGGAAATGAAAAAGGGGCTTGTTGTACTTAAACAAGGATTGAAATGAAAAAGGGGCCTATTGTAGTTAAATAGGGGTTGGAAATGAATAAGGGGTCTGTTGTACTTAAACAGGGTTTAGAAATGAAAAAGGGGCTTGTTGTACTTAAATAGTGCTTGGAAATGAAAAAAAGGGGTCTGTTGTACTTAAACAGGGCTTGGAAATGAAAAAGGGGCATGTTGTACTTAAACAGGGATTAGAAAGAAAAGGGGTTGGTTGTACTTAAACAGAGCTTGGAAAGAAAAAACGGGTCTGTTGTACTTAAACAAGGCTTTAAAATGAAAAAGGGGTCTGTTGTACTTAAATAGGGCTTGGAAATGAAAAAATGGGGCCTGTTGTACTTAAACAGGGTTTGGAAATGAAAAAGGGACCTGTTGTACTTAAATAGGGCTTGAAAATGAAAAAAGGGGAACTGTTGTACTTAAACACTGCTTGGAAATGAAAAAAGGGGGCCTGTTTACTTAAACAGGGCTTGGAAATGAAAAAAGGGCATGTTGTACTTAAACAGGACTTGGAATGAAAAAGGGGCCTATTGTACTTAAACAGGGCGTGGAAATGAAAAAGGGGCTTGTTGTACTTAAATAGGGCTTGGAAATTAAATAAAGGGGTCTGTTGTACTTAAACAGGGCTTGGAAATTAAAAAGGGGCATGTTGTACTTAAACAGGGCTTGGAAAGAAAAGGGGTCTGTCGTTTTTAAACAGAGCTTGGAATGAAAAAAGGGCCTATTGAACTTAAACAAGGCTTGGAAATGAAAAAGGGGTCCGTTGTACAAAATAGGGCTTGGAAAAGAAAAAATGGGGTTTGTTGTACTTAAATAGGGCTTGGAAATGAAAAAAGGGCTTGTTGTACTTAAACAGGACTTGGAATGAAAAAGGGGTCTGTTGTACTTAAACATGGCTTGGAAATGAAAAACGGGTATGTTGTACTTAAATAGAGATTGAAATGAAAAAGGGGCCTATTGTATTTAAACAGGGCTTAGAAATGAAAAAGGGGTCTGTTGTACTTAAACACGGCTTGGAAGTGAAAAAAGGGGGCTTGTTGTACTTAAACAGGGCTTGGAAATGAAAAAGTGGTCTGTTGTACTTAAACAAGCTTGAAAAAAAAAAAGGGGCCTGTTGTACTTAAACAGAGCTTGGAAATGAAAAAGGGGCCTGTTTTACTTAAATAGGGCTTGGAAATGAAAAAGGGGCCTGTTGTACTTAAATAGGGCTTGGAAATGAAAAAGGGGCCTGTTGTACTTAAATAGGACTTGGAATGAAAAAGGGGCCTGTTTTACTTAAATAGGGCATGGAATTGAAAAGGGGGCCTGTTGTACTTAAACAGAGTTTGGAAATGAAAAAGGGGCCTAGTGTACTTATATAGAGCTTGGAAATGAAAAAGGGGTCTATTATACTTAAACAGGGCTTTGAATGAAAAAGGGGTCTGATGTACTTAAATAGGGCTTGGAAATGAAAAAGGGGCTTTTTGTACTTAAATAGGGATAGGAAATGAAAAAAGGGCTTGTTGTACATAAAGAAGCTTCGAAATAAAAAAAGGGGGTTTGTTGTAATTAAATAGGGCTTGGAAAAGAAAAAGGGGCCTGTTGTACTTAAATTGGGCTTGGAATGAAAAAGGGGTCTGTTGTACTTAAACAGGGCTTGGAAATGAAAAAGGGGCCTGTTGTACTTAAATATGGCTTGAAAATGAAAAAAGGGGGCATGTTGTAATTAAACAGGGCTTGGAAATGAAAAAAGGGGTTTGTTTACTTAAAAAGGGCTTGAAAATGAAAAAAAGGCTTGTTGTACTTAAACAGGGCTTTGAATGAAAAAGGGGCCTGTTGTACTTAAACATGGTTTGGAAATGAAAAACGGACCTGTTGTACTTAAACAGAGCTTGGAATGAAAAAGGGGCATATTGTACTTAAATAGGGCTTGGAAATGAAAAAGGGGTCTGTTGTACTTCAACTAGGCTTGGAAATGAAAACAGGGGACCTGTTGTACTTAAATAGGGCTTAGAAATGAAAAAGGGGTATGTTGTACTTAAACAAGCTGGGAAATGAAAAAAGGGGGTCTTTTGTACTTAAATAGGGCTTGGAAATGAAAAAGCGGCCTGTTGTACTTAAATAGGTCTTGGAATGAAAAAGGGACCTGTTCTACTTAAATATGGCTTGGAAATGAAAATGGGGTCTGTTGTACTTAAACAGGGTTTAGAAATGAAAAAGGGGCTTGTTGTACTTTAATAGGGCTTGGAAATGAAAAAAGGCGGTCTATTGTAATTAAAAAGGGCTTGGAAATTAAAAAGGGGCATGTTGTACTTAAACAGGGCTTAGAAAGAAAAGTGGTATGTTGTACTTAAACAGAGCTTGGAATGGAAAAAGGGCCTATTGTACTTAAACAAGGCTTGGAAATGAAAAAGGGGTCTGTTGTACTTAAATAGGGCTTGGAAATGAAAAAACGGGTTTGTTGTACTTAAACAGGGCTTGGAAATGAAAAAGAAGTGTGTTGTACTTAAATAGGGCTTGGAAAGAAAAGGGGTCGATTGTATTTAAATAGAGCTTGGAAAGAAAAAGGGGTCTGTTGTAATTAAAAAAGGCTTGAAAAGGAAAAAGGGGTCTGTTGTACTTAAATAGGGCTTGGAAATGAAAAAACGGGGCCTGTTGTACTTAAACAGGGCTTGGAAATGAAAAATTGGCCTGTTGTACTTAAACAAGACTTGGAATAAAAAAGAGGCCCGTTGTACTTAAACAGGGCTTGGAAATGAAAAAGGGGTTTGTTGTACTTAAACAGGGCTTGGAAATGAAAAAAAGGGGTCTGTTGTACTTAAATAAGGCTTGGAAATGAAAAAGGGTTCAGTTGTACTTAAAGGAGCTTCGAAATGAAAAAAAGGGGTCTGTTGTAATTAAATAGGGCATGGAAAAGAAAAAGGGGCCTGGTGTACTTAAATAGGGCTTTGAATGAAAAATGGGCCTATTGTACTTAAACAGATCTTGGAAATGAAAAAGGGGCCTGTTGTACTTAAATAGGGCTTGGAAATGAAAAAAGGGGGCCTGTTATACTTAAACAGGGCTTAGAAATGAAAAGAGGGGGCCTGTTATACTTAAACAGGGCTTAGAAATGAAAAGAGGGGGCCTGTTTACTTAAACAGGGTTTGGAAATGAAAAAAGGGCTTGTTGTACTCAAACAGGACTTAGAATGAAAAAGGGGCCTGTTGTACTTAAACATGGCTTGGAAATAAAAAACGGGCATGTTGTACTTAAACATGGCTTGTAAATGAAAAAAAGAGGTCTGTTGTACTTAAATAGGGTTTTAAAATGAAAAAGGGGTTTGTTTTACTTAAAGAAGCTTCGAAATGAAAAAAGGGTGTGTGTGGTAATTAAATAGGGCATGGAAAAGAAAAACGGGCCTGGTGTACTTCAATAGGGCTTAGAATAAAAAAGGGGCTTGTTGTACTTAAATAGGGCTTGGAAATTAAAAAGGGACCTCTTGTACTTAAATAGGGCTTGGAAATTAAAAAAAAGGGCCTGGTTTACTTAAACAGGGCTTGGAAATCAAAAAAGCGGGCATGTTTACTTAAACAAGGCTTGGAAATGAAAAAAGGGTTGGTTGTAAATAAACAGGACTTGGAATGAAAAAGGGGCCTGTTGTACTTAAACATGGCTTGGAAATGAAAAAGGGGCTTGTTGTACTTAAATAGGACTTGGAATGAAAAAGAGGTCTGTTATACTTAAACTTGGCTTGGAAATGAAAAACGGGTCTGTTGTACTTAAACAGGGCTTGGAATGAAAAAGGGGCCTAATGTACTTAAATAAGGCTTGGAAATTAAAAAGGGGTCTGTTGTATTTAAACAAGCTTGGAAATAAAAAAAGGGGCCTGTTGTACTTAAACAGGTCTTGAAAATGAAAAAGGGGTCTGTTATACTTAAACAGGGTTTGGAATAAAAAAAGGGACTGTGTACTTAAACAGTGCTTGCAAATGAAAAAGGGGCATGCTGTACTTAAATAGGGCTTTGAATGAAAAAGGGGCCTATTGTACATAAACAGGGTTTGGAAATGAAAAAAGGGGCATGTTGTACTTAAAAAGTGCTTGGAATGAAAAAGGGGCCTATTGTACTTCAATAGGGCTTGGAATAAAAAAGGGGCTTATTGTACTTAAAAAAAACTTTAGAAATGAAAAAGGGCTTGTTGTACTTAAACATGGCTTGAAAATAAAAAAAGGGGGTCTGTTGTACTTAACAGGGCTTGGAAATGAAAAAGCGGCCTGTTGTACTGAAACATGGCTTGGAAATGAAAAACGGGCCTGTTGTACTTAAATAGAGCTTGGAATGAAATAGGGCTTGGAAATGAAAAAAGGGGGCCTGTTGTACTCAAACAGGGCTTGGAAATGAAAAAGGGGTCTGTTGTACTTAAACAAGCTTGAAAATGAAAAAAGGGGGCCTGTTGTACTTAAATAGGACTTGGAAATGAAAAAAGGGGTCTGTTGTACTTAAATAGGACTGGGCATTAAAAAGGGGCCTGTTGTACTTAAACAGGGCGTGGAAATGAAAAAGGGGCCTGTTGTACTTAAATAGGGTTTAGAAATGAAAAAGGGGCTTGTTGTACTTAAATAGGGCTTGGAAATTAAAAAAGGGGGTCTGTTGTACTTAAACAGGGCTTGGAAATGAAAAAATGGGGCCTGTTATACTTAAACAGGGCTTAGAAATGAAAAAAGGGGGCCTGTTTACTTAAACAGGGTTTGGAAATGAAAAAAGGGCTTGTTGTACTCAAACAGGACTTAGAATGAAAAAGGGGCCTGTTGTACTTAAACATGGCTTGGAAATGAAAAACGGGCATGTTGTACTTAAACATGGCTTGTAAATGAAAAAAAGAGGTCTGTTGTACTTAAATAGGGTTTTAAAATGAAAAAGGGGTTTGTTTTACTTAAAGAGGCTTCGAAATGAAAAAAGGGGGTCTGTTGTAATTAAATAGGGCATGGAAAAGAAAAAGGGGCCTGGTGTACTTAAATAGGGCTTAGAATAAAAAAGGGGCTTGTTGTACTTAAACAGGGTTTGGAGATTAAAAAGGGACCTCTTGTACTTAAATAGGGCTTGGAAATAAAAAAAAAGGGTCTGTTGTACTTAAACAGGGCTTAGAAATCAAAAAAGGGGGCATGTTTACTTAAACAAGGCTTGGAATTGAAAAAAAGGCTGGTTGTAAATAAACAGGACTTGGAATGAAAAAGGGGCCTGTTGTACTTAAACATGGCTTGGAAATGAAAAACATGCCTGTTGTACTTAAACAGAGCTTGGAGTGAAAAAGTGGCCTATTGTACTTAAACAAGGTTTGGAAATGTAAAAGGGGTCTGTTGTACTTAAATAGGGCTTGGAAATGAAAAAAAGGGGGCTTGTTGTACTTAAACAGGGCTTGGAAATGAAAAAGGGGCCTATTGTATTTAAATAGGGCTTGGAAATGAAAAAAATGGGGCTTGTTGTACTTAAATAGGGCTTAGTAATGAAAAAAAGGGCCTGTTTACTTAAACAGGGCTTGAAAATGAAAAAAGGGCTTGTTGTAATTAAACAGGGCCTGGAATGAAAAATGGGCATATTGTACTTAAAAATGGGCTTGTTGTACTTAAACAGGGCTTGGAAATGAAAAAGGGGTCTGTTGTACTTAAACAAGCTTGGAAATGAAAAAAGGGGGCCTGTTGTAGTTAATTAGGGCTTAGAAATGAAAAAGGGGCCTATTGTACTTAAATAGGACTTGAAATGAAAAAGGGGCCTATTGTACTTAAACAGGGCGTGGAAATGAAAAAGGGGCCTGTTGTACTTAAATAGGGTTTAGAAATGAAAAGGGGTCCTGTTGTACTTAAATAGGGCTTGAAAATTAAAAAAAAAGGTCTGTTGTACTTAAAATGGGCTTGGAAATTAAAAGGGGCATGTTGTACTTAAACAGGGCTTGGAAAGAAAAAGGGTCTATTGTATTTAAAAAGGGATTGGAAATGAAAAAGTGGTCTGTTGTACTTAAATAGGGCTTGGAAATGAAAAAAAGGGGGCCTGTTGTATTTAAAAAGTTTTTGGAAATGAAAAAGGGACATGTTGTACCTAAACAGAACTTGGAATGAAAAAGGGGCTTGTTGTACTTAAACAGGGTTTGGAATTAAAAAGGGGCATGTTGTACTTAAACAAGGCTTAAAAATGAAAAAGGGGCTTGTTGTACTTAAAAAAGGCTTGGAAATGAAAAAAGGGGCCCTATTGTACTTAAACATGGCTTGGAGATGAAAAAGGGGCTTGTTGTACTTAAATAGGACTTGGAATGAAAAAGAGGTCTGTTATACTTAAACTTGGCTTGGAAATGAAAAACGGGTCTGTTGTACTTAAACAGGGCTTGGAATGAAAAAGGGGCCTAATGTACTTATATAAGGCTTGGAAATTAAAAAGGGGTCTGTTGTATTTAAACAAGCTTGGAAATAAAAAAAGGGGCCTGTTGTACTTAAACAGGTAATGAAAATGAAAAAGGCGTCTGTTATACTTAAACAGGGTTTGGAATAAAAAAGGGGACTGTTGTACTTAAACAGTGCTTGCAAATGAAAAAGGGGCATGCTGTACTTAAATAGGGCTTTGAATGAAAAAGGGGCCTATTGTACATAAACAGGGCTTGGAAATGAAAAAAGGGGCATGTTGTACTTAAACAGTGCTTGGAATGAAAAAGGGGCCTATTGTACTTAAATAGGGCTTGGAATGAAAAAGGGGCCTATTGTACTTAAAAAAAAAATTAGAAATGAAAAAGGGCTTGTTGTACTTAAACATGGCTTGAAAATAAGAAAAGGGGGTCTGTTATACTTAACAGGGCTTGGAAATGAAAAGGCGGCCTGTTGTACTGAAACATGGCTTGGAAATGAAAAACGGGCCTGTTGTACTTAAATAGAGCTTGGATTGAAATAGGGCTTGGAAATGAAAAAAGGGGGCCTGTTGTACTCAAACAGGGCTTGGAAATGAAAAAGGGGTCTGTTGTACTTAAACAAGCTTGAAAATGAAAAAAGGGGGCCTGTGTACTTAAATAGGACTTGGAAATGAAAAAAGGGGTCTGTTGTACTTAAATAGGACTGGGAATTAAAAAGGGGCCTGTTGTACTTAAACAGGGCATGGAAATGAAAAAGGGGCCTGTTGAACTTAAATAGGGTTTAGAAATGAAAAATGGGCTTGTTGTACTTAAATAGGGCTTGGAAATTAAAAAAGGGGGTCTGTTGTACTTAAACAGGGCTTGGAAATTAAAAAGGGGCATGTTGTACTTAAACAGGGCTTGGAAAGAAAAGGGGTCTGTTGTACTTAAACAGAGTTTGGAATGAATAAAGGGCCTATTGTACTTAAACAAGGCTATGAAATGAAAAAGGGGTCTGTTGTACTTAAATAGGGCTTGGAAATGAAAAAACGAGGTTTGTTGTACTTAAACAGGGCTTGGAAATGAAAAAGGGGTGTGTTCTACTTAAATAGGGCTTGGAAAGAAAAAGGGTCGGTTGTACTTAAACCGAGTTTGGAAAGAAAAAAGGGTCTGTTGTAATTAAACAAGGCTTGAAAATGAAAAAGGGGTCTGATGTACTTAAATAGGGCTTGGAAATGAAAAAATGGGGCCTGTTGTACTTAAACAGGGTGTCGAAATGAAAAATGGGCCTGTTGTACTTAAATAGGACTTGGAATGAAAAAGGGACCTGTGTACTTAAACAGGGCTTGGAAATGAAAAAGGGGTCTGTTGTACTTAAATAGGGCTTGGAAATGAAAAAAAGGGGCCTGTTGTACTTAAATGTGGCTTGGAAATGAAAAAGGGGTCTGTTGTACTTAAAGAAGCTTCGAAATGGAAAAAAGGGGGTCTGTTGTAATTAAATAGGGCATGGAAAAGAAAAAGGGGCCTGTTGTACTTAAATAGGGCTTGGAATGAAAAATGGGTCTGTTGTACTTAAAAGGGCTTTGAAATGAAAAAGGGGCCTGTTGTACTTAAATAGGGCTTGGAAATGAAAAAAGGGGGCCTGTTGTACTAAAATAGGGCTTGGAAATGAAAAAGGGGCATGTTGTACTTAAATAGGGCTTGGAAATGAAAAAAGGGGTCTGTTTACTTAAACAGGGCTTGAAAATGAAAAAAAAGGCTTGTTGTACTTAAACAGGACATGGAATGAAAAAGGGGCCTGTTGTACTTAAACATGACTTGGAAATGAAAAACGGTCCTGTTGTACTTAAACAAAGCTTGGAATGAAAAATTGGCCTACTGTACTTAAACAGGGCTTGGAAATGAAAAAGGGGTCTGTTGTACTTAACAGGTCTTGGAAATGAAAAAAGGGGGCCTGTTGAACTTAAACAGGGCTTGGAAATGAAAAAGGGGTCTGTTGTACTTAAATAAGCTTTGAAATGAAAAAATGGGGCCTGTTGTACTTAAATTGGGCTTGGAAATGAAAAAGAGCCTTGATGTACTTAAATAGGGCTTGGAATGAGAAAGGGGCCTGTTGTACTTAAAAAGGGCTTGGAAATAAAAAAGGGGCTTGTTGTACTTATACAGGGTTTAAAAATGAAAAACGGGCTTGTTGTACTTAAATAGGGCTTGGAAATGAAAAAAGGGGGTCTGCTGTACTTAAACATGGCTTGGAAATTAAATAGGGGCATGTTGTACTTATACAGGGCTTGGAAATGAATAAGGGATCTGTTGTACTTAAACATGACTTGGAATGAAAAAGGGGCCTGTTGTACTTAAACAGGGGTTGGAAATGAAAAAGGGGCCTGTTGTACTTAAATAGGTCTTGAAAATGAAAAAGGGGTCTGTTATACTTAAACAGGGTTTGAAATGAAAAAGGGGACTGTTGTACTTAAACAGTGCTTGCAAATGAAAAAGGGGCATGTTGTACATAAACAGTGCTTGGAATGAAAAAGGGGCCTATTGTACTTAAATAGGGCTTGGAATGAAAATGGGGCCTATTGTACTTAAAAAAATTTTAGAAATGAAAAAGGGCTTGTTGTACTTAAACATGGCTTGGAAATAAAAAAAGGGGGTCTGTTGTACTTAAACAGGGCTTGGAAATGAAAAAGGGGCCTGTTGTACTAAAACGTGGCTTGGAAATGAAAAACGGGCCTATTATACTTAAACAAGGCTTGGAAATGAAAAAGGGGTCTGTTGTACTTAAATAGGGCTTGGAAATGAAAAAAACGGGGTTTGTTGTACTTAAACAGGGCTTTGAAATGAAAAAGGGATGCGTTGTACTTAAATAGGGTTTGGAAAGAAAAATGGTCGGTTGTACTTAAACAGAGCTTGGAAAGAAAAGGGGTCTGTTGTAATTAAACAAGGCATGAAAATGAAAAAGGGGTCTGATGTACTTAAATAGGGCTTGGAAATGAAAAAATGGGGCCTGTTGTACTTAAACAGGGTGTGGAAATGAAAAATAGGCCTGTTGTACTTAAACAGGACTTGGAATGAAAAAGGGACCTGTTGTACTTAAACAAGGCTTGGAAATGAAAAAGGGGTCTATTGTAGTTAAACAGGGCTTGGAAATGAAAAAAAGGGGCCTGTTGTACTTAAATGTGGCTTGGAAATGAAAAAGGGGTCTGTTGTACCTAAAGAAGCTTCGAAATGAAAAAAAGGGGGTCTGTTGTAATTAAATAGGGCATGGAAAAGAAAAAGGGGTCTGTTGTACTTAAATAGGGCTTGGAATGAAAAATGGGCCTGTTGTACTTAAACAGGGCTTGGAAATGAAAAAAGGGGCCTGTTGTACTTAAATAGGGCTTGGAAATGAAAAAAGTGGTCTTTTTACTTAAATAGGGCTTGAAAATGAAAAAAGGGGCCTGTTGTACTTATACATTGTTTGGAAATGAAAAACGGGCCTGTTGTACTTAAACAGGGCTTGGAATTGAAAAAAGGGGGCCTGTTGTACTTAAACAGGGCTTGGAAATGAAAAAGGGGTCTGTTGTACTTAAATAAGCTTGGAAATGAAAAAATGGGGCCTGTTGTACTTAAACAGGGCTTGGAAATGAAAGAGATGCCTGTTGTACTTAAATAGGGCTTGGAATGAGAAAAGGGCTTGTTGTACTTAAAAAGGGCTTGGAAATGAAAAAGTGGTCTGTTGTACTTAAATAGGGGTTGGAAATGAAAAAAGGGGGCATGTTGTACTTAAAACGTTTTTGGAAATGAAAAAGGGAGATGTTGTACTTAAACAGAACTTGGAATGAAAAAGGGGCTTGTTGTACTTAAACAGGGCTTGGATTTAAAAAGAGGCATGTTGTACTTAAACAGGGCTTGAAAATGAAAAAGGGGCCTGTTGTACTTAAACAAGGCTTAAAAATGAAAAAGGGGCCCTATTGTACTTAAACATGGCTTGGAAATGAAAAAGGGGCTTGTTGTATTTAAACAGGACTTGGAATGAAAAAGAGGTCTGTTGTACTTAAACATGGCTTGGAAATGAAAAACGAGTCTGTTGTACTTAAACATGGCTTGGAATGAAAAAGGGGCCTGTTGTATTTAAAAAAGCTTGGAAATAAAAAAAGGGGGCCTGTTGTACTTAAACAGGTCTTGAAAATGAAAAAGGGGTTTGTTATACTTAAACAGGGCTTGGAATGAAAAAGGGGACTGTTGTACTTAAACAGTGCTTGCAAATGAAAAAGGGGCATGTTGTACTTAAATAGGGCTTTGAATGAAAAAGGGGCCTATTGTACTTAAACAGGGCTTGGAAATGAAAAAAGGGGGCATGTTGTACTTAAACAAGGCTTGGAAATGAAAAAAGGGCATGTTGTACTTAAACAGTGCTTGGAATGAAAAAGGGGCCTATTGTACTTAAATAGGGCTTGGAATGAAAAAGGGGCCTATTGTACTTAAACATTTTTTAGAAATGAAAAAGGGCTTGTTGTTCTTAAACATCGCTTGGAAATAAAAAAGGAGGTCTATTGTACTTAAACAGAGCTTGGAAATGAAAAAGTGGCATGTTATACTTAAATAGGGCTTGGAAAGAAAAGGGGTATGTTGTACTTAAATAAAGCCTTGAATGAAAAAGTGGCCTATTGTACTCAAACAGGGCTTGGAAATGAAAAAGCGGTCTGTTGTACTTAAACAGGGCTTGGAAATGAAAAAAAGGGGGCTTGTTGTACTTAAACAGGACTTGGAAATGAAAAAGGGGTTTGTTCTACTTAAAGAAGCTTCGAACTGAAAAAAGGGGGTCAGTTGTATTTAAATAGGGATTGGAAAAGAAAAATGGGCCTATTGTATTTAAATAGTGCTTGGAATGAAAAAGGGGTTGTTGTTCTTAAATAGGGCTTGGAAATGAAAAAGGGGTCTGTTGTACTTAAATAGGGCTTGGAAATGAAAAAATGGGGCATGTTGTACCTAAACAGGGCTTAAAAATGAAAAAAAGGGTGCCTGTTTACTTAAACAGGGCTTGAAAATTAAAAAAAGGTCTGTTTTACTGAAACATGGCTTGGAAATGAAAAACGGGTTTGTTGTACTTAAACAGAGCTTGGAATGAAAAATGGGCATATTATACTTAAACAGGGCTTGGAAATTAAAAAGGGGTTATTTGTACTTAAACAGGACTTGGAAATGAAAAAAGGGGGCCTGTTGTACTTAAAGCGAGCTTGGAAATGAAAAAGGGGTCTGTTGTACTTAAACAAGCTTGGAAATGAAAAAAGGGGGCCTGTTGTACTTAAATAGGGCTTGGAAATGAAAAAGGGGCCTGTTGTACTTAAATAGGACTTGGAATGAAAAAGGGGCCTGTTGTACTTAAACAGGGCGTGGAAATGAAAAAGGGGCATGTTGTACTTAAACAGGGTTTAGAAATGAAAAAGGGGCTTGTTGTACTTAAATAGGGCTTGGAAATTAAAAAAGGGGTCTGTTGTACTTAAAGGGCTTGGAAATTATAAGGGGCATGTTGTACTTAAACAGGGCTTGGAAAGAAAAGGGTTCTGTTGTACTTAAATAGAGCTTGGAATGAAAAAAGGCCCATTGTACTTAAACAAGGCTTGGAAATGAAAAAGGGGTCTGTTGTACTTAAATAGGGCTTGGAAATGAAAAAAACGGGGTTTGTTGTACTTAAACATGGCTTGGAAATGAAAAAGGGGTATGTTGTATTTAAAGATGCTTGAAAATGAAAAAATGGGGCCTCATGTAATTAAATAGGGTTTGGAAATGAAAAAGGGGCATGTTGTACTTAAATAGCGCTTTGAATGCAAAAGGGGCCTATTTACTTAAACAGGGCTTGGAAATGAAAAAGGGGCCTGTTGTACTTAAATAGGGCTTGGAATGAAAAAGGGGTCTGTTGTACTTAAACAGGGCTTGGAAATGAAAAAAGGGGGCCTGTTGTATTTAAGCAGGGCTTGGAAATGAAAAAAGGGTCTGTTGTACTTAAACAGGGCTTGGAAATGAAAAAAGGAGTCCTGTTGTATTTAAACAGGGCTTGGAAATGAAAAAGGGGCATGTTGTACTTTAACTAGGCCTGGAAAGAAAAGGGGTCAGTTGTACTTAAACAGGGCTTGGAATGAAAAAGGGGCATGTTGTAATTAAACAGGGCTTGGAATGAAAAAGGGGCCAGTTGTATTTAAAAAGGGATTGGAAATGAAAAAGTAGCCTGTTGTACTTAAATAGAGTTTGGAAATGAAAAAAAGGATGCATGTTGTACTTAAAACGTTTTTGGAAATGAAAAAGGGACATGTTATACTTAAACAACACTTGGAATGAAAAAGGGGCTTGTTGTACTAAAATACGGCTTGAAAATGAAAAAGGGGCCTGTTGTACTTAAACAAGGCTTAAAAATGAAAAAAGGGGCCCTATTGTACTTAAACATGGATTGGAAATGAAAAAGGGGCTTGTTGTACTTAAATAGGGCTTGGAATGAAAAAGGGGCCTATTGTACTTAAACAGGGCTTGGAAATGAAAAAAGGGGGCATGTTGTACTCAAACAAGGCTTGGAAATGAAAAAGGGGCATGTTGTACTTAAACAATGCTTGGAATGAAAAAGGGGCCTGTTATACTTAAATAGGGATTGGAATGAAAAAGAGGCCTATTGTACTTAAACATTTTTTAGAAATGAAAAAGGGCTTGTTGTTCTTAAACATGGCTTGGAAATAAAAAAAGGGGGTCTGTTGTACTTAAACAGAGCTTGGAAATGAAAAAGCGACATGTTATACTTAAATAGCGCTTGGAATGAAAAGGGGTATGTTGTACTTAAATAGGGCTTGGAATGAAAAAGTGGCCTATTGTACTTAAACAGGACTTGGAAATGAAAAAGTGGTCTGTTGTACTTAAACAGGACTTGGAAATGAAAAAAGGGGGCTTGTTGTACTTAAACAGGGCTTGGAAATGAAAAAGGGGTCTGTTGTACTTAAAGAAGCTTCGAAATGAAGAAAGGGGGTCAGTTGTAATTAAATAGGTCTTGGAAAAGAAAAAGGGGCCTATTGTACTTAAATAGGGCTTAGAATGAAAAAGGTGCCAGTTGTTCTTAAATAGGGCTTGGAAATGAAAAAGGGGCCTGTTGTACTTAAATAGGGTTTGGAAATGAAAAAGGGGGGCATGTTGTACCTAAACAGGGCTTGGAAATGAAAAATGGGGGGCCTGTTTACATAAACAGGGCTTGAAAATGAAAAAAGGGTTTGTTTTACTGAAACATGGCTTGGAAATGAAAAACGGATCTGTTGTAATTAAACAAAGCTTGGAATGAAAAATGGGCATATTGTACTTAAACAGGGCTTGGAAATTAAAAAGGGGTTATTTGTACTTAAACAGGGCTTGGAAATGAAAAAAGGGGGCCTGTTGTACTTAAATAGGGCTTGGAAAGAAAAGGGGTCTGTTGTACATAAATAGAGCTTGGAATGAAAAAAGGGCCTATTGTACTTAAACAAGGCTTGGAAATGAAAAAGGGGTCTGTTGTACTTAAATAGGGCTTGGAAATGAAAAAACAGGGTTTGTTGTACTTAAACAGGGCTTGGAAATGAAAAAGGGGTGTGTTGTACTTAAATAGGGCTTGGAAAGAAAAAGGGTCGGTTGTACTTAAACAGAGCTTGGAAAGAAAAAAGGGTCTGTTGTAATTAAACAAGGCTTGAAAATGAAAAAGGGGTCTGATGTACTTAAATAGGGCTTGGAAATGAAAAAATGGGGCCTGTTGTACTTAAACAGGGTGTGGAAATGAAAAATGGGCCTGTTGTACTTAAATAGGACTTGGAATGAAAAAGGGACATGTTGTACTTAAACAAGGCTTGGAAATGAAAAAGGGGTCTGTTTTACTTAAACAAGCCTTGGAAATGAAAAAAAGGGGCCTGTTGTACTTAAATGTGGCTTGGAAATGAAAAAGGGGTCTTTTGTACTTAAAGAAGCTTCGAAATGATAAAAAGGGGGTCTGTTGTAATTAAATAGGGCATGAAAAAGAAAAAGGGGTTTGTTGTACTTAAATAGGGCTTGGAATAAAAAATGGGCCTGTTGTACTTAAACAGGGCTTGTAAATGAAAAAGGGGCCTGTTGTACTTAAACATGGCTTGTAAATGAAAAAAAGAGGTCTGTTGTACTTAAATAGGGTTTTAAAATGAAAAAGGGGTTTGTTTTACTTAAAGAAGCTTCAAAATGAAAAAAGGGGTTCTGTTGTAATTAAATAGGGCATGGAAAAGAAAAAGGGGCCTGGTGTACTTAAATAGGGCTTAGAATAAAAAAGGGGCTTGTTGTACTTAAACAGGGCTTGGAGATTAAAAATGGACCTCTTGTACTTAAATAGGGCTTGGAAATTAAAAAAAAAAAGGTCTGTTGTACTTAAACAGTGCTTGGAAATCAAAAAAGGGGGCATGTTTACTTAAACAAGGCTAGGAAATTAAAAAAGGGCTGGTTGTAAATAAACAGGACTTGGAAAGAAAAAAGGGTCTGTTGTACTTAAACATGGCTTGGAAATGAAAAACATGCCTGTTGTACTTAAACAGAGCTTGGAGTGAAACAGTGGCCTATTGTACTTAAACAAGGTTTGGAAATGTAAAAGGGGTCTGTTGTACTTAAACAGGGCTTGGAAATTAAAAAAAGGGGGCTTGTTGTACTTAAATCGGGCTTGGAAATGAAAAAGGGGCCTATTGTATTTAAATAGGGCTTGGAAATGAAAAAAAGGGGGCTTGTTGTACTTAAATAGGGCTTAGAAATGAAAAAAAAGGCCTGTTTACTTAAACAGGGCTTGAAAATGAAAAAAGGGCTTGTTGTAATTAAACAGGGCTTGGAATGAAAAATGGGCATATTGTACTTAAAAATGGGCATGTTGTACTTAAACAGGGCTTGGAAATGAAAAAGGGGTCTGTTGTACTTAAATAAGCTTGGAAATGAAAAAAGGGGGCCTGTTGTATTTAATTAGGGCTTGGAAATGAAAAAGGGGCCTATTTTACTTAAATAGGACTTGAAATGAAAAAGGGGCCTATTGTACTTAAACAGGGCGTGGAAATGAAAAAGGGGTCTGTTGTACTTAAATAGGGTTTAGAAATGAAAAGGGGGCCTGTTGTACTTAAATAGGGCTTGGAAATTAAAAAAAGGGTCTGTTGTACTTAAAATGGGCTTGGAAATTAAAAGGGGCATGTTGTACTTAAACAGGGCTTGGAAAGAAAAGGGGTCTGTTGTATTTAAAAAAGGATTGGAAATGAAAAAGTGGTCTGTTGTACTTAAATAGGGCTTGGAAATGAAAAAAAGGGGGTCTGTTGTATTTAAAAAGTTTTTGGAAATGAAAAAGGGACATGTTGTACTTAAACAAAACTTGGAATGAAAAAGGGGCTTGTTGTACTTAAACAGGGTTTGGAATTAAAAAGGGGCATGTTGTACTTAAACAAGGCTTAAAAATGAATAAGGGGCTTGTTGTACTTAAACAAGGCTTGGAAATGAAAAAAGGGGCCCTATTGTACTTAAACATGGCTTGGAGATGAAAACGGGGCTTGTTGTACTTAAATAGGACTTGGAATGAAAAAGAGGTCTGTTATACTTAAACTTGGCTTGGAAATGAAAAACGGGTCTGTTGTACTTAAATAGGGCTTGGAATGAAAAAGGGGCCTAATGTACTTAAATAAGGCTTGGAAATTAAAAAGGGGTCTGTTGTATTTAAACAAGCTTGGAAATAAAAAAAGGGGCCTGTTGTACTTAAACAGGTCTTGAAAATGAAAAAGGGGTCTGTTATACTTAAACAGGGTTTGGAATAAAAAAGGGGACTGTTGTACTTAAACAGTGCTTGCAAATGAAAAAGGGGCATGCTGTACTTAAATAGGTCTTTGAATGAAAAAGGGGCCTATTGTACATAAACAGGGCATGGAAATGAAAAAAGGGGCATGTTGTACTTAAACAGTGCTTGGAATGAAAAAGGGGCCTATTGTACTTAAATAGGGCTTGGAATGAAAAAGGGGCCTATTGTACTTAAAAAAAATTTAGAAATGAAAAAGGGCTTGTTGTACTTAAACATGGCTTGAAAATAAAAAAGGGGGCCTGTTGTACTTAATAGGGCTTGGAAATGAAAAGGCGGCCTGTTGTACTGAAACATGGATTGGAACTGAAAAACGGGCCTGTTGTACTTAAATAGAGTTTGGAATGAAATAGGGCTTGGAAATGAAAAAAGGGGGCCTGTTGTACTCAAACAGGGCTTGGAAATGAAAAAGGGGTCTGTTGTACTTAAAAAAGCTTGAAAATGAAAAAAGGGGGCCTGTGTACTTAAATAGGACTTGGAAATGAAAAAAAGGGTCTGTTGTACTTAAATAGGACTGGGAATTAAAAAGGGGCCTGTTGTACTTAAACAGGGCGTGGAAATGAAAAAGGGGCCTGTTGTACTTAAATGGGGTTTAGAAATGAAAAAGGGGCTTGTTGTACTTAAATAGGGCTTGGAAATTAAAAAAGGGGGTCTGTTGTACTTAAACAGGGCTTGGAAATTAAAAAGGGACATGTTGTACTTAAACTGGGCTTGGAAATGAAAAAGGGGTCTGTTTTACTTAAACAAGCCTTGGAAATGAAAAAAAGGGGCCTGTTGTACTTAAATGTGGCTTGGAAATGAAAAAGGGGTCTTTTGTACTTAAAGAAGCTTCGAAATGATAAAAAGGGGGTCTGTTGTAATTAAATAGGGCATGGAAAAGAAAAAGGGGTTTGTTGTACTTAAATAGGGCTTGGAATAAAAAATGGGCCTGTTGTACTTAAACATGGCTTGTAAATGAAAAAGGGGCCTGTTGTACTTAAACATGGCTTGTAAATGAAAAAAAGAGGTCTGTTGTACTTAAATAGGGTTTTAAAATGAAAAAGGGGTTTGTTTTACTTAAAGAAGCTTCAAAATGAAAAAAGGGGTTCTGTTGTAATTAAATAGGGCATGGAAAAGAAAAAGGGGCCTGGTGTACTTAAATAGGGCTTAGAATAAAAAAGGGGCTTGTTGTACTTAAACAGGGCTTGGAGATTAAAAATGGACCTCTTGTACTTAAATAGGGCTTGGAAATTAAAAAAAAAAAAGGTCTGTTGTACTTAAACAGGGCTTGGAAATCAAAAAAGGGGGCATGTTTACTTAAACAAGGCTAGGAAATTAAAAAAGGGCTGGTTGTAAATAAACAGGACTTGGAAAGAAAAAAGGGCCTGTTGTACTTAAACATGGCTTGGAAATGAAAAACATGCCTTTTGTACTTAAACAGAGCTTGGAGTGAAACAGTGGCCTATTGTACTTAAACAAGGTTTGGAAATGTAAAAGGGGTCTATTGTACTTAAACAGGGCTTGGAAATGAAAAAAAAGGGGGCTTGTTGTACTTAAATCGGGCTTGGAAATGAAAAAGGGGCCTATTGTATTTAAATAGGGCTTGGAAATGAAAAAAAGGGGGCTTGTTGTACTTAAATAGGGCTTAGAAATGAAAAAAAAAGGCCTGTTTACTTAAACAGGGCTTGAAAATGAAAAAAGGGCTTGTTGTAATTAAACAGGGCTTGGAATGAAAAATGGGCATATTGTACTTAAAAATGGGCATGTTGTACTTAAACAGGGCTTGGAAATGAAAAAGGGGTCTGTTGTACTTAAATAAGCTTGGAAATGAAAAAAGGGGGCCTGTTGTATTTAATTAGGGCTTGGAAATGAAAAAGGGGCCTATTTTACTTAAATAGGACTTGAAATGAAAAAGGGGCCTATTGTACTTAAACAGGGCGTGGAAATGAAAAAGGGGCCTGTTGTACTTAAATAGGGTTTAGAAATGAAAAGGGGGCCTGTTGTACTTAAATAGGGCTTGGAAATTAAAAAAAAGGGTCTGTTGTACTTAAAATGGGCTTGGAAATTAAAAGGGGCATGTTGTACTTAAACAGGGCTTGGAAAGAAAAGGGGTCTGTTGTATTTAAAAAAGGATTGGAAATGAAAAAGTGGTCTGTTGTACTTAAATAGGGCTTGGAAATGAAAAAAAGGGGGTCTGTTGTATTTAAAAAGTTTTTGGAAATGAAAAAGGGACATGTTGTACTTAAACAGAACTTGGAATGAAAAAGGGGCTTGTTGTACTTAAACAGGGTTTGGAATTAAAAAGGGGCATGTTGTACTTAAACAAGGCTTAAAAATGAAAAAGGGGCTTGTTGTACTTAAACAAGGCTTGGAAATGAAAAAAGGGGCCCTATTGTACTTAAACATGGCTTGGAGATGAAAAAGGGGCTTGTTGTACTTAAATAGGACTTGGAATGAAAAAGAGGTCTGTTATACTTAAACTTGGCTTGGAAATGAAAAACGGGTCTGTTGTACTTAAATAGGGCTTGGAATGAAAAAGGGGCCTAATGTACTTAAATAAGGCTTGGAAATTAAAAAGGGGTCTGTTGTATTTAAACAAGCTTGGAAATAAAAAAAGGGGCCTGTTGTACTTAAACAGGTCTTGAAACTGAAAAAGGGGTCTGTTATACTTAAACAGGGTTTGGAATAAAAAAGGGGACTGTTGTACTTAAACAGTTCTTGCAAATGAAAAAGGGGCATGCTGTACTTAAATAGGGCTTTGAATGTAAAAGGGGCCTATTGTACATAAACAGGGCATGGAAATGAAAAAAGGGGCATGTTGTACTTAAACAGTGCTTGGAATGAAAAAGGGGCCTATTGTACTTAAATAGGGCTTGGAATGAAAAAGGGGCCTATTGTACTTAAAACAAATTTAGAAATGAAAAAGGGCTTGTTGTACTTAAACATGGCTTGAAAATAAAAAAAGGGGGTCTGTTGTACTTAATAGGGCTTGGAAATGAAAAGGCGGCCTGTTGTACTGAAACATGGATTGGAACTGAAAAACGGGCCTGTTGTACTTAAATAGAGTTTGGAATGAAATAGGGCTTGGAAATGAAAAAAGGGGGCCTGTTGTACTCAAACAGGGCTTGGAAATGAAAAAGGGGTCTGTTGTACTTTAAAAAGCTTGAAAATGAAAAAAGGGGGCCTGTGTACTTAAATAGGACTTGGAAATGAAAAAAAGGGTCTGTTGTACTTAAATAGGACTTGGAATTAAAAAGGGGCCTGTTGTACTTAAACAGGGCGTGGAAATGAAAAAGGGGCCTGTTGTACTTAAATAGGGTTTAGAAATGAAAAAGGGGCTTGTTGTACTTAAATAGGGCTTGGAAATTAAAAAAGGGGGTCTGTTGTACTTAAACAGGGCTTGGAAATTAAAAAGGGGCATGTTGTACTTAAACTGGGCTTGGAAAGAAAAGGGGTCTGTTGTACTTAAACAGCGCTTGGAATGAAAAAAGGGCCTATTGTACTTAAACAAGGCTATGAAATGAAAAAGGGGTCTGTTGTACTTAAATAGGGCTTTGAAATGAAAAAACGAGGTTTGTTGTACTTAAACAGGGCTTGGAAATGAAAAAGGGGTGTGTTCTACTTAAATAGGGCTTGGAAAGAAAAAGGGTCGGTTGTACTTAAACCGAGTTTGGAAAGAAAAAAGGGTCTGTTGTAATTAAACAAGGCTTGAAAATGAAAAAGGGGTCTGATGTACTTAAATAGGGCTTGGAAATGAAAAAATGGGGCCTGTTGTACTTAAACAGGGTGTGGAAATGAAAAATGGGCCTGTTGTACTTAAATAGGACTTGGAATGAAAAAGGGACCTGTGTACTTAAACAGGGCTTGGAAATGAAAAAGGGGTCTGTTGTACTTAAATAGGGCTTGGAAATGAAAAAAAGGGGCCTGTTGTACTTAAATGTGGCTTGGAAATGAAAAAGGGGTCTGTTGTACTTAAAGAAGCTTCGAAATGGAAAAAAGGGGGTCTGTTGTAATTAAATAGGGCTTGGAAAAGAAAAAGGGGCATGTTGTACTTAAATAAGGCTTGGAATGAAAAATGGGTCTGTTGTACTTAAACAGGGCTTTGAAATGAAAAAGCGGCCTGTTGTACTTAAATAGGGGTTGGAAATGAAAAAAGGGGGCCTGTTGTAGTAAAACAAGGCTTGGAAATGAAAAAGGGGCCTGTTGTACTTAAATAGGGCTTGGAAATGAAAAAAGGGGTCTGTTTACTTAAACAGGGCTTGAAAATGAAAAAAAAGGGCTTGTTGTACTTAAAAAGGACATGGAATGAAAAAGGGGCATGTTGTACTTAAACATGGCTTGGAAATGAAAAACGGGTCTGTTGTACTTAAACAAAGCTTGGAATGAAAAATTGGCATACTGTACTTAAACAGGGCTTGGAAATGAAAAAGGGGTCTGTTGTACTTAAATAGGGCTTGGAAATGAAAAAAGGGGGCCTGTTGTACTTAAATAGGGCTTGGAAATGAAAAAGGGGTCTGTTGTACTTAAACAGGGCTTGGAAATGAAAAAAGGGGGCCTGTTGTACTTAAACAAGGCTTGGAAATGAAAAAGGGGTCTGTTGTACTTAAATAAGCTCTGAAATGAAAAAACGGGGCCTGTTGTACTTAAATTGGGCTTGGAAATGAAAAAGAGCCATGTTGTACTTAAATAGGGCTTGGAATGAGAAAGGGGCCTGTTGTACTTAAAAAGGGCATGGAAATAAAAAAAGGGGCTTGTTGTACTTATACAGGGTTTAAAAATGAAAAACGGGCTTGTTGTACTTAAATAGGGATTGGAAATGAAAAAAGGGGGTCTGTTGTACTTAAACATGGCTTGGAAATTAAATAGGGGCATGTTGTACTTAAACAGGGCTTGGAAAGAAATGGGGTCTGTTGTACTTAAACAGAGCTTGGAATGAAAAAGGGGCCTATTGTACTTAAAAAAATCTTGGAAATGAAAAAGAGGTCTGTTGTACTTAAATAGGGCTTGAAAATGAAAAAAATGGGGCCTGTTGTACTTATACAGGGCTTGGAAATGAATAAGGGATCTGTTGTACTTAAACATGACTTGGAATGAAAAAGGGGCATGTTGTACTTAAACAGGGGTTGGAAATGAAAAAGGGGCCTGTTGTACTTAAACAGATCTTGAAAATGAAAAAGGGGTCTGTTATACTTAAACAGGGTTTGAAATGAAAAAGAGGACTGTTGTACTTAAACAGTGCTTGCAAATGAAAAAGGGGCATGTTGTACTTAAATAGGGCTTTGAATGAAAAAGGGGCCTATTGTACTTAAACAGGGCTTGGAAATGAAAAAAGGGGCATGTTGTACATAAACAGTGCTTGGAATGAAAAAGGGGCCTATTGTACTTAAATAGGGCTTGGAATGAAAATGGGGCCTATTGTACTTAAAAAAATTTTAGAAATGAAAAAGGGCTTGTTGTACTTAAACATGGCTTGGAAATAAAAAAAAGGGGGTCTGTTGTACTTAAACAGGGCTTGGAAATGAAAAAGGGGCCTGTTGTACTAAAACATGGCTTGGAAATGAAAAACGGGCCTGTTGTACTTAAACAGAGCATGGAAATTAAAAAGGGGTTATTTGTACTTAAAAAGGGCTTGGAAATGAAAAAAGGGGGCCTGTTGTACTCAAACAGGGCTTGGAAATAAAAAAGGGGTTTGTTGTACTTAAACAAGCTTGGAAATGAAAAAAATGGGCCTGTTGTACTTAAATAGAACTTGGAAATGAAAAAACAATTTGTTGTACTTAAATAGGACTGGGAATGAAAAAGGGGCCTATTGTACTTAAACAGGGCGTGGAAATGAAAAAGGGGCCTGTTGTATTTAAACAGGGTTTAGAAATGAAAAAAGGGCTTGTTGTACTTAAATAGGGCTTGGAAATTAAAAAAGGGGGTCCGTTGTACTTAAACAGGGCTTGGAAATTAAAAAGGGGCATGTTGTACTTAAACAGGGCTTGGAAAGAAAAGGGGTCTGTTGTACATAAATAGTGCTTGGAATGAAAAAAGGGCCTATTGTACTTAAACAAGGCTTGGAAATGAAAAAGGGGTCTGTTGTACTTAAATAGGGCTTGGAAATGAAAAAACGGGGTTTGTTGTACTTAAACAGGGCTTGGAAATGAAAAAGGGGTGCGTTGTACTTAAATAGGGCTTGGAAAGAAAAATGGTCGGTTGTACTTAAACAGAGCTTGGAAAGAAAAAGGGGTCTGTTGTAATTAAACAAGGCATGAAAATGAAAAAGGGGTCTGATGTACTTAAATAGGGCTTTGAAATGAAAAAATGGGGTCTGTTGTACTTAAACAGGGTGTGGAAATGAAAAATAGGCCTGTTGTACTTAAACAGGACTTGGAATGAAAAAGGGACCTATTGTATTTAAACAAGGCTTGGAAATGAAAAAGGGGTCTGTTGTACTTAAACAGGGCTTGGAAATGAAAAAAAGGGGCCTGTTGTACTTAAATGTGGCTTGGAAATGAAAAAGGGGTCTGTTGTACCTAAAGAAGCTTCGAAATGAAAAAAAGGGGGTCTGTTGTACTTAAATAGGGCTTGGAATGAAAAATGGGCCTGTTGTACTTAAACAGGGCTTGGAAATGAAAAAAGGGGCCTGTTGTACTTAAATAGGGCTTGAAAATGAAAAAAGTGGTCTTTTTACTTAAATAGGGCTTGAAAATGAAAAAAGGGGCCTGTTGTACTTATACATGGCTTGAAAATGAAAAACGGGCCTGTTGTACTTAAACAGGGCTTGGAAATGAAAAAAGGGGGCCTGTTGTACTTAAACAGGGCTTGGAAATGAAAAAGGGGTCTGTTGTACTTAAATAAGCTTGGAAATGAAAAAATGGGGCCTATTGTACTTAAACAGGGCTTGGAAATGAAAAAGAGGCCTGTTGTACTTAAATAGGGCTTGGAATGAGAAAAGGGCCTGTTGTACTTAAAAAGGGCTTGGAAATGAAAAAGTGGTCTGTTGTACTTAAATAGGGGTTGGAAATGAAAAAAGGGGGCATGTTGTACTTAAAACGTTTTTGGAAATGAAAAAGGGAGATGTTGTACTTAAACAACACTTGGAATGAAAAAGGGGCTTGTTGTACTTAAACAGGGCTTGGATTTAAAAAGGGGCATGTTGTACTTAAATAGGGCTTGAAAATGAAAAAGGGGCCTGTTGTACTTAAACAAGGCTTTAAAATGAAAAAAGGGGCCCTATTGTACTTAAACATGGCTTGGAAATGAAAAAGGGGCTTGTTGTATTTAAACAGGACTTGGAATGAAAAAGAGGTCTGTTGTACTTAAACATGGCTTGGAAATGAAAAACGGGTCTGTTGTACTTAAACATGGCTTGGAATGAAAAAGGGGCCTGTTGTACTTAAATAAGGCTTGGAAATGAAAAAAGGGGTCTGTTGTATTTAAAAAAGCTTGGAAATAAAAAAAGGGGGCCTGTTGTATTTAAATAGTGTCTTGAAAATGAAAAAGGGGTTTGTTATACTTAAACAGGGCTTGGAATGAAAAAGGGGACTGTTGTACTTAAACAGTGTTTGCAAATGAAAAAGGGGCATGTTGTACTTAAATAGGGCTTTGAATGAAAAAGGGGCCTATTGTACTTAAACAGGGCTTGGAAATGAAAAAAATGGGCATGTTGTACTTAAACAAGGCTTGGAAATGAAAAAGGGGCATGTTGTACTTAAACAGTGCTTGGAATGAAAAAGGGGCCTATTGTACTTAAATAGGGCTTGGAATGAAAAAGGGGCCTATTGTACTTAAACATTTTTTAGAAATGAAAAAGGGCTTGTTGTTCTTAAACATGGCTTGGAAATAAAAAAAGGGGGTCTATCGTAATTAAACAGAGCTTGGAAATGAAAAAGTGGCATGTTATACTTAAATAGGGCTTGGAAAGAAAAGGGGTATGTTGTACTTAAATAAAGCTTGGAATGAAAAAGTGGCCTATTGTACTCAAACAGGGCTTGGAAATGAAAAAGCGGTCTGTTGTACTTAAACAGGGCTTGGAAATGAAAAAAGGGGGCTTGTTGTACTTAAACAGGACTTGGAAATGAAAAAGGGGTTTGTTCTACTTAAAGAAGCTTCGAACTGAAAAAAGGGGGTCAGTTGTATTTAAATAGGGCTTGGAAAAGAAAAAGGGGCCTATTGTATTTAAATAGTGCTTGGAATGAAAAAGGGGCTGTTGTTCTTAAATAGGGCTTGGAAATGAAAAAGGGGTCTGTTGTACTTAAATAGGGCTTGGAAATGAAAAAATGGGGCATGTTGTACCTAAACAGGGCTTAAAAATGATAAAAAGGGTGCCTGTTTACTTAAACAGGGCTTGAAAATGAAAAAAAAGGTCTGTTTTACTGAAACATGGCTTAGAAATGAAAAACGGGTTTGTTGTACTTAAACAGAGCTTGGAATGAAAAATGGGCATATTATACTTAAACAGGGCTTGGAAATTAAAAAGGGGTTATTTGTACTTAAACAGGGCTTGGAAATGAAAAAAGGGGGCCTGTTGTACTTAAAGCGGGCTTGGAAATGAAAAAGGGGTCTGTTGTACTTAAACAAGCTTGGAAATGAAAAAAGGGGGCCTGTTGTACTTAAATAGAGCTTGGAAATGAAAAAGGGGTCTGTTGTACTTAAATAGGACTTGGAATGAAAAAGGGGCCTGTTGTACTTAAACAGGGCGTGGAAATGAAAAAGGGGCATGTTGTACTTAAACAGGGTTTAGAAATGAAAAAGGGGCTTGTTGTACTTAAATAGGGCTTGGAAATTAAAAAAGGGGGTCTGTTGTACTTAAAGGGCTTGGAAATTATAAGGGGCATGTTGTACTTAAACAGGGCATGGAAAGAAAAGGGTTCTGTTGTACTTAAATAGAGCTTAGAATGAAAAAAAGCCTATTGTACTTAAACAAGGCTTGGAAATGAAAAAGGGGTCTGTTGTACTTAAATAGGGCTTGGAAATGAAAAAAACGGGGTTTGTTGTACTTAAACATGGCTTGGAAATGAAAAAGGGGTATGTTGTATTTAAAGATGCTTGAAAATTAAAAAATGGGGCCTCATGTAATTAAATAGGGTTTGGAAATGAAAAAGGGGCATTTTGTACTTAAATAGGGCTTTGAATGCAAAAGGGGCCTATTTACTTAAACAGGGTTTGGAAATGAAAAAGGGGCCTGTTGTACTTAAACAGGGCTTGGAAATGAAAAAAAGGGGCCTGTTGTATTTAAGCAGGGCTTGGAAATGAAAAAAGGGTCTGTTGTACTTAAACAGGGCTTGGAAATGAAAAAAGGAGTCCTGTTGTATTTAAACAGGGCTTGGAAATGAAAAAGGGGCATGTTGTACTTAAACTGGGCCTGGAAAGAAAAGGGGTCAGTTGTACTTAAATAGGGCTTGGAATGAAAAAGGGGCATGTTGTAATTAAACAGGGCTTGGAATGAAAAAGGGGCCAGTTGTATTTAAAAAGGGATTGGAAATGAAAAAGTGGCCTGTTGTACTTAAATAGGGGCTTGGAAATGAAAAAAAGGGTGCATGTTGTACTTAAAACGTTTTTGGAAATGAAAAAGGGACATGTTATACTTAAACAACACTGGGAATGAAAAAGGGGCTTGTTGTACTTAAATAGGGCTTGAAAATGAAAAAGGGACCTATTGTACTTAAACAAGGCTTAAAAATGAAAAAAGGGGCCCTATTGTACTTAAACATGGATTGGAAATGAAAAAGGGGCTTGTTGTACTTAAATAGGGCTTGGAATGAAAAAGGGGCCTATTGTACTTAAACAGGGCTTGGAAATGAAAAAAGGGGGCATGTTGTACTTAAACAAGGCTTCGAAATGAAAAAGGGGCATGTTGTACTTAAACAGTGCTTGGAATGAAAAAGGGGCCTATTGTACTTAAATAGGGCTTGGAATGAAAAAGGGGCCTATTGTACTTAAACATTTTTTAGAAATGAAAAAGGGCTTGTTGTTCTTAAACATGGCTTGGAAATAAAAAAATGGGGTCTGTTGTACTTAAACAGAGCTTGGAAATGAAAAAGCGACATGTTATACTTAAATAGGGCTTGGAAAGAAAAGGGGTATGTTGTACTTAAATAGGGCTTGGAATGAAAAAGTGGCCTATTGTACTTAAATAGGACTTGGAAATGAAAAAGTGGTCTGTTGTACTTAAACAGGGCTTGGAAATGAAAAAAGGGGGCTTGTTGTACTTAAACAGGGCTTGGAAATGAAAAAGGGGTCTGTTGTACTTAAAGAAGCTTCGAAATGAAAAAAGGGGGTCAGTTGTAATTAAATAGGGCTTGGAAAAGAAAAAGGGGCCTATTGTACTTAAATAGGGCTTGGAATGAAAAAGGTGCCAGTTGTTCTTAAATAGGGCTTGGAAATGAAAAAGGGGCCTGTTGTACTTAAATAGGGTTTGGAAATGAAAAAGGGGGGCATGTTGTACCTAAACAGGGCTTGGAAATGAAAAATGGGGGGCCTGTTTACTTAAACTGGGCTTGAAAATGAAAAAAGGGTCTGTTTTACTGAAACATGGCTTTGAAATGAAAAAGGGGCCTATTGTACTTAAACAAGGCTTGGAAATGAAAAAGGGGTCTGTTCTACTTAAATAGGGCTTGGAAATGAAAAAACAGGGTTTGTTGTACTTAAACAGGGCTTGGAAATGAAAAAGGGGTGTGTTGTACTTAAATAGGGTTTGGAAAGAAAAAGGGTCGGTTGTACTTAAACAGAGCTTGGAAAGAAAAAAGGGTCTGTTGTAATTAAACAAGGCTTGAAAATGAAAAAGGGGTCTGATGTACTTAAATAGGTCTTGGAAATGAAAAAATGGGGCCTGTTGTACTTAAACAGGGTGTGGAAATGAAAAATGGGCCTGTTGTACTTAAATAGGACTTGGAATGAAAAAGGGACATGTTGCACTTATACAAGGCTTGGAAATGAAAAAGGGGTCTGTTGTACTTAAACAAGGCTTGGAAATGAAAAAAAGGGGCCTGTTGTACTTAAATGTGGCTTGGAAATGAAAAAGGGGTCTTTTGTACTTAAAGAAGCTTCGAAATGATAAAAAGGGGGTCTGTTGTAATTAAATAGGGCATGGAAAATAAAAAGGGGTTTGTTGTACTTAAATAGGGCTTGGAATGAAAAATGGGCCTGTTGTACTTAAACAGGGTTTGTAAACGAAAAAGGGGCCTGTTGTACTTAAATAGGGCTTGGAAATGAAAAAAGGGGTCTTTTTACTTAAATAGGGCTTGAAAATGAAAAAAGGACTTGTTGTACTTAAACAGGACTTGGAATGAAAAAGGGGCCTGTTGTACTTAAACATGGCTTGGAAATGAAAAACGGGCCTGTTGTACTTAAACAAAGCTTGGAATGAAAAATGGGCCTATTGTACTTAAACAAGGTTTGGAAATGAAAAAGGGGTCTGTTGTACTTAAACAGGGCTTGGAAATGAAAAAAAGGGGCCTGTTGTACTTAAACAGGGCTTGGAAATGAAAAAGGGGTCTGTTGGACTTAAATAAGCTTAGAAATGAAAAAATGGGGCCTGTTGTACTTAAACAGGGCTTGGAAATGAAAAAGAGGACTGTTATACTTAAATAGGGCTTGGAATGAGAAAAGGGCCCGTTATACTTAAAAAGGGCTTGGAAATGACAAAAGGGGCTTGTCGTACTTATACAGGGTTTAAAAATGAAAAACGGGCTTGTTGTACTTAAATAGGGCTTGGAAATGAAAAAAGGGGGTCTGCTGTAATTAAACATGGCTAGGAAATTAAAAAGGGGCATGTTGTACTTAAACAGGGCTTGGAAAGAAAATGGGTCTGTTGTACTTAAACAGAACTTGGAATGAAAAAGGGGTCTGTTGTACTTAAACAGGGCTTGGAAATGAAAAAGGGGTCTGTTGTACTTAAACAGGGCTTGGAAATGAAAAAAACTGGCCTCTTGTACTTCAACAGGGCTTGAAAATGAAAAAGGGGTATGTTGTATTTAAAGATGCTTGAAAATGAAAAAATGGGGCCTCATGTAATTAAATAGGGATTTGGAAATGAAAAAGGGGCATGTTGTACTTAAATAGGGCTTTGAATGCAAAAGGGGCCTATTGTACTTAAACAGGGCTTGGAAATGAAAAAGGGGCATGTTGTACTTAAATAGGGCTTGGAATGAAAAAGGGGCCTGTTGTACTTAAACAGGGCTTGGAAATGAAAAAAGGGGGCCTGTTGTATTTAAACAGGGCTTGGAAATGAAAAAAGGGTCTGTTGTACTTAAACAGGGCTTGGAAATGAAAAAAGGAGTCCTGTTGTATTTAAAAAGGGCTTGGAAATGAAAAAGGGGCATGTTGTACTTAAACAGGGCCTGGAAAGAAAAGGGGTCAGTTGTACTTAAACAGGGCTTGGAATGAAAAAGGGGCATGTTGTAATTAAACAGGGCTTGGAATGAAAAAGGGGCCAGTTGTATTTAAAAAGGGATTGAAAATGAAAAAGTGGTCTGTTGTACTTAAATAGGGCTTGGAAATGAAAAAAAAGGGGCATGTTGTACTTAAAACGTTTTTGGAAATGAAAAAGGAACATGTTGTACTTAAACAGCACTTGGAATGAAAAAGGGGCTTGTTGTACTTAAACAGGGCTTGGAATTAAAAAGGGGCATGTTGTAGTTAAACAGGGCTTGAAAATGAAAAAGGGGTCTGTTGTACTTAAACAAGGCTTAAAAATGAAAAAAGGGGCCCTATTGTACTTAAACATGGCTTGGAAATGAAGAAGGGGCTTGTTGTACTTAAACAGGACTTGGAATGAAAAAGAGGTCTGTTGTACTTAAACATGGCTTGGAAATGAAAAACGGGGTATGTTGTATTTAAAAAAGCTTGGAAATAAAAAAGGGGGCCTGTTGTACTTAAACAGGTCTTGAAAATGAAAAAGGGGTCTGTTATACTTAAACAGGGCATGGAATGAAAAAGGGGACTGTTGTACTAAAACAGGGCTTGTAAATGAAAAAAGGGGGCATGTTGTACTTAAACAAGACATGGAAATGAAAAAGGGGCATGTTGTACTTAAACAGTGCTTGGAATGAAAAAGGGGCATATTGTACTTAAATAGGGCTTGGAATGAAAAAGGAGCCTATTGTACTTAAACATTTTTTAGAAATGAAAAAGGGCTTGTTATTTGGAATGAAAAAGGGGTCTGTTGTACTTAAACAGGGCTTTGAAATGAAAAAGGGGCTTGTTGTACTTAAACAGGGCTTGGAAATTAAAAAGGGGCCTGTTATACCTAAGCAGGGCTTGGAATGAAAAAGGGGCCTGTTGTACTTAAATAAGGTTTGGAAATGAAAAAGGGGTCTATTGTACATAAACAGGGCTTGTAAATGAAAAAAGGGGGCCTTTTGTACTTAAACAGGGATTGGAAATGAAAAAGGGGCATGTCGTACTTAAACAGGGCTTGGAATGAAAAAGGGGCCTGTTGTACTTAAACAGGGCTTGAAAATGAAAAAGGGGCCTGTTGTACTTAAACAGGGCTTAGAAATTAAAAAAGGGGGCCTGTTGTATTTAAATAGGGCTTGGAAATGAAAAAAAGGCAGCCTGTTGTACTTAAATAGTGCTTGGAATGAAAAATGGGCTTATTGTACTTAAACAGGGTTTGAAATGAAAAAGGGGTCTGTTGTACTTAAACAAGGCTTGGAATGAAAAAGGGGCATGTTGTACTTAAACAGGGCTTGGAAAAGAAAAGGGGTCTATTGTACTTAAACAGGGCTTGGAAATGAAAAAGGGGTCTGTTGTACTTAAACAGGGCTTAGAAATGAAAAAAGGGGGCCTGTTGTATTTAAACAGGGCTTGGAAATGAAAAAAAGGCAGTCTGTTGTACTTAAACAGTGCTTGGAAATGAAATAGGGGCATTTTGTACTTAAACAGTGCTTGGAATGTAAAAAGGGCTTGTTGTACTTAAACAGGTCTTGGAAATGAAAAAGGGTCCTGTTGTACTTAAATTGGGCTTGGAAATGAAAAAAAGGGGCCTGTCGTACTTAAACAGGGCTTAAAAATGAAAAAGGGGCATGTTGTACTTAAACAGAAATTGGAATGAAAAAGGGGCATGTTGTACTTAAACATGGCTTGGAAATGAAAAATGGACCTTTTGTACTTAAATAGTGCTTGGAAATGAAAAAAGGGGCTTTTTGTACTTAAACAGGGCTTGGAAATAAAAAAGGGGCTGTTGTACTTAAATAGGGCTTGGAAATGAAAAAAAGGGGCATGTCGTATTTAAATAGGGCTTGAAAATGAAAAAGGGGCCTGTTGTACTTAAACAGGATTTAGAATTAAAATGGGGCATGTTGTACTTAAACAGGTCATGGAAATGAAAACTGGACCTGTTGTACTTAAATAGTGCTTGGAGATGAAAAAGGGGCATGTTGAACTTAAACAGGGCTTGGAAATGAAAAACGGGCTTGTTGTACTTAAACAGGACTTGAAAATAATAAAGGGGCTTATTGTAGTTAAACAGGGCTTGGAATGAAAAAGGGGCTTGTTGTACTTTAACAGGGCTTGGAAATGAAAAAGGGGTCTGTTGTACTTAAACAAGGCTTCGAAATGAAAAAGGGGCATGTTTTACTTAAACAGGATTTAGAATGAAAAAGGGGCATGTTGTACTTAATCAGGGCTTGGAAATGAAAACTGGACTTGTTGTACTTAAATAGTGCTTGGAAATGAAAAAGGGGCATGTTGTACTTAAACAGGGCTTGGAAATGAAAAAGGGGCTTGTTGTACTTAAACAGGGCTTGGAAATGAAAAAGGGGCTTGTTGTAGTTAAACAGGGCTTGAAATGAAAAAGGGGCATTTTGTACTTAAACAGGGCTTGGAATGAAAAAAGCGTTTGTTGTACTTAAAAAGGGCTTGGAATGAAAAAGGGGTTTTTTGTACTTAAACAGGGCTTGGAAATGAAAAAAGGTGTCTATTGTACTTAAACAGGGCTTTGAAATGAAAAATGGGCATTTTGTACTTAAACAGGGCTTGGAATGAATAAGGGGCTTGTTGTACTTAAATAGAGCTTGGAATGAAAAAAGGGGCATGTTGTACTTAAACAGGGCTTGGAAAAGAAAAAAGGTTCTATTGTACTTAAACAGGGCTTGGAAATGAAAAAAGGAGGCCTGTTGTACAAAAAGAGGGCTTGGAAATAAAAAAGGGGCTTGTTGTACTTAAACAGGGCTTAGAAATGAAAATAGGGGGCCTGTTGTACTTAAACAGGCTTGGAAATGAAAAAGGGGCTTGTTGTACTTAAACAGGGCTTGGATATGAAAAAAGGGGGCCTTTTGTGCTTAAACATGGCTTGGAAATTAAAAAGGGGTCTGTTGTACTTAAACAGGACTTGGAAATGAAAATGGGGCTTGTTGTACTTAAATAGGGCTTAGAAATAAAAAATGGGCATGTTATACTTAAACATGGCTTGGAATGAAAAGGGGGTATGTTGTACTTAAAAAGGGCTTGGAAATGAAAAAGGGGCTTGTTGTACTTAAACAGGGCTTGGAAATGAAAAAGGGGCCTGTTATACCTAAGTTGGGCTTGGAATGAAAAAGGGGCCTGTTGTACTTAAATATGGTTTGGAAATGAATAAGGGGTCTATTGTACTTAAAATGGGATTGGAAATGAAAAAAGGGGGCCTGTTGTACTTAAACAGGGCTTGGAAATAAAAAAAGGGGCTTGTTGTACTTAAACAGGGATTAGAAATGAAAATAGGGGGCCTGTTGTACTTAAACAGGGCATGGAAATGAAAAAGGGGCCTGTTGTACTTAAAAAGGGCTTGGATATGAAAAAAGGGGGCCTTTTGTACTTAAACATGGCTTTGATATTAAAAACGGGTCTTTTGTACTTAAATAGGACTCGGAAATGAAAAAGGGGCTTGTTGTACTTAAACAGGGCTTGGAAATGAAAAATGGGCATGTTGTACTTATGCATGGCTTGGAATGAAAAATGTGAATTTTGTACTTAAATAGGGTTTGGAAATGAAAACGGGGTCTGTTGTACTTAAATAAGACTTGAAAATGAAAAAAGGGGGCTTGTTTTACTTAAACAGGGCTTGGAAATGAAAAAGGGGTCGGTTGTACTTAAACAGGGCTTGGAAATGAAAAAGGGCCTGTTGTACTTAAACAGGGCATGGATATGAAAATAGGGGACCTTTTGTACTTAAACATGGCTTGGAAATTAAAAAGGGGTCTATTGTACTTAAACAGGACTTGGAAATGAAAAAGGGGCTTGTTGTACTTAAACAGGGCTTGGAAATGAAAAATGGCATGTTGTACTTAAACATGGCTTGGAATGAAAAAGGGGTATGTTGTACTTAAACAGGGCTTGGAAATTAAAAAGGGGCCTATTGTACTTAAACATGGCTTGGAAAGGAAAAAGGGGCCTGTTGTACTTCAACAGGGCTTGGAAATGAAAAAGGGGCCTATTATACCTAAGCAGGGCTTGGAATGAAAAAGGGGCCTGTTGTACTTAAATAGGGCTTGGAAATGAAAAACGGGTCTATTGTACTTAAATAGGGCTTTGAAATGAAAAAAAGGGGGCCTTTTGTAATTAAATAATGATTTGAAATGAAAAAGGGGCATGTCCTACTTAAACAAGGCTTGGAATGAAAAAGGGGCCTGTTGTACTTAAACAGGTCTTGGAAATTAAAAAGGGGCATGTTGTATTTAAACAGGGCTTGGAATGAAAAAGGGGCATGTTGTACTTAAATAGAGCTTGGAAAATAAATGGGGTCTATTGTACTTAAACAGGGCTTGAAAATGAAAAAGGGGCCTGTTGTACTTAAACAGGGCTTAGAAATGAAATAAGGGGGCCTGTTGTACTTAAATAGGGCTTGGAAATGAAAAAAAAAGGCAGCCTGTTGTACTTAAACAATGCTTGGAAATGAAAAAGGGGAATTTTATACTTAAACAGTGCTTGGAATGAAAAATGGGCTTGTTGTACTTAAACAGGGTTTGGAATGAAAAAGGAGCATGTTGTACTTAAACAGAGCTTGGAAATGAAAATGGGGCCTGCTGTATTTATATAGGGCTTGGAAATGAAAAAAGGGGTATGTCTTACTTAAACAGGGCTTGGAAATGAAAAAGGGGCATATTTTACTTAAACAGGACTTAGAATGAAAAGGGGGCATGTTGTACTTAATCAGGACATGGAAATGAAAACTGGACTTGTTGTACTTAAATAGTGCTTGGAAATGAAAAAGGGGCATGTTGTACTTCAACAGGGCTTGGAAATGAAAAAGGGGCCTGTTGTACTTAAACAGGGGTTGGAAATGAAAAAGGGGCTTGTTGTACTTAAACAGGGCTTGGAATGAAAAAGGGGTTTTTTGTACTTAAACAGGGCTTGGAAATGATAAAAAGGTGTCTATTGTACTTAAACAGGGCTTTGAAATGAAAAGGGGGCATTTTGTACTTAAATAGGGCTTGGAATGAAAAAGGGGCTTGTTGTACTTAAACAGGGCTTGGAAATAAAAAAGGGGCTTGTTGTAGTTAAATAGGGCTTGGAATGAAAAAGGGGCATTTTGTACTTAAACAGGGGTTGGAATGAAAAAAGCGTTTGTTGTACTTAAACAGGGCTTGGAATGAAAAAGGGGTTTTTTTTGTACTTAAACAGGGCTTGGAAATGAAAAAAGGTGTCTATTGTACTTAAACAATGCTTTGAAATGAAAAATGGGCATTTTGTACTTAAACAGGGCTTGGAATGAAAAAGGGCTTGTTGTATTTAAATAGAGCTTGGAATGAAAAAAGGAGCATGTTGTACTTAAACAGGGCTTGGAAAAGAAAAAGGGGTCTATTGTACTTAAACAGGGATTGGAAATGAAAAAAGGGTGTCTGTTGTACTTAAAGAGGGCTTGGAAATAAAAAAGGGGCCTGTTGTACTTAAACAGGGCTTAGAAATGAAAATAGGGGGCCTGTTGTACTTAAACAGGGCTTGGAAATGAAAAAGGGACCTTTTGTACTTAAACAGGGCTTGGAAATAAAAAATGGGGGCCTTTTGTGCTTAAACATGGCTTGGAAATTAAAAAGGGGTCTGTTGTACTTAAACAGGACTTGGAAATGAAAATGGGGCTTGTTGTACATAAATAGGGCTTGGAAATAAAAAATGGGCATGTTATACTTAAACATGGCTTGGAATGAAAAAGGGGTCTGTTGTACTTAAACAGGGCTTTGAAATGAAAAAAGGGCTTGTTGTACTTAAACAGGGCTTAGAAATGAAAAAGGGGTCTGTTATACCTAAGCAGGGCTTGGAATGAAAAAGGGGCATGTTGTACTTAAATAGGGTTTGGAAATGAAAAACGGGTCTATTGTACATAAACAGGGCTTGTAAATGAAAAAAGGGGGCCTTTTGTACTTAAACAGGGATTGGAAATGAAAAAGGGGCATGTCGTACTTAAACAGGGCTTGGAATGAAAAAGGGGCCTGTTGTACTTAAACAGGGCTTGGAAATGAAAAAGGGGTCTTTTGTACTTAAACAGGGCTTAGAAATTAAAAAAGGGGGCATGTTGTTTTTAAACAGGGCTTGGAAATGAAAAAAAGGCAGCCTGTTGTAATTAAATAGTGCTTGGAAATGAAAAAGGGGTATTTTGTACTTAAATAGTGCTTGGAATGAAAAATGGGCTTATTGTACTTAAACAGGGCTTGGAATGAAAAAGGGGTCTGTTGTACTTAAACAAGGCTTGGAATGAAAAAGGGGCATGTTGTACATAAACAGGGCTTGGAAAAGAAAAGGGGTCTATTGTACTTAAACAGGGCTTGGAAATGAAAAATGGGCCTGTTGTACTTAAACAGGGCTTAGAAATGAAAAAAGGGGGCCTGTTGTATTTAAACAAGGCTTGGAAATGAAAAAAAAGCAGCCTGTTGTACTTAAACAGTGCTTGGAAATAAAAAATGGGCATTTTGTATTTAAACAGTGCTTGGAATGAAAAATGGGCTTGTTGTACTTAAACAGGGCTTGGAATGAAAAAGAGGCATGTTGTACTTAAACAGGGCTTGGAAATGAAAAAGGGTCCTGTTATACTTAAATAGGGATTGGAAATGAAAAAAAAGGGCCTGTCGTACTTAAACAGGGCTTGAAAATGAAAAAGGGGCATGTTGTACTTAAACAGGACTTGGAATGAAAAAGGGGCATGTTGTACTTAAACATGGCTTGGAAATGAAAAATGGACCTGTTGTACAGTGCTTGGAAATGAAAAAGGGGTATTTTGTACTTAAATAGTGCTTGGAATGAAAAATGGGCATGTTGTTTTTAAACAAGGCTTGGAATGAAAAAGGGGTTTTTGTACTTAAACAGGGCTTGGAAAATAAAAAGGGGCTGTTGTACTTAAATAGGGCTTGGAAATGAAAAAAAGGGGCATGTCGTATTTAAACAGGGCTTGAAAATGAAAAAGGGGCCTATTGTACTTAAACAGGATTTAGAATGAAAAAGGGGCATGTTGTACTTAAACAGGTCATGGAAATGAAAACTGGACCTGTTGTACTTAAATAGTGCTTGGAAATGAAAAAGGGGTATGTTGAACTTAAACAGGGTTTGGAAATGAAAAAGAGGCTTGTTGTACTTAAATAGGGTTTGAAAATGATAAAGGGGCTTATTGTAGTTAAACAGTGCTTGGAATTAAAAAGGGGCTTGTTGTATTTTAACAGGGCTTGGAAATGAAAAAGGGGTCTGTTGTACTTAAACTGTGCTTGGAAATGAAAAAGGGGCATTTTGTACTTAAACAGCGCTTGGAATGAAAAATGGGCTTGTTGTACTTAAACAGGGCTTGGAATGAAAAAGAGGTTTGTTGTACTTAAACAGGGCTTGGAAATAAAAAAGGGTCCTGTTGTACTTAAATAGGGCTTGGAAATGTAAAAAAGGGGTTTGTCGTACTTAAAGAGGGCTTGAAAATGAAAAAGGGGTATGTTGTACTTAAACAGGACTTGGAATGAAAAAGGGGCATGTTGTACTTAAACATGGCTTAGAAATGAAAAATGGACCTGTTGTACTTAAACAGTGCTTGGAAATGAAAAAGGGGCATTTTGTACTTAAATAGTGCTTGGAATGAAAAATGGGCTTTTTGTTTTTAAACAAGGCTTGGAATGAAAAAGGGGCTTGTTGTACTTAAATAGGGCTTGGAAATGAAAAAGGGGTTGTTGTACTTAAATAGGGCTTGGAAATGAAAAAAAGGGGCATGTCGTATTTAAACAGGGCTTGAAAATGAAAAAGGGGCTGTTGTACTTAAAAAGGACTTAGAATGAAAAATGAGCATGTTGAACTTAAATAGGGCTTGGAAATGAAAAAGGGGCTTGTTGTAATTAAACAGGGCTTGGAAATGATAAAGGGGCTTATTGTAGTTAAACAGGGCTTGGAATGAAAAAGGGGCATTTTGTACTTAAACAGGGCTTGGAATGAAAAAAGGGTTTATTGTACTTAAATAGGGCTTGGAATGAAAAAGGGGCTTTTTGTACTTAAACAGGGCTTGGAAATGAAAAAAGGTGTCTATTGTACTTAAACAGGGCTTGGAAATTAAAATTGGGATTTTGTATTTAAACAGGGCTTGGAATGAAAAATGGACTTGTTGTACTTAAACAGGGTTTGGAATGAAAAAGGAGCATGTTGTACTTAAACAGGGCTTGGAAATGAAAAAGGGGTCTATTGTACTTAAACAGGGATTGGAAATGAAAAAAGGGTGTCTGTTGTACTTAAAGAGGGTTTGGAAATAAAAAAGGGGCCTGTTGTACTTAAACAGGGCTTAGAAATGAAAATAGGGGGCCTGTTGTACTTAAACAGGGCTTGGAAATGAAAAAGGGGCCTTTTGTACTTAAACAGGGCTTGGAAATAAAAAATGGGGGCCTTTTGTGCTTAAACATGGCTTGGAAATTAAAAAGGGGTCTGTTGTACTTAAACAGGACTTGGAAATGAAAATGGGGCTTGTTGTACTGATATAGGGCTTGGAAATGAAAAAAAAAGGGGTATGTCGTACTTAAACCGGGCTTGGAAATGAAAAAGGGGCATATTTTACTTAAACAGGACTTAGAATGAAAAAGGGGCATGTTGTACTTAATCAGAACTTGGAAATGAAAACTGGACTTGTTGTACTTAAATAGTGCTTGGAAATGAAAAAGGGGCATGTTGTACTTCAACAGGGCTTGGAAATGAAAAAGGGTCCTGTTGTACTTAAACAGGGGTTGGAAATGAAAAAGGGGCTTGTTGTAGTTAAACAGGGCTTGGAAAGAAAAAGGGGCATTTTGTACTTAAACAGGGGTTGGAATGAAAAAAACGTTTGTTGTACTTAAATAGGTCTTGGAATGAAAAAGGGGTTTTTTGAACTTAAACAGGGCTTGGAAATGATAAAAAGGTGTCTATTATACTTAAACAGGGCTTTGAAATGAAAAAGGGGCATTTTGTACATAAACAGGGCTTAGAATGAAAAAGGGGCTTGTTGTACTTAAACAGGACTTGGAAATAAAAAAGGGGCTTGTTGTAGTTAAACAGGGCTTGGAATGAAAAAGGGGCATTTTGTACTTAAACAGGGGTTGGAATGAAAAAAGCGTTTGTTGTACTTAAATAGGGCTTGGAATGAAAAAAGGGTTTTTTTGTACTTAAACAGGGTTTGGAAATGAAAAAAGGTGTCTATTGTACTTAAACAGGGCTTTGAAATGAAAAATGGGCATTTTGTACTTAAACAGGGTTTGGAATGAAAAATGGGCTTGTTGTACTTAAATAGAGCTTGGAATGAAAAAGGGGCATGTTGTACTTAAACAGGGCTTGGAAAAGAAAAAGGGGTCTATTGTACTTAAACAGGGATTGGAAATGAAAAAAGGAGGTCTGTTGTACTTAAAGAGGGCTTGGAAATAAAAAAGGAGCCTGTTGTACTTAAACAGGGCTTAGAAATGAAAATAGGGGGCCTGTTGTACTTAAACAGGGCTTGGAAATGAAAAAGGGGCCTGTTGTACTTAAACGGGGCTTGGATATGAAAAAAGGGGGCCTTTTGTGCTTAAACAAGGCTTGGAAATTAAAAAGGGGTCTGTTGTACTTAAACAGGACATGGAAATGAAAATGAGGCTTTTTGTACTTAAATAGGGTTTGGAAATAAAAAATGGGCATGTTATACTTAAACATGGCTTGGAATGAAAAAGGGGTCTGTTGTACTTAAATAGGGCTTTGAAATGAAAAAGGGGCTTGTTGTACTTAAGCAGGGCTTGGAAATGAAAAAGGGGAATGTTATACCTAAGCAGGGCTTGGAATAAAAAAGGGGCCTGTTGTACTTAAATAGGGTTTGGAAATGAAAAAGGGGTCTATTGTACATAAACAGGGCTTGATAATGAAAAAAGGGGGTCTTTTGTACTTAAACAAGGATTGGAAATGAAAAAGGGGCATGTCGTACTTAAACAGGGCTTGGAATGAAAAACGGGCCCGTTGTACTTAAACAGGGCTTGGAAATGAAAAAGGGGCCTGTTGTACTTAAACAGGGCTTAGAAATTAAAAAAGGGGGCCTGTTCTATTTAAACAGGGCTTGGAAATGAAAAAAAGGCAGCTTGTTGTACTTAAACAGTGCTTGAAAATGAAAAAGGGGCATTTTGTACTTAAATAGTGCTTGGAATGAAAAATGGGCTTATTGTACTTAAACAGGGCTTGGAATGAAAAAGGGGTCTGTTGTACTTAAACAAGGCTTGGAATGAAAAAGGGGCATGTTGTACTTAAACTGGGCTTGGAAAAGAAAAGGGGTCTATTGTACTTAAACAGGGCTTGGAAATGAAAAAGGGGCCTGTTGTAATTAAACAGGGCTTAGAAATGAAAAAAGGGAGCCTGTTGTATTTAAACAGGGCTTGGAAATGAAAAAAAGGCAGCCTGTTGTACTTAAATAGTGCTTGGAAATCAAAAAGGGGCATTTTGTACTTAAACAGTGCTTGGAATGAAAAATGGGCTTGTTGTACTTAAACAGGGCTTGGAATGAAAAAGAGGCCTGTTGTACTTAAACAGGGCTTGGAAATAAAAAAAGGGTCCTGTTGTGCTTAAATAGGGCTTGGAAATGAAAAAAGGGGCCTGTCGTACTTAAACAGAGCTTGAAAATGAAAAAGGAAATTTTGTACTTAAATAGTGCTTGGAATGAAAAATGGGCTTTTTGTTTAAACAAGGCTTGGAATGAAAAATGGGCATGTTGAACTTAAATAGGGCTTGGAAATGAAAAAGGGGCTTGTTGTAATTAAACAGGGCTTGGAAATGATAAAGGGGCTTATTGTAGTTAAACAAGGCTTGGAATGAAAAAGGGGCATTTTGTACTTAAACAGGGCTTGGAATGAAAAAAGGGTTTGTTGTACTTAAATAGGGCTTGGAATGAAAAAGGGACTTTTTGTACTGAAACAGGGCTTGGAAATGAAAAAAGGTGTCTATTGTACTTAAACAGGGCTTGGAAATTAAAAATGGGATTTTGTATTTAAACAGGGCTTGGAATGAAAAAGGGGCTTGTTGTACTTAAATAGGGCTTGGAATGAAAAAATGGGCATGTTGTACTTAAATAGTGCTTGGAAAAGAAAAAGGGGTCTATTGTACTTAAACATGGATTGTAAATGAAAAAAGGGGGCCTGTTGTACTTAAACAGGGCTTGGAAATAAAAAAGGGACCCGTTGTACTTAAACAGGGCTTGGAAATGAAAAAAGGTCATTTTGTACTTAAATAGTACTTGGGATGAAAAATGGGCTTGTTGTATTTAAACAGGGCTTGGAATGAAAAAGGGGCCTGTTGTACTTAAACAAGGCTTGGAAAAAAAAAAGGGGCCTGTTGTACTTAAATAGGGCTTGGAAATGAAAAAAAGGGGCATGTCGTACTTAAACAGGGCTTGAAAATGAAAAATGGGCCTGTTGTACTTAAACAGGTCTTGGAATTAAAAAGGGGCATGTTGTACTTAAACAGGGCTTGGAAATGAAAACTGGACCTGTTGTACTTAAACAGTGCTTGGAAATGAAAAAGGGGCATGTGGTACTTAAACTGAATTTGGAAATGAAAAAGTAGCCTGTTGTACTTAAACATGGCTTTGAAATGAAAATGGGGCTTATAGTAGTTAAACAGGGCTTGGAATGAAAAAGGGGTTTGTTGTACTGAAACAGGTCTTGGATATGAAAAAGGGGCCAGTTGTACTTAAATAGGGCTTGGAAATGAAAAAAGGGGGTCTGTTGTACTTAAACAGGGCTTGGAAATGAAAAATGGGCCTGTTGTACTTAAACAGGGCTTGGAAATGAAAAAGTGGCCAGTTATACTTAAATAGGGCTTGGAATGAAAAAGGGGCCTGTTGTACTTAAATAGGGAGTGGAAATGAAAAAGGGGTCTATTTTACTTAAACAGGGCTTGGAAATGAAATAAAGGGGGCCTTTTGAACTTAAATAGGGATTGGAAATGAAAAAGGGGCATGTCGTACTTAAACAGGGCTTGGAATGAAAAAGGGGTCTGTTGTATTTAAACAGGGCTTGGAAATGAAAAAGGGGCATTTTGTACTTAAACAGGGCATGAAATGAAAAAGGGGCCTGTTGTATTTAAACATGGCTTGGAAAAGAAAAAGGGGTCTATTATACTTAAACAGGGATTGTAAATGAAAAAAGAGGGCCTGTTGTACTTAAACATGGCTTGAAATGAAAAAGGGGCTCGTTTTACTTAAACAAGGCTTAGAAATGAAAAAATGGGGCCTATTGTACTTAAACAGGGCTTGGAAATGAAAAAGGGGTCTGTTGTACTTAAACAGGACTTGGAAATAAAAAAGGGGCCTGTTGTACTTAAACAGGGTTTGGATATGAAAAAGGGGGCCTTTTGTACTTAAACATGGCTTGGAAATTTAAAAGGGGTCTGTTGTACTTAAACAGGACGTGGAAATGAAAAATGGGCATGTTGTACTTAAACATGACTTGGAATGAAAAAGGGGTCTGTTGTACTTAAATAGGACATAAAAATGAAAAAGGGGACTGTTGTACTTAAACAGGGCTTGGAAATGAAAAAAAGGGCCTGTTGTACTTAAATAGGGCTTGGAAATGAAAAATTGGCCTGTTATACTTAAACAGGGCTTGGAATAAAAAAGGGACCTGTTTTACTTATATAGGGCTTGGATATGAAAAAGGGTTCTATTGTACTTAAACAGGGCTTGGAAATGAAAATAAGGGGGCCTTTTGTACTTAAACAGGGATTGGAAATTAAAAAGGGGCATGTCGTAATTAAACAGGGCTTGGAAATGAAAAAGGGGACTGTTGTACTTAAACAGGGCTTGGAATTAAAAAGGGGCCTATTGTAGTTAAACAGGGCTTGGAAATGAAAAAGGGGCTTGTTGTACTTAAATAGGGCTTGGAAATGAAAAAAGGGGGCTTGTTGTACTTAAACATGGCTTGGAAATGAAAAATGGACATGTTGTACTTAAACAGTGCTTGGAAATGAAAAAAGGGCATTTTGTACTTAAATAGTGCTTGGAATGAAAAATGGGCTTGTTATTTTTAAACAAGGCTTGTAATGAAAAAGGGCCTTGTTGTACTTAAACATGGCTTGGAAATGAAAAAGGGGCTGTTGTACTTAATTAGGGCTTGGAAATGAAAAAAAGGGGCATGTCGTATTTAAACAGGGCTTGAAAATAAAAAAGGGGCCTGTTGTACTTAAACAGGACTTAGAATGAAAAAGGGGCATGTTGTACTTAAACAGGGCATGGAAATGAAAACTGGACCTGTTGTACTTAAATAGTGCTTGGAAATGAAAAAGGGGCCTGTCGTACTTAAACAGGGCTTGGAAATGAAAAAGGGGCTTGTTGTATTTAAACAGGGCTTGGAAATGATAAAGGGGCTTATTGTAGTTAAACAGGACTTGGAATGAAAAAGGGGCATTTTGTACTTAAACAGGGCTTGGAATGAAAAAAGGGTTTGTTGTACTTAAACAGGGCTTGGAATGAAAAGGGGGCTTTTAGTACTTAAACAGGCTTGAAAATGAAAAAAGGTGTCTATTGTACTTAAACAGGACTTGGAAATGAAAATGGCGATTTGTATTTAAACAGGGCTTGTAATGAAAAATGGGCTTTTTGTACTTAAACAGGGCTTGGAATGAAAAAAGGGGCATATTGTACTTAAAAAGGTCTTGGAAAAGAAAAAGGGGTCTATTGTACTTAAACAGGGATTCTAAATGAAAAAAGGGGGCCTGTTGTACTTAAACAGGGCTTGGGAATAAAAAAGGGGCCTTTTGTAATTAAACAGAGCTTAGAAATGAAAATAGGGGGCTTGTTGTACTTAAATAGGGCTTGGAAATGAAAAAGGGGCCTATTGTACCTAAACAGGGCTTGGATATGAAAAAAGGGGGCCTTTTGTACTTAAACATGGCTTGGAAATTAAAAACGGGTCGGTTGTACTTAAACAGGACTTGGAAATGAAAAAGGGGCTTGTTGTACTTAAACAGGGCTTGGAAATGAAAAATGGGCATGTTATACTTAAACATGGCTTGGAATGAAAAAGGGGTCTGTTGTACTTAAATAGGGCTTTGAAATGAAAAAGGGGCTTGTTGTACTTAAACAGGGCTTCGAAATGAAAAAGGGGCATGTTATACCTAAGCAGGGCTTGGAATAAAAAAGGGGCCTGTTGTACTTAAATAGGGTTTGGAAATGAAAAAGGGGTCTATTGTACATAAACAGGGCTTGTAAATGAAAAAAGGGGGTCTTTTGTACTTAAACAGGGATTGGAAATGAAAAAGGGGTATGTCGTACTTAAACAGGGCTTGGAAGGAAAAAGGGGACTGTTGTACTTAAATAGGGCTTGGGAATGAAAAAAGGGCCTGTTGTACTTAAACAGGGCTTAGAAATTAAAAAAGGGGGCATGTTCTATTTAAACAGGGCTTGGAAATGAAAAAAAGGCAGCTTGTTGTACTTAAACAGTGCATGGAATTGAAAAAGGGGCATTTTGTACTTAAATAGTGCTTGGAATGAAAAATGGGCTTGTTGTACTTAAACAGGGCTTGGAATGAAAAAGTGGTTTGTTGTACTTAAACAAGGCTTGGAATGAATAAGGGGAATGTTGTACTTAAACAGGGCTTGGAAAAGAAAAGGGGTCTATTGTACTTAAATAGGGCTTGGAAATGAAAAAGGGGTCTGTTTTACTTTAACAGGGCTTAGAAATGAAAAAAGGGGGCCTGTTGTATTTAAACAGGGCTTGGAAATGAAAAAAAGGCAGCCTGTTGTACTTAAACAGTGCTTGGAAATGAAAAAGGGGCATTTTGTATTTAAACAGTGCTTGGAATGAAAAATGGGCTTGTTGTACTTAAACAGGGCTTGGAATGAAAAAAAGGCCTGTTGTACTTAAACAGGGCTTGGAAATAAAAAAGGGTCCTGTTGTACTTAAATAGGGCTTGGAAATGAAAAAAAGGGGCCTGTCGTACTTAAAAAGGGCTTGAAAATGAAAAAGGGGCATTTTGTACTTAAATAGTGCTTGGAATGAAAAATGGGCTTTTTGTTTTTAAACAAGGCTTGGAATGAAAAGGGGGCTTGTTGTACTTAAATAGGGCTTGGAAATGAAAAAGGGGTTGTTGTACTTAAATAGGGCTTGGAAATGAAAAAAAGGGGCATGTCGTATTTAAACAGGGCTTGAAAATGAAAAAGGGGTTTGTTGTACTTAAAAAGGACTTAGAATGAAAAATGGGCATGTTGAACTTAAATAGGGCTTGGAAATGAAAAAGGGGCTTGTTGTAATTAAACAGGGATTGGAAATGATAAAGGGGCTTATTGTAGTTAAACAGGGCTTGGAATGAAAAAGGGGCATTTTGTACTTAAACAGGGCTCGGAATGAAAAAAGGGTTTGTTGTACTTAAATAGGGCTTGGAATGAAAAAGGGGCTTTTTGTACTGAAACAGGGCTTGGAAATGAAAAAAGGTGTCTATTGTACTTAAACAGGGCTTGGAAATTAAAAATGGGATTTTGTATTTAAACAGGGCTTGGAATGAAAAAGGGGCTTGTTGTACTTAAACTGGGCTTGGAATGAAAAAAGGGGCATGTTGTACTTAAATAGGGCTTGGAACAGAAAAAGGGGTCTATTGTACTTAAACATGGATTGTAAATGAAAAAAGGGGGCCTGTTGTACTTAAACTGGGCTTGGAAATAAAAAAGGGACCTGTTGTACTTAAACATGACTTGGAAATGAAAAAGGGGCATTTTGTACTTAAATAGTGCTTGGGATGAAAAATGGGCTTGTTGTACTTAAACAGGGCTTGGAATGAAAAAGGGGCCTGTTGTACTTAAACAAGGCTTGGAAATGAAAAAGGGGCCTGTTGTACTTAAATAAGACTTGGAAATGAAAAAAAGGGGCATGTCGTACTTAAACAGGGCTTGAAAATGAAAAATGGGTCTGTTGTACTTAAACAGGACTTCGAATTAAAAAGGGGCATGTTGTACTTAAACAGGGCTTGGAAATGAAAACTGGACCTGTTGTACTTAAATAGTGCTTGGAAATGAAAAAGGGGCATGTGGTACTTAAACTGAATTTGGAAATGAAAAAGGGGCATGTTGTACTTAAACATGGCTTGGAAATGAAAATGGGGCTTATTGTAGTTAGAAAGGGCTTGGAATGAAAAAGGGGCATTTTGTACTTAAACAGGGCTTGGAATGAAAAAAGGGTTTGTTGTACTTAAATAGGGCTTGGAAATGAAAAAGGGGCATTTTGTACTTAAATAGGGCTTGGAATGAAAAATGGGCGTGTTGTACTTAAACAGGGCTTGAAATGAAAAAAAGGGGTCTGTTTTAATTAAACAAGACTTGGAAAAGAAAAAGGGGTCTATTGTACATAAACAGGGATTGAAAATGAAAAAAGGGGGTCTGTTGTACTTAAACATGGCTTGGAAATGAAAATGGGGCCTGTTGTATTTAAACAGGGCTTAGAAATGAATAAAGGGGTCATGTTGTACTTAAACAGGGCTTGGAAATGAAAAAAGGGTCTGTTGTATTTAAACAGGGCTTGGAAATTAAAAAGGGGCCTGTTGTACTTAAACAGGGCTTGGATATGAAAAAAGGGGGCCTTTTGTACTTAAGCATGGCTTAGAAATTAAAAAGGGATCTGTTGTACTTAAACAGGACTTGGAAATGAAAAAGGGGCTTGTTGTACTTAAACAGGGCTTGGAAATGAAAAATGGGCATGTTGTACTTAAACATGGTTTGGAATGAAAAAGGCGTCTGTTGTACTGAAACAGGTCTTGGATATGAAAAAGGGGCTTGTTGTACTTAAATAGGGCTTGGAAATGAAAAAAGGGGGCCTGTTGTACTTAAACAGGGCTTGGAAATGAAAAATGGGCCTGTTGTACTTAAACAAGGCTTGGAAATGAAAAAGTGGTCAGTTATACTTAAATAGGGCTTGGATTTAAAAAGGGGTCTGTTGTACTTAAATAGGGAGTGGAAATGAAAAAGGGGTCTATTATACTTAAACAGGGTTTGGAAATGAAAAAAAGGGGGCCTTTTGAACTAAAACAGGGATTGGAAATGAAAAAGGGGCATGACGTACTTAAACAGGGCTTGGAATGAAAAAGGGGTCTGTTGTACTTAAACAGGGCTTGGAAATGAAAAAGGGGCATGTTATACTTAAACAGGGCATGAAATGAAAAAGGGGCCTGTTGTATTTAAACAGGGCTTGGATAAGAAAAAGGGGTCTATTATACTTAAACAGGGATTGTATATGAAAAAAGAGGGCCTATTGTACTTAAACATGGCTTGAAATGAAAAAGGGGCTCGTTTTACTTAAATAAGGCTTAGAAATGAAAAAATGGGGCCTATTGTACTTAAACAGGGCTTGGAAATTAAAAAGGGGTCTGTTGTACTTAAACAGGACTTGGAAATGAAAAAGGGGCCTGTTGTACTTAAACAGGGCTTGGATATGAAAAAGGGGGCCTTTTGTACTTAAACATGGCTTGGAAATTTAAAAGGGGTATGTTGTACTTAAACATGACTTGGAAATGAAAAAGGGGCTTGTTGTACTTAAACAGGGCTTGGAAATGAAAAATGGGCATGTTGTACTTAAACATGACTTGGAATGAAAAAGGGGTATGTTGTACTTAAACAGGACATGGAAATAAAAAAGGTGACTGTTGTACTTAAACAGGGCTTGGAAATGAAAAAAAAGGGCCTGTTGTACTTAAATAGGGCTTGGAAATGAAAAAGGGGCTTGTTATACTTAAACAGGGCTTGGAATAAAAAAGGGACCTGTTTTACTTATATAGGGCTTGGTTATGAAAAAGGGGTCTATTGTACTTAAACAAGGCTTGGAAATGAAAATAAGGGGGCCTTTTGTACATAAACAGGGATTGGAAATTAAAAAGGGGCATGTCGTAATTAAATAGGGCTTGGAAATGAAAAAGGGGCCTGTTGTACTTAAACAGGGCTTGAAATGAAAAAGGTGCCTGTTGTAATTAAACAGGGCTTGGAAATGAAAAAATGGCTTGTTGTACTTAAATAGGGCTTGGAAATGAAAAAAGGGGGCTTGTTGTACTTAAACATGGCTTGGAAATGAAAAATGGACATGTTGTATTTAAACAGTGCTTGGAAATGAAAAAAGGGCATTTTGTCCTTAAATAGTGCTTGGAATGAAAAATGTGCTTGTTGTTTTTAAACAAGGCTTGTAATGAAAAAGGGGCTTGTTGTACTTAAACAGGGCTTGGAAATGAAAAAGGGGTTGTTGTACTTAAATAGGGCTTGGAAATGAAAAAAAGGGATATGTCGTATTTAAACAGGGCTTGGAAATAAAAAAGGGGCCTGTTGTACTTAAACAGGACTTAGAATGAAAAAGGGGCATGTTGTACTTAAACAGGGCATGGAAATGAAAACTGGACCTGTTGTACTTAAATAGTGCTTGGAAATGAAAAAGGGGCATGTTGTACTTAAACAGGGCTTGGAAATGAAAAAGGTGCTTGTTGTACTTAAACAGGGCTTGGAAATGATAAAGGGGCTTACTGTAGTTAAACAGGACTTGGAATGAAAAAGGGACATTTTGTACTTAAACAGGGCTTGGAATGAAAAAAGGGTTTGTTGTACTTAAATAGGGCTTGGAATGAAAAAGGGGCTTTTAGTACTTAAATAGGGCTTGGAAATGAAAAAACGTGTCTATTGTACTTAAACAGGACTTGGAAATGAAAATGGTGATTTGGAATGAAAAAAGGGGCATATTGTACTTAAAAAGGTCTTGGAAAATAAAAAGGGGTCTATTGTACTTAAACAGGGATTCTAAATGAAAAAAGGGGGCCTGTTGTACTTAAACAGGGCTTGGGGAAAAAAAAGGGCCTGTTGTAATTAAACAGAGCTTAGAAATTAAAATAGGGGGCTTGTTGTACTTAAATAGGGCTAGGAAATGAAAAAGGGGCCTATTGTACCTAAACAGGGCTTGGATATGAAAAAAGGGGGCCTTTTGTACTTAAACATGGCTTGGAAATTAAAAAGGGGTCTGTTGTAATTAAACAGGACTTGGAAATGAAAAAGGGGCTTGTTGTACTTAAACAGGGCTTGGAAATGAAAAATGGGCATGTTGTACTTAAACATGGCTTGGAATGAAAAAGGGGCCTGTTGTACTTAAACATGGCTTAGAAATGAAAAAGGGGCCGGTTGTACTTAGACAGGGTTTGGAAATGAAAAAGGGGCCTGTTTTACTTAAACAGGGCTTGGATATGAAAAAAAAGGACCTTTTGTACTTAAACATGACTTGGAAATTAAAAAGGGGTCTATTGTACTTAAACAGGACTTGGAAATGAAAAAGGGGCTTGTTGTTCTTAAAGAGGGCTTGGAAATGAAAAATGGCATGTTGTACTTAAATATGGTTTGGAATGAAAAAGGGGTCAGTTGTACTTAAACAAGGCTTGGAAATGAAAAAGGGGCTTGTTGAACTTAAACAGGGCTTGGAAATGAAAAAGGGGCATGTTATACCTAAGTAGGGCTTGGAATGAAAAAGGGGCCTTTTGTACTTAAATAGGGCTTGGAAATGAAAAAGGGGTCTATTGTACTTAAAAAGAGCCTGGAAATGAAAAAAAGGAGCCTTTTGTACTTAAACAGGGATTGGAAATGAAAAAGGGGCATGTCGTACTTAAATAGGGCTTGGAATTAAAAAGGGGTCTGTTGTACTTAAACAGGGCTTGGAAATGAAAAAGGGGCATGTTGTACTTTAACAGGGCTTGGAATGAAAAAGGAGCATGTTGTACTTAAACAGGGCTTGGAAAAGAAAATGGGTCTATTCTACTTAAACAGGATTTGGAAATGAAAAAAGGGGGCATGTTGTATTTAAACAGGGCTTGGAAATGAAAAAAAGCAGCCCGTTGTACTTAAACAGTGCTTTGAAATGAAAAAGGGGCATTTTGTACTTAAAAAGTGCTTCGAATGAAAAATGGGCTTGTTGTACTTAAACAGGGCTTTGAATGAAAAAGGGGCCTGTTGAACTTAAACAAGGCTTGGAAATGAAAAAGGGGCCTGTTTTACTTAAATATGACATGGAAATGAAAAAAAGGGGCATGTCGTACTTAAACAGGGCTTGAAAATGAAAAAGCGGCCTGTTGTACTTAAACAGGACTTGGAATGTAAAAGGGGCATGTTGTACTTAAACAGGGCTTGGAAATGAAAACTGGACCTGTTGTACTTAAACAGTGCTTGGAAATAAAAAAAAGGGCATGTTGTACTTAAATTGAATTTGTAAATGAAAAAAGGGCCTGTTGTAGTTAAACAGGGCTTGGAATGAAAAAGGGGCATTTTGTACTTAAATAGGGCTTGGAATGAAAAAATGGTTTGTCGTACTTATACAGGGCTTGGAATGAAAAATGGGTTTTTTGTACTGAAACAGGACTTGGAAATGAAAATGGGGCTTGTTGTACTTAAACAGGGCTTGGAATGAAAAATGGGGGTGTTGTACTTAAACAAGGCTTGAAATGAAAAAAGGGGTCTGTTTTAATTAAACAGGGTTTGGAAAAGAAAAAGGGGTCTATTGTTATGAAACACGGATTGGAAATGAAAAACGGGGGTCTGTTGTACTTAAACAGGGCTTGGAAATGAAAATGGGGCCTGTTGTACTTAAACAGGGCTTCGAAATGAAAAAAGGGGGCATGTTGTACTTAAACAGGGCTTGGAAATGAAAAAGGGTTCTGTTGTATTTAAACAGGGCTTGGAAATGAAAAAGGGGTCTGTTGTACTTAAACAGGGCTTGGATATGAAAAAAGGGGGCCTTTTGTACTTAAACATGGCTTGGAAATTAAAAAGGGATCTGTTGTACTTAAACATGACTTGGAAATGAAAAAGGGGCTTGTTGTACTTAAACAGAGCTTGGAAATTAAAAATGGGCATGTTGTACTTAAACAAGGCTTGGAAATGAAAAAAGGGGGTCTGTTGTACTTAAACAGGGCTTGGAAATAAAAAAGGGGCCTGTTGTACTTAAACAAGGCTTGGAAATGAAAAAGTGGTCTGTTATACTTAAATAGGGTTTGGAATGAAAAAGGGGCCTGTTGTACTTAAATAGGGCGTGGAAATGAAAAGGGGTCTATTGTACTTAAATAGGGCTTGGAAATGAAAAAGGGGCATGTTGTACTTAAACAGGGCTTGGAAATGAAAAAGGGGACTGTTATACCTAAGCTGGGCTTGGAATGAAAAAAGGGCCTTTAGTACTTATATAGGGCTTGGAAATGAAAAAGGGGTTTATTGTACTTAAAGAGGGCTTGGAAATGTAAAAAAGGGGGCCTTTTGTACTTAAACAGTGATTTGAAATGAAAAAGGGGCATGTCCTACTTAAACAGGGTTTGGAATGAAAAAGGGGCCTGTTGTACTTAAACAGGGCTTGGAAATGTAAAAGGGGCCTGTTGTACTTAAACAGGGCTTGGAATGAAAAAGGGGCATGTTGTACTTAAACATAGCTTGGAAAAGAAAAGGGGTCTATTGTAATTAAACAGGGCTTGGAAATGAAAAAGGAGCCTGTTGTACTTAAACAGGGCTTAGAAATGAAATAAGGGCGCCTCTTGTACTTAATTAGGGCTTGGAAATGAAAAAAAGGCAGCCTATTGTAATTAAACAGTGCTTGGAAACGAAAAAGGGGCATTTTGTACTTAAACATTGCTTGGAATGAAAAATGGGCTTGTTGTACCTAAACATGACTTGGAAATGAAAAAGGGGCTTGTTGTACTTAAACAGGGCTTGTAAATGAAAAATGGGCATGTTGTACTTAAACATGGTTTGGAATGAAAAAGGGGTCTGTTGTATTGAAACATATCTTGGAAATGAAAAAGGGGGCCTGTTGTACTTAAACAGGGCTTGGAAATGAAAAAAGGGGGCCTGTTGTACTTAAACAGGGCTTGGAAATAAAAAAGGGGCCTGTTGTACTTAAACAGGGCATGGAAATGAAAAAGGGGTCTGTTATACTTAAATAGGGCTTGGAATGAAAAAGGGGCCTGTTGTACTTAAATAGGGCGTGGAAATGAAAAGGGGTCTATTGTACTTAAATAGGGCTTGGAAATGAAAAAGGGGCCTTTTGTATTTAAACAGGGCTTGGAAATGAAAAAGGGGCCTGTTATACCTAAGCAGGGCTTGGAATGAAAAAAGGGCGTCTAGTACTTATATAGGGCTTGGAAATGAAAAAGGGGTTTATTGTACTTAAATAGGGATTGGAAATGTAAAAAAGGGGGCCTTTTGTACTTAAACAGTGATTTGAAATGAAAAAGGGGCATGTCCTACTTAAACAGGGTTTGGAAAATTAAAAAGGGGCCTGTTGTACTTAAACAGGGCTTGGATATGAAAAAAGGGGGCCTTTTGTACTTAAGCATGGCTTGGAAATTAAAAAGGGATCTGTTGTACTTAAACAGGACTTAGAAATGAAAAAGGGGCTTGTTGTACTTAAACAGGGCTTGGAAATGAAAAATGGGCATGTTGTACTTAAACATGGTTTGGAATGAAAAAGGGGTCTGTTGTACTGAAACAGGTCTTGGATATGAAAAAGGGGCCTGTTGTACTTAAATAGGGCTTGGAAATGAAAAAAGGGGGTCTGTTGTACTTAAACAGGGCTTGGAAATGAAAAATGGGCCTGTTGTACTTAAACAGGGCTTGGAAATGAAAAAGTGGCCAGTTATACTTAAATAGGGCTTGGAATGAAAAAGGGGCCTGTTGTACTTAAATAGGGAGTGGAAATGAAAAAGGGGTCTATTATACTTAAACAGGGCTTGGAAATGAAATAAAGGGGGCCTTTTGAACTTAAACAGGGATTGGAAATGAAAAAGGGGCATGTCGTACTTAAACAGGGCTTGGAATGAAAAAGGGGTCTGTTGTATTTAAACAGGGCTTGGAAATGAAAAAGGGGCATTTTGTACTTAAATAGGGCATGAAATGAAAAAGGGGCCTGTTGTATTTAAACAGGGCTTGGAAAAGAAAAAGGGGTCTATTATACTTAAACAGGGATTGTAAATGAAAAAAGAGGGTCTGTTGTACTTAAACATGGCTTGAAATGAAAAAGGGGCTCGTTTTACTTAAACAAGGCTTAGAAATGAAAAAATGGGGCCTATTGTACTTAAACAGGGCTTGGAAATGAAAAAGGGGTCTGTTGTACTTAAACAGGACTTGGAAAAAAAAAGGGGCCTGTTGTACTTAAACAGGGTTTTGATATGAAAAAGGGGGCCTTTTGTACTTAAACATGGCTTGGAAATTTAAAAGGGGTCTGTTGTACTTAAACAGGACATGGAAATGAAAAAGGGGACTGTTGTACTTAAACAGGGCTTGGAAATGAAAAAAAGGGCCTGTTGTACTTAAATAGGGCTTGGAAATGAAAAAGGGGCCTGTTATACTTAAACAGGGCTTGGAATAAAAATGGGACCTGTTTTACTTATATAGGGCTTGGATATGAAAAAGGGGTCTATTGTACTTAAACAGGGCTTGGAAATGAAAATAAGAGGGCCTTTTGTACTTAAACAGGGATTGGAAATTAAAAAGGGGCATGTCGTAATTAAACAGGGCTTGGAAATGAAAAAGGGGCCTGTTGTACTTAAACAGGGCTTGGAATTAAAAAGGGGCCTGTTGTAGTTAAACAGGGCTTGGAAATGAAAAAGGGGCTTGTTGTACTTAAATAGGGCTTGGAAATGAAAAAAGGGGGCTTGTTGTACTTAAACATGACTTGGAAATGAAAAATGGACATGTTGTACTTAAACAGTGCTTGGAAATGAAAAAAAGGCCTTTTGTACTTAAATAGTGCTTGGGATGAAAAATGGGCTTGTTATTTTTAAACAAGGCTTGTAATGAAAAAGAGCCTTGTTGTACTTAAACATGGCTTGGAAATGAAAAAGGGGTTGTTGTACTTAATTAGGGCTTGGAAATGAAAAAAAGGGGCATGTCGTATTTAAACAGGGCTTGAAAATAAAAAAGGGGCCTGTTGTACTTAAACAGGACTTAGAATGAAAAAGGGGCATGTTGTACTTAAACAGGGCATGGAAATGAAAACTGTACCTGTTGTACTTAAATAGTGCTTGGAAATGAAAAAGGGGCATGTTGTACTTAAACAGGGCTTGGAAATGAAAAAGGGGCTTGTTGTACTTAAACAGGGCTTGGAAATGATAAAGGGGCTTATTGTAGTTAAACAGGACTTGGAATGAAAAAGGGGCATTTTGTACTTAAACAGGGCTTGGAATGAAAAAAGGGTTAGTTGTACTTAAACAGGGCTTGGAATGAAAAGGGGGCTTTTAGTACTTAAACAGGGCTTGAAAATGAAAAAAGGTGTCTATTGTACTTAAACAGGACTTGGAAATGAAAATGACGATTTGTATTTAAACAGGGCTTGTAATGAAAAATGGGCTTGTTGTACTTAAACAGGGCTTGGAATGAAAAAAGGGGCATATTGTACTTAAAAAGGTCTTGGAAAAGAAAAAGGGGTCTATTGTACTTAAACAGGGATTCAAAATGAAAAAAGGGGGCCTGTTGTACTTAAACAGGGCTTGGGAATAAAAAAGGGGCCCTTTGTAATTAAACAGAGCTTAGAAATGAAAATAGGGGGCTTGTTGTACTTAAATAGGGCTTGGAAATGAAAAAGGGGCCTATTATACCTAAACAGGGCTTGGATATGAAAAAAGGGGGCCTTTTGTACTTAAACATGGCTTGGAAATTAAAAACGGGTCGGTTGTACTTAAACAGGACTTGGAAATGAAAAAGGGGCTTGTTGTACTTAAACAGGGCTTGGAAATGAAAAATGGGCATGTTATACTTAAACATGGCTTGGAATGAAAAAGGGGTCTGTTGTACTTAAATAGGGCTTTGAAATGAAAAAGGGGCTTTTTGTACTTAAACAGGGCTTCGAAATGAAAAAGGGGCATGTTATACCTAAGCAGGGCTTGGAATAAAAAAGGGGCCTGTTGTACTTAAATAGGGTTTGGAAATGAAAAAGGGGTCTATTGTACATAAACAGGGCTTGTAAATGAAAAAAGGGGGCTTTTGTACTTAAACAGGGATTGGAATTGAAAAAGGGGCATGTCGTACTTAAACAGGGCTTGGAAGGAAAAAGGGGCCTGTTGTACTTAAATAGGGCTTGGGAATGAAAAAGGGGCCTGTTGTACTTAAACAGGGCTTAGAAATTAAAAAAGGGGGCATGTTCTATTTAAACAGGGCTTGGAAATGAAAAAAAGGTAGCTTGTTGTACTTAAACAGTGCATGGAATTGAAAAAGGGGCATTTTGTACTTAAATAGTGCTTGGAATGAAAAATGGGCTTGTTGTACTTAAACAGGGGTTGGAATGAAAAAGTGGTCTGTTGTACTTAAACAAGGCTTGGAATGAAAAAGGGGAATGTTGTACTTAAATAGGGCTTGGAAAAGAAAAGGGGTCTATTGTACTTAAATAGGGCTTGGAAATGAAAAAGGGGCCTGTTTTACTTTAACAGGGCTTAGAAATGAAAAAAGGGGGCCTGTTGTATTTAAACAGGGCTTGAAAATGAAAAAAAGGCAGCCTGTTGTACTTAAACAGTGCTTGGAAATGAAAAAGGGGCATTTTGTATTTAAACAGTGCTTGGAATGAAAAATGGGCTTGTTGTACTTAAACAGGGCTTGGAATGAAAAAAAGGCTTGTTGTACTTAAACAGGGCTTGGAAATAAAAAAGGGTCCTGTTGTACTTAAATAGGGCTTGGAAATGAAAAAAAAGGGGCCTGTCGTACTTAAACAGGGCTTGAAAATGAAAAAGGGGCATTTTGTACTTAAATAGTGCTTGGAATGAAAAATGGGCTTTTTGTTTTTAAACAAGGCTTGGAATGAAAAAGGGGCTTGTTGTACTTAAATAGGGCTTGGAAATGAAAAAGGGGTTGTTGTACTTAAATAGGGCTTGGAAATGAAAAAGGGGCATGTCGTATTTAAACAGGGCTTGAAAATGAAAAAGGGGTTTGTTGTACTTAAAAAGGACTTAGAATGAAAAATGGGCATGTTGAACTTAAATAGGGCTTGGAAATGAAAAAAGGGCTTGTTGTAATTAAACAGGAATTGGAAATGATAAAGGGGCTTATTGTAGTTAAATAGGGCTTGGAATGAAAAAGGGGCATTTTGTACTTAAACAGGGCTCGGAATGAAAAAAGGGTTTGTTGTACTTAAATAGGGCTTGGAATGAAAAAGGGGCTTTTTGTACTGAAACAGGGCTTGGAAATGAAAAAAGGTGTCTATTGTACTTAAACAGGGCTTGGAAATTAAAAATGGGATTTTGTATTTAAACAGGGTTTGGAATGAAAAAGGGCCTTGTTGTACTTAAACAGGGCTTGGAATGAAAAAAGGGGCATGTTGTACTTAAACAGGGCTTGGAACAGAAAAAGGGGTCTATTGTACTTAAACATGGATTGTAAATGAAAAAAGGGGGCCTGTTGTACTTAAATAGGGCTTGGAAATAAAAAAGGGACCTGTTGTACTTAAACAGGGCTTGGAAATGAAAAAGGGGCATTTTGTACTTAAATAGTGATTGGGATGAAAAATGGGCTTGTTGTACTTAAACAGGGCTTGGAATGAAAAAGGGGCCTGTTGTACTTAAACAAGGCTTGGAAATGAAAAAGGGGTCTGTTGTACTTAAATAGGACTTGGAAATGAAAAAAGGGGCATGTCGTACTTAAACCGGGTTTGAAAATGAAAAATGGGTCTGTTGTACTTAAACAGGACTTCGAATTAAAAAGGGGCATGTTGTACTTAAACAGGGCTTGGAAATGAAAACTGGACCTGTTGTACTTAAATAGTGCTTGGAAATGAAAAAGGGGCATGTGGTACTTAAACTGAATTTGGAAATGAAAAAGGGGCATGTTGTACTTAAACATGGCTTGGAAATGAAAATGGGGCTTATTGTAGTTAGACAGGGCTTGGAATGAAAAAGGGGCATTTTGTACTTAAACAGGGCTTGGAATGAAAAAAGGGTTTGTTGTACTTAAATAGTGCTTGGAAATGAAAAAGGGGCATTTTGTACTTAAATAGGGCTTGGAATGAAAAATGGGCGTGTTGTACTTAAACAGGGCTTGAAATGAAAAAAAGGGGTCTGTTTTAATTAAACAAGACTTGGAAAAGAAAAAGGGGTCTATTGTACATAAATAGGGATTGAAAATGAAAAAAGGGGGTCTGTTGTACTTAAACAGGGCTTGGAAATGAAAATGGGGCCTGTTGTACTTAAACAGGGCTTAGAAATGAATAAAGGGGTCATGTTGTACTTAAACAGGGCTTGGAAATGAAAAAGGGGTCTGTTGTATTTAAACAGGGCTTGGAAATTAAAAAGGGGCCTGTTGTACTTAAACAGGGCTTGAATATGAAAAAAGGGGGCCTTTTGTACTTAAGCATGGCTTGGAAATTAAAAAGGAATCTGTTGTACTTAAACAGGACTTGGAAATGAAAAAGGGGCTTGTTGTACTTAAACAGGGATTGGAAATGAAAAATGGGCATGTTGTACTTAAACATGGTTTGGAATGAAAAAGGCGTCTGTTGTACTGAAACAGGTCTTGGAAATGAAAAAAGGGGGCCTGTTGTACTTAAACAGGGCTTGGAAATGAAAAATGGGTCTGTTGTACTTAAACAAGGCTTGGAAATGAAAAAGTGGCCAGTTATACTTAAATAGGTCTTGGATTTAAAAAGGGGGCCTGTTGTACTTAAACAGGGCTTGGAAATGAAAAATGGGTCTGTTGTACTTAAACAAGGCTTGGAAATGAAAAAGTGGCCAGTTATACTTAAATAGGTCTTGGATTTAAAAAGGGGCCTGTTGTACTTAAATAGGGAGTGGAAATTAAAAAGGGGTCTATTATACTTAAACAGGGTTGGAAATGAAAAAAATGGGGCCTTTTGAACTTAAACAGGGATTGGAAATGAAAAAGGGGCATGACGTATTTAAACAGGGCTTGGAATGAAAAAGGGGTCTGTTGTAATTAAACAGGGCTTGGAAATGAAAAAGGGGCATGTTGTACTTAAACAGGGCATGAAATGAAAAAGGGGCCTGTTGTATTTAAACAGGGCTTGGATAAGAAAAAGGGGTCTATTATACTTAAACAGGGATTGTATATGAAAAAAGAGGGCCTGTTGTACTTAAACATGGCTTGAAATGAAAAAGGGGCTCGTTTTACTTAAATAAGGCTTAGAAATGAAAAAATGGGGCCTATTGTTCTTAAACAGGGCTTGGAAATTAAAAAGGGGTCTATTGTACTTAAACAGGACTTGGAAATAAAAAAGGGGCCTGTTGTACTTAAACAGGGCTTAGATATGAAAAAGGGGGCCTTTTGTACTTAAACATGGCTTGGAAATTTAAAAGGGGTATGTTGTACTTAAACATGACTTGGAAATGAAAAAGGGGCTTGTTGTACTTAAACAGGGCTTGGAAATGAAAAATGGGCATGTTGTACTTAAACATGACTTGGAATGAAAAAGGGGTATGTTGTACTTAAACAGGACATGGAAATAAAAAAGGTGACTGTTGTACTTAAACAGGTCTTGGAAATGAAAAAAAAGGGTCTGTTGTACTTAAATAGGGCTTGGAAATGAAAAAGGGGCTTGTTATACTTAAACAGGGCTTGGAATAAAAAAGGGACCTGTTTTACTTATATAGGGCTTGGATATGAAAAAGGGGTCTATTGTACTTAAACAGGGCTTGGAAATGAAAATAAGGGGGCCTTTTGTACTTAAACAGGGATTGGAAATTAAAAAGGGGCATGTCGTAATTAAACAGGGCTTGGAAATGAAAAAGGGGTCTGTTGTACTTAAACAGGGCTTGAAATGAAAAAGGTGCCTGTTGTAATTAAACAGGGCTTGGAAATGAAAAAATGGCTTGTTGTACTTAAATAGGGCTTGGAAATGAAAAAAGGGGGCTTGTTGTACTTAAACATGGCTTGGAAATGAAAAATGGACATGTTGTACTTAAACAGTGCTTGGAAATGAAAAAAGGGCATTTTGTCCTTAAATAGTGCTTGGAATGAAAAATGTGCTTGTTGTTTTTAAACATGGCTTGTAATGAAAAAGGGGCTTGTTGTACTTAAACAGGGCTTGGAAATGAAAAAGGGGCTGTTGTACTTAAATAGGGCTTGGAAATGAAAAAAAGGGATATGTCGTATTTAAACAGGGCTTGGAAATAAAAAAGGGGCCTGTTGTACTTAAACAGGACTTAGAATGAAAAAGGGGCATGTTGTACTTAAACAGGGCATGGAAATGAAAACTGGACCTGTTGTACTTAAATAGTGCTTGGAAATGAAAAAGGGGCATGTTGTACTTAAACAGGGCTTGGAAATGAAAAAGGGGCTTGTTGTACTTAAACAGGGCTTGGAAATGATAAAGGGGCTTACTGTAGTTAAACAGGACTTGGAATGAAAAAGGGGCATTTTGTACTTAAACAGGGCTTGGAATGAAAAAAGGGTTTGTTGTACTTAAATAGGGCTTGGAATGAAAAAGGGGCTTTTAGTACTTAAACAGGGCTTGGAAATGAAAAAAGGTGTCTATTGTACTTAAACAGGACTTGGAAATGAAAATGGCGATTTGTATTTAAACAGGGCTTGTAATGAAAAATGGGCTTGTTGTACTTAAACAGGGCTTGGAATGAAAAAAGGGGCATATTGTACTTAAAAAGGTCTTGGAAAATAAAAAGGGGTCTATTGTACTTAAACAGGGATTCTAAATGAAAAAAGGGGGCCTGTTGTACTTAAACAGGGCTTGGGAAAAAAAAAGGGCCTGTTGTAATTAAACAGAGCTTAGAAATTAAAATAGGGGGCTTGTTGTACTTAAATAGGGCTAGGAAATGAAAAAGGGGCCTATTGTACCTAAACAGGGCTTGGATATGAAAAAAGGGGGCCTTTTGTACTTAAACATGGCTTGGAAATTAAAAAGGGGTCTGTTGTAATTAAACAGGACTTGGAAATGAAAAAGGGGCTTGTTGTACTTAAACAGGGCTTGGAAATGAAAAATGGGCATGTTGTACTTAAACATGGCTTGGAATGAAAAAGGGGCCTGTTGTACTTAAACATGGCTTAGAAATGAAAAAGGGGCCGGTTGTACTTAGACAGGGTTTGGAAATGAAAAAGGGGCCTGTTGTACTTAAACAGGGCTTGGATATGAAAAAAACGGACCTTTTGTACTTAAACATGACTTGGAAATTAAAAAGGGGTCTATTGTACTTAAACAGGACTTGGAAATGAAAAAGGGGCTTATTGTACTTAAAGAGGGCTTGGAAATGAAAAATGGCATGTTGTACTTAAATATGGTTTGGAATGAAAAAGGGGTCAGTTGTACTTAAACAAGGCTTGGAAATGAAAAAGGGGCTTGTTGAACTTAAACAGGGCTTGGAAATGAAAAAGGGGCATGTTATACCTAAGTAGGGCTTGGAATGAAAAAGGGGCCTTTTGTACTTAAATAGGGCTTGGAAATGAAAAAGGGGTCTATTGTACTTAAAAAGAGCCTGGAAATGAAAAAAAGGAGCCTTTTGTACTTAAACAGGGATTGGAAATGAAAAAGGGGCATGTCGTACTTAAATAGGCCTTGGAATTAAAAGGGGTCTGTTGTACTTAAACAGGGCTTGGAAATGAAAAAGGGGCATGTTGTACTTTAACAGGGCTTGGAATGAAAAAGGAGCATGTTGTACTTAAACAGGGCTTGGAAAAGAAAATGGGTCTATTCTACTTAAACAGGATTTGGAAATACAAAAAGGGGGCCTGTTGTATTTAAACAGGGCTTGGAAATGAAAAAAAGGCAGCCCGTTGTACTTAAACAGTGCTTTGAAATGAAAAAGGGGCATTTTGTACTTAAATAGTGCTTTGAATGAAAAATGGGCTTATTGTACTTAAACAGGGCTTTGAATGAAAAAGGGGCCTGTTGAACTTAAACAAGGCTTGGAAATGAAAAAGGGGCCTGTTTTACTTAAATATGACTTGGAAATGAAAAAAAGGGGCATGTCGTACTTAAACAGGGCTTGAAAATGAAAAAGCGGCCTTTTTGTACTTAAACAGGACTTGGAATGTAAAAGGGGCATGTTGTACTTAAACAGGGCTTGGAAATGAAAACTGGACCTGTTGTACTTAAACAGTGCTTGGAAATAAAAAAAAGGGCATGTTGTACTTAAATAGAATTTGGAAATGAAAAAAGGTCCTGTTGTAGTTAAACAGGGCTTGGAATGAAAAAGGGGCATTTTGTACTTAAATAGGGCTTGGAATGAAAAAAGGGTTTGTCGTACTTATACAGGGCTTGGAATGAAAAATGGGTTTTTTGTACTGAAACAGGACTTGGAAATGAAAATGGGGCTTGTTGTACTTAAACAGGGCTTGGAATGAAAAATGGGGGTGTTGTACTTAAACAAGGCTTGAAATGAAAAAAGGGGTCTGTTTTAATTAAACAGGGTTTGGAAAAGAAAAAGGGGTCTATTGTTAGGAAACACGGATTGGAAATGAAAAAAGGGGGTCTGTTGTACTTAAACAGGGCTTGGAAATGAAAATGGGGCCTGTTGTACTTAAACAGGGCTTCGAAATGAAAAAAGGGGGCATGTTGTACTTAAACAGGGCTTGGAAATGAAAAAGGGTTCTGTTTTATTTAAACAGGGCTTGGAAATGAAAAAGGGGTCTGTTGTACTTAAACAGGGCTTGGATATGAAAAAAGGGGGCCTTTTGTACTTAAACATGGCTTGGAAATTAAAAAGGGATCTGTTGTTCTTAAACAAGACTTGGAAATGAAAAAGGGGATTGTTGTACTTAAACAGGGCTTGGAAATTAAAAATGGGCATGTTGTACTTAAACAAGGCTTGGAAATGAAAAAAGGGGGCCTGTTGTACTTAAACAGGGCTTGGAAATAAAAAAGGGGCCTGTTGTACTTAAACAAGGCTTGGAAATGAAAAAGGGGTCTGTTATACTTAAATAGGGCTTGGAATGAAAAAGGGGCCTGTTGTACTTAAATAGGGCGTGGAAATGAAAAGGGGTCTATTGTACTTAAATAGGGCTTGGAAATGAAAAAGGGGCATGTTGTACTTAAACAGGGCTTGGAAATGAAAAAGGGGACTGTTATACCTAAGCAGGGCTTGGAATGAAAAAAGGGCCTCTATTACTTATATAGGGCTTGGAAATGAAAAAGGGGTTTATTGTACTTAAACAGCGCTTGGAAATGTAAAAAAGGGGGCCTTTTGTACTTAAACAGTGATTTGAAATGAAAAAGGGGCATGTCCTACTTAAACAGGGTTTGGAATGAAAAAGGGGCCTGTTGTACTTAAACAGGGCTTGGAAATGAAAAAGGGGCCTGTTGTACTTAAACAGGGTTTGGAATGAAAAAGGGGCATGTTGTACTTAAACATAGCTTGGAAAAGAAAAGGGGTCTATTGTACTTAAACAGGGCTTGGAAATGAAAAAGGAGCCTGTTGTCCTTAAACAGGGCTTAGAAATGAAATAAGGGCGCCTCTTGTACTTAAACAGGGCTTGGAAATGAAAAAAAGGCAGCCTATTGTAATTAAACAGTGCTTGGAAATGAAAAAGGGGCATTTTGTACTTAAACATTGCTTGGAATAAAAAATGGGCTTGTTGTACCTAAACATGACTTGGAAATGAAAAAGGGGCTTGTTGTACTTAAACAGGGCTTGTAAATGAAAAATGGGCATGTTGTACTTAAACATGGTTTGGAATGAAAAAGGGGTCTGTTGTACTGAAACATGTCTTGGAAATGAAAAAGGGGGTCTGTTGTACTTAAACAGGGCTTGGAAATGAAAAAAGGGGGCCTGTTGTACTTAAACAGGGCTTGGAAATAAAAAAGGGGCCTGTTGTACTTAAACAGGGCTTGGAAATGAAAAAGGGGTCTGTTATACTTAAATAGGGCTTGGAATGAAAAAGGGGCCTGTTGTACTTAAATAGGGCGTGGAAATGAAAAGGGGTCTATTGTACTTAAATAGGGCTTGGAAATGAAAAAGGGGCCTGTTGTATTTAAACAGGGCTTGGAAATGAAAAAGGGGCCTGTTATACCTAAGCAGGGCTTGGAATGAAAAAAGGGCGTCTAGTACTTATATAGGGCTTGGAAATGAAAAAGGGGTTTATTGTACTTAAATAGGGATTGGAAATGTAAAAAAGGGGGCCTTTTGTACTTAAACAGTGATTTGAAATGAAAAAGGGGCATGTCCTACTTAAACAGGGTTTGGAATGAAAAAGGGGCCTGTTGTACTTAAACAGGGCTTGGAAATGAAAAAGGGGCCTGTTGTACTTAAACAGGGCTTGGAATGAAAAAGGGGCATGTTGTACTTTAACATAGCTTGGAAAAGAAAAGGGGTCTATTGTACTTAAACAGGGCTTGGAAATGAAAAAGGAGCCTGTTGTACTTAAACAGGGCTTAGAAATGAAATAAGGGCGCCTCTTGTACTTAAACAGGGCTTGGAAATGAAAAGAAGGCAGCCTATTGTAATTAAACAGTGCTTGGAAATGAAAAAGGGGCATTTTGTACTTAAACATTGCTTGGAATGAAAAATTGGCTTGTTGTACTTAAACAGGGTTTGGAATGAAAAAGGGGCTTGTTGTACTTAAACAGGGCTTGTAAATAAAAAATGGACCTGTTGTACTTAAATAGGGTTTGGAAATGAAGAAAAGGGGTATGGCGTACTTAAAAAGGGCTTGGAAATGAAAAAGGGGTATGTTTTACTTAAACAGGACTTAGAATGAAAAAGGGGCATGTTGTACTTAATCAGGGCTTGGAAATGAAAAAGGGGCCTGTTGTACTTAAACAGGGCTTGGAAATGAAAAAGGGGCTTGTTGTAGTTAAACAGGGCTTGGAATGAAAAAGGGGCATTTTGTACTTAAACAGCGCATGGAATGAAAAAAGCGTTTGTTGTACTTCAACAGGGCTTGGAATAAAAAAGGGGTTTTTTGTACTTAAACAGGGCTTGGAAATGAAAAAAGGTGTCTATTGTACTTAAACAAGGCTTTGAAATGAAAAAGGGGCATTTTGTACTTAAACAGGGCTTGGAATGAAAAAGGGGCTTGTTGTACTTAAATAGAGCTTGGAATGAAAAAAGGTGTGTGTTGTACTTAAACAGTGCTTGGAAAAGAAAAAGGGGTCTATTGTACTTAAACAGGGATTGGAAATGAAAAAAGGGGGCCTGTTGTACTTAACCAGGGCTTAGAAATGAAAATAGGGGGCTTGTTGTACTTAAACTGGTCTTGGAAATGAAAAAGGGGCCTGTGGTACTTAAACAAGGCTTGGATATGAAAAAGGGGGCCTTTTGTGCTTAAACATGGCTTGGAAATTAAAAAGGGGTCTGTTGTACTTAAACAGGACTTGGAAATGAAAATGAGGCTTGTTGTACTTAAATAGGGCTTGGAAATAAAAAATTGGCATGTTGTACTTAAATAGGGCTTGGAAATGAAAAAAGGGCCTGTTATACTTAAATAGGGCTTGGAATGAAAAAGGGGCCTGTTGTACTTAAATAGGGCGTGTAAATGAAAAGGGGTCTATTGTACCTAAACAGGGCTTGGAAATGAAAAAGGGGCCTATTGTACTTAAAAAGGGCTTGGAAATGAAAAAGGGGCCTGTTATACCTAAGCAGGGCTTGGAATGAAAAAGGGGCCTGTTTTACTTAAATAGGGCTTGGAAATGAAAAGGGGTCTATTGTACTTAAACAGGGTTTGGAAATGAAAAAAAGTGGGCCTTTTGTACTTAAACAGTGATTTGAAATGAAAAAGGGGCATGTCCTACTTAAACAGGGCTTGGAATGAAAAATGGGCCTGTTGTACTTAAACAGGGCTTGGAAATGAAAAAGGGGCCTGTTGTACTTAAACAGGGCTTGGAATGAAAAAGGGGCATGTTGTACTTAAACATAGCTTGGAAAAGAAAAAGGAGCCTGTTGTACTTAAACAGGACTTAGAAATGAAATAAGGGGGCCTGTTAAACTTAAACAGGGCTTGGAAATTAAAAAAAGGCAGCCTGTTGTACTTAAACATTGCTTGGAAAAGGGGCTTGTTGTACTTAAACAGGGTTTGGAATGAAAAAGGGGCTTCTTGTACTTAAACCGGGCTTGTAAATGAAAAAGGGACCTGTTGTACTTAAATAGGGCTTGGAAATGGAAAAAAAGGGGTATGGCGTACTTAAAAAGGGCTTGGAAATGAAAAAGGGGCATGTTGTACTTAATCAGGGCTTGGAAATGAAAAAGGGGCCTGTTGTACTTAAATAGGGCTTGGAAATGAAAAAGGGGCTTGTTGTAGTTAAACATGGCTTGGAATGAAAAAGGGGCATTTTGTACTTAAACAGGGCATGGAATGAAAAAAGCGTTTGTTGTACTTAAACAGGGGTTGGAATGAAAAAGGGGTTTTTTGTACTTAAATAGGGCTTGGAATGAAAAAGGGGTTTTTTGTACTTAAACAGTGCTTTGAAATGAAAAAGGGGCATTTTGTACTTAAACAGGGCTTGGAATGAAAAAAGGGGATTGTTGTACTTAAATAGAGCTTGAAATGAAAAAAGGGGCATGTTGTACTTAAACCGGGCTTGGAAAAGAAAAAGGGGTCTATTGTACTTAAACAAGGATTGGAAATGAAAAAAGGGGGCCTATTGTACTTAAACAGGGCTTAGAAATGAAAATAGGGGGCCTGTTGTACTTAAACAGGTCTTGGAAATGAAAAAGGGGCCTGTTGTACTTAAACAGGGCTTGGATATGAAAAAAGGGGGCCTTTTGTGCTTAAACATGGCTTGGAAATTAAAAATGGGTCTGTTGTACTTAAATAGGACTTGGAAATGAAAATGGGGCTTGTTGTACTTAAACAGGGCTTGGAAATGAAAAAGGGGCCTGTTGTACTTAAAAAGGGCTTGGAAATGAAAAAGGGGCTGTTATACCTAAGCAGGGCTTGAAATGAAAAAGGGGCCTGTTTTATTTAAATAAGGCTTGGAAATGAAAAGGGGTCTATTGTACTTAAACAGGGCTTGGAAATGAAAAAAAGGGGGCCTTTTGTACTTAAACAGTGATTTGAAATGAAAAAGGGGCATGTCCTACTTAAACAGGGCTTGGAATGAAAAAGGGGCCTGTTGTACTTAAACAGGGCTTGGAAATGAAAAAGGGGCCTGTTGTACTTAAACAGGGCTTGGAATGAAAAAGGGGCATGTTGTACTTAAACATAGCTTGGAAAAGAAAAGGGGCCTATTGTACTTAAACAGGGCTTGGAAATGAAAAAGGAGCCTGTTATACCTAAACAGGGCTTAGAAATGAAATAAGGGGGCCTGTTAAACATAAACAGGGCTTGGAAATGAAAAAAAAGGCAGCCTGTTGTACTTAAACATTGCTTGGAAATGAAAGAAGGGCATTTTGTACTTAAACATTGCTTGGAATGAAAAATGGGCTTGTTGTACTTAAACAGGGTTTGGAATGAAAAAGGGGCTTGTTGTACTTAAACAGGGCTTGTAAATGAAAAATGGACCTGTTGTAGTTAAACAGGGTTTGGATATGAAAAAGGGGCTTCTTGTACTTAAACCGGGCTTGTAAATGAAAAAGGGACCTGTTGTACTTAAATATGGCTTGGAAATGAAAAAAAAAGGGTATGGTGTACTTAAAAAGGGCTTGGAAATGAAAAAGGGGCATGTTGTACTTAATCAGGGCTTGGAAATGAAAAAGGGGCATGTTGTACTTAAACAGGGCTTGGAAATGAAAAAGGGGCTTGTTGTAGTTAAAAAGGGATTGGAATGAAAAAGGGGTATTTTGTACTTAAACAGGGCATGGAATGAAAAAAGCGTTTGTTGTACTTAAACAGGGCTTGGAATGAAAAAGGGGTTTTTTGTACTTAAACAGGGCTTGGAATAAAAAAGGGGTTTTTTTTGTACTTAAACAGGGCTTTGAAATGAAAAAGGGGCATTTTGTACTTAAACAGGGCTTGGAATGAAAAAAGGGGCTTGTTGTACTTAAATAGAGTTTGGAATGAAAAAAAGGGGCATGTTGTACTTAAACAAGGCTTGGAAAAGAAAAAGGGGTCTATTGTACTTAAACAGGGATTGGAAATGAAAAAAGGGGGCCTATTGTACTTAAACAGGGCTTAGAAATGAAAATAGGGGGCCTGTTGTACTTAAACAGGTCTTGGAAATGAAATAGGGGCCTGTTGTACTTAAACAGGGCTTGGATATGAAAATAGGGGGCCTTTTGTGCTTAAACATGGCTTGGAAATTAAAAAGGGGTATGTTGTACTTAAACAGGACTTGAAAATGAAAATGGGGCTTGTTGTACCTAAACAGGGCTTGGAAATGAAAAAGGGGCCTGTTATACCTAAGCAGGGCTTGGAATGAAAAAGGGGCCTGTTGTACTTAAATAGGGTTTGGAAATGAAAAAGGGGTCTATTGTACTTAAATAGGGCTTGGAAATGAAAAAAGGGGGCCTTTTGTACTTAAATAGGGATTGGAAATGAAAAAGGGGAATGTGGTACTTAAACAGGGCTTGGAATGAAAGAGGGGTCTGTTGTACTTAAACAGGGCTTTGAAATGAAAATGGGGCCTGTTGTACTTAAACAGGGCTTCGAAATGAAAAAAGGGGGCATGTTGTACTTAAACAGGGCTTGGAAATGAAAAAGGGTTCTGTTGTATTTAAACAGGGCTTGGAAATGAAAAAGGGATCTGTTGTACTTTAACAGGGCTTGGATATGAAAAAAGGGGGCCTTTTGTACTTAAACATGACTTGGAAATTAAAAAGGGATCTGTTGTACTTAAACATGACTTGGAAATGAAAAAGGGGCTTGTTGTACTTAAATAGGGCTTGGAAATGAAAAATGGGCATGTTGTACTTAAACATGGTTTGGAATGAAAAAGGGGTCTGTTGTACTGAAACAGGTCTTGGAAATGAAAAAGGGGGCCTGTTGTACTTAAACAGGGCTTGGAAATGAAAAAAGGGGGCCTGTTGTACTTAAACTGGGCTTGGAGTTTAAAAAGGGGCTTGTTGTACTTAAACAGGGCTTGGAAATGAAAAAGGAGCCTGTTATACTTAAATAGGGCTTGGAATGAAAAAGGGGCCTGTTGTACATAAATAGGGCGTGGAAATGTAAAGGGGTCTATTGTACTTAAATAGGGCTTGGAAATGAAAAAGAGGCCTGTTGTACTTAAACAGGGTTTGGAAATGAAAAAGGGGCCTGTTATACCTAAGCAGGGCTTGGAATGAAAAAAGGGACTGTTGTACTTATATAGGGCTTGGAAATGAAAAAGGGGTCTATTGTACTTAAACAGGGCTTGAAAATGAAAAAAAGGGGGCCTTTGGTACTTAAACAGTGATTTGAAATAAAAAAGGGGCATGTCCTACTTAAACAGGGCTTGGAATGAAAAAGGGGCCTGTTGTACTTAAACAGGGCTTGGAAATGAAAAAGGGGCTTGTTGTACTTAAACAGGGCTTGGAATGAAAAAGGGGCATGTTGTACTTAAACATAGCGTGGAAAATAAAAGGGGTCTATTGTACTTAAACAGGGCTTGAAAATGAAAAAGGAGCCTGTTGTACTTAAAAAGGGCTTAGAAATGAAATTAGGGCGCCTATTGTACTTAAACAGGGTTTGGAAATGAAAAAAAAGGCAGCCTTTTGTAATTAAACAGTGCTTGGAAATGAAAAAGGGGCATTTTGTAATTAAACATTGCTTGGAATGAAAAATGGGCTTGTTGTACTTAAACAGGGTTTGGAATGAAAAAGGGGCTTGTTGTACTTAAACAGGGCTTGTAAATGAAAAATGGACATGTTGTACTTAAATAGGGCTTGGAAATGAAAAAAGGGGTATGACATACTTAAAAAGGGCTTGGAAATGAAAAAGGGGCATGTTTTACTTAAACATGACTTAGAATGAAAAAGGGGCATGTTGTACTTAATCAGGACTTGGAAATGAAAAAGGGACCTGTTGTACTTAAACAGGGCTTGAAAATGAAAATGGGCTTTATGTAGTTAAACAGGGCTTGGAATGAAAAAGGGGCATTTTGTACTTAAACAGCGCATGGAATGAAAAAAGCGTTTGTTGTACTTAAACAGGGCTTGGAATAAAAAAGGGGGTTTTTGTACTTAAACAGGGCTTGGAAATGAAAAAATGTGTCTATTGTACTTAAATAGGGCTTTGAAATGAAAAAGGGGCATTTTGTACTTAAACAGGGCTTGGAATGAAAAAGGGGCTTGTTGTACTTAAATAGAGCTTGGAATGAAAAAAGGGGCATGTTGTACTTAAACAGGGCTTGGAAAAGAAAAAGGGGTCTATTGTACTTAAACATGGATTGGAAATGAAAAAAGGGGCATATTGTACTTAAACAGGGTTTGGAATGAAAAAGGGGCCTGTTGTACTTAAACAGGGCTTGGAAATGAAAAAGGGGCCTGTTGTACTTAAACAGGGCTTGGAATAAAAGAGGGGCATGTTGTACTTAAACATAGCTTGGAAAAGAAAAGGGGTCTATTGTACTTAAACAGGGCTTGGAAATGAAAAAGGAGCCTGTTGTACTTAAACAGGGCTTACAAAAGAAATAAGGGCGCCTCTTGTACTTAAACAGGGCTTGGAAATGAAAAAAAGGCAGCCTATTGTAATTAAACAGTGCTTGGAAATGAAAAAGGGGCATTTTGTACTTAAACATTGCTTGGAATGAAAAATGGGCTTGTTGTACTTAAACAGGGTTTGGAATGAAAAAGGGGCTTGTTGTACTTAAACAGGGCTTGTAAATGAAAAATGGGCATGTTGTACTTAAACATGGTTTGGAATGAAAAAGGGTCTGTTGTACTGAAACATGTCTTGGAAATGAAAAAGGGGGCCTGTTGTACTTAAACAGGGCTTGGAAATGAAAAAAGGGGGCCTGTTGTACTTAAACAGGGCTTGGAAATAAAAAAGGGGCCTGTTGTACTTAAACAGAGCTTGGAAATGAAAAAGGGGTCTGTTATACTTAAATAGGGCTTGGAATGAAAAAGGGGCCTGTTGTACTTAAATAGGGCGTGGAAATGAAAAGGGGTCTATTGTACTTAAATAGGGCTTGGAAATGAAAAAAGGGGCCTGTTGTACTTAAACAGGGCTTGGAAATGAAAAAGGGGCCTGTTATACCTAAGAAGGGCTTGGAATGAAAAAAGGGCGTCTAGTACTTATATAGGGCTTGGAAATGAAAAAGGGGTTTATTGTACTTACGTAGGGCTTGGAAATGTAAAAAAGGGGGCCTTTTGTACTTAAACAGTGATTTGAAATGAAAAAGGGGCATGTCCTACTTAAACAGGGTTTGGAATGAAAAAGGGGCATGTTGTACTTAAACAGGGCTTGGAAATGAAAAAGGGGCCTGTTGTACTTAAACAGGGTTTGGAATGCAAAAGGGGCATGTTGTACTTAAACATAGCTTGGAAAAGAAAAGGGGTCTATTGTTCTTAAACAGGGCTTGGAAATGAAAAAGGAGCCTGTTGTACTTAAACAGGGCTTAGAAATGAAATAAGGGCGCCTATTGTACTTAAACAGGGCTTGGAAATGAAAAAAAAGGCAGCCTGTTGTAATTAAACAGTGCTTGGAAATGAAAAAGGGGCATTTTGTACTTAAACATTGCTTGGAATGAAAAATGGGCTTGTTGTACTTAAACATGGTTTGGAATGAAAAAGGGGCTTGTTGTACTTACACAGGGCTTGTAAATGAAAAATGGACCTGTTGTACTTAAATAGGGCATGGAAATGAAAAAAGGGGTATGGCGTACTTAAAAAGGGCTTGGAAATGAAAAAGGGGCATGTTTTACTTAAACATGACTTAGAATGAAAAAGGGGCATGTTGTACTTAATCAGGGCTTGGAAATGAAAAAGGGGCCTGTTATATTTAAACAGGGCTTGGAAATGAATATGGGCTTTATGTAGTTAAACAGGGCTTGGAATGAAAAAGGGGCATTTTGTACTTAAACAGCTCATGGAAAGAAAAAAGCGTTTGTTGTACTTAAACAGGGCTTGGAATAAAAAAGGGTTTTTTTGTACTTAAACAGGGCTTGGAAATGAAAAAATGTGTCTATTGTACTTAAACAGGGCTTTGAAATGAAAAGGGGGCATTTTGTACTTAAACAGGGCTTGGAATGAAAAAGGGGCTTGTTGTACTTAAATAGAGCTTGGAATGAAAAAAGGGGCATGTTGTACTTAAACAGGGCTTGGAAAAGAAAAAGGGGTCTATTGTACTTAAACAAGGATTGGAAATGAAAAAAGGGGCATATTGTACTTAAACAGGGTTTGGAATGAAAAAGGGGCCTGTTGTACTTAAACAGGGCTTGGAAATGAAAAAGGGGCCTGTTGTACTTAAACAGGGCTTGGAATGAAAAAGGGGCATGTTGTACTTAAACATAGCTTGGAAAAGAAAAGGGGTCTATTGTACTTAAACAAGGCTTGGAAATGAAAAAGGAGCCTGTTGTACTTAAACAGGGCTTAGAAATGAAATAAGGGCGCCTCTTGTACTTAAACAGTGCTTGGAAATGAAAAAGGGACATTTTGTACTTAAACATTGCTTGGAATGAAAAATGGGCTTGTTGTACTTAAACAGGGTCTGGAATGAAAAAGGGGCTTGTTGTACTTAAACAGGGCTTGTAAATGAAAAATGGGCATGTTGTACTTAAACATGGTTTGGAATGAAAAAGGGTCTGTTGTACTGAAACATGTCTTGGAAATGAAAAAGGGGGCCTGTTGTACTTAAACAGGGCTTGGAAATGAAAAAATGGGGCCTGTTGTACTTAAACAGGGCTTGGAAATAAAAAAAGGGGCCTGTTGTACTTAAACAGGGCTTGGAAATGAAAAAGGGGTCTGTTATACTTAAATAGGGCTTGGAATGAAAAAGGGGCCTGTTGTACTTAAATAGGGCGTGGAAATGAAAAGGGGTCTATTGTACTTAAATAGGGTTTGGAAATGAAAAAGGGGCCTGTTGTACTTAAACAGGGCTTGGAAATGAAAAAGGGGCCTGTTATACCTAAGCAGGGCTTGGAATGAAAAAAGGGCATCTAGTACTTATATAGGGCTTGGAAATGAAAAAGGGGTTTATTGTACTTAAGTAGGGCTTGGAAATGTAAAAAAGGGGGCCTTTTGTACTTAAACAGTGATTTGAAATGAAAAAGGGGCATGTCCTACTTAAACAGGGTTTGGAATGAAAAAGGGGCTTGTTGTACTTAAACAGGGCTTGGAAATGAAAAAGGGGCCTGTTGTACTTAAACAGGGCTTGGAATGAAAAAGGGGCATGTTGTACTTAAACATAGCTTGGAAAAGAAAAGGGGTCTATTGTACTTAAACAGGGCTTGGAAAAGAAAAAGGAGCCTGTTGTACTTAAACAGGGCTTAGAAATGAAATAAGGGCGCCTCTTGTACTTAAACAGGGCTTGGAAATGAAAAGAAGGCAGCCTATTGTAATTAAACAGTGCTTTGAAATAAAAAATGAACCTGTTGTACTTAAATAGGGCTTGGAAATGAAAAAAAGGGGTGTGGCGTACTTAAAAAGGGCTTGGAAATGAAAAAGGGGCATGTTTTACTTAAACAGGACTTAGAATGAAAAAGGGGCATGTTGTACTTAATCAGGGCTTGGAAATGAAAAAGGGGCCTGTTGTACTTAAACAGGGCTTGGAAATGAAAAAGGGGCTTGTTGTAGTTAAACAGGGCTTGGTATGAAAAAGGGGCATTTTGTACTTAAACAGCGCATGGAATGAAAAAAGCGTTTGTTGTACTTCAACAGGGCTTGGAATAAAAAAGGGGTTTTTTGTACTTAAACAGGGCTTGGAAATGAAAAAAGGTGTCTATTGTACTTAAACAAGGCTTTGAAATGAAAAAGGGGCATTTTGTACTTAAACAGGGCTTGGAATGAAAAAGGGGCTTGTTGTACTTAAATAGAGCTTGGAATGAAAAAAGGTGCGTGTTGTACTTAAACAGGGCTTGGAAAAGAAAAAGGGGTCTATTGTACTTAAACAGGGATTGGAAATGAAAAAAGGGGGCCTCTTGTACTTAAACAGGGCTTAGAAATGAAAATAGGGGGCCTGTTGTACTTAAACTGGTCTTGGAAATGAAAAAGGGGCCTGTGGTACTTAAATAAGGCTTGGATATGAAAAAGGGGGCCTTTTGTGCTTAAACATGGCTTGGAAATTAAAAAAGGGTCTGTTGTACTTAAACAGGACTTGGAAATGAAAATGAGGCTTGTTGTACTTAAATAGGGCTTGGAAATAAAAAATGGGCATGTTGTACTTAAATAGGGCTTGGAAATGAAAAACGGGCCTGTTATACTTAAATAGGGCTTGGAATGAAAAAGGGGCCTGTTGTACTTAAATAGGGCGTGTAAATGAAAAGGGGTCAATTGTACTTAAACAGGGCTTGGAAATGAAAAAGGGGCCTATTGTACTTAAAAAGGGCTTGGAAATGAAAAAGGGGCTTGTTATACCTAAGCAGGGCTTGGAATGAAAAAGGGGTCTGTTTTACTTAAATAGGGCTTGGAAATGAAAAGGGGTCTATTGTACTTAAACAGGGTTTGGAAATGAAAAAAAGGGGGCCTTTGGTACTTAAACAGTGATTTGAAATGAAAAAGGGGCATGTCCTACTTAAACAGGGCTTGGAATGAAAAAGGGGCCTGTTGTACTTAAACAGGTCTTGGAAATGAAAAAGGGGCCTGTTGTACTTAAACAGGGCTTGGAATGAAAAAGGGGCATGTTGTACTTAAACATAGCTTGGAAAAGAAAAGGGGTCTATTGTACTTAAACAGGGCTTGGAAATGAAAAAGGAGCCTGTTGTACTTAAACAGGGCTTAGAAATGAAATAAGGGGGCCTGTTAAACTTAAACAGGGCTTGGAAATGAAAAAAAGGCAGCCTGTTGTACTTAAACATTGCTTGGAAATGAAAGAAGGGCATTTTGTACTTAAACATTGCTTGGAATGAAAAATGGGCTTATTGTACTTAAACAGGGTTTGGAATGAAAAAGGGGCTTGTTGTACTTAAACCGGGCTTGTAAATGAAAAAGGGACCTGTTGTACTTAAATAGGGCTTGGAAATGAAAAAAAAGGGGTATGGCGTACTTAAAAAGAGCTTGGAAATGAAAAAGGGGCATGTTGTACTTAATCAGGGCTTGAAAATGAAAAAGGGGCCTGTTGTACTTAAATAGGGCTTGGAAATGAAAAAGGGGCTTGTTGTAGTTAAACATGGCTTGGAATGAAAAAGGGTCATTTTGTACTTAAACAGGGCATGGAATGAAAAAAGCGTTTGTTGTACTTAAACAGGGGTTGGAATGAAAAAGGGGTTTTTTGTACTTAAACAGGGCTTGGAATGAAAAAGGGGTTTTTTGTACTTAAACAGTGCTTTGAAATGAGAAAGGGGCATGTTGTACTTAAACAGGGCTTGGAATGAAAAAAGGGGCTTGTTGTACTTAAATAGAGCTTGGAATGTAAAAAAGGGGCATGTTGTACTTAAACCGGGCTTGGAAAAGAAAAAGGGGTCTATTGTACTTAAACAAGGATTGGAAATGAAAAAAGGGGGCCTATTGTACTTAAACAGGGCTTAGTAATGAAAATAGGGGGCCTGTTGTACTTAAACAGGTCTTGGAAATGAAAAAGGGGCCTGTTGTACTTAAACAGGGCTTGGATATGAAAAAAGGGGGCCTTTTGTGCTTAAACATGGCTTGGAAATTAAAAAGGGGTTTGTTGTACTTAAACAGGACTTGGAAATGAAAATGGGGCTTGTTGTACTTAAACAGGGCTTGGAAATGAAAAAGGGGTCTGTTGTACTTAAAAAGGGCTTGGAAATGAAAAAGGGGCTGTTATACCTAAGCAGGGCTTGGAATGAAAAAGGGGCATGTTTTACTTAAATAGGGTTTGGAAATGAAAAGGGGTCTATTGTACTTAAACAGGGCTTGGAAATGAAAAAAAGGGGGCCTTTTGTACTTAAACAGTGATTTGAAATGAAAAAGGGGCATGTCCTACTTAAACAGGGCTTGGAATGAAAAAGGGGCCTGTTGTACTTAAATAGGGCTTGGAAATGAAAAAGGGGCCTGTTGTATTTAAACAGGGCTTGGAATGAAAAAGGGGCATGTTGTACTTAAACATAGCTTGGAAAAGAAAAGGGGCCTATTGTACTTAAACAGGGCTTGGAAATGAAAAAGGAGCCTGTTATACTTAAACAGGGCTTAGAAATGAAATAAGGGGGCCTGTTAAACTTAAACAAGGCTTGGAAATGAAAAAAAAAGGCAGCCTGTTGTACTTAAACATTGCTTGGAAATGAAAGAAGGGCATTTTGTACTTAAACATTGCTTGGAATGAAAAATGGGCTTGTTGTACTTAAACAGGGTTTGGAATGAAAAAGGGGCTTGTTGTACTTAAACAGGGCTTGTAAATGAAAAAGGGACCTGTTGTACTTAAATAGGGCTTGGAAATGAAAAAAAAAGGGTATGGTGTACTTAAAAAGGGCTTGGAAATGAAAAAGGGGCATGTTGTACTTAATCAGGGCTTGGAAATGAAAAAGGGGCCTGTTGTACTTAAACAGGGCTTGGAAATGAAAAAGGGGCTTGTTGTAGTTAAACAGGGCTTGGAATGAAAAAGGGGCATTTTGTACTTAAACAGGGCATGGAATGAAAAAAGCGTTTGTTGTACTTAAACAGGGCTTGGAATGAAAAAGGGGTTTTTTGTACTTAAACAGGGCTTGGAATGAAAAAGGGGTTTTTTATACTTAAACAGGGCTTTGAAATGAAAAAGGGGCATTTTGTACTTAAACAGGGCTTGGAATGAAAAAAGGGGCTTGTTGTACTTAAATAGAGCTTGGAATGAAAAAAAAGGGCATGTTGTACTTAAATAGGGCTTGGAAAAGAAAAAGGGGTCTATTGTACTTAAACAGGGATTGGAAATGAAAAAAGGGGGCCTATTGTACTTAAACAGGGCTTAGAAATGAAAATAGGGGGCCTGTTGTACTTAAACAGGTCTTGGAAATGAAAAAGGGGCCTGTTGTACTTAAACAGGGCTTGGATATGAAAATAGGGGGCCTTTTGTGCTTAAACATGGCTTGGAAATTAAAAAGGGGTATGTTGTACTTAAACAGGACTTGAAAATGAAAATGGGGCTTGTTGTACTTAAACAGGGCTTGGAAATGAAAAAGGGGCCTGTTATATCTAAGCAGGGCTTGGAATGAAAAAGGGGCCTGTTGTACTTAAATAGGGTTTGGAAATGAAAAAGGGGTCTACTGTACTTAAATAGGGCTTGAAAATGAAAAAAGGGGGCCTTTTGTACTTAAATAGGGATTGGAAATGAAAAAGGGGAATATGGTACTTAAACAGGGCTTGAAATGAAAGAGGGGTCTGTTGTACTTAAACATGGCTTTGAAATGAAAATGGGGCCTGTTGTACTTAAACAGGGCTTCGAAATGAAAAAAGGGGGCATGTTGTACTTAAACAGGGCTTGGAAATGAAAAAGGGTTCTGTTGTATTTAAACAGGGCTTGGAAATGAAAAAGGGATCTGTTGTACTTAAACAAGGCTTGGATATGAAAAAAGGGGGCCTTTTGTACTTAAACATGGCTTGGAAATTAAAAAGGGATCTGTTGTACTTAAACATGACTTGGAAATGAAAATGGGGCTTGTTGTACTTAAACAGGGCTTGGAAATGAAAAATGGGCATGTTGTACTTAAACATGGTTTGGAATGAAAAAGGGGTCTGTTGTACTGAAACAGGTCTTGGAAATGAAAAAGGGGGTCTGTTGTACTTAAACAGGGCTTGGAAATGAAAAAAGGGGGCTTGTTGTACTTAAACAGGGCTTGGAAATAAAAAAGGGGCTTGTTGTACTTAAACAGGGCTTGGAAATGAAAAAGGGGCCTGTTATACTTAAATAGGGCTTGTAATGAAAAAGGGGCCTGTTGTACTTAAATAGGGCGTGGAAATGTAAAGGGGTCTATTGTACTTAAATAGGGCTTGGAAATGAAAAAGGGGCCTGTTGTAATTAAACAGGGCTTGGAAATGAAAAAGGGGCCTGTTATACCTAAGCAGGGCATGGAATGAAAAAAGGGCCTGTTGTACTTATATAGGGCTTGGAAATGAAAAAGGGGTCTATTGTACTTAAACAGGGCTTGGAAATGAAAAAGGAGCCTGTTGTACTTAAACAGGGCTTAGAAATGAAATAAGGGCGCCTATTGTACTTAAACAGGGCTTGGAAATGAAAAAAAAGGCAGCCTATTGTAATTAAACAGTGCTTGGAAATGAAAAAGGGGCATTTTGTACTTAAACATTGCTTGGAATGAAAAATGGGCTTGTTGTACTTAAACAGGGTTTGGAATGAAAAAGGGGCTTGTTGTACTTAAACAGGGCTTGTAAATGAAAAATGGACCTGTTGTACTTAAATAGGGCTTGGAAATGAAAAAAGGGGTATGGCGTACTTAAAAAGGGCTTGGAAATGAAAAAGGGGCATGTTTTACTTAAACATGACTTAGAATGAAAAAAGGGCATGTTGTACTTAATCAGGGCTTGGAAATGAAAAAGGGGCCTGTTGTACTTAAACAGGGCTTGGAAATGAAAATGGGCTTTATGTAGTTAAACAGGGCTTGGAATGAAAAAGGGGCATTTTGTACTTAAACAGCGCATGGAATGAAAAAAGCGTTTGTTTTACTTAAACAGGGCTTGGAATAAAAAAAGGGTTTTTTTTACTTAAACAGGGCTTGGAAATGAAAAAATGTGTCTATTGTACTTAAACAGGGCTTTGAAATGAAAAAGGGGCATTTTGTACTTAAACAGGGCTTGGAATGAAAAAGGGGCTTGTTGTACTTAAATAGAGCTTGGAATGAAAAAAGGGGCATGTTGTACTTAAACAGGGCTTGGAAAAGAAAAAGGGGTCTATTATACTTAAACAGGGATTGGAAATGAAAAAAGGGGGCCTGTTGTACTTAAACAGGGCTTAGAAATGAAAATAGGGGGCCTGTTGTACTTAAACTGGTCTTGGAAATGAAAAAGGGGCCTGTGGTACTTAAACAGGGCTTGGATATGAAAAAAGGGGGCCTTTTGTGCTTAAACATGGCTTTGAAATTAAAAAGGGGTCTGTTGTACTTAAACAGGACTTGGAAATGAAAATGGGGCTGGTTGTACTTAAATAGGGCTTGGAAATAAAAAATGGGCATGTTGTACTTAAACAGGGCTTGGAAATGTAAAAGAGGCTTGTTATACTTAAATAGGGCTTGGAATGAAAAAGGGGCATGTTGTACTAAAATAGGGCGTGTGAATGAAAAAGGGTCTATTGTACTTAAACAGGGCTTGGAAATGAAAAAGGGGCCTATTGTACTTAAAAAGGGCTTGGAAATGAAAAAGGGGCCTGTTATACCTAAGCAGGGCTTGGAATGAAAAAGGGGCCTGTTTTACTTAAATAGGACTTGGAAATGAAAAGGGGTCTATTGTACTTAAACAGGGCTTGGAAATGAAAAAAAAGGGGGCCTTTTGTTCTTAAACAGTGATTTGAAATGAAAAAGGGGCATGTCCTACTTAAACAGGGCTTGGAATGAAAATGGGGCCTGTTATACTTAAATAGGGCTTGGAATGAAAAAGGGGCCTGTTGTACTTAAATAGGGCGTGGAAATGTAAAGGGGTCTATTGTACTTAAACAGGGCTTGGAAATGAAAAAGGGGCCTGTTGTACTTAAACAGGGCTTGGAATGAAAAAGGGGCATGTTGTACTTAAACATAGCGTGGAAAATAAAAGGGGTCTATTGTACTTAAACAGGGCTTGGAAATGAAAAAGGAGCCTGTTGTACTTAAACAGGGCTTAGAAATTAAATAAGGGCGCCTATTGTACTTAAACAGGGCTTGGAAATGAAAAAAATAGGCAGCCTATTGTAATTAAACAGTGCTTGGAAATGAAAAAGGGGCATTTTGTACTTAAACATTGCTTGGAATGAAAAATGGGCTTGTTGTACTTAAACAGGGTTTGGAATGAAAAAGGGGCTTGTTGTACTTAAACAGGGCTTGTAAATGAAAAATGGACCTGTTGTACTTAAATAAGGCTTGGAAATGAAAAAAGGGGTATGGCGTACTTAAAAAGGGCTTGGAAATGAAAAAGGGGCATGTTTTACTTAAACATGACTTAGAATGAAAAAGGGGCATGTTGTACTTAATCAGGGCTTGGAAATGAAAAAGGGGCCTGTTGTACTTAAACAGGGCTTGGAAATGAAAATGGGCTTTATGTAGTTAAACAGGGCTTGGAATGAAAAAGGGGCATTTTGTACTTAAACAGCGCATGGAATGAAAAAAGCGTTTGTTGTACTTAAACAGGGCTTGGAATAAAAAAGGGGTTTTTTGTACTTAAACAGGGCTTGGAAATGAAAAAATGTGTCTATTGTACTTAAACAGGGCTTTGAAATGAAAAAGGGGCATTTTGTACTTAAACAGGGCTTGGAATGAAAAAGGGGCTTGTTGTACTTAAATAGAGCTTGGAATGAAAAAAGGGGCATGTTGTACTTAAACAGGGCTTGGAAAAGAAAAAGGGGTCTATTGTACTTAAACAGGGAATGTAAATGAAAAAAGGGGGCCTGTTGTACTTAAACAGGGCTTAGAAATGAAAATAGGGGGCCTGTTGTACTTAAACTGGTCTTGGAAATGAAAAAGGGGCCTGTGGTACTTAAACAGGGCTTGGATATGAAAAAAGGGGGCCTTTTGTGCTTAAACATGGCTTTGAAATTAAAAAGGGGTCTGTTGTACTTAAACAGGACTTGGAAATGAAAATGGGGCTTGTTGTACTTAAATAGGGCTTGGAAATAAAAAATGGGCATGTTGTAGTTAAACAGGGCTTGGAAATGTAAAAGAGGCCTGTTATACTTAAATAGGGCTTGGAATGAAAAAGGGGCCTGTTGTACTAAAATAGGGCGTGTGAATGAAAAGGGGTCTATTGTACTTAAACAGGGCTTGGAAATGAAAAAGGGGCTTATTGTACTTAAAAAGGGCTTGGAAATGAAAAAGGGGCCTGTTATACCTAAGTAGGGCTTGGAATGAAAAAGGGGTCTATTTTACTTAAATAGGGCTTGGAAATGAAAAGGGGTCTATTGTACTTAAACAGGGCTTGGAAATGAAAAAAAAGGGGCCCTTTTGTACTTAAACAGTGATTTGAAATGAAAAAGGGGCATGTCCTACTTAAACAGGGCTTGGAATGAAAAAGGGGCCTGTTGTACTTAAACAGGGCTTGGAATGAAAAAGGGGCATGTTGTACTTAAACATAGCTTGGAAAAGAAAAGGGGTCTATTGTACTTAAACAGGGCTTGGAAATGAAAAAGGAGCCTGTTGTACTTAAACAGGGCTTAGAAATGAAATAAGGGGGCCTGTTAAACTTAAACAGGGCTTGGAAATGAAAAAAAAAAGGCAGCCTGTTGTACTTAAACATTGCTTGGAAATGAAAGAAGGGCATTTTGTACTTAAACATTGCTTGGAATGAAAAATGGGTTTGTTGTACTTAAACAGGGTTTGGAATGAAAAAGGGGCTTGTTGTACTTAAACATGGCTTGTAAATGAAAAAGGGACCTGTTGTACTTAAATAGGGATTGGAAATGAAAAACAAAGGGGTATGGCGTACTTAAAAAGGGCTTGGAAATGAAAAAGGGGCATGTTGTATTTAATCAGGGGTTGGAAATGAAAAAGGGGCCTGTTGTATTTAAACAGGGCTTGGAAATGAAAAAGGGGCTTGTTGTAGTTAAACAGGGCTTGGAATGAAAAAGGGGCATTTTGTACTTAAACAGGGCATGGAATGAAAAAAGCGTTTGTTGTACTTAAACAGGGGTTGGAATGAAAAAGGGGTTTTTTGTACTTAAACAGGGCTTGGAATGAAAAAGGGGATTTTTGTACTTAAACAGGGCTTTGAAATGAAAAAGGGGTATTTTGTACTTAAATAGGGATGGGAATGAAAAAAGGGGCTTGTTGTACTTAAATAGAGCTTGGAATGAAAAAAAGGGGCATGTTGTACATAAATAGGGCTTGGAAAAGAAAAAGGGGTCTATTGTACTTAAACAGGGATTGGAAATGAAAAAGGGGGCCTATTGTAGTTAAACAGGGCTTAGAAATGAAAATAGGGGGCCTGTTGTACTTAAACAGGTCTTAGAAATGAAAAAGGGGCCTGTTGTACTTAAACAGGGCTTGGATATGAAAAAAGGGGGCCTTTTGTGCTTAAACATGGCTTGGAAATTAAAAAGGGGTCTGTTGTACTTAGACAGGACTTGGAAATGAAAATGGGGCTTGTTGTACTTAAACAGGGCTTGGAAATGAAAAAGGGGCCTGTTGTACTTAAATAGGGCTTGAAAATGAAAAAGGGGCTGTTATACCTAAGCAGGGCTTGGAAGGAAAAAGGGGCCTGTTTTACTTAAATAGGGCTTGGAAATGAAAAGGGGTCTATTGTACTTAAACAGGGCTTGGAAATGAAAAAAAGGGGGCCTTTTGTACTTAAACAGTGATTTGAAATGAAAAATGGGCATGTCCTACTTAAACAGGGTTTGGAATGAAAAAGGGGCCTGTTGTACTTAAACAGGGCTTGGAAATGAAAAAGGGTCCTGTTGTACTTAAACAGGGCTTGGAATGAAAAAGGGGCATGTTGTACTTAAACATAGCTTGGAAATGAAAAGGGGCCTATTGTACTTAAACAGGGATTGGAAATGAAAAAGGAGCCTGTTATACTTAAACAGGGCTTAGAAATGAAATAAGGGGGCCTGTTAAACTTAAACAGGGCTTTGAAATGAAAAAAAAAGGCAGTCTGTTGTACTTAAACATTGCTTGGAAATGAAAGAAGGGCATTTTGTACTTAAACATTGCTTGGAATGAAAAATGGGCTTGTTGTACTTAAACAGGGTTTGGAATGAAAAAGGGGCTTGTTGTACTTAAACAGGGCTTGTAAATGAAAAAGGGACCTGTTGTACTTAAATAGGGCTTGGAAATGAAAAAAAAGGGGTATGGCGTACTTAAAAAGGGCTTGGAAATGAAAAAGGAGCATGTTGTACTTAATCAGGGCTTGGAAATGAAAAAGGGGCATGTTGTACTTAAACAGGGCTTGGAAATGAAAAAGGGTCATTTTGTACTTAAACAGGGCATGGAATGAAAAAAGTGTTTGTTGTACTTAAACAGGGCTTGGAATGAAAAAGGGGTTTTTTGTACTTAAACAGGGCTTGGAATGAAAAAGGGGTATTTTGTACTTAAACAGGGTTTTGAAATGAAAAAGGGGCATTTTGTACTTAAACAGGGCTTGGAATGAAAAAGGGGCTTGTTGTACTTAAAAAGAGCTTGGAATGAAAAAAAAGGGGCATGTTGTACTTAAACAGGGCTTGGAAAAGAAAAAGGGGTCTATTGTACTTAAACAGGGATTGGAAATGAAAAAAGGGGGCCTATTGTACTTAAACAGGGCTTAGAAATGAAAATAGGGGGCCTGTTGTGCTTAAACAGGTCTTGGAAATGAAAAAGGGGCCTGTTGTACTTAAACAGGGTTTGGATATGAAAAAAGGGGGGATTTTGTGCTTAAACATGGCTTGGAAATAAAAAAGGGGTCCGTTGTACTTAAACAGGACTTGGAAATGAAAATGGGGCTTGTTGTACTTAAACAGGGCTTGGAAATGAAAAAGGGGCCTGTTATACCTAAGCAGGGCTTGGAATGAAAAAGGGGCCTGTTGTACTTAAATAGGGTTTGGAAATGAAAAAGGGGTCTATTGTACTTAAATAGGGCTTGGAAATGAAAAAAGGGGGCCTATTGTACTTAAATAGGGATTGGAAATGAAAAAGGGGAATGTGGTAATTAAACAGGGCTTGGAATGAAAGAGGGGCTTATTGTACTTAAACAGGGCTTGGAAATGAAAAAGGGACCTGTTGTATTTAAACATGGCTTGAAATGAAAAAAGGGCATGTTGTACTTAAACAGGGCTTGGAAAAGAAAAGGGGTCTATTGTACTTAAACAGGGCTTGGAAATGAAAAAGGGGCCTGTTGAACTTAAACAGGGTTTAGAAATGAAGAAAGGGACCTGTTGTATTTAAACAGGGCTTGGAAATGAACAAAAAGGCAGCCTGTTGTACTTAAACAGTGCTTGGAAATGAAAAAGGGGCAGCCTGTTGTACTTAAACAATGTTTGGAAATGAAAAAGGGGCATTTTGTACTTAAACAGTGCTTGGAATGAAAAATGGGCTTGTTGTACTTAAACAGGGCTTGGAATGAAAAAGAGGCATGTTGTACTTAATTAGGGCTTGGAAATGAAAAATGAACCTATTGTACTTAAACACTGCTTGGAAATGAAAAAGGGGCATTTTGTACTTAAATAGTTTTTGAAATGAAAAATGGGCTTGTTGTTTTTAAACAGGGCTTGGAATGAAAAAGGGGCCTGTTGTATTTAAATAGGGTTTGGAAATGAAAAAGGGGCCTGTTGTACTTAAATAGGGTTTGGAAATGAAAAAAAAGAGGCCTGTCGTACATAAATAGGGATTGGAAATGAAAAAGGGGAATGTGGTAATTAAACAGGGCTTGGAATGAAAGAGGGGCTTATTGTACTTAAACAGGGCTTGGAAATGAAAAAGGGACCTGTTGTATTTAAACATGGCTTGAAATGAAAAAAGGGCATGTTGTACTTAAACAGGGCTTGGAAAAGAAAAGGGGTCTATTGTACTTAAACAGGGCTTGGAAATGAAAAAGGGGCCTGTTGAACTTAAACAGGGTTTAGAAATGAATAAAGGGACCTGTTGTATTTAAACAGGGCTTGGAAATGAACAAAAAGGCAGCCTGTTGTACTTAAACAGTGCTTGGAAATGAAAAAGGGGCAGCCTGTTGTACTTAAACAATGTTTGGAAATGAAAAAGGGGCATTTTGTACTTAAACAGTGCTTGGAATGAAAAATGGGCTTGTTGTACTTAAACAGGGCTTGGAATGAAAAAGAGGCATGTTGTACTTAATTAGGGCTTGGAAATGAAAAATGAACCTATTGTACTTAAACACTGCTTGGAAATGAAAAAGGGGCATTTTGTACTTAAATAGTTTTTGAAATGAAAAATGGGCTTGTTGTTTTTAAACAGGGCTTGGAATGAAAAAGGGGCCTGTTGTATTTAAATAGGGTTTGGAAATGAAAAAGGGGCCTGTTGTACTTAAATAGGGTTTGGAAATGAAAAAAAAGAGGCCTGTCGTACATAAATAGGGCTTGAAAATGAAAAAGGGGTCTGTTGTACTTAAATAGGACTTGGAATGAAAAATGGGCATGTTGTACTTAAACATGGCTTGGAAATGAAAAATGGACTTGTTGTACTTAAACAGTGCTTGGAAATGAAAAAAGGGCATTTTGTACTTAAATAATGCTTGGAATGAAAAATGGGTTTGTTGTTTTTAAACAGCGCTTGGAATGAAAAAGGGGCATTTTGTACTTAAACAGTGCTTGGAATGAAAAATGGGCTTGTTGTACTTAAACAGGGCTTGTAATGAAAAAGGGGTCTGTTGTACTTAAACAGGGCTTGGAAATGAAAAAGGGGACTATTGTACTTAAATAGGGCTTGGAAATGATAAAAAGGGGCCAGTCGTACTTAAATAGAGCTTGAAAATGAAAATGGGGCCTGTTGTACTTAAACAGTGCTTGGAAATGAAAAAGGGGCATGTTGTACTTAATCTGAATTTGGAAATGAAAAAGGCGCTTGTTGTAGTTAAACGGGACTTGAAATGAAAAAAGGGCATTTTGTACTAAAACAAGGCTTGGAATGAAAAAATGTTTTGTTGTACTTAAACATGGCTTGGAATGAAAAAACGGCTTTTTGTACTTAAACAGGACTTGGAAATGAAAAAGGGGTCTATTGTACTTAAATAGGGCTTGGAAATGAAAAATGGGCATTTTATACTTAAATAGGGCTTGGAATGAAAAAGGGGTGTGTTGTACTTAAACAAGGCTTGGAATGAAAAAAGGGGCATGTTGTACTTAAACAGGGCTTGGAAAAGAAAAAGGTTGTCTATTGTACTTAAACAGGGATTGGAAATGAAGAAGGGAGCTTGTTGTACTTAAACAGGACTTGGAAATAAAAAAGGGGCCTATTGTACTTAAACAGGGCTTAGAAATGAAAATAGGGGGTTTGTTGTACTTAAACAGGGCTTGGATATGAAAAAAGGGGGTCTTTTGTACTTAAACATGGCTTGGTAATTAAAAAGGGGTCTGTTGTACTTAAACAGGACTTGGAAATGAAAAAGGGGCTTGTTGTACTTAAATAGGGCTAGGAAATGAAAAACGGGCATGTTGTACTTAAAAATGGCTTGGAATGAAAAAGGGGCCTGTTGTACTTAAACAGGACTTAGAAATGAAAAAGGGGCCTATTGTACTTAAATAGGGCTTGAAAATGAAAAAAGGGGGCCTGTTGTACTTAAACAGGGTTTGCAAATGAAAAAGGGGTCTGTTGTACTTAAATAGGGCTTGGAAATGAAAAAGGGGCTTGTTGTACTTAAACAGGACTTGGATATGAAAAAATGGGGCCTTTTGTACTTAAACATGGCTTAGAAATTAAAAAGGGGTCTATTGTACTTAAACAGGACTTGGAAATGAAAAACGGGCTTGTTGTACTTAAACAGGGCTTGGAAATGAAAAATGGCATGTTATACTTAAACATGGCTTGGAATGAAAAAGGGGTCTGTTGTACTTAAACAGGGCTTGGAAATGAAAAAGGGGCTTGTTGTACTTAAATAGGGCTTGGAAATCAAAAAGGGGCCTGTTATACCTAAGTAGGGCTTGGAATGAAAAAGGGGCCTATTGTACTTAAATAGGGCTTGGAAATGAAAAAGGGGCCTGTTATACCTAAGCAGGGCTTGGAATGAAAAAGGGGCCTGTTGTACTTAAATAGGGTTTGGAAATGAAAAAGGGGTGTATTGTACTTAAGCAGGGCCTCGAAATGAAAAAGGGGGCCTTTTGTATTTAAACAGGGATTGGAAATAAAAAAGGGGCATGTCGTACTTAAACAGGGCTCCGAATGAAAAAGGGGTCTGTTGTACTTAAATAGGGATTGGAAATGAAAAAGGGGCCTGTTGTACTTAAACAGGGCTTGGAAAGAAAAACGGGCATGTTGTACTTAAACAGGGCTTGGAAATGAAAAGGGGTCTATTGTACTTAAACAGGGCTTGGAAATGAAAAAGGGGCCTGTTGTACTTAAACAGGGCTTAGAAATGAAAAAAAGGGGCATGTCGTATTTAAATAGGGCTTGAAAATGAAAAAGGGGCCTGTTGTACTTAAACAGGACTTAGAATGAAAAAGGGGCATGTTGTACTTAAATAGGGCATGGAAATAAAACTGGACCTGTTGTTCTTAAATAGTACTTGGAAATGAAAAAGGGGCACGTTGTACCTAAACAGGGCTTGGAATTGAAAAAGTGGCTTGTTGTACTTAAACAGGGCTTGGAAATGATAAAGGGGTTTATTGTAGTTAAATAGGGCTTGGAATGAAAAAGGGGCATTTTGTACTTAAACAGGGCTTGGATTGAAAAAAAGGGCTTGTTGTACTTAAATAGAGCTTGGAATGAAAAAAAGGGGCATGTTGTACTTAAACAGGGCTTGGAAAAGAAAAAGGGGTCTATTGTACTTAAACAGGGATTAGAAATGAAAAAAGGGGGCCTATTGTACTTAAACAGGGCTTAGAAATGAAAAAGGGGCCTGTTGTACTTAAACAGGGCTTGGATATGAAAAAAGGGGGGATTTTGTGCTTAAACATGGCTTGGAAATTAAAAAGGGGTCTGTTGTACTTAAACAGAACTTGGAAATGAACATGGGGCTTGTTGTACTTAAACAGGGCTTGGAAATGAAAAAGGGGTCTGTTATACCTAAGCAGGGCTTGGAATGAAAAAGGGACCTGTTGTACTTAAATAGGGTTTGGAAATGAAAAAGGGGTCTATTGTACTTAAATAGGGCTTGGAAATGAAAAAAGGGGGCCTTTTGTACTTAAATAGGGATTGGACATTAAAAAGGGGAATGTGGTACTTAAACAGGGCTTGGAATGAAAGAGGGGCTTGTTGTACTTAAACAGGGCTTGGAAATGAAAAAGGGACCTGTTGTATTTAAACATGGCTTGGAATGAAAAAGGGGCATGTTGTACTTAAATAGGGCATGGAAATAAAACTGGACCTGTTGTTCTTAAATAGTACTTGGAAATGAAAAAGGGGCACGTTGTACCTAAACAGGGCTTGGAATTGAAAAAGTGGCTTGTTGTACTTAAACAGGGCTTGGAAATGATAAAGGGGCTTATTGTAGTTAAATAGGGCTTGGAATGAAAAAGGGGTATTTTGTACTTAAACAGGGTTTTGAAATGAAAAAGGGGCATTTTGTACTTAAACAGGGCTTGGAATGAAAAAAAAGGGCTTGTTGTACTTAAATAGAGCTTGGAATGAAAAAAAGGGGCATGTTGTACTTAAACAGGGCTTGGAAAAGAAAAAGGGGTCTATTGTACTTAAACAGGGATTGGAAATGAAAAAAGGGGGCCTATTGTACTTAAACAGGGCTTAGAAATGAAAAAGGGGCCTGTTGTACTTAAACAGGGCTTGGATATGAAAAAAGGGGGGATTTTGTGCTTAAACATGGCTTGGAAATTAAAAAGGGGTTTGTTGTACTTAAACAGAACTTGGAAATGAACATGGGGCTTGTTGTACTTAAACAGGGCTTGGAAATGAAAAAGGGGTCTGTTATACCTAAGCAGGGCTTGGAATGAAAAAGGGACCTGTTGTACTTAAATAGGGTTTGGAAATGAAAAAGGGGTCTATTGTACTTAAATAGGGCTTGGAAATGAAAAAAGGGGGCCTTTTGTACTTAAATAGGGATTGGAAATGAAAAAGGGGAATGTGGTACTTAAACAGGGCTTGGAATGAAAGAGGGGCTTGTTGTACTTAAACAGGGCTTGGAAATGAAAAAGGGACCTGTTGTATTTAAACATGGCTTGGAATGAAAAAAGGGCATGTTGTACTTAAACAGGGCTTGGAAATGAAAAAGGGGCCTGTTGTACTTAAACAGGGCTTAGAAATGAAAAAAGGGACCTGTTGTATTTAAACAGGGCTTGGAAATGAACAAAAAGGCAGCCTGTTGTACTTAAACAGTGCTTGGAAATGAAAAAGGGGCATTTTGTACTTAAATAGTGCTTCGAATCAAAAATGGGCTTGTCGTACTTAAACAGGGCTTGAAAATAAAAAAGGGGTCTGTTGTACTTAAACAGTGCTTGGAAATGAAAAAGGGGCAGCCTGTTGTACTTAAACAATGCTTGGAAATGAAAAAGGGGCATTTTGTACTTAAACAGTGCTTGGAATGAAAAATGGGCTTGTTGTACTTAAACAGGGCTTGGAATGAAAAAGAGGCCTGTTGTACTTAAACAGGGCTTGGAAATGAAAAATGGACCTATTGTACTTAAACAGTGCTTGGAAATGAAAAAGGGGTATTTTGTACTTAAATAGTTTTTGGAATGAAAAATGGGCTTGTTGTTTTTAAACAGGGCTTGGAATGAAAAAGGGGCATGTTGTATTTAAACAGGGTTTGGAAATGAAAAAGGGGCCTGTTGTACTTAAATAGGGTTTGAAAATGAAAAAAAAAGGCCTGTCGTACATAAATAGGGCTTGAAAATGAAAAAGGGGTCTGTTGTACTTAAATAGGACTTGGAATGAAAAATGGGCATGTTGTACTTAAACATGGCTTGAAAATGAAAAATGGACTTGTTGTACTTAAACAGTGCTTGGAAATGAAAAAAGGGCATTTTGTACTTAAATAGTGCTTGGAATGAAAAATGGGTTTGTTGTTTTTAAACAGCGCTTGGAATGAAAAATGGGCATTTTGTACTGAAACAGTGCTTGGAATGAAAAATGGGCTTGTTGTACTTAAACAGGGCTTGGAATGAAAAAGATGTCTGTTGTACTTAAACAGGGCTTGGAAATGAAAAAGGGGACTGTTGTACTTAAATAGGGCTTGGAAATGATAAAAAGGGGCCAGTCGTATTTAAATAGGGCTTGAAAATGAAAAAGGGGCCTGTTGTACTTAAACAGTGCTTGGAAATGAAAAAGGGGCATGTTGTACTTAATCTGAATTTGGAAATGAAAAAGGGGCTTGTTGTAGTTAAACGGGACTTGAAATGAAAAAAGGGCATTTTGTACTAAAACAAGGCTTGGAATGAAAAAATGTTTTGTTGTACTTAAACAGGGCTTGGAATGAAAAAATGGCTTTTTGTACTTAAACAGGACTTGGAAATGAAAAAGGGGTCTATTGTACTTAAATAGGGCTTGGAAATGAAAAATGGGCATTTTATACTTAAACAGGGCTTGGAATGAAAAAGGGGTGTGTTGTACATAAACAAGGCTAGGAATGAAAAAAGGGGCATGTTGTACTTAAACAGGGCTTGGAAAAGAAAAAGGGGTCTATTGTACTTAAACAGGGATTGGAAATGAAGAAGGGAGCCTGTTGTACTTAAACAGGGCTTGGAAATAAAAAAGGGGCCTATTGTACTTAAACAGGGCTTAGAAATGAAAATAGGGGGTTTATTGTACTTAAACAGGGCTTGGATATGAAAAAAGGGGGTCTTTTGTACTTAAACATAGCTTGGTAATTAAAAAGGGGTCTGTTGTACTTAAACAGGACTTGGAAATGAAAAAGGGGCTTGTTGTACTTAAACAGGGCTAGGAAATGAAAAACGGGCATGTTGTACTTAAACATGGCTTGGAATGAAAAAGGGGTCTGTTGTACTTAAACAGGACTTAGAAATGAAAAAGGGGCCTATTGTACTTAAATAGGGCTTGAAAATGAAAAAAGGGGGCCTGTTGTACTTAAACAGGGTTTGCAAATGAAAAAGGGGCCTGTTGTACTTAAATAGGGCTTGGAAATGAAAAAGGGGCTTGTTGTACTTAAACAGGACTTGGATATGAAAAAAAGGGGCCTTTTGTACTTAAACATGGCTTAGAAATTAAAAAGGGGTCTATTGTACTTAAACATGACTTGGAAATGAAAAAGGGGCTTGTTGTACTTAAATAGGGCTTGGAAATGAAAAATGGCATGTTATACTTAAACATGGCTTGGAATGAAAAAGGGGTCTGTTGTACTTAAACAGGGCTTGGAAATGAAAAAGGGGCTTGTTGTACTTAAATAGGGCTTGGAAATGAAAAAGGGGTCTGTTATACCTAAGCAGGGCTTGGAATGAAAAAGGGGCTTATTGTACTTAAATAGGGCTTGGAAATGAAAAAGGGGCCTGTTATACCTAAGCAGGGCTTGGAATGAAAAAGGGGCCTGTTGTACTTAAATAGGGTTTGGAAATGAAAAAGGGGTGTATTGTACTTAAACAGGGCCTCGAAATGAAAAAAGGGGGCCTTTTGTATTTAAACAGGGATTGGAAATAAAAAAGGGGCATGTCGTACTTAAACAGGGCTCCGAATGAAAAAGGGGCCTGTTGTACTTAAATAGGGATTGGAAATGAAAAAGGGGCCTGTTGTACTTAAACAGGGCTTGGAAATGATAAAGGGGCTTATTGTAGTTAAACAGGGCTCTGAATGAAAAAGGGGCATTTTGTACTTAAACAAGGCTGGTTGTACTTAAACAGGGCTAGGAAATGATAAAGGGGCTTATTGTAGTTAAACAGGGCTTGGAATGAAAAAGGGGCATTTTGTACTTAAACAAGGCTTGGAATGAAAAGAGGGTTTGTTGTACTTAAACAGGGCTTGGAATGAAAAAGGGGATTTTTGTACTTAAACAGGGCTTGGAATGAAAAATGGGTTTTTTGTACTAAAACAGGACTTGGAAATGAAAAAGAGGCGTGTTGTACTTAAACAGGGCTTGGAATGAAAAATGGGCGTGTTGTACTTAAATAGGGCTTGAAATGAAAAAGGGGCTTGTTGTAGTTAAACAGGACTTGGAATGAAAAAAGAGCATGTTGTACTTAAACAGGGCTTGGAAAAGAAAAATGGGTCTATTGTACTTAAATAGGAATTGTAAATGAAAAAAGGGGGCCTGTTGTACTTAAACAGGACTTGGAAATAAAAAAGGGGTCTGTTGTACTTAAACAGGGCTTAGAAATGAAAATAGGGGGCTTGTTGTACTTAAACAGGGCTTGGAAATGAAAAAGGGGCCTATTGTACCTAAACAGGGCTGGGATATGAAAAAAGGTTGCCTTTTGTACTTAAACAGAGCTTGGAAATAAAAAATGGGCATGTTGTACTTAAACATGGCTTGGAATGAAAAAGGGGTATATTGTACTTAAACATGGCTTAGAAATGAAAAAGGGGCCTGTTGTACTTAAACATGGTTTGAAAATAAAAAAGGGGTCTGTTGTACTTAGACAGGGCTTGAAAATGAAAAAAGGGGCCTGTTGTACTTAGACAGTGCTTGAAAATGAAAAAGGGGCCTGTTGTACTTAGACAGGGCTTGGAAATGAAAACGGTGCCTGTTGTACTTAAACAGGGCTTGGATATGAAAAAAGGGGACCTTTTGTAATTAAACATGACTTGGAAATTAAAAAGGGGTCTATTGTACTTAAACACGACTTGGAAATGAAAAAGGGGCTTGTTGTACTTAAACAGGGCTTGAAATTTAAAAATTGCATGTTGTGCCTAAATATGATTTGGAATGAAAAAGGGGTCTGTTGTACTTAAACAGGGCTTGAAAATGAAAAAGGGGCTTGTTGTAATTAAACAGGGCTTGGAAATGAAAAAGGGGCTTGTTGTACTTAAACAGGGCTTGGAAATGAAAACGGGGCCTGTGATACCTAAGCAGGGCTTGGAATGAAAAAGGGGCCTGTTGTACTTAAATAGGGCTTGGAAATGAAAAAGGGGTCTATTGTACTTAAACAGGGCATGGAAATGAAAAAAAGGAGCCTGTTGTACTTAAACAGGGATTGGAAATGAAAAAGGGGCATGTTGTACTTTAACAGGGCTTGGAATGAAAAATAAGCATGTTTTACTTAAACAGGGCTTGGAAAAGAAAAGGGGTCTATTGTACTTAAACAGGATTTGGAAATGAAAAAGGGGCCTATTGTACTTAAACAGGGCTTAGAAATGAAAAACGGGGGCCTGTTGTATTTAAACAGGGTTGAAATGAAAAAAATGCAACCTGTTGTACTTAAACAGTGCCTGGAAATGAAAAAGGGGAGTTTTGTACTTAAATAGTGCTTGGAATGAAAAATTGGCTTGTTGTACTTAAACAGGGCTTGGAATGAAAAAGGGGCCTGTTGTACTTAAACAAGGCTTGGAAATTAAAAAGGGACCTGTTGTACTTAAATAGGGCTTGGAAATGAAAAAAGGGGCCTGTCGTACTTAAATAGGGCTTCAAAAGGAAAAAGTGGCCTATTGTACTTAAACAGGGCTTAGAAATGAAAATAGGGGGTTTGTTGTACTTAAACAGGGCTTGGATATGAAAAAAGGGGGTCTTTTGTACTTAAACATAGCTTGGTAATTAAAAAGGGGTCTGTTGTACTTAAACAGGACTTGGAAATGAAAAAGGGGCTTGTTGTACTTAAACAGGGCTAGGAAATGAAAAACGGGCATGTTGTACTTAAACATGGCTTGGAATGAAAAAGGGGTCTGTTGTACTTAAACAGGACTTAGAAATGAAAAAGGGGCCTATTGTACTTAAATAGGGCTTGAAAATGAAAAAAGGGGGCCTGTTGTAGTTAAACAGGGTTTGCAAATGAAAAAGGGGCCTGTTGTACTTAAATAGGGCTTGGAAATGAAAAAGGGGCTTGTTGTACTTAAACAGGACTTGGATATGAAAAAAAGGGGCCTTTTGTACTTAAACATGGCTTAGAAATTAAAAAGGGGTCTATTGTACTTAAACATGACTTGGAAATGAAAAAGGGGCTTGTTGTACTTAAATAGGGCTTGGAAATGAAAAATGGCATGTTATACTTAAACATGGCTTGGAATGAAAAAGGGGTCTGTTGTACTTAAACAGGGCTTGGAAATGAAAAAGGGGCTTGTTGTACTTAAATAGGGCTTGGAAATGAAAAAGGGGTCTGTTATACCTAAGCAGGGCTTGGAATGAAAAAGGGGCTTATTGTACTTAAATAGGGCTTGGAAATGAAAAAGGGGCCTGTTATACCTAAGCAGGGCTTGGAATGAAAAAGGGGCCTGTTGTACTTAAATAGGGTTTGGAAATGAAAAAGGGGTGTATTGTACTTAAACAGAGCCTCGAAATGAAAAAAGGGGGCCTTTTGTATTTAAACAGGGATTGGAAATAAAAAAGGGGCATGTCGTACTTAAACAGGGCTCCGAATGAAAAAGGGGCCTGTTGTACTTAAATAGGGATTGGAAATGAAAAAGGGGCCTGTTGTACTTAAACAGGGCTTGGAAATGATAAAGGGGCTTATTGTAGTTAAACAGGGCTCTGAATGAAAAAGGGGCATTTTGTACTTAAACAAGGCTTGTTGTACTTAAACAGGGCTTGGAAATGATAAAGGGGCTTATTGTAGTTAAACAAGGCTTGGAATGAAAAAGGGGCATTTTGTACTTAAACAAGGCTTGGAATGAAAAGAGGGTTTGTTGTACTTAAACAGGGCTTGGAATGAAAAAGGGGATTTTTGTACTTAAACAGGGCTTGGAATGAAAAATGGGTTTTTTGTACTAAAACAGGACTTGGAAATGAAAAAGAGGCGTGTTGTACTTAAACAGGGCTTGGAATGAAAAATGGGCGTGTTGTACTTAAATAGGGCTTGGAATGAAAAAGGGGCTTGTTGTAGTTAAACAAGACTTGGAATGAAAAAAGAGCATGTTGTACTTAAACAGGGCTTGGAAAAAAAAATGGGTCTATTGTACTTAAATAGGAATTGTAAATGAAAAAAGGGGGCCTGTTGTACTTAAACAGGACTTGGAAATAAAAAAGGGGTCTGTTGTACTTAAACAGGGCTTAGAAATGAAAATAGGGGGCTTGTTGTACTTAAACAGGGCTTGGAAATGAAAAAGGGGCCTATTGTACCTAAACAGGGCTGGGATATGAAAAAAGGTTGCCTTTTGTACTTAAACAGAGCTTGGAAATAAAAAATGGGCATGTTGTACTTAAACATGGCTTGGAATGAAAAAGGGGTATATTGTACTTAAACATGGCTTAGAAATGAAAAAGGGGCCTGTTGTACTTAAACATGGCTTGGAATGAAAAAGGGGTATATTGTACTTAAACATGGCTTAGAAATGAAAAAGGGGCCTGTTGTACTTAAACATGGTTTGAAAATAAAAAAGGGGTCTGTTGTACTTAGACAGGGCTTGAAAATGAAAAAAGGGGCCTGTTGTACTTAGACAGTGCTTGAAAATGAAAAAGGGGCCTGTTGTACTTAGACAGGGCTTGGAAATGAAAACGGTGCCTGTTGTACTTAAACAGGGCTTGGATATGAAAAAAGGGGACCTTTTGTAATTAAACATGACTTGGAAATTAAAAAGGGGTCTATTGTACTTAAACACGACTTGGAAATGAAAAAGGGGCTTGTTGTACTTAAACAGGGCTTGGAATTTAAAAATTGCATGTTGTGCCTAAATATGATTTGGAATGAAAAAGGGGTCTGTTGTACTTAAACAGGGCTTGAAAATGAAAAAGGGGCTTGTTGTAATTAAACAGGGCTTGGAAATGAAAAAGGGGCTTGTTGTACTTAAACAGGGCTTGGAAATGAAAACGGGGCCTGTGATACCTAAGCAGGGCTTGGAATGAAAAAGGGGCCTGTTGTACTTAAATAGGGCTTGGAAATGAAAAAGGGGTCTATTGTACTTAAACAGGGCATGGAAATGAAAAAAAGGAGCCTGTTGTACTTAAACAGGGATTGGAAATGAAAAAGGGGCATGTTGTACTTTAACAGGGCTTGGAATGAAAAATGAGCATGTTTTACTTAAACAGGGCTTGGAAAAGAAAAGGGGTCTATTGTACTTAAACAGGATTTGGAAATGAAAAAGGGGCCTATTGTACTTAAACAGGGCTTAGAAATGAAAAAAGGGGGCCTGTTGTATTTAAACAGGGTTGAAATGAAAAAAATGCAACCTGTTGTACTTAAACAGTGCCTGGAAATGAAAAAGGGGCATTTTGTACTTAAATAGTGCTTGGAATGAAAAATTGGCTTGTTGTACTTAAACAGGGCTTGGAATGAAAAAGGGGCCTGTTGTACTTAAACAAGGCTTGGAAATTAAAAAGGGACCTGTTGTACTTAAATAGGGCTTGGAAATGAAAAAAGGGGTCTGTCGTACTTAAATAGGGCTTCAAAAGGAAAAAGGGGCCTATTGTACTTAAACAGGGCTTAGAAATGAAAATAGGGGGTTTGTTGTACTTAAACAGGGCTTGGATATGAAAAAAGGGGGTCTTTTGTACTTAAACATAGCTTGGTAATTAAAAAGGGGTCTGTTGTACTTAAACAGGACTTGGAAATGAAAAAGGGGCTTGTTGTACTTAAACAGGGCTAGGAAATGAAAAACGGGCATGTTGTACTTAAACATGGCTTGGAATGAAAAAGGGGTCTGTTGTACTTAAACAGGACTTAGAAATGAAAAAGGGGCCTATTGTACTTAAATAGGGCTTGAAAATGAAAAAAGGGGGCCTGTTGTAGTTAAACAGGGTTTGCAAATGAAAAAGGGGCCTGTTGTACTTAAATAGGGCTTGGAAATGAAAAAGGGGCTTGTTGTACTTAAACAGGACTTGGATATGAAAAAAAGGGGCCTTTTGTACTTAAACATGGCTTAGAAATTAAAAAGGGGTCTATTGTACTTAAACATGACTTGGAAATGAAAAAGGGGCTTGTTGTACTTAAATAGGGCTTGGAAATGAAAAATGGCATGTTATACTTAAACATGGCTTGGAATGAAAAAGGGGTCTGTTGTACTTAAACAGGGCTTGGAAATGAAAAAGGGGCTTGTTGTACTTAAATAGGGCTTGGAAATGAAAAAGGGGTCTGTTATACCTAAGCAGGGCTTGGAATGAAAAAGGGGCTTATTGTACTTAAATAGGGCTTGGAAATGAAAAAGGGGCCTGTTATACCTAAGCAGGGCTTGGAATGAAAAAGGGGCCTGTTGTACTTAAATAGGGTTTGGAAATGAAAAAGGGGTGTATTGTACTTAAACAGGGCCTCGAAATGAAAAAAGGGGGCCTTTTGTATTTAAACAGGGATTGGAAATAAAAAAGGGGCATGTCGTACTTAAACAGGGCTCCGAATGAAAAAGGGGCCTGTTGTACTTAAATAGGGATTGGAAATGAAAAAGGGGCCTGTTGTACTTAAACAGGGCTTGGAAATGATAAAGGGGATTATTGTAGTTAAACAGGGCTCTGAATGAAAAAGGGGCATTTTGTACTTAAACAAGGCTTGTTGTACTTAAACAGGTCTTGGAAATGATAAAGGGGCTTATTGTAGTTAAACAGGGCTTGGAATGAAAAAGGGGCATTTTGTACTTAAACAAGGCTTGGAATGAAAAGAGGGTTTGTTGTACTTAAACAGGGCTTGGAATGAAAAAGGGGATTTTTGTACTTAAACAGGGCTTGGAATGAAAAATGGGTTTTTTGTACTAAAACAGGACTTGGAAATGAAAAAGAGGCGTGTTGTACTTAAACAGGGCTTGGAATGAAAAATGGGCGTGTTGTACTTAAATAGGGCTTGGAATGAAAAAGGGGCTTGTTGTAGTTAAACAAGACTTGGAATGAAAAAAGAGCATGTTGTACTTAAACAGGGCTTGGAAAAGAAAAATGGGTCTATTGTACTTAAATAGGAATTGTAAATGAAAAAAGGGGGCCTGTTGTACTTAAACAGGACTTGGAAATAAAAAAGGGGTTTGTTGTACTTAAACAGGGCTTAGAAATGAAAATAGGGGGCTTGTTGTACTTAAACAGGGCTTGGAAATGAAAAAGGGGCCTATTGTACCTAAACAGGGCTGGGATATGAAAAAAGGTTGCCTTTTGTACTTAAACATGGCTTGGAAATTAAAAAGGGGTCTGTTGTACTTAAACAGGACTTGGAAATGAAAAAGGGGCTTGTTGTACTTAAACAGAGCTTGGAAATAAAAAATGGGCATGTTGTACTTAAACATGGCTTGGAATGAAAAAGGGGTATATTGTACTTAAACATGGCTTAGAAATGAAAAAGGGGCCTGTTGTACTTAAACATGGTTTGAAAATAAAAAAGGGGTCTGTTGTACTTAGACAGGGCTTGAAAATGAAAAAAGGGGCCTGTTGTACTTAGACAGTGCTTGAAAATGAAAAAGGGGCCTGTTGTACTTAGACAGGGCTTGGAAATGAAAACGGTGCCTGTTGTACTTAAACAGGGCTTGGATATGAAAAAAGGGGACCTTTTGTAATTAAACATGACTTGGAAATTAAAAAGGGGTCTAGTGTACTTAAACACGACTTGGAAATGAAAAAGGGGCTTGTTGTACTTAAACAGGGCTTGGAAATTAAAAATTGCATGTTGTGCCTAAATATGGTTTGGAATGAAAAAGGGGTCTGTTGTACTTAAACAGGGCTTGAAAATGAAAAAGGGGCTTGTTGTAATTAAACAGGGCTTGGAAATGAAAAAAGGGGCTTGTTGTACTTAAACAGGGCTTGGAAATGAAAACGGGGCCTGTGATACCTAAGCAGGGCTTGGAATGAAAAAGGGGTCTGTTGTACTTAAATAGGGCTTGGAAATGAAAAAGGGGTCTATTGTACTTAAACAGGGCATAGAAATGAAAAAAAGGAGCCTGTTGTACTTAAACAGGGATTGGAAATGAAAAAGGGGTATGTTGTACTTTAACAGGGCTTGGAATGAAAAATGAGCATGTTTTACTTAAACAGGGCTTGGAAAAGAAAAGGGGTCTATTGTACTTAAACAGGATTTGGAAATGAAAAAGGGGCCTATTGTACTTAAACAGGGCTTAGAAATGAAAAAAGGGGGCCTGTTGTATTTAAACAGGGTTGAAATGAAAAAAATGAAACCTGTTGTACTTAAACAGTGCCTGGAAATGAAAAAGGGGCATTTTGTACTTAAATAGTGCTTGGAATGAAAAATTGGCTTGTTGTATTTAAACAGGGCTTGGAATGAAAAAGGGGCCTGTTGTACTTAAACAAGGCTTGGAAATTAAAAAGGGACCTGTTGTACTTAAATAGGGCTTGGAAATGAAAAAAGGGGCCTGTCGTACTTAAATAGGGCTTCAAAAGGAAAAAGGGGCCTGTTGTACTTAAATAGGACTTGGAATGAAAAAGGGGCATGTTGTACTTACACAGGGCTTGGAAATAAAAATTGGACCTGTTGTAATGAAACAGTGCTTGGAAATGAAAAAGGGGCATGTTGTACTTAAACTGAATTTGGAAATGAAAAAGGGGCCTGTTGTACTTAAACAGGGCTTGGAAATGAAAAAGGGGCTTGTTGTAGTTAAACAGGGCTTGAAATGAAAAAGGGGCATTTTGTACTTAAATAGGGCTTGGAATGAAAAAATGGCTTGTTGTACTTAAACAGGGCTTGGAATGAAAAATGAGCTTTTTGTACTTAAACAGGACTTGGAAATGAAAAAGGGGTCTATTGTACTAAAATAAGGCTTGGAAATGAAAAAGGGGCATTTTGTACTTAAACAGGGCTTGGAATGAAAAATGAGCATGTTGTACTTAAACATAGCTTGGAAAAGAAAAGGGGTCTATTGTACTTAAACAGGGCTTGGAAATGAAAAAGGAGCATGTTGTACTTAACCAGGGCTTAGAAATGAAATAAGGGCGCCTATTGTACTTAAACAGGGCTTGGAAATGAAAAAAAAGGCAGCCTGTTGTAATTAAACAGTGCTTGGAAATGAAAAAGGGGCATTTTGTACTTAAACATTGCTTGGAATGAAAAAGGGGTCTACTGTACTTAAACAAGGATTGGAAATGAAAAAAGGGGGTCTGTTGTAGTTAAATAGTGCTTGGAAATGAAAATGGGGCCTGTTGTACTTAAACAGGGCTTAGATATGAAATAAGGGGGCATGTTATACTTAAACAGGGCTTGGAAATGAAAAAGGGGCCTGTTGTATTTAAACAGGGCTTGGAAATGAAAAAGGGGCATGTTGTACTTAAACAGGGCTTGGATATGAAAAAAGGGGGCCTTTTGTACTTAAACTTGGCTTGGAAATTAAAAAGGGATATGTTGTACTTAAACAGGGCTTGGAAATGAAAAAAGGGGGTCTTTTGTACTTAAACAGGGATGGGAAATGAAAAAGGGGCATGTCGTACTTAAACAGGGCTTGAAATGAAAAAGCGGCCTTTTGTACTTAAACAGGGCTTGGAAATGAAAAAGGGGCTTGTTGTACTTAAACAGGGCTTGGAATGAAAAAGGGGCATGTTGTACTTAAACAGGGCTTGGAAATTAAAAGGGGACTATTGTACTTAAATAGGGCTTGGAAATGAAAAAGGGGCCTGTTGTACTTAAACAGGGCATGGAAATGAAAAAAAGGAGCCTGTTGTACTTAAACAGGGATTGGAAATGAAAAAGGGGCATGCTGTACTTTAACAGGGCTTGGAATGAAAAATGAGCATGTTTTACTTAAACAGGGCTTGGAAAAGAAAAGGCGTCTATTGTACTTAAACAGGATTTGGAAATGAAAAAGGGGCCTATTGTACTTAAACAGGGCTTAGAAATGAAAAAAGGGGGCCTGTTGTATTTAAACAGGGTTGAAATGAAAAAAATGCAACCTGTTGTACTTAAACAGTGCCTGGAAATGAAAAAGGGGCATTTTGTACTTAAATAGTGCTTGGAATGAAAAATTGGCTTGTTGTACTTAAACAGGGCTTGGAATGAAAAAGGGGCATGTTGTACTTAAACAAGGCTTGGAAATTAAAAAGGGACCTGTTGTACTTAAATAGGGCTTGGAAATGAAAAAAGGGGCCTTTCGTACTTAAATAGGGCTTCAAAAGGAAAAAGGGGCCTGTTGTACTTAAATAGGACATGGAATGAAAAAGGGGCATGTTGTACTTACACAGGGCTTGGAAATAAAAATTGGACCTGTTGTAATGAAATAGTGCTTGGTAATGAAAAAGGGGCATGTTGTACTTAAACTGAATTTGGAAATGAAAAAGGGGCCTGTTGTACTTAAACAGGGCTTGGAAATGAAAAAGGGGCTTGTTGTAGTTAAACAGGGCTTGGAATGAAAAAGGGGCATTTTGTACTTAAATAGGGCTTGGAATGAAAAAATGGCTTGTTGTACTTAAACAGGGCTTGGAATGAAAAATGAGCTTTTTGTACTTAAACAGGACTTGGAAATGAAAAAGGGGTCTATTGTACTAAAATAAGGCTTGGAAATGAAAAAGGGGCATTTTGTACTTAAACAGGGCTTGGAATGAAAAATGACCATGTTGTACTTAAACATAGCTTGGAAAAGAAAAGGGGTCTATTGTACTTAAACAGGGCTTGGAAATGAAAAAGGAGCCTGTTGTACTTAAACAGGGCTTAGAAATGAAATAAGGGCGCCTATTGTACTTAAACAGGGCTTGGAAATGAAAAAAAAAGGCAGCCTATTGTAATTAAACAGTGCTTGGAAATGAAAAAGGGGCATTTTGTACTTAAACATTGCTTGGAATGAAAAAGGGGTCTACTGTACTTAAACAAGGATTGGAAATGAAAAAAGGGGGTCTGTTATAGTTAAATAGTGCTTGGAAATGAAAATGGGGCCTGTTGTACTTAAACAGGGCTTAGATATGAAATAAAGGGGCATGTTATACTTAAACAGGGCTTGGAAATGAAAAAGGGGCCTGTTGTATTTAAACAGAGCTTGGAAATGAAAACGGGGCATGTTGTACTTAAACAGGGCTTGGATATGAAAAAAGGGGGCCTTTTGTACTTAAACTTGGCTTGGAAATTAAAAAGGGATATGTTGTACTTAAACAGGGCTTGGAAATGAAAAAAGGGGGTCTTTTGTACTTAAACAGGGATGGGAAATGAAAAAGGGGCATGTCGTACTTAAACAGGGCTTGGAATGAAAAAGCGGCCTTTTGTACTTAAACAGGGCTTGGAAATGAAAAAGGGGCTTGTTGTACTTAAACAGGGCTTGGAATGAAAAAGGGGCATGTTGTACTTAAACAGGGCTTGGAAATTAAAAGGGGACTATTGTACTTAAATAGGGCTTGGAAATGAAAAAGGGGCCTGTTGTACTTAAACAGGGCTTAGAAATGAAAAAATGGGGCCTGTTGTATTTAAACAGGGCTTGGAAATGAAAAAAGGCAGCCTGTTGTACTTAAATAGTGCTTGGAAATGAAAAAGGGGCATTTTGTATTTGAACAGTGCTTGGAATGAAAAATGGGCTTGTTATACTTAAACATGGCTTATAATGAAAAAGAGGCCTGTTGTACTTAAACAAGGCTTGGAAATGAAAATGGGTCTTGTTGTACATAAATAAGGCTTGGAAATGAAAAAAAGGGCTTGAAAATGAAAAAGGGGCATGTTGTACTTAAACAGGGGGCCTGTCGTACTTAAACAAGGCTTGAAAATGAAAAAGGGGCATGTTGTACTTAAACAGGACTTGGAATGAAAAAGGGGCATGTTGTACTTAAACATGGCTTGGAAATGAAAAATGGACCTGTTGTACTTAAACAGTGCTTGGAAATGAAAAGGGGCATTATGTACTTAAATAGTGCTTGGAATGAAAAATGGGCTTGTTTTTTTTAAACAAGGCTTGGAATGAAAAAGGGGCTTGTTGTACTTAAATAGGGCTTGGAAATGAAAAAGGGGTCTGTTGTACTTAAATAAGGCTTGGAAATGAAAAAAAGGGGCATGTCGTATTTAAACAAGGCTTGGAAATGAAAAAGGGGCCTGTTGTACTTAAACAGGGCTTGGATATGAAAAAAGGGGGCCTTTTGTACTTAAACATGGCTTGGAAATTAAAAAGGGGTCTGTTGTACTTAAACAAGACTTGGAAATGAAAAAAGGGGCTTTTTGTACTTAAACAGGGCTTCGAAATGAAAAATGGGCATGTTGTACTTAAACATGGCTTGGAATGAAAAAAGGGGCATTTTGTACTTAAACAAGACTTGGAATGAAAAAGGGGCATGTTGTACTTAAACAGGGCTTGGAAATAAAAACTGGACCTATTGTACTTATATAGTGCTTGGAAATGAAAAAGGGGCATGTTGTACTTAAACTGAATTTGGAAATGAAAAAGGGGCCTGTTGTACTTAAATAGGGCTTGGAAATGAAAAATGGGCTTGTTGTAGTTAAACAGGGCTTGGAATGAAATAGGGGCATTTTGTTCTTAAACAGGGCTTGGAATGAAAAAAGGGTTTGTTGTACTTAAACAGGACTTGGAATGAAAAATGGGCTTTTTGTACTTAAACAGGACTTGGAAATGAAAAAGGGGTCTATTGTACTTAAATAATGCTTGGAAATGAAAAAGGGGCATTTTGTACTTAAACATGACTTGGAATGAAAAATGGGCGTGTTGTACTTAAACAGGGCTTGGAATGAAAAAAGGGGTATGTTTTAATTAAACAGGGCTTGGAAAAGAAAAAGGGGTCTATTGTACTTAAACAGGGATTGGAAATGAAAAAAGGGATCTGTTGTACTTAAACAGGACTTGGAAATGAAAAAGGGGCTTGTTGTACTTAAAAAGGGCTTGGAAATGAAAAATGGGCATGTTGTACTTAAACATGGCTTGGAATGAAAAAAGGGGCTGTTGTACTGAAACAGGTCTTGGAAATGAAAAAGGGGGCCTGTTGTACTTAAACAGGGCTTGGAAATGAAAAAGGGGCCTGTTATACTTAAATAGGGCTTGGAATGAAAAAGGGGCCTGTTGTACTTAAATAGGGCGTTGAAATGAAAAGGGGTCTATGTAAACACCCCAAATTTGCCCTCACCCATTCACACCATGGCTTGTGATCTTTTCATATGAATAAATTCAATCATAGCATCTCATTCCACATTTTTAGTCATCTGCATCTAGGGTTTGTGATTTGAGCTATCCAAGAGTCATTTGAGCCACTCCAAAGGTCTTCAATCACTTCAAAGGGGTCCATGTGTGTTCAAGCATCATATTATATCCTCAAAAAGTCAAGAAATTCAAAGGATCACAAGAAATGAGAATGGCATGGAAGCAGAGCCAGGTTTAACTGCACAGATGACCTAAAATTAGGGTTTTGGTTTCAGAGGCTATAACTCCAAATTTTTTGGCCATTCTTATTTCTATTGGTCTCTATATGGTATGAGGATCATGCATATCAATTTTCATGAAGAAATTCCATGGGGAAGGCATCTAATCAAGAGTTGACTTCTTGAGCAAGTCAGTGTAAAATCAGGGCATCTGAGGCCCCCAATGACCCAACCAAGGGGTGTTCTTCATCATTTTGATTGTGTATGATCTTTATTTGATCATAGAAGATGTTAGAAGTTCACAAAATTGAAGAATTTCAAGCCATTTGCAAAGTTGCCTTTTTGGGAAAATGACTTGTAATGGAAACTTGCTATTTTTGGAAACTTTTTCAACCCTTTCTTTTTGATTCAAAAATGCTTCAAATGAGAAAAATTTGGTCATGAAATTTGTAGAATGGATCATTCCCTTTTAAAAAAGTACAAGAACTCATCATAATTCATTTTGAATCAAAAGTTACGGTTTGTCAAAGTTGGGAAAAATCACATAATTTCAAGTTATGCACCAAAGAGCCAAAGTTGCAAAATCCCTTGCACAAACATAAACCATTTCCTAAAAGTCAGAATGCATCAAAGGTTTGCCCATTTTCATGACTTGTGGATCAAGAAACTTCAAAAGGGGCAAAGTTGGATAAAGTTGCAAAACCTATGATAAACCCTAATTCACTTGCTGCATTACTTCTAATCAAATTCCATGGTTCTCCCTAAACTCAGCTGAGCCAAGCCATGCCCCTATCACAGCCTCACACTTTCCCATACCTCAAGTACACCTAACTTGGACTTTTTGCAAAAACCCCATACCAATCAGCCTGTGCCACACCAACTTCTCTGACCTCTCTAGTTGTGATAAGTGGACCAAATGAGACTAAACACAACACACAACACAAGCTGAAACCTCAGATTGCCATAGTTATCAAAAATCCCCCAACTTGCAAAACCTTTCGAATCTCTCAGCTCACTCAACCATTCTTCAAACCAACTTCACCATTGATCTCAAAATGACTCACTGATCACAAACCAACAACTGAAACAGCCAAAAGCACCCTGAAACTGAAACACGATTCCTTCCCCTCTCTGAACAGAACTTGATCAAACTCACAAATCAGCCCAAATAAACTCCAAACAAGCTTTGAAAACATCTAAGGGAAGTCATTAGAGTTGATTGGAAGCAAGGAAGCAAGCAGAAAGCTCCTGAACCGAAAGCTCAATCTCAGGTAACATGATGAACAAATTTTCCAGAACCTTGATTTCTTGTTAGAATGTTGTTCTATATGTTGCCCTGATCATGGGGATCTATTTACTTTTGAAAATGAGCCAGAAACAAGCATGTTGTGATGTTCTGAAAGTTTGCCCGTGAAAATGTTTTTGCTTGTTTTTCTTTGATTCACGAAAAATAAATGTTGTTTGTTTTAGGGTTTATGTTTAGTGATGTTCATAGTTTGATTCTGGAAAGTTTTGTGAGGTTTTGATGCGTTTTGAGAGAGATTGAGATTTTGGTTGGCCGGAGAAGATGACCGGAACACTGTTCCGGTCATCTGAAAGTCATTAGGGCTTCTGATTAGGGTTTAATCATAATTAGGCCAGTTTGAATGTGAGCCGTTCGTTTGCGCGCCAGGTCAATTCCCGCCCCTGTGGGTTTGAATCTCAGTCATCAGATTGGCTGACTTTCTCTTTTTTCTATTTAAATTCATTTTATTTTCATTTGTTTTGCATTTATTTGTACGAATTTTTAAAAATAGTTAAAATCATCCAAAAATTATGAAATTTTTTGTCAAAGGTTTCATGAATTTTCAGAACACAAAAATATTTTTATTTTTATTTTTTTGCATTGAAAATTATTTTTAAATCATTTAAATGTTTAATTTTAATTAATTAATGGAAATTAATTAATTAAAAATACATTTAGGTATTTAAAAATCCCAAAAAAATTCACATTGCATTTAGAAACATTTAGAAACATTTTCCAACTCTCAAACCAAATTTCTTTTTTGTTCTTGATGCCTTTTGATCTTTTTCATTGAATTTAATTTCATTTCAAGGCAATATTTTGTGTCAAACTTCAAAAATTCCTTTCTGCCTAACCATTGAGAGTTGGGTGATGATTCTTTTTGCATTGCACTCTTCATAGCATGTAGTTTATAGGATAAAATTGGTTTGAATTGATCTTGCAATTTCAATTTGTTTTGCATTTTTCTTGATGAAGTACCCCAAAACCCTAGCAATCTTAGGAAATTCATTACTTTCAATAGGTTAAGAGTTGGATCCTCTCCTTTGGGCAGTGAGTTTGTATAGGTTTAGGGTATCTTTGATTGCATCTTCAAATTTTTTATCAAGTCATTTGCTTCTGGTTTTGGATTTTTGCTTTGCATGATGCATGAAACCCTAATTTGTGCCTTCTTTTGCATCCATTTCTCATTTGCTTGCATCCATTGACTTGCTATGACATTTTGTGCATTCTTTTGATTCATAATACATCTTAGGACATATTAGAATCATGTTTGATCATTGCATCTTTCATTTTCCATGTTGTATGTCCATTGCATTTCATAACTTTTCATGAACTTTCATGGTTCAAAACATGCCTCATTTGCATCCTTATGCTTGTTTGAACACTCTCACCTCTTGCCTCATGTTTGCACCATCTCTTAGCATCATTAACATCATGTAATTACTTCTGGTTTTGGTTTGCATCATGACATTGCATCTCATTTGCATTGCACTTCATTTCTTTTGGCTAACATTTCAGGTGGTAAGTTGTTTGAGAAGTGAATTTGCCTTCACTTCTCATAATCTCTTTTCATCTCTCTTGCATCTTTGATGCATTTTATCTTGTGTATTGGATTGAGCTTGATCAATCTTGTTCATCTTACTTTCTTCCTTCAAGCAACTTGTCTTCTTAAGTGAAGCAAGTTGTTTTGCTTCTCTTTGCTCCTTTCATCTGCTTCCTTCCTGGTGGTTTCTCTGAAGATCTTCTTGCAAGCCTCATAAACCCTAGGAACAACCAAGCATGACAATAATTAGGGTTTTGATTAGTCCCCCATTTAGTTTTGCCTTTGTGTCATCTTTGAGTCTTCTCTCCTCACCTTATAATCAGGGACTAAACCCTAAAGGCTTTAAGGCTTTGTGGTTAAGTTTATGCCTGCATCCTTCTATTAGGATGGAGTGTATAACTTTAATCCTAAGTGTTAAACCCTTAATGTGTTTAAATCCTTTAATCAATCTATCTAATAATCATCAAGACACCAAGCTTGTAACTTGGGCCTTGCATTAGAGTTCTAATTCTTCCTTAATTGGTTAAGAAGGACTAACCCTAATGTTAATGGACAAGTCCCCCTCAAGTTGTCTTACAAATAATAAAAATCACTTCTTCATCTTATCATTAATTAAAATCCATCTAATAAAGGCTTTGTTTTGTCATGAAGTTAATCCCTAATCATGGATTAAGTTGAGGTATCTTCCTCAGCTTAAATGTTCTCATCTATTATCCTTCTATTAGGATGGTGTAATGAGTCCATTAAATCCTTGATTATGGCTTAACCTCATTACTCAACACTAAACAAAAACCACAAAAACATCTAAATAATCACAAGTAGGTTAATGATCTTAATCCTACTTCAGGGTGATTAAGTGTGAGATGCTGACTTCACACTTAAGGTATTCTCATTACCCCTAATCAGAGGGAGGATGTGATGAGCTTACTAACCCATTGGTCTAGGCTTAAGCTCATTAACTTATGACACACTTTCAAAAGCAATAAAAGATTGAAAACTCAAAAACAAACAATAATCGTCTCCTTCGGGATTCTTTTCTCACCTCATTCACTCACAAACAAGAACTTGCTTCTTCCGTCTAATGCAAGACAGTTTGCACCTGAGCCAGACAGGTCATACACTTGAGCATAGACAATTAAGCAGTTCATAAGTCAATTTATCTCTCAGTCTCTTTGAGTCGAACTACGGTGTTCTGACTTCCTCATTGCACGAGAGGATACGTAGGCATAACTTAACAGTTATCGAACAAAAGTCTCTGTATATCCCCCCTCTTTCCAGCATTATTCTTTAAGCCTCATAGTCATGAGCATTTCACTCTCGTTCTTACACCGACACTTCACTTATACACTTCACACTTCTCTTACACTGACACTTGCATTCTTTTTCCAGCTTTGATACACAGATTACACTGACACTACCCCTTTAAAACACAAATCTTTTAAGCGTGGATCCCGTCGAGTACGGCGGACAATCTGGGTGCTAATACCTTCCCAGGTTGTAACCAACCCCCTTTCTCAGTCTCTCTGGTTCACAACCGTCTTATCCATCTTTTCTTAGGTTTATGCAGCATTACCTTTCCTCCGGGATAAAAATGCCTAGCTGGCGACTCTTGTCCTTCTGAGTTCACCCTTGTGTGTTCTCTTCCTCTTTCGCCGACCGTTCGCGTCTGTACCCCTTCTGACCTGGGTGTCATTTTGGTGGGAGCGACAGCTTGGCGACTCTGCTGGGGACCCTTATACTGTAACCAGAGCTTCTGGTTCTTTTTGTGGGTTCCTCCTAGAGCTTGTTTGATTTGTGTTTACTGGGGTGTTATATGCTAATAGTGTTTGTATATTTTCTTTATTTACTGCTTTATGTACAGTTATTTACTGCTTTCTTTACAGCTTTATACATCATACTGTCATACTGTCATCTTGCTGGATCTGGTTTCTGTTTTGGTGGGTGGGGTTCTACTGAGAGTTTAAGGTCCTATACCTGGGGCCTGAGTGACACCTAGGCTAGAGTGGTTCATGTTCTTTCCCATTCCATTTCGGTCTGGTGCGGGAATATGAAACACGGTTCAGATGTGGGTTTCTTCTTGAGAACTCTGTGCTACAGATTTCCTGTAGTGCCAGGGCTATCTGGGAAGCCTGCTAAGTCTGGATGACCTTTATTATGACCTTCAGAAACTGGGGTGAATTAGAGGAGGATCTTTTATGGTTATTGTAAACACTGTACCTCCGGGTTAGAAGTGTTTACACTTCTCATAACTGATCCAAGTCTGAGGATCCTTGTTTTAGAACACCACCTGTGAGGGGGTTGGGCTGTTTACAGGTTTGCAGGTACCCTTGACCACAACATACCCTGATATTTTGTTTTGATTAAGAGTACTCCACTTTGGACAGTTCTTGTGATTTAACCCTGGATATGTGACTTTTTATTTGAGTCCCCCACCTTGGTTACCGGATTTCTGAACCTCCATCTGGACTTCTTGAACATACATGGACTTATACCAAGGCAGTTAACCAGATCCAGCTTGATCACAAACCCTCGCATATCATTTTCATACTCATCATTGCATCATTTAACATTTGTTTATTTGTTTTTCAGGGTATCCATATTGCATCTGGCTTGGTTTTGACCCCTTCATCTGCAGAGACCTCTGTTTCATCAGTTGTCTACTTCAGCTGCTTTCATCACCAGCCTCATCCTATCAGTGGCTCATCACCAGTATCAGTCTTCATCATCAGCATTTGTTTCAGCTCTTCATCAGCAGTTATGGCACCCAAGAAGAGCAACATTTCATACCATTTCTTTGAGCCTGTGCTGACTGGCATCAGACAGGTCCAGGCACTTATCACTCCAGACCACATCCCATTATTCAGAGAGCATTATGGAGGCATCCTTGATATGGTTATGGACTTGGACCCTTCTCAGAGGAGTTTGATTCACACCTGCTTGCAGTTTTATGACCCTCCCTTGAGATGTTTCACTTTCCAGAACTTTCAGCTAGGACCTTTGCTAGAGGAGTTCTCATCATTGATTGGAGTACCTGTCAGGGGTGGTCTCCCCTTCAACCCTGAAATGACTTCTCCCAGCAATGAAGAAGTGGCAAAAGCACTGTACCTGGAACCTATTTTGATTGAGCAGAACATGACAACAAAGGCTGGGATCCCTGGTCTGCACTTAGACTTTTTGACTTCTCAGGCCATCCTGAAGGCCTCCTTGGGAGAATGGAGGGCAGTTTGTGCATTGTTAGCCCTCAGTATATATGGGGTTATACTATTTGCAGATGAGCCCAAGTTTATCAGCAAGAATGCCATTCATCTTTTCATTCTGAGGAACCCAGTACCCACATTGCTGGGAGATTTCTATTATTCTATTCACCAGAGGAATGAGAAGCAAAGAGGAAAATTGGTGAGATGTTGTGCTCCCCTATTTCATACCTGGCTGCTCAAACACTTACCCAAGACTGATGCCTTCCTGAATCCTCACCAACAGAAGAATTGGGCTAAAAGACTTATTGCTTTGACTTCATATGACATCAGATGGTGTACCCAGAGCACCAAAGGCAGGGACATAATTACTAGCTGTGGACAGTTCCCCAATGTACCTCTAATAGGAGTAAAGGGTTGCATCAACTACAATCCTTTGCTGTTTAAAAGACAATTGGGCTATGCTTTGGTTCACCCTCCTAGAATGCAAGACTTGGCTGAAACCCTGTATTGTAAGATAAAACCTAATCTAGCTGTTGTCAGACAAGCATCCTGGGCTTGGGACAACATCCAGACCAAAGGGATGGCCATTCTTGGGAGGTGCAACAATGTGGCTTCAGCTCAGTATTATGAATGGTCTCATGCTAGAGCTCAGATTTCTGGGATGCCTTTCACCATTGAGGATACACCTGGACCATCCACAGTACCACCTCCAGCCACTGTCAGCCTGGAAGAATTTGAGAAGCTGAAAGAAAGGAATGAGAATTTGTCTCAAGCTCTAAAGAAGACCCTCTGGGAGAGGAGTGATGGTCGTCTAGACATCGAGAGGTTGGAGAAGCTTAAAGTGGAGCATCTGGCCAGGATTGAGAAAGCAGAGGACTACATCAAGAAATCAAGAGATGGGGAGCAAATTTTGAAGAATGCCTGTAAAGAGGCCCAGTTTCAAAAGGCTAGGACTGATCTCTATCTAAGAGAAAGTCAAGCTAGGTGGGTCAGGATCACTGAAGCTCGTACTCAAGAAGATAAGAGAACTCAAGCCAGGATTGAGCAATTGGAGGCCAATGAAAAGAAACAACAGGAGGCTCTGCTAGCAGCCCAGAAGGAGATTTCAGAGTTGAAACTTAGGGCTGGTGTGAAGAGGTCAAAGGACCAAGACAGGCACAAGAAGCTGACCACTGCTATTGCCACCAGAAACCTTCTTATCAGAAATATTACAGAGCATCCGGCTGGTCCTGTAACTGAAGCACTTCTGAAGGAGGTTAAGGAGGATGAGTTTGGATTAGATGTTTGACTTCGTTGCTTGTTGTTATTTCCATTTCATGTACTTTTCTTTCTATGTTGTATTTTGACCCCTCAGGGGCATGTGTTGTAAAAAAAACAAACTATGTATGATCCACCATTTGTAATGTATTTGTCAGTTTGTTTCATTTGAGTTTCTTTTCTCAAGCAACTTCAAAGCATCTTCCTCAGGGTGTGGAAAGGTCAAAACCAAGAGCCAAGCCGGATACCTTGGGAAATAAATAAGCATACTGCATTGCATACTAACTCTTGTTTTGTTTTGTAGGATTTTGTTTTGTTTGTTACTAACTCTGTTGTGATTCAGGAATTATTGCTCGCCGTCGGGTGTTCCCTCTCAACCGTCCGCACAGGTATCCTACTCGCAACAATCTTCCTGGTATCCAAATGGATCAATTTCAGCAAGATCTGACAGAGGTCAGAACTCAGATGGCTAATGAAAGGCTGGAGATGAGAAACCAAATGACCCAATTCATGGAAGTAATGAATGGCTTGGCCCAAAGTCAAGAAAGATTGAGGGCATTAGTAGAAAGACAACCCCCGGAAGAACCCCATCTGGGAACTGGAGGAACAAGTAACAATGAAAGGGGTCAGCCTCATGTTAACCCACCAGTATATGGGCCTCATCTACATCCGGAAGTCAATATCCCGGGAAATGTACAAGGAAATACTACTGCAGGCAGGATCTTGCAAGAAGATCCTCAAGAGGAGCAGTTTACTGTAATGGGAGCTGGGGATGAAGTCTATGATAGGAGGTTTTTACGAAATTGCTGAGAAGTTGAGATCTCTGGAGTCTCAAAATTCCCTAGGTTTTGATGTCATGGATATGGGGTTAGTGGATGGGGTAAGGATCCCTCACAAGTTCAAACCCCCGTGCTTCGAGAAGTACAATGGAACTTCCTGTCTACGAACTCACTTACAATCCTTTCTGGGAAGACTTAAAGCATACACCGTGGATGAAAAACTGTGGATGTTTTACTTTGAAGACAGTTTGACTGGGGCTTCAAGGGAGTGGTATTCACACTTGACCAGAGCTACTATCAGATGCTGGAAGGACCTAGCTGAGGCCTTCATCAGACAATACCAATACAATCTGGACATGGCTCCTAACAGAACCCTTTTGATGGGAATGTCTCAGTCCTCCAGAGAAAGCTTCAGGGAATATGCCCAAAGGTGGAGGCAGCTTGTTGCTGTTGTCCAGCCACCCATGTCGGAAAGAGAAATGGCCGACATGTTTATGAATACTCTGCAAGGAACATACATTGATAGGCTAGCTGCCTTTTCTTCCACCAGTTTTGCTGACGTAGTTATAGCTGGAGAAAGAATTGAGAGCCATCTGAAGATGGGTAAGATTTCTGATAATGGTGCAAGTTCGTCTAGTAACCCCAGGAAGACTTTTGTGGGACCTAGAAGAACTGGTGAGACAAATGCCATTCATGCCAGCAGAGGCAGACCTCAGTATGTCCACAGATCAGTAGCAGCTGTCACTATTCCAGATCCGATTCCTCAGCAACCAACATATCAACAACCACAACAACCCCATTATCAACAGCAAGTTCAGTATCCGCCACAGAGGACCTACAACAACAATAACAACAATCAATAACAAAGACCTTTTCAGCAAAGACCATCGCAGGCAAATAGGGTGATTGGCCCTATCCCTATGCCTTATGCTGCCTTATTGCCACAACTCCTGAAACTCAACTTGGTTGAATTAAGGACATTGGCACCACCAGATCCCTCTAATCTTCCAAGGAATTATGATGTCAACGCCAGATGTGCTTTCCATTCCAATGCACCTGGCCACAATACGGAGAAGTGCAGGGCCTTGCAAATGAAAGTCCAAGACCTGGTGGATTCTAAAGCCCTCAACTTTGCACCCCCTCCAAGTGTCACCAAGAATCCCATGCCCAATCATGGAGGACCAAGAATTAATGCCATTGAGGAAGACAAGCCATCTTTCTTAATCACCAGTGTCGGACAGATTCGGACACCTCTGGTCGAAATTAAAGCTCAACTCCTAGAATGTCAGATGTTCCCCGGGTGTGAGCTCGGTTGTGGGTATTGCAACATTTCGGTCAACGGGTGTGATAATTTGAGAAGCGGCATAGATGGTCTTATCAAAAGTGGTATACTTCAGATCTCAACAACGGCGCCTACAAATCCAGCAATTCCTTTGACAACAATTCCTAATTCTCCTACAACTGCAGCAACAATTATTCCGAACAATTCATCAATATCATCAACAATGGCTTCATCCATCACTTCAACAAACCAGATGTCAACAGCCATTTCCTCTACAACATCAGCATCTATTTATTCAGTAGAATCTTCTACAACGCCAACAGAAACTAATGAGGATATCTCAGCAGTCACCATCTACTATGATCCATCAGATGTTCCTCCAAACAACAACTTTCAGCAACAAACAGTGGCACCTCCTGCCAGGTCACCAGTCACTATTTACTACGATCCGCACACCATTTCAGTACCCTCCTCTGCAGCAGTCAGTCCAGTTACCATCACGGTGCCTGGACCAGTTCCATATGAAAGTAGTAATGCCATACCTTGGCATTATGGCTCTGATCTCTACTGCAACGGGGTGAAAATCACTTTGGATTCTTCAACTTCTTCTCCACAGATCGATAATGTTGGGGGAGGCGGAGGCTTCACCAGAAGCGGATGCCTTTTTGCCTCACAATTGCAAGGACCTAATGCCGAAGCAGAAGCTGCTGCAAAAGCAAAGGGGAAGAGTGTGATACCTGAAGAACCAATTATCAAGGAAACTCAGAAGACATCTTTTGAACAAGATGTAGACGAGTTCATGAGAATTATAAAGAAAAGTGATTACAAGGTGGTGGATCATCTTCACCAAACTCCTTCAAAGATCTCCATATTATCCCTATTGATGTGTTCTGAAGCCCACAGGAATGCATTACTGAAAGTCTTGCATGCAGCATACGTGCCAGAGGAGATCACCGTTAATCAGCTAGAAACGGTGGTGGCAAATGTCAACACCAGTCATGGACTGGGCTTTACCAATGCTGACTTAACATCTGAGGGACGTAACCACAACAAGGCTTTACACATCACTCTAGAATGCAAGGGTGTTGTTCTATCCCATGTACTGGTGGACACTGGGTCTTCACTCAATGTTCTACCAAAGAAAGCCTTGGTGAAGCTGGAGTACGATGGCTTGGCATTGCGTCCAAGTAATTTGGTGGTGAGAGCATTTGATGGCTCTAAAAGATCAGTGCTTGGGGAGATTGATCTGCCTGTGATGATTGGCCCGCAGACTTTTAAAATTACCTTCTATGTGATGGACATTCAGCCGGCCTACAGCTGTTTGTTGGGTAGACCTTGGATCCATGCCGCTGGCGCTGTTACGTCTACCCTTCACCAGAAGCTGAAATTCGAGTGGGAAGGCCAGATCATCACCATCTGTGGTGAAGAAGATATCTTTGTTAGCCATCTGGCTACGTATAGGTATATTGAGATGGATGGAGAGATCCATGAAACTATGAGCCAGGGGTTTGAGGCCCTGAACATAAATGAAGCATCTGCTGTACTAGGAACCTCCATGACATCTTATCAGCAAGCCAGGAAGGTTGTTGAAGAGGGGACTGCCCAAGGCTGGGGAAAGCTGCTACCCGTGGAGAAGAAGGAGGACAAATTTGGGTTGGGTTACAAACCAACTCAACAAGATCAATCAGAGGCTGCCAAGAATCCCAGTTTTGTCAGTGGGGGGAATCTCACCCCTGATGCAGTGAACAACTTGGAAGACGAGGATGAAAGCGATCGCAACCTGGAGAGCTGGATACGTCCAAGGATCCCGGGGAGCCAAGTCCTTAACTGGTCTTCCCAGGAAATTATAAGGGTTACTCCTGCAGAGTAATTATTATTTCCTGTATTTTTAAGCATGCATCAAGTCTTGCATCTTGCCCAAGATGACAAGACTTATTTTGTAATCGGGCCATCTTGTAATTTTGTGCAAACAGATCAATCAATGAATATCGGACATCTTTTGCAAATGAGTCTTCTTCTTTTCCACTCATTGTTTTTCATTTTTTCTTTTTGTACAAAAATAAAATGGAAATGTTTTCCAAAATGATAAACTTCATTTCACTTTTTTCTAAACAAGATTAAAGTCAATCACTAAAATGAACAATCTAAACCCTTGTAGAGAGTGCCTTTCAGACTGCACCAACAACAACACGGCTATGACTTCGTATGACTTTGACCATCCAATCAATCAAGCTGATGAAGGGGTTGAAGAAGATTATGAGCTGCCTGAAGAGCTAGCCAGGTTGTTAAGGTAAGAGGAGAAGGTTATCACTCCTCATCAGGAGGAAGTCGAAACGGTTAATCTTGGTACGGAAGAAGACGTGAAAGAGGTTAAGATCGGGGCCTGCCTACAAGACTCGGTGAAAGGACAACTGATTGATATGCTTCGGGAATATGTGGATGTCTTTGCTTGGTCTTATCAGGATATGCCAGGGTTGGACACCGATATTGTCATGCACAAGCTGCCTTTGAAAGAAGACTTCCCACCGGTAAAACAGAAGTTGCGCCGTACTCGCCCAGATATGGCAATGAAGATTAAGGAAGAGGTACAAAAACAGTGGGACGCCGGTTTCCTTGCTGTGACTAGCTATCCGCCGTGGGTTGCTAATATTGTACCTGTGCCTAAGAAAGACGGCAAAGTGAGAATGTGTGTAGACTACCGGGATCTGAACAGAGCCAGCCCGAAAGATGATTTCCCATTACCTCACATTGATGTATTGGTGGATAATACGGCTCAGTTCTCGGTATTCTCCTTCATGGACGGATTTTCAGGATACAATCAGATCAAGATGTCACCTGAAGACATGGAGAAGACAACTTTCATCACACCCTGGGGCACGTTCTGTTATAAGGTGATGCCATTCGGATTGAAGAATGCTGGTGCCACTTATCAACGGGCTATGGTAACATTATTCCACGACATGATCCATAAAGAAATTGAATGTTATGTGGATGACATGATTGCCAAGTCCCTCAAGGAAGAAGACCACCTGGTGAATATGCTGAAGTTATTCAAGCGTCTGAGGAAGTACCAACTGAAGTTAAACCCCAACAAATGCACATTCGGGGTGTGATCTGGTAAGCTGCTGGGATTTATTGTAAGTGAAAAAGGGATTGAAGTTGACCCTGATAAAGTTAAAGCCATTCAAGAAATGCCTGCGCCGAAGTCAGAAAAAGAAGTTCGGGGGTTTCTAGGTAGATTGAACTACATTTCACGGTTCATATCTCATCTTACAGCAACCTGTGAGCCTTTGTTCAAGCTGTTAAGAAAAGAACAAACGGTCAGGTGGAACGAAGACTGCCAGAGGGCTTTTGACAAAATCAAGGAATACTTAAAAGAGCCTCCAATCCTTATGCCTCCAGTGGAAGGAAGATCTCTAATCATGTACTTGACAGTATTAGAAGAGTCAATGGGGTGTGTGATGGGCCAGCATGACGAGTCTGGTCGAAAAGAGTATGCAATTTACTACCTAAGCAAAAAGTTTACCGACTGTGAACAACGTTATTCACTGCTCGAGAAAACTTGCTGTGCTTTAGCGTGGGCTGCTCGCCGACTAAGGCAGTATATGTTGACCCACACTACTTTATTGATATCAAAGATGGACCCAGTTAAGTACATTTTTGAGAAGCCAGCACTTACCGGACGGGTTGCAAGATGGCAAATGATCCTCACAGAATATGACATCCAGTACACATCCCAAAAGGCCATCAAGGGCAGTGTATTGTCTGATTATCTTGCTGAGTAGCCTATTGATGATTACCAGCCTATGAGATTTGACTTCCCTGATGAAGACATCATGTTCATAAAAGCAAAAGACTATGAAGAGCCTATTCACACTGAAGGGCCTGACCCGGAAGAAGAATGGACTATGATGTTTGACGGGGCTGTTAATATGAATGGTCGTGGTGTCGGTGCAGTACTCATTACACCTAAGGGAGTTCACATGCCTTTCTCGGCAAAACTTACCTTCAACTGCACTAACAACAAAGCTGAATACGAAGCTTGTATTATGGGCCTTTAGGAACCCATTGACCTCAGGATCAAAACATTGACTGTATTCGGAGATTCAGCTTTGGTAGTTAATCAAACCAACGGCAAATGGTACACACACCAGGATCATCTGATACCTTACAGGGATTATACAAGGAGGTTATTGACTTTCTTTACAACGGTCAAGCTTGAGTATATCCCTCGGGACGAGAACCAGTTTGCAGATGCTCTGGCTACCATTTCATCAATGATCAAAGTTCAAGCTGCCAACTTTGTGCCTCGGATTTCAGCAGATGTTGTCAAAGATGATAAGCCTTGGTTCCATGACATTAAATGCTTCTTGGAGGATCAAACATACCCACCTGGGGCATCTTCCAATGATAAGAAGACTTTAAGAAGGCTTGCTGGTAGTTTCTTTTTGAATACTGACGGTTCCCTGTACAAGAGAAACTTTGATATGGTACTCCTCAGATGCGTTGATAAGACAGAAGCAGGTTTGTTAATGCATGAGGTGCACGAGGGATCCTTTGGTACCCATGCAGAAGGGCATGCCATGGCTAAAAAGTTATTAAGATCAGGTTATTACTGGATCACAATGGATGCAGACTGTTGTGCCTATGCCAGAAAATGCCATAAATGCTAGATCTATGCGGATAAGGTGCATGTGCCTCCGAATCCTCTGAATGTGATGTCTTCACCCTGGCCCTTTGCCATGTGGGGCATTGATATGATTGGCAAGATTGAACCGACTGCTTCAAATGGCCACAGATTCATCCTGGTAGCCATTGACTATTTTACCAAGTGGGTTGAAGCAGCTTCCTATGCAAATGTTACAAGGCAAGTGGTAGCCCGATTCCTGAAGAGAGATATCATCTGTCGGTATGGATTGCCCGAGCGAATCATTACTGATAATGGTTCTAACTTAAACAACAAAATGATAGCAGAACTGTGCCGGGACTTCAATATCCAACACCACAATTCTTCTCCTTACAGGCCAAAGATGAATGGCGCTGTTGAGGCAGCTAATAAGAATATCAAGAAAATTGTGCAGAAGATGGTAGTCACCTACAAAGACTGGCATGAAATGCTACCATTTGCCTTGCATGGGTACCGCACATCATTCAGAACATCCACTGGGGCAACACCGTATCAGCTTGTGTATGGTATGGAGGCAGTCCTACCTGTTGAAGTTGAATTACCCTCCCTGCGGGTACTGATGGATGTTAAATTAAATGAAGCAGAGTGGGTCCGGTCCCGATACGAACAACTGAGTCTGATTGAAGAGAAAAGATTGGCTGCAATCTGTCATGGGCAACTGTATCAGAAAAGAATGAAGAAAGCCTTCGATCAGAAAGTCAGGCTCCGAGAGTACCAAGTAGGAGATCTTGTGCTGAAAAGACTCCTCCCTCCTCATACAGACCACAGGGGCAAGTGGACTCCGAACTATGAAGGGCCATTTGTAGTAAAGAAAGTTTTCTCCGGTGGAGCATTGATGCTCAGCACTATGGATGGTGAAGACTTCCCGTCCCCTGTGAATTCAGATGCAGTTAAAAACTACTTCGCATAAAATGACCCGCTGGACATAAAAACAAAATGTAAGTCCAGGCAAAAAAGGGGCATCCCGGCGAGTCAAAAACAGAATAAAGGGCTCGGGCAAAAATAAGGGAAAATAAATAAATAAATGTACACCTGCTGAGTTGAAAAGCCGCATTGGACAGCTCAGGCAAAAATGGGTATCCCGGTGGATTGAAAACCCGAAAGGGCGTTCCACGCAAAATAAGGGAATAAGCGAACAACTGTACTCTGAATTCATCTGTATCGTTTACAACTTGGAAAGCTTCGAAAGGATCAAGCTTCTTTCAGAATCAGCCCCTTTCAGAAAGCAAGACGAGAAGAACGACAAATGTCATACGAGTCATAGCAAAGGGGAGCTCCCTAAAACGTCATCAACATTTCCAACATCTTTTTCTCAATTTGTAACAATCTCCTCATTCTAGGGAACTTGTTTCTTTGACTGTATCTTGCAAATTCAGGGCACACGAATTAATAAAATCAGATTTTCAGTCATGTTTCGTCTCGTACATTTCATTTTTGTTTGCAAAGAATGTCCGATGTCTTTAAGATACTGATTGCATAAATACAGATGTTTTTCTTCTAAAAATACGTGCTTGTAGGAAATATACTTACTCCCGGGAGTGTCTAAACTCTTAGGATGGGATCCGGAAAGGGATGCCTCAGGATTACTTGTGCGTTTCTCTGTCTTTTCAGGATTGCAGGTATTCAAGGCACAACATGGGGCATGAAAGCTTCATCCCAACAAGCTGGCAAATCATTATCTACTCAGTCTCAGCACCAGAGGTGCTTTCTCCCCAGCTGAGTTGCCATCCATTTCTCCTCCTCAGTCAAGTGCAAAATCCAGGGAACCATCTCCCCACAGAGTGTCAACCTCTACCCGGGAGAGCAACACGTGAAGAAATCACAACAGAGTGAAGAAGGCTTCTACAAACCCCAACTGGGTCCTTCATTGCCAAGAAAGATCTATCAGTGATCTATTTCCCCAAGCAGAGTCATGTGCTAAGATCTACCAATGGTCTCATCCCCAGATGGGATGTCCACTTCAAGCAGAACAGCCGGAGATCTTCGCGGCAACGGGATCCGAATCCCGGATTGTTATCTTTGCATAACCATAGCATTCGCATCATATTTTCCCCACAGAGCGTAGCATTCCGTCTAATACGGAGCATTACGGCAAAATCAAACATATTGCATAATCATAAGCCATGGTCTAAAACAAACACTTGTGAATACTGACAATCCGACAACAATATACAGAATGTTTCCCAAAATTCCCCGGCAGAGAGCCAAGACATTTCTCTTACAAATACAGATACTTCCTGACATCCGTGTCATATCCCCAGTAGAAAACCAAAGCGTCCCCTTTGCACTCACAGATGCATATATATACACAACTTTCTTGACACCCATCCGTGTCACCTTCCCCAACATAGTTACCTGAACACTTTGTAAATCGGACACTTGTTTATATCGTACTTTTCTCCTTTTGACACTCGTCCGTGTCACTTTCCCCAGCAAGTTAAACACTCATCTGTACACCACTCATACTTATTACTCCTGTTTTACTCATACAGATACTCGTCCGTATCTTGTTATATCCCCTCAGAATCAACACTCGTCCATGTTCTTTGTTAACCAGTTGGTACCCGTCCGTATCATCATCTCTGAACATGCGTCAATGTTTGTTTCTACTGATACTCGTCCGTATCGCAGTCTTAAGGATGCTCGTCCGCATCTTTAATCTATACACTGTGTCAAACACTTAGGTCTCCTTGAACTTAGGCACTCTTCTGTGTCTATTATTCCCCAGGAGAGTCCCCTCAAATTCGACACTCGTCTGTGTTCTTTGTTAACCAGTAGATACTCGTCCGTATCATCATCTCTGAACAGGTGTCAGCGTTTGTTTCTACCCGATACTCGTCCGTATCGTAGCCTTAAGGATGCTCGTCCGCATCTTTAATCTGTACACAGTGCCCAAACACTTATACCTCTCATTGCTTGGATGTAGACACTCGTCCGTGTTTACTATTCCCCAACAAAGTCCCCAACAAAACTTGTTGAACTATTTCCTTTCATATGACATTCGCCCTAGGTCATGATACCTTTTCGGCAGCCGTACCCTGCCAGGTGATCGTCCTTCACCTTCTTGATGATCGTCCTTCATCAACCCCCAGTGGAGTCTCTATTCATTAGAACCCCTTCTTATCCGACATTCGTCCTATGTCGCGATATCTTGAGCAGTCGTACCCTGCTAGGTGATCGTCCTTCACCTCTTGATGATCGTCCTTCATCATTTTATCCGATGGCCGTCCCCATCGTTGATCTTTTTATCCGACATTCGTCCTATGTCGTAATAAGCCCTGAGAGCAGCCATACCCTGCTAGGTGATCGTCCTTCACCTCCTGATGATCGTCCTTCATCATGCTTATCCGATGGCCGTCCCCATCGTCGACCTTTTTATCCGACATTCGTCCTATGTCGTGATACTTTCGGCAGCCGTACCCTGCCAGGTGATCGTCCTTCACCTCAGATGACCGTCCCTCATCTTATCCCCAACGGAGCAGCCCTCCCCTGTTGGGTGATCGTCCTTCACCTTTGATGACCGTACCTCATCATTTATTTCATTTACCTATAATCCCCAGAGAGTCTTATAGCTTTATCTGATGGCCGTCCCCATCATAATCTCTCATATCCCCAGCTTGTCGGCCGTCCCCGTTATTGCTTTATTTTCCGCATTTTCCCCAGCATGTCGGTCGTCCCCGTCATTGCTTTATCCCCAGCAGTCGTCCTCTGCTCGGAGGTCGTCCTCCGTCGCCCACACTCTATAATCATACTTTACTTGCTTTTACAATCTATATCCCTTTTCTTCTTCATTCTGTGAGTGCAAATTTTGGACTGTCTTTGGTATTCAACCACAAGTTATCTTGTTTGCCTGTTAAGCCGTTGTTTACATCCTGCACAGCTAACTTATGTTTGAATAGGGGCAGCTGTAAACACCCCAAATTTTCCCTCACCCATTCACACCATGGCTTGTGATCTTTTCATATGCATAAATTCAATCATAACATCTCATACCACATTTTTAGTCATCTGCATCTAGGGTTTGTGATTTGAGCTATCCAAGAGTCATTTGAGCCACTCCAAAGGTCTTCAATCACTTCAAAGGGGTCCATGTGTGTTCAAGCATCATATTATATCCTCATAAAGTCAAGAAAGTCAAAGGATCACAAGAACTGAGAATGGCATGGAAGCAGAGCCAGGTTTAACTGCACAGATGACCTAAAATTAGGGTTTTGGTTTCAGAGGCCATAACTCCAAATTTTTTGGCCATTCTTGTTTCTATTGGTCTCTATATGGTATGAGGATCATGAATATCAATTTTCATGAAGAAATTCCATGGGGAAGGCATCTAATCAAGAGTTGACTTCTTGAGCAAGTCAGTGTAAAATCAGGGCAACTGAGGCCCCCAATGACCCAACCAAGGGGTGTTCTTCATCATTTTGATTGTGTATGATCTTTATTTGATCATAGAAGATGTTAGAAGTTCACAAAATTGAAGAATTTCAAGCCATTTGCAAAGTTGCCTTTTTGGGAAAATGACTTGTAATGGAAACTTGCCATTTTGGGAAACTTTTTCAACCCTTTCTTTTTGATTCAAAAATGATTCAAATGAGAAAACTTTGGTCATGAAAGTTGTAGAATGGATCATTCCCTTTTCAAAAAGTACAAGAACTCATTCTAATTCATTTTGAATCAAAAGTTAGGGTTTGTCAAAGTTGGGAAAAATCACATAATTTCAAGTTATGCACCAAAGAGGCAAAGTTGCAAAATCCCTTGCCAATGCAAAATGAGACCTCAAAGTGACTTCTAATCCTTGCACAAACATAAACCATTGCCTAAAAGTCAGAATGCATCAAAGGTTTGCCCATTTTCATGACTTGTGGATCAAGAAACTTCAAAAGGGGCAAAGTTGGATAAAGTTGCAAAACCTATGATAAACCCTAATTCACTTGCTGCATTACTTCTAATCAAATTCCATGGTTCTCCCTAAACTCAGCTGAGCCAAGCCATGCCCCTATCACAGCCTCACACTTGCCCATACCTCAAGTACACCTAACTTGGACTTTTTGCAAAAACCCCATACCAATCAGCCTGTGCCACACCAACTTCTCTGACCTCTCTACTTGTGATAAGTGGACCAAATGAGACTAAACACAACACACAACACAAGCTGAAACCTCAGATTGCCATAGTTATCAAAAATCCCCCAACTTGCAAAACCTTTCGAATCTCTCAGCTCACTCAACCATTCTTCAAACCAACTTCACCATTGATCTCAAAATGACTCACTGATCACAAACCAACAACTGAAACAGCCAAAAGCACCCTGAAACTGAAACACGATTCCTTCCCCTCTCTGAACAGAACTTGATCAAACTCACAAATCAGCCCAAATAAACTCCAAACAAGCTTTGCAAACATCTAAGGGAAGTCATTAGAGTTGATTGGAAGCAAGGAAGCAAGCAGAAAGCTCCTGAACCGAAAGCTCAATCTCAGGTAACATGATGAACAAATTTTCCAGAACCTTGATTTCTTGTTAGAATGTTGTTCTATATGTTTCCCTGATCATGGGGATCTATTTACTTTTGAAAATGAGCCAGAAACAAGCATGTTGTGATGTTCTGAAGTTTGCCCGTGAAAATGTTTTTGCTTGTTTCCTTTGATTCACGAAAAATAAATGTTGTTTGTTTTAGGGTTTATGTTTAGTGATGTTCATAGTTTGATTCTGGAAAGTTTTGTGAGGTTTTGATGCATTTTGAGAGAGATTGAGATTTTGGTTGGCCGGAGAAGATGACCGGAACACTGTTCCGGTCATCTGAAAGTCATTAGGGCTTCTGATTAGGGTTTAATCATAATTAGGCCAGTTTGAATCTGAGTCGTTCGTTTGCGCGCCAGGTCAATTCCCACCCCTGTGGGTTTGAATCGCAGCCATCAGATTGGCTGACTTTCTCTTTTTTCTATTTAAATTCATTTTATTTTCATTTGTTTTGCATTTATTTGTACGAATTTTTAAAAATAGTTAAAATCATCCAAAAATTATGAAATTTTTTGTCAAAGGTTTCATGAATTTTCAGAACACAAAAATATTTTTATTTTTATTTTTTTGCATTGAAAATTATTTTTAAATCATTTAAATGTTTAATTTTAATTAATTAATGGAAATTAATTAATTAAAAATACATTTAGGTATTTAAAAATCCCAAAAAAATTCACATTGCATTTAGAAACATTTAGAAACATTGTCCAACTCTCAAACCAAATTTATTTTTTGTTCTTGATGCCTTTTGATCTTTTTCATTGAATTTAATTTCATTTCAAGGCAATATTTTGTGTCAAACTTCAAAAATTCCTTTCTGCCTAACCATTGAGAGTTGGGTGATGATTCTTTTTGCATTGCACTCTTCGTAGCATGTAGTTTATAGGATAAAATTGGTTTGAATTGATCTTGCATTTTCAATTTGTTTTTCATTTTTCTTGATGAAGTACCCCAAAACCCTAACAATCTTAGGAAATTCATTACTTTCAATAGGTTAAGAGTTGGATCCTCTCCTTTGGGCAGTGAGTTTGTATAGGTTTAGGGTATCTTTGATTGCATCTTCAAATTTTTTATCAAGTCATTTGCTTCTGGTTTTGGATTTTTGCTTTGCATGATGCATGAAACCCTAATTTGTGCCTTCTTTTGCATCCATTTCTCATTTGCTTGCATCCATTGACTTGCTATGACATTTTGTGCATTCTTTTGATTCATAATACATCTTAGGACATATTAGAATCCTGTTTGATCATTGCATCTTTCATTTGCCATGTTGTATGTCCATTGCATTTCATAACTTTTCATGAACTTTCATGGTTCAAAACATGCCTCATTTGCATCCTTATGCTTGTTTGAACACTCTCACCTCTTGCCTCATGTTTGCACCATCTCTTAGCATCATTAACATCATGTAATTGCTTCTGGTTTTGGTTTGCATCATGACATTGCATCTCATTTGCATTGCACTTCATTTCTTTTGGCTAACATTTCAGGTGGTAAGTTGTTTGAGAAGTGGATTTGCCTTCACTTCTCAAAAATCTCTTTTCATCTCTCTTGCATATTTGCTGCATTTTATCTTGTGTATTGGATTGAGCTTGCTCAATCTTGTTCATCTTACTTTCTTCCTTCAAGCAACTTGTCTTCTTAAGTGAAGCAAGTTGTTTTGCTTCTCTTTGCTCCTTTCATCTGCTTCCTTCCTGGTGGTTTCTCTAAAGATCTTCTTGCAAGCCTCATAAACCCTAGGAACAACCAAGCATGACAATAATTAGGGTTTTGATTAGTCCCCCATTTAGTTTTGCCTTTGTGTCATCTTTGAGTCTTCTATCCTCACCTCATAATCAGGGACTAAACCCTAAAGGCTTTAAGGCTTTGTGGTTAAGTTTATGCCTGCATCCTTCTATTAGGATGGAGTGTATAACTTTAATCCTAAGTGTTAAACCCTTAATGTGTTTAAATCCTTTAATCAATCTATCTAATAATCATCAAGACACCAAGCTTGTAACTTGGGCCTTGCATTAGGGTTCTAATTCTTCCTTAATTGGTTAAGAAGGACTAACCCTAGTGTTAATGGACAAGTCCCCCTCAAGTTGTCTTACAAATCATAAAAATCACTTCTTCATCTTATCATTAATTAAAATCCATCTAATAAAGGCTTTGTTTTGTCATGAAGTTAATCCCTAATCATGGATTAAGTTGAGGTATCTTCCTCAGCTTAAATGTTCTCATCTATTATCCTTCTATTAGGATGGTGTAATGAGTCCATTAAATCCTTGATTATGGCTTAACCTCATTACTCAACACTAAACAAAAACCACAAAAACATCTAAATAATCACAAGTAGGTTAATGATCTTAATCCTACTTCAGGGTGATTAAGTGTGAGATGTTGACTTCACACTTAAGGTATTCTCATTACCCCTAATCAGAGGGAGGATGTGATGAGCTTACTAACCCATTGGTCTAGGCTTAAGCTCATTAACTTATGACACACTTTCAAAAGCAATAAAAGATTGAAAACTCAAAAACAAACAATAATCGTCTCCTTCGGGATTCTTTTCTCACCTCATTCACTCACAAACGAGAACTTGCTTCTTCTGTCTAATGCAAGACAGTTTGCACCTGAGCCAGACAGGTCATACACTTGAGCATAGACAAGTAAGCAGTTCATAAGTCAATTCATCTCTCAGTCTCTTTGAGTCGAACTACGGTGTTCTGACTTCCTCATTGCACGAGAGGATATGTAGGCATAACTTAACAGTTATCGAACAAAAGTCTCTGTATATCCCCCCTCTTTCCAGCATTATTCTTTAAGCCTCATAGTCATGAGCATTTCACTCCTGTTCTTACACCGACACTTCACTTATACACTTCACACTTCTCTTACACTGACACTTGCATTCTTTTTCCAGCTTTGATACACAGATTACACTGACACTACCCCTTTAAAACACAAATCTTTTAAGCGTAGATCCCGTCGAGTACGGCGGACAATCTGGGTGCTAATACCTTCCCAGGTTGTAACCAACCCCCTTTCTCAGTCTCTCTGGTTCGCAACCGTCTTATCCATCTTTTCTTAGGTTTATGCAGCATTACCTTTCCTCCGGGATAAAAATGCCTAGCTGGCGACTCTTGTCCTTCTGAGTTCACCCTTGTGTGTTCTCTTCCTCTTTCGCCGACCGTTCGCGTCTGTACCCCTTCTGACCTGGGTGTCATTTTGGTGGGAGCGACAGTCTATTGTACTTAAACAGGGCTTGGAAATAAAAAAAAGGGGGCCTTTTGAACTTAAACAGGGATTGGAAATGAAAAAGGGGCATGTCGTACTTAAACAGGGCTTGGAAATGAAAAAGGGGTCTGTTGTACTTAAACAGGGCTTAGAAATGAAAATAGGGGGATTATAGTACTTAAACAGGGCTTGGAAATGAAAAAGGGGCCTATTGTACCCAAACAGGGCTTGGATATGAAAAAAGGAGGTCTTTTGTACTTAAACATGGCTTGGTAATTAAAAAGGGGTCTGTTGTATTTAAACAAGACTTGGAAATGAAAAGGGGGCTTGTTGTACTTAAACAGGGCTAGGAAATGAAAAATGGGCATGTTGTACTTAAACATGGCTTGGAATGAAAAAGGGGCCTGTTGTACTTAAACATGGCTTAGAAATGAAAAAGGGGCCTGTTATACTTAAATAGGGCTTGAAAATGAAAAAAGGGGGCCTGTTGTACTTAAACAGGGCTTGCAAATGAAAAAGGGGCCTGTTGTACTTAAACAGGCATTGGAATTGAAAAAGGGGCCTGTTGTACTTAAACAGGACTTGGATATGAAAAAAAGGGGCCTTTTATACTTAAACATGGCATAGAAATTAAAAAGGGGTCTATTGTACTTAAACAGGACTTGGAAACGAAAAAGGGGTCTGTTGTACTTAAATAGGGCTTGGAAATGAAAAATGGCATGTTATACTTAAACATGGCTTGGAATGAAAAAGGGGTCTGTTGTACTTAAACAGGGCTTGGAAATGAAAAAGGGGCTTGTTGTACTTAAACAGGGCTTGGAAATGAAAAAGGGGCCTGTTATACCTAAGCAGGGCTTGGAATGAAAAAGGGGCCTGTTGTACTTAAATAGGGTTTGGAAATGAAAAAGGGGTGTATTGTACTTAAACAGGGCTTGGAAATGAAAAAAGGGGGCCTTTTGTATTTAAACAGGGATTGGAAATGAAAAAGGGGCATGTCGTACTTAAACAGGGCTTGGAATGAAAAAGTGGCTTGTTGTACTTAAACAGGGCTTGGAAATGAAAAAGGGACCTGTTGTACTTAAACAGGGCGTAAAAATGAAAAAAGGGGGCCTATTGTATTTAAACAGGGCTTGGAAATGAAAAAAAGGCAGCCTGTTGTACTTAAACAGTGCTTGGAAATGAAAAAGGGGCATTTTGTACTTAAACAGTGCTTGGAATGAAAAAAGGGCTTGTTGTACTTAAATAGAGCTTGGAATGAAAAAGAGGCATGATGTACTTAAACAGGGCTTGGAAATGAAAAGAGTCCTTTTGTACTTAAATAGGGCTTGGAAATGAAAAAAAGGGGCCTGTCGTACTTAAACAGGGCTTGAAAATGAAAAAGGGAGATGTTGTACTTAAACAGGACTTGGAATGAAAAAGGGGCATGTTGTACTTAAACATGGCTTGGAAATGAAAAAAGGACCCATTGTACTTAAACAGTGCTTGAAAATGAAAAAGGGGCATTTTGTACTTAAATAGTGCTTGAAATAAAAAATGGGCTTGTTGTTTTTAAACAAAGCGTGGAATGAAAAATGGGCTTGTTGTACTTAAACAGGGCTTGGAAATGAAAAAGGGGTCTGTTATACTTAAATAAGGCTTGGAAATGAAAAAAAGGGGCATGTCGTATTTAAACAGGGCTTGGAAATTAAAAAGGGGCCTGTTGTACTTAAACATGACTTAGAATGAAAAAGGGGCATGTTGTACTTAAACAGGGCATGGAAATGAAAACTGGACCTATTGTACTTAAATAGTGCTTGAAAATGAAAAAGGGGCATGTTTTACTTAAACAAGGCTTGGAAATGAACAAGTGGCTTGTTGTACTTAAATAGGGCTTGCAAATGATAAAGGGGCTTATTGTAGTTAAACAGGGCTTGGAATGAAAAAGGGGCATTTTGTACTTAAACAGGGCTTGGAATGAAAAGAGGGTTTGTTGTACTTAAATAGGGCTTGGAATGAAAAAGGGGCTTTTTGTACTTAAACAGGGCTTGGAAATGAAAAAGGGGATTTTGTATTTAAATAGGGCTTTGAATGAAAAAGGGGCTTGTTGTACTTAAACATGGCTTGGAATGAAAAAAAGGGGCATGTTGTACTTAAACAGGGCTTGGAAAAGAAAAAGGGGTCTATTGTACTTAAACAGGGATTGTAAATGAAAAAAGGGGGCCTGTTGTACTTAAACAGGGCTTGGAAATAAAAAAGGGGCCTGTTGTACTTAAATAGGGCTTAGAAATGAAAATAGGGGGCTTGTTGTACTTAAACAGGGCTTTAAAATGAAAAAGGGGCCTATTGTACCTAAACAGGGCTTGGATATGAAAAAAGGGGGCCTTTTGTACTTAAACATGGCTTGGAAATTAAAATGGAGTTTGTTGTACTTAAACAGGACTTGGAAATGAAAAAGGGGCTTATTGTACTTAAACAGGGCTTCGAAATGAAAAATGGGCATGTTGTACTTAAACATGCCTTGGAATGAAAAAGCGGCCTATTGTACTTAAACATGGCTTAGAAATGAAAAAAGGGGCCTATTGTACTTAGACAGGGCTTGGAAATGAAAAAGGTGCCTGTTGTACTTAAAATGGACTTAAATATGAAAAAAGGGGACCTTTTGTACTTAAACGTGTCTTGGAAATTAAAAAGGGGTCTATTGTACTTAAACAAGACTTGGAAATGAAAAAGGGGCTTATTGTACTTAAATAGGGCTTGGAAATGAAAAATGGCATGTTGTACTTAAATATGGTTTGGAATGAAAAAGGGGTGTACTTAAACAGGTCTTGGAAATGAAAAGGGGGCTTGTTGTACTTAAACAGGGCTTGGAAATGAAAAAAGGGCTTGTTATACTTAAACAGGGCAAGGAAATGAAAAAGGGTCTGTTGTACTTGAATAGGGCTTGGAAATGAAAAAGGGGTCTATTGTATTTAAACAGGGCTTGGAAATGAACAAAAGGAGCATGTTGTACTTAAACAGGGATTGGAAATGAAAAAGGGCCATGTCGTACTTAAACAGTGCTTGGAATGAAAAAGGGGCATGTTGTACTTAAACAGGGCTTGGAAATGAAAAAGGGGCATGTTGTACTTTAACAGGGCTTGGAATGAAAAAGGAGGATGTTGTACTTAAACAAGGCTTGGAAAAGAAAAGGGGTCTATTGTACTTAAACAGGATTTGGAAATGAAAAAGGGGCCTATTGTACTTAAACAGGGCTTTGAAATGAAAAAATGGGGCCTGTTGTATTTAAACAGGGCTTGAAATGAAAAAAAGGCAGCCTGTTGTACTTAAACAGTGCTTGGAAATGAAAAAGGGGCATTTTGTAATTAAATAGTGCTTGGAATGAAAAATGGGCTTATTATACTTAAACAGGGCTTTGAATGAAAAAGGGGCCTGTTGTACTTAAACAAGGCTTGGAAATGAAAAAGGGGCCTGTTGTACTTAAATAGGGCTTGGAAATGAAAAAAAAGGCCTGTCGTACTTAAACAGGGCTTGAAATGAGAAAGGGAACTGTTGTACTTAAATAGGACTTGGAATAAAAAATGGGCATGTTGTACTTAAACAGGGCTTGGAAATGAAAACTGGACCTGTTGTACTTAAACAGTGCTTGGAAATGAAAAAGGGGCATGTTGTACTTAAACTGAATTTGGAAATGAAAAAGGGGCCTGTTGTACTTAAACATGGCTTGGAAATGAAAAAGGGGCTTGTTGTAGTTAAACAGGGCTTGGAAAGAAAAAGGGGCATTTTGAACTTAAACAGGGCTTGGAATGAAAAAAAGGGTTTGTTGTACTTAAATAGGGCTTGGAAATGAAAAAGGGGCATTTTGTACTTAAACAGGGCTTGGAATGAAAAATGGGCGTATTGTACTTAAACAGGGCTTGGAATGAAAAAAGGGTCTGTTTTAATTAAACAGGGCTTGGAAAAGAAATAGGGGTTTATTGTACTTAAACAGGGATTGAAAATTAAAAAAGGGGGTCTGTTGTACTTAAACAGGGCTTGGAAATGAAAATGGGGCGTGTTGTACCTAAATAGGACTTGGATATGAAAAAAATGGGTCTTTTGTACTTAAACATGGCTTGGTAATTAAAAAGGGGTCTGTTGTATTTAAACAGGACTTGGAAATGAAAAAGGGGTTTGTTGTACTTAAACAGGGCTAGGAAATGAAAAATGGGCATTTGTACTTAAACATGGCTTGGAATGAAAAAGGGGCCTTTTGTACTTAAACAGGTCTTAGAAATGAAAAAGGGGCCTGTTGTACTTAAATAGGGCTTGAAAATTAAAAAAGGGGGTCTGTTGTACTTAAACAAGGCTTGCAAATGCAAAAGGGGCCTGTTGTACTTAAACATGGCTTAGAAATTAAAAGAGGCTTGTTGTACTTAAACAGGGCTTGGAAATGAAAAATGGCATGTTATACGGCTTGGAATGAAAAAGTTGTCTGTTGTACTTAAACAGGGCTTGGAAATGAAAAAGGGGCTTGTTGTACTTAAACAGGGCTTGGAAATGAAAAATGGGTCTGTTATACCTAAGCAGGGCTTGGAATGAAAAAGGGGTCTATTGTACTTAAACAGGGCTTGGAAATGAAAAAAGGGAGCCTTTTGTACTTAAACAAGGATTGGAAATGAAAAAGGGGCATGTCGTACTTAAACAGGGCTTGGAATGAAAAAGGGGCTTGTTGTAATTAAACAGGGCTTGGAAATGAAAAAGGGGTCTGTTGTACTTAAACAGGGCTTGGAATGAAAAAGGGGCATGTTGTACTTAAACAGGGCTTGGAATGAAAAAGGGGTCTATTGTACTTAAACAGGGCTTGGAAATGAAAAAGGGGTCTGTTGTACTTAAACAGGGCTTAGAAATGAAAAAAGGGGGCCTGTTGTATTTAAACAGGGCTTGGAAATGAAAAAAAGGCAGCCTGTTGTACTTAAACAGTGCTTGGAAATGAAAAAAGGGGCATTTTGTACTTAAACAGTGCTTGGAATGAAAAATGGGCTTGTTGTACTTAAACAGGGCTTGGAATGAAAAAGAGGTCTGTTGTACTTAAACAGGGCTTGGAAATGAAAAAGGGTCCTATTGTACTTAAATAGGGCTTGGAAATGAAAAAAAAGGCCTGTCGTACTTAAACAGAGTTTGAAAATGAAAAATTGGCATGTTGTACTTAAACAGGACTTGGAATGAAAAAGGCACATTTTGTACTTAAAAATGGCTTGGAAATGAAAAATGGACCTGTTGTACTGAAACAGTGCTTGGAAATGAAAAAGGGGCATTTTGTACTTAAATAGTGCTTGGAATGAAAAATGGGCTTGTTGTTTTTAAACAAGGCTTGGAAGGAAAAAGGAGCTTGTTGTACTTAAACAGGGCTTGGAAATGAAAAAGGGGTCTGTTGTACTTAAATAAGGCTTGGAAATGAATAAAAGGGGCATGTCGTATTTAAACAGGGCTTGGAAATGAAAAAGGGGTATGTTGTACTTAAACAGGACTTAGAATGAAAAAGGGGCATGTTGTACTTAAACAGGGCATGGAAATGAAAACTGGACCTGTTGTACTTAAATAGTGCTTGAAAATGAAAAAGGGGCATGTTGTACTTAAACAGGGCTTGGAAATGAAAAAGTGGCCTGTTGTACTTAAATAGGGCTTGGAAATGATAAAGGGGCTTATTGTAGTTAAATAGGGCTTGGAATGAAAAAGGGGCCTGTTGTACTTAAACAGGGCTTGGATATGAAATAAGGGGGACTTTTGTACTTAAACATGGCTTGGAAATTAAAAAGGGATCTGTTGTACTTAAATAGGACTTGGAAATGAAAAAGGGGCTTCTTGTACTTAAACAGGGCTTGGAAATGAAAAATGGGCATGTTGTACTTAAACATTGCTCGGAATGAAAAAGGGGTCTGTTGTACTGAAACAGGTCTTGGAAATGAAAAAGGGGTCTGTTGTACTTAAACATGGCTTGGAAATGAAAAAAGGGGGCCTGTTGTACTTAAACAGGGCTTGGAAATGAAAAAGGGGCCTGTTGTACTTAAACAGGGCTTGGAAATGAAAAAGGGGCCTGTTATACTTAAATAGAGCTTGGAATGACAAAGGGGCCTGTTGTACTTAAATAGGGCGTGGAAATGAAAAGGGGTCCATTGTACTTAAACAGGGTTGGAAATGAAAAAAGGGGGCCTTTTGAACTTAAACAGGGATTGGAAATGAAAAAGGGGCATGTCGTACTTAAACAGGGCTTGGAAATAAAAAAAGGGGTCTGTTGTACTTAAACAGGGCTTAGAAATGAAAATAAGGGGTTTGTTGTACTTAAACAGGGCTTGGAAATTAAAAAGGGGCCTTTTGTACTTAAATAGGGCTTGAATATGAAAAAAGGGGGTCTTTTGTACTTAAACATGGCTTGGTAATTAAAAAGGGGTCTGTTGTACCTAAACAGGACTTGGAAATGAAAAAGGGGCTTGTTGTACTTAAACAGGGCTAGAAAATGAAAAATGGGCATTTGTACTTAAACATGGCTTGGAATGAAAAAGGGGCTTGTTGTACTTAAACAGGGCTTAGAAATGAAAAAGCGGCATGTTGTACTTAAATAGGGCTTGAAAATGAAAAAAAGGGGTCTGTTGTACTTAAACAGGGCTTGCAAATGAAAAAGGGGCCTGTTGTACTTAAACATTGCTTGAAAATGAAAAATGGGCCCGTTGTACTTAAACAGGACTTGGATATGAAAAAAAGGGCCTTTTGTACTTAAACATGGCTTAGAAATTAAAAAGGGGTCTATTGTACTTAAACAGGACTTGGAAATGAAAAAGGGGTTTGTTGTACTTAAACAGGGCTTGGAAATGAAAAATGGCATGTTATACTTAAACATGGCTTGGAATGAAAAAGGGGTCTGTTGTACTTAAACAAGGAATTAAAATGAAAAAGGGGCTTGTTGTACTTAAACAGGGCTTCGAAATGAAAAAGGGGCATGTTATACCTAAGCAGGGCTTGGAATGAAAAAGGGGCCTATTGTACTTAAATAGGGTTTGGAAATGAAAAAGGGGTCTATTGTACTTAAACAGAGCTTGGAAATGAAAAAAAGGGGGCCTTTTGTACTTAAACAGGGATTGGAAATGAAAAAGGGGCATGTCGTACTTAAACAGGGTTTGGAATGAAAAAGTGGCCTGTTGTACTTAAACAGGGCTTGGAAATGAAAAAGGGGTCTGTTGTACTTAAACAGGGATTGGAATGAAAAAGAGGCATGTTGTACTTAAACAGGGCTTGGAAAAGAAAAGGTGTCTATTGTACTTAAACAGATCTTGGAAATGAAAAAGGGGCCTGTTGTATTTAAACAAGGCTTAGAAATGAAAAAAGGGGGCCTGTTGTATTTAAATAGGGCTTGGTAATGAAAAAAAGGCAGCCTGTTGTACTTAAACAGTGCTTGGAAATGAAAAAGGGGCATTTTATACTTAAACAGTGCTTGGAATGAAAAATGGGCTTGGAATGAAAAAGAGGCATGTTGTACTTAAACAGGGTTTGGAAATGACAAAGGGTCATGTAGTACTTAAATAGGGCTTGGAAATGAAAAAAAGGGGCCTGTCGTACTTAAACAGTGTTTGAAAATGAAAAAGGGGCATGTTGTACTTAAACAGGGCTTGGAAATGAAAAAGGGGCCTGTTGTACTTAAACAGGGCTTAGAAATGAAAAAGGGGTCTGTTATACTTAAATAGGGCTTGGAATGAAAAAGGGGTCTGTTGTACTTAAATAGGGCGTGGAAATGAAAAGGGGGTCTATTGTACTTAAACAGGGCTTGGAAATGAAAAAAAGGGGCCTTTTGAACCTAAACATGGATTGGAAATAAAAAAGGGGCATGTTGTACTTAAACAGGGATTAGAAATGAAAATAGGGGGTTTGTTGTACTTAAACAGGGCTTGGAAATGAAAAAGGGGCCTGTTGTACCTAAATAGGACTTGGATATGAAAAAAATGGGTCTTTTGTACTTAAACATGGCTTGGTAATTAAAAAGGGGTCTGTTGTACTTAAACAGGACTTGGAAATGAAAAAGGGGTTTGTTGTACTTAAACAGGGCTAGGAAATGAAAAATGGGCATTTGTACTTAAACATGGCTTGGAATGAAAAAGGGGCCTTTTGTACTTAAACAGGTCTTAGAAATGAAAAAGGGGCCTGTTGTACTTAAATAGGGCTTGAAAATTAAAAAAGGGGGTCTGTTGTACTTAAACAAGGCTTGCAAATGCAAAAGGGGCCTGTTGTACTTAAACATGGCTTAGAAATTAAAAGAGGCTTGTTGTACTTAAACAGGGCTTGGAAATGAAAAATGGCATGTTATACGGCATGGAATGAAAAAGTTGTCTGTTGTACTTAAACAGGGCTTGGAAATGAAAAAGGGGCTTGTTGTACTTAAACAGGGCTTGGAAATGAAAAATGGGTCTGTTATACCTAAGCAGGGCTTGGAATGAAAAAGGGGTCTATTGTACTTAAACAGGGCTTGGAAATGAAAAAAGGGAGCCTTTTGTACTTAAACAAGGATTGGAAATGAAAAAGGGGCATGTCGTACTTAAACAGGGCTTGGAATGAAAAAGGGGCTTGTTGTAATTAAACAGGGCTTGGAAATGAAAAAGGGGTCTGTTGTACTTAAACAGGGCTTGGAATGAAAAAGGGGCATGTTGTACTTAAACAGGGCTTGGAATGAAAAAGGGGTCTATTGTACTTAAACAGGGCTTGGAAATGAAAAAGGGGTCTGTTGTACTTAAACAGGGCTTAGAAATGAAAAAAGGGGGCCTGTTGTATTTAAACAGGGCTTGGAAATGAAAAAAAGGCAGCCTGTTGTACTTAAACAGTGCTTGGAAATGAAAAAAGGGGCATTTTGTACTTAAACAGTGCTTGGAATGAAAAATGGGCTTGTTGTACTTAAACAGGGCTTGGAATGAAAAAGAGGCCTGTTGTACTTAAACAGGGCTTGGAAATGAAAAAGGGTCCTATTGTACTTAAATAGGGCTTGGAAATGAAAAAAAAGGCCTGTCGTACTTAAACAGAGTTTGAAAATGAAAAATTGGCATGTTGTACTTAAACAGGACTTGGAATGAAAAAGGCACATTTTGTACTTAAAAATGGCTTGGAAATGAAAAATGGACCTGTTGTACTGAAACAGTGCTTGGAAATGAAAAAGGGGCATTTTGTACTTAAATAGTGCTTGGAATGAAAAATGGGCTTGTTGTTTTTAAACAAGGCTTGGAAGGAAAAAGGAGCTTGTTGTACTTAAACAGGGCTTGGAAATGAAAAAGGGGTCTGTTGTACTTAAATAAGGCTTGGAAATGAATAAAAGGGGCATGTCGTATTTAAACAGGGCTTGGAAATGAAAAAGGGGTATGTTGTACTTAAACAGGACTTAGAATGAAAAAGGGGCATGTTGTACTTAAACAGGGCATGGAAATGAAAACTGGACCTGTTGTACTTAAATAGTGCTTGAAAATGAAAAAGGGGCATGTTGTACTTAAACAGGGCTTGGAAATGAAAAAGTGGCCTGTTGTACTTAAATAGGGCTTGGAAATGATAAAGGGGCTTATTGTAGTTAAATAGGGCTTGGAATGAAAAAGGGGCCTGTTGTACTTAAACAGGGCTTGGATATGAAATAAGGGGGACTTTTGTACTTAAACATGGCTTGGAAATTAAAAAGGGATCTGTTGTACTTAAATAGGACTTGGAAATGAAAAAGGGGCTTCTTGTACTTAAACAGGGCTTGGAAATGAAAAATGGGCATGTTGTACTTAAACATTGCTCGGAATGAAAAAGGGGTCTGTTGTACTGAAACAGGTCTTGGAAATGAAAAAGGGGTCTGTTGTACTTAAATATGGCTTGGAAATGAAAAAAGGGGGCCTGTTGTACTTAAACAGGGCTTGGAAATGAAAAAGGGGCCTGTTGTACTTAAACAGGGCTTGGAAATGAAAAAGGGGCCTGTTATACTTAAATAGAGCTTGGAATGACAAAGGGGCCTGTTGTACTTAAATAGGGCGTGGAAATGAAAAGGGGTCCATTGTACTTAAACAGGGCTTGGAAATGAAAAAAAGGGGGCCTTTTGAACTTAAACAGGGATTGGAAATGAAAAAGGGGCATGTCGTACTTAAACAGGGCTTGGAAATAAAAAAAGGGGTCTCTTAAACAGGGCTTAGAAATGAAAATAGGGGGTTTGTTGTACTTAAACAGGGCTTGGAAATTAAAAAGGGGCCTTTTGTACTTAAATAGGGCTTGAATATGAAAAAAGGGGGTCTTTTGTACTTCAACATGAATTGGTAATTAAAAAGGGGTCTGTTGTACTTAAACAGGACTTGGTAATGAAAAAGGGGCTTGTTGTACTTAAACAGGGCTAGGAAATGAAAAATGGGCATTTGTACTTAAACATGGCTTGGAATGAAAAAGGGGCTTGTTGTACTTAAACAGGGCTTAGAAATGAAAAAGCGGCATGTTGTACTTAAATAGGGCTTGAAAATGAAAAAAGGGGGTCTGTTGTACTTAAACAGGGCTTGCAAATGAAAAAGTGGCCTGTTGTACTTAAACATGGCTTGAAAATGAAAAATGGGCCCGTTGTACTTAAACAGGACTTGGATATGAAAAAAAGGGCCTTTTGTACTTAAACATGGCTTAGAAATTAAAAAGGGGTCTATTGTACTTAAACAGGACTTGGAAATGAAAAAGGGGCTTGTTGTACTTAAACAGGGCTTGGAAATGAAAAATGGCATGTTATACTTAAACATGGCTTGGAATGAAAAAGGGGTCTATTGTACTTAAACAGGGATTGAAAATGAAAAAGGGGCTTGTTGTACTTAAACAGGGCTTCGAAATGAAAAAGGGGCATGTTATACCTAAGCAGGGCTTGGAATGAAAAAGGGGCCTATTGTACTTAAATAGGGTTTGGAAATGAAAAAGGGGTCTATTGTACTTAAACAGAGCTTGGAAATGAAAAAAAGGGGGCCTTTTGTACTTAAACAGGGATTGGAAATGAAAAAGGGGCATGTCGTACTTAAACAGGGTTTGGAATGAAAAAGTGGCCTGTTGTAATTAAACAGGGCTTGGAAATGAAAAAGGGGTCTGTTGTACTTAAATAGGGCTTGGAATGAAAAAGGGGCATGTTGTACTTAAACAGGGCTTGGAATGAAAAAGGGTTCTATTGTACTTAAACAGGGCTTGGAAATGAAAAAGGGGTCTGTTGTACTTAAACGGGGCTTAGAAATGAAAAAAGGGGGCCTGTTGTATTTAAACAGGGCTTGGAAATGAAAAAAAGGCAGCCTGTTGTACTTAAACAGTGCTTGGAAATGAAAAAGGGGCATTTTGTACTTAAACAGTGCTTGGAATGAAAAATGGGCTTGTTGTACTTAAACAGGGCTTGGAAATGAAAAAGGTTCTATTGTACTTAAATAGGGCTTGGAAATGAAAATAAAGGCCTGTCGTACAGGGTTTGAAAATGAAAAATGGGCATGTTGTACTTAAACAGGACTTGGAATGAAAAAGACACATTTTGTACATAAAAATGGCTTGAAAATGAAAAATGGACCTGTTGTACTGAAACAGTGCTTGGAAATGAAAAAGGGGCATTTTGTACTTAAATAGTGCTTGGAATGAAAAATGGGCTTGTTGTTTTTAAACAAGGCTTGGAATGAAAAAGGAGTTTGTTGTACTTAAACAGGGCTTGGAAATGAAAAAGGGGTCTGTTGTACTTAAATAAGGCTTGGAAATGAATAAAAGGGGCATGTCGTATTTAAACAGGGCTTGGAAATGAAAAAGGGGTATGTTGTACTTAAACAGGACTTTGAATGAAAAAGGGGCATGTTGTACTTAAACAGGGCATGGAAATGAAAACTGGACCTGTTGTACTTAAATAGTGCTTGAAAATGAAAAAGGGGCATGTTGTACTTAAACAGGGCTTGGAAATGAAAAAGTGGCCTGTTGTACTTAAACAGGGCTTGGAAATGATAAAGGGGCTTATTGTAGTTAAATAGGGCTTGGAATGAAAAAGGGGCCTGTTGTACTTAAACAGGGCTTGGATATGAAATAAGGGGGACTTTTGTACTTAAACATGGCTTGGAAATTAAAAAGGGATCTGTTGTACTTAAATAGGACTTGGAAATGAAAAAGGGGCTTCTTGTACTTAAACAGGGCTTGGAAATGAAAAATGGGCATGTTGTACTTAAACATTGCTCGGAATGAAAAAGGGGTCTGTTGTACTGAAACAGGTCTTGGAAATGAAAAAGGGGTCTGTTGTACTTAAACATGGCTTGGAAATGAAAAAAGGGGGCCTGTTGTACTTAAACAGGGCTTGGAAATGAAAAAGGGGCCTGTTGTACTTAAACAGGGCTTGGAAATGAAAAAGGGGCCTGTTATACTTAAATAGAGCTTGGAATGACAAAGGGGCCTGTTGTACTTAAATAGGGCGTGGAAATGAAAAGGGGTCCATTGTACTTAAACAGGGCTTGGAAATGAAAAAAAGGGGGCCTTTTGAACTTAAACAGGGATTGGAAATGAAAAAGGGGCATGTCGTACTTAAACAGGGCTTGGAAATAAAAAAAGGGGTCTGTTGTATTTAAACAGGGCTTAGAAATGAAAATAGGGGGTTTGTTGTACTTAAACAGGGCTTGGAAATTAAAAAGGGGCCTTTTGTACTTAAATAGGGCTTGAATATGAAAAAAGGGGGTCTTTTGTACTTCAACATGACTTGGTAATTAAAAAGGGGTCTGTTGTACTTAAACAAGACTTGGTAATGAAAAAGGGGCTTGTTGTACTTAAACAGGGCTAGGAAATGAAAAATGGGTATTTGTACTTAAACATGGCTTGGAATGAAAAAGGGGCTTGTTGTACTTAAACAGGGCTTAGAAATGAAAAAGCGGCATGTTGTACTTAAATAGGGCTTGAAAATGAAAAAAAGGGGTCTGTTGTACTTAAACAGGGCTTGCAAATGAAAAAGGGGCCTGTTGTACTTAAACAGGACTTCGATATGAAAAAAAGGGCCTTTTGTACTTAAACATGGCTTAGAAATTAAAAAGGGGTCTATTGTACTTAAACAGGACTTGGAAATGAAAAAGGGGCTTGTTGTACTTAAACAGGGCTTGGAAATGAAAAATGGCATGTTATACTTAAACATGGCTTGGAATGAAAAAGGGGTCTATTGTACTTAAACAAGGATTGAAAATGAAAAAGGGGCTTGTTGTACTTAAACAGGGCTTCGAAATGAAAAAGGGGCATGTTATACCTAAGTAGGGCTTGGAATGAAAAAGGGGCCTATTGTACTTAAATAGGATTTGGAAATGAAAAAGGGGTCTATTGTACTTAAACAGAGCTTGGAAATGAAAAAAAAGGGGCCTTTTGTACTTAAACAGGGATTGGAAATGAAAAAGGGGCATGTCGTACTTAAACAGGGTTTGGAATGAAAAAGTGGCCTGTTGTAATTAAACAGGGCTTGGAAATGAAAAAGGGGTCTGTTGTACTTAAACAGGGATTGGAATGAAAAAGAGGCATGTTGTACTTAAACAGGGCTTGGAAAAGAAAAGGGGTCTATTGTACTTAAACAGATCTTGGAAATGAAAAAGGGGCATGTTGTATTTAAACAAGGCTTAGAAATGAAAAAAGGGGGCCTGTTGTATTTAAATAGGGCTTGGTAATGAAAAAAAGGCAGCCTGTTTTACTTAAACAGTGCTTGGAAATGAAAAAGGGGCATTTTATACTTAAACAGTGCTTGGAATGAAAAATGGGCTTGGAATGAAAAAGAGGCATGTTGTACTTAAACAGGGTTTGGAAATGACAAAGGGTCATGTTGTACTTAAATAGGGCTTGGAAATGAAAAAAAGGGGCCTGTCGTACTTAAACAGTGTTTGAAAATGAAAAAGGGGCATGTTGTACTTAAACAGGGCTTGGAAATGAAAAAGGGGCCTGTTGTACTTAAACAGGGCTTAGAAATGAAAAAGGGGCCTGTTATACTTAAATAGGGCTTGGAATGAAAAAGGGGTCTGTTGTACTTAAATAGGGCATGGAAATGAAAAGGGGGTCTATTGTACTTAAACAGGGCTTGGAAATGAAAAAAGGGGGCCTTTTGAACCTAAACATGGATTGGAAATAAAAAAGGGGCATGTTGTACTTAAACAGGGATTAGAAATGAAAATAGGGGGTTTGTTGTACTTAAACAGGGCTTGGAAATGAAAAAGGGGCCTGTTGTACCTAAATAGGACTTGGATATGAAAAAAATGGGTCTTTTGTACTTAAACATGGCTTGGTAATTAAAAAGGGGTCTGTTGTACTTAAACAGGACTTGGAAATGAAAAAGGGGTTTGTTGTACTTAAACAGGGCTAGGAAATGAAAAATGGGCATTTGTACTTAAACATGGCTTGGAATGAAAAAGGGGCCTTTTGTACTTAAACAGGGCTTAGAAATGAAAAAGGGGCCTGTTGTACTTAAATAGGGCTTGAAAATGAAAAAAGGGGGTCTGTTGTACTTAAACAAGGCTTGCAAATGCAAAAGGGGCCTGTTGTACTTAAACATGGCTTAGAAATTAAAAGAGGCTTGTTGTACTTAAACAGGGCTTGGAAATGAAAAATGGCATGTTATACTTAAACATGGCTTGGAATGAAAAAGTTGTCTGTTGTACTTAAACAGGGCTTGGAAATGAAAAAGGGGCTTGTTGTACTTAAACAGGGCTTGGAAATGAAAAATGGGTCTGTTATACCTAAGCAGGGCTTGGAATGAAAAAGGGGCCTGTTGTACTTAAATAGGGTTTGGAAATGAAAAAGGAGTCTATTGTACTTAAACAGGGCTTGGAAATGAAAAAAGGGAGCCTTTTGTACTTAAACAGGGATTGGAAATGAAAAAGGGGCATGTCGTACTTAAACAGGGCTTGGAATGAAAAAAGCGGCTTGTTGTAATTAAACAGGGCTTGGAAATGAAAAAGGGGTCTGTTGTACTTAAACAGGGCTTGGAATGAAAAAGGGGCATGTTGTACTTAAACAGGGCTTGGAATGAAAAAGGGGTCTATTGTACTTAAACAGGGCTTGGAAATGAAAAAGGGGTCTGTTGTGCTTAAACAGGGCTTAGAAATGAAAAAAGGGGGCCTGTTGTATTTAAACAGGGCTTGGAAATGAAAAAAAGGCAACCTGTTGTACTTAAACAGTGCTTGGAAATGAAAAAGGGGCATTTTGTACTTAAACAGTGCTTGGAATGAAAAATGGGCTTGTTGTACTTAAACAGGGCTTGGAATGAAAAAGAGGCCTGTTGTACTTAAACAGGGCTTGGAAATGAAAAAGGGTCCTATTGTACTTAAATAGGGCTTGGAAATGAAAAAAAAGGCCTGTCGTACTTAAACAGGGTTTGAAAATGAAAAATGGGCATGTTGTACTTAAACAGGACTTGGAATGAAAAAGGCACATTTTGTACTTAAAAATGGCTTGGAAATGAAAAATGGACCTGTTGTACTTAAACAATGCTTGGAAATGAAAAAGGGGAATTTTGTACTTAAATAGTGCTTGGAATGAAAAATGGGCTTGTTGTTTTTAAACAAGGCTTGGAATGAAAAAGGAGCTTGTTGTACTTAAACAGGGCTTGGAAATGAAAAAAGGGTCTGTTGTACTTAAATAAGGCTTGGAAATGAATAAAAGGGGCATGTCGTATTTAAACAGGGCTTGGAAATGAAAAAGGGGTATGTTGTACTTAAACAGGACTTAGAATGAAAAAGGGGCATGTTGTACTTAAACAGGGCATGGAAATGAAAACTGGACCTGTTGTACTTAAATAGTGCTTGAAAATGAAAAAGGGGCATGTTGTACTTAAACAGGGCTTGGAAATGAAAAAGTGGCCTGTTGTACTTAAACAGGGCTTGGAAATGATAAAGGGGCTTATTGTAGTTAAATAGGGCTTGGAATGAAAAAAGGGGCATTTTGTACTTAAACAGGGCTTGGAATGAAAAGAGGGTTTGTTGTACTTAAATAGGGCTTGGAATGAAAAAGGGGCTTTTTGTACTTAAATAGGGCTTGGAAATGAAAAAAGGTGTCTATTGTACTTAAACAGGGCTTGAAAATGAAAAAGGGGATTTTGTATTTAAACAGGGCTTGGAATGAAAAAGGGGTCTGTTGTACTTAAACAGGGCTTGGAAAGAAAAGGGGTCTGTTGTACTTAAACATGGCTTGGAATGAAAAAAGGGGCATTTTGTACTTAAACAGGGCTTGGAAATGAAAAAGGGGCCTATTGTACCTAAACAGGGCTTGGATATGAAAAAAGGGGGCCTTTTGTACTTAAACATGGCTTGGAAATTAAAAAGGGGTCTGTTGTACTTAAATAGGACTTGGAAATGAAAAAGGGGCTTGTTGTACTTAAACAGGGCTTGGAAATGAAAAATGGGCATGTTGTACTTAAACATGGCTTGGAATGAAAAAGGGTCCTGTTGTACTTAAACATGGCTAAGAAATGAAAAAGGGGCATGTTGTACTTAAACAGGGCTTGGATATGAAAAAAGGGAACCTTTTGTACTTAAACATAACTTGGAAATTAAAAAGGGGTCTATTGTACTTAAACAGGACTTGGAAATGAAAAAAGGGCTTGTTGTACTTAAACAGGGCTTGGAAATGAAAAATGGCATGTTGTAGTTAAATATGGTTTGGAATGAAAAAGGGGTCTGTTGTACTTAAACAGGGCTTGGAAATGAAAAAGGGGCTTGTTGTACTTAAACATTGCATGGAAATGAAAAGGGGCTTGTTGTACTTAAACAGGGCTTGGAAATGAAAAAGAGGCCTGTTATACCTAAGTAGGACTTGGAATGAAAAAGGGGCCTGTTGTACTTAAATAGGGCTTGGAAATGGAAAAGGGGTCTATTGTACTTAAACAGGGCTTGGAAATGAAAAAAGGAGTCTGTTGTACTTAAACAGGGATTGGAAATAAAAAAGGGGCTTGTCGTACTTAAATAGTGTTTGGAATGAAAAAGGGGCCTGTTGTACTTAAACAAGGCTTGGAAATGAAAAAGGGGCATGTTGTACTTTAACAGGACTTGGAATGAAAAAGGAGCATGTTGTACTTAAACAGGGCATGGAAAAGAAAAAGGGTCTATTGTACTTAAACAGGATTTGGAATGAAAAAGGGGCATGTTGTACTTAAACTGGGCATGGAAAAGCAAAGGGGTTTATTGTACTTAAACAGGATTTGGAAATGAAAAAGGGGCCTATTGTACTTAAACAGGGCTTAGAAATGAAAAAAGGGGGCCTGTTGTATTTAAACATTGCCTTGAAATGAAAAAGGGGCATTTTGTACTTAAATAGTGCTTGGAATGAAAAATGGGCTTGTTGTACTTAAACAGGGCTTGGAATGAAAAAGGGGCCTGTTGTACTTAAACAAGGCTTGGAAATGAAAAAGGGGCCTGTTGTACTTAAATAGGGCTTGGAAATGAAAAAAAGGGGCCTGTCGTACTTAAACAGGGATTGAAAATGAAAAAGGGACATGTTGTACTTAAACAGGACTTGGAATGAAAAAGGGGCATGTTGTACTTAAACAGGGCTTGGAAATGAAAACTGGACCTGTTGTACTTAAACAGTACTTGGAAATGAAAAAGGGGCATGTTCTACTTAAACTGAATTTGGAAATGAAAAAGGGGTCTGTTGTACTTAAACATGGCTTGGAAATGAAAAAGGGGCTTGTTGTAGTTAAATAGGGCTTGGAATGAAAAAGGGGTATTTTGTACTTAAACAGGGCTTGGAATGAAAAAAGGGTTTGTTGTACTTAAACAGGGTTTGGAATGAAAAATGGGTTTTTTGAACTTAAACTGGACTTGGAAATGAAAAATGGGTCTATTGAACTTAAATAAGGCTTGGAAATGAAAAAGGGGCATTTTGTACTTAAATAGGGCTTGGAATGAAAAATGGGCGTGTTGTACTTAAACAGGGCTTGGAATGAAAAAGGGATTTGTTTTAATTAAACAGGGCTTGGAAAAGAAAAATGGGTCTATTGTACTTAAACAGGGATTGAAAATGAAAAAAGGGGGTCTGTTGTACTTAAACAGGGCTTGGAAATGAAAATATGGCCTGTTGTACTTAAACAGGGCTTAGAAATGAAAAAAGGGGGCATGTTGTACTTAAACAGGGCTTGGAAATGAAAAAGAGGCCTGTTGTACTTAAACAGGGTTGGATATGAAAAAAGGGGGCCTTTTGTACTTAAACATCTCTTGGAAATTAAAAAGGGATCTGTTGTACTTAAACAGGACTTGGAAATGAAAAAGGGGCTTGTTGTACTTAAACAGGGCTTGGAAATTAAAAATGGGCATGTTGTAATTAAACATGGCTTGGAATGAAAAAGGGGTCTGTTGTACTGAAACAGGTCTTGGAAATGAAAAAGGGGCCTTTTGTACTTATACAGGGCTTGCAAATGAAAAAAAGGGGCCTGTTGTACTTAAACAGGGCTTGGAAATGAAAAAGGGGCCTGTTGTACTTAGACAGGGCTTGGAAATGAAAAAGGGGCCTGTTGTACTTAGACAGGGCTTAGAAATGAAAAACGTGCCTATTGTACTTAAACAGGGCTTGGATATGAAAAAAGGGGACCTTTTGTACTTAAACATAACTTGGAAATTAAAAAGGGGTCTAATGTACTTAAACAGGACTTGGAAATGAAAAAGGGGCTTGTTGTACTTAAACAAGGCTTGGAAATGAAAAATGGCATGTTGTACTTAAATATGGTTTGGAAATGAAAAAGGGGCTTTTTGTACTTAAACATTGCTTGGAAATGAAAAAGGGGCTTGTTGTACTAAAACAGGGCTTGGAAATGAAAAAGGGGCCTGTTATACCTAAGTAGGACTTGGAATGAAAAAGGGGCTTGTTGTACTTAAATAGGGCTAGGAAATGAAAAAGGGGTCTATTGTACTTAAACAGGGCTTGGAAATAAAAAAGGAGCCTGTTGTACTTAAACAGGGATTGGAAATGAAAAAAGGGCATGTCGTACTTAAACAGTGCTTGGAATGAAAAAGGGGCCTGTGTACTTAAACAGGGCTTGGAAATGAAAAAGGGGCATGTTGTACTTTAACAGGGCTTGGAATGAAAAAGGAGCATGTTGTAGTTAAACAGAGCTTGGAAAAGAAAAGGGGTCTATTGTACTTAAACAGGTTTTGGAATGAAAAAGGGTCATGTTGTACTTAAACAGGGCTTGGAAAAGAAAAGGGGTCTATTGTACTTAAACAGGATTTGAAAATGAAAAAGGGGACTATTGTATTTAAACAGAGCTTAGAAATGAAAAAAGGGGGCCTGTTGTATTTAAAAAGGGCTTGAAATGAAAAAAGGCAGCCTATTGTACTTAAACAGTGCTTGGAAATGAAAAAGGGGCATTTTGTACTTAAATAGTGCTTGGAATGAAAAATGGGCTTGTTGTACTTAAACAGGGCTTGGAATGAAAAAGGGGCTTGTTGTACTTAAACAAGCCTTGGAAATGAAAAAGGGGCCTGTTGTACTTAAATAGGGCTTGGAAATGAAAAAAAGGGGCCTGTCGTACTTAAGCAGGGCTTGAAAATGAAAAAGGGACCTGTTGTACTTAAACAGGACTTGAAATGAAAAAAGGGCATGTTGTACTTAAACAGGGCTTGGAAATGAAAACTGGACCTGTTGTACTTAAATAGTGCTTGGAATTAAAAAGGGGTATTTTGTACTTAAACAAGGCTTGGAATGAAAAAAGGGTTTGTTGTACTTAAACAGGGCTTTGAATGAAAAATGGGCTTTTTGTACTTAAACAGGACTTGTAAATGAAAAATGGGTCTATTGAACAGGGCTTGGAAATGAAAAAGGGGCATTTTGTACTTAAACAGGGCTTGGAATGAAAAATGGGCGTGTTGTATTTAAACAGGGCTTGGAATGAAAAAAGGGATCTGTTTTAATTAAACAGGGCTTGGAAAAGAAAAATGGGTCTATTGTACTTAAATAGGGATTGGAAATGAAAAAAGGGGGTCTGTTGTACTTAAACAGGGCTTGGAAATGAAAATGGGGCCTGTTGTACTTAATCAGGGCTTAGAAATGAAAAAGGGGGCATGTTGTACTTAAACAGGGCTTGAAAATGAAAAAGGGGCCTGTTGTATTTAAACAGGGCTTGGAAATGAAAAAGGGGACTATTGTACTTAAACAGGGCTTGGATATGAAAAAAGGGGGCCTTTTGTACTTAAACATGTCTTGGAAATTAAAAAGGGATCTGTTGTACTTAAACAGGACTTGGAAATGAAAAAGGGGCTTGTTGTACTTAAACAGGGCTTAGAAATGAAAATAGATGGTTTGTTTTACTTAAATAGGGCTTGGAAATGAAAAAGGGGCCTGTTGTACCTAAACAGGGCTTTGATATGGAAAAAGGGGGCCTTTTGTACTTAAACATGGCTTGGTAATTAAAAAGGGGTCTGTTGTATTTAAACAGGACTTGGAAATGAAAAAGGGGCTTGTTGTACTTAAACAGGGCTAGGAAATGAAAAATGGATATGTTGTACTTAAACATGTCTTGGAATGAAAAAGGGGTCTGTTGTACTTAAACAGGGCTTAGAAATGAAAAAAGGGGCCTGTTGTACTTAAATAGGGCTTGAAAATGAAAAAAGGGGGTCTATCGTACTTAAACAGGGTTTGCAAATGAAAAAGGGGTCTGTTGTACTTAAACAGGGCTTGAAAATGAAAAAGGGGCCTGTTGTACTTAAACAGGACTTGGATATAAAAAAAAGGGCCTTTTGTACTTAAACATGGCTTAGAAATTAAAAAGGGGTCTATTTTATTTAAACAGGGCTTGCAAATGAAAAAGGGGCTTGTTGTACTTAAACAATGCTTGGAAATGAAAAAGGGGCCTGTTGTACTAAAACAGGACTTGGATATGAAAAAAAGGGCCTTTTGTACTTAAACATGGCATAAAAATTAAAAAGGGGTCTATTGTATTTAAACAGGACTAGGAAATGAAAAAGGGGCTTGTTGTAATTAAACAAGGCTTGGAAATGAAAAATGACATGTTATACTTAAACATGAATTGGAATGAAAAAGGGATCTGTTGTACTTAAACAGGGCTTCGAAATGAAAAAGGGGCTTGTTGTACTTAAACAGGCCTGGAAATGAAAAAGGGGTCTGTTATACCTAAGCAGGGCTTGGAATGAAAAAGAGGCCTGTTGTACTTAAATAGACCTTGTAAATGAGAAAGGGATCTGTTGTACTTAAACAGGGCTTGGAAATGAAAAAAAGGGGCCTTTTGTACTTAAACAGGGATTGGAAATGAAAAAGGGGCATGTCGTACTTAAACAGGGCTTGGAATGAAAAAGGGGCCTGTTGTATTTAAATAGGGCTTGGAAATGAAAAAGGGGTATGTTGTACTTAAACAGGGCTTGGAATGAAAAAGAGGCCTGTTGTACTTAAACAGGGCTTCGAAATAAAAAAGGGTCCTGTTGTACTTAAATAGGGCTTGGAAATGAAAAAAAGGGGTCTGTCGTACTTAAAAAAGGCTTGAAAATGAAAAAGGGGCATGTTGTACTTAAACAGGACTTGGAATGAAAAAGGGGCATGTTGTACTTAAATATGGCTTGGAAATGAAAAATGGACCTGTTGTACTTAAACAGTGCTTGGAAATGAAAAAGGGGCATTTTGTACTTAAATAGTGCTTGTAATGAAAAATGGGCTTGTTGTTTTTAAACAAGGCTTGGAATGAAAAAGGGGCTTGTTGTACTTAAACAGGGCTTGGAAATGAAAAAGGGGCTGTTGTACTTAAATAGGGCTTGGAAATGAAAAAAAGGGGCATGTCGTATTTAAACAGGGCTTGGAAATGAAAATGGGTCCTGTTGTACTTAAACAAGACTTAGAATGAAAAAGGGGCATGTTGTACTTAAACAGGGCATGGAAATGAAAACTGGACCTGTTGTACTTAAATAGTGCTTGGAAATGAAAAAGGGGCATGTTGTACTTAAACAGGGCTTGGAAATGAAAAAGGGGTTTGTTGTACTTAAACTGGGCTTGGAAATGATAAAGGTGCTTATTGTAGTTAAACAGGGCTTGGAATGAAAAAGGGGCATTTTGTACTTAAACAGGGCTTGGAATGAAAAAAGGGTTTGTTGTACTTAAACAAGGCTTGGAATGAAAAAGGGGCTTTTTGTACTTAAACAGGGCTTGGAAATGAAAAAAGGTGTCTATTGTACTTAAATAGGGCTTGGAAATGAAAAAGGGGATTTTGTATTTAAACAGAGCTTGGAATGAAAAAGGGGCTTGTTGTACTTAAACAGGGCTTGGAATGAAAAAAGGGGCATGTTGTACTTAAACAGTGCTTGGAAAAGAAAAAGGGGTCTATTGTACTATAACAAGGATTGTAAAAGAAAAAAGGGGGTCTGTTGTACTTAAACAGGGCTTGGAAATAAAAAAAGGGCCCTGTTGTTCTTAAACAGGGCTTAGAAATGAAAATAAGGGGCTTGTTGTACTTAAACAGGGCTTGGAAATGAAAAAGGGGCCTATTGTACCTAAACAGGGCTTGGATATGAAAAAAGGGGACCTTTTGTACTTAAACATGGCTTGGAAATTAAAAAGGGGTCTGTAGTACTTAAACAGGACTTGGAAATGAAAAAGGGGCTTGTTGTACTTAAACAAGGCTTGGAAATGAAAAAGCGGCTTGTTGTACTTAAACATGGCTTGAAAATGAAAAAAGGGGACCTGTTGTTCTTAAACAGGGTTTGGAGATGAAAAAGGGGCCGGTTGTACTTAGACAGGGCTTGGAAATGAAAAAAAGGCCTTTTGAACTTAAACAGGGATTGGAAATGAAAAAGGGGATTGTCGTACTTAAACAGGGCTTGGAATGAAAAAGGGGCCTGTTGTACTTAAATAGGGCTTGGAAATGAAAAAGGGGTCTATTGTACTTTAACAGGGCTTGGAATGAAAAAGGGGAATGTTGTACTTAAACAGAGCTTGGAAATGAAAAGGGGTCTATTGTACTTAAACAGGGCTTGGAAATGAAAAAGGGGCCTGTTGTACTTAAACAGGGCTTAGAAATGAAAAAAGGGGGCCTGTTGTATTTAAACAGGGCTTGGAAATTAAAAAAAGGCAGCCTGTTGTACTTAAACAGTGCTTGGAAATGAAAAACAGGATTTTGTACTTAAACAGTGCTTGGAATGAAAAATGGGCTTGTTGTACTTAAACAGGGCATGGAATGAAAAAGAGGCCTGTTGTACTTAAACAGGGCTTGGAAATGAAAAAGGGTCCTGTTGTACTTAAATAGAGCTTGGAAATGAAAAAAAGGGGCCTGTCGTACTTAAACAGGGCTTGAAAATTAAAAAGGGGCATGTTGTACTTAAATAGGACTTGGAATGAAAAAGGGGCATGTTGTACTTAAACATGGCTTGGAAATGAAAAATGGACCTGTTGTACTTAAACAGTGCTTGGAAATGAAAAATGGGCATTTTGTACTTAAATAGTGCTTGGAATGAAAAATGGGCTTTGTTGTTTTTAAACAAGGCTTGGAATGAAAAAGGGGCTTGTTGTACTTAAACAGGGCTTGGAAATGAAAAAGGGGCTGTTGTACTTAAATAGAGCTTGGAAATGAAAAAAAGGGGCATGTCGTATTTAAACAGGGCTTGGAAATGAAAAAGGGGCATGTTGTACTTAAACAGGACTTAGAATGAAAATGGGGCATGTTGTACTTAAACAGGACTTGGAAATGAAAAAGGGGCTTGTTGTACTTAAACAGGGCTTGGAAATGATAAAGGGGCTTATTGTAGTTAAACAGGGCTTGGAATGAAAAAGGGGCATTTTGTACTTAAACAGGGCTTGGAATGAAAAAAGGGTTTGTTGTACTTAAACAAGGCTTGGAATGAAAAAGGGGCTTTTTGTACTTAAACAGGGCTTGGAAATGAAAATAGGTGTCTATTGTAGTTAAACAGGGCTTGGAAATGAAAAAGGGGATTTTGTATTTAAACAGGGCTTGGAATGAAAAAGAAGCTTGTTGTACTTAAACAAGGCTTGGAATGAAAAAAGGGGCATGTTGTACTTAAACTGTGCTTGGAAAAGAAAAAGGGGTCTATTGTACTTAAACAGGGATTGTAAATGAAAAAAGTCGGTCTGTTGTACTTAAACAGGGCTTGGAAATGATAAAGGTGCTTATTGTAGTTAAACAGGGCTTGGAATGAAAAAGGGGCATTTTGTACTTAAACAGGGCTTGGAATGAAAAAAGGGTTTGTTGTACTTAAACAAGGCTTGGAATGAAAAAGGGGCTTTTTGTACTTAAACAGGGCTTGGAAATGAAAAAAGGTGTCTATTGTACTTAAATAGGGCTTGGAAATGAAAAAGGGGATTTTGTATTTAAACAGAGCTTGGAATGAAAAAGGGGCTTGTTGTACTTAAACAGGGCTTGGAATGAAAAAAGGGGCATGTTGTACTTAAACAGTGCTTGGAAAAGAAAAAGGGGTCTATTGTACTATAACAGGGATTGTAAAAGAAAAAAGGGGGTCTGTTGTACTTAAACAGGGCTTGGAAATAAAAAAAGGGGCCTGTTGTTCTTAAACAGGGTATTAGAAATGAAAATAAGGGGCTTGTTGTACTTAAACAGGGCTTGGAAATGAAAAAGGGGCCTATTGTACCTAAACAGGGCTTGGATATGAAAAAAGGGGACCTTTTGTACTTAAACATGGCTTGGAAATTAAAAAGGGGTCTGTAGTACTTAAATAGGACTTGGAAATGAAAAAGGGGCTTGTTGTACTTAAACAAGGCTTGGAAATGAAAAAGGGGCTTGTTGTACTTAAACATGGCTTGAAAATGAAAAAAGGGGGCCTGTTGTTCTTAAACAGGGTTTGGAAATGAAAAAGGGGCCGGTTGTACTTAGACAGGGCTTGGAAATGAAAAAAAAGGCCTTTTGAACTTAAACAGGGATTGGAAATGAAAAAGGGGATTGTCGTACTTAAACAGGGCTTGGAATGAAAAAGGGGCCTGTTGTACTTAAATAGGGCTTGGAAATGAAAAAGGGGTCTATTGTACTTTAACAGGGCTTGGAATGAAAAAGGGGAATGTTGTACTTAAACAGAGCTTGGAAATGAAAAGGGGTCTATTGTACTTAAACAGGGCTTGGAAATGAAAAAGGGGCCTGTTGTACTTAAACAGGGCTTAGAAATGACAAAAGGGGGCCTGTTGTATTCAAACAGGGCTTGGAAATTAAAAAAAGGCAGCCTGTTTGTAAACCCATAATTTCGACAAGACTGAAATTAAGGGTTTTGAGATTATTTTTGTCGAAAGATAATAAAAGGAAGGAATTTCAAAGATTGTTGACAGGGTTTTAAAACCCCATTACTTCGACATAGAGATAAATGTTGTTCTGGCAGAATAAAGTTGGGAAGGTATTTGTGACTAAGTATTTGGTAGAAGAAAGTTCTCTTTCGACGGTTCGACAGAAGATAGTTTTTTCAATGGTTTCGACAGAAGAGGACATCTGACAAAAGAATATTTGGCAAGTGTTGAAGAATTTTGTTCTTCTTTAAAAAGGGCTTCGACAGATTGAAGGGGCACAAGGTTTCGTCACCAAAGAAGGAAATTCAAATTCAAATAGTTGTAACCTTTGGCAGTTGGACACATGGAAGTTTCAGAGAAGAAAATTGCATGCAGGCTGACACTTGTCATTTAGTTATAGTTTTTCCGTTCTAAGCAGTTATTTTGTTTGTATATAAATAGGATAGTTTGTGTTTAGAATAGGTGTGTGAAAATTTGTACAAAATTCCTGTAAAAGCTCTAAGTACCCAGTGTGAGAGAAAATGAGTTTAGTATTTGGAACAATGTACGTTTAAAACACCAGTTATATTTCAAAGTCATTTTAAAATTACTTGTTTATTCTTCAAGTTCATGTCATTTTAAATGTTATTTACTTTTTCTGCAAGTTTACAGCCTTCGACAGTTTCTTTGTTCTTGTTTAAATTTTTAACTTTGTTTCGTCTTTAAGATTCAAACTTTACTTTACTTGCAAAATCAAAGTTCTTAATACTTTGACAGCATTGATAAAACAAACCACAAATCAGTCACCAGAAGTCTAAGAGTATTTCGATAGAAACAATGCACATATATCCCAGGACTTGTATGGTTGGTCCTGCAAGTAACCCAACTTTCTGAAGAAATTGGTTAACCAGAGGTTGTTCGCCAGAAACCACCGCGAACAAATTGGCACGCCCAGTGGGACCAGTGCATTTGAAAATTTTATAGAGAACTTCTTAGACAAATTGTTCCTTGCTACGTTGTATGATTCTTAGAAGCGGTAAACTAGCCGTAACCGACGTAGAGAGACCAAAGAGAACAAGAAGAAGAAACATGGCTAACTTGCCAAATACTTCAAACAATCCTGACGAAACAATACCAGTTTCCAACCCTATCCCTTCGTCAGGAACAATACCAGTGTCTGGTCCCGTTTTAGAACAAATTAGGCCTCCTTTGGGGGATTCCATACCAACAGGTTCAGGATCCCAAAATGCGCCTAGTTCTTCCACCATGGGACACGCCAGACCCTTAGGAACCCCTCCCCCTGGAGGAAATACATTCAGGCCATATCTGAATTATTCTCAGCCTTTGACTGGGAGGGAACAACCATATGGAATGCCAACTTCACTGATGGCAAGCCTACATAATTCGTCACCATTATTCTCTGATGCGATGGTTCAAGTGTCATCACCATTGCAGGGATCAGGATATGGTGGAAATGGAAATAGAATAAACCAAGTTCCACCAGGTTTCCATATGCCCGCTATGACAAATCATTCTGCGCAAGTAATTCGTCAACAGATGGATGAAAGCAATCATGATATGGTGCAGGCTTTGACACACCAAATGGGAGAAGTGTTCAATCCCTTAATACAGAACACTACCCAAACAAACCAAATATTGGCGGAACAGATGGCACGCATTGCTGACTTTTTTGGAGTCCCGCAAGCACAACAAAGGATGCAACTAAATCAGAACCCTGCCAATAGGGCTGTCGAAGAGGAACTTACTATAAACCAAAGGCCCTTAGGAAATCCTCATGAAAATCCCAGGGGGCAAGAGGTGATAGTCGAACAGCCTAATGTAGAAGAGCCTATTCGACAGGAACCAAGAAGGATAATAGTCCAGAGAAATCAAAATGCTGACGAAGTGTTACAGCAGAGAATGCGTTACAATAACATGCCTGTCGAAAACAATATTGCCACCATGGTTGAGAGAATAATGGCACAAAATGGAGTAAACCTAGGATTACAAAGGCCTAGTTATACTTCCCCTTTGTCTGAATTTGTCTTACAACAAGAATTACCACCAAGGTGGAAAGTCCCCAAATTTACAAAATTTTCAGGGGATACTAGTGAGTCTACCATAGAACACGTGGCACGTTATTTGATAGAAGCAGGAGAAATTGCTAATAATGAGAACCTAAGGATGAAATATTTCCCAAGTTCTTTGACAAAAAATGCGTTCACTTGGTTTACATCACTTCCTGCAACTTCAATTTTTACTTGGACCCAATTAGAGAGATTGTTCCATGAACAATTTTATATGGGACAAACCAAGATAAGTTTGAAGGAGTTGGCAAGTGTCAAAAGAAAGTTTTCTGAACCTATAGATGACTATTTGAATAGGTTTAGATTATTAAAAGCCAGATGCTTTACGCAAGTGCCGGAACAAGAACTAGTCGAAATGGCTGCATGGGGTCTAGATTATTCCATAAGGAAGAAACTGGATACCCAGTACTTGAGAGACATGGCACAACTGGCAGACAGAGTGAGGCAAATAGAAAGACTAAAAAATGAAAAATTTAGATCAAACAAGAACAAGAAGGAAAGAGTGGCCTATGTAGGAGTAATTCAAGAAGATGATTATGACGAAAATGAACGAGTCATCTTCGACCAGCAAGAAATTGATCTTGCAGAATTAAAACAAGGCCCTCCATATTCTTGTAAAGTTTTAGCCCCGTCGAATGGAAAAAATCCAGTCGAAGTGGAAAAGAATGACAGGTTCCCTAAAAGAACCTATACATTCGACATCACTAAGTGTGATGAAATATTTGATTTGTTAGTCAAAGATGGTCAGTTAATAAAACCAGCAGGCACTAAGGAGCCTCCTGTAGACCAACAGAAAAAGAGAGGTTTTTGTAAATACCATAATTTCTTGGGTCATAAAACTTCTCAATGTTACCTTTTCAGGGATCTTGTCCAGAACGCAATCCAAAATGGAAGGCTGAAGTTTGGAGACAAAGCCAAGCAGCAGATGAGGATTGACTCCAATCCTATGCAGGTGGTAGAGGCCAATTATGCTGAACCAGAAATGGTAAATGTGGTCGAAATGGAGATCATGGCTGAAGAAGATTTTGAAATGGTGGAAGTTACCGAAAGCTTCGACACCAACTTCACCATGATAGAAGCTGCCGAAGGTTTCGACACCCATGTAAATATGGTGGAAGAAGGTGATGATCTTGCTGACCAGGCTGAAGAGAAAGAAGTCAAAGCTTCTGAAGACTTCGACAGTGAGAATGCTAGCGAAACTACTGAAGGTTTCGACGAAAGAAATACAGTCAAAGTGGGAAGAAGTTTCGACAAGAAAAACTACGAAAGAGATGCTGAGCAGGGGGTGATCTGGGATACTTTAGGAGAGTCGAATGGGAAGTTCGACTTCATGGTGAAATATTCAGCACCACCAAGCTCCAAAGTAGATATCAACAAAATCAAACCCACAGGGTGGGGAGATTCCTTCAAAAAGGATGACGAAGAGGAGGATAGAAAAACCCTCACTGTCCAAAAAGAGGCCACTGAAGGCCTTAACCAAGAGGAAATCAAAACAGCAGGGGCTGATGACAATCCCCTCACTGTCGAACCAATAAACATTGGTACCACCAGAATTGAAGAACATCCTGTCGAAAGGGTTGCACACTGCTGCAAATACATCCATAAGGGTTTACACCCAAAAGGCAATGTGAGTCAGTCAAAGGAGGACATCCCAGAGGAAATCATGTTAGTCGAAAAAATGAACAAATTGAAGATCACAACTGAACAGAATGTTGGGATTCACATGGTGGAAGTCACTCAGAAGGTGGGACCAGACACAAACAAGGGAAAGAGACATCAACAGAAGCATCAGAAGCTGGTTTACCCAGAAGAGAACAAGAGTCTGGTCGAATTCATCCAGAGGTGTCAAAGGAAGAATGCAGAAGTCATGCTTTGCCCAAGATGCAGTGCTGTGTTCGACAAGAAAGCAGCTGATGACTTAGAGGTAGCAGAAAAGACTCAGAGGAAAAGAAATTGGGGAACAGTCCCACCAACCAAAAACGAAAGATTCGACCCAAGAAGAGGGAAGTATCACAATCAAGGGGTAGGAGAAAGACGTTTCAACACTTACAAACCATCCAACAGGCCAAATGATGACAAATGGGTTCAGCCTATAAGGGATGCCCAAGGTCAGAAGAGATGGAAGAGTTTTGAAGTAAACAGGGGTCCCTCAATGGAAGTCAAAAAGGAAGCAAAGCCGAAATACGTCTCTGAAAACTACAAAGGGAAGAATCCTATGTCCAGATCCCAATGGAGAAGATTCCAAAGGCAGAAGAAAATTGAAAAGGGAACTGTAGAACACCAAAAGGTTGGGCAGAAGGAAGCTGAATCAAGCAAATGTGTGCAGATTACGAACAAGGGGATACCCCTGGTAGAAAAAGAAACCTTTCAGGAGAATAGATCTGGTGACACCATAGAGGTGCAGAAAACAAACAACAGAATGCCAGTGGACGAAGAGGTCACAGATGAATTTGGTTCAGAATCAGATGCCTCTTTCGACGTAACTTGCAATGTGGTTTCTGTGCTGCCCAGAGACTTTGACAGGGTAATGGAAGTCGAAGACGAAGAGGATGACATGGTAGATGATAGCATAGGCTTGAAGCCTGTATGCTACTACATAATGAATAATGGCTGTGTCGAAGAACAAAATGCTTTCTTCGAAAAGCCAGATGATGCAATGAAGGCTCACTTAAAGCCTCTCTTCATAAAAGGAAAGGTAGAAAATGTGGGTGTTAATAAAATTTTGATAGATGGTGGAGCGGCTGTAAATTTAATTCCTCACTACATGATAAAGAGGATTGGAAAAGATGACTCTGACACTAAGCCCCACAACATGGTGCTGTCCAATTATGAAGGTAAAGTAGGGACAACACTGGGAGTAATACAATTGAACTTGACTGTAGGATCCATCACTAGGCCCACAATGTTTGTGGTGATAGCATCAAAAGCAAATTACAACTTGCTGTTGGGAAGAGAATGGATCCATGGGATCGGGGCTGTGCCATCCTCCATGCATCAAAGAATAGCAATCTGGAGGCCAGATGGGATTGTCGAAAACATTGAAGCAGATCAGAGTTACTTCACAGCTGATGCGAACAATGTCACTAGTCGTAACTTCGACAAGAACCTAGCCCATATAGCACCATGCAATCCTGCTGCTTTCGACCTGACAGCTTCCGACAACGCTTACTGTTCCATGTACCTCCATCCTACACATGGTTTCCAGTGGGATAAAGAAATAATTGGGGAAACAAATTACACTTGGGGAACTGCCCATGTCAACCCAACTGGATGGGGGAGTGAATTCAGTGAAAATGACTGAAGTCTCAGCAATGGAAAGGATTTCGGCTTATATAGCCGAAAAACAACTCAGAACGGCCCTTGAGGCTGAAGTTAGAAATATGGCTGTCGAAGCCAGCACTCAGGTTGTCGAAGGACAATATCCTCAAGAAAATATTGAGGAGCAACATACAAATCAGAGTTTTGAAGACTCAAATGGTGAATGGCAGAGTCAAAGACTTGATGCCATTTATGATGACGAACCTTTGGGGTTCGAAAAGGATCCAACCTCAACCAACATAAAGATGGTGGCACAGGATCCTTTGGAGGAGATTAATCTAGGACTGGGGGCAGAGAAAAGGCCCACTTACATCAGTGCCAAGTTGAATCCTCAACTCAGAATCGAAATAATCCAGCTGCTGAATGAGTTTAAAGACTGCTTCGCATGGGATTATGACGAAATGCCTGGTCTAGACAGAAGTTTGGTGGAATTGAAGTTGCCAATTCTGGAAGGAAAGAAGCCAATAAAGCAGACCCCCAGACGCTTTGCACCTGAAATTCTGTCGAAGATCAAAGAAGAAGTCGAAAGACTTCTAAAATGCAAATTCATCCGTACAACAAGGTATGTCGAATGGATTGCTAATATTGTTCCTGTGATTAAGAAAAATGGCACATTAAGGGTGTGTATTGATTTTAGAGATCTAAACTCAGCCACCCCTAAGGATGAATATCCTATGCCAGTAGCAGAAATGCTAGTAGATTCTGCAGCAGGCCATGAGTATTTAAGTATGCTTGATGGCTATTCTGGTTATAACCAGATTTTCATTGCTGAAGAAGACGTTCCAAAAACAGCGTTTCGTTGTCCAGGAGCAATAGGAACATATGAATGGGTAGTAATGCCCTTTGGTTTGAAAAATGCTGGAGCTACTTACCAAAGGGCCATGAATTCTATTTTTCACGATTTCATTGAAACGTTTATGCAAATTTATATAGATGACATTGTGATTAAATCTGCTTCAGGCTTGGACCATATTAACCACCTTCGACAGTCCTTTGAAAGGATGAGGAAGTTTGGTTTGAAAATGAATCCTCTTAAATGTGCTTTTGGTGTGCAGGCTGGGGATTTCTTAGGCTTTTTTGTGGTCCACAAAAAGGGGATTGAAATTAATGAGAACAAAGCTAAAGCAATAATGGAAGCAAAAGCGCCATCGACAAAGAAGGAATTGCAGTCTCTACTAGGGAAAATCAACTTCCTCAGGAGATTTATCTCCAACCTTAGTGGAAAGACTCAGGCCTTCTCACCCTTGCTTCGATTGAAGAAAGAGGGTTTCACTTGGGGGCAGGAGCAACAAGTTGCTTTCGACAAGATCAAGGAGTATTTGGCAAATCCCCCAGTCCTAATATCTCCTTGTCGAAAAAGAAGCATGAGGCTCTACATATCAGCATCTGACAGAACATTAGGAAGTATGCTTTGTCAAGAAGATGAACATGGCGTCGAAAGAGCCATTTATTATCTCAGCAGAGTCTTAAATGATGCTGAAACTAGATATAGTATGATAGAGAAATTATGTTTATGTGTATATTTCTCTTGTACAAAATTGAAGCATTATATAAAACCCATTGATGTACATATATCTTCTCATTTCGACGTAATAAAACATATGTTGTCTAAGTCTATTTTACATAGTCGAATTGGAAAATGGGCTTTAGCTTTGACTGAATACTCTTTAAAATATATGCCTTTAAAAGCTGTTAAAGGGCAAGTAGTTGCTGATTTTATAGCTGACCACTCCATACTTGGAGATGAAACAAATTATGTCGAAAAAGAACCTTGGAGGTTATATTTCGACGGTTCCAGCCACAAAAATGGAACAGGTATTGGGATGTTAATTATTTCTCCCAATAAAATTCCAACAAAGTTCAAGTACAAAATAGAAGGATTCTGTTCAAACAATGAGGCAGAATATGAAGCCTTAATAGCTGGACTTGAAATCTTGTTGGAACTGGGGGCAACAGAGGTCGAAATAATGGGTGACTCCGAGTTGGTGATAAAACAATTGACGAAAGAGTACAAATGTGTCAAAGAAAATTTGATCATGTACTTTGTGATAGCCAACAGGCTCCTCAAGAGATTCGACAGTGTGGTTTTTAGACACATTCCCAGATTAGAAAATCAGGAAGCAAATGACTTGGCTCAATTGGCTTCAGGGTATAAAGTGTCGAAAGAAAATCTGTTGAAGGTTGTCGAAGTGAGAGGTAAAGTTTTATCTACTAAGTTGGCCCCATCTGATTTGGAGACAATGAGATTGGGATATGGCGATGAAGAAAACTTTGAGATTTTCAATGTAGGTGATTTAGAAGTTGGAGATTGGAGAAAACCCATCAAAGATTATCTACAAAATCCAAATCAGACTGTCGAAAGAAAGATAAAGTACAGAGCCATAAGCTATGTGCTCTTTGGAAATGAATTGTTTAAAAAGACTGCAGAAGGAGTTCTACTGAAATGTCTTGGAGAGACTGAAGCTTATATAGCTTTGTCGAATGTACACAGTGGTGCATGTGGTGCCCACCAAGCAGGACATAAAATGAGATGGCTGTTATTTCGACAAGGGATGTATTGGCCAACTATGTTGAAAGACTGTGTCGAATTTGCAAAAGGCTGTCAGGAATGTCAAATCCATGCAGGCATACCTCATGTGCCAGCAAGTGAGTTACATTCTATTGTAAAGCCTTGGCCATTTAGAGGTTGGGCTTTAGATTTAATTGGTGAGATTCGACCAACCTCTTCAAAAGGGCAGAAGTACATATTGGTGGGAGTAGACTATTTCACTAAATGGATTGAAGCCATACCCTTGACGAATGTAGATCAGGAAGCAGTCATAGACTTCATCCAGAAACACATAATGTATAGATTTGGAATACCAGAGACTATAACCACTGATCAAGGATCTGTGTTTACTGGCAGAAATATGCAAGCATTTGCAAGAGAGACAGGTTTTAAGTTGTTGACTTCGACACCCTATTATGCCCAAGCAAATGGCCAGGTCGAAGCAGCTAACAAAGTAGTAATAAACCTGATAAAGAAACATGTGGGGAAAAAACCAAGAAATTGGCATAAGACTTTGGATCAAATCCTTTGGGCTTGTCGAACATCCCCTAAGGAAGCAACTAATTCCACCCCATTTAAATTAACTTATGGACATGATGCAGTATTGCCTGTCGAAATTTGTTTACAGTCAATACGAATTCAAAGACATCATGAGATTCCATCTGAAATTTATTGGAGTATGATGATGGATGAATTGGTTGATTTAGACGAAGAAAGGTTGCGTGCTTTAGAACTAATAAGAAGGCAGAAAGAAAGAGTTGAAAAGTTTTATAACAAAAAAGTAAAATTCAAAGCCTTTTTAGTAAATGATTTAGTTTGGAAAGTGATCTTGCCCATGGAGAAGAAAGACAGAGTGATGGGAAAATGGTCCCCTAAGTGGGAAGGACCTTTTAAAATTCTAAGAGTTTTTTCCAATGGTGCATACGAAGTCGAAGAAATAGAAAAAGATAGAAGAGTGATGAAAATAAATGGAAAGTACTTAAAGAAGTATAGACCAACATTGCAGGAAATAAAAATCATAACAAATTAAAATTGCAAACGAAACTTGTCTTCGCCAAACAAATGGCGTAAAATAGCATTACATATAAAAGTGCTAAGAAAGGAAATATCCTTAAAAAATAAAATTCCTAAGTTCTATTACAAAATTACTGTCGAAGGAATGTGGCTTTAAGCTCGTCGAATTTTTTCTTTTGGAGTTGGATTCGACGCTCACAAAGGCTCTTGCTGACAGTCATTTCGTCAAGCTCCCTATGAAGTTGCTGGGCTGTTTCTGCATGTTGTAGCCCCTTCTGGAGTTCACTGTCTATTGCTTCTTGATTTGGTTTTTTGAGGGAGGCCTGGCGTTCTTTCTCTTGGAGGATTTTTCTGTGGAGATCAGCAATCTGGGCTTGGTAAGCTTGGATATTGTTTTCACAATCAGCAGTAGCTTTGGTATATTCGTCGGAAAGCTTATTCAGCTCCGAAATCCTTTCTGTCGAAGAAGCCACTGTGTTCCAGGCCGAAACTTGCTCCTCAGATTTGGCTGTGATCTTTTGGGAGAATTCTTTTTGTCGAACCAGATCAGCGCTGACAGAATCAATCAAAGATATCAAATCCATCACCAAATGGCTTTCCTCAGTCGAAGCCTCCAGCAAGTTGGCACTTTTTAGGAGCTTCTTTAAATCATATTGAGCAGAAGTATTCTCAGCCAAGACTTCAAACAGGTCAATTCCAAGGATCCTTGTCTTGATCTCATCCATGATGACATTGATTGGTTGAAGGTCAGAAGTGGCCCCTGAAGCTGTCGAACCACTGGCAGAGGAGTCTTGGAAGTTATACCTGGTGTCGAGCAAGGCTTTTAAGTACTCAAAGGGTTTTCTAACCTTCAAGCTCTCAATTTCTTCATGAGATAAACTCGTCGAAGCAGTGCCCAAAGAGGTTTCGACAGGGGCTTTTGATGAAGAGGGAAGGTGTTGAGAGGTTCCTCCAATGCTCAAGTTAACTTCTGGCTGATTTGACAGAGTAACCTCTTCTTCGACAGTTTCTTTGTCAGCCATGGTGGTGTCATTTGGATCTGGGACTTGTACATCCTAAACAAGGGCATCTTCATTAGTTTCTGGTGTGGCAGCTGGTGTTGGAAGTGGTACATCTTGATCTGAAATTATTTTTTCTGCACTGGGGTCTGGTCGAAAAGGAGAGTTGTTGTCGGAAGACTCAGAATCACTGAGGTCGAATTCATCCAAGGTTTGAGGCCCATGGACCCCTGCATCTGGAGTGGCATCGTCCTGGAGTCTTTCAGCCAGAGTCCTCTCAGAATTAGAGGGAGCATGCTCTTCTTGGATTGCAGAGGTCTCTTCGACGTCAATAACAACCTACAAGCAAAAAAAAAAAAAAAAAAAAAACATAAAAGAAGAACTGTAAGATAAAGTTACATTCAGCCAAGGCTGGGATGGTGAGTGTCGAAATGATTACCTGAGGAATTTTAGTATGGGCACTTGAGTCCCCACTTCTTTCACTCCTTGAAGGAACTTTGTTGACTGGGTTGGCAGGTGGAGTTCGTCTTTGGACCAGAGATCTTTGGGACGCCACTGTTTTAATTCTTAGACCTTTGTTTCTTTTCAAAGGCTGGGGTTCGGGGGATTCGTCCTCAGACTCTTCGACGCTTGTTTCCTTTTCTTCTGGTTTCCTTTTCTTTGCTGGGGTACGAGTTACCTATAAGAGAAAGAGAAGAAGTGTTAGTATAAGAAAATATGAAGTGCATAAATAAAGAGGAGTGTGTTAGTTTGTTGAAACCTTCTTAGCAGTTGTAGGAGACTTTTCGACTGTCTTGGAAGAAGTTCCTTCGCCAGTAGTCTTCCTAACAATTCTGAGAGCTGAAAAAGAAAAGTTGCATGAACATTGATATAATAATAAAAAAGTTAGAAGGAAAAAGAAGAATGTAATTTCTTCGACACCTTCAAGAATGGGTTCGTCCACAGTAACATGTTCTATCCCAATATGAAGGTGCCCAGTGAAGTTGTGCAGATGATACTTCGTCGCAACCACGCGTTCGGCAGGTTTTTTGTTGCTTTCACGAAGCAGTTTTAAATATGATCCACACACAAACCAGTCTGGAAATGGAGGACACAAGGCCACTCCAAATTCTGCAGAAGGGAGTGGAGGGAATTTTGGAGGAAAAGTTGTGAAAGCAAAATCATAGTGTGCATGTGGTGGAAGAGATGTAGGAAACCACAACTTGTTTAATTTCTCTGTGAATTTGAATTTTAAAGATACTGCTGCTTCAGCTATGGTTCGACGAAGATCATCAGGCCTGTAAATAGTTTCAAAATACTTTTGAAACTTTTGAACTTCTTTGATATGTTGATCTGTACCTTTTTTCTTCTTGTCCTGCACAAAGGTAAAAGCATTTGTCAGAAGAGTAGTGAAGGTTGCTACGTCGAAAAATCTGTTGATGTAGTATTCTTTCCACCAGACGTCGAACTCTTCAGTACAGAGGAAGTTTGGTATAAAGATGGTGGGGTAGACCTCCAGAGTTGGGTCGAAAAACTTGTTGTACAGTTCCAAGCATTTGTCGAAATGATGAAGTGAGTTGTAGAAGATGATGGCACCTTTCTTGTGGTAGATAGGCTTCGTCTTCGTTTGAATTAATCCAAACTGCCTAGCCACCAGATTGGGTTGGTAAACAATGAGAGATACCTTCGTGTTGTTGAGGCTATGATGAGAAAAGAAGTGTCTGGGCATGAGAAAAGCTTCCCAAATGGAGATGTAGGAATCTTCATCTTTCTGATTCTCTAATGGGAGTTTTCTGGTAAACCATCTTGGACCTACTTGTCTTTTGGCGAATGGTGCCATTGAAGGAGAAAATTTGTAGCGTTTGGCGAACATCATGATGTAGCCAGTGAATGCTTGTCGAAGGCTTGTATTATCATCTGTAGGGGTCAGTTGAACCAGCCTAGGCCATTCGACACGCCTTTCTTTGACTGCCTCTTCGTCAACTGGCATTTTGGTGGGGATAAAGGTTTCAAAAGTGGCATTCAGCCATAGTTGTAGAAGCCAGAAAGGACCTGTGAGACTAATGTTACCTTTGTCTTTAAGGGTCTTGAGGTTGCTTACACTCTCACTTAAATATTCATAAAGGTTTGCCAAAAGCAACTCACTCAGGCAGAATGCAACTCCATTGTGAAGTTGATTCGCCATAATGATAAAACTTCTGGCCACCTGAAGGGATCTGGTACAGAATACAAATTTGGACAACCACAGGCTAAGGAAGGCAATGTGTTCTATGTCAGAGACTTCTTCATTGTTTCCACCTTGGTAATGGGCTATGAAGACAGAGTACCCAGCATGCTTTGTGTCGAAGCTTATGGGATCCTTGTTCAAGTGTTCAGGGTTAAATATTTCCCCTAAAGGACTAAGGCCAGTTATGGCTGCTATGTCGAATAGGGTGGGAGTCATCATTCCACAGGGTAAGTGGAAGGTGTTGTAAGTACTATCCCAAAAGTACAAGGAGGCTAACAGCATGTTTTGGCAATAACGGGGACCTTCCTTCGACAATTGGATTAAGTTATATATACCAGTTTTCTTCCAAAACTTTTCTTTGGCTTTTTCGACCCTGGAAAACCATGCTTGGTACTCAGTAGGATCTTTCGTCAAGGGAGGACTCCTAAAAATCCTATGTTGGTTTAGATAAGATAAATCTATTTCTGTCGAAGCCATAAGGACTTCAGGTTCTTTTGAGGAAGTTTCGACAGGTTTAGGATTTTTGTTAGCAGCTATGGGTTTTAAAGCAGAATAGCAGGGGTAAAATTCTTTTAAACGTTTAGAATCAGCAGTGGGATCAAAAATAGGGCCTAACATAGCATGGTGAATTCCAGAAACGGAAATGGGAATCATTACCTGTGACCTGTAAATGCTTGCCTTTTCCCTTTCATTTGGGGGTTCTGGGAAGTACTGTTGGTGTTGTGTTTGAGTAGGCCCAGATAACACGTGAGCAGGAGGAAGATCCGTGGTCTTCTTTGTCTTCTTTGCACTTTGTCCAGTGGTAGTCTTTGGAGGAGCCATTGATTTGATGAAGATGGTAAAGAAACAGGAGCTTTGAAAGATTTGGAAATGGAGTTTTCACGCTTGGGTAAGAGAAGAGTTTGAGAAGGTGAAAAGTATGGAATGGTGGTGAAAATGGTATTTATAGAGGTTGGAATAAATGAATAATGATAAAGAAAAAGAAAATGAAGAGATTTTTTCAGTTGGAAAAAGGGAAACATGCATGTTAATCCATTGGTGGAGATTGAAAGTGGCGGTTGGTAATGAGCCATGATTTACCTACAATCTAGGGTCATGGGAGATTGTGTGAAACGTGGGCTAGATGTGACGTTTCATAAAGTGAAAATCATGGTGTTTCCTTGGGACTCAACAAAAATCACTTTACAATAAATGCAACTGACAGGAGGTCAAAGGTCATTTCGACAGCAAAAGATATTTCTCCAAGGTTGGTCGAAAACATCTTTGCTGGGGGGCAATTTGTAAACCCATAATTTCGACAAGACTGAAATTAAGGGTTTTGAGATTATTTTTGTCGAAAGATAATAAAAGGAAGGAATTTCAAAGATTGTTGACAGGGTTTTAAAACCCCATTACTTCGACAGAGAGATAAATGTTGTTCTGGCAGAATAAAGTTGGGAAGGTATTTGTGACTAAGTATTTGGTAGAAGAAAGTTCTCTTTCGACGGTTCGACAGAAGATAGTTTTTTCAATGGTTTCGACAGAAGAGGACATCTGACAAAAGAATATTTGGCAAGTGTTGAAGAATTTTGTTCTTCTTTAAAAAGGGCTTCGACAGATTGAAGGGGCACAAGGTTTCGTCACCAAAGAAGGAAATTCAAATTCAAATAGTTGTAACCTTTGGCAGTTGGACACATGGAAGTTTCAGAGAAGAAAATTGCATGCAGGCTGACACTTGTCATTTAGTTATAGTTTTTCCGTTCTAAGCAGTTATTTTGTTTGTATATAAATAGGATAGTTTGTGTTTAGAATAGGTGTGTGAAAATTTGTACAAAATTCCTGTAAAAGCTCTAAGTACCCAGTGTGAGAGAAAATGAGTTTAGTATTTGGAACAATGTACGTTTAAAACACCAGTTATATTTCAAAGTCATTTTAAAATTATTTGTTTATTCTTCAAGTTCATGTCATTTTAAATGTTATTTACTTTTTCTGCAAGTTTACAGCCTTCGACAGTTTCTTTGTTCTTGTTTAAATTTTTAACTTTGTTTCGTCTTTAAGATTCAAACTTTACTTTACTTGCAAAATCAAAGTTCTTAATACTTTGACAGCATTGATAAAACAAACCACAAATCAGTCACCAGAAGTCTAAGAGTATTTCGATAGAAACAATGCACATGTATCCCAGGACTTGTATGGTTGGTCCTGCAAGTAACCCAACTTTCTGAAGAAATTGGTTAACCAGAGGTTGTTCGCCAGAAACCACCGCGAACACTGTTGTACTTAAACAGTGCTTGGAAATGAAAAACAGGCATTTTGTACTTAAACAGTGCTTGGAATGAAAAATGGGCTTGTTGTACTTAAACAGGGCTTGGAATGAAAAAGAGGCCTGTTGTACTTAAACAGGGCTTGGAAATGAAAAAGGGTCCTGTTGTACTTAAATAGGGCTTGGAAATGAAAAAAAGGGGTCTGTCGTACTTAAACAGGGCTTGAAAATTAAAAAGGGGCATGTTGTACTTAAATAGGACTTGGAATGAAAAAGGGGCATGTTGTACTTAAACATGGCATGGAAATGAAAAATGGACCTGTTGTACTTAAACAGTGCTTGGAAATGAAAAATGGGCATTTTGTACTTAAATAGTGCTTGGAATGAAAAATGGGCTTGTTGTTTTTAAACAAGGCTTGGAATGAAAAAGGGGCTTGTTGTACTTAAACAGGGCTTGGAAATGAAAAAGGGGCTGTTGTACTTAAATAGGGCTTGGAAATGAAAAAAAGGGGCATGTCGTATTTAAACAGGGCTTGGAAATGAAAAAGGGGCATGTTGTACTTAAACAGGACTTAGAATGAAAAAGGGGCATGTTGTACTTAAACAGGGCTTGGAAATGAAAAAGGGGCTTTTTGTACTTAAACAGGGCTTGGAAATGATAAAGGGGCTTATTGTAGTTAAACAGGGCTTGGAATGAAAAAGGGGCATTTTGTACTTAAATAGGGCTTGGAATGAAAAAAGGGTTTGTTGTACTTAAACAAGGCTTGGAATGAAAAAGGGGCTTTTTGTACTTAAACAGGGCTTGGAAATGAAAATAGGTGTCTATTGTAGTTAAACAGGGCTTGGAAATGAAAAAGGGGATTTTGTATTTAAACAGGGCTTGGAATGAAAAAGAAGCTTGTTGTACTTAAACAAGGCTTGGAATGAAAAAAGGGGCATGTTGTACTTAAACTGTGCTTGGAAAAGAAAAAGGGGTCTATTGTACATAAACAGGGATTGTAAATGAAAAAAGTCGGTCTGTTGTACTTAAACAGGGCTTGGAAATGATAAAGGTGCTTATTGTAGTTAAACAGGGCTTGGAATGAAAAAGGGGCATTTTGTACTTAAAAAGGGCTTGGAATGAAAAAAGGGTCTGTTGTACTTAAACAAGGCTTGGAATGAAAAAGGGGCTTTTTGTACTTAAACAGGGCTTGGAAATGAAAAAAGGTGTCTATTGTACTTAAACAGGGCTTGGAAATGAAAAAGGGGATTTTGTATTTAAACAGAGCTTGGAATGAAAAAGGGGCTTGTTGTACTTAAACAGGGCTTGGAATGAAAAAAGGGGCATGTTGTACTTAAACAGTGCTTGGAAAAGAAAAAGGGGTCTATTGTACTATAACAGGGATTGTAAAAGAAAAAAGGGGGTCTGTTGTACTTAAACAGGGCTTGGAAATAAAAAAAGGGGCCTGTTGTTCTTAAACAGGGTATTAGAAATGAAAATAAGGGGCTTGTTGTACTTAAACAGGGCTTGGAAATGAAAAAGGGGCCTATTGTACCTAAACAGGGCTTGGATATGAAAAAAGGGGACCTTTTGTACTTAAACATGGCTTGGAAATTAAAAAGGGGTCTGTAGTACTTAAACAGGACTTGGAAATGAAAAAGGGGATTGTTGTACTTAAACAAGGCTTGGAAATGAAAAAGGGGCTTGTTGTACTTAAACATGGCTTGAAAATGAAAAAAGGGGGCCTGTTGTTCTTAAACAGGGTTTGGAAATGAAAAAGGGGCCGGTTGTACTTAGACAGGGCTTGGAAATGAAAAAAAAGGCCTTTTGAACTTAAACAGGGATTGGAAATGAAAAAGGGGATTGTCGTACTTAAACAGGGCTTGGAATGAAAAAGGGGCCTGTTGTACTTAAATAGGGCTTGGAAATGAAAAAGGGGTCTATTGTACTTTAACAGGGCTTGGAATGAAAAAGGGGAATGTTGTACTTAAACAGAGCTTGGAAATGAAAAGGGGTCTATTGTACTTAAACAGGGCTTGGAAATGAAAAAGGGGCCTGTTGTACTTAAACAGGGCTTAGAAATGACAAAAGGGGGCCTGTTGTATTTAAACAGGGCTTGGAAATTAAAAAAAGGCAGCCTGTTGTACTTAAACAGTGCTTGGAAATGAAAAACAGGCATTTTGTACTTAAACAGTGCTTGGAATGAAAAATGGGCTTGTTGTACTTAAACAGGGCTTGGAATGAAAAAGAGGCCTGTTGTACTTAAACAGGGCTTGGAAATGAAAAAGGGTCCTGTTGTACTTAAATAGGGCTTGGAAATGAAAAAAAGGGGTCTGTCGTACTTAAACAGGGCTTGAAAATTAAAAAGGGGCATGTTGTACTTAAATAGGACTTGGAATGAAAAAGGGGCATGTTGTACTTAAACATGGCATGGAAATGAAAAATGGACCTGTTGTACTTAAACAGTGCTTGGAAATGAAAAATGGGCATTTTGTACTTAAATAGTGCTTGGAATGAAAAATGGGCTTGTTGTTTTTAAACAAGGCTTGGAATGAAAAAGGGGCTTGTTGTACTTAAACAGGGCTTGGAAATGAAAAAGGGGCTGTTGTACTTAAATAGGGCTTGGAAATGAAAAAAAGGGGCATGTCGTATTTAAACAGGGCTTGGAAATGAAAAAGGGGCATGTTGTACTTAAACAGGACTTAGAATGAAAAAGGGGCATGTTGTACTTAAACAGGGCTTGGAAATGAAAAAGGGGCTTTTTGTACTTAAACAGGGCTTGGAAATGATAAAGGGGCTTATTGTAGTTAAACAGGGCTTGGAATGAAAAAGGGGCATTTTGTACTTAAACAGGGCTTGGAATGAAAAAAGGGTTTGTTGTACTTAAACAAGGCTTGGAATGAAAAAGGGGCTTTTTGTACTTAAACAGGGCTTGGAAATGAAAATAGGTGTCTATTGTAGTTAAACAGGGCTTGGAAATGAAAAAGGGGATTTTGTATTTAAACAGGGCTTGGAATGAAAAAGAAGCTTGTTGTACTTAAACAAGGCTTGGAATGAAAAAAGGGGCATGTTGTACTTAAACTGTGCTTGGAAAAGAAAAAGGGGTCTATTGTACATAAACAGGGATTGTAAATGAAAAAAGTCGGTCTGTTGTACTTAAACAGGGCTTGGAAATGATAAAGGTGCTTATTGTAGTTAAACAGGGCTTGGAATGAAAAAGGGGCATTTTGTACTTAAAAAGGGCTTGGAATGAAAAAAGGGTTTGTTGTACTTAAACAAGGCTTGGAATGAAAAAGGGGCTTTTTGTACTTAAACAGGGCTTGGAAATGAAAAAAGGTGTCTATTGTACTTAAACAGGGCTTGGAAATGAAAAAGGGGATTTTGTATTTAAACAGAGCTTGGAATGAAAAAGGGGCTTGTTGTACTTAAACAGGGCTTGGAATGAAAAAAGGGGCATGTTGTACTTAAACAGTGCTTGGAAAAGAAAAAGGGGTCTATTGTACTATAACAGGGATTGTAAAAGAAAAAAGGGGGTCTGTTGTACTTAAACAGGGCTTGGAAATAAAAAAAGGGGCCTGTTGTTCTTAAACAGGGTATTAGAAATGAAAATAAGGGGCTTGTTGTACTTAAACAGGGCTTGGAAATGAAAAAGGGACCTATTGTACCTAAACAGGGCTTGGATATGAAAAAAGGGGACCTTTTGTACTTAAACATGGCTTGGAAATTAAAAAGGGGTCTGTAGTACTTAAACAGGACTTGGAAATGAAAAAGGGGATTGTTGTACTTAAACAAGGCTTGGAAATGAAAAAGGGGCTTGTTGTACTTAAACATGGCTTGAAAATGAAAAAAGGGGGCCTGTTGTTCTTAAACAGGGTTTGGAAATGAAAAAGGGGCCGGTTGTACTTAGACAGGGCTTGGAAATGAAAAAAAAGGCCTTTTGAACTTAAACAGGGATTGGAAATGAAAAAGGGGATTGTCGTACTTAAACAGGGCTTGGAAAGAAAAAGGGGCCTGTTGTACTTAAATAGGGCTTTGAAATGAAAAAGGGGTCTATTGTACTTTAACAGGGCTTGGAATGAAAAAGGGGAATGTTGTACTTAAACAGAGCTTGGAAATGAAAAGGGGTCTATTGTACTTAAACAGGGCTTGGAAATGAAAAAGGGGCCTGTTGTACTTAAACAGGGCTTAGAAATGACAAAAGGGGGCCTGTTGTATTTAAACAGGGCTTGGAAATTAAAAAAAGGCAGCCTGTTGTACTTAAACAGTGCTTGGAAATGAAAAACAGGCATTTTGTACTTAAACAGTGCTTGGAATGAAAAATGGGCTTGTTGTACTTAAACAGGGCTTGGAATGAAAAAGAGGCCTGTTGTACTTAAACAGGGCTTGGAAATGAAAAAGGGTCCTGTTGTACTTAAATAGGGCTTGGAAATGAAAAAAAGGGGTCTGTCGTACTTAAACAGGGCTTGAAAATTAAAAAGGGGCATGTTGTACTTAAATAGGACTTGGAATGAAAAAGGGGCATGTTGTACTTAAACATGGCTTGGAAATGAAAAATGGACCTGTTGTACTTAAACAGTGCTTGGAAATGAAAAATGGGCATTTTGTACTTAAATAGTGCTTGGAATGAAAAATGGGCTTGTTGTTTTTAAACAAGGCTTGGAATGAAAAAGGGGCTTGTTGTACTTAAACAGGGCTTGGAAATGAAAAAGGGGCTGTTGTACTTAAATAGGGCTTGGAAATGAAAAAAAGGGGCATGTCGTATTTAAACAGGGCTTGGAAATGAAAAAGGGGCATGTTGTACTTAAACAGGACTTAGAATGAAAAAGGGGCATGTTGTACTTAAACAGGGCTTGGAAATGAAAAAGGGGCTTTTTGTACTTAAACAGGGCTTGGAAATGATAAAGGGGCTTATTGTAGTTAAACAGGGCTTGGAATGAAAAAGGGGCATTTTGTACTTAAACAGGGCTTGGAATGAAAAAAGGGTTTGTTGTACTTAAACAAGGCTTGGAATGAAAAAGGGGCTTTTTGTACTTAAACAGGGCTTGGAAATGAAAATAGGTGTCTATTGTAGTTAAACAGGGCTTGGAAATGAAAAAGGGGATTTTGTATTTAAACAGGGCTTGGAATGAAAAAGAAGCTTGTTGTACTTAAACAAGGCTTGGAATGAAAAAAGGGGCATGTTGTACTTAAACTGTGCTTGGAAAAGAAAAAGGGGTCTATTGTACATAAACAGGGATTGTAAATGAAAAAAGTCGGTCTGTTGTACTTAAACAGGGCTTGGAAATGATAAAGGTGCTTATTGTAGTTAAACAGGGCTTGGAATGAAAAAGGGGCATTTTGTACTTAAAAAGGGCTTGGAATGAAAAAAGGGTTTGTTGTACTTAAACAAGGCTTGGAATGAAAAAGGGGCTTTTTGTACTTAAACAGGGCTTGGAAATGAAAAAAGGTGTCTATTGTACTTAAACAGGGCTTGGAAATGAAAAAGGGGATTTTGTATTTAAACAGAGCTTGGAATGAAAAAGGGGCTTGTTGTACTTAAACAGGGCTTGGAATGAAAAAAGGGGCATGTTGTACTTAAACAGTGCTTGGAAAAGAAAAAGGGGTCTATTGTACTATAACAGGGATTGTAAAAGAAAAAAGGGGGTCTGTTGTACTTAAACAGGGCTTGGAAATAAAAAAAGGGGCCTGTTGTTCTTAAACAGGGTATTAGAAATGAAAATAAGGGGCTTGTTGTACTTAAACAGGGCTTGGAAATGAAAAAGGGACCTATTGTACCTAAACAGGGCTTGGATATGAAAAAAGGGGACCTTTTGTACTTAAACATGGCTTGGAAATTAAAAAGGGGTCTGTAGTACTTAAACAGGACTTGGAAATGAAAAAGGGGATTGTTGTACTTAAACAAGGCTTGGAAATGAAAAAGGGGCTTGTTGTACTTAAACATGGCTTGAAAATGAAAAAAGGGGGCCTGTTGTTCTTAAACAGGGTTTGGAAATGAAAAAGGGGCCGGTTGTACTTAGACAGGGCTTGGAAATGAAAAAAAAGGCCTTTTGAACTTAAACAGGGATTGGAAATGAAAAAGGGGATTGTCGTACTTAAACAGGGCTTGGAATGAAAAAGGGGCCTGTTGTACTTAAATAGGGCTTTGAAATGAAAAAGGGGTCTATTGTACTTTAACAGGGCTTGGAATGAAAAAGGGGAATGTTGTACTTAAACAGAGCTTGGAAATGAAAAGGGGTCTATTGTACTTAAACAGGGCTTGGAAATGAAAAAGGGGCCTGTTGTACTTAAACAGGGCTTAGAAATGACAAAAGGGGGCCTGTTGTATTTAAACAGGGCTTGGAAATTAAAAAAAGGCAGCCTGTTGTACTTAAACAGTGCTTGGAAATGAAAAACAGGCATTTTGTACTTAAACAGTGCTTGGAATGAAAAATGGGCTTGTTGTACTTAAACAGGGCTTGGAATGAAAAAGAGGCCTGTTGTACTTAAACAGGGCTTGGAAATGAAAAAGGGTCCTGTTGTACTTAAATAGGGCTTGGAAATGAAAAAAAGGGGTCTGTCGTACTTAAACAGGGCTTGAAAATTAAAAAGGGGCATGTTGTACTTAAATAGGACTTGGAATGAAAAAGGGGCATGTTGTACTTAAACATGGCTTGGAAATGAAAAATGGACCTGTTGTACTTAAACAGTGCTTGGAAATGAAAAATGGGCATTTTGTACTTAAATAGTGCTTGGAATGAAAAATGGGCTTGTTGTTTTTAAACAAGGCTTGGAATGAAAAAGGGGCTTGTTGTACTTAAACAGGGCTTGGAAATGAAAAAGGGGCTGTTGTACTTAAATAGGGCTTGGAAATGAAAAAAAGGGGCATGTCGTATTTAAACAGGGCTTGGAAATGAAAAAGGGGCATGTTGTACTTAAACAGGACTTAGAATGAAAAAGGGGCATGTTGTACTTAAACAGGGCTTGGAAATGAAAAAGGGGCTTTTTGTACTTAAACAGGGCTTGGAAATGATAAAGGGGCTTATTGTAGTTAAACAGGGCTTGGAATGAAAAAGGGGCATTTAGTACTTAAACAGGGCTTGGAATGAAAAAAGGGTTTGTTGTACTTAAACAAGGCTTGGAATGAAAAAGGGGCATTTTGTACTTAAACAGGGCTTGGAAATGAAAATAGTTGTCTATTGTAGTTAAACAGGGCTTGGAAATGAAAAAGGGGATTTTGTATTTAAACAGGGCTTGGAATGAAAAAGAAGCTTGTTGTACTTAAACAAGGCTTGGAATGAAAAAAGGGGCATGTTGTACTTAAACTGTGCTTGGAAAAGAAAAAGGGGCCTATTGTACTTAAACAGGGATTGTAAATGAAAAAAGTCGGTCTGTTGTACTTAAACAGGGCTTGGAACTAAAAAAGGGGCCTGTTGTACTTAAACAGGGCTTAGAAATGAAAATAAGGGGCTTGTTGTACTTAAACAGGGCTTGGAAATGAAAAAGGAGCCTATTGTACGTAAACAGGGCTTAGATATGAAAAAATGGGGCCTTTTGTACTTAAACATGGCTTGGAAATTAAAAAGGGGTCTGTTGTACTTAAACAGGACTTGGAAATGAAAAAGGGGCTTTTTGTACTAAAACAGGGCTTGGAAAAATGGGCATGTTGTACTTAAACATGGCTTGAAATGAAGAAGGGCCCTGTTGTACTTAAACAGGGCTTGAAAATGAAAAAAGGGGGCCTGTTGTACTTAAACAGGGCTTGGAAATGAAAAAGGGGTTGTTGTACTTAAATAGGGCTTGGAAATGAAAAAAAGGGAAATGTCGTATTTAAATAGGGCTTGGAAATGAAAAAGGGGCATGTTGTACTTAAACAGGACTTAGAATGAAAAAGGGGCATGTTGTACTTAAACAGGGCATGGAAATGAAAAATGGACCTGTTGTACTTAAATAGTGCTTGGAAATGAAAAAGGGGCATGTTGTACTTAAACAGGGCTTGGAAATGAAAAATGGGCTTGTTGTACTTAAACAGGGCTTGGAAAAGATAAAGGGGCTTATTGTAGTTAAACAGGGCTTGGAATGAAAAAGGGGCATTTTGTACTTAAACAGGGCTTGGAATGAAAAAAGGGTTTGTGGTACTTAAACAAGGCTTGGAATGAAAAAGGGGCTTTTTGTACTTAAACAGGGCTTGGAAATGAAAAAAGGTGTCTATTGTACTTAAACAGGGCTTGGAAATGATAAAGGGGATTTTGTATTTAAATAGGGCTTGGAATGAAAAAGGGGCTTGTCGTACTTAAACAGGGCTTGGAATGAAAAAAGGGGCATGTTGTACTTAAACAGTGCTTGGAACAGAAAAAGGGGTCTATTGTACTTAAACAGGGATTGTAAATGAAAAAAGGAGGTATGTTGTACTTAATAAGGGCTTGGAAATAAAAAAGGGGCCTGTTGTACTTAAACAGGGCTTAGAAATGAAAATAAGGGGCTTGTTGTACTTAAACAGGACTTGGAAATGAAAAAGGGGCCTATTGTACCTAAACAGGGCTTGGATATGAAAAAAGGGGGCCTTTCGTACTTAAACATGGCTTGGAAATGAAAAATGGGCATGTTGTACTTAAACATGGCTTGAAATGAAAAAGGGGCCTGTTGTACTTAAACATGGCTTAGAAATGAAAAAGGGGCATGTTGTACTTAAACACGGCTTGAAAATGAAAAAAGGGGGCCTGTTGTACTTAAACAGGGCTCTGAAATGAAAAAGGGGCCGGTTGTACTTAGACAGGGCTTGGAAATGAAAAAAAGGGTCCTTTTGTACTTAAACAGGGATTGGAAATGAAAAAGGGGCATGTCGTACTTAAACAGGGCTTGGAATGAAAAAGGGGTCTGTTGTACTTAAATAGGGCTTGGAAATGAAAAAGGGGTCTGTTGTACTTAAACAGGGCTTGGAATGAAAAAGGCGAATGTTGTACTTAAACAGGGCTTGGAAATGAAAAGGGGTCTATTGTACTTAAACAGGGCTTGGAAATGAAAAAGGGGCCTGTTGTACTTAAACAGGACTTAGAAATGAAAAAAGGGGGCCTGTTGTATTTAAACAGGGCTTGGAAATGAAACAAAAGGCAGCCTGTTGTACTTAAATAGTGCTTGGAAATGAAAAAGAGGCCTGTTGTACTTAAACAGGGCTTGGAAATGAAAAAGGGTCGTGTTGTACTTAAATAGGGCTTTGAAATGAAAAAAAGGGGTCTGTCTTACTTAAACAGGGCTTGAAAATGAAAAAGGGGCATGTTGTACTTAAAAAGGACTTGGAATGAAAAAGGGGCATGTTGTACTTAAACATGGCTTGGAAATGAAAAATGGACCTGTTGTACTTAAACAGTGCTTGGAAATGAAAAAGGGTCATTTTGTACTTAAATAGTGCTTGGAATGAAAAATGGGCTTGTTGTTTTTAAACAAGGCTTGGAATGAAAAAGGGGCTTGTTGTACTTAAACAGGGCTTGGAAATGAAAAAGGGGCTGTTGTACTTAAATAGGGCTTGGAAATGAAAAAAAGGGGCATATCGTATTTAAACAGGGCTTGGAAATGAAAAAGGGGCCTGTTGTACTTAAACATGACTTAGAATGAAAAAGGGGCATGTTGTACTTAAACAGGGCATGGAAATGAAAACTGGACATGTTGTACTTAAATAGTGCTTGGAAATGAAAAAGGGGCATGTTGTACTTAAACAGGGCTTAGAAATGAAAAAGGGGCTTGTTGTACATAAACAGGGCTTGGAAATGATAAAGGTGCTTATTGTAGTTAAACAGGGCTTGGAATGAAAAAGGGGCATTTTGTACTTAAACAGGGCTTGGAATGAAAAAAAGGTTTGTTGTACTTAAACAAGGCTTGGAATGAAAAAGGGGTTTTTTGTACTTAAACAGGGCTTGGAAATGAAAAAAGGTGTCTATTGTACTTAAACAGGGCTTGGAAATGAAAAAGGGGATTTTGTATTTAAACAGGGCTTGGAATGAAAAAGGGGCTTGTTGTACTTAAATAGGGCTTGGAATGAAAAAAGGGGCATGTTGTACTTAAACAATGCTTGGAAAAGAAAAAGGGGTCTATTGTACTTAAACAGGGATTGTAAATGAAAAAAGGTGGTCTGTTGTACTTAAACAGGGCTTGGAAATAAAAAAGGGGTCTGTTGTACTTAAACAGGGCTTAGAAATGAAAATAAGGGGCTTGTTGTACTTAAACAGGGCTTGGAAATGAAAAGGGGGCCTATTGTACCTAAACAGGGCTTGGATATGAAAAAAGGGGGCCTTTTGTACTTAAACATGGCTTAGAAATTAAAAAGGGGTCTGTTGTACTTAAACAGGACTTGGAAATTAAAAAGGGGCTTGTTTTACTAAAACAGGGCTTGGAAAAATGGGCATGTTGTACTTAAACATGGCTTGAAATGAAAAAGGGGCCTATTGTACTTAAACATGGCTTAGAAATGAAAAGGGGCCTGTTGTACTTAAACAGGGCTCGATTATGAAAAAAAGGGGCCTGTTGTACTTAAACAGGGCTTGGAAATAAAAAAGGGGCCTGTTGTTCTTAAACAGGGCTTAGAAATGAAAATAAGGGGCTTGTTGTACTTAAACAGGGCTTGGAAATGAAAAAGGGGCTTATTGTACCTAAACAGGGCTTGCATTTGAAAAAAGGGGGCCTTTTGTACTTAAACATGGCTTAGAAATTAAAAAGGGGTCTGTTGTACTTAAACAGAACTGTGAAATGAAAAAGGGGCTTGTTTTACTATAACAGGGCTTGGAAAAATGGGCATGTTGTACTTAAACATGGCTTGAAATGAAAAAGGGACCTGTTGTACTTAAACATGGCTTAGAAATGAAAAAGGGGCCTATTGTACTTAAACAGGGCTTGAAAATGAAAAAAGGGGGCCTGTTGTACTTAAACAGGGCTTGGAAATGAAAAAGGGACCGGTTGTACTTAGACAGGGCTTGGAAATGAAAAAAGGGGCCTTTTGTAGTTAAACAGGGATTGGAAATGAAAAAGGGGCATGTCGTACTTAAACAGGACATGGAATGAAAAAGGGGCATGTTGTACTTAAACATGGCTTGGAAATGAAAAATGGACCTGTTGTACTTAAACAGTGCTTGGAAATGAAAAAGGGGCATTTTGTACTTAAATAGTGCTTGGAATGAAAAATGGGCTTGTTGTTTTTAAACAAGGCTTGGAATGAAAAAGGGGCTTGTTGTACTTAAACAGGGCTTGGAAATGAAAAAGGGGTTGTTGTACTTAAATAGGGCTTGGAAATGAAAAAAAGGGGCATGTTGTATTTAAACAGGGCTTGGAATTGAAAAAGGGGCCTGTTGTACTTAAACATGACTTAGAATGAAAAAGGGGCATGTTGTACTTAAACAGGGCATGGAAAGTAAAACTGGACCTGTTGTACTTAAATAGTGCTTGGAAATGAAAAAGGGGCATGTTGTACTTAAACAGGGCTTGGAAATGAAAAAGGGGCTTGTTGTACTTAAACAGGGCTTGGAAATGATAAAGGTGCTTATTGTAGTTAAACAGGGCTTGGAATGAAAAAGGGGCATTTTGTACTTAAACAGGGCTTGGAATGAAAAAAGGGTTTGTTGTACTTAAACAAGGCTTGGAATGAAAAAGGGGCTTTTTGTACTTAAACAGGGCTTGGAAATGAAAAAAGGTGTCTATTGTACTTAAACAGGACTTGGAAATGAAAAAGGGGATTTTGTATTTAAACAGAGATTGGAATGAAAAAGGGGCTTGTTGTACTTAAACGGGGCTTGGAATGAAAAAAGGGGCATGTTGTACTTAAACAGTGCTTGGAAAAGAAAAAGGGGTCTATTGTACTTAAACAGGGATTGTAAAAGAAAAAAGGGGGTCTGTTGTACTTAAACAGGGCTTGGAAATAAAAAAGGGGCCTGTTGTTCTTAAACAAGGCTTAGAAATGAAAATAAGGGGCTTGTTGTACTTAAACAGGGCTTGGAAATGAAAAAGGGGCCTATTGTACCTAAACAGGGCTTGGATATGAAAAAAGGGGGCCTTTTGTACTTAAACATGGCTTGGAAATTAAAATGGGGTCTGTTGTACTTAAACAGGACTTGGAAATGAAAAACGTGCTTGTTGTACTTAAATAGGGCTTGGAAATGAAAAATGGGCATGTTGTACTTAAACATGGCTTGAAATGAAAAAGGGGCCTGTTGTACTTAAACATGGCTTAGAAATGAAAAAGGGGCCTGTTGTACTTAAACAGGGCTTGAAAATGAAAAAAGGGGGCCTGTTGTTCTTAAACAGGGCTTGGAAATGAAAAAGGGGCCGGTTGTACTTAGACAGGGCTTGGAAATGAAAAAAAAGGGCCTTTTGTACTTAAACAGGGATTGGAAATGAAAAAGGGGCATGTCGTACTTAAACAGGGCTTGGAATGAAAAAGGGGCCTGTTGTACCTAAATAGGGCTTGGAAATGAAAAAGGGGTCTATTGTACTTTAACAGGGCTTGGAATGAAAAAGGAGAATGTTGTACTTAAACAGGGCTTGGAAATGAAAATGGGTCTATTGTACTTAAACAGGGCTTGGAAATGAAAAAGGGGCCATTTGTACTTAAACAGGGCTTAGAAATGAAAAAAGGGGGCATGTTGTATTTAAACAGGGCTTGGAAATGAAAATAAGGCAGCCTGTTGTAATTAAACAGTGCTTGGAAATGAAAAACAGGCATTTTGTACTTAAACAGTGCTTGGAATGAAAAATGGGCTTGTTGTACTTAAACAGGACTTGGAATGAAAAAGAGGCCTGTTGTACTTAAACAGGGCTTGGAAATGAAAAAGGGTCCTGTTGTACTTAAATAGGGCTTGGAAATGAAAAAAAGGGGCCTGTCGTACTTAAACAGGGCTTGAAAATGAAAAAGGGGCATGTTGTACTTAAATAGGACTTGGAATGAAAAAGGGGCATGTTGTACTTAAACATGGCTTGGAAATGAAAAATGGACCTGTTGTACTTAAACAGTGCTTGGAAATGAAAAAGGGTCATTTTGTACTTAAATAGTGCTTGGAATGAAAAATGGGCTTGTTGTTTTTAAACAAGGCTTGGAATGAAAAAGGGGCTTGTTGTACTTAAACAGGGCTTGGAAATGAAAAAGGGGCTGTTGTACTTAAATAGGGCTTGGAAATGAAAAAAAGGGGCATATCGTATTTAAACAGGGCTTGGAAATGAAAAAGGGGCCTGTTGTACTTAAACATGACTTAGAATGAAAAAGGGGCATGTTGTACTTAAACAGGGCATGGAAATGAAAACTGGACATGTTGTACTTAAATAGTGCTTGGAAATGAAAAAGGGGCATGTTGTACTTAAACAGGGCTTAGAAATGAAAAAGGGGCTTGTTGTACATAAACAGGGCTTGGAAATGATAAAGGTGCTTATTGTAGTTAAACAGGGCTTGGAATGAAAAAGGGGCATTTTGTACTTAAACAGGGCTTGGAATGAAAAAAGGGTTTGTTGTACTTAAACAAGGCTTGGAATGAAAAAGGGGTTTTTTGTACTTAAACAGGGCTTGGAAATGAAAAAAGGTGTCTATTGTACTTAAACAGGGCTTGGAAATGAAAAAGGGGATTTTGTATTTAAACAGGGCTTGGAATGAAAAAGGGGCTTGTTGTACTTAAATAGGGCTTGGAATGAAAAAAGGGGCATGTTGTACTTAAACAATGCTTGGAAAAGAAAAAGGGGTCTATTGTACTTAAACAGGGATTGTAAATGAAAAAAGGTAGTCTGTTGTACTTAAACAGGGCTTGGAAATAAAAAAGGGGTCTGTTGTACTTAAACAGGGCTTAGAAATGAAAATAAGGGGCTTGTTGTACTTAAACAGGGCTTGGAAATGAAAAGGGGGCCTATTGTACCTAAACAGGGCTTGGATATGAAAAAAGGGGGCCTTTTGTACTTAAACATGGCTTAGAAATTAAAAAGGGGTCTGTTGTACTTAAACAGGACTTGGAAATTAAAAAGGGGCTTGTTTTACTAAAACAGGGCTTGGAAAAATGGGCATGTTGTACTTAAACATGGCTTGAAATGAAAAAGGGGCCTGTTGTACTTAAACATGGCTTAGAAATGAAAAGGGGCCTGTTGTACTTAAACAGGGCTTGATTATGAAAAAAAGGGGCCTGTTGTACTTAAACAGGGCTTGGAAATAAAAAAGGGGCCTGTTGTTCTTAAACAGGGCTTAGAAATGAAAATAAGGGGCTTGTTGTACTTAAACAGGGCTTGGAAATGAAAAAGGGGCTTATTGTACCTAAACAGGGCTTGCATTTGAAAAAAGGGGGCCTTTTGTACTTAAACATGGCTTAGAAATTAAAAAGGGGTCTGTTGTACTTAAACAGAACTGTGAAATGAAAAAGGGGCTTGTTTTACTATAACAGGGCTTGGAAAAATGGGCATGTTGTACTTAAACATGGCTTGAAATGAAAAAGGGACCTGTTGTACTTAAACATGGCTTAGAAATGAAAAAGGGGCCTATTGTACTTAAACAGGGCTTGAAAATGAAAAAAGGGGGCCTGTTGTACTTAAACAGGGCTTGGAAATGAAAAAGGGACCGGTTGTACTTAGACAGGGCTTGGAAATGAAAAAAGGGGCCTTTTGTAGTTAAACAGGGATTGGAAATGAAAAAGGGGCATGTCGTACTTAAACAGGACATGGAATGAAAAAGGGGCATGTTGTACTTAAACATGGCTTGGAAATGAAAAATGGACCTGTTGTACTTAAACAGTGCTTGGAAATGAAAAAGGGGCATTTTGTACTTAAATAGTGCTTGGAATGAAAAATGGGCTTGTTGTTTTTAAACAAGGCTTGGAATGAAAAAGGGGCTTGTTGTACTTAAACAGGGCTTGGAAATGAAAAAGGGGTTGTTGTACTTAAATAGGGCTTGGAAATGAAAAAAAGGGGCATGTCGTATTTAAACAGGGCTTGGAATTGAAAAAGGGGCCTGTTGTACTTAAACATGACTTAGAATGAAAAAGGGGCATGTTGTACTTAAACAGGGCATGGAAATGAAAACTGGACCTGTTGTACTTAAATAGTGCTTGGAAATGAAAAAGGGGCATGTTGTACTTAAACAGGGCTTGGAAATGAAAAAGGGGCTTGTTGTACTTAAACAGGGCTTGGAAATGATAAAGGTGCTTATTGTAGTTAAACAGGGCTTGGAATGAAAAAGGGGCATTTTGTACTTAAACAGGGCTTGGAATGAAAAAAGGGTTTGTTGTACTTAAACAAGGCTTGGAATGAAAAAGGGGCTTTTTGTACTTAAACAGGGCTTGGAAATGAAAAAAGGTGTCTATTGTACTTAAACAGGACTTGGAAATGAAAAAGGGGATTTTGTATTTAAACAGAGATTGGAATGAAAAAGGGGCTTGTTGTACTTAAACGGGGCTTGGGATGAAAAAAGGGGCATGTTGTACTTAAACAGTGCTTGGAAAAGAAAAAGGGGTCTATTGTACTTAAACAGGGATTGTAAAAGAAAAAAGGGGGTCTGTTGTACTTAAACAGGGCTTGGAAATAAAAAAGGGGCCTGTTGTTCTTAAACAGGGCTTAGAAATGAAAATAAGGGGCTTGTTGTACTTAAACAGGGCTTGGAAATGAAAAAGGGGCCTATTGTACCTAAACAGGGCTTGGATATGAAAAAAGGGGGCCTTTTGTACTTAAACATGGCTTGGAAATTAAAATGGGGTCTGTTGTACTTAAACAGGACTTGGAAATGAAAAAGGTGCTTGTTGTACTTAAATAGGGCTTGGAAATGAAAAATGGGCATGTTGTACTTAAACATGGCTTGAAATGAAAAAGGGGCCTGTTGTACTTAAACATGGCTTAGAAATGAAAAAGGGGCCTGTTGTACTTAAACAGGGCTTGAAAATGAAAAAAGGGGGCCTGTTGTTCTTAAACAGGGCTTGGAAATGAAAAAGGGGCCGGTTGTACTTAGACAGGGCTTGGAAATGAAAAAGGGGTTGTTGTACTTAAATAGGGCTTGGAAATGAAAAAAAGGGGCATATCGTATTTAAACAGGGCTTGGAAATGAAAAAGGGGTTTGTTGTACTTAAACATGACTTAGAATGAAAAAGGGACATGTTGTACTTAAACAAGGCTTGGAAATGAAAAAGGGGCTTGTTGTACTTAAACAGGGCTTGGAAATGATAAAGGGGCTTATTGTAGTTAAACAGGGCTTGGAATGAAAAAGGGGCATTTTGTACTTAAACAAGGCTTGGAATGAAAAAAGGGTTTGTTGTACTTAAACAAGGCTTGGAATGAAAAAGGGGCTTTTTGTACTTAAACAGGGCTTGGAAATGAAAATAGGTGTCTATTGTACTTAAACAGGGCTTGGAAATGAAAAAGGGGATTTTGTATTTAAACAGGGCTTAGAATGAAAAAGGAGCTTGTTGTACTTAAACAGGGCTTGGAATGAAAAAAGGGGCATGTTGTACTTAAATTGTGCTTGGAAAAGAAAAAGGGGTCTATTGTACTTAAACAGGGATTGTAAATGAAAAAAGGCGGTATGTTGTACTTAAACAGGGCTTGGAAATAAAAAAGGGGCTTGTTGTACTTAAACAGGGCTTAGAAATGAAAATAAGGGGCTTGTTGTACATAAACAGGGCTTGGAAATGAAAAAGAGGCCTATTGTACCTAAACAGGGCTTGGATTTGAAAAAAGGGGACCTTTTGTACTTAAACATGGCTTGGAAATTAAAAAGGGGTCTCTTGTACTTAAATAGGACTTTGAAATGAAAAAGGGGCTTGTTGTACTAAAACATGGCTTGGAAAAATGGGCATGTTGTACTTAAACATGGCTTGAAATGAAAAAGGGGCCTGTTGTACTTAATCATGGCTTAGAAATGAAAAAGGGGCCTGTTGTACTTAAACAGGGCTTGAAAATGAAAAAAGGGGGCCTGTTGTACTTAAACAGGGCTTGGAAATGAAAAAGGGGCTGTTGTACTTAAATAGGGCTTGGAAATGAAAAAAAAGGGGAATATCGTATTTAAACAGGGCTTGGAAATGAAAAAGGGGCCTATTGTACTTAAACAGGACTTAGAATGAAAAAGGGGCATGTTGTACTTAAACAGGGCATGGAAATGAAAAATGGACCTGTTGTACTAAAATAGTGCTTGGAAATGAAAAAGGGGCATTTTGTACTTAAACAGGGCTTGGAATGAAAAAAGGGTTTGTTGTACTTAAACAAGGCTTGGAATGAAAAAGGGGCTTTTTGTACTTAAACAGGGCTTGGAAATGAAAAAAGGTGTCTATTGTACTTAAACAGGGCTTGGAAATGAAAAAGGGGATTTTGTATTTAAACAGGGCTTGGAATGAAAAAGGGGCTTGTTGTACTTAAACAGGGCTTGGAATGAAAAAAGGGGCATGTTGTACTTAAACAGTGCTTGGAAAAGAAAAAGGGGTCTATTGTACTTAAACAGGGATTGTAAATGAAAAAAGGAGGTATGTTGTACTTAATAAGGGCTTGGAAATAAAAAAGGGGCCTGTTGTACTTAAACAGGGCTTAGAAATGAAAATAAGGGGCTTGTTGTACTTAAACAGGGCTTGGAAATGAAAAAGGGGTCTATTGTACTTAAACAGGGCTTGGATATGAAAAAGGGGGCCTTTTGTACTTACATGGCTTGGAAATTAAAAAGGGGTCTGTTGTACTTAAACAGGACTTGAAAATGAAAAAGGGGCTTGTTGTACTTAAACAGGGCTTGGAATGAAAAAGAGGCCTGTTGTACTTAAACAGGGCTTGGAAATGAAAAAGGGTCCTGTTGTACCTAAATAGGGCTTGGAAATGAAAAAAAGGGGCCTGTCGTACTTAAACAGGGCTTGAAAATGAAAAAGGGGCATGTTGTACTTAAACAGGACTTGGAATGAAAAAGGGGCATGTCGTACTTAAACAGGGCTTGGAATGAAAAAGGGGCCTGTTGTACTTAAATAGGGCTTGGAAATGAAAAAGGGGTCTATTGTACTTTAACAGGGCTTGGAATGAAAAAAGAGAATGTTGTACTTAAACAGGGCTTGGAAATGAAAATGGGTCTATTGTACTTAAACAGTGCTTGGAAATGAAAAAGGGTCATTTTGTACTTAAATAGTGCTTGGAATGAAAAATGGGCTTGTTGTTTTTAAACAAGGCTTGGAATGAAAAAGGGGCTTGTTGTACTTAAACAGGGCTTGGAAATGAAAAAGGGGTTGTTGTACTTAAATAGGGCTTGGAAATGAAAAAAAGGGGCATGTCGAATTTAAACAGGGCTTGGAAATGAAAAAGGGGCCTGTTGTACTTAAACATGACTTAGAATGAAAAAGGGGCATGTTGTACTTAAACAGGGCATGGAAATGAAAACTGGACTTGTTGTACTTAAATAGTGCTTGGAAATGAAAAAGGGGCATGTTGTACTTAAACATGGCTTAGAAATGAAAAAGGGGCTTGGAAATGATAAAGGTGCTTATTGTAGTTAAACAGGGCTTGGAATGAAAAAGGGGCATTTTGTACTTAAACAGGGCTTGGAAAAGAAAAAGGGGTCTATTGTACTTAAACAGGGATTGTAAATGAAAAAAGGAGGTATGTTGTACTTAATAAGGGCTTGGAAATAAAAAAGGGGCCTGTTGTACTTAAACAGGGCTTAGAAATGAAAATAAGGGGCTTGTTGTACTTAAACAGGGCTTGGAAATGAAAAAGGGGTCTATTGTACTTAAACAGGGCTTGGATATGAAAAAGGGGGCCTTTTGTACTTAAACATGGCTTGGAAATTAAAAAGGGGTCTGTTGTACTTAAACAGGACTTGAAAATGAAAAAGGGGCTTGTTGTACTTAAACAGGGCTTGGAAATGAAAAATGGGCATGTTGTACTTAAACATGTCTTGAAATGAAAAAGGGGCCTGTTGTACTTAAACATGGCTTAGAAATGAAAAAGGGGCCTGTTGTACTTAAACACGGCTTGAAAATGAAAAAAGGGGGTCTGTTGTACTTAAACAGGGCTCTGAAATGAAAAAGGGGCCGGTTGTACTTAGACAGGGATTGGAAATGAAAAAAAGGGGCCTTTTGTACTTAAACAGGGAATGGAAATGAAAAAGGGGCATGTCGTACTTAAACAGAGCTTGGAATGAAAAAGGGGCCTGTTGTACTTAAATAGGGCTTGGAAATGAAAAAGGGGTCTGTTATACTTAAACAGGGCTTGGAATGAAAAGGGGGAATGTTGTACTTAAACAGGGCTTGGAAATGAAAAGGGGTCTATTGTACTTAAACAAGGCTTGGAAATGAAAAAGGGGCCTGTTGTACTTAAACAGGACTTAGAAATGAAAAAAGGGGGCCTGTTGTATTTAAACAGGGCTTGGAAATGAAAAAAAAGGCAGCCTGTTGTACTTAAACAGTGCTTGGAAATAAAAAACGGGAATTTTGTACTTAAACAGTGCTTGGAATGAAAAATGGGCTTGTTGTACTTAAACAGGGCTTGGAATGAAAAAGAGGCCTGTTGTACTTAAACAGGGCTTGGAAATGAAAAAGGGTCCTGTTGTACCTAAATAGGGCTTGGAAATGAAAAAAAGGGGCCTGTCGTACTTAAACAGGGCTTGAAAATGAAAAAGGGGCATGTTGTACTTAAACAGGACTTGGAATGAAAAAGGGGCATGTCGTACTTAAACAGGGCTTGGAATGAAAAAGGGGCCTGTTGTACTTAAATAGGGCTTGGAAATGAAAAAGGGGTCTATTGTACTTTAACAGGGCTTGGAATGAAAAAGGAGAATGTTGTACTTAAACAGGGCTTGGAAATGAAAATGGGTCTATTGTATTTAAACAGTGCTTGGAAATGAAAAAGGGTCATTTTGTACTTAAATAGTGCTTGGAATGAAAAATGGGCTTGTTGTTTTTAAACAAGGCTTGGAATGAAAAAGGGGCTTGTTGTACTTAAACAGGGCTTGGAAATGAAAAAGGGGTTGTTGTACTTAAATAGGGCTTGGAAATGAAAAAAAGGGGCATGTCGAATTTAAACAGGGCTTGGAAATGAAAAAGGGGCCTGTTGTACTTAAACATGACTTAGAATGAAAAAGGGGCATGTTGTACTTAAACAGGGTATGGAAATGAAAACTGGACTTGTTGTACTTAAATAGTGCTTGGAAATGAAAAAGGGGCATGTTGTACTTAAACATGGCTTAGAAATGAAAAAGGGGCTTGGAAATGATAAAGGTGCTTATTGTAGTTAAACAGGGCTTGGAATGAAAAAGGGGCATTTTGTACTTAAACAGGGCTTGGAATGAAAAAAGGGTTTGTTGTACTTAAACAAGGCTTGGAATGAAAAAGGGGTTTTTTGTACTTAAACAGGGCTTGGAAATGAAAAAAGGTGTCTATTGTACTTAAACAGGGCTTGGAAATGAAAAAGGGGATTTTGTATTTAAACAGGGCTTGGAATGAAAAAGGGGCTTGTTGTACTTAAACAGGGCTTGGAATGAAAAAAGGGGCATGTTGTACTTAAACAATGCTTGGAAACGAAAAAGGGGTCTATTGTACTTAAACAGGGATTGTAAATGAAAAAAGGGGGTCTGTTGTACTTAAACAGGGCATGGAAATAAAAAAGGGGTCTGTTGTACTTAAACAGGGCTTAGAAATGAAAATAAGGGGCTTGTTGTACTTAAACAGGGCTTGGAAATGAAAAAGGGGCCTATTGTACCTAAACAGGGCTTGGATATGAAAAAAAGGGGCCTTTTGTACTTAAACATGGCTTAGAAATTAAAAAGGGGTCTGTTGTACTTAAACAGGACTTGGAAATTAAAAAGGGGCTTGTTTTACTAAAACAGGGCTTGGAAAAATGGGCATGTTGTACTTAAACATGGCTTGAAATGAAAAAGGGGCCTGTTGTACTTAAACATGGCTTAGAAATGAAAAAGGGGCCTGTTGTACTTAAACAGGGCTTGAATATGAAAAAAGGGGGCCTGTTGTACTTAAACAGGGCTTGGAAATGAAAAAGGGGTCGGTTGTACTTAGACAGGGCTTGGAAATGAAAAAAAGGGGCCTTTTGTAGTTAAACAGGGATTGGAAATGAAAAAGGGGCATGTCGTACTTAAACATGACTTGGAATGAAAAAGGTGCATGTTGTACTTAAACATGGCTTGGAAATGAAAAATAGACCTGTTGTACTTAAACAGTGCTTGGAAATGAAAAAGGGGCATGTTGTACTTAAATAGTGCTTGGAATGAAAAACGGGCTTGTTGTTTTTAAACAAGGCTTGGAATGAAAAAGGGGCTTGTTGTACTTAAACAGGGCTTGGAAATGAAAAAGGGGTTGTTGTACTTAAATAGGGCTTGGAAATGAAAAAAAGGGGCATGTCGTATTTAAACAGGGATTGGAATTGAAAAAGGGGCCTATTGTACTTAAACAGGACTTAGAATGAAAAAGGGGCATGTTGTACTTAAACAGGGCATGGAAATGAAACTGGACCTGTTGCACTTAAATAGTGCTTGGAAATGAAAAAGAGGCATGTTGTACTTAAACAGGGCTTGGAAATGAATAAGGGGCTTGTTGTACTTAAACAGGGCTTGGAAATGATAAAGGGGCTTATTGTAGTTAAATAGGGTTTGGAATGAAAAAGGGGCATTTTGTACTTAAACAGGGCTTGGAATGAAAAAAGGGTTTGTTGTACTTAAACAAGACTTGAAATAAAAAAGGGGCTTTTTGTACTTAAACAGGGCTTGGAAAAGAAAAAAGGTGTCTATTGTACTTAAACAGGGCTTGGAAATGAAAAAGGGGATTTTGTATTTAAACAGGGCTTGGAATGAAAAAGGGGCTTATTGTACTTAAACAGGGTTTGGAATGAAAAAAAGGGCATGTTGTACTTAAACAGTGCTTGGAAAAGAAAAAGGGGTCTATTGTACTTAAATAGGGATTGTAAATGAAAAAAGGGGGTCTGTTGTACTTAAACAGGGCTTGGAAATAAAAAAGGGGCCTGTTGTACTTAAACAGGGCTTAGAAATGAAAATAAGGGGCTTGTTGTACTTAAACAGGGCTTGGATATGAAAAAAGGGGGCCTTTTGTACTTAAACATGGCTTAGAAATTAAAAAGGGGTCTGTTGTACTTCAACAGGACTTGGAAATGAAAAAGGGGCTTGTTGTACTTAAACAGGGCTTGGAAATGAAAAATGGGCATGTTGTACTTAAACATGGCTTGAAATGAAAAAGGGGCCTGTTGTACTTAAACAGGGCTTGAAAATGAAAAAAGGGGGCCTGTTGTACTTAAACAGGGCTTGGAAATGAAAAAGGGGCCGGTTGTACTTAGACAGGGCTTGAAAATGAAAAAAAGGGGTCATTTGTACTTAAACAGGGATTGGAAATTAAAAAGGGGCATGTCGTACTTAAACAGGGCTTGGAATGAAAAAGGGGCCTGTTGTACTTAAATAGGGCTTGGAAATGAAAAAGGGGTCTATTGTACTTTAACAGGGCTTGGAATAAGAAAGGGGAATAATGTACTTAAAAAGGGCTTGGAAATGAAAAGGGGTCTATTGTACTTAAACATGGCTTGGAAATGAAAAAGGGGCCTGTTGTACTTAAACAGGGCTTAGAAATGAAAAAAGGGGGCCTGTTGTATTTAAACAGGGCTTGGAAATGAAAAAAAGGCAGTCTGTTGTACTTAAACAGTGCTTGGAATGAAAAATGGGCTTGTTGTACTTAAACAGGGCTTGGAATGAAAAAGAGGCCCGTTGTACTTAAACAGGGCTTGGAAATGAAAAAGGGTCCTGTTGTACATAAATAGGGCTTGGAAATGAAAAAAAGGGGCCTGTCGTACTTAAACAGGGCTTGAAAATGAAAAAGGGGCATGTTGAACTTAAATAGGACTTAGAATGAAAAAGGGGCATGTTGTACTTAAACATGGCTTGGAAATGAAAAATGGACCTGTTGTACTTAAACAGTGCTTGGAAATGAAAAAGGGGCATTTTGTACTTAAATAGTGCTTGGAATGAAAAATGGGCTTTTTGTTTTTAAACAAGGCTTGGAATGGAAAAGGGGATTGTTGTACTTAAACAGGGCTTGGAATTGAAAAAGGGGTTGTTGTACTTAAATAGGGCTTGGAAATGAAAAAAAGGGGCATGTCGTATTTAAACAGGGCTTGGAAATGAAAAAGGGGCCTGTTGTACTTAAACAAGACTTAGAATGAAAAAGGGGCATGTTGTACTTAAACAGGGCATTGAAATGAAAACTGGACCTGTTGTACTTAAATAGTGCTTGGAAATGAAAAAGGGGCATGTTGTACTTAAACAGCGCTTGGAAATGAAAAAGGGGCTTGTTGTACTTAAACAGGGCTTGGAAATGATAAAGGGGCTTATTGTAGTTAAACAGGGCTTGGAATGAAAAAGGGGCATTTTGTACTTAAACAGGGCTTGGAATGAAAAAAGGGTTTGTTATACTTAAACAAGGCTTGGAATGAAAAAGGGGCTTTTTGTACTTAAACAGGGCTTGTAAATGAAAATAGGTGTCTATTGTACTTAAATAGGGCTTGGAAATGAAAAAGGGGATTTTGTATTTAAACAGGGCTTGGAATGAAAAACGAGCTTGTTGTACTTAAACAGGGCTTGGAATGCAAAAAGGGGCATGTTGTACTTAAACAGTGCTTGAAAAAGAAAAAGGGTTCTATTGTACTTAAACAGGGATTGTAAATGAAAAAAGGGGGTCTGTTGTACTTAAACAGGGCTTGGAAATAAAAAAGGGGCCTGTTGTACTTAAACAGGGCTTAGAAATGAAAATAAGGGGCTTGTTGTACTTAAACAGGGCTTGGAAATGAAAAAGTGGTCTATTGTACCTAAACAGGGCTTGGATATGAAAAAAGGGGGCCTTTTGTAATTAAACATGGCTTGGAAATTAAAAAGGGGTCTGTTGTAATTAAACAGGACTTGGAAATGAAAAAGGGGCTTGTTTTACTAAAACAGGGCTTGGAAAAATGGGCATGTTGTACTTAAACATGGCTGGAAATGAAAAAGGGGCCTGTTGTACTTAAACATGGCTTAGAAATGAAAAAGGGGCCTGTTGTACTTAAACAGGGCTTGAAAATGAAAAAAGGGGGCCTGTTGTACTTAAACAGGGCTTGGGAATGAAAAAGGGGCCGGTTGTACTTAGACAGGGCTTGGAAATGAAAAAAAGGGGCCTTTTGTAGTTAAACAGGGATTGGAAATGAAAAAGGGGCATGTCGTACTTAAACATGACTTGGAATGAAAAAGGTGCATGTTGTACATAAACATGGCTTGGAAATGAAAAATGGACCTGTTGTACTTAAACAGTGCTTGGAAATGAAAAAGGGGCATGTTGTACTTAAATAGTGCTTGGAATGAAAAACGGGCTTGTTGTTTTTAAATAAGGCTTGGAATGAAAAAGGGGCTTGTTGTACTTAAACAGGGCTTGGAAATGAAAAAGGGGCTGTTGTACTTAAATAGGGCTTGGAAATGAAAAAAAGGGGCATGTCGTATTTAAACAGGGCTTGGAATTGAAAAAGGGGCCTATTGTAGTTAAACAGGACTTAGAATGAAAAAGGGGCCTGTTGTACTAAAACAGGGCATGGAAATGAAACTGGACCTGTTGCACTTAAATAGTGCTTGGAAATGAAAAAGGGGCATGTTGTACTTAAACAGGGCATGGAAATGAAAAAGGGGCTTGTTGTACTTAAACAGGGCTTGGAAATGATAAAGGGGCTTATTGTAGTTAAACAGGGCTTGGAATGAAAAAGGGGCATTTTGTACTTAAACAGGGCTTGGAATGAAAAAAGGGTTTGTTGTACTTAAACAAGACTTGAAATGAAAAAGGGGCTTTTTGTACTTAAACAGGGCTTGAAAAAGAAAAAAGGTGTCTATTATACTTAAACAGGGCTTGGAAATGAAAAAGGGGATTTTGTATTTAAACAGGGCTTGGAATGAAAAAGGGGCTTATTGTACTTACATAGGGCTTGGAATGAAAAAAAGGGCATGTTGTACTTAAACAGTGCTTGGAAAAGAAAAAGGGGTCTATTGTACTTAAATAGGGATTGTAAATGAAAAAAGGGGGTCTGTTGTACTTAAACAGGGCTTGGAAATAAAAAAGGGGCCTGTTGTACTTAAACAGGGCTTAGAAATGAAAATAAGGGGCTTGTTGTACTTAAACAGGGCTTGGAAATGAAAAAGGGGCCTATTGTACCTAAACAGGGCTTGGATATGAAAAAAGGGGGCCTTTTGTACTTAAACATGGCTTAGAAATTAAAAAGGGGTCTGTTGTACTTCAACAGGACTTGGAAATGAAAAAGGGGCTTGTTGTACTTAAACAGGGCTTGGAAATGAAAAATGGGCATGTTGTACTTAAACATGGCTTGAAATGAAAAAGGGGCCTGTTGTACTTAAACATGGCTTAGAAATGAAAAAGGGGCCTGTTGTACTTAAACAGGGCTTGAAAATGAAAAAAGGGGGCCTGTTGTACTTAAACAGGGCTTGGAAATGAAAAAGGGGCCAGTTGTACTTAGACAGGGCTTGGAAATGAAAAAAAGGGGTCTTTTTTACTTAAACAGGGATTGGAAATTAAAAAGGGGCATGTCGTACTTAAACAGGGCTTGGAATGAAAAAGGGGCCTGTTGTACTTAAATAGGGCTTGGAAATGAAAAAGGGGTCTATTGTACTTTAACAGGGCTTGGAATGAAAAAGGGGAATAATGTACTTAAAAAGGGCTTGGAAATGAAAAGGGGTCTATTGTACTTAAACAGAGATTGGAAATAAAAAAGGGGCCTGTTGTACTTAAATAGGGCTTAGAAATGAAAAAAGGGGGCCTGTTGTATTTAAACAGTGCTTGGAAATGAAAAACGAGCATTTTGTACTTAAATAGTGCTTGGAATGAAAAATGGGCTTGTTGTACTTAAACAGGGCTTGGAATGAAAAAGAGGTCCGTTGTACTTAAACAGGGCTTGGAAATGAAAAAGGGTCATGTGGTACATAAATAGGGCTTGGAAATGAAAAAAAGGGGCCTGTCGTATTTAAACAGGGCTTGAAAATGAAAAAGGGGCATGTTTTACTTAAATAGGACTTAGAATGAAAAAGGGGCATGTTGTACTTAAACATGGCTTGGAAATGAAAAATGGACCTGTTGTACTTAAACAGTGCTTGGAAATGAAAAAGGGGCATTTTGTACTTAAATAGTGCTTGGAATGAAAAATGGGCTTGTTGTTTTTAAACAAGGCTTGGAATGGAAAAGGGGCTTGTTGTACTTAAACAGGGCTTGGAAATGAAAAAGGGGTTGTTGTACTTAAATAGGGCTTGGAAATGAAAAAAAGGGGCATGTCGTATTTAAACAGGGCTTGGAAATGAAAAAGGGGCCTGTTGTACTTAAACAGGACTTAGAATGAAAAAGGGGCATGTTGTACTTAAACAGGGCATTGAAATGAAAACTGGACCTGTTGTACTTAAATAGTGCTTGAAAATGAAAAAGGGGCATGTTGTACTTAAACAGGGCTTTGAAATGAAAAAGGGGCTTGTTGTACTTAAACAGGGCTTGGAAATGATAAAAGGGCTTATTGTAGTTAAACAGGGCTTGGAATGAAAAAGGGGCATTTTGTACTTAAACAGGGCTTGGAATTCAAAAAGGGTTTGTTGTACTTAAACAAGGCTTGGAATGAAAAAGGGGCTTTTTGTACTTAAACAAGGCTTGTAAATGAAAATAGGTGTCTATTGTACTTAAACAGGGCTTGGAAATGAAAAGGGGGATTTTGTATTTAAACAGGGCTTGGAATGAAAAAGGAGCTTGTTGTACTTAAACAGGGCTTGGAATGCAAAAAGGGGCATGTTGTACTTAAACAGTGCTTGAAAAAGAAAAAGGGGTCTATTGTACTTAAACAGGGATTGTAAATGAAAAAAGGAGGTCTGTTGTACTTAAACAGGGCTTGGAAATAAAAAAGGGGCCTGTTGTACTTAAACAGGGCTTAGAAATGAAAATAAGGGGCTTGTTGTACTTAAACAGGGCTTGGAAATGAAAAAGTGGTATATTGTACCTAAACAGGGCTTGGATATGAAAAAAGGGGGCCTTTTGTAATTAAACATGGCTTGGAAATTAAAAAGGGGTATGTTGTACTTAAACAGGACTTGGAAATGAAAAAGGGGCTTGTTTTACTAAAACAGGGCTTAGAAAAATGTGCATGTTGTACTTAAACATGGCTTGAAATGAAAAAGGGGCCTGTTGTACTTAAACATGGTTTAGAGATTAAAAAGGGGCCTGTTGTACTTAAACAGGGCTTGAAAATGAAAAAAGGGGGCCTGTTGTACTTAAACAGGGCTTGGAAATGAAAAAGGGGCCGGTTGTACTTAGATAGGGCTTGGAAATGAAAAAAAGGGGCCTTTTGTAGTTAAACAGGAATTGGAAATGAAAAAGGGGCATGTCGTACTTAAACAGGACTTGGAATGAAAAAGGGACATGTTGTACTTAAACATGGCTTGGAAATGAAAAATGGACCTGTTGTACTTAAACAATGCTTGGAAATGAAAAATGGGCATTTTGTACTTAAATAGTGCTTGGAATTAAAAATGGGCTTGTTGTTTTTAAACAAGGCTTGGAATGAAAAAGGGGCTTGTTGTACTTAAACAGGGCTTGGAAATGAAAAAGGGGCTGTTGTACTTAAATAGGGCTTGGAAATGAAAAAAAGGGGCATGTCGTATTTAAACAGGGCTTGGAATTGAAAAAAAGGGTCTGTTGTACTTAAACAGGACTTAGAATGAAAAAGGGGCATGTTGTACTTAAAAATGGCATGAAAATTAAAACTGAACCTGTTGTACTTAAATAGTGCTTGGAAATGAAAAAGGGGCATGTTGTACTTAAACAGGGTTTGGAAATGAAAAAGGGACTTGTTGTACTTAAACAGGGCTTGGAAATGATAAAGGGGCTTATTGTAGTTAAACAGGGCTTGGAATGAAAAAGGGGCATTTTGTACTTAAACAGGGCTTGGAATGAAAAAAGGGTTTGGTGAACATAAACAAGGCTTGTAATGAAAAAGGGGCTTTTTGTACTTAAACAGGGCTTGGAAATGAAAAAAGGTGTCTATTGTACTTAAACAGGGCTTGGAAATGAAAAAGGGGATTTTGTATTTAAACAGGGCTTGGAATGAAAAAGGGGCTTGTTGTACTTAAACAGGGCTTGGAATGAAAAAAGGGGCATGTTGTACTTAAACAGTGCTTGGAAAAGAAAAAGGGGTCTATTGTACTTAAACAGTGATTGTAAATGAAAAAAGGGGGTCTGTTGTACTTAAACAGGGCTTGGAAATAAAAAAAGGGCCTGTTGTACTTAAACAGGGCTTAGAAATGAAAATAAGGGGCTTGTTGTACTTAAACAGGGCTTGGAAATGAAAAAGCGGCCTATTGTACTTAAACATGACTTGGAAATTAAAAAGGGGTCTATTGTACTTAAACAGGACTTAGAAATGAAAAAGGGGCTTGTTATACTTAAACAGGGCTTGGAAATGAAAAATGGGCATGTTGTACTCAAACATGGCTTGAAATGAAAAAGGGGCCTGTTGTACTTAAACATGGCTTAGAAATGAAAAAGGGGCCTGTTGTACTTAAACAGGGCTTGAAAATGGAAAAAGGGGGCCTGTTGTACTTAAACAGGGATTGGAAATGAAAAAGGGGTCGGTCGTACTTAGACAGGGCTTGGAAATGAAAAAAGGGGCCTTTTGTACTTAAACAAGGATTGGAAATGAAAAAAGGGCTTGTCGTACTTAAACAGGGCTTGGAATGAAAAAGGGGCCTGTTGTACTTAAATAGGGCTTGGAAATGAAAAAGGGGTCTGTTGTACTAAACAGGGCTTGGAATGAAAAAGGGGAATGTTGTACTTAAACAGGGCTTGGAAATGAAAAGGGGTCTATTGTACTTAAACAGGGCTTGGAAATGTGAAAAAGGCAGCCTGTTGTACTTAAACAGTGCTTGGAAATGAAAAACGGGCATTTTGTTCTTAAATAGTGCTTGGAATGAAAAATGGGCTTGTTGTACTTAAACAGGGCTTGGAATGAAAAAGAGGCCTGTTGTACTTAAACAGGGCTTGGAAATGAAAAAGGGTCCTGTTGTACTTAAATAGGGCTTGGAAATGAAAAAAAGGGCCTGTCGTACTTAAACAGGGCTTGAAAATGAAAAAGGGGCATGTTGTACTTAAACAAGACTTGGAATGAAAAAGGGGCATGTTGTACTTAAACATGGCTTGGAATGAAAAATGGACCTGTTGTACTTAAACAGTGCTTGGAAATGAAAAAGGGGTATTTTGTACTTAAATAGTGCTTGGAATGAAAAATGGGCTTTTTGTTTTTAAACAAGGCTTGGAATGAAAAAGGGGCTTGTTGTACTTAAACAGGGCTTGGAAATGAAAACGGGCTATTGTACTTAAATAATGCTTGCAAATGAAAAAAAGGGGCATGTCGTATTTAAATAGGGCTTGGAAATGAAAAGTGGTCTATTGTTCTTAAACAGGGCTTGGAAATGAAAAAGGGGCTTGTTGTACTTAAACAGGGCTTAGAAATGAAAAAAGGGGGCCTGTTGTATTTAAACAGGGCTTGGAAATGAAAAAAAGGCAGCCTGTTGTACTTAAACAGTGCTTGGAAATGAAAAACGGGCATTTTGTACTTAAACAGTGCTTGGAATGAAAAATGGGCTTGTTGTACTTAAACAGGGCTTGGAATGAAAAAGAGGCCTGTTGTACTTAAACAGGGCTTGGAAATAAAAAAGGGTCCTGTTGTACTTAAATAGGGCTTGGAAATGAAAAAAAGGGGCCTGTCGTACTTAAACAGGGCTTGAAAATGAAAAAGGGGCATGTTGTATTTAAACAGGACTTGGAATGAAAAAGGGGCATGTTGTAGTTAAACATGGCTTGGAAATGAAAAATGGACCTGTTGTACTTAAACAGTGCTTGTAAATGAAAAAGGGGTATTTTTTTACTTAAATAGTTTTTGGAATGAAAAATGGGCTTGTTGTTTTTAAACAAGGCTTGGAATGAAAAAGGGGCTTGTTGTACTTAAACAGGGCTTGGAAATGAAAAAGGGATTGTTGTACTTAAATAGGGCTTGGAAATGAAAAAAAAGGGCATGTCGTATTTAAACAGGGCTTGGAAATGAAAAAGGGGCCTGTTGTACTTAAACAGGACTTAGAATGAAAAAGGGGCATGTTGTACTTAAACAGGGCATGGAAATGAAAACTGGACCTGTTGTACTTAAATAGTGCTTGGAAATGAAAAAGGGGCATGTTGTACTTAAACAGGGCTTGGAAATGAAAAAGGGGCTTGTTGTACTTAAACAGGGCTTGGAAATGATAAAGGGGCTAATTGTAGTTAAACAGGGCTTGGAATGAAAAAGGGGCATTTTGTACTTAAACAGGGCTTGGAATGAAAAAAGGGTTTGTTGTACTTAAACAAGGCTTGGAATGAAAAATGGGCTTTTTGTATTTAAACAGGGCTTGGAAATGAAAAAAGGTGTCTATTGTACTTAAACAGGGCTTGGAAATGAAAAAGGGGATTTTGTATTTAAACAGGGCTTGGAATGAAAAAGGGGCTTGTTGTACTTAAATAGGGTTTGGAATAAAAAAAGGGGCATGTTGTACTTAAACAGTGCTTGGAAAAGAAAAAGGGGTCTATTGTACTTAAACAGGGATTGTAAATGAAAAAAGGGGGTCTGTTGTACTTAAACAGAGCTTGGAAATAAAAAAGGGGCCTGTTGTACTTAAATAGGGCTTAGAAATGAAAATAAGGGGCTTGTTGTACTTAAACAGGGCTTGGAAATGAAAAAGCGGCCTATTGTACTTAAACATGGCTTGGATATGAAAAAAGGGGGCCTTTTGTACTTAAACATGGCTTGGAAATTAAAAAGGGGTCTATTGTACTTAAACAGGACTTTGAAATGAAAAAGGGGCTTGTTATACTTAAACAGGGCTTGGAAATGAAAAATGGGCATGTTGTACTTAAACATGGCTTGAAATGAAAAAGAGGCCTGTTGTACTTAAACATGGCTTAGAAATGAAAAAGGGGCCTGTTGTATTTAAACAGGGCTTGAAAATGGAAAAAGGGGGCCTGTTGTACTTAAACAGGGATTGAAAATGAAAAAAGGGCCGGTCGTACTTAGACAGGGCTTGGAAATGAAAAAAGGGGCCTTTTGTACTTAAACAAGGATTGAAAATGAAAAAAGGGCTTGTCGTACTTAAACAGGGCTTGGAATGAAAAAGGGGCCTTTTGTACTTAAATAGGGATTGGAAATGAAAAAGGGGTCTGTTGTACTAAACAGGGCTTGGAATGAAAAAGGGGAATGTTGTACTTAAACAGGGCTTGGAAATGAAAAGGGGTCTATTGTAATTAAACAGGGCTTGGAAATGAAAAAGGGGTCTGTTGTACTTAAACAGGGCTTAGAAATGAAAAAAGGGGGCCTGTTGTATTTAAACAGGGCTTGGAAATGTGAAAAAGGCAGCCTGTTGTACTTAAACAGTGCTTGGAAATGAAAGACGGGCATTTTGTACTTAAATAGTGCTTGGAATGAAAAATGGGCTTGTTGTACTTAAATAGGGCTTGGAATGAAAAAGAGGCCTGTTGTACTTAAACAGGGCTTGGAAATGAAAAAGGGTCCTGTTGTACTTAAATAGGGCTTGGAAATAAAAAAAAAGGGCCTATCGTACTTAAACAGGGCTTGAAAATGAAAAAGGGGCATGTTGTACTTAAACAAGACTTGGAATGAAAAAGGGACATGTTGTACCTAAACATTGCTTGGAAATGAAAAATGGACCTGTTGTACTTAAACAGTGCTTGGAAATGAAAAAGGGGCATTTTGTACTTAAATAGTGCTTGGAATGAAAAATGGGCTTGTTGTTTTTAAACAACACTTGGAATAAAAAAGGGGCCTATTGTACTTAAACAGGAATTGGAAATGAAAAAGGGGCTATTGTACTTAAATAGGGCTTGGAAATGAAAAAAAGGGGCATGTCGTATTTAAACAGGGCTTGGAAATGAAAAGGGGTCTATTGTACTTAAACAGGGCTTGGAAATGAAAAAGGGGCTTGTTGTACTTAAACAGGGCTTAGAAATGAAAAAAGGGGGCCTGTTGTATTTAAACAGGGCCTGGAAATGAAAAAAAGGCAGCCTGTTGTACTTAAACAGTGCTTGGAAATGAAAAACGGGCATTTTGTACTTTAACAGTGCTTGGAATGAAAAATGGGCTTGTTGTACTTAAACTGGGCTTGGAATGAAAAAGAGGCCTGTTGTACTTAAACAGGCCTTGGAAATGAAAAAGGGTCCTGTTGTACTTAAATAGGGCTTGGAAAAGAAAAAAAGGGGCCTGTCGTACTTAAACAGGGCTTGAAAATGAAAAAGGGGCATGTTGTATTTAAACAGGACTTGGAATGAAAAAGGGGCATGTTGTACTTAAACATGGCTTGGAAATGAAAAATGGACCTATTGTAGTTAAACAGTGCTTGGAAATGAAAAAGGGGTATTTTTTACTTAAATAGTGCTTGGAATGAAAAATGGGCTTGTTGTTTTTAAACAAGGCTTGGAATGAAAAAGGGGCTTGTTGTACTTAAACAGGGCTTGGAAATGAAAAAGGGATTGTTGTACTTAAATAGGGCTTGGAAATGAAAAAAAAAGGGCATGTCGTATTTAAACAGGGCTTGGAAATGAAAAAGGGGCCTGTTGTACTTAAACAGGACTTAAAATGAAAAAGGGGCATGTTGTACTTAAACAGGGCATGGAAATGAAAACTGGACCTGTTGTACTTAAATAGTGCTTGGAAATGAAAAAGGGGCATGTTGTACTTAAACAGGGCTTGGAAATGAAAAAGGGGCTTGTTGTACTTAAACAAGGCTTGGAAATGATAAAGGGGCTTATTGTAGTTAAACAGGGCTTGGAATGAAAAAGGGGCATTTTGTACTTAAATAGGGCTTGGAATGAAAAAAGGGTTTGTTGTACTTAAACAAGGCTTGGAATGAAAAATGGGCTTTTTGTACTTAAACAGGGCTTGGAAATGAAAAAAGGTGTGTATTGTACTTAAACAGGGCTTGGAAATGAAAAAGGGGATTTTGTATTTAAACAGGACTTGGAATGAAAAAGGGTCTTGGAAATGAAAAATGGGCATATTGTACTTAAACATGGCTTGGAATGAAAAAGGGGCCTGTTGTACTTAAACATGGCTTAGAAATGAAAAAAGGATCTGTTGTATTTAAACAGGGCTTGAAAATGAAAAAAGGGGCCTGTTGTACTTAAACAGGGCTTGGAAATGAAAAAGGGGCCGGTTGTACTTAGACAGGGCTTGGAAATGAAAAAAAGGGGCCTTTTGTACTTAAACCGGGATTGGAAATGATAAAGGGGATGTCGTACTTAAACAGGGCTTGGAATGAAAAATGGGTCTGTTGTACTTAAACAGGACTTGGAAATGAAAAAGGGGCTTGTTGTACTTAAACAGGGCTTGGAAATGAAAAATGGGCATGTTGTACTTAAACATGGCTTGGAATGAAAATGGGGCCTGTTGTACTTAAACATGGCTTAGAAATGAAAAAGGGGCCTGTTGTATTTAAACATGGCCTGAAAATGAAAAAAGGGAACCTGTTGTACTTAAATAGGGCTTGGAAATAAAAAAGGGGCCGGTTGTACTTAGACAAAGCATGGAAATGAAAAAAAGGGGCCTTTTGTACTTAAACAGGGATTGGAAATGAAAAAGTGGCATGTCGTACTTAAACAGGGCTTGGAATGAAAAAGGGTCCTGTTGTACTTAAATAGGGCTTGGAAATGAAAAAGGGGTATGTTGTACTTAAACAGGGCTTGGAATGAAAAAGGGGAATGTTGTACTTAAATAGGGCTTGGAAAAGAAAAGGGGTCTATTGTACTTAAACAAGGCTTGGAAATGAAAAAGGGGCCTGTTGTACTTAAACATGGCTTAGAAATGAAAAAAGGGGGCCTGTTGTATTTAAACAGGGCTTGGAAATGAAAAAAAGGCAGCCTGTTGTACTTAAACAATGCTTGGAAATGAAAAAGGGGCTTTTTGTACTTAAACAGGACTTGGAAATAAAAAAAGGTGTCTATTGTACTTAAAAAGGGCTTGGAAATGAAAAAATGGATTTTGTATTTAAACAGGGCTTGGAATGAAAAAGGGGAATGTTGTACTTAAACAGTTGCAGTGATGAAGATGGCTGGAGGAAGAAGAAACAATCTGAGCCGTGTATTCTTTTTATCCAAGGGACTTGGTTTTGCTAGTGCATTAAATTATCACGTGCCTAGCTTGTGGTTTTATGTTTTCATAATTAATTTTTACGTTTTCCTGATCATGGTAGCTTGTGTGTGACCTAGGATCTGATGCGTTCAATTGCTTGACTTGCTTGTTTGACTTTTGCTATCCTGTGTTAGATCTTATTACTTTATGATGACTATCGATGATCATTGGATTGAATAAATTTTCTGGCTGACTCTTTCATATGTGTTGGATTAGTATACTTTTCCTTTGCTTAAACTTGCATAATAACCCTCAGATGCGCTTACTTTTTGAGAATGATTATGTACCTTTGATTCTGAATACTTGGACTTTGACTTTGACTGAGCTTTGGATGTGGTAGGCCTCCTTTGTTATCCGTACCTCCCTTTTGGGCCTTGTTTTATTTTTAACTGATCTGGATTGCTATTTTCACCCCTTGCCTCTTTTATTTTATTTTTTCTTTCCATTTCATTTTTATTTATTTTTTACTTAGAATTAAGTTTCTGAAAAATCCAAGAAAATTCACAAGTGTTCCTTACCTTCTTACAAAATTTTCCATAATTTTATTTTCTGTTTTTATTTTATATTTATGCCTTGAATTATTTTTCCTTTTATTTTCCTATTAATTGTCTAATTACCATGAACGCCTTAACTTCTTGATTTTATAATTTAAGTTATAGAATATTTTTGGTACTGGTTCTTTTTTTCTTGTGTCAATAAAATGTTGAGGTCTCTTGATTATTTTTGTGATGATTTTTATAAATTTTTGGGTGACTTTTGAGTTATTACTTTGTTCTTAAGTAATTGAAACCCTGAATTTGCTTTGCCTCATTATTTGATTGCTCTTGGTTCTGATTCTTGGCTTGTGACTTTGGCTTTATGTTGTTACATGTTTAAGGTGCTTTGATGTTTAATGTCATAATTTTTTAAGCATGTTTACTATTTCTTTGAGGATTTAACTTTAAATTTCCTTATTTGTGGATGTTTTGGCCATGCTTTACTTTCTTTCTTAGGAAGGCACTTGTTCCATCATATAAGAACTTTTTTAAGGCTTGATAACATGTTGTATGATATGTGGTTGTGATATGTGAACCTCATCTTTACTTGTTATATGCTTACCTTGTGCACCAAGTCACATCTTTCCACAAGCATGAATCATGTTTCACTTCACTTCACATTTCTTCCTACCTTCTACAATTTCCTTAGTATGTGCCTATATGCTTTCTTTGATGATTGAATCTTCTTGTTACGCACATGATTAAGATGTTTAGGTTCTGACATTGACATTATTTGTTGAATTTTGACTTGTATGCTTCACTTAATCACTTACTTTCATCTTACCTCTTCCTTGGTGCTTTGCTTATTGTTTGTGGGACTTCTCCCATTACTTTTGGTGTGAACTTGCATTACTAACATTAGATATATTTTGTGATCATTAGGTTCTAAATTGTGTGTGCTTTGATGTTTAGATCTTTATTCTTCCATGACTTGAACTTGTTTGAACTTCTTTTACTCTTGTGTGAACATTTTTAACTTTTCAGGGGCTATGGTGAGCATAGAGGTGTGGTTGACGTTTCCACATCTCAACATTCTTCCTTCACTTCTTTTATGCTTTCTTACCTTGTGTTTGTGATGTTCTTAGGCCATCAATGTTTAAATTCTTCTTCATTCCCCTTTAGGATCAACTTAACTTCTCTTAATAAGTAAGTTGGATCCTTTTGATCTTTTCTTCTTCTTCTTCTTCTTCTTCTTCTTCTTTGTCTTTCCTTCTTTACTTTTTCTTCATTAATGTAGAATTCAAACCACACTAACCTAGGACTTCCATGCATGATAATACTTAGGATTATTAGTTCCCCTTTAACTTTTACCTTTGAGATCCTTTTGGTACTCTCTTCTTCTCATCTTAAAAAAAACCTAAAAGACACTTAATAATGGTTGAGGTAGTCTTGTGTGTATGGACTTATTCCATGGGGAACTTGTATTCATCCCATCTTGGGATAGTACAACATTTTCTAGCATGATGTACAAGTCTAATCATTATATCACAAAAAACACTTCTTCATTTCAAATCACAAAAAAACTTCTTCATTTCAAGATTTTTTATCACAAAAAACACTGCTTCATTTCTTCATTTCAAGATTGTCTATCATAAAAAACACTTCTTCATTTCAAATCACAAAAAAACTTAATAAATTCAATGAGTTAGTGAAGTTAGGCCCTAATCCCCGAAACCAATTCTTGGAGGACTTCTCCTTACTTGGGTGTGCTTGTTCCTCATTCTATCTTGGAATGTAGTAATAACTACAAATTCCATGGAAAAGGACTTGAATTCACTTTCTTGTGCCTAACACAAATAAAAGCTTCTAAAGGCCACAAACAAAGAATAAACGTCTTTCCTTCGGGAATTATTTCTCATCATCTTCACCCATAACGTAAGAACTTGCTCCTACTTGTCTCTTTGTAAGACGGTAATGGACTCGTGCTAGACGAGCCTGCAACACCTGAGAATTGACATAAGTAGTTCAAGCTTTAAAACACAAGCAATTTTCCTCCCTAGTTATGAGAACTACGACGCCTCTGATCCTCATGTCCAAATGAGGTACGTAGGAAGCGGGGTAGGGCTCATTCTAGCACTCTTTTATTTCCCCTACATTTTCCCCTTTCTTTTCTTTTCTTATCCAGTTTCAGTCTTTCTTTTTGCAGCAGCTTTCATTTCTGACCACTTTGAAACATTTTCTTTGCAAGTGAGGATCTCGTCGGGTACGACGGACGATCTGGATGCTAATACCTTCCTAGGTCGTAACCAACTCCCGAACCCAGTCTCTTTGGTTCGCAGGACTTGTGTCCTTTATTTTTCTTATTTCAGTTTGTGCAACATTACCTTTCCCGTGCCTTCGGGATAAAAATGCCTGACTGTTGACTCTACCCTTTTCCACGCCACTTTCACATTTGTACCAGGGTGGAAATTCGGGGAGCGACACTCTTAAGCTACTAAAGTTGTTGGAGTTCATCTGGTAATGGAAATAGAAGAAGATATAGAACAAATAAGGAAATTCAAGCTTCTAGCTGCAAACCAAAAAGAAGCTGAAGAAAAAGTCGCTGAAGAAACAAAACTTCTACCAGAAGAAGAAGCCAGAAATGTTGAAGTTGCCAGGTTGGCACAAGAAGCTGAAAATGCAGAGAAGACTAAGCAAGACGCTCTGGTTTTTTCTTTGTCTAAACCTTCTATTGTGCGTTTGGAACGTGACATGGAGGAAATAAAGGCGATCAACAGGTTATGAAGAAAGAATAGAAAGTTTTCAAAGAAAGCATTTCCGAATAGAAGGTTGTCAACAACTCTCTTCAGAGTATGCTTCAACAGATTCTGAACAATATATGTTTAGGGACTCCTTCAACCTCCAAAACTTAAGCACTTAGGCTATTTTAGCACTAGAAAACTTAGGATTTTGGTTTTCACACTCTTGAATATTAATGAAAATTCCTCTTTTTTATATTGACAAAAAGGGGAAGTAATAAAAATGAACATGATATTTTGATTCTCATAATAAATTTCTGGAAAAACAAGTTGCTTACATTCTAACCAATAAACCTCTGTTTCTATTAGATTTGTTTTTTTCTTGTTTTTTGTTTCAGGAATTATGAATTAGACTTTGAGAGATAGGGAATTACAATTACTTTGACTCTGATGATTCAAGATCTCAGTTGGTGATCTCAATTGGTACAATTGACTTCTGGAAACTGAATCAAAGACTCTAAAGATATTAATAATTGATCTATTGAAACCAGTGGGAGTTTACACAGAAGGTTCACAAGTCAAGATATTTGATCTTCACCTAGTCTGAGATTCAGGCGGAATTCCTCATCTGAAGGATAAGTATTCCTTAACCTTCTTAATTGAGTTACCGTTTTATGTTATGTACAGAATTGTGTCATCAAAATACATAATTTTGTCATCATAAAAAAGGGGGAGATTGTTAGAAAAAGATTTTGTTCTGCAATAATACCTTTGAGTTTTGATGATAACAAACAAGTATGTTTGTATGAACAATTTTGGTATTCTAATGTTTGTTATATTTGAAGATTTAATAAACAAGTTATGCTTTTGATAAATAATGTGGCTAAGTTATTAGAAGAGAATTGTTCCGCTTCTACACTACACTTTTTCTACTGAATAGTAACATATGCATCAAAAGAATCTGGAGTTAAGTGACTCTGATACAATGTCTAATGAAAAGAAGTTCTAAAGATCTGAAGACAGATCTTCTAAAGAACAAATTCTAGATGCTGAAGACTTAGGATTCTAAGATAAAGCGTTGAAGACTATGAAGACGCAGTTCTGCAGACTCTGAAGACTTGAAGCTCTTAAGACCCAGGTTACGTTTTCCCTTCTTCTAACTCATGCTCTCATAGCTTCTGAAGTCAGGAAGTTGAGTAGACCAAGCAATGTGGTAAAATAGTACAACAAGTACAAAAAACGTTTTGCTCATCTCCTAATTATGTGGATGCAGATATACTATTTGATCTCCACAATCATTTTCAAGTTGTCATCCTTCTCAAAATACCAAAAATGTCCTTCAATGGTTATATCTTGCATGGATATATAAAGGATTGAATACTTCAAGAATAAAAACAAAACATTAACTATTTTTTACCCTCTGAAAAGTGTTCACATAATTCTTAAGTCGTTTTTGCGCTAAGAATCTGTTTACATCTTAGCTTGTGTAGAAGCAAATTTTTTGTAAACAAATCAATTTCAAATAGTTGTTTGATTTCCATAAGAGACAAGTTAGGTCATATTTCTTGAGAAGTCTAGGAATTTTGTGTCTTAGAGTCTGTTTCCTTAAGAGACCAGTTAGGTCAGAAATCTTGAGAAGTCTATGACTTGTGTGTCTTAGAGATTATTGTTTGTTACCTGTAGTTTGGCTTGTGTGTTGTAATAATCAGTATGATTAGTGGATTAAAACCTCTATTTAAAGAGGAAAAATCACCTTGGTGGGTGGACTAGACTAGCTTGAGGGCATCCCAAGTGAAGTAGTATACACATAACGTGTTCTTTATTTTCTACTTATTTAACCTTGTTATCTAGAAGTGAAAGTTATTTGATAAAGGGGATTATTTTTACATAATTTTTGTTGTTGTTAAACCCTAATTGAAACCCCCCTTTCTTGTGTTTTTCACACCTTCATATGTGGCATATTAATTGGTTGTTATTGGCTTGACTCTGCTTGCGTGGTTCTTTTAAAATGATGTGTATTAATTAAACACATCGCATCACCATTTTTTTGTTTGCTGAGTGTTTTGATATGGTTTGGGCTTGGCTTTGATATCCCCGCCCCCTATTTTGAGCCCACATGCATATTTGAACTGGCAATTTGCTTTCGTGACACCCCTTGTGCTTTTCTCATGATTTTTGTTTTTTATTTATTTCTTTTAATATTTTGATTTTAAAAAATACGAAAAAGAACTCATGTAGGTTCTTTAACACCTTATATGTTTTTTCATAATTTTTGTGTGCATTTTTTCATTATCATGATTTTTTGTGTGATGTTTTCTTTCATGTAAATGCAAATTTTGACCTAGTTGTGATCATAGGCTTTAAAAACCATCTTTTGAAAATAGTCTGGCTCTGATTTTTTGCATGAGAATGGCCATTTGGATAGGTGACATTGTGATGTCTAAATTGTGTTCATACTTTGATCTTTGATTTGTTTTTGAATCAATCCCTTTGGTCGAATTAAAAGTAGCATTGAACTTTGCATTGCTTGTTTTGAGAGATTGTTTTGGCTTGTATGAATACTTTCATCTACAAATATTTTGAGTAGGATTATCTACTGACTTTATATTGCTTTAGTTAAAATCCCATGATTTTTAAGGGTTGCATCTATTTTTCATGCATTCTTCATTGTGTGCTATAATGCTTGTGATATGACATATTTTAGAGGTCTTATAACTCATTTTTAAGTCATCTTTGCATGCTCTTAATTGACATGAAACTTGTGGAACTAGAACAACAATGTGTACTAACTTTGTTCATTCTTCTTAGGCCCTTTTAGGCACTTATTTTGCCCATTTATTTTTGAAACTTGAAAGTGAAGTGTTGTATGTCATAGTTACTGACTTGTAAGGCTATGGTTCATGTTGAATTTACATCTAACTTCTCTTTGCATGTATGAACTTACTTTTCTTCTAAAAGTTGAATTAGGGGTAAGATTGATCCTTGCTTGCATGATCTTCAAATGTAGTTTGTTTTGCTAACTTTGACACACTCTCAAGTGCATTCTAAATGAGGTTCACATGTGTACATTAACTTGAACATAACTTGAAGTTCTTTAATTGCATTTCATTACTCATGTGACATGGTTTTTGATTAACATCTTTTAAGTACATCATTACTTGCGTACATTCACTAACTCCTTTGAGTTCTTTTGATTTCAAATTTTGTCTAACATTTATAGGTATTGAATATGACATTTTAGGAGTCATTAGGTACTGAATTGTGCATCCATAACTTGTATATGTGCCTTGTGTGTTTCAACTTGGCTTGCTTTACAAGTCATGAACCCTTAGGAGATGTTTGAATTTATTTTGTGCATTGTGTGTTATAACTTCTAAATGTGCATCCAAATGAAAGTTATAGGTCATTAATACATATCTAAGATGTAATCACTTCTGCCCCATGTCATTTTATATGCATGTTTTCTTGTTTGCTTATACCTTTCTTGATCAAAACACGTTGAATCATAAGTAGCACTTTCTTGTGCAAGTTTGCCTAATCTTTTGAGTGTGTTTTAGTTTAAATGACATGATCTCTTAGGAACATTTCAAATTCATTTTACATGATGTATTCTAATGACTTTGCATTATTTTTTTGTCTTGATTCATTTCATAAGACCATTAGAGGTCAATTTATGTATAGTTTGTGAATAACTAGGTTTGTGTGTTAACTTAGGAACTAGTTTGATTTTGTTTGATATAACTCAGGTTAGGTACAGACCCATTTGATATGTAAGCCTCTTGGAAACTATTTCCCTTTGCTTCATTAATTGGTGTAATCCTTAAAGCCATCATAGGTCATTTGCACTAGTTTAGGATCTTGTTTGGCATAACTTTCAACTATCTAGTTAGTTGATCTTGTTTGCATGACTTTAAATACTCCATGGATTGAGCTTGTGTGTGAGGTAAGCTACTTTGATTTGGTATTAGCTTCCATGCAATTCTCTTTTGCATCTCCTTTCTCTTTCATCCCTTATTCAATTTCTTTTTTATGCTTTCTTAGGAGTTACTTACTTTAACCTTATTTCCAATCAAGTTTGAAGTAAGATAGAAGTTAGATGCGAATTCTAACTTGATCTTTGATTGAGTTTGGATTAGGATAGAAACCATAACTATAGGAATTATTATGCATGTTAACACTAGAGCAATGTTTGACTTCCCTTAGTTTTTCTCCTTACACCTTGATTCTTTCTCTCTTGTTCTTCAAATCAAAAAGCAACAACACTTAAAAGTAAAGTATGTATGGTGTTCCATGAGCCTTAAGCACATGGGAAATGATTAGTGAATAAATCCATTACTCTTCTAGAGTGATTTTCAAATACATGGTTGTTAACCATAGTTAGCCGAACAACGGTTCTCTGATTATCATTCTTGATGAGATACGTAGGCACATACACGATGCCTGGCGACCAAAAATCCTCGTTCTGGTTAGAACTATGTCGACTCTAATTCCCGTTCCTGACGTGATACGTAAGGCTGGGTTGCAATATCCTCTTTAGACAACTTATTTTTTTCACCCCTTAGTGTCTCCTTGTTTTGTTTCATTTCCCTTTCTCTTTCATTCTTTCCAGTTAGCAGTAGATGTAGCTTCATATAACTACACCCTTTGAGCAGAATAATGAGCATGGATCCTATCGAGTACAATGGACGTGAAGGGGTGTGAATACCTTCCCTTCACGTAACCGAATCCTGAACCCCGACTTGGTTGCAACGACCTCGTCTTTCCTTTCCTCCGAATTTTCTTCGATCTTTTCCTTTCCTCTTCAGCATAAATAACGTATCAATGGCGACTCTTCTGCTCCATTTTTTGCCAGTTTTTTTTCGCGTTGCGACAAACTCTTAAGCTCAATGTTAAGCCATGTTTAGTTTTTAACCTCCCTCTAATCACCATATAAAGCTCTTAACTAACCCTAATAGAGGCAGTTATAACTCATTTCACATGCAAATCTCTATTTTTCCACTTTTTATCAAAAGCTCACTCTCTCTTTTCAAATCTCTTTCAAGAAGAAGTATTTTCACAAAATTATTTCTCAAGCTTCATCACTAAGCTCCATGGGATCCTATGAATGCTTTGGAATTCATTGAAAACAGTTTCAACACCACATACGGTTTTCACCACCTTCATGCATCATCTTAGAATTGTGGATATTATTCATAGGTTTTGGGCATTTATTTTTCCTCTAAGGGTTAATTAGAGGATCTGCAGGAATGTTTTAGGGTTTCTTGATTGCTCAAACTGAAGACTCTATTGAGGTCAGTTCTGAATTTTCCACCTCTTAATTTATGCCATAATATGCGTGTAAATTAGTTGTTGTGAGCTTCACTGAAGTCCTATCAATGATGGGCAATGTTTATACCTCTTGTTGTGCAAGAATATTTGATTTTTCAGTTTTAGATCCAATTTTTTATGCCTTGATTTCACTTCCTTATAGGAATTATAGATGAATTTTGAGGGTGGATTTGAAATACTTATTAAATTTTTTGCAAGAAAATGTAAGGTTTTGCAAGATTTGGTGGGTTTTACAATTAGCTCCGAGCAAGTTGGCCGGAGAAGACGACCGGAGCTATGACTCTGGCGTCTGAGACTTAAAGGTCCAATTTAGGTCAACTTGCACACATGTTTAATTTATATTGGTTGCTTCACATTTAACTGGGCATGTGTGGCATTGAAATGCTGAGGTGGTGATGACATGGTTTAGTGGAACATATCGTTTAACTTAAAAATTTTGGATGATGATATTTGAACATGGGTTGGGCATTTGTTTGATATTCGTACCCCATAGTTTTTAGGCTCTAGTTCTTTTTGAACTGTTTAATTGCTAGTTCTGCACCCTATGCTCATTATTTGCATCTTTTTTATTTTTTATTTTATTTCCTTCACATTTCTGATTCTTAAAACTAGTTTCCTACCAAGAAAAATTCAAGAAAAATTAATATAGGTTTTTTAGCATATTAAATAATTTTTTGTATCTTTATTTTCTTTTTTTTTTTACTGATTTTTTTTTCCTTGAGTTTTGATTCAATTATGTTCAAATTTGACCTAGTTTAATTTTGAGCCATGAAAAATGGTCTTCCCCAAATTGTTTGGACCTATTCTTTTGCACTCTATTAATTATTTGGATATGGAAGGCTTGGGTGTCCATTATATGTTTTTGTCATAAATTTTTATGCATTTTAGAATTGGTTCTTTAAGGGTTATTTTAATGATCATGCCTTGTTTCATTGCATTTTGTTTGAGATTATTTTGAATACCTTGACACATAAGTTTTTGCATTCCTTTAGGTCTTCACAAGCCACTAACTTCATTATACATGGATAAAATTTTATAATTTTTCAGAGCATGTAGATATTTTTCATGGATATTTGTTTGAGTGCCTAGTGTCATACCCCAAATTTGACCTACCTTTTCAAAATTTCCATTTCTACCTGACTGTATTTCACTTGCATCATCTACACATCATAACCCATTTTTAATTATAAATAATGTATAAATTATCAGCTAGAATGAACCCTTCAGAATTATAGATGTTTTGGGTTAAACTGAAAGTTGATTGTGTGTAAAATTAGTGTATGAAAAGTTTTAAAATCGAGCTTGCAAACGTCAATATCCATGGTTTACGTTTCACGTAGTTTAACTTGGCGTGCTCATTTTAATTTTTTTGATAACTTTTTTAGTCGCATTTTGATCAGCCGAGGTTTTTAACCGATCTAAAACTATTTCAAAATATGACTAAATATTGTACTTTTATGAGTCTTTTATTTCGTGTTGTTCATTTTGGTGTGTTCAATTTATTTTTTTGGGCACTTTCACTCCCGACTTCTATTCATAATCGATCATTTTTATTAATCAAAATAATTATTGTAATTATTTAAAATTAATTAAATAATTGATTTGAATTAATTAATTATTTAATTTGTTGTAAGTTGTTTTATTAAATAAAAATAATAATAATAATAAGATATTATCATTGGATCCTTTTTCTACATGTTGCACAACTAGCTCATCAATGAGGAAATGGATAAGAATGAAAAGTTTCCTAACCCAATCAATGGTCATGTGTCTCGCATCATTTGAGACTGAAAAAAGAATATTCTCTTTGGTTTTCCACTAAAAAATGGGAGAACTAGCAAAGGGATGGAGCGATTTTATTTTCTTAACATGGCTAGCTCACAAAAATGTTCCAACGTCTTATATCATGCATACACCACTCACCCGCTCAAAAAGAGGCCACACTCTCTCTCTCTCTCTCTCTCACACACACACACACAATAAAAAACGGAAATCCTATGTTATTCTCCCTAACACATACCCCACATGCTCATGCACAAAAATTCCAAAAAATAATAACCTGACTCATAAAAATTCCGGAAGATGAAGAAACTCTAGTTATCCTTGGCCGATCGTTCTTGCTTACTAGTCGGTGCAATGTTGATATGGAAACAGGTAAAGTGACTATGAGATCTTTTGATGAAGAAATAACTGTAAAAGTATTGAACATCAAATAGAAAGGAAAAGAGAAAAAGTGTCAAGCTTTAGTAGGAAGAATCCAAATAGAGAAAAGGGGAAAAAGCTTAAAGCCACATCAGATACAAATTTCTAGAATGGTCTCTCAGGTTGCAGCATTTCAGTCATCTAGCGCAACCAATAAGGTGTTGAATTTGAAGTATCCTCCCTAAGAGAGGGAATGAGGTAACTCGTCGAGTCATGTGACGTTAAACGAAGTGCTTCTTGGGAGGCAACCCAAGATAATCTATTATTTTTATTTTCGTTCATTTATTTTAAGTATTGTTATTTTAATCATGTTTTTAGTCTGATGCAGTAGATGATATTGAACTTTCTTCCTCCTCCTCAGTGAGGCTATATGAGTCCCCTCTCATATTGTTCTAAAATAGTGAGGCCACTGTTTAGCTCAATTGTGGGGTGTTTTATTTGCTTTATGTTTGTTTTGTTTTCTGTTATTTTTCTTTGGTTTAAATTTGTTTGTTTGTTTTGAATATGTTTCATGTTTATGTGTGTTACATATGTAAGGGGGTTGTGACGAGTGAATGAGATGACTTGTGTCGAGTGGTTGAGAACACGCAATTATAAATTTACATTCTAATAAAAAACCCCGAAGGTTGGTATTTCTAAAAGAAAGATTCGACACGTTTTCTGATACTGAACCGAGACTGAGTATTGTGCATTTGAGGAAAAATGACGCCACATAACACCGAAGGCACCTTGGACATCTGTCTGTTGAATTTCCACTATACACTTACACACACTAAGGCAATTGTTTCTATTTATCCCTAAGCTTTTGTAGCAAACCTTTATAATATATTCGTTGCTAACCCTTCGAGCCATATCTTCTTTTGTTTGTATTAATCACATCATGTTAACCATAAGCCCAAACACTTTCTCACCCTGCTCAGAAAAGTGTAGTTATTTTCTGACCTGTGTAAAACGCCAAGTTTGGGGTTGTGACACCCACAATAAGAGTAATTAAGCGCATTCGGAAAAAAAAGTAAAATAGAAAAAGGAAATGAAAAAGTCTTGGAATAAAAAGAGAAAGAAAAGATGAATGAATGCACTTACTGAGCGGAGGATCCAATTCAAAAATGTTGAAAGAAATCTCAAAGAAACAATAGAGGAGAAAACTAGAATATCTCAATGAGGATGTGTCTAACACATGGGATTATGAAAAGTGTTGAAATTACACGGTGATAAAGTTAGATAACACTGGATTTGAGCCGAAAACCTGTTTTTTTTCCTTTTTGTTTATTTACTCACCCGTGTACCTCAACCCTGTTACAACCATAAAAGTCCTCGAATAAGTGTGTGTTATGTGTGTGTGTAATGAAAATAGATGTTGTGCAAGATTATGAGATGATTATGCTTGCTTTGATTATGAGAATATAAGCACTTTAACCCGGGCGATTTGGTGAGAGTGTGAAAAATTGACAGAGAAAGAAGTTCTGAATTGTGGAAGTGTGGTTGATCGCTATGAGTCGGGTAAGAAGGAAAGGTTGAGAAGAAAGTGAAGGAAAGTCGTGAAAAATATCATTAGTGCTTTGGTTGGAGAATGATTCGGGGTGAGCTAATTCATGTCTTAAGCTTTGCTTGAGGACATGCAATGAAATAAGTCTGGGGTTGTGATCGGTCACCATTTTCACTTGTTTTTCATCCATCATCCGACACAAAATCTCGCAATCGGTAACATATTGTTGGTTATTATTATTGATTTTCAATTTAGTTTTAGTTTTCACATTGTCTTTATGTTATCGTTTCTTTTGTGAGTTTTTGGTCATTTGGTGCACTTTATGTGTGTTCTGGTAGTTTGCGTTTGATTCAGATCATAGGTGGAAACTCATGAGGACTTACCTGAAGAATAGAAAAGTCGGAGCTTTTAAAAGGCCTTTTTGTACAAATTCAAAAGCCTGACACGGGATCCCGTGTTGCCTAACACGGTCGTGTCAAGAAAGGATATAGAAAAGATGATGTGGGGAAATTCCAGTGGGCTGACATGGGTGCCCATGTCAGCTGACACGACCCATGTCAACACACCTGGAAGTGAAGGTTTTGGCGCAAAGGAATAGAGGACTAACACGGGTGTTCGTGTCAGCAGACCTGGAGGGACAATTTTGTGATTTTTCTTATTTTCTTTGTGAGTGTCTTGTGGGGTATTTAGGGTATTTCGTGTACTATAATGTTTGATCTGGAATTACTTAATTTTATGTTTGAGGGAAACACAAATCATCTTAACTTTCATGAATAATTGACCGAAGAGTTTTTTTATGCTCGGGAGAACATCGGAAAAATGGAGATCGTTCATGCACAGAAGCAATTGAGTATCAAAGTACTACGATAATCATTTTAATGTCATTTTCTTTATTCTTGGCAGAGTTTTTAACGCTTTTGCATAATAATATTATCGTAGATATTGCCTAGGAATGAGGATACCCCATAATAACCTTTATAATTTTGTTTAAAATATTTCTTGATGTTCTTCCTAGACAGCTAAGAAATTAGGGTTGAGGAAGAGTACAAAGGTTTTTCTATTAAGGAATTAAGGAAAAATACTCTTGAAATTAGGTAAGATAAGGCTTAAGGCATGTCTCTTTTGAGTAATGATTATGGTTGTTACATAGGAGATCATAGACCTTCCCTAGCATATTTTCTCATAATTGTCAAAGTTATTTTATTATTCTGCTTATTATATATTTTTGTTGTTTTAGTTATGCTAAAACCAAAACAAACCCCCGAAGGAACTTTTGTCTAATTGAATTACTCGAAAACAACTTATTCTTCTTGCGCAGTCCTCAAGAGTCGAAATTGGGGATAACCCCAATTATTAATACATCAGTAAAAAAATATTACACTTGCTATTTTTCCAATCATCTATTCATCTTTCTCTTTCTAAAATTTCCAAAACCTTGTTCATACCATGCATACCATGCATGATTATAAAGTTATCACAACCATTGATCAAAACCAATTCCAGCCTATATGAATCATCTAATATGCATAATTGGAAGCTCTCCATAAGCTTCATACACTACCATGAACGCATGCTACCACCCTTTCACTAAATTTGCCAACTTTGTATTTTCAATTGAAACTCATTTAACTATGGTTCAAATTGTTAACTGTAACGACCTGAAATTCATAATTCAATCATTAGTTAAATATTTATGAATATATGACGTTTGATGATATATTATGGTGTTGATTGATAAGTGTAGTAGAATTATTTTAATAATATTAATAGTAATAATAATTATATTGTATTATTTGAATTATTATTTATTTAATTAAAATAAAGGAATTAGAGGTCTTGAGGATATGTTGGTCTTTTGTTGAAGTTAAGTGAGAATAAAGTTGGAAGGGTCTATTTAGGGGTATTTGTGAGTTAAGAGAGGAAATAGAGTAAAAGGTTCTCGATATACATGTTTTTAGTGACTGGAGCAAGAGAGCTTTGAAGAACAGGAGGCTAGGGTTGGAGACTTGCAAAAGGAGGAAGAAAAATCAGATTCAACTCTAAGGTGTGGGGAGAATCATTGTTTGTTATTCTAGCATAATAGATTGATTATGATAGGTTTGAGGTTTTAGGATTTGAATGGGATTTTATGAGATGGGATAGAATTGGATGAATAGAATGATAATAATGATTCATAATGTTGTCTTTAATATGCTGCATGTTGATATTTTTGAATGTTGTCAGACTTAGATGTGAATTTCGTACACTATAGGGGCTGATCGGGGGAAAGGATTGGGACTAGTGTAGCATAATTTCTGGTAGCAGAGTTCTGCTACGCTCTCGTAGTGCCAAGCGCTGGTTAGAAGCGTCGGGCGATGGCTTCTTTTTCGGGTAGTGAGCAGCAGGCGTAGCGTGTAATGCTACTGGAATTTGGAACAATTGAGGGAGGGTTGGCGCCCTAGTAGCGTCGGGCGGTGAAAGGAGGCCGCAATGTTGTTTTTGTTGTTTTTATGTTGTTTTCTTGTCGTTTCAACTTGATTTCATTGCGTTATCGATGTGTCATTAAAATGATAATTTTATTGGAGAAAATAATGATGATTCCTAATACAATGAGATTCATTTTGATAATATGAGATGATGATACACTATGATGATTATATTGAATTTTAAGGAGTGACGCATCTTGCATTTCATAGTATCATATGTTGAGGCTTCGGTCTACTGATGGCTTCAATATCACCGTGTGGATTGAAGTGACTATGTTGTTTATGTTGTACTCCGTAACGGAGGGATGATGGCCAAATGTCCATCTTATATTGATGAAATTGGTACCACATGCATTGAAGTATGATGCATACAAGTTGACATTGCATGAATGTGTGTGATTGTTGGGGTGATTTTAGTAGTCACTTATGATGGCGTAAAAGATGTTAATGATGTTTTCCTAATTTCTTTCTTTTTAATATGTTATTATGATTAATGATGATTACTCACCCTGCCTGTGTTTGGTTATGGTTTATACGCCATCCTGTAGATACTCAAGGATAGCCTCGTGGTGCGTGGAGTTTGGATTAGAAGTATTTTTGTTTATTTGTTTTCGTTAGACGTAATATAGTGTCATGCTTTGTGTCATGTAACATCGAGTTGGGAACGACCGTGAGACATAGTGTTCGTTTAATTCTTTTGATTTTAAATGTTGAGTTAATGTTATTAGGATAATTTCGATTTTTTTATGAAGTATGTTGTTTCTTTCCGCTGCGTAGTATATGATGTTGTTGAAATACATGAGGAACCAATGTTACGGTACATGAGAATGAAGTTTTGATGTTTGAGTGAAATGTGATGCCCTTTTGTGGTTTTTACTCTGATTCAATTGATTAGTCTTCTGTATATTTGATGTGGGGTAAAAGGGTGTTACATTAGTGGTATCAAAGCAGGTCAGTTCGTCTATCCAAGTCTTGTTGTTGTTAGTCATATATTGGTTGTTACGTGTGAGAAGAATGTTGACGATTGGCTGGACGCAACAATCGTGCTCTTGCAGATGCAGTGGCAGCGCTTGCTCAAGCTACGACTCGGAACAATGTTCTTGATGAGTTTCGTGCTTTAGATAAGTTTTAGAGGAATAATCCATCAATTTGTTAGGGCACTCATGACCTAGATATCACACAGAAGTGGCCCAAGGCAATTGAGAAAACCTTCAGAGTGATGGCGTGCACTGATGCTTAGAAGGTGCAATTTGGTACTCACATGTTGTCAGAGGAAACTAAGGACATGTGGGATAATACCCGCCAGCGATTGGAGGATGTTGGTACTTTGGTGACTTGGGTTGTGTTCAAGACGGAGTTCTTGGGTAAGTATTTCCCTGATGATGCTCGTGGTAAGAAGGAAGTAAAGTTCCTTTAATTTAAATAAGGAAATAAGAATGTGGCAGAGTATTCTGTAAAGCTTGAGAAGCTAGTGAAGTTTTGTCCTCACTACAACCGTGTTGATGATGAACTTTCCAAATGTCTCAAGTTTGAGAATGGGCTGAGACCAGAAATCAAATAAGGGTTTTGATGCCAACAGATTCTTAGGTATAGGAAATTAGTGGATAAGAGTAGGATTTATGATGAAGACAGTCGAGCTCGATCTGCTCACTAAGAGCAATTGAGTGAGAGGAAAGAGAAGGGCCAGTTTCGAGGAAAACCTTATGTGACTCCATCTAAGAAAGGGAAACAAAAGGTTTTAGAAGGGAAAAAGTTAATTAGGAGAGCGGATTCCGTTCCACTCAAGTGCTACAAGTGTGGGGAATCAAATCATAAGTCTGATTTGTGCAACAACCAAGTAGTGAGGTGCTATAGATGCGGAAAGAAAGGTCATCGGGTTGGTGATTTCCCAAATGAAGGTCCAAATTGTTTCAATTATGGTGAATTGGGTCATATCAGTACTCAATGCTAGAAACCGAAGAAGATTGTTACTACTGCTCAAACTAATGGTAGAGTGTTCGCCTTGAGTGGTTTAGAAGTCCACAAGAATGATAACTTGATTTGAGGTACTTGTTTTATTAACAATGTTAAGTTGGTCGCTATTATTGATAATGGATCTACTAATTCGTTTATTTCTCTTGAATTTTCTACTAAGTTGGATTTGAAATTGTCTGATATGAATGGCAGTATGGTAATAGAAACGCCTGCTAATGGTTCTGTTACTACTATGTATATGTGTTTAAAGTGTCCTTTGACTATTTTTGAGAATATTTTTGTGATGGATTCAAGAGGGTTATTATGCAAGTTTAAGCAAAGGAAAAGTATACTAATCCAACACATATGAAAGAGTCAGCCAGAAAATTTATTCAATCCAATGATCATCGATAGTCATCATAAAGTAATAAGATCTAACACAGGATAGCAAAAGTCAAACAAGCAAGTCAAGCAATTGAACGCATCAGATCCTAGGTCACACACAAGCTACCATGATCAGGAAAACATAACAATTAATTATGAAAACATAAAACCACAATCTAGGCACGTGATAATTTAATGCACTGGCAACACCAAGTCCCTTGGATCAAAAGAATACACGGCTCAGATTGTTTCTTCTTCCTCAAGCCATCTTCATCACTAATAGCGACCAACAGGGCTTGTTGTACTTAAACAGGGCTTGGAATAAAAAAGAGGTCTGTTGTACTTAAACAGGGCTTGGAAATGAAAAAGGGTCCTGTTGTACTTAAATGGGGCTTGGAAATGAAAAAAAGGGGCCTGTCGTACTTAAACAGGGCTTGAAAATGAAAAAAGGGCATGTTGTACTTAAACAGGACTTGGATTGAAAAAAGGGCATGTTGTACTTAAACATGGCTTGGAAATGAAAAATGGACCTGTTGTACTTAAAAAGTGCTTGGAAATGAAAAAGGGGCATTTTGTACTTAAATAGTGCTTGGAATGAAAAATGGGCTTGTTATTTTTAAACAAGGCTTGGAATGAAAAAGGGGCTTGTTGTATTTAAACAGGGCTTGGAAATGAAAAAGGGGCTGTTGTACTTAAATAGGGCTTGGAAATGAAAAAAAAGGGGCATGTCGTATTTAAACAGGGCTTGGAAATGAAAAAGGGGCCTGTTGTACTTAAACAGGACTTAGAATGAAAAAGGGGCATGTTGTACTTAAATAGGGAAGGAAATGAAAACTGGACCTGTTGTACTTAAATAGTGCTTGTAAATGAAAAAGGGGCATGTTGTACTTAAAAAGCACTTGGAAATGAAAAAGGGGCTTGTTGTACTTAAATAGGGCTTGGAAATGATAAAGGGGCTTATTGTAGTTAAACAGGGCTTGGAGTGAAAAAGGGGCATTTTGTACTTAAACAGGGCTTGGAATGAAAAAAGGGTTTGTTGTACTTATACAAGGCTTGGAATGAAAAATGGGCTTTTTGTACTTAAACAGGGCTTGGAAATGAAAAAAGGTGTTTATTGTACTTAAAAAGGGCTTGGAAATGAAAAAATGGATTTTGTATTTAAACAGGGCTTGGAATGAAAAAGGGGCTTGTTGTACTTAAACAGGGCTTGGAATGAAAAAAGGGGCATGTTGTACTTAAACAGTGCTTGGAAAAGAAAAAGGGGTCTATTGTACTTAAACAGGGATTGTAAATGAAAAAAGGGGGTCTGTTGTACTTAAACAGGGCTTGGAAATAAAAAAGGGGCCTGTTGTACTTAAACAGGGTTTAGAAATGAAAATAAGGGGCTTGTTGTACTTAAACAGGACTTGGAAATGAAAAAGGGGCCTATTGTACCTAAACAGGGCTTGGATATGAAAAAAGGGGGCCTTTTGTACTTAAACATGGCTTGGAAATTAAAAAGGGTCTGTTGTACTTAAACAGGACTTGGAAATGAAAAAGGGGCGTGTTGTACTTAAACAGGGCTTGGAAATGAAAAATGGGCATGTTGTACTTAAACATGGCTTGGAATGAAAATGGGGCCTGTTGTACTTAAACATGGCTTAGAAATGAAATAGGGGCCTGTTGTATTTAAACATGGCTTGAAAATGAAAAAAGGGAACCTGTTGTACTTAAACAGGGCTTGGAAATCAAAAAGGGGCCGGTTGTACTTAGACAGGGCTTGGAAATGAAAAAAAGGGGCCTTTTGTACTTAAACAGGGATTGGAAATGAAAAAAGGGCATGTCATACTTAAACAGGGCTTGGAATGAAAAAGGGGCCTGTTGTACTTAAATAGGGTTTGGAAATGAAAAAGGGGTCTGTTGTACTTAAACAAGGCTTGGAATGAAAAAGGAGAATGTTGTACTTAAATAGGGCTTGGAAAAGAAAAGGGGTCTATTGTACTTAAACAAGGCTTGGAAATGAAAAAGGGGCCTGTTGTACTTAAACAGGGCTTAGAAATGAAAAAAGGGGGCCTGTTGTATTTAAACAGGGCTTGGAAATGAAAAAAAGGCAGCCTGTTGTACTTAAACAATGCTTGGAAATGAAAAACGGGCATTTTGTACTTAAACAGTGCTTGGAATGAAAAATGGGCTTGTTGTACTTAAACATGACTTGGAATGAAAAAGAGGCCTGTTGTACTTAAACATGGCTTGGAAATGAAAAAGAGCCCAGTTGTACTTAAATAGGGCTTGGAAATGAAAAAAAGGGATCTGTCGTACTTAAACAGGGCTTGAAAATGAAAAAGGGGCATGTTGTACTTAAACATGACTTGGAATGAATAAGGGGCATGTTGTACTTAAACATGGCTTTGAAATGAAAAATAGACCTGTTGTACTTAAACAGTGCTTGGAAATGAAAAAGGGGCATTTTGTACTTAAATAGTGCTTGGAATGAAAAATGGGCTTGTTGTTTTTAAACAAGGCTTGGAATGAAAAAGGGGCTTGTTGTACTTAAACAGGGCTTGGAAATGAAAAAGGGGCTGTTGTACTTAAATAGGGATAGGAAATGAAAAAAAAGGTGCATGTCGTATTTAAACAGGGCATGGAAATGAAAAAGGGGAATGTTGTACTTAAACATGACTTAGAATGAAAAAGGGGCATGTTGTACTTAAACAGGGCATGGAAACGAAAACTGAACCTGTTGTACTTAAATAGTGCTTGGAAATGAAAAAGGGGCATGTTGTACTTAAAAAGGGCTTGGAAATGAAAAAGGGGCTTGTTGTACTTAAACAGGGCTTGGAAATGATAAAGGGGCTTATTGTAGTTAAACAGGGCTTGGAATGAAAAAGGGGCATTTTGTACTTAAACAGGGCTTGGAATGAAAAAAGGGTCTGTTGTACTTAAATAGCCTTGGAATGAAAAAAGGGCTTTTTGTACTTAAACAGGGCTTGGAAATGAAAAAAGGTGTCTATTGTACTTAAACAGGGCTTGGAAATGAAAAAGGGGCATGTTGTACTTAAACAGTGCTTGGAAAAGAAAAAGGGGTCTATTGTACTTAAACAGGGATTGTAAATGAAAAAAGGGGGTCTGTTGTACTTAAACAGGACTTGGAAATAAAAAAGGGGCATGTTGTACTTAAACATGGCTTAGAAATGAAAATTAGGGGCTTGTTGTACTTAAACAGGGCTTGGAAATAAAAAAGGGGCCTATTGTACCTAAACAGGGCTTGGATATGAAAAAAGGGGCCTTTTGTACTTAAACATGGCTTGGAAATTAAAAAGGGGTCTGTTGTACTTAAACAGGACACTGAAATGAAAAAGAGGCATGTTGTACTTAAACAGGGCTTGGAAATGAAAAATGGGCATGTTGTACTTAAACATGGCTTGGAATGAAAAAGGGGCATGTTGTACTTAAACATGCCTTAGAAATGAAAAAGGGGCCTGTTGTACTTAAATAGGGCTTGAAAATGAAAAAAGGGGGCCTGTTGTACTTTAACAGGGCTTGGAAATGAAAAAGGGGTCGGTTGTACTTAGACAGGGCTTGGAAATGAAAAAAAAGGGCCTTTTGTACTTAAACAGGGATTGGATATGAAAAAGGGGCATGTCGTACTTAAACAGGGATTGGAATGAAAAAGGGGCCTGTTGTACTTAAATAGGGCTTGGAAATGAAAAAGGGGTCTGTTGTACTTAAACAGGGCTTGGAATGAATAAGGGGAATGTTGTACTTAAACAGGGCTAGTTGTACTTAAACAGGGCTTGGAAATGAAAAAGGGGTTGTTGTACTTAAATAGGGCTTGGAAATGAAAAAAAGGGGCATGTCGTATTTAAACAGGGCTTGGAAATGAAAAAGGGGCCTGTTGTACTTAAACAGGACTTAGAATGAAAAAGGGACATGTTGTACTTAAACAGGGAAGGAAATGAAAACTGGACTTGTTGTACTTAAAAAATGCTTGGAAATGAAAAAGGGGCATTTTGTACTTAAACAGGGCTTGGAAATGAAAAAGGGGCTTGTTGTAGTTAAACAGGGCTTGGAAATGATAAAGGGGCTTATTGTAGTTAAACAGGGCTTGGAATGAAAAAGGGGCATTTTGTACTTAAACAGGGCTTGGAATGAAAAAAGGATTTGTTGTACTTAAACAAGGCTTGGAATGAAAAATGGGCTTTTTGTACTTAAACAGGGCTTGGAAATGAAAAATGGTGTCTATTGTACTTAAATAGGGCTTGGAAATGAAAAAGGGGATTTTGTATTTAAACAGGGCTTGGAATGAAAAAGGGGTTTGTTGTACTTAAACAGGGCTTGGAATGAAAAAAGGGGCATGTTGTACTTAAACAGTGTTTGGAAAAGAAAAAGGGGTCTATTGTACTAAAACAAGGATTGTAAATGAAAAAAGGGGGTCTGTTGTACTTAAACAGGGCTTGGAAATAAAAAAGGGGCATGTTGTACTTAAACAGGGCTTAGAAATGAAAATAAGGGGCTTGTTGTACTTAAACAGGGCTTGGAAATGAAAAAGGGGCCTATTGTACCTAAACAGGGCTTGGATATGAAAAAAGGGGGCCTTTTGTACTTAAACATGGCTTGGAAATTAAAAAGGGGTCTGTTGTACTTAAATAGGACTTGGAAAAGAAAAAGGGGCTTGTTGTATTTAAACAGGGCTTGGAAATGAAAAATGGGCATGTTGTACTTAAACATGGCTTGGAATGAAAAAGGGGCCTCTTGTACTTAAACATGGCTTAGAAATGAAAAAGGGGCCTGTTGTACTTAAACAGGGCTTGAAAATGAAAAAGGGGCCTGTTGTACTTAAATAGGGCTTGGAAATGAAAAAGTGGTCTGTTGTACTTAAACAGGGCTTGGAATGAAAAAGGGGAATGTTGTACTTAAACAGGGCTTGGAAATGAAAAGGGGTCTATTGTACTTAAACAGGGCTTGGAAATGAAAAAGGGGTCTGTTGTACTTAAACAGGGCTTAGAAATGAAAAAAGGGGGCCTGTTGTATTTAAACAGGGCTTGAAAATTAAAAAAAGGCAGCCTGTTGTACTTAAACAGTGCTTGGAAATGAAAAACGGGCATTTTGTACTTAAACAGTGCTTGGAATGAAAAATGGGCTTGTTGTACTTAATACGGGCTTGGAATGAAAAAGAGGCCTGTTGTACTTAAACAGAGCTTGGAAATGAAAAAGGGTTCTGTTGTACTTAAATAGGGCTTGGAAATGAAAATAAGGGGCCTGTCGTACTTAAATAGGGCTTGAAAATGAAAAAGGGGCATGTTGTACTTAAACAGGACTTGGAATGAAAAAGGGCATGTTGTACTAAAACATGGCTTGAAAATGAAAAATGGACCTGTTGTACTTAAACAGTGTTTGGAAATGAAAAAAGGGCATTTTGTACTTAAATAGTGCTTGGAATGAAAAATGGGCTTGTTGTTTTTAAACAAGGCTTGGAATGAAAAAGGGGCTTGTTGTACTTAAACAGGGCTTGGAAATGAAAAAGGGGCTGTTGTACTTAAATAGGGCTTGGAAATGAAAAAAAGGGGCATGTCGTATTTAAACAGGACTTGGAAATGAAAAGGGGTCTATTGTACTTAAACATGGATTGTAAATGAAAAAAGGGGGTCTGTTGTACTTAAACAGGGCTTGGAAATAAAAAAGGGGCATGTTGTACTTAAACAGGACTTAGAAATGAAAATAAGGGGCTTGTTGTACTTAAACAGGGCTTGGAAATGAAAAAGGGGCCTATTGTACCTAAACAGGGCTTGGATATGAAAAAAGGGGGCCTTTTGTACTTAAACATGGCTTGGAAATTAAAAAGGGGTCTGTTGTACTTTAATAGGACTTGGAAATGAAAAAGGGGTTTGTTGTACTTAAACAGGGCTTGGAAATGAAAAATGGGCATATTGTACTTAAACATGGCTTGGAATGAAAAAGGGGCCTCTTGTACTTAAACATGACTTAGAAATGAAAAAGGGGCCTGTTGTACTTAAACAGGGCTTGAAAATGAAAAAAAAGGGCCTGTTGTACTTAAACAGGGCTTGGAAATGAAAAAGGGGCCTGTTATACTTAAATAGGGCTTGGAAATGAAAAAGTGGTATGTTGTACTTAAACAGGACTTGGAATGAAAAAGGGGAATGTTGTATTTAAACAGGGCTTGAAAATTAAAAAAAGGCAGCCTGTTGTACTTAAATAGTGCTTGGAAATGAAAAACGGGCATTTTGTACTTAAACAGTGCTTGGAATGAAAAATGGGCTTGTTGTACTTAATACGGGCTTGGAAATGAAAAAGGGGCATGTTGTACTTAAACAGGGCTTGGAAATGAAAAAGAGGCTTGTTGTACTTAAACAGGGGTTAGAAATGATAAAGGGGATTTTGTATTTAAAAGGGCTTGGAATGAAAAAGGGGCTTGTTGTACTTAAACATGGCTTGGAATGAATAAAGGGGCATGTTGTACTTAAACAGTGCTTGGAAAAGAAAAAGGGGTCTATTGTACTTAAACAGGGATTGTAAATGAAAAAAGGGGGTCTGTTGTACTTAAACAGTGCTTGGAAATGAAAAAGGGGCATTTTGTACTTAAATAGTGCTTGGAATGAAAAATGGGGCTTGTTGTACTTAACCAGGACTTGTAAATGAAAAGGGGCCTATTGTACCTAAACAGGGCTTGGATATGAAAAAAGGGGGCCTTTTGTACTTAAACATGGCTTGGAAATTAAAAAGGGGTCTATTGTACTTAAACAGAACTTGGAAATGAAAAAGGGGCTTATTGTACTTAAACAGGGCTTGGAAATGAAAAATGGGCATGTTGTACTTAAACATGGCTTGGAATGAAAAAGAGGTCTGTTGTACTTAAACATGGCTTAGAAATGAAAAATGGACCTGTTGTACTTAAACAGTGCTTGGAAATGAAAAAGGGGCATTTTGTACTTAATTAGTGCTTGGAATGAAAAATGGTCTTGTTGTTTTTAAACAAGGCTTGGAATGAAAAAGGGGCTTGTTGTACTTAAACAGGGCTTGAAAATGAAAAAGGGGTTGTTGTACTTAAATAGGGCTTGGAAATGAAAAAAAGGGGCATGTCGTATTTAAACAGGGCTTGGAAATGAAAAAGGGGCCTGTTGTACTTAAACAGGACTTAGAATGAAAAAGGGGCATGTTGTACTTAAACGGGGAAGGAAATGAAAACTGAACCTGTTGTACTTAAATAGTGCTTGGAAATGAAAAAAGGGCATGTTGTACTTAAACAGGGCTTGGAAATGAAAAAGGGGCTTGTTGTACTTAAACAGGGCTTGGAAATGATAAAGGGGCTTATTGTAGTTAAACAGGGCTTGGAATGAAAAAGGGGCATTTTGTACTTAAACAGGGCTTGGAATGAAAAAAGGGTTTGTTGTACTTAAACAAGGCTTGGAATGAAAAAGGGGCTTTTTGTACTTAAACAGGGCTTGGAAATGAAAAAAGGTGTCTATTGTACTTAAACAGGGCTTGGAAATGAAAAAAAGGATTTTGTATTTAAACAGGGCTTGGAATGAAAAAGGGGCTTGTTGTACTTAAACAGGGCTTGGAATGAAAAAAGTGGTATGTTGTACTTAAACAGTGCTTGGAAAAGAAAAAGGGGTCTATTGTACTTAAACAAGGATTGTAAATGAAAAAAGGGGGTCTGTTGTACTTAAACAGGGCTTGGAAATAAAAAAGGGGCATGTTGTACTTAAACATGGCTTAGAAATGAAAATAAAGGGCTTGTTGTACTTAAACAGGGCTTGGAAATGAAAAGGGGCCTATTGTACCTAAACAGGGCTTGAATATGAAAAAAGGGGGCCTTTTGTACTTAAACATGACCTTGAAATTAAAAAGGGGTCTGTTGTATTTAAACAGGACTTGGAAATGAAAAAGGGGCTTTTTGTACTTAAACAGGGCTTGGAAATGAAAAATGGGCATGTTGTACTTAAACATGGCATGGAATGAAAAAGGGGCCTGTTGTACTTAAACATGGCTTAGAAATGAAAAAGGGGCCTGTTGTACTTAAACAGGGCTTGAAAATGAAAAAAGGGGGCATGTTGTACTTAAACATGGCTTGGAAATGAAAAAGGGGCCGGTTGTACTTAGACAGGGCTTGGAAATGAAAAAAAAAGGCATTTTTTACTTAAACAGGGATTGGAAATGAAAACGGGGCATGTCGTACTTAAACAGGGCTTGGAATGAAAAAGGGGCCTGTTGTACTTAAATAGGGCTTGGAAATGAAAAAGGGGTCTTTTGTACTTAAACAGGGCTTGGAATGAAAAAGGGGAATGTTGTACTTAAACAGGGCTTGGAAATCAAAAGGGGGCCTGTTGTATTTAAACAGGGCTTGGAAATGAAAAAAAGGCAGCCTGTTGTACTTAAACAGTGCTTAGAAATGAAAAACGGGCATTTTGTACTTAAACAGTGCTTGGAATGAAAAATGGGCTTGTTGTACTTAAACAGGGCTTGGAATGAAAAAGAGTCATTTTGTACTTAAACAGGGCTTGGAAATGAAAAATGGTCCTGTTGTACTTTAATAGGGCTTGGAAATGAAAAAAAGGGGCCTGTCGTACTTAAACAGGGCTTGAAAATGAAAAAGGGGCATGTTGTACTTAAACAGGACTTGGAATGAAAAAGGGGCCTGTTGTACTTAAATAGGGTTTGGAAATGAAAAAGTGGTCTGTTGTACTTAAACAGGGCTTGGAATGAAAAAGGGGAATGTTGTATTTAAACAGGGCTTGAAAATTAAAAAAAGGCAGCCTGTTGTACTTAAACAGTGCTTGGAAATAAAAAAGGGCATTTTGTACTTAAATAGTGCTTGGAATGAAAAATGACTTGTTGTTTTTAAACAAGGCTTGGATTGAAAAATGGGCTTATTGTACTTAAACAGGGCTTGGAAATGAAAAAGGGGCTGTTGTACTGAAATAGGGCTTGGAAATGAAAAAAAAAAGGGGCATGTCGTATTTAAACAGGGCTTGGAAATGAAAAAGGGGCCTGTTGTACTTAAACAGGACTTAGAATGAAAAAGGGGCATGTTGTACTTAAACAGGGCATGGAAATGAAAACTGGACCTGTTGTACTTTAATAGTGTTTGGAAATGAAAAAGGGGCATGTTGTACTTAAACAGGGCTTGGAAATGAAAAAGAGGCTTGTTGTACTTAAACAGGGGTTAGAAATGATAAAGGGGGTTTTGTATTTAAAAGGGCTTGGAATGAAAAAGGGGCTTGTTGTACTTAAACATGGCTTGGAATGAATAAAGGGGCATGTTGTACTTAAACAGTGCTTGGAAAAGAAAAAGGGGTCTATTGTACTTAAACAGGGATTGTAAATGAAAAAAGGGGGTCTGTTGTACTTAAATAGTGCTTGGAAATGAAAAAGGGGCATTTTGTACTTAAATAGTGCTTGGAATGAAAAATGGGGCTTGTTGTACTTATCCAGGACTTGTAAATGAAAAGGGGCCTATTGTACCTAAACAGGGCTTGGATATGAAAAAAGGGGGCCTTTTGTACTTAAACATGGCTTGGAAATTAAAAAGGGGTCTATTGTACTTAAACAGAACTTGGAAATGAAAAAGGGGCTTATTGTACCTAAACAGGGCTTGAAAATGAAAAAGGGCATTTTGTATTTAAACAGGGCTTGGAATGAAAAAGGTGCTTGTTGTACTTAAACAGGGCTTGGAATGAAAAAAGGGGCATGTTGTACTTAAACAGTGCTTGGAAAAGAAAAAGGGGTCTATTGTACTTAAACAGGGATTGTAAATGAAAAAAGGGGGTCTGTTGTACTTAAACAGGGCTTGGAAATAAAAAAGGGGCATGTTGTACTTAAACAGGGCTTAGAAATGAAAATAAGGGGCTTGTTGTACTTAAACAGGGCTTGGAAATGAAAAAGGGGCCTATTGTACCTAAACAGGGCTTGAATATGAAAAAATGGGGCCTTTTGTACTTAAACATGGCTTGGAAATTAAAAAGGGGTCTGTTGTACTTAAACAGGACTTAGAAATGAAAAAGGGGCTTGTTGTACTTAAACAGGGCTTTGAAATGAAAAATGGGCATGTTGTACTTAAACATGGCTTGGAATGAAAAAGGGGCCTGTTGTACTTAAACATGGCTTAGAAATGAAAAAGGGGCCTGTTGTACTTAAACGGGGCTTGAAAATGAAAAAAGGGGGCCTGTTGTACTTAAACAGGGCTTGGAAATGAAAAAGGGGCCGGTTAAACTTAGACAGGGCTTGGAAATGAAAAAAAGGGGCCTTTTGTACTTAAACAGGGATTGGAAATGAAAAAGGGGCATGTCGTACTTAAACAGGGCTTGGAATGAAAAAGGGGCCTGTTGTACTTAAATAGGGCTTGGAAATGAAAAAGGGGTATGTTGTACTTAAATAGGGCTTGGAATGAAAAAGGGGAATGTTGTACTTAAACAGGGCTTGGAAATGAAAAGGGGTTTATTGTACTTAAATAGGGCTTGGAAATGAAAAAGGGGTCTATTTTACTTAAACATGGCTTAGAAATGAAAAAAGGGGGCCTGTTGTATTTAATCAGGGCTTGGAATTGAAAAAAAGGCAGCCTGTTGTACATAAATAGTGCTTGGAAATGAAAAACGGGCATTTTGTACTTAAACAGTGCTTGGAATGAAAAATGGGCTTGTTGTACTTAATACGGGATTGGAATGAAAAAGAGGCCTGTTGTACTTAAACGGAGCTTGGAAATGAAAAAGGGTTCTGTTGTACTTAAATAGGGCTTGGAAATGAAAAAAAGGAGCCTGTCGTACTTAAATAGGGCTTGAAAATGAAAAAGGGGCATGTTGTACTTAAACAGGACTTGGAATGAAAAAGGGGCATGTTGTACTAAAACATGGCTTGAAAATGAAAAATGGACCTGTTGTACTTAAACAGTGTTTGGAAATGAAAAAAGGGCATTTTGTACTTAAATAGTGCTTGGAATGAAAAATGGGCTTGTTGTTTTTAAACAAGGCTTGGAATGAAAAAGGGGCTTGTTGTACTTAAACAGGGCTTGGAAATGAAAAAGGGGCTGTTGTACTTAAATAGGAGTTGGAAATGAAAAAAAGGGGAATGTTGTACTTAAACAGGGCTTGGAAATGAAAAGGTGTCTATTGTACTTAAACAGGGCTTGGAAATGAAAAAGGGCCTGTTGTACTTAAACAGGGCTTAGAAATGAAAAAAGGGGGCCTGTTGTATTTCAACAGGGCTTGGAAATGAAAAAAAGGCAGCCTGTTGTACTTAAACAGTGCTTGGAAATGAAAAACGGGCATTTTGTACTTAAACAGTGCTTGGAATGAAAAATGGGCTTGTTGTACTTAAACAGGGCTTGGAATGAAAAAGAGGCTTGTTGTACTTAAACAGGGCTTGGAAATGAAAAAGGGCCCTGTTGTACTTAAATAGGGCTTGGAAATGAAAAAAATGGGTCTGTCGTACTTAAACAGGGCTTGAAAATGAAAAAGGGGCATGTTGTACTTAAACAGGACTTGGAATGAAAAAGGGGCATGTTGTACTTAAACATGGCTTGCAAAATGAAAAATGGACCTGTTGTACTTAAATAGTGCTTGGAAATGAAAAAGTGGCATTTTGTACTTAAATAGTGCTTGGAATGAAAAATGGGCTTGTTGTTTTAAAACAAGGCTTAGAATGAAAAAGGGGCTTGTTGTATTTAAACAGGGCTTGGAAATGAAAAAGGGGCTGTTGTACTTAAATAGGTCTTGGAAATGAAAAAAAGGGGCATGTCGTATTTAAACAGGGCTTGGAATGAAAAAGGGGCCTGTTGTACTTAAATAGGGCTTGGAAATGAAAAAGGGGTATGTTGTACTTAAATAGGGCTTGGAATGAAAAAGGAGAATGTTGTACTTAAACAGGGCTTGGAAATGAAAAGGGGTTAATTGTACTTAAATAAGGCTTGGAAATGAAAAAGGGGTATGTTTTACTTAAACATGGCTTAGAAATGAAAAAAGGGGGCCTGTTGTATTTAATCAGGGCTTGGAATTGAAAAAAAGGCATCCTGTTGTACTTAAATAGTGCTTGGAAATGAAAAACGGGCATTTTGTACTTAAACAGTGCTTGGAATGAAAAATGGGCTTGTTGTACTTAATACGGGATTGGAATGAAAAAGAGGCCTGTTGTACTTAAACGGAGCTTGGAAATGAAAAAGGGTCCTGTTGTACTTAAATAGGGCTTGGAAATGAAAAAAAGGGGCCTGTCGTACTTAAATAGGGCTTGAAAATGAAAAAGGGGCATGTTGTACTTAAACAGGACTTGGAATGAAAAAGGGGCATGTTGTACTAAAACATGGCTTGAAAATGAAAAATGGACCTGTTGTACTTAAACAGTGTTTGGAAATGAAAAAAGGGCATTTTGTACTTAAATAGTGCTTGGAATGAAAAATGGGCTTGTTGTTTTTAAACAAGGCTTGGAATGAAAAAGGGGCTTGTTGTACTTAAACAGGGCTTGGAAATGAAAAAGGGGCTGTTGTACTTAAATAGGGCTTGGAAATGAAAAAAAGGGGAATGTTGTACTTAAACAGGGCTTGGAAATGAAAAGGTGTCTATTGTACTTAAACAGGGCTTGAAAATGAAAAAGGGCCTGTTGTACTTAAACAGGGCTTAGAAATGAAAAAAGGGGGCCTGTTGTATTTCAACAGGGCTTGGAAATGAAAAAAAGGCAGCCTGTTGTACTTAAACAGTGCTTGGAAATGAAAAACGGGCATTTTGTACTTAAACAGTGCTTGGAATGAAAAATGGGCTTGTTGTACTTAAACAGGGCTTGGAATGAAAAAGAGGCCTGTTGTACTTAAACAGGGCTTGGAAATGAAAAAGGGTCCTGTTGTACTTAAATAGGGCTTGGAAATGAAAAAAATGGGTCTGTCGTACTTAAACAGGGCTTGAAAATGAAAAAGGGGCATGTTGTACTTAAACAGGACTTGGAATGAAAAAGGGGCATGTTGTACTTAAACATGGCTTGCAAAATGAAAAATGGACCTGTTGTACTTAAACAGTGCTTGGAAATGAAAAAGTGGCATTTTGTACTTAAATAGTGCTTGGAATGAAAAATGGGCTTGTTGTTTTAAAAAAAGGCTTGGAATGAAAAAGGGGCTTGTTGTATTTAACAGGGTTTGGAAATGAAAAAGGGAATGTTGTACTTAAACAGGGCTTGGAAATGAAAAGGTGTCTATTGTACTTAAACAGGGCTTGGAAATGAAAAAGGGCCTGTTGTACTTAAACAGGGCTTAGAAATGAAAAAAGGGGGCCTGTTGTATTTCAACAGGGCTTGGAAATGAAAAAAAGGCAGCCTGTTGTACTTAAACAGTGCTTGGAAATGAAAAACGGGCATTTTGTACTTAAAAAGTGCTTGGAATGAAAAATGGGCTTGTTGTACTTAAACAGGGCTTGGAATGAAAAAGAGGCCTGTTGTACTTAAACAGGGCTTGGAAATGAAAAAGGGTCCTGTTGTACTTAAATAGGGCTTGGAAATGAAAAAAATGGGTCTGTCGTACTTAAACAGGGCTTGAAAATGAAAAAGGGGCATGTTGTACTTAAACAGGACTTGGAATGAAAAAGGGGCATGTTGTACTTAAACATGGCTTGCAAAATGAAAAATGGACCTGTTGTACTTAAACAGTGCTTGGAAATGAAAAAGTGGCATTTTGTACTTAAATAGTGCTTGGAATGAAAAATGGGCTTGTTGTTTTAAAACAAGGCTTGGAATGAAAAAGGGGCTTGTTGTATTTAAACAGGGCTTGGAAATGAAAAAGGGGCTGTTGTACTTAAATAGGTCTTGGAAATGAAAAAAAGGGGCATGTCGTATTTAAACAGGGCTTGAAAATGAAAAAGGGGTCTGTTGTACTTAAACATGACTTAGAATGAAAAAAGGGCATGTTGTACTTAAACAGGGCATGGAAATGAAAACTGGACCTGTTGTACTTAAATAGTGCTTGGAAATGAAAAAGGGGCATGTTGTACTTAAACAGGGCTTGGAAATGAAAAAGGGGCTTGTTGTACTTAAACAGGGCTTGGAAATGATAAAGGGGCTTATTGTAGTTAAACAGGGCTTGGAATGAAAAAGGGGCATTTTGTACTTAAACAGGGCTTGGAATGAAAAAAGGGTTTGTTGTACTTAAACAAGGCTTGGAATGAAAAAGAGGCTTTTTGTACTTAAACAGGGCTTGGAAATGAAAAAAGGTGTCTTTTGTACTTAAACAGGGCTTGGAAATGAAAAAGGGGATTTTGTATTTAAACAGGGCTTGGAATGAAAAAGGGGCTTGTTGTACTTAAACAGGGCTTGGAATGAAAAAAGGGGCATGTTGTACTTAAACAGTGCTTGGAATAGAAAAAAGGGTCTATTGTACTTAAACAGGGATTGTAAATGAAAAAAGGGGGTCTGTTGTACTTAAACAGGGCTTGGAAATAAAAAAGGGGCATGTTGTACTTAAACAGGGCTTAGAAATGAAAATAAGGGGCTTGTTGTACTTAAACAGGGCTTGGAAATGAAAAAGGGGCCAATTTTACCTAAACAGGGCTTGAATATGAAAAAATGGGGCCTTTTGTACTTAAACATGGCTTGGAAATTAAAAAGGGGTCTGTTGTACTTAAACAGGACTTAGAAATGAAAAAGGGGCTTGTTGTACTTAAACAAGGCTTTGAAATGAAAAATGGGCATGTTGTACTTAAACATGGCTTGGAATGAAAAAGGTGCCTGTTGTACTTAAACATGGCTTAGAAATGAAAAAGGGGCCTGTTGTACTTAAATAGGGCTTGAAAATGAAAAAAGGGGGCCTGTTATACTTAAACAGGGCTTGGAAATGAAAAAGGGGCCGGTTGTACTTAGACAGGGCTTGGAAATGAAAAAAAGGGGCCTTTTGTACTTAAACAGGGATTGGAAATGAAAAAGGGGTCTGTTTTACTTAAAATGGCTTAGAAATGAAAAAAGGGGGTCTGTTGTATTTAATCAGGGCTTGGAAATGAAAAAAAGGCAGCCTGTTGTACTTAAACAGGGCTTGAAAATGAAAAAGGGGCATGTTGTACTTAAACAGGACTTGGAATGAAAAAGGGGCATGTTGTACTTAAACATGGCTTGCAAAATGAAAAATGGACCTGTTGTACTTAAATAGTGCTTGGAAATGAAAAAGTGGCATTTTGTACTTAAATAGTGCTTGGAATGAAAAATGGGCTTGTTGTTTTAAAACAAGGCTTAGAATGAAAAAGGGGCTTGTTGTATTTAAACAGGGCTTGGAAATGAAAAAGGGGCTGTTGTACTTAAATAGGTCTTGGAAATGAAAAAAAGGGGCATGTCGTATTTAAACAGGGCTTGGAATGAAAAAGGGGCCTGTTGTACTTAAATAGGGCTTGGAAATGAAAAAGGGGTATGTTGTACTTAAATAGGGCTTGGAATGAAAAAGGAGAATGTTGTACTTAAACAGGGCTTGGAAATGAAAAGGGGTTAATTGTACTTAAATAAGGCTTGGAAATGAAAAAGGGGTATGTTTTACTTAAACATGGCTTAGAAATGAAAAAAGGGGGCCTGTTGTATTTAATCAGGGCTTGGAATTGAAAAAAAGGCATCCTGTTGTACTTAAATAGTGCTTGGAAATGAAAAACGGGCATTTTGTACTTAAACAGTGCTTGGAATGAAAAATGGGCTTGTTGTACTTAATACGGGATTGGAATGAAAAAGAGGCCTGTTGTACTTAAACGGAGCTTGGAAATGAAAAAGGGTCCTGTTGTACTTAAATAGGGCTTGGAAATGAAAAAAAGGGGCCTGTCGTACTTAAATAGGGCTTGAAAATGAAAAAGGGGCATGTTGTACTTAAACAGGACTTGGAATGAAAAAGGGGCATGTTGTACTAAAACATGGCTTGAAAATGAAAAATGGACCTGTTGTACTTAAACAGTGTTTGGAAATGAAAAAAGGGCATTTTGTACTTAAATAGTGCTTGGAATGAAAAATGGGCTTGTTGTTTTTAAACAAGGCTTGGAATGAAAAAGGGGCTTGTTGTACTTAAACAGGGCTTGGAAATGAAAAAGGGGCTGTTGTACTTAAATAGGGCTTGGAAATGAAAAAAAGGGGAATGTTGTACTTAAACAGGGCTTGGAAATGAAAAGGTGTCTATTGTACTTAAACAGGGCTTGAAAATGAAAAAGGGCCTGTTGTACTTAAACAGGGCTTAGAAATGAAAAAAGGGGGCCTGTTGTATTTCAACAGGGCTTGGAAATGAAAAAAAGGCAGCCTGTTGTACTTAAACAGTGCTTGGAAATGAAAAACGGGCATTTTGTACTTAAACAGTGCTTGGAATGAAAAATGGGCTTGTTGTACTTAAACAGGGCTTGGAATGAAAAAGAGGCCTGTTGTACTTAAACAGGGCTTGGAAATGAAAAAGGGTCCTGTTGTACTTAAATAGGGCTTGGAAATGAAAAAAATGGGTCTGTCGTACTTAAACAGGGCTTGAAAATGAAAAAGGGGCATGTTGTACTTAAACAGGACTTGGAATGAAAAAGGGGCATGTTGTACTTAAACATGGCTTGCAAAATGAAAAATGGACCTGTTGTACTTAAACAGTGCTTGGAAATGAAAAAGTGGCATTTTGTACTTAAATAGTGCTTGGAATGAAAAATGGGCTTGTTGTTTTAAAAAAAGGCTTGGAATGAAAAAGGGGCTTGTTGTATTTAACAGGGTTTGGAAATGAAAAAGGGAATGTTGTACTTAAACAGGGCTTGGAAATGAAAAGGTGTCTATTGTACTTAAACAGGGCTTGGAAATGAAAAAGGGCCTGTTGTACTTAAACAGGGCTTAGAAATGAAAAAAGGGGGCCTGTTGTATTTCAACAGGGCTTGGAAATGAAAAAAAGGCAGCCTGTTGTACTTAAACAGTGCTTGGAAATGAAAAACGGGCATTTTGTACTTAAAAAGTGCTTGGAATGAAAAATGGGCTTGTTGTACTTAAACAGGGCTTGGAATGAAAAAGAGGCCTGTTGTACTTAAACAGGGCTTGGAAATGAAAAAGGGTCCTGTTGTACTTAAATAGGGCTTGGAAATGAAAAAAATGGGTCTGTCGTACTTAAACAGGGCTTGAAAATGAAAAAGGGGCATGTTGTACTTAAACAGGACTTGGAATGAAAAAGGGGCATGTTGTACTTAAACATGGCTTGCAAAATGAAAAATGGACCTGTTGTACTTAAACAGTGCTTGGAAATGAAAAAGTGGCATTTTGTACTTAAATAGTGCTTGGAATGAAAAATGGGCTTGTTGTTTTAAAACAAGGCTTGGAATGAAAAAGGGGCTTGTTGTATTTAAACAGGGCTTGGAAATGAAAAAGGGGCTGTTGTACTTAAATAGGTCTTGGAAATGAAAAAAAGGGGCATGTCGTATTTAAACAGGGCTTGAAAATGAAAAAGGGGTCTGTTGTACTTAAACATGACTTAGAATGAAAAAAGGGCATGTTGTACTTAAACAGGGCATGGAAATGAAAACTGGACCTGTTGTACTTAAATAGTGCTTGGAAATGAAAAAGGGGCATGTTGTACTTAAACAGGGCTTGGAAATGAAAAAGGGGCTTGTTGTACTTAAACAGGGCTTGGAAATGATAAAGGGGCTTATTGTAGTTAAACAGGGCTTGGAATGAAAAAGGGGCATTTTGTACTTAAACAGGGCTTGGAATGAAAAAAGGGTTTGTTGTACTTAAACAAGGCTTGGAATGAAAAAGAGGCTTTTTGTACTTAAACAGGGCTTGGAAATGAAAAAAGGTGTCTTTTGTACTTAAACAGGGCTTGGAAATGAAAAAGGGGATTTTGTATTTAAACAGGGCTTGGAATGAAAAAGGGGCTTGTTGTACTTAAACAGGGCTTGGAATGAAAAAAGGGGCATGTTGTACTTAAACAGTGCTTGGAATAGAAAAAAGGGTCTATTGTACTTAAACAGGGATTGTAAATGAAAAAAGGGGGTCTGTTGTACTTAAACAGGGCTTGGAAATAAAAAAGGGGCATGTTGTACTTAAACAGGGCTTAGAAATGAAAATAAGGGGCTTGTTGTACTTAAACAGGGCTTGGAAATGAAAAAGGGGCCTATTTTACCTAAACAGGGCTTGAATATGAAAAAATGGGGCCTTTTGTACTTAAACATGGCTTGGAAATTAAAAAGGGGTCTGTTGTACTTAAACAGGACTTAGAAATGAAAAAGGGGCTTGTTGTACTTAAACAAGGCTTTGAAATGAAAAATGGGCATGTTGTACTTAAACATGGCTTGGAATGAAAAAGGTGCCTGTTGTACTTAAACATGGCTTAGAAATGAAAAAGGGGCCTGTTGTACTTAAATAGGGCTTGAAAATGAAAAAAGGGGGCCTGTTGTACTTAAACAGGGCTTGGAAATGAAAAAGGGGCCGGTTGTACTTAGACAGGGCTTGGAAATGAAAAAAAGGGGCCTTTTGTACTTAAACAGGGATTGGAAATGAAAAAGGGGTCTGTTTTACTTAAACATGGCTTAGAAATGAAAAAAGGGGGTCTGTTGTATTTAATCAGGGCTTGGAAATGAAAAAAAGGCAGCCTGTTGTACTTAAATAGTGCTTGGAAATGAAAAACGAGCATTTTGTACTTAAACAGTGCTTGGAATGAAAAATGGGCTTGTTGTACTTAATACGGGATTGGAATGAAAAAGAGGCCTGTTGTACTTAAACGGAGCTTGGAAATGAAAAAGGGTCCTGTTGTACTTAAATAGGGCTTGGAAATGAAAAAAAGGGGCCTGTCGTACTTAAATAGGGCTTGAAAATGAAAAAGGGGCATGTTGTACTTAAACAGGACTTGGAATGAAAAAGGGGCATGTTGTACTAAAACATGGCTTGAAAATGAAAAATGGACCTGTTGTACTTAAACAGTGTTTGGAAATGAAAAAAGGGCATTTTGTACTTAAATAGTGCTTGGAATGAAAAATGGGCTTGTTGTTTTTAAACAAGGCTTGGAATGAAAAAGGGGATTGTTGTACTTAAACAGGGCTTGGAAATGAAAAAGGGGCTGTTGTACTTAAATAGGGCTTGGAAATGAAAAAAAGGGGAATGTTGTACTTAAACAGGGCTTGGAAATGATAAGGTGTCTATTGTACTTAAACAGGGCTTGGAAATGAAAAAGGGCCTGTTGTACTTAAACAGGGCTTAGAAATGAAAAAAGGGGGCCTGTTGTATTTCAACAGGGCTTGGAAATGAAAAAAAGGCAGCCTGTTGTACTTAAACAGTGCTTGGAAATGAAAAACGGGCATTTTGTACTTAAACAGTGCTTGGAATGAAAAATGGGCTTGTTGTACTTAAACAGGGCTTGGAATGAAAAAGAGGCCTGTTGTACTTAAACAGGGCTTGGAAATGAAAAAGGGTCCTGTTGTACTTAAATAGGGCTTGGAAATGAAAAAAATGGGTCTGTCGTACTTAAACAGGGCTTGAAAATGAAAAAGGGGCATGTTGTACTTAAACAGGACTTGGAATGAAAAAGGGGCATGTTGTACTTAAACATGGCTTGCAAAATGAAAAATGGACCTGTTGTACTTAAACAGTGCTTGGAAATGAAAAAGTGGCATTTTGTACTTAAATAGTGCTTGGAATGAAAAATGGGCTTGTTGTTTTAAAACAAGGCTTGGAATGAAAAAGGGGCTTGTTGTATTTAAACAGGGCTTGGAAATGAAAAAGGGGCTGTTGTACTTAAATAGGTCTTGGAAATGAAAAAAAAGGGCATGTCGTATTTAAACAGGGCTTGAAAATGAAAAAGGGGCCTGTTGTACTTAAACATGACTTAGAATGAAAAAGGGGCATGTTGTACTTAAACAGGGCATGGAAATGAAAACTGGACCTGTTGTACTTAAATAGTGCTTGGAAATGAAAAAGGGGCATGTTGTACTTAAACAGGGCTTGGAAATGAAAAAGGGGCTTGTTGTACTTAAACAGGGCTTGGAAATGATAAAGGGGCTTATTGTAGTTAAACAGGGCTTGGAATGAAAAAGGGGCATTTTGTACTTAAACAGGGCTTGGAATGAAAAAAGGGTTTGTTGTACTTAAACAAGGCTTGGAATGAAAAAGAGGCTTTTTGTACTTAAATAGGGCTTGGAAATGAAAAAAGGTGTCTTTTGTACTTAAACATGGCTTGGAAATGAAAAAGGGGATTTTGTATTTAAACAGGGCTTGGAATGAAAAAGGGGCTTGTTGTACTTAAACAGGGATTGGAATGAAAAAAGGGGCATGTTGTACTTAAACAGTGCTTGGAATAGAAAAAGGGGTCTATTGTACTTAAACAGGGATTGTAAATGAAAAAAGGGGGTCTGTTGTACTTAAACAGGGCTTGGAAATAAAAAAGGGGCATGTTGTACTTAAACAGGGCTTAGAAATGAAAATAAGGGGCTTGTTGTACTTAAACAGGGCTTGGAAATGAAAAAGGGGCCTATTTTACCTAAACAGGGCTTGAATATGAAAAAATGGGGCCTTTTGTACTTAAACATGGCTTGGAAATTAAAAAGGGGTCTGTTGTACTTAAACAGGACTTAGAAATGAAAAAGGGGCTTGTTGTACTTAAACAAGGCTTTGAAATGAAAAATGGGCATGTTGTACTTAAACATGGCTTGGAATGAAAAAGGTGCCTGTTGTACTTAAACATGGCTTAGAAATGAAAAAGGGGCCTGTTGTACTTAAATAGGGCTTGAAAATGAAAAAAGGGGGCCTGTTGTACTGAAACAGGGCTTGGAAATGAAAAAGGGGCCGATTGTACTTAGACAGGGCTTGGAAATGAAAAAAAGGGGCCTTTTGTACTTAAACAGGGATTGGAAATGAAAAAGGGGTCTGTTTTACTTAAACATGGCTTAGAAATGAAAAAAGGGGGTCTGTTGTATTTAATCAGGGCTTGGAAATGAAAAAAAGGCAGCCTGTTGTACTTAAATAGTGCTTGGAAATGAAAAACGAGCATTTTGTACTTAAACAGTGCTTGGAATGAAAAATGGGCTTGTTGTACTTAATACGGGATTGGAATGAAAAAGAGGCCTGTTGTACTTAAACGGAGCTTGGAAATGAAAAAGGGTCCTGTTGTACTTAAATAGGGCTTGGAAATGAAAAAAAGGGGCCTGTCGTACTTAAATAGGGCTTGAAAATGAAAAAGGGGCATGTTGTACTTAAACAGGACTTGGAATGAAAAAGGGGCATGTTGTACTAAAACATGGCTTGAAAATGAAAAATGGACCTGTTGTACTTAAACAGTGTTTGGAAATGAAAAAAGGGCATTTTGTACTTAAATAGTGCTTGGAATGAAAAATGGGCTTGTTGTTTTTAAACAAGGCTTGGAATGAAAAAGGGGCTTGTTGTACTTAAACAGGGCTTGGAAATGAAAAAGGGGCTGTTGTACTTAAATAGGGCTTGGAAATGAAAAAAAGGGGAATGTTGTACTTAAACAGGGCTTGGAAATGATAAGGTGTCTATTGTACTTAAACAGGGCTTGGAAATGAAAAAGGGCCTGTTGTACTTAAACAGGGCTTAGAAATGAAAAAAGGGGGCCTGTTGTATTTCAACAGGGCTTGGAAATGAAAAAAAGGCAGCCTGTTGTACTTAAACAGTGCTTGGAAATGAAAAACGGGCATTTTGTACTTAAACAGTGCTTGGAATGAAAAATGGGCTTGTTGTACTTAAACAGGGCTTGGAATGAAAAAGAGGCCTGTTGTACTTAAACAGGGCTTGGAAATGAAAAAGGGTCCTGTTGTACTTAAATAGGGCTTGGAAATGAAAAAAATGGGTCTGTCGTACTTAAACAGGGCTTGAAAATGAAAAAGGGGCATGTTGTACTTAAACAGGACTTGGAATGAAAAAGGGGCATGTTGTACTTAAACATGGCTTGCAAAATGAAAAATGGACCTGTTGTACTTAAACAGTGCTTGGAAATGAAAAAGTGGCATTTTGTACTTAAATAGTGCTTGGAATGAAAAATGGGCTTGTTGTTTTAAAACAAGGCTTGGAATGAAAAAGGGGCTTGTTGTATTTAAACAGGGCTTGGAAATGAAAACGGGGCTGTTGTACTTAAATAGGTCTTGGAAATGAAAAAAAAGGGCATGTCGTATTTAAACAGGGCTTGAAAATGAAAAAGGGGCCTGTTGTACATAAACATGACTTAGAATGAAAAAGGGGCATGTTGTACTTAAACAGGGCATGGAAATGAAAACTGGACCTGTTGTACTTAAATAGTGCTTGGAAATGAAAAAGGGGCATGTTGTACTTAAACAGGGCTTGGAAATGAAAAAGGGGCTTGTTGTACTTAAACAGGGCTTGGAAATGATAAAGGGGCTTATTGTAGTTAAACAGGGCTTGGAATGAAAAAGGGGCATTTTGTACTTAAACAGGGCTTGGAATGAAAAAAGGGTTTGTTGTACTTAAACAAGGCTTGGAATGAAAAAGAGGCTTTTTGTACTTAAACAGGGCTTGGAAATGAAAAAAGGTGTCTTTTGTACTTAAACAGGGCTTGGAAATGAAAAAGGGGATTTTGTATTTAAACAGGGCTTGGAATGAAAAAGGGGCTTGTTGTATTTAAACAGGGCTTGGAATGAAAAAAGGGGCATGTTGTACTTAAACAGTGCTTGGAATAGAAAAAGGGGTCTATTGTACTTAAACAGGGATTGTAAATGAAAAAAGGGGGTCTGTTGTACTTAAACAGGGCTTGGAAATAAAAAAGGGGCATGTTGTACTTAAACAGGGCTTAGAAATGAAAATAAGGGGCTTGTTGTACTTAAACAGGGCTTGGAAATGAAAAAGGGGCCTATTTTACCTAAACAGGGCTTGAATATGAAAAAATGGGGCCTTTTGTACTTAAACATGGCTTGGAAATTAAAAAGGGGTCTGTTGTACTTAAACAGGACTTAGTAATGAAAAAGGGGCTTGTTGTACTTAAACAAGGCTTTGAAATGAAAAATGGGCATGTTGTACTTAAACATGGCTTGGAATGAAAAAGGTGTCTGTTGTACTTAAACATGGCTTAGAAATGAAAAAGGGGCCTGTTGTACTTAAATAGGGCTTGAAAATGAAAAAAGGGGGCCTGTTGTACTTAAACAGGGCTTGGAAATGAAAAAGGGGTCGGTTGTACTTAGACAGGGCTTGGAAATGAAAAAAAGGGGCCTTTTGTACTTAAACAGGGATTGGAAATGAAAAAGGGGTCTGTTTTACTTAAACATGGCTTAGAAATGAAAAAAGGGGGTCTGTTGTATTTAATCAGGGCTTGGAAATGAAAAAAAGGCAGCCTGTTGTACTTAAATAGTGCTTGGAAATGAAAAACGAGCATTTTGTACTTAAACAGTGCTTGGAATGAAAAATGGGCTTGTTGTACTTAATACGGGATTGGAATGAAAAAGAGGCCTGTTGTACTTAAACGGAGCTTGGAAATGAAAAAGGGTCCTGTTGTACTTAAATAGGGCTTGGAAATGAAAAAAAGGGGCCTGTCGTACTTAAATAGGGCTTGAAAATGAAAAAGGGGCATGTTGTACTTAAACAGGACTTGGAATGAAAAAGGGGCATGTTGTACTAAAACATGGCTTGAAAATGAAAAATGGACCTGTTGTACTTAAACAGTGTTTGGAAATGAAAAAAGGGCATTTTGTACTTAAATAGTGCTTGGAATGAAAAATGGGCTTGTTGTTTTTAAACAAGGCTTGGAATGAAAAAGGGGCTTGTTGTACTTAAACAGGGCTTGGAAATGAAAAAGGGGCTGTTGTACTTAAATAGGGCTTGGAAAAGAAAAAAAGGGGAATGTTGTACTTAAACAGGGCTTGGAAATGATAAGGTGTCTATTGTACTTAAACAGGGCTTGGAAATGAAAAAGGGCCTGTTGTACTTAAACAGGGCTTAGAAATGAAAAAAGGGGGCCTGTTGTATTTCAACAGGGCTTGGAAATGAAAAAAAGGCAGCCTGTTGTACTTAAACAGTGCTTGGAAATGAAAAACGGGCATTTTGTACTTAAACAGTGCTTGGAATGAAAAATGGGCTTGTTGTACTTAAACAGGGCTTGGAATGAAAAAGAGGCCTGTTGTACTTAAACAGGGCTTGGAAATGAAAAAGGGTCCTGTTGTACTTAAATAGGGCTTGGAAATGAAAAAAAGGGGTCTGTCGTACTTAAACAGGGCTTGAAAATGAAAAAGGGGCATGTTGTACTTAAACAGGACTTGGAATGAAAAAGGGGCATGTTGTACTTAAACATGGCTTGGAAATGAAAAATGGACCTGTTGTACTTAAACAGTGCTTGAAAATGAAAAAGTGGCATTTTGTACTTAAATAGTGCTTGGAATGAAAAATGGGCTTGTTGTTTTAAAACAAGGCTTGGAATGAAAAATGGGCTTGTTGTATTTAAACAGGGCTTGGAAATGAAAAAGGGGCTGTTGTACTTAAATAGGTCTTGGAAATGAAAAAAAGGGGCATGTCGTATTTAAACAGGGCTTGAAAATGAAAAAGGGGCCTGTTGTACTTAAACATGACTTAGAATGAAAAAGGGGCATGTTGTACTTAAACAGGGCATGGAAATGAAAACTAGACCTGTTGTACTTAAATAGTGCTTGGAAATGAAAAAGGGGCATGTTGAACTTAAACAGGGCTTGGAAATGAAAAAGGGGCTTGTTGTACTTAAACAGGGCTTGGAAATGATAAAGGGGCTTATTCTAGTTAAACAGGGCTTGGAATGAAAAAGGGGCATTTTGTACTTAAACAGGGCTTGGAATGAAAAAAGGGTTTTTTGTACTTAAACAAGGCTTGGAATGAAAAAGAGGCTTTTTGTACTTAAACAGGGCTTGGAAATGAAAAAATGTGTCTTTTGTACTTAAACAGGGCTTGGAAATGAAAAAGGGGATTTTGTATTTAAATAGGGCTTGGAATGAAAAAGGGGCTTGTTGTACTTAAACAGGGCTTGGAATGAAAAAAGGGGCATGTTGTACTTAAACAGTGCTTGGAAAAGAAAAAGGGGTCTATTGTACTTAAACAGGGATTGTAAATGAAAAAAGGGGGTCTGTTGTACTTAAACAGGGCTTGGAAATAAAAAAGGGGCATGTTGTACTTAAACAGGGCTTAGAAATGAAAATAAGGGGCTTGTTGTACTTAAACAGGGCTTGGAAATGAAAAAGGGGCCTATTGTACCTAAACAGGGCTTGAATATGAAAAAATGGGGCCTTTTGTACTTAAACATGGCTTGGAAATTAAAAAGGGGTCTGTTGTACTTAAACAGGACTTAGAAATGAAAAAGGGGCTTGTTGTACTTAAACAGGACTTTGAAATGAAAAATGGGCATGTTGTACTTAAACATGGCTTTGAATGAAAAAGGGGCCTGTTGTACTTAAACATGGCTTAGAAATGAAAAAGGGGCCTGTTGTACTTAAACAGGGCTTGAAAATGAAAAAAGGGGGCCTGTTGTACTTAAACAGGGCTTGGAAATGAAAAAGGGGCCGGTTGTACTTAGACAGGGTTTGGAAATGAAAAAAATGGGCCTTTTGTACTTAAACAGGGATTGGAAATGAAATAGGGGCATGTCGTACTTAAACAGGGCTTGGAATGAAAAAGGGGCCTGTTGTACTTAAATAGGGCTTCAAAATGAAAAAGGGGTATGTTGTACTTAAATAGGGCTTGGAATGAAAAAGGAGAATGTTGTACTTAAACAGGGCTTGGAAATGAAAAGGGGTTTATTGTACTTAAACAGGGCTTGGAAATGAAAAAGGGGTCTGTTTTACTTAAACAGGGCTTAGAAATGAAAAAAGGGGGCCTGTTGTATTTAATCAGGGCTTGGAATTGAAAAAAAGGCAGCCTGTTGTACTTAAATAGTGCTTGGAAATGAAAAACGGGCATTTTGTACTTAAACAATGCTTGGAATGAAAAATGGGCTTGTTGTACTTAATACGGGATTGGAATGAAAAAGAGGCATGTTGTACTTAAACGGAGCTTGGAAATGAAAAAGGGTCCTGTTGTACTTAAATAGGGCTTGAAAATGAAAAAAAGGGGCCTGTCGTACTTAAATAGGGCTTGAAAATGAAAAAAGGGCATGTTGTTCTTAAACAGGACTTGGAATGAAAAAGGGGCATGTTGTACTAAAACATGGCTTGAAAATGAAAAATGGACCTGTTGTACTTAAACAGTGTTTGGAAATGAAAAAAGGGCATTTTGTACTTAAATAGTGCTTGGAATGAAAAATGGGCTTGTTGTTTTAAAACAAGGCTTGGAATGAAAAAGGGGCTTGTTGTATTTAAACAGGGCTTGGAAATGAAAAAGGGGCTGTGTACTTAAATAGGTCTTGGAAATGAAAAAAAGGGGCATGTCGTATTTAAACAGGGCTTGAAAATGAAAAAGGGGCCTGTTGTACTTAAACATGACTTAGAATGAAAAAGGGGCATGTTGTACTTAAACAGGGCATGGAAATGAAAACTAGACCTGTTGTAGTTAAATAGTGCTTGGAAATGAAAAAGGGGCATGTTGTACTTAAAAAGGGCTTGGAAATGAAAAAGGGGCTTGTTGTACTTAAATAGGGCTTGGAAATGATAAAGGGGCTTATTGTAGTTAAACAGGGCTTGGAATGAAAAAGGGGCATTTTGTACTTAAACAGGGCTTGGAATGAAAAAAGGGTTTGTTGTACTTAAACAAGGCTTGGAATGAAAAAGAGGCTTTTTGTACTTAAACAGGGCTTGGAAATGAAAAAAGGTGTCTTTTGTACTTAAACAGGGCTTGGAAATGAAAAAGGGGATTTTGTATTTAAACAGGGCTTGTTGTACTTAAACAGGGCTTGGAATGAAAAAAGGGGCATGTTGTACTTAAACAGTGCTTGGAAAAGAAAAAGGGGTCTATTGTACTTAAACAGGGATTGTAAATGAAAAAAGGGGGTCTGTTGTACTTAAACAGGGATTGGAAATAAAAAAGGGGCATGTTGTACTTAAACAGGGCTTAGAAATCAAAATAAGGGGCTTGTTGTACTAAAACAGGGCTTGGAAATGAAAAAGGGGCCTATTGTACCTAAACAGGGCTTGAATATGAAAAAATGGGGCCTTTTGTACTTAAACATGGCTTGGAAATTAAAAAGGGGTCTGTTGTACTTAAACAGGACTTAGAAATGAAAAATGGGCATGTTGTACTTAAACATGGCATGGAATGAAAAAGGGGCCTGTTGTACTTAAACATGGCTTAGAAATGAAAAAGGGGCCTGTTGTACTTAAACAGGGCTTCAAAATGAAAAAAGGGGGCCTGTTGTACTTAAACAGGGCTTGGAAATGAAAAAGGGGCCGGTTGTACTTAGACAGGCCTTGGAAATGAAAAAAAGGGGCCTTTTGTACTTAAACAGGGATTGGAAATGAAAAAGGGGCATGTCGTACTTAAACAGGGCTTGGAATGAAAAAGGGGCCTGTTGTACTTAAATAGGGCTTGGAAATGAAAAAGGGGTATGTTGTACTTAAATAGGGCTTGGAATGAAAAAGAAGAATGTTGTACTTAAACAGGGCTTGGAAATGAAAAGGGGTTTATTGTACTTAAACAGGGCTTGGAAATGAAAAAGGGGTCTGTTTTACTTAAACAGGGCTTAGAAATGAAAAAAGGGGACCTGTTGTATTTAATCAGGGCTTGGAATTGAAAAAAAGGCAGCCAGTTGTACTTAAATAGTGCTTGGAAATGAAAAACGGGCATTTTGTACTTAAACAGTGCTTGGAATGAAAAATGGGCTTGTTGTACTTAATACGGGATTGGAATGAAAAAGAGGCCTGTTGTACTTAAACGGAGCTTGGAAATGAAAAAGGGGCATGTCGTATTTAAACAGGGCTTAGAAATGAAAAAGGGGCCTGTTGTACTTAAACAGGGCTTGAAAATGAAAAAGGGACATGTTGTACTTAAACAGGACTTGGAATGAAAAAGGGGCATGTTGTACTAAAACATGGCTTGAAAATGAAAAATGGACCTGTTGTACTTAAACAGTGTTTGGAAATGAAAAAAGGGCATTTTGTACTTAAATAGTGCTTGGAATGAAAAATGGGCTTGTTGTTTTTAAACAAGGCTTGAAATGAAAAAGGGGCTTGTTGTACTTAAATAGGGCTTGGAAATGAAAAAGGGGCTGTTGTACTTAAATAGGGCTTGGAAATGAAAAAAAGGGGAATGTTGTACTTAAACAGGGCTTGGAAATGAAAAGTTAAGTCTATTGTACGTAAACAGGGCTTGGAAATGAAAAAGGGCCTGTTGTACTTAAACAGGGCTTAGAAATGAAAAAAGGGGGCCTGTTGTATTTCAACAGGGCTTGGAAATGAAAAAAAGGCAGCCTGTTGTACTTAAACAGTGCTTGGAAATGAAAAACGGGCATTTTGTACTTAAACAGTGCTTGGAATGAAAAATGGGCTTGTTGTACTTAATACGGGATTGGAATGAAAAAGAGGCCTGTTGTACTTAAACGGAGCTTGGAAATGAAAAAGGGTCCTTTTGTACTTAAATAGGGCTTGGAAATGAAAAAAAGGGGCCTGTCGTACTTAAATAGGGCTTGAAAATGAAAAAGGGACATGTTGTACTAAAACAAGACTTGGAATGAAAAAGGGGCATGTTGTAGTAAAACATGGCTTGAAAATGAAAAATGGACCTGTTGTACTTAAACAGTGTTGGGAAATGAAAAAAGGGCATTTTGTACTTAAATAGTGATTGGAATGAAAAATGGGCTTATTGTTTTTAAACAAGGCTTGGAATGAAAAAGGGGCTTGTTGTACTTAAACAGGGCTTGGAAATGAAAAAGGGGTTGTTGTACTTAAATAGGGCTTGGAAATGAAAAAAAGGGAATGTTGTACTTAAACAGGGCTTGGAAATGAAAAGGGGTCTATTGTACTTAAAGAGGGCTTGGAAATGAAAAAGGGTCTGTTGTACTTAAACAGGGCTTAGAAATGAAAAAAGGGGGCCTGTTGTATTTCAACAGGGCTTGGAAATGAAAAACAGGCAGCCTGTTGTACTTAAACAGTGCTTGGAAATGAAAAACGGGCATTTTGTACTTAAATAGTGCTTGGAATGAAAAATGGGCTTGTTGTACTTAAACAGGGCTTGGAATGAAAAAGAGGCCTGTTGTACTTAAACAGGGCTTGGAAATGAAAAAGGGTCCTGTTGTACTTAAATAGGGCTTGGAAATGAAAAAAAGGGGTCTGTCGTACTTAAACAGGGCTTGAAAATGAAAAAGGGGCATGTTGTACTTAAACAGGACTTGGAATGAAAAAGGGGCATGTTGTACTTAAACATGGCTTGTAAATGAAAAATGGACCTGTTCTACTTAAACAGTGCTTGGAAATGAAAAAGGGGCATTTTGTACTTAAATAGTGCTTGGAATGAAAAATGGGCTTGTTGTTTTTAAACAAGGCTTGGAATGAAAAAGGGGCTTATTGTACTTAAACAGGGCTTGGAAATGAAAAAGGGGTTGTTGTATTTAAATAGGGCTTGGAAATGAAAAAAAAGGGGCATGTCGTATTTAAACAGGGCTTGGAAATGAAAAAGGGGCCTGTTGTACTTAAACAGGACTTAGAATGAAAAAGGGGCATGTTGTACTTAAACAGGGCATGGAAATGAAAACTGGACCTGTTGTACTTAAATAGTGTTTGGAAATGAAAAAGGGGCATATTGTACTTAAATAGGGCTTGGAAATGAAAAAGGGGCTTGTTGTACTTAAACAGGGCTTGGAAATGATAAAGGGGCTTATTGTAGTTAAACAGGGCTTGGAAATGAAAAAGGGGCTTGTTGTACTTAAACAGGGTTTGGAAATGAAAAAGGGGATTTTGTATTTAAACAGGGCTTGGAATGAAAAAGGGGCTTGTTGTACTTAAACAGGGCTTGGAATGAAAAAAGGGGCATGTTGTACTTAAACAGTGCTTGGAAAAGAAAAAGGGGTCTATTGTACTTAAACAAGGATTGTAAATGAAAAAAGGGGCTCTGTTGTACTTAAACAGTGCTTGGAAATGAAAAAGGGGCATTTTGTACTTAAACAGGGCTTAGAAATCAAAATAAGGGGCTTGTTGTACTTAAATAAGGCTTGGAAATGAAAAAGGGGCCTATTGTACCTAAACAGGACTTGGATATGAAAAAAGGGGGCCTTTTGTACTTAAACATGGCTTGGAAATTAAAAAGGGGTCTGTTGTACTTAAACAGGACTTGGAAATGAAAAAGGGGCTTGTTGTACTTAAACAGGGCTTGGAATTGAAAAATGGGCATATTGTACTTAAACATGGCTTGGAATGAAAAAGGGGCCTGTTGTAATTAAACATGGCTTAGAAATGAAAAAGGGGCCTGTTGTACTTAAACAGGGCTTGATAATGAAAAAAGGGGCCTGTTGTACTTAAACAGGGCTTGGAAATGAAAAAGGGGCCGGTTGTACTTAGACAGAGCTTGGAAATGAATAAAAGGGGCCTTTTGTACTTAAACAGGGATTGGAAATGAAAAAGGGGCATGTCGTACTTAAACAGGGCTTGGAATGAAAAAGGGGCCTGTTGTACTTAAATAGGGCTTGGAAATGAAAAAGGGGTCTGTTGTACTTAAACAGGGCTTGGAATGAAAAAGGGGAATGTTGTACTTAAACAAGGCTTGAAAATGAAAAGGGGTCTATTGTACTTAAACAGGGCTTGGAAATGAAAAAGGGGCCTGTTGTACTTTAAACAGGGCTTAGAAATGAAAAAAAGGGGGCCTGTTGTATTTAAACAGGGCTTGGAAATGAAAAAAAGGCAGCCTGTTGTACTTAAACAATGCTTGGAAATGAAAAACGGGCATTTTGTACTTAAACAGTGCTTGGAATGAAAAATAGGCTTGTTTTACTTAAACAGGGCTTGGAATGAAAAAGAGGCCTGTTGTACTTAAACAGGGCTTGGAAATGAAAAATGGTTCTGTTGTACTTTAATAGGGCTTGGAAATGAAAAAAAGGGCTTGTCGTACATAAACAGGGTTTGAAAATGAAAAAGGGGCATGTTGTACTTAAACAGGACTTGGAATGAAAAAGGGGCATGTTGTACTTAAACATGACTTGGAAATGAAAAATGGACCTGTTGTACTTAAACAGTGCTTGGAAATGAAAGAGGGGCATTTTGTACTTAAATAGTGCTTGGAATGAAAAATGGGCTTGTTGTTTTTAAACAAGGCTTGGAATGAAAAAGGGGTTTATTGTACTTAAACAGGGATTGGAAATGAAAAAGGAGCTGTTGTACTTAAATAGGGCTTGGAAATGAAAAAAAATGGGCATGTCGTATTTAAACAGGGCTTGGAAATGAAAAAGGGGCTTGTTGTACTTAAACAGGATTTAGAATGAAAAAGGGGCATGTTGTACTTAAATAGGGCATGGAAATGAAAACTGGACCTGTTGTACTTAAATAGTGTTTGGAAATGAAAAAGGGGCATGTTGTACTTAAACAGGGCTTGGAAATGAAAAAAGGGGCTTGTTGTACTTAAACAGGGCTTAGAAATGATAAAGGGGCTTATTGTAGTTAAAAAGGGCTTGGAAAGAAAAAAGGGCATTTCGTACTTAAACAGGGCTTGGAATGAAAAAATGGTTTGTTGTACTTAAACAAGGCTTGGAATGAAAAAGGGGCTTCTCGTACTTAAATAGGGCTTGGAAATGAAAAAAGGTGTCTATTGTACTTAAACAGGGCTTGGAAATGAAAAAGGGGATTTTGTATTTAAACAGGGCTTGGAATGAAAAAGGGGCTTGTTGTACTTAAACAGGGCTTGGAATGAAAAAAGGGGCATGTTGTACTTAAACAGTGCTTGAAAAAGAAAAAGGGGTCTATTGTACTTAAACAGGGATTGTAAATGAAAAAAGGGGGTCTGTTGTACTTAAACAGGGCTTGGAAATAAAAAAGGGGCATGTTGTACTTAAACAGGGCTTAGAAATGAAAATAAGGGGCTTGTTGTACTTAAACAAGGCTTGGAAATGAAAAAGGGGCATGTTGTACTTAAACATGACTTGGAAATGAAAAATGGACCTGTTGTACTTAAACAGTGCTTGGAAATGAAAAAGGGGCATTTTGTACTTAAATAGTGCTTGGAATGAAAAATGGGCTTGTTGTTTTAAAACAAGGCTTGGAAATGAAAAAGGGGTTGTTGTATTTAAATAGGGCTTGGAAATGAAAAAAAAGGGGCATGTCGTATTTAAACAGGGCTTGGAAATGAAAAAGGGGTCGGTTGTACTTAAACAGGACTTATAATGAAAAAGGGGCATGTTGTACTTAAATAGGGCATGGAAATGAAAACTGGACCTGTTGTACTTAAATAGTTCTTGGAAATGAAAAAGGGGCATGTTGTACTTAAACAGGGCTTGGAAATGAAAAAAGGGCTTGTTGTACTTAAACAAGGCTTGGAAATGATAAAAGGGCTTATTGTAGTTAAACAGGGCTTGGAATGAAAAAGGGGCATTTTGTACTTAAACAGGGCTTGGAATAAAAAAAGGGTTTGTTGTACTTAAACAAGGCTTGGAATGAAAAGGGGGCTTTTTGTACTTAAACAGGGCTTGGAAATGAAAAAAGGTGTCTATTGTACTTAAACAGGGCTTGGAAATGAAAAAGAGGATTTTATATTTAAACAGGGTTTGGAATGAAAAAGGGGCTTGTTGTACTTAAACAGGTTTTGGAATGAAAAAAGGGGCATGTTGTACTTAAACAGTGCTTGGAAAAGAAAAAGGGGTCTATTGTACTTAAACAGGGATTTTAAATAAAAAAAAGGGGTCTGTTGTACTTAAAAAGGGCTTGGAAATAAGAAAGGGGCCTGTTGTACTTAAACAGGGCTTAGAAATGAAAATAAGGTGCTTGTTGTACTTAAACAGGGCTTGGAAATGAAAAAGGAGCCTATTGTACCTAAACAGGGCTTGGATATGAAAAAAGGGGGCTTTTTGTACTTAAACATGGCTTGGAAATTAAAAAGGGGTCTATTGTACTTAAACAGAACTTGGAAATGAAAAAGGGGCTTATTGTACTAAAACAGGGCTTGGAAATGAAAAATGGGCATGTTGTACTTAAACATGGCTTGGAATGAAAAAGGGGCCTTTAGTACTTAAACATGGCTTAGAAATGAAAAAGGGGCCTGTTGTACTTAAACAGGGCTTGGAAATGATAAAGGGGCCGGTTGTACTTAGACAGGGCTTGGAAATGAAAAAAAAGGGCCTTTTGTACTTAAACAGGGATTGGAAATGAAAAAGGGGCATGTCGTACTTAAACAGGGCTTGGAATGAAAAAGGGGCCTGTTGTACTTAAATAGGGCTTGGAAATGAAAAAGGGGTCTGTTGTACTTAAACAGGGCTTGGAATGAAAAAGGGGAATGTTGTACTTAAATAGGGCTTAGAAATGAAAAGGGGTCTATTGTACTTAAACAGGGCTTGGAAATGAAAAAGGGGCCTGTTGTACTTAAACAGGGCTTAGAAATGAAAAAAGGGGGCCTGTTGTATTTAAACAGGGCTTGGAATGAAAAAAAGGCAGCCTGTTGTACTTAAACAGTGCTTGGAAATGAAAAACGGGCATTTTGTACTTAATCAGTGCTTGGAATGAAAAATGGGCTTGTTGTACTTAAACATGGTTTGGAATGAAAAAGAGGCATGTTGTACTTAAACAGGGCTTGAAAATGAAAAAGGGGCATGTTGTACTTAAACAGGACTTGGAATGAAAAAGGGGCATGTTGTACTTAAACATGGCTTGGAAATGAAAAATGGACCTGTTGTACTTTAACAGTGCTTGGAAATGAAAAAGGGGCATTTTGTACTTAAATAGTGTTTGGAATGAAAAATGGGCTTGTTGTTTTTAAACAAGGCTTGGAATGAAAAAGGGGCTTGTTGTACTTAAACAGGGCTTGGAAATGAAAAAGGGGCCTGTTGTACTTAAACAGGGCTTAGAATGAAAAAGGGGCATGTTGTACTTAAACAGGGCATGGAAATGAAAATTGGACCTGTTGTACTTAAATAGTGCTTGGAAATGAAAAAGGGGCATGTTGTACTTAAACAGGGCTTGGAAATGAAAAAGGGGCTTGTTGTACTTAAACAGGGATTGAAAATGATAAAGGGGCTTATTGTAGTTAAACAGCGCTTGGAATGAAAAAGGGGCATTTTGTACTTAAACAGGGCTTAGAATGAAAAAAGGGCTTTTTGTACTTAAACAGGGCTAGGAAATAAAAAAATGTGTCTATTGTACTTAAACAGGGCTTGGAAATGAAAAAGGGGATTTTGTATTTAAACATGGCTTGGAATGAAAAAGGGGCTTGTTGTACTTAAACAGGGCTTGGAAAAGAAAAAGGGGTTTATTGTACTTAAACAGGGATTGTAAATGAAAAAAGGTTCTGTTGTACTTAAACAGGGCTTAGAAATGAAAATAAGGGGCTTGTTGTACTTAAACAGGGCTTGAATATGAAAAAAGGGGGCCTTTTGTACTTAAACATGGCTTGGAAATTAAAAAGGGGTTTGTTGTACTTAAACAGGACTTGGAAATGAAAAAGGGGCTTGTTGTACTTAAACAGGGCTTGGAAATGAAAAATGGGCATGTTGTATTTAAACATGGCTTGGAATGAAAAAAGGGCCTGTTGTACTTAAACATGGCTTAGAAATGAAAAAGGGGCCTGTTGTACTTAAACAGGGCTTGAAAATGAAAAAAGGGGGCCTGTTGTACTTAAACAGAGCTTGGAAATGAAAAAGGGGCCGGTTGTACTTAAACAGGGTTTGGAATGAAAAAGAGGCATGTTGTACTTAAACAGGGCTTGAAAATGAAAAAGGGGCATGTTGTACTTAAACAGGACTTGGAATGAAAAAGGGGCATGTTGTACTTAAACATGGCTTGGAAATGAAAAATGGACTTGTTGTACTTAAACAGTGCTTGGAAATGAAAAAGGGGCATTTTGTACTTAAATAGTGCTTGGAATGAAAAATGGGCTTGTTGTTTTTAAACAAGGCTTGGAATGAAAAAGGGGCTTGTTGTACTTAAACAGGGCTTGGAAATGAAAAAGGGGCTGTTGTACTTAAATAGGGCTTGGAAATGAAAAAAAGGGGCATGTCGTATTTAAACAGGGCTTGGAAATGATAAAGGGGCCTGTTGTAATTAAATAGGACTTAGAATGAAAAAGTGGCACGTTGTACTTAAACAGGGCATGGAAATGAAAACTGGACCTGTGGTACTTAAATAGTGCTTGGAAATGAAAAAGGGGCATGTTGTACTTAAACAGGGCTTGGAAATGAAAAAGGGGCTTGTTGTACTTAAACAGGGCCTGGAAATGATAAAGGGGCTTATTGTATTTAAACAGGGCTTGGAATGAAAAAGGGGAATTTTGTACTTAAACAGGGCTTGGAATGAAAAAAGGGTTTGTTGTACTTAAACAAGGCTTGGAATGAAAAATGGGCTTTTTGTACTTAAATAGGGCTTGGAAATGAAAAAAAGGTGTCTATTGTACTTAAATAGGGCTTGGAAATGAAAAAGGGGATTTTGTATTTAAACAGGGCTTGAAACGAAAAAGGGGCTTGTTGTACTTAAACAGGGCTTGGAATGAAAAAAGGGGCATGTTGTACTTAAACAATGTTTGGAAAAGAAAAAGGGGTCTATTGTACTTAAACAGGAATTGTAAATGAAAAAAGGGGGTCTGTTGTACTTAAACAGGGCTTGGAAATAAAAAAGGGGTCTGTTGTACTTAAACAGGGCTTAGAAATGAAAATAAGGTGCTTGTTGTACTTAAACAGGGCTTGGAAATGAAAAAGGGGCCTATTGTACCTAAACAGGGCTTGGATATGAAAAAAGGGGGCCTTTTGTACTTAAACATGGCTTGGAAATTAAAAAGGGGTCTGTTGTACTTAAACTGGACTTGGAAATGAAAAAGGGGCTTATTGTACTTAAACAGGGCTTGGAAATGAAAAATGGGCATGTTGTACTTAAACATGGCTTGGAATGAAAAAGGGGCCTTGTACTTAAACATGGCTTAGAAATGAAAAAGGGGCCTGTTGTATTTAAACAGGGCTTGAAAATGAAAAAAGGGGGCCTGTTGTACTTAAACAGGGCTTGGAAGTGAAAAAGGGGCCGGTTGTACTTAGACAGGGCTTGGAAATGAAAAAAGGCGCCTTTTGTACTTAAACAGGGATTGGAAATGAAAAATGGGCATGTCGTACTTAAACAAGGCTTGGAATGAAAAAGGGGTCTGTTGTACTTAAATAGGGCTTGGAAATGAAAAAGGGGTCTGTTGTACTTAAACAGGGCTTGGAATGAAAAAGGGGAATGTTGTACTTAAACAGGGCTTGGAAATGAAAAGGGGTCTATTGTACTTAAACAGGGCTTGGAAATGAAAAAGGGGCCTGTTGTACTTAAACAGGGCTTAGAAATGAAAAAAGGGGGCCTGTTGTATTTAAACAGGGCTTCGAAATGGAAAAAAAGGTAGCCTGTTGTACTTAAACAGTGCTTGGAAATGAAAAACGGGCATTTTGTACTTAAACAGTGCTTGGAATGAAAAATGGGCTTGTTGTACTTAAACAGGGTTTGGAAATGAAAAAAGGTGTCTATTGTACTTAAACAGGGATTGGAAATGAAAAAGGGGATTTTGTATTTAAACAGGCTTGGAATGAAAAAGGGGCTTGTTGTACTTAAACAGGGCTTGGAATGAAAAAAGGGTCCTGTTGTACTTAAATAGGGCTTGGAAATGAAAAAAAAGAGGGCCTGTCGTACTTAAACAGGGCTTGAAAATGAAAACGGGGCATGTTGTACTTAAACAGGACTTGGAATGAAAAAGGGGCATGTTGTACTTAAACATGGCTTGGAAATGAAAAATGGACCTGTTGTACTTTAACAGTGCTTGGAAATTAAAAAGGGGCATTTTGTACTTAAATAGTGTTTGGAATGAAAAATGGGCTTGTTGTTTTTAAACAAGGCTTGGAATGAAAAAGGGGCTTGTTGTACTTAAACAGGGCTTGGAAATGAAAAAGGGGCCTGTTGTACTTAAACAGGGCTTAGAATGAAAAAGGGGCATGTTGTACTTAAACAGGGCATGGAAATGAAAATTGGACCTGTTGTACTTAAATAGTGCTTGGAAATGAAAAAGGGGCATGTTGTACTTAAACAGGGCTTGGAAATGAAAAAGGGGCTTGTTGTACTTAAACAGGGATTGGAAATGATAAAGGGGCTTATTGTAGTTAAACAGCGCTTGGAATGAAAAAGGGGCATTTTGTACTTAAACAGGGCTTGGAATGAAAAAAGGGCTTTTTGTACTTAAACAGGGCTAGGAAATGAAAAAAGGTGTCTATTGTACTTAAACAGGGCTTGGAAATGAAAAAGGGGATTTTGTATTTAAACTTGGCTTGGAATGAAAAAGGGACTTGTTGTACTTAAACAGGGCTTGGAAAAGAAAAAGGGGTTTATTGTACTTAAACAGGGATTGTAAATGAAAAAAGGTTCTGTTGTACTTAAACAGGGCTTAGAAATGAAAATAAGGGGCTTGTTGTACTTAAACATGGCTTGGATATGAAAAAAAGGGCCTTTTGTACTTAAACATGGCTTGGAAATTAAAAAGGGGTCTGTTGTACTTAAACAGGACTTGGAAATGAAAAAGGGGCTTGTTGTACTTAAACAGGGCTTGGAAATGAAAAATGGGCTTGTTGTATTTAAACATGGCTTGGAATGAAAAAGGGGCCTGTTGTACTTAAACATGGCTTAGAAATGAAAAAGGGGCCTGTTGTACTTAAACAGGGCTTGGAAATGAAAAATGGGCATGTTGTATTTAAACATGGCTTGGAATGAAAAAAGGGCCTGTTGTACTTAAACATGGCTTAGAAATGAAAAAGGGGCCTGTTGTACTTAAACAGGGCTTGAAAATGAAAAAAGGGGGCCTGTTGTACTTAAACAGAGCTTGGAAATGAAAAAGGGGCCGGTTGTACTTAAACAGGGTTTGGAATGAAAAAGAGGCATGTTGTACTTAAACAGGGCTTGAAAATGAAAAAGGGGCATGTTGTACTTAAACAGGACTTGGAATGAAAAAGGGGCATGTTGTACTTAAACATGGCTTGGAAATGAAAAATGGACTTGTTGTACTTAAACAGTGCTTGGAAATGAAAAAGGGGCATTTTGTACTTAAATAGTGCTTGGAATGAAAAATGGGCTTGTTGTTTTTAAACAAGGCTTGGAATGAAAAAGGGGCTTGTTGTACTTAAACAGGGCTTGGAAATGAAAAAGGGGCTGTTGTACTTAAATAGGGCTTGGAAATGAAAAAAAGGGGCATGTCGTATTTAAACAGGGCTTGGAAATGATAAAGGGGCCTGTTGTAATTAAATAGGACTTAGAATGAAAAAGTGGCACGTTGTACTTAAACAGGGCATGGAAATGAAAACTGGACCTGTGGTACTTAAATAGTGCTTGGAAATGAAAAAGGGGCATGTTGTACTTAAACAGGGCTTGGAAATGAAAAAGGGGCTTGTTGTACTTAAACAGGGCCTGGAAATGATAAAGGGGCTTATTGTATTTAAACAGGGCTTGGAATGAAAAAGGGGAATTTTGTACTTAAACAGGGCTTGGAATGAAAAAAGGGTTTGTTGTACTTAAACAAGGCTTGGAATGAAAAATGGGCTTTTTGTACTTAAATAGGGCTTGGAAATGAAAAAAAGGTGTCTATTGTACTTAAATAGGGCTTGGAAATGAAAAAGGGGATTTTGTATTTAAACAGGGCTTGGAACGAAAAAGGGGCTTGTTGTACTTAAACAGGGCTTGGAATGAAAAAAGGGGCATGTTGTACTTAAACAATGTTTGGAAAAGAAAAAGGGGTCTATTGTACTTAAACAGGAATTGTAAATGAAAAAAGGGGGTCTGTTGTACTTAAACAGGGCTTAGAAATAAAAAAGGGGTCTGTTGTACTTAAACAGGGCTTAGAAATGAAAATAAGGTGCTTTTTGTACTTAAATAGTGCTTGGAAATTAAAAAAGGGCATTTTGTACTTAAATAGTGTTTGGAATGAAAAATGGGCTTGTTGTTTTTAAACATGGCTTGGAATGAAAAAGGGGCTTGTTGTACTTAAACAGGGCTTGGAAATGAAAAAGGGGCCTGTTGTACTTAAACAGGGCTTAGAATGAAAAAGGGGCATGTTGTACTTAAACAGGGCATGGAAATGAAAATTGGACCTGTTGTACTTAAATAGTGCTTGGAAATGAAAAAGGGGCATGTTGTACTTAAACAGGGCTTGGAAATGAAAAAGGGGCTTGTTGTACTTAAACAGGGATTGGAAATGATAAAGGGGCTTATTGTAGTTAAACAGCGCTTGGAATGAAAAAGGGGCATTTTGTACTTAAACAGGGCTTGGAATGAAAAAAGGGCTTTTTGTACTTAAACAGGGCTAGGAAATGAAAAAAGGTGTCTATTGTACTTAAACAGGGCTTGGAAATGAAAAAGGGGATTTTGTATTTAAACTTGGCTTGGAATGAAAAAGGGGCTTGTTGTACTTAAACAGGGCTTGGAAAAGAAAAAGGGGTTTATTGTACTTAAACAGGGATTGTAAATGAAAAAAGGTTCTGTTGTACTTAAACAGGGCTTAGAAATGAAAATAAGGGGCTTGTTGTACTTAAACATGGCTTGGATATGAAAAAAAGGGGCCTTTTGTACTTAAACATGGCTTGGAAATTAAAAAGGGGTCTGTTGTACTTAAACAGGACTTGGAAATGAAAAAGGGGCTTGTTGTACTTAAACAGGGCTTGGAAATGAAAAATGGGCTTGTTGTATTTAAACATGGCTTGGAATGAAAAAGGGGCCTGTTGTACTTAAACATGGCTTAGAAATGAAAAAGGGGCCTGTTGTACTTAAATAGGACTTGAAAATGAAAAAAGGGGGCCTGTTGTACTTAAACAGAGCTTGGAAATGAAAAAGGGGCCGGTTGTACTTAGACAGGGCTTGGAAATGAAAAAGGGGCATGTTGTACTTAAACAGGGCTTGGATATGAAAAAAGGGGACCTTTTGTACTTAAACATGACTTGGAAATTAAAAAGCGGTCTATTGTACTTAAACATGACTTGGAAATGAATAAGGGGCTTGTTGTACTTAAACAGGGCTTGGAAATGAAAAATGCCATGTTGTACTTAAATATGGTTTGGAATGAAAGATGGGTCTGTTGTACTTAAACAGGGCTTGGAAATGAAAAAGGGGTTTCTTGTACTTAAACAGGTCTTGGAAATGAAAAAGGGGCTTGTTGTATTTAAACAGGGCATGGAAATGAAAAAGGGGCCTATTATACCTAAGTAGGGCTTGGAATGAAAAAGGGGCATGTTGTACTTAAATAGGCCTTGGAAATGAAAAAGGGGTCTATCGTACTTAAACAGGACTTGGAAATGAAAAAAAGGAGCCTTTTGTACTTAAACAGGGATTGAAAATGAAAAAGGGGTAATTTAACAGGGCTTGGAATGAAAAAGGAGCATGTTGTACTTAAACAGGGCTTGGAAAAGAAAATGGGTCTATTCTACTTAATCAGGATTTGGAAATGAAAAAGGGGCCTATTGTACTTAAACAGGGCTTAGAAATGAAAAAAAGGGGGCCTGTTGTATTTAAACAGGGCTTGGAAATGAAAAAAAAATGCAACCTGTTGTACTTAAACAGTGCTTGGAAATGAAAAAGGGGCATTTTGTACTTAAATAGTGCTTGGAATGAAAAATGGGCTTGTTGTACTTAAATAGGGCTTGGAATGAAAAAGGGGCCTGTTGTACTTAAACAAGGCTTGGAAATGAAAAAGGGGCCTGTTGTACTTAAATAGGGCTTGGAAATGAAAAAAAAGGGGCATGTCGTACTGAAACATAGCTTGAAAATGAAAAAGGGGCTTGTCGTACTTAAACAGGACTTGGAATGAAAAAGGGGCATGTTGTACTTAAACAAGGCTTGGAAATGAAAACTGGACATGTTGTACTTAAACAGTGCTTGGAAATGTAAAAGAGGCATGTTGTACTTAAACTGAATTTGGAAATGAAAAAGGGGCTTGTTGTAGTTAAACAGGGCTTGGAATGAAAAAGGGGCATTTTGTACTTAAATAGGGCTTGGAATGAAAAAAGGGTTTGTTGTACTTAAACAGGGCTTGGAATGACAAATGGGCTTTTTGTAATTAAACAGGACTTGAAAATGAAAAAAGGGCATTTTGTACTTAAACAGGGCTTGGAATGAAAAATGGGCGTGTTGTAGTTAAACAGGGCTTGGAATGAAAAAAGGGGTATGTTTTAATTAAACAGGGCTTGGAAAAGAAAAAGGGGTCTATTGTTCTTAAACAGGGATTGGAAATGAAAAAAGGGGGTCTGTTGTACTTAAACAGGGCTTGGAAATGAAAATGTGGCCTGTTGTACTTAAACAGGGCTTAGAAATGAAAAAAGGGGGCATGTTGTACTTAAACAGGGCTTGGAAATGAAAAAGGGGTCTGTTGTATTTAAATAGGGCTAGGAAATGAAAAAGGGGCCTGTTGTACTTAAACAGGGCTTGGATATGAAAAAAGGGGGCCTTTTGTACTTAAACATGGCTTGGAAATTAAAAAGGTATCTGTTGTACTTAAACAGGACTTGGAAATGAAAAAGGGGCCTGTTGTACTTAAACAGGGCTTGGAAATGAAAAATGGGCATGTTGTACTTAAACATTGTTTGGAATGAAAAAGGGGTCTGTTGTACTGAAACATGTCTTGGAAATGAAAAAGGGGCCTGTTGTACTCAAACAGGGCTTGGAAATGAAAAAAGGGGGCCTGTTGTACTTAAACAGGGCTTGGAAATGAAAAAGGGGTCTATTGTACTTAAACAGGGCTTGGAAATGAAAAAAAGGAGCCTTTTGTACTTAAACAGGGATTGAAAATGAAAAATGGGCATGTTGTACTTAAACAAGGCTTGGAATGAAAAAGGGGCCTGTTGTACTTAAACAGGGCTTGGAAATGAAAAAGGGGTACTTTAACAGGGCTTGGAATGAAAAAGGAGCTTGTTGTACTTAAACAGGGCTTGGAAAAGAAAATGGGTCAATTCTACTTAAACAGGATTTGGATATGAAAAAGGGGCCTATTGTACTTAAACAGGTCTTAGAAATGAAAAAAGGGGGCCTGTTGTATTTAAACAGGACTTGGAAATGAAAAACAGGCAGCCTGTTGTACTTAAATAGTGCTTGGAAATGAAAAAGGGGCATTTTGTATTTAAATAGTGCTTGGAATGAAAAATGGGTTTGTTGTACTTTAACAGGGCTTGGAATAAAAGAGGGGCCTGTTGTACTTAAATAAGGCTTGGAAATGAAAAAGGGGCCTGTTGTACTTAAATAGGGCTTGGAAATGAAAAAAAGGGGCATTTCGTACTAAAACAGGGCTTGAAAATGAAAAATGGGTCTGTCGTACTTAAACAGGACTTGGAATTAAAAAGGGGCATGTTGTACTTAAACAGGGCTTGGAAATGAAAATTGGACCTGTTGTACTTAAACAGTGCTTGGAAATGTAAAAGGGGCATGTTGTACTTTAACTGAATTTGGAAATGAAAAAGGGGCCTGTTGTACTTAAACAGGGCTTGGAAATGAAAAAGGGTCTTGTTGTAGTTAAACAGGGCTTGGAATTAAAAAGGGGCATTTTGTACTTAAACAGGCTTCGAAATGAAAAAAAAGGTAGCCTGTTGTACTTAACAGTGCTTGGAAATGAAAAACGGGCATTTTGTACTTAAACAGTGCTTGGAATGAAAAATGAGCTTGTTGTACTTAAACAGGGCTTGGAAATGAAAAAAGGTGTCTATTGTACTTAAACAGGGATTGGAAATGAAAAAGGGGATTTTGTATTTAAACAGGCTTGGAATGAAAAAGGGGCTTGTTGTACTTAAACAGGGCTTGGAATGAAAAAAGGGTCCTGTTGTACTTAAATAGGGCTTGGAAATGAAAAAAAAAAGGGCCTGTCGTACTTAAACAGGGCTTGAAATTGAAAAAGGGGCATGTTGTACTTAAACAGGACTTGGAATGAAAAAGGGGCATGTTGTACTTAAACATGGCTTCGAAATGAAAAATGGACCTGTTGTACTTAAACAGTGCTTGGAAATGAAAAAGGGGCATTTTGTACTTAAATAGTGCTTGGAATGAAAAATGGGCTTGTTGTTTTTAAACAAGGCTTGGAATGAAAAAGGGGCTTGTTGTACTTAAACAGGGCTTGGAAATGAAAAAGGGGCCTGTTGTACTTAAACAGGGCTTAGAATGAAAAAGGGGCATGTTGTACTTAAACAGGGCATGGAAATGAAAATTGGACCTGTTGTACTTAAATAGTGCTTGGAAATGAAAAAGGGGCATGTTGTACTTAAACAGGGCTTGGAAATGAAAAAGGGGCTTGTTGTACTTAAACAGGGCTTGGAAATGATAAAGGGGCTTATTGTAGTTAAACAACGCTTGGAATGAAAAAGGGGCATTTTGTACTTAAACAGGGCTTGGAATGAAAAAAGGGCTTTTTGTACTTAAACAGGGCTTGGAAATGAAAAAAGGTGTCTATTGTACTTAAACAGGGCTTGGAAATGAAAAAGGGGATTTTGTATTTAAACATGGCTTGGAATGAAAAAGGGGCTTGTTGTACTTAAACAGGGCTTGGAAAAGAAAAAGGGGTTTATTGTACTTAAACAGGGATTGTAAATGAAAAAAGGTTCTGTTGTACTTAAACAGGGCTTAGAAATGAAAATAAGGGGCTTGTTGTACTTAATCATGGCTTGGATATGAAAAAAAGGGGCCTTTTGTACTTAAACATGGCTTGGAAATTAAAAAGGGGTCTGTTGTACTTAAACAGGACTTGGAAATGAAAAAGGGGCTTGTTGTACTTAAACAGGGCTTGGAAATGAAAAATGGGCTTGTTGTATTTAAACATGGCTTGGAATGAAAAAGGGGCCTGTTGTACTTAAACATGGCTTAGAAATGAAAAAGGGGCCTGTTGTACTTAAACAGGGCTTGAAAATGAAAAAAGGGGGCCTGTTGTACCTAAACAGAGCTTGGAAATGAAAAAGGGGTCGGTTGTACTTAGACAGGGCTTGGAAATGAAAAAGGGGCATGTTGTACTTAAACAGGGCTTGGATATGAAAAAAGGGGACCTTTTGTACTTAAACATGACTTGGAAATTAAAAAGCGGTCTATTGTACTTAAACATGACTTGGAAATGAAAAAGGGGCTTGTTGTACTTAAACAGGGCTTGGAAATGAAAAATGCCATGTTGTACTTAAATATGTTTTGGAATGAAAAATGGGTCTGTTGTACTTAAACAGGGCTTGGAAATGAAAAAGGGGTTTCTTGTACTTAAACAGGTCTTGGAAATGAAAAAGGGGCTTGTTGTATTTAAACAGGGCATGGAAATGAAAAAGGGGCCTGTTATACCTAAGCAGGGCTTGGAATGAAAAAGGGGCATGTTGTACTTAAATAGGCCTTGGAAATGAAAAAGGGGTCTATCGTACTTAAACAGGACTTGGAAATGAAAAAAAGGAGCCTTTTGTACTTAAACAGGGATTGGAAATGAAAAAGGGGCATGTCGTACTTAAACAGAGCTTGGAATGAAAAAGGGGCCTGTTGTACTTAAACAGGGCTTGGAAATAAAAAAGGGGTAATTTAACAGGGCTTGGAATGAAAAAGGAGCATGTTGTACTTAAACAGGGCTTGGAAAAGAAAATGGGTCTATTCTACTTAAACAGGATTTGGAAATGAAAAAGGGGCCTATTGTACTTCAACAGGGCTTAGAAATGAAAAAAGGGGGCCTGTTGTATTTAAACAGGGCTTGGAAATGAAAAAAAAATGCAACTTGTTGTACTTAAACAGTGCTTGGAAATGAAAAAGGGGCATTTTGTACTTAAATAGTGCTTGGAATGAAAAATGGGCTTGTTGTACTTAAATAGGGCTTGGAATGAAAAAGGGGCCTGTTGTACTTAAACAAGGCTTGGAAATGAAAAAGGGGCATTTTGTACTTAAATAGTGCTTGGAATGAAAAATGGGCTTGTTGTACTTAAATAGGGCTTGGAATGAAAAAGGGGCCTGTTGTACTTAAACAAGGCTTGGAAATGAAAAAGGGGCCTGTTGTACTTAAATAGGGCTTGGAAATGAAAAAAAGGGGCATGTCGTACTGAAACATAGCTTGAAAATGAAAAAGGGGCTTGTCGTACTTAAACAGGACTTGGAATGAAAAAGGGGCATGTTGTACTTAAACAAGGCTTGGAAATGAAAACTGGACCTGTTGTACTTAAACAGTGCTTGGAAATGTAAAAGAGGCATGTTGTACTTAAACTGAATTTGGAAATGAAAAAGGGGCTTGTTGTAGTTAAACAGGGCTTGGAATGAAAAAGGGGCATTTTGTACTTAAATAGGGCTTGGAATGAAAAAAGGGTTTGTTGTACTTAAACAGGGCTTGGAATGAAAAATGGGCTTTTTGTAATTAAACAGGACTTGAAAATGAAAAAGGGGCATTTTGTACTTAAACAGGGCTTGGAATGAAAAATGGGCGTGTTGTACTTAAACAGGGCTTGGAATGACAAAAGGGGTATGTTTTAATTAAACAGGGCTTGGAAAAGAAAAAGGGGTCTATTGTTCTTAAACAGGGATTGGAAATGAAAAAAGGGGGTCTGTTGTACTTAAACAGGGCTTGGAAATGAAAATGTGGCCTGTTGTACTTAAACAGGGCTTAGAAATGAAAAAAGGGGGCATGTTGTACTTAAACAGGGCTTGGAAATGAAAAAGGGGTCTGTTGTATTTAAATAGGGCTAGGAAATGAAAAAGGGGCCTGTTGTACTTAAACAGGGTTTGGATATGAAAAAAGGGGGCCTTTTGTACTTAAACATGGCTTGGAAATTAAAAAGGTATATGTTGTACTTAAACAGGACTTGGAAATGAAAAAGGGGCCTGTTGTACTTAAACAGGGCTTGCAAATGAAAAATGGACATGTTGTACTTAAACATTGTTTGGAATGAAAAAGGGGTCTGTTGTACTGAAACAGGTCTTGGAAATGAAAAAGGGGCCTGTTGTACTCAAACAGGGCTTGGAAATGAAAAAAGGGGGCCTGTTGTACTTAAACAGGGCTTGGAAATGAAAAAGGGGTCTATTGTACTTAAACAGGGCTTGGAAATGAAAAAAAGGAGCCTTTTGTACTTAAACAGGGATTGAAAATGAAAAATGGGCATGTTGTACTTAAACAAGGCTTGGAATGAAAAAGGGGCCTGTTGTACTTAAACAGGGCTTGGAAATGAAAAAGGGGTACTTTAACAGGGCTTGGAATGAAAAAGGAGCTTGTTGTACTTAAACAGGGCTTGGAAAAGAAAATGGGTCAATTCTACTTAAACAGGATTTGGATATGAAAAAGGGGCCTATTGTACTTAAACAGGGCTTAGAAATGAAAAAAGGGGGCCTGTTGTATTTAAACAGGACTTGGAAATGAAAAATAGGCAGCCTGTTGTAATTAAATAGTGCTTGGAAATGAAAAAGGGGCATTTTGTATTTAAATAGTGCTTGGAATGAAAAATGGGTTTGTTGTACTTTAACAGGGCTTGGAATAAAAGAGGGGCCTGTTGTACTTAAACATGACTTGGAAATGAAAAAGGGGCTTGTTGTACTTAAATAGGGCTTGGAAATGAAAAAAAGGGGCATTTCGTACTAAAACAGGGCTTGAAAATGAAAAAGGGGTCTGTCGTACTTAAACAGGACTTGGAATGAAAAAGGGGCATGTTGTACTTAAACAGGGCTTGGAAATGAAAATTGGACCTGTTGTACTTAAACAGTGCTTGGAAATGTAAAAGGGGCATGTTGTACTTAAACTGAATTTGGAAATGAAAAAGGGGCCTGTTGTACTTAAACAGGGCTTGGAAATGAAAAAGGGGCTTGTTGTAGTTAAACAGGGCTTGGAATTAAAAAGGGGCATTTTGTACTTAAATAGGGCTTGGAATGAAAAAAGGGTTTGTTGTACTTAAACAGGGCTTGGAATGAAAAATGGGCTTTTTGTAATTAAACAGGACATGGAAATGGAAAAGGGGTCTATTGTACTTAAATAAGGCTTGGATATGAAAAAGGGGTATTTTGTACTTAAACAGGGCTTGGAATGAAAAATGGGCGTGTTGTACTTAAATAGGGCTTGGAATGAAAAAAGGGGTATGTTCTAATTAAACAGGGCTTGGAAAAGAAAAAGGTGTCTATTGTACTTAAACAGCGATTGGAAATGAAAAAAGTGGGTCTGTTGTACTTAAACAGGGCTTGGAAATAAAAATGTGGCCTGTTGTACTTAAAAAGGGCTTAGAAATGAAAAAAGGGGGCATGTTGTACTTAAACAGGGCTTGGAAATGAAAAAGGGGTCTGTTGTATTTAAATAGGGTTTGGAAATGAAAAAGGGGCCTGTTGTACTTAAACAGGGTTTGGATATGAAAAAAGGGGGTCTTTTGTACTTAAACATGGCTTGGAAATTAAAAAGGTATCTATTGTACTTAAACAGTGCTTGGAATTGAAAAAGGGGCTTGTTGTACTTAAACAGGGATTGGAAATGAAAAATGGGCATGTTGAACTTAAACATGGTTTGGAATGAAAAAGGGGTCTGTTGTACTGAAACAGGTCTTGGAAATAAAAAAGGGGCTTGTTGTACTCAAACAGGGGTTGGAAATGAAAAAAGGGGGTCTGTTGTATTTAAACAGGGCTTGGAAATGAAAAAGGGGTCTATTGTACCTAAACAGGGCTTGGAAATGAAAAAAAGGAGGCTTTTTTACTTAAACAGGGATTGGAAATGAAAAAGGGGCATGTCGTACTTAAACAAGGCTTGGAATGAAAAAGGGGCCTGTTGTACTTAAACAGGGCATGGAAATGAAAAAGGGGTACTTTAACAGGGCTTGGAATGAAAAAGGAGCATGTTGTACTTAAACAGGGCTAAGAAATGAAAAAGGAGCATGTTGTATTTAAACAGGGCTTGGAAATGAAAAAAAAAGGCAGCCTGTTGTACTTAAACAGTTCTTGGAAATGAAAAAGGGGCATTTTGTACTTAAATAGGGCTTAGAATCAAAAAGGGGCCTGTAGTACTTAAACAAGGCTTGGAAATGAAAAAGGGGCCTGTTGTAATTAAATAGGGCTTGGAAATGAAAAAAAGGGGCATGTCGTACTTAAACAGGGCTTGAAAATGAAAAAGGGGTCTGTCGTATTTAAACAAGACTTGGAATGAAAAAGGGACATGTTGTACTTAAACAGGGCTTGGAAATGAAAACTGGACCTGTTGTACTTAAACAGTACTTGGAAATGTAAAAGGGGCATGTTGTACTTAAACTGAATTTGGAAATGAAAAAGGGGCCTGTTATACTTAAACAGGGCTTGGAAATGAAAAAGGGGCTTGTTGTAGTTAAACAGGGCTTGAAACTAAAAAGGGGCATTTTGTAATTAAACAGGGCTTGGAATGAAAAAAGGGTTTGTTGTACTTAAACAGGGCTTGGAATGAAAAATGGGCCTTTTGTACTTAAACAGGACTTGGAAATGAAAAAGGGGTCTATTGTACTTAAATAAGGCTTGGAAATGAAAAAGGGGCATTTTGTACTTAAATAGGGCTTGGAATGAATAATGGGCGTGTTGTACTTAAAATGGGCTTGGAATGAAAAAAGGGGTATGTTTTAATTAAACAGGGTTTGGAAAAGAAAAAGGGGTCTATTGTACTTAAACAGGGATTGGAAATGAAAAAAGGGGGTCTGTTGTACTTAAATAGGGCTTGGAAATGAAAATGTGGCATGTTGTACTTAAACAGGGCTTAGAAATGAAAAAAGGGGGCATGTTGTACTTAAATAGGGCTTGGAAATGAAAAACCGGCCTGTTGTATATAAACAGGGCTTGGATATGAAAAAAGGGGGCCTTTTGTACTTAAACATGGCTTGGAAATTAAAAAGGTATCTGTTGTACTTAAACAGGACTTGGAAATGAAAAAGGGGCTTGTTGTACTTCAACAGGGCTTGGAAATGAAAAAAGGGCATGTTGTACTTAAACAGGGATTGGAAATGAAAAACGGGCATGTCGTACTTAAACAGGGCTTGGAATGAAAAAGGGGCCTGTTGTACTTAAATAGGGCTTGGAAATGAAAAAGGGGTCTGTTGTACTTAAACAGGGCTTGGAATGAAAAAGTGGAATGTTGTACTTAAACAGGGCTTAGAAATGAAAAGGGGCCTGTTGTACTTAAACAGGTCTTAGAAATGAAAAAAGAGGGTCTGTTGTATTTAAACAGGGCATGGAAATGAAAAAAAGGCAGCCTGTTGTACTTAAACAGTGCTTGGAAATGAAAAACGGACATTTTGTACTTAAACAGTGCTTGGAATGAAAAATGGGCTTGTTGTACTTAAACAGGGCTTGGAATGAAAAATAGGCCTGTTGTACTTAAACAGGGCTGGGAAATGAAAAAGGGTCCTGTTGTACTTAAATAGGGCTTGGAAATGAAAATAAAAGGGGCATGTCGTACTTAAACAGGACTTGAAAATGAAAAAGGGGCATGTTGTACTTAAACAGGACTTGGAATGAAAAAGGGGCATGTTGTACTTAAACATGGCTTAGAAATGAAAAATGGACATGTTGTACTTAAACAGTGCTTGGAAATGAATAAGGGGCATTTTGTACTTAAATAGTGCTTGGAATGAAAAATGGGCTTGTTGTTTTTAAACAAGGCTTGGAATGAAAAAGGGGCTTGTTGTACTTAAACAGGGCTTGTAAATGAAAAAGGGGCTGTTGTACTTAAATAGGGCTTGGAAATGAAAAAAAGGGGCATGTCGTATTTAAACAGGGCTTGGAAATGATAAATGGGCCTGTTGTACTTAAACCGGACTTAGAATGAAAAAGTGGCACGTTGTACTTAAACAGGGTATGGAAATGAAAATTGGACCTGTTGTACTTAAATAGTGCTTGGAAATGAAAAAGGGGCATGTTGTACTTAAACAGGGCTTGGAAATGAAAAAGGGGCTTGTTGTACTTAAACAGGGCTTGGAAATGATAAAGGGGCTTATTGTAGTTAAACAGGGGTTGGAATGAAAAAGGGGCATTTTGTACTTAAACAGGGCTTGGAATGAAAAAAGGGTTTGTTGTACTTAAACAAGGCTTGGAATGAAAAAAGGGCTTTTTGTACTTAAACATGGCTTGGAAATGAAAAAAGGTGTCTATTGTACTTAAACAGGGCTTGGAAATGAAAAAGGGGATTTTGTATTTAAACAGGGCTTGGAATAAAAAAGGGGCTTGTTGTACTTAACAGGGCTTGGAATGAAAAAAGGGGCATGTTGTACTTAAATAGTGCTTGGAAAAGAAAAAGGGGTCTATTGTACTTAAACAGGGATTGTAAATGAAAAAAAGTGGGCTTGTTGTACTTAAACAGAGCTTGGAAATAAAAAAGGGGCCTGTTGTACTTAAACAGGGCTTAGAAATGAAAATAAGGGGTTTGTTGTACTTAAACAGGGCTTGGAAATGAAAAAGGGGCCTATTGTACCTAAACAAGGCTTGGATATGAAAAAAGGGGGCCTTTTGTACTTAAACATGGCTTGGAAATTAAAAAGGGGTCTGTTGTACTTAAACAGGACTTGGAAATGAAAAAGGGGCGTGTTGTACTTAAACTGGGCTTGGAAATGAAAAATGGGCATGTTGTACTTAAACATGGCTTGGAATGAAAAAGGGGTCAGTTGTACTTAAACAGGGCTTGGAAATGAAAAAGGGGCCTATTATACCTAAGCAGGGCTTGGAATGAAAAAGGGGCCTGTTGTACTTAAATAGGCCTTGGAAATGAAAAAGGGGTCTATTGTACTTAAACAGGGCTTGGAAATGAAAAAAAGGAGCCTGTTGTACTTAAACGGGGATTGGAAATGAAAAAGGGGCATGTCATACTTAAAAAGGGCTTGGAATGAAAAAGGGGCCTGTTTTACTTAAACAAGGCTTGAAAATGAAAAAAGGGGGCCTGTTGTACTTAAACAGGGCTTGGAAATGAAAAAGGGGCCGATTGTACTTAGACAGTGCTTGGAAATTAAAAAGGGGCCTGTTGTACTTAAACAGGGCTTGGAAATGAAAAAAGGGGGCCTGTTGTACTTAAACATGACTTGGAAATTAAAAAGGGGTCTATTGTACTTAAACAGGACTTGGAAATGAAAAAGGGGCTTGTTGTACTTACATAGGGTTTGGGAATGAAAAATGGCATGTTGTACTTAAATATGGTTTGGAATGAAAAATGGGTCTGTTGTACTTAAACAGGGCTTGGAAATGAAAAAGGGGCCTGTTATACCTAAGCAGGGCTTGGAATGAAAAAGGGGCCTGTTGTACTTAAATAGGCCTTGGAAATGAAAAAGGGGTCTATTGTACTTAAACAGGGCTTGGAAATGAAAAAAAGAAGCCTGTTGTACTTAAACAGGGATTGGAAATTTAAAAGGGGCATGTCATACTTAAACAGGGCTTGGAATAAAAAAGGGGCATGTTGTACTTAAACAGGGCTTGGAAATTAAAAAGGGGTACTTTAACAGGGCTTGGAATGAAAAAGGAGCATGTTGTACTTAAACAGGGATTGAAAAAGAAAATGGGTCTATTCTACTTAAACAGGATTTGGAAATGAAAAAGGGGCCTATTGTACTTAAACAGGGCTTAGAAATGAAAAAAGGGGCCTGTTGTATTTAAACAGGGCTTGGAAATGAAGAAAAAAAAAGGCAGCCTGTTGTACTTAAACAGGGCTTGGAAATGATAAAGGGGCTTATTGTAGTTAAACAGGGGTTGGAATGAAAAAGGGGCATTTTGTACTTAAACAGGGCTTGGAATGAAAAAAGGGTTTGTTGTACTTAAACAAGGCTTGGAATGAAAAAAGGGCTTTTTGTACTTAAACATGACTTGGAAATGAAAAAAGGTGTCTATTGTACTTAAACAGGGCTTGGAAATGAAAAAGGGGATTTTGTATTTAAACAGGGCTTGGAATAAAAAAGGGGCTTGTTGTACTTAACAGGGCTTGGAATGAAAAAAGGGGCATGTTGTACTTAAATAGTGCTTGGAAAAGAAAAAGGGGTCTATTGTACTTAAACAGGGATTGTAAATGAAAAAAAGTGGGCTTGTTGTACTTAAACAGAGCTTGGAAATAAAAAAGGGGCCTGTTGTACTTAAACAGGGCTTAGAAATGAAAATAAGGGGTTTGTTGTACTTAAACAGGGCTTGGAAATGAAAAAGGGGCCTATTGTACCTAAACAAGGCTTGGATATGAAAAAAGGGGGCCTTTTGTACTTAAACATGGCTTGGAAATTAAAAAGGGGTCTGTTGTACTTAAACAGGACTTGGAAATGAAAAAGGGGCGTGTTGTACTTAAACTGGGCTTGGAAATGAAAAATGGGCATGTTGTACTTAAACATGGCTTGGAATGAAAAAGGGGTCAGTTGTACTTAAACAGGGCTTGGAAATGAAAAAGGGGCCTATTATACCTAAGCAGGGCTTGGAATGAAAAAGGGGCCTGTTGTACTTAAATAGGCCTTGGAAATGAAAAAGGGGTCTATTGTACTTAAACAGGGCTTGGAAATGAAAAAAAGGAGCCTATTGTACTTAAACAGGGATTGGAAATGAAAAAGGGGCATGTCATACTTAAAAAGGGCTTGGAATGAAAAAGGGGCCTGTTTTACTTAAACAAGGCTTGAAAATGAAAAAAGGGGGCCTGTTGTACTTAAACAGGGCTTGGAAATGAAAAAGGGGCCGATTGTACTTAGACAGTGCTTGGAAATTAAAAAGGGGCCTGTTGTACTTAAACAGGGCTTGGAAATGAAAAAAGGGGGCCTGTTGTACTTAAACATGACTTGGAAATTAAAAAGGGGTCTATTGTACTTAAACAGGACTTGGAAATGAAAAAAGGGGCTTGTTGTACTTACATAGGGTTTGGGAATGAAAAATGGCATGTTGTACTTAAATATGGTTTGGAATGAAAAATGGGTCTGTTGTACTTAAACAGGGCTTGGAAATGAAAAAGGGGCCTGTTATACCTAAGCAGGGCTTGGAATGAAAAAGGGGCCTGTTGTACTTAAATAGGCCTTGGAAATGAAAAAGGGGTCTATTGTACTTAAACAGGGCTTGGAAATGAAAAAAAGAAGCCTGTTGTACTTAAACAGGGATTGGAAATTTAAAAGGGGCATGTCATACTTAAACAGGGCTTGGAATAAAAAAGGGGCCTGTTGTACTTAAACAGGGCTTGGAAATAAAAAAGGGGTACTTTAACAGGGCTTGGAATGAAAAAGGAGCATGTTGTACTTAAACAGGGATTGAAAAAGAAAATGGGTCTATTCTACTTAAACAGGATTTGGAAATGAAAAAGGGGCCTATTGTACTTAAACAGGGCTTAGAAATGAAAAAAGGGGCCTGTTGTATTTAAACAGGGCTTGGAAATGAAGAAAAAAAAAGGCAGCCTGTTGTACTTAAACAGTGCTTGGAAATGAAAAGGGGGCATTTTGTACTTAAATAGTGTTTGGAATGAAAAATGGGCTTGTTGTACTTAAATAGGGCTTGGAATGAAAAAGGGGTTGTTGTACTTAAACAAGGCTTGGAAATGAAAAAGGGGCCTGTTGTACTTAAATAGGGCTTGGAAATGAAAAAAAGGGGCATGTCGTACTGAAACAGAGCTTGAAAATGAAAAAGGGCCTGTCGTACTTAAACAGGACTTGGAATGAAAAAGGGGCATGTTGTACTTAAACAGGGCTTGGAAATGAAAATTGGACCTGTTGTACTTAAACAGTGCTTGGAAATGTAAAAGAGGCATGTTGTACTTAAACTAAATTTGGAAATGAAAAAGGGGCTTGTTGTAGTTAAACAGGGCTTGGAATTAAAAAGGGGCATTTTGTATTTAAATAGGGCTTGGAATGAAAAAAGGGTTTGTTGTACTTAAACAGGGCTTGGAATGAAAAATGGGCTTTTTGTACTTAAACAGGACTTGAAAATAAAAAAGGGGTCTATTGTACTTAAATAAGGTTTGGAAATGAAAAAGGGGCATTTTGTACTTAAACAGGCCTTGGAATGAAAAATGGGCGTGTTGTACTTAAACAGGGCTTGGAATGAAAAAAGGGGTATGTTTTAATTAAACAGGGCTTGGAAAAGAAAAAGGGGTCTATTGTACTTATACAGGGATTGGAAATGAAAAAAGGGGGTCTGTTGTACTTAAACAGGGCTTGGAAATGAAAACGTGGCTGTTGTACTTAAACAGGGCTTAGAAATGAAAAAAGGGGGCATGTTGTACTTAAACAGGGCTTGGAAATGAAAAAGGGGTCTGTTGTATTTAAATAGGGCTTTGATATGAAAAAGGGGTCTGTTGTACTTAAACAGGGCTTGGATATGAAAAAACGGGGCCTTTTGTACTTAAACATGGCTTGGAAATTAAAAAGGTATCTGTTGTACTTAAACAGGACTTGGAAATGAAAAAGGGGCTTGTTATACTTAAATAGGGCTTGGAAATGAAAAATGGGTATGTTGTACTTAAACATGGTTTGGAATGAAAAAGGGGTCTGTTGTACTGAAACAGGTCTTGGAAATGAAAAAGGGGCCTGTTGTACTCAAACAGGGCTTGGAAATGAATAAAGGGGGCCTGTTGTACTTAAACTGGGCTTGGAAATGAAAAAGGGGTCTATTGTACTTAAACAGGGCTTGGAAATGAAAAAAAGGAGCCTTTTGTACTTAAACATGGATTGAAAATGAAAAATGGGCATGTTGTACTTAAACAAGGCTTGGAATGAAAAAGGGGCCTGTTGTACTTAAACAAGGCTTGGAAATGAAAAAGGGGTACTTTAACAGGGCTTGGAATGAAAAAGGAGCATGTTGTACTTAAACAGGGCTTGGAAAAGAAAATGGGTCTATTCTACTTAAACAGGATTTGGAAATGAAAAAGGGGCCTATTGTACTTAAACAGGGCTTAGAAATGAAAAAAGGGGGCCTGTTGTATTTAAACAGGGCTTGGAAATGAAAAAAAAAGCAGCCTGTTGTACTTAAATAGTGCTTGTAAATGAAAAAGGGGCATTTTGTACTTAAATAGCGCTTGGAATGAAAAATGGGCTTATTGTACTTAAACAGGGCTTGGAATAAAAAAGGGGCCTGTTGTACTTAAACAAGGCTTGGAAATGAAAAAGGGGCCTGTTGTACTTAAATAGGGCTTGGAAATGAAAAAAATGGGCATGTCGTACTTAAACAGGGCTTGAAAATGAAAAAGGGGCATGTCGTTCTTAAACAGGACTTGGAATGAAAAAGGGGCATGTTGTACTTAAACAGGGCTTGGAAATGAAAACTGGACCCGTTGTACTTAAACAGTACTTGGAAATGTAAAAGGGGCATGTTGTACTTAAACTGAATTTGGAAATGAAAAAGGGGCCTGTTGTACTTAAACAGGGCTTGGAAATGAAAAAGGGGCTTGTTGTAGTTAAACAGGGCTTGGAATTAAAAAAGGGCATTTTGTACTTAAATAGGGCTTGGAATGAAAAAAGGGTTTGTTGTACTTAAACAGGGCTTGGAATGAAAAATGGGCTTTTTGTACTTAAACAGGACTTGGAAATGAAAAAGGGGTCTATTGTATTTAAATAAGGCTTGGGAATGAAAAAGGGGCATTTTGTACTTAAACAGGGCTTAGAATGAAAAATGGGCGTGTTGTACTTAAATAGGGCTTGTATTGAAAAAAGGGGTATGTTCTAATTAAACAGGGCTTGGAAAAGAAAAAGGGGTCTATTGTACTTAAACAGGTATTGGAAATGAAAAAAGTGGGTCTGTTGTACTTAAAAAGGGCTTGGAAATGAAAATGTGGCCTGTTGTACTTAAAAAGGGCTTAGAAATGAAAAAAGGGGGCATGTTGTACTTAAACAGGGCTTGGAAATGAAAAAGGGGTCTTTTGTATTTAAAAAGGGCTTGGAAATGAAAAAGGGGCCTGTTGTACTTAAACAGGGCTTGGATATGAAAAAAGGGGGCCTTTTGTACTTAAACATGGCTTGGAAATTAAAAAGGTATTTGTTGTACTTAAACAGGACTTGGAAATGAAAAAGGGGCTTGTTGTACTTAAACAAGGCTTGGAAATGAAAAATGGGCATGTTGTACTTAAACATGGTTTGGAATGAAAAAGGGGTCTGTTGTACTAAAACAGGTCTTGGAAATGAAAAAGGGGCCTGTTGTACTCAAACAGGGCTTGGAAATGAAAAAATGGGGCCTGTTGTACTTAAACAGTGCTTGGAAATGAAAAAGGTGTCTATTGTACTTAAACAGGGCTTGGAATGAAAAAAAGGAGCCTTTTGTACTTAAACATGGATTGGAAATGAAAAAGGGGCATGTCGTACTTAAACAAGGCTTGGAATGAAAAAGGGGCCTGTTGTACTTAAACATGGCTTGGAAATGAAAAAAGGGCGCCTTTTGAACTTAAACAGGGATTGGAAATGAAAAAGGGGCATGTCGTACTTAAACAAGGCTTGGAAATGGAAAAGTGGTCTGTTGTACTTAAACAAGGCTTGGAAATGAAAAAGGGGCTTGTTGTACTTAAGCAGGGCATGAAATGAAAAAGGGGCCTGTTGTACTTAAACAGGGCTTGGAAAAGAAAAAGGGGTTTTTGTACTTAAACAGGACTTGGAAATGAAAAAGGGTCTATTGTACTTAAATAGGGCTTGGAAATGAAAAAGGGGCATTTTGTATTTAAATAGGGCTTGGAATGAAAAATGGGCGTGTTGTACTTAAACATTGCTTGGAATGAAAAAGGGGGTCTGTTTTAATTAAACATGGCTTGGAAAAGAAAAAGGGGTCTATTGTACTTAAACATGGATTGGAAATGAAAAAAGGGGGTCTGTTGTACTTAAACAGGGCTTGAAAATGAAAATGGGGCCTGTTGTACTTAAACAGGGCTTAGAAATGAAAAATGGGGGCATGTTGTATTTAAACAGGGCTTGGAAATGAAAAAGGGGCTTGTTGTATTTAAACAGGGCTTGGAAATGAAAAAGGGGCCTGTTGTACTTAAACAGGGCCTTGATATGAAAAAAGGGGGCCTTTTGTACTTAAACATGGCTTGGAAATTAAAAAGGTATCCGTTGTACTTAAACAGGACTTGGAAATGAAAAAGGGGCTTGTTGTACTTAAACAGAGCTTGGAAATGAAAAATGGGCATGTTGTACTTAAACATGGCTTGGAATGAAAAAGGGGTCTGTTGTACTTAAGCAAGGCTTGGAATAAAAAAAAGGGTCTGTTGTACTTAAATAAGGCTTGGAAATGAAAAAGGGGTCTGTTGTACTTAAACAGGGCTTGGAAATGAAATAGGGGCCTGTTATACTTAAATAGGGCTTGGAATGAAAAAGGGGCCTGTTGTACTTAAATAGTGCGTGGAAATGAAAAGGGGTCTATTGTACTTAAACAAGGCTTGGAAATGAAAAAAAGGGGGTCTTTTGAACTTAAACAGGGATTGAAAATGAAAAAGGGGCATGTCGTACTTAAACATGGCTTGGAAATAAAAAGGGGCCTGTTGTTCTTAAACAGGGCTTACAAATGAAAATAGGGGGTTTGTTGTACTTAAATAGGGCTTGGAAATGAAAAAAGGGCCTGTTTTACCTAAACAGGGTTTGGATATGAAAAAAGGGGGTCTTTTGTACTTAAACATGGCTTGGTAATTAAAAAGGGGTTTGTTGTACTTAAACAGGACTTGGAAATGAAAAACGGGCTTGTTGTACTTAAACAGGGCTAGGAAATGAAAAATGGGCATGTTGTACTTAAACATGGCTTGGAATGAAAAAGGGGCCTGTTGTACTTAAACAGGGCTTAGAAATGAAAAAGGGCCTGTTGTACTTAAATAGGGCTTGAAAATGAAAAAAGGGGGCTTGTTGTACTTAAACAGGGCTTGCAAATGAAAAAGGGGCCTGTTGTACTTAAACAGGGCTTGGAAATGAAATAGGGGTCTGTTGTACTTAAACAGGACTTGGATATGAAAAAAAGGGCCTTTTGTACTTAAACATGGCTTAGAAATTAAAAGGGGTTTATTGTACTTAAACAGGACATGGAAATGAAAAAGGGACTTGTTGTACTTAAACAGGGCTTGGAAATGAAAAATGGCATGTTATACTTAAACATGGCTTGGAATGAAAAAGGGGTTTGTTGTACTTAAACAGGGCTTGGAAATGAAAAAGGGGCTTGTTGTACTTAAACAGGGTTTGGAAATGAAAAAGGAGCTTGTTATACCTAAGCATGGCTTGGAATGAAAAAGGGACCTGTTGTACTTAAATAGGGTTTGGAAATGAAAAAGGGGTCTATTGTACTTAAATAGGGCTTGGAAATGAGAAAATGGGGCCTTTTGTACTTAAACAGGGATTGGAAATGAAAAGGGGTCTATTGTACTTAAACAGGGCTTGGAAATGAAAAAGGGGCCTGTTGTACTTAAACAGGACTTGGAAATGAAAAAGGGGTCTATTGTACTTAAATAGGGCTTGGAATGAAAAAGGGGCATGATGTACTTAAACAGGGCTTGGAAATGAAAAGGGGTCTATTGTACTTAAACAGGGCTTGGAAATGAAAAAGGGGCCTGTTGTACTTAAACAAGGCTTAGAAATGAAAAAAGGGGGCCTGTTGTATTTAAACAGGGCTTGGAAATGAAAAAAAGGCAGCCTGTTGGACTTAAACAGTGCTTGGAAATGAAAAAGGGGCATTTTGTACTTAAACAGTGCTTGGAATGAAAAATGGGCTTGTTGTACTTAAACAGGGCTTGGAATGAAAAAGAGGTCTGTTGTACTTAAACAGGGCTTGGAAATGAAAAAGGGTCCTGTTGTACTTAAATAGGGCTTGGAAATGTAAAAAAGGGGCCTGTCGTACTTAAACAGGGCTTGAAAATGAAAAAGGGGCATGTTGTACTTAAACAGGACTTGGAATGAAAAAAGGGCATGTTGTACTTAAACATGGCTTGGAAATGAAAAAGGGGCATTTTGTACTTAAATAGTGCTTGGAATGAAAAATGGGCTTTTTTTACTTAAATAGTGCTTGGAATGAAAAATGGGCTTGTTGTTTTTAAACAAGGCTTGGAATGAAAAAGGGGCTTGTTGTACTTAAACAGGGCTTGAAAATGAAAAAGGGTCTGTTGTACTTAAACAGGGCTTGGAAATGAAAAAAAAAGGGGCATGTCGTATTTAAACAGGGCTTGGAAATGTAAAAGGGGTCAGTTGTACTTTAACAGGACTTAGAATGAAAAAAGGGCACGTTGTACTTAAACATGGCATGGAAATGAAAATTGGACCTGTTGTACTTAAATAGTGCTTGGAAATGAAAAAAGGGCATGTTGTACTTAAACAGGGCTTGGAAATGAAAAAGGGGCTTGTTGTACTTAAACAGGGCTTGGAAATGATAAAGGGGCTTATTGTAGTTAAACAGGGCTTGGAATCAAAAAGGGGCATTTTGTACTTAAATAGGGCTTGGAATGAAAAAAGTTTTTGTTGTACTTAAACAAGGCTTGGAATGAAAAAGGGGCTTTTTGTACTTAAACAGGGCTTGGAAATGAAAAAAGGTGCTATTGTACTTAAATAGGGATTGGAAATGAAAAAGGGGATTTTGTATTTAAACAGGCTTGGAATGAAAAAGGGGCTTGTTGTACTTAAACAGGGCTTGGAATGAAAAACGGGGCATGTTGTACTTAAACAGGGATTGTAAAAGAAAAAGGGGTCTATCGTACTTAAACAGGGATTGTAAATGAAAAAAGGGGGCCTGTTGTACTTAAACAGGGCTTGGAAATAAAAAAGGGGCCTGTTGTTCTTAAACAGGGCTTAGAAATGTAAATAAGGGGCTTGTTGTACTTAAACAGGGCTTAAAAATGAAAAAGGGGCCTATTGTACCTAAACAGGGCTTGGATATGAAAAAAGGGGGCCTTTTATTCTTAAACATGGCTTGGAAATTAAAAAGGGGTTTGTTGTACTTAAACAGGACTTGGAAATGAAAAAGGGGCTTGTTGTACTTAAACAGGGCTTGGAAATGAAAAATTGGCATGTTGTACTTAAACATGGCTTGGAATGAAAAACGGGCATGTTGTACTTAAACATGGCTTAGAAATGAAAATAGGGAGCTTGTTGTACTTAAACAGGGCTTGGAAATGAAAAAGGGGCCTATTGTACCTAAACAGGGCTTGGATATGAAAAAAGGGGGCCTTTTATACTTAAACATGGCTTGGAGATTAAAAAGGGGTTTGTTGTACTTAAACAGGGCTTGAAAATGAAAAAAAGGGGTTTGTTGTACTTAAACAGGGCTTGGAAATGAAAAAGGGCCCGGTTGTACTTTGACAGGGCTTGGATATGAAAAAGGGGCCTGTTGTACTTAAACATGGCTTGGATATGAAAAAAGGGGACCTTTTGTACTTAAACATGACTTGGAAATTAAAAAGGGGTCTATTGTACTTAAACAGGACTTGGAAATGAAAATGGGGCTTGTTGTACTTAAACAGGGCTTGGAAATGAAAAATGGCATGTTGTACTTAAATATAGTTTGGAATGAAAAATGGTTCTGTTGTACTTAAACAGGGCTTGGAAATGAAAAAGGGGCTTATTGTACTTAAACAGGGCTTGGAAATGAAAATGGGTTTGTTGTAATTAAACAGGGCTTGGAAATGAAAAAGGGGTCTGTTATACCAAAGCAGAGCTTGGAATGTAAAAGGGGCCTGTTGTACTTAAATAGGGCTTGGAAATGAAAAAGGGGTCTATTGTACTTAAACAGGGCTTGGAAATGAAAAAAAAGGAGCCTTTTGTACTTAAACAGGGATTGAAAATGAAAAAGGGGCATGTCGTACTTAAACAGGGCTTGGAATGAAAAAGGGGCCTATAGTACTTAAACAGGGCTTGGAAATGAAAAAGGGGCACTTTAATAGGGCTTGGAATGAAAAAGGAGCATGTTGTACTTAAACAGGGCTTGGAAAAGAAAATGGGTCTATTCTACTTAAACAGGATTTGGAAATGAAAAAGGGGCATATTGCACTTAAACCTGGCTTAGAAATGAAAAAAGAGGGCCTGTTGTATTTAAACAGGGCACGAAAATGAAAAAAAAGGCAGCCTGTTGTACTTAAACAGTGCTTGGAAATGAAAAAGGGGCATTTTGTACTTAAATAGTGCTTGGAATGAAAAATGGGCTTGTTGTACTTAAACAGGGCTTGGAATGAAAAAGGGGCCTGTATTACATAAACAAGGCTTGAAAATGAAAAAGGGGCCTGTTGTACTTAAATAGGGCTTGGAAATGAAAAAAAGGGGCATGTCGTACTTAAACGGGGCTTGAAAATGAAAAAGGGGCTTGTTGTACTTAAACAGTACTTGGAATGAAAAATGGGCATGTTGTACTTAAAATGGGTTTGGAAATGAAAACTGGACCTGTTGTACTTAAATAGTGCTTGGAAATAAAAAAGGGGCATGTTGTACTTAAACAGGGCTTGGAAATGAAAAAGGGGCTTGTTATACTTAAACAGGGGTTGGAAATGAAAAAGGGGCATGTTGTAGTTAAACAGAGCTTGGAATGAAAAATGGGCATTTTGTACTTAAACAGGGCTTGGAATGAAAAAAGGGTGTGTTGTACTTAAACAGGGCTTGAATTGAAAAATGAGCTTTTTGTACTTAAACAGGACTTGGAAATGAAAAAGGGGTCTATTGTACTTAAATAGGGCTTGGAAATGAAAAATGGGCATTTTGTACTTAAACAGGGCTTAGAATGAAAAATGGGCGTGTTGTATTTAAACAGGGCTTGGAATGAAAAAAGGGGTTTGTTTTAAATAAACATGGCTTGGAAAAGAAAAAGGGGTCTATTGTACTTAAAAAGGGATTGGAAATTAAAATGGGGCCTGTTGTACTTAAACAGGGCTTAGAAATGAAAAAAGGGGGCATGTTGTACTTAAACAGGGCTTGAAAATGAAAAAAGGGTCTGTTGTATTTAAATAGGGCTTGGAAATGAAAAAGGGGCCTGTTGTACTTAAACAGGGCTTGGATATGAAAAAAGGGGGCCTTTTGTACTTAAACATGGCTTGGAAATTAAAAAGGGATCTGATGTACTTAAACAGGACTTGGAAATGAAAAAGGGGCTTGTTGTACTTAAACAGGGCTTGGAAATGAAAAATGGGCATGTTTACTTAAACATGGTTTGGAATGAAAAAGGGGACTGTTGTACTAAAACAAGTCTTGGAAATGAAAAAGGGGCCTATTGTACTCAAACAGGGCTTGGAAATGAAAAAAGGGGGCCTGTTGTACTTAAACAGGGCTTGGAAATGAAAAAGGGGCCTGTTGTACTTAAACAGGGCTTGGAAATGAAAAAGGGGTCTGTTATACTTAAATAGGGCTTGGAATGAAAATGGGGGCCTGTTGTACTTAAATAGGGTGTGGAAATGAAAAGGGGTCTATTGTACTTAAACAGGGCTTGGAAATGAAAAAAAGGGGGCCTTTTGAACTTAAACAGGGATTGGAAATGAAAAATGGGCAATACGTACTTAAACAGGGCTTGGAATGAAAAAGGGGTCTGTTGTACTTTAACAGAGCTTGGAAATGAAAAAGGGGCCTTTTGTATTTAAACAGGGCATGAAATGAAAAAGGGGCCTGTTGTACTTAAACAGGGCTTAGAAATGAAAAAAGGGGGTCTATTGTACTTAAACAGGGCTTGGAAATGAAAAAGGGGCTTGTTGTACTTAAACAGGACTTGGAAATGAAAAAGGGGCCTGTTGTACTTAAACAGGGCTTGGAAATGAAAAAGGGGGCCTTTTGTACTTAAACATGGCTTGGAAATTTAAAAGGGGTCTGTTGTACTTACACAAGGCTTAGAAATGAAAAAGGGGTTTGTTGTACTTAAACAGGGCTTGGAAATGAAAAAGGGGCTTGTTGTACTTAAACAGGACATGGAAATGAAAAAGGGGACTGTTGTACATAAACAGGGCTTGGAAATGAAAAAAGGGGCTTGTTGTACTTAAATAGGGCTTGGAAATGAAAAAGGGGCTTATTATACTTAAACAGGGCTTGGAATAAAAAAAGGGACCTGTTTTACTTATATAGGGCTTGGAAATGAAAAAGGGGTCTATTGTACTTAAACAGGGCTAGGAAATGAAATAAGGGGGCCTTTATTACTTAAATAGGGATTGGAAATGAAAAAGGGGCATGTCGTACTTAAACAGGGCTTGGAAATGAAAAAGGGGCTTGTTGTACTTAAACAGGGCTTGGAATGAAAAAGGGGCCTGTTGTAGTTAAACAGGGCTTGGAAATGAAAAAGGGGCTTGTTGTACTTAAATAGGGCTTGGAAATGAAAAAAGGGGGCTTGTTGTACTTAAACAGTTTTTGGAAATGAAAAAAGGGCTTGTTGTACTTAAACAGGGCTCGGAATGAAAAAGGGGCTTGTTGTACTTAAATAGGACTTGGAATGAAAAAGGGGCCTGTTGTACTTAAACAGGGCTTGGAAATGAAAAAGGGGCCTGTTGTACTTAAACAGGCTTCAAAATGAAAAAAGGTGGCCTGTTGTGCTTAAACAGGGCTTGGAAATGAAAAAGGGGCTTGTTGTAGTTAAACAGGCTTGGAATGAAAAATGGGTGTGTTGTATTTAAACAGGGCTTGGAATGAAAAAAGGGGTCTGTTTTAAATAAACATGGCTTGGAAAAGAAAAAGGGGTCTATTGTACTTAAACAGGGATTGGAAATGAAAAAAGGGGGTCTGTTGTACTTAAACAGGGCTTGGAAATGAAAATGGGGCCTGTTGTACTTAAACAGGGCTTAGAAATGAAAAAAGGGTGCATGCTGTACTTAAACAGGGCTTGGAAATGAAAAAGGGGTCTGTTGTATTTAAATAGGGCTTGGAAATGAAAAAGGGGCCTGTTGTACTTAAACAGGGTTTGGATATGAAAAAAGGGGGCCTTTTGTACTTAAACATGGCTTGGAAATTAAAAAGGGATCTGATGTACTTAAACAGGACATGGAAATGAAAAAGGGGCTTGTTGTACTTAAACAGGGCTTGGAAATGAAAAATGGGCATGTTGTACTTAAACATGGTTTGGAATGAAAAAGGGGTCTGTTGTACTAAAACAAGTCTTGGAAATGAAAAAGGGGCCTATTGTACTCAAACAGGGCTTGGAAATGAAAAAAGGGGGCCTGTTGTACTTAAACAGGGCTTGGAAATGAAAAAGGGGCCTGTTGTACTTAAACAGGGCTTGGAAATGAAAAAGGGGTTTGTGATACTTAAATAGGGTTTGGAATGAAAATGGGGGCCTGTTGTACTTAAATAGGGTGTGGAAATGAAAAGGGGTCTATTGTACTTAAACAGGGCTTGGAAATGAAAAAAAGGGGGCCTTTTGAACTTAAACAGGGATTGGAAATGAAAAAGGGGCAATACGTACTTAAACAGGGCTTGGAATGAAAAAGGGGCCTGCTGTACTTTAACAGGGCTTGGAAATGAAAAAGGGGCCTGTTGTATTTAAACAGGGCATGAAATGAAAAAGGGGCCTGTTGTACTTAAATAGGGCTTGGAAAAGAAAAAGGGTTCTATTATACTTAAATAGGGATTGGAAATGAAAAAAGAGGGCCTGTTGTACTTAAACAGGGCTTGGAAATGAAAAAGGGGCTTGTTGTACTTAAACAAAGCTTAGAAATGAAAAAAGGGGGCCTATTGTACTTAAACAGGGCTTGGAAATGAAAAAGGGGACTGTTGTATTTAAACAGGACTTGGAAATGAAAAAGGGGCCTGTTGTACTTAAACAGGGCTTGGATATGAAAAAAGGGGGCGTTTTGTACTTAAACATGGCTTGGAAATTTAAAAGGGGTCTATTGTACTTAAACAAGGCTTAGAAATGAAAAAGGGGCTTGTTGTACTTAAACAGGGCTTGGAAATGAAAAAGGGGCTTGTTGTACTTAAACAGGACATGGAAATGAAAAAGGGGACTGTTGTACATAAACAGGGCTTGGAAATGAAAAAAGGGGCTTGTTGTACTTAAATAGGGCTTGGAAATGAAAAAGGGGCTTGTTATACTTAAACAGGGCTTGGAATAAAATAAGGGACCCGTTTTACTTATATAGGGCTTGGAAATGAAAAAGGGGTCTATTGTACTTAAACAGGGCTAGGAAATGAAATAAGGGGGCCATTAGTACTTAAATAGGGATTGGAAATGAAAAAGGGGCATGTCGTACTTAAACAGGGCTTGGAAATGAAAAAGGGGCTTGTTGTACTTAAACAGGGCTTGGAATGAAAAAGGGGCCTGTTGTAGTTAAACTGGGCTTGGAAATGAAAAAGGGGTTTGTTGTACTTAAATAGGGCTTGGAAATGAAAAAAGGGGGCTTGTTGTACTTAAACAGTTTTTGGAAATGAAAAAAGGGCTTGTTGTACTTAAACAGGGCTCGGAATGAAAAATGGGCATTTTGTAGTTAAACAGGGCTTAGAAATGAAAAAAAGGGGCATGTTGTATTTAAACAGGGCTTGGAAATGAAAAAAAGGCAGCCTGTTGTACTTAAACAGTGCTTGGAAATAAAAAATGAGCTTGTTGTACTTAAACAGGGCTTGGAATGAAAAAAAAGGCCTGTTGTACTTAAACAAGGCTTGGAAATGAAAAAGGGTCCTGTTGTACTTAAATAGGGCTTAGAAATGAAAAAAAAAGGGCCTGTCATACTTAAACAGGGCTTGAAAATGAAAAAGGGGCATGTTGTACTTAAACAGGACTTGGAATGAAAAAGGGGCCTGTTGTACTTAAGCAATGCTTGGAAATGAAAAATGGACCTGTTGTACTTAAACAGTGCTTGGAAATGAAAAAGGGGCATTTTGTACTTAAATAGTGCTTGGAATGAAAAATGGGCTTGTTGTTTTTAAACAAGGCTTGGAATGAAAAATGGGCTTGTTGTACTTAAACAGGGCTTGGAAATGAAAAAGGGGTTGTTGTACTTAAATAGGGCTTGGAAATGAAAAAACGGGGCATGTCGTATTTAATTAGGGCTTGGAAATCAAAAAGGGGCCTGTTGTACTTAAACAGGACTTAGAATGAAAAAGTGGCATGTTGTACTTAAACAGGGCATGGAAATGAAAACTGGACATGTTGTACTTAAATAGTGCTTGGAAATGAAAAAGGGGTATGTTGTACTTAAACAGGGCTTGGAAATGAAAAAGGGGCTTGTTGTACTTAAACAGGGCTTGGAAATGAGAAAGGGGCTTATTGTAGTTAAACAGAGCTTGGAATGAAAAAGGGGCATTTTGTACTTAAACAGGGCTTGGAATGAAAAAAGGGTTTGTTGTACTTAAACAAGGCTTGGAATGAAAAAGGGGCTTTTTGTACTTAAACAGGGCTTGGAAATGAAAAAAGGTGTCTATTGTACTTAAACAGGGCTTGAAAATGAAAAAGGGGATTTTATATTTAAACAGGGCTTGGAACGAAAAAGGGGCATGTTGTACCTAAACAGGGTTTGGATATGAAAAAAGGGGGCCTTTTTTACTTAAACATGGCTTGGAAATTAAAAAAGGGTCTGTTGTACTTAAAAAGGATTTGGAAATGAAAAAGGGGCTTATTGTACTTAAACAGGGCTTGGAAATGAAAAATAGGCATGTTGTACTTAAACATGGCTTGGAATGAAAAAGGGGCCTGTTGTACTTAAACATGGCTTAGAAATGAAAAAGGGGCCTTTGTACTTAAACAGGGCTTGAAAATGAAAAAACGGGGCCTGTTGTACTTAAACAGGGCTTGGAAATGAAAAAGGGGCAGGTTGTACTTAGACAGGGCTTGGAAATGAAAAAGGGGCATGTTGTACATAAACAGGGCTTGGATATAAAAAAAGGGGACCTTTTCTACTTAAACATGACTTGGAAATTAAAAAGGGGTCTATTGTACTTAAACAGGACTTGGAAATGAAAAAGGGGCTTGTTGTACTTAAACAGGGCTTGGAAATGAAAAATGGCATGTTGTACTTAAATATGGTTTGGAATGAAAAATGGGTATGTTGTACTTAAACAGGGCTTGGAAATGAAAAAGGGGTTTCTTGTACTTAAACAGGGCTTGGAAATAAAAAATGGGCTTGTTGTACTTAAACAGTGCATGGAAATGAAAAAGGGGCCTGTTATACCTAAGCAGGGCTTGGAATGAAAAAAGGGCCTGTTGTACTTAAATAGGCCTTGGAAATGAAAAAGGGGTCTATTGTACTTAAACAGGGCTTGGAAATGCAAAAAAGGAGCCTTTTGTACTTAAACAGGGATTGGAAATGAAAAAGGGGCATGTCGTACTTAAATAGGGCTTGGAATGAAAAAGGGGCCTGTTGTACTTAAATAGGGTTTGGAAATAAAAAAGGGGTAGTTTAACAGGGCTTGGAATGAAAAAGGAGCATGTTGTACTTAAACAGGGCTTAGAAAAGAAAATGGGTCTATTCTACTTAAATAGGATTTGGAAATGAAAAAGGGGCCTGTTGTACTTAAACAGGGCTTAGAAATGAAAAAAGGGGGTCTGTTGTATTTAAACAGTGCTTGGAAATGAAAAAGGGGAATTTTGTACTTAAATAGTGCTTGGAATAAAAAATGGGCTTGTTGTACTTAAATAGGGCTTGGAATGAAAAAGGGGCCTGTTGTACTTAAACAAGGCTTGGAAATGAAAAAGGGGCTTGTTGTAATTAAATAGGGCTTGGAAATGAAAAAAAGGGGCATGTCGTACTGAAACAGGGCTTGAAAATGAAAAAGGGGTATGTCGTACTTAAACTGGACTTGGAATGAAAAAGGGGCATTTTGTACTTAAACAGGGCTTGGAAATGAAAACTGGACCAGTTGTACTTAAACAGTGCTTGGAAATGTAAAAGAGGCATGTTGTACTTAAACTGAATTTGGAAATGAAAAAGGGACTTGTTGTAGTTAAACAGGGCTTGGAATGAAAAAGAGGCATTTTGTACTTAAATAGGGCTTGGAATGAAAAAAGGGTTTGTTGTACTTAAACAGGGCTTGAAATGAAAAATGGGCTTTTTGTACCTAAACAGGACTTGAAAATAAAAAGGGGTCTATTGTACTTAAATAAGGTTTGGAAATGAAAAAGGGGCATTTTGTACTTAAACAGGGCTTGGAATGAAAAATAGGCGTGTTGTACTTAAACAGGGCTTGAAATGAAAAAAGGGGTATGTTTTAATTAAACAGCGCTTGGAAAAGAAAAAGGGATCTATTGTACTTAAACAGGGATTGGAAATGAAAAAAGGGGGTCTATTGTACTTAAACAGGGCTTGGAAATGAAAATGTGGCCTGTTGTACTTAAATAGGGCTTAGAAATGAAAAAAGGGGGCATGTTGTACTTAAACAGGGCTTGGAAATGAAAAAGGGGTCTGTTGTATTTAAATAGGGCTTGGAAATGAAAAAGGGGCCTGTTGTATTTAAACAGGGCTTGGATATGAAAAAAGGGGGCATTTTATACTTAAACATGACTTGGAAATTAAAAAGGTATTTGTTGTACTTAAACAGGACTTGGAAATGAAAAAGGGGCTTGTTGTACTTAAACAGGGCTTGGAAATGAAAAATGGGCATGTTGTACTTAAACATGGTTTGGAATGAAAAAGGGGTCTGTTGTACTGAAACAGGTCTTGGAAATGAAAAAGGGGCCTGTTGTACTCAAACAGGGCATGGAAATGAAAAAAGGGGGCCTGTTGTACTTAAACAGGGCATGGACATGAAAAAGGGGTCTATTGTACTTAAACAGGGCTTGGAAATGAAAAAAAGGAGCCTTTTGTATTTAAACAGGGATTGGAAATGAAAAAGGGGCATGTCGTACTTAAACAAAGCTTGGAATGAAAAAGGGGCCTGTTGTACTTAAACAGGGCTTGGAAATGAAAAAGGGGTACTTTAACAGGGCTTGGAATGAAAAAAGGGGGCCTGTTGTATTTAAAAAGGGCTTGGAAATGAAAAAAAAAGGCAGCCTGTTGTACTTAAATAGTGCTAGGAAATGAAAAAGGGGCATTTTGTACTTAAATAGTGCTTGGAATGAATAATGGGCTTGTTGTACTTAAACAGGGCTTGGAATAAAAAAGGGGCCTGTTGTACTTAAACAAGGCTTGGAAATGAAAAAGGGGCCTGTTGTACTTAAAAAGGGCTTAGAAATGAAAAAAAGGGGCATGTCGTACTTAAACAGGGCTTGAAAATGAAAAAGGGGTTTCTTGTACTTAAACAGGGCTTGGAAATAAAAAATGGGCTTGTTGTACTTAAACAGTGCAAGGAAATGAAAAAGGGGCCTGTTATACCTAAGCAGGGCTTGGAATGAAAAAAGGGCCTGTTGTACTTAAATAGACCTTGGAAATGAAAAAGGGGTCTATTGTACTTAAACAGGGCTTGGAAATGCAAAAAAGGAGCCTTTTGTACTTAAACAGGGATTGGAAATGAAAAAGGGGCATGTCGTACTTAAATAGGGCTTGGAATGAAAAAGGGGTCTGTTGTACTTAAATAGGGCTTGGAAATAAAAAAGGGGTAGTTTAACAGGGCTTGGAATGAAAAAGGAGCACGTTGTACTTAAACAGGGCTTAGAAAAGAAAATGGGTCTATTCTACTTAAACAGGATTTGGAAATGAAAAAGGGGTCTGTTGTACTTAAACAGGGCTTAGAAATGAAAAAAGGGGGTCTGTTGTATTTAAATAGGGCTTGGAAATGAAAAAAAAAGGCAGCCTATTGTACTTAAACAGTGCTTGGAAATGAAAAAGGGGAATTTTGTACTTAAATAGTGCTTGGAATAAAAAATGGGCTTGTTGTACTTAAATAGGGCTTGGAATGAAAAAGGGGCCTGTTGTACTTAAACAAGGCTTGGAAATGAAAAAGGGGCTTGTTGTAATTAAATAGGGCTTGGAAATGAAAAAAAGGGGCATGTCGTACTGAAACAGGGCTTGAAAATGAAAAAGGGGTATGTCGTACTTAAACTGGACTTGGAATGAAAAAGGGGCATGTTGTACTTAAACAGGGCTTGGAAATGAAAACTGGACCAGTTGTACTTAAACAGTGCTTGGAAATGTAAAAGAGGCATGTTGTACTTAAACTGAATTTGGAAATGAAAAAGGGGCTTGTTGTAGTTAAACAGGAATTGGAATGAAAAAGGGGCATTTTGTACTTAAATAGGGCTTGGAATGAAAAAAGGGTTTGTTGTACTTAAACAGGGCTTGGAATGAAAAATGGGCTTTTTGTACCTAAACAGGACTTGAAAATAAAAAAGGGGTCTATTGTACTTAAATAAGGTTTGGAAATGAAAAAGGGGCATTTTGTACTTAAACAGGGCTTGGAATGAAAAATAGGCGTGTTGTACTTAAACAGGGCTTGGAATGAAAAAAGGGGTATGTTTTAATTAAACAGCGCTTGGAAAAGAAAAAGGGATCTATTGTACTTAAACAGGGATTGGAAATGGAAAAAGGGGGTCTATTGTACTTAAACAGGGCTTGGAAATGAAAATGTGGCCTGTTGTACTTAAATAGGGCTTAGAAATGAAAAAAGGGGGCATGTTGTACTTAAACAGGGCTTGGAAATGAAAAAGGGGTCTGTTGTATTTAAATAGGGCTTGGAAATGAAAAAGGGGTCTGTTGTATTTAAACAGGGCTTGGATATGAAAAAAGGGGGCCTTTTATACTTAAACATGACTTGGAAATTAAAAAGGTATTTGTTGTACTTAAACAGGACTTGGAAATGAAAAAGGGGCTTGTTGTACTTAAACAGGGCTTGGAAATGAAAAATGGGCATGTTGTACTTAAACATGGTTTGGAATGAAAAAGGGGTTTGTTGTACTGAAACAGGTCTTGGAAATGAAAAAGGGGCCTGATGTACTCAAACAGGGCTTGGAAATGAAAAAAGGGGGCCTGTTGTACTTAAACAGGGCATGGACATGAAAAAGGGGTCTATTGTACTTAAACAGGGCTTGGAAATGAAAAAAAGGAGCCTTTTGTATTTAAACAGGGATTGGAAATGAAAAAGGGGCATGTCGTACTTAAACAAAGCTTGGAATGAAAAAGGGTCCTGTTGTACTTAAACAGGGCTTGGAAATGAAAAAGGGGTACTTTAACAGGGCTTGGAATGAAAAAAGGGGGCCTGTTGTATTTAAACAGGGCTTGGAAATGAAAAAAAAAGGCAGCCTGTTGTACTTAAATAGTGCTAGGAAATGAAAAAGGGGCATTTTGTACTTAAATAGTGCTTGGAATGAAAAATGGGCTTGTTGTACTTAAACAGGGCTTGGAATAAAAAAGGGGCCTGTTGTACTTAAACAAGGCTTGGAAATGAAAAAGGGGCCTATTGTACTTAAAAAGGGCTTAGAAATGAAAAAAAGGGGCATGTCGTACTTAAACAGGGCTTGAAAATGAAAAAGGTGTATGTCGTACTTAAACAGGACTTAGAATGAAAAAGGGGCATGTTGTACTTAAACAGGGCTTGGAAATGAAAATTGGACCTGTTGTACTTAAACAGTGCTTGGAAATGTAAAAGGGGCATGTTGTACTTAAACTGAATTTGGAAATGAAAAAGGGGCCTATTGTACTTAAACAGGGCTTGGAAATGAAAAAGGGGCTTGTTGTAGTTAAACAGGGCTTGGAATTAAATAGGGGCATTTTGTACTTAAATAGGGCTTGGAATGAAAAAAGGGTTTGTTGTACTTAAACAGGGCTTGGAATGAAAAATGGGCTTTTTGTACTTAAACAGGACTTGGAAATGAAAAAGGGGTCTATTGTACTTAAATAAGGCTTGAAAATGAAAAAGGGGCATTTTGTACTTAAACAGAGCTTGGAATGAAAAATGGGCGTATTGTACTTAAACAGGGCTTGGAATGAAAAAAGGGGTATGTTCTAATTAAACAGGGCTTGGAAAAGAAAAAGGGGTCTATTGTACTTAAACAGGGATTGGAAATGAAAAAAGTGGGTCTGTTGTACTTAAACAGGGCTTGAAAATGAAAATGTGGCCTGTTGTACTTAAAAAGGGCTTAGAAATGAAAAAAGGGGGAATGATGTACTTAAACAGGGCTTGGAAATGAAAAAGGGGTCTGTTGTATTTAAATAGGGCTTGGAAATGAAAAAGGGGCATGTTGTACTTAAACAGGGCTTGGATATGTAAAAAGGGGGTCTTTTGTACTTAAACATGGCTTAGAAATTAAAAAGGTATCTGTTGTACTTAAACAGGACTTGGAAATGAAAAAGGGGCTTATTGTACTTAAACAGGGCTTGGAAATGAAAAATGGGCATGTTGTACTTAAACATGGTTTGGAATGAAAAAGGGGTTTGTTGTACTTAAACAGTGCTTGGAAATGTAAAAGGGGCATGTTATACTTAAACTGAATTTGGAAATGAAAAAGGGGCCTGTTGTACTTAAACAGGGATTGGAAATGAAAAAGGGGCTTATTGTAGTTAAACAGGGCTTGGAATGAAAAAGGGGCATTTTGTACTTAAACAGGGCTTGGAATGAAAAATGGGCTTTTTGTACTTAAACAGGACTTGGAAATGAAAAAGGGGTCTATTGTAATTAAATAAGGCTTGGAAATGAAAAAGGGGCATTTTGTACTTAAGCAGGGCTTGGAATGAAAAATGGACGTGTTGTACTTAAACAGGGCTTGGAATGAAAAAAAGTGGTATGTTTTAATTAAACAGGGCTTGGAAAAGAAAAAGGGGTCTATTGTACTTAAACAGGGATTGGAAATGAAAAAAGGGGGTCTGTTGTACTTAAACAGGGCTTGGAAATGAAAATGTGGCCTGTTGTACTTAAACAGGGCTTAGAAATGAAAAAAGGGGCATGTTGTACTTAAACAGGGCTTGGAAATGAAAAAGGGGTCTGTTGTATTTAAATAGGGCTTGGAAATGAAAAAGGGGCTTGTTGTACTTAAACAGGGCTTGGATATGAAAAAAGGGGGCCTTATGTACTTAAATATTGCTTGGAAATTAAAAAGGTATCTGTTGTACTTAAACAGGACTTGGAAATGAAAAAGGGGCTTGTTGTACTTAAACAGGGCTTGGAAATGAAAAATGGGCATGTTGTACTTAAACATGGTTTGGAATGAAAAAGGGGTCTGTTGTACTGAAACAGGTCTTGGAAATAAAAAAGGGGTCTGTTGTACTCAAACAGGGGTTGGAAATGAAAAAATGGGGCCTATTGTACTTAAACAGGGCTTGGAAATAAAAAAGGGGTCTATTGTACTTAAACAGGGCTTGGAAATGAAAAAAAGGAGGCTTTTGTACTTAAACAGGGATTGGAAATGAAAAAGGGGCATGTCGTACTTAAACAAGGCTTGGAATGAAAAAGGGGCCTGTTGTACTTAAACAGGGCTTGGAAATGAAAAAGGGGTACTTTAACAGGGCTTGGAATGAAAAAGGAGCATGTTGTACTTAAAAGGGCTTGGAAAAGAAATTGGGTCTATTCTACTTAAACAGGATTTGGAAATGAAAAAGGGGCCTATTGTACTTAAACAGGGCTTAGAAATGAAAAAAAGGGGGCCTGTTGTATTTAAACAGGGCTTGGAAATGAAAAAAAAAAGGCAGCCTGTTGTACTTAAATAGTGCTTAGAAATGTAAAAGGGGCATTTTGTACTTAAATAGTGCTTGGAATGAAAAATGGGCTTGTTGTACTTAAACAGGGCTTAGAATAAAAAAGGGGCCTGTTGTACTTAAACAAGGCTTGGAAATGAAAAAGGGGCCTGTTGTAATTAAATAGGGCTTGGAAATGAAAAAAAGGGGCATGTCGTACTTAAACAGGGCTTGAAAATGAAAAAGGGACCTGTCGTACTTAAACAAGACTTGGAATGAAAAAGGGGCATGTTGTACTTAAACAAGGCTTGGAAATGAAAACTGGACCTGTTGTACTTAAACAGTGCTTGGAAATGTAAAAGGGGCATGTTGTACTTAAACTGAATTTGGAAATGAAAAAGGGGCCTGTTGTACTTAAATAGGGCTTGGAAATGAAAAAGGGGCTTGTTGTAGTTAAACAGGGCTTGGAATGGAAAAGGGGCACTTTGTACTTAAACAGGGCTTGGAATGAAAAAACGGTTTGTTGTACTTAAACAGGGCTTGGAATGAAAAATGGGCTTTTTGTACTTAAACAGGACTTGGAAATGAAAAAGGGGTCTAATGTACTTAAATAAAGCTTGGAAATGAATAAGGGGCATTTTGTACTTAAACAGGGCTTGGAATGAAAAATGGACGTGTTGTACTTAAACAGGGCTTGGAATGAAAAAAGGCGTATGTTTTAATTAAACAGCGCTTGGAAAAGAAAAAGGGATCTATTGTACTTAAACAGGGATTGGAAATGAAAAAAGGGGGTCTATTGTACTTAAACAGGGCTTGGAAATGAAAATGTGGCCTGTTGTACTTAAATAGGGCTTAGAAATGAAAAAAGGGGGCATGTTGTACTTAAACAGGGCTTGGAAATGAAAAAGGGGTCTGTTGTATTTAAATAGGGCTTGGAAATGAAAAAGGGGCCTGTTGTATTTAAACAGGGCTTGGATATGAAAAAAGGGGGCATTTTATACTTAAACATGACTTGGAAATTAAAAAGGTATTTGTTGTACTTAAACAGGACTTGGAAATGAAAAAGGGGCTTGTTGTACTTAAACAGGGCTTGGAAATGAAAAATGGGCATGTTGTACTTAAACATGGTTTGGAATGAAAAAGGGGTCTGTTGTACTGAAACAGGTCTTGGAAATGAAAAAGGGGCCTGTTGTACTCAAACAGGGCATGGAAATGAAAAAAGGGGGCCTGTTGTACTTAAACAGGGCATGGACATGAAAAAGGGGTCTATTGTACTTAAACAGGGCTTGGAAATGAAAAAAAGGAGCCTTTTGTATTTAAACAGGGATTGGAAATGAAAAAGGGGCATGTCGTACTTAAACAAAGCTTGGAATGAAAAAGGGGCCTGTTGTACTTAAACAGGGCTTGGAAATGAAAAAGGGGTACTTTAACAGGGCTTGGAATGAAAAAAGGGGGCCTGTTGTATTTAAAAAGGGCTTGGAAATGAAAAAAAAAGGCAGCCTGTTGTACTTAAATAGTGCTAGGAAATGAAAAAGGGGCATTTTGTACTTAAATAGTGCTTGGAATGAATAATGGGCTTGTTGTACTTAAACAGGGCTTGGAATAAAAAAGGGGCCTGTTGTACTTAAACAAGGCTTGGAAATGAAAAAGGGGCCTGTTGTACTTAAAAGGGGCTTAGAAATGAAAAAAAGGGGCATGTCGTACTTAAACAGGGCTTGAAAATGAAAAAGGGGTTTCTTGTACTTAAACAGGGCTTGGAAATAAAAAATGGGCTTGTTGTACTTAAACAGTGCAAGGAAATGAAAAAGGGGCCTGTTATACCTAAGCAGGGCTTGGAATGAAAAAAGGGCCTGTTGTACTTAAATAGACCTTGGAAATGAAAAAGGGGTCTATTGTACTTAAACAGGGCTTGGAAATGCAAAAAAGGAGCCTTTTGTACTTAAACAGGGATTGGAAATGAAAAAGGGGCATGTCGTACTTAAATAGGGCTTGGAATGAAAAAGGGGTCTGTTGTACTTAAATAGGGCTTGGAAATAAAAAAGGGGTAGTTTAACAGGGCTTGGAATGAAAAAGGAGCACGTTGTACTTAAACAGGGCTTAGAAAAGAAAATGGGTCTATTCTACTTAAACAGGATTTGGAAATGAAAAAGGGGTCTGTTGTACTTAAACAGGGCTTAGAAATGAAAAAAGGGGGTCTGTTGTATTTAAATAGGGCTTGGAAATGAAAAAAAAAGGCAGCCTATTGTACTTAAACAGTGCTTGGAAATGAAAAAGGGGAATTTTGTACTTAAATAGTGCTTGGAATAAAAAATGGGCTTGTTGTACTTAAATAGGGCTTGGAATGAAAAAGGGGCCTGTTGTACTTAAACAAGGCTTGGAAATGAAAAAGGGGCTTGTTGTAATTAAATAGGGCTTGGAAATGAAAAAAAGGGGCATGTCGTACTGAAACAGGGCTTGAAAATGAAAAAGGGGTATGTCGTACTTAAACTGGACTTGGAATGAAAAAGGGGCATGTTGTACTTAAACAGGGCTTGGAAATGAAAACTGGACCAGTTGTACTTAAACAGTGCTTGGAAATGTAAAAGAGGCATGTTGTACTTAAACTGAATTTGGAAATGAAAAAGGGGCTTGTTGTAGTTAAACAGGAATTGGAATGAAAAAGGGGCATTTTGTACTTAAATAGGGCTTGGAATGAAAAAAGGGTTTGTTGTACTTAAACAGGGCTTGGAATGAAAAATGGGCTTTTTGTACCTAAACAGGACTTGAAAATAAAAAAGGGGTCTATTGTACTTAAATAAGGTTTGGAAATGAAAAAGGGGCATTTTGTACTTAAACAGGGCTTGGAATGAAAAATAGGCGTGTTGTACTTAAACAGGGCTTGGAATGAAAAAAGGGGTATGTTTTAATTAAACAGCGCTTGGAAAAGAAAAAGGGATCTATTGTACTTAAACAGGGATTGGAAATGGAAAAAGGGGGTCTATTGTACTTAAACAGGGCTTGGAAATGAAAATGTGGCCTGTTGTACTTAAATAGGGCTTAGAAATGAAAAAAGGGGGCATGTTGTACTTAAACAGGGCTTGGAAATGAAAAAGGGGTCTGTTGTATTTAAATAGGGCTTGGAAATGAAAAAGGGGTCTGTTGTATTTAAACAGGGCTTGGATATGAAAAAAGGGGGCCTTTTATACTTAAACATGACTTGGAAATTAAAAAGGTATTTGTTGTACTTAAACAGGACTTGGAAATGAAAAAGGGGCTTGTTGTACTTAAACAGGGCTTGGAAATGAAAAATGGGCATGTTGTACTTAAACATGGTTTGGAATGAAAAAGGGGTTTGTTGTACTGAAACAGGTCTTGGAAATGAAAAAGGGGCCTGATGTACTCAAACAGGGCTTGGAAATGAAAAAAGGGGGCCTGTTGTACTTAAACAGGGCATGGACATGAAAAAGGGGTCTATTGTACTTAAACAGGGCTTGGAAATGAAAAAAAGGAGCCTTTTGTATTTAAACAGGGATTGGAAATGAAAAAGGGGCATGTCGTACTTAAACAAAGCTTGGAATGAAAAAGGGTCCTGTTGTACTTAAACAGGGCTTGGAAATGAAAAAGGGGTACTTTAACAGGGCTTGGAATGAAAAAAGGGGGCCTGTTGTATTTAAACAGGGCTTGGAAATGAAAAAAAAAGGCAGCCTGTTGTACTTAAATAGTGCTAGGAAATGAAAAAGGGGCATTTTGTACTTAAATAGTGCTTGGAATGAAAAATGGGCTTGTTGTACTTAAACAGGGCTTGGAATAAAAAAGGGGCCTGTTGTACTTAAACAAGGCTTGGAAATGAAAAAGGGGCCTATTGTACTTAAAAAGGGCTTAGAAATGAAAAAAAGGGGCATGTCGTACTTAAACAGGGCTTGAAAATGAAAAAGGTGTATGTCGTACTTAAACAGGACTTAGAATGAAAAAGGGGCATGTTGTACTTAAACAGGGCTTGGAAATGAAAATTGGACCTGTTGTACTTAAACAGTGCTTGGAAATGTAAAAGGGGCATGTTGTACTTAAACTGAATTTGGAAATGAAAAAGGGGCCTATTGTACTTAAACAGGGCTTGGAAATGAAAAAGGGGCTTGTTGTAGTTAAACAGGGCTTGGAATTAAATAGGGGCATTTTGTACTTAAATAGGGCTTGGAATGAAAAAAGGGTTTGTTGTACTTAAACAGGGCTTGGAATGAAAAATGGGCTTTTTGTACTTAAACAGGACTTGGAAATGAAAAAGGGGTCTATTGTACTTAAATAAGGCTTGAAAATGAAAAAGGGGCATTTTGTACTTAAACAGAGCTTGGAATGAAAAATGGGCGTATTGTACTTAAACAGGGCTTGGAATGAAAAAAGGGGTATGTTCTAATTAAACAGGGCTTGGAAAAGAAAAAGGGGTCTATTGTACTTAAACAGGGATTGGAAATGAAAAAAGTGGGTCTGTTGTACTTAAACAGGGCTTGAAAATGAAAATGTGGCTTGTTGTACTTAAAAAGGGCTTAGAAATGAAAAAAGGGGGAATGATGTACTTAAACAGGGCTTGGAAATGAAAAAGGGGTCTGTTGTATTTAAATAGGGCTTGGAAATGAAAAAGGGGCATGTTGTACTTAAACAGGGCTTGGATATGTAAAAAGGGGGTCTTTTGTACTTAAACATGGCTTAGAAATTAAAAAGGTATCTGTTGTACTTAAACAGGACTTGGAAATGAAAAAGGGGCTTATTGTACTTAAACAGGGCTTGGAAATGAAAAATGGGCATGTTGTACTTAAACATGGTTTGGAATGAAAAAGGGGTTTGTTGTACTTAAACAGTGCTTGGAAATGTAAAAGGGGCATGTTATACTTAAACTGAATTTGGAAATGAAAAAGGGGCCTGTTGTACTTAAACAGGGATTGGAAATGAAAAAGGGGCTTATTGTAGTTAAACAGGGCTTGGAATGAAAAAGGGGCATTTTGTACTTAAACAGGGCTTGGAATGAAAAATGGGCTTTTTGTACTTAAACAGGACTTGGAAATGAAAAAGGGGTCTATTGTAATTAAATAAGGCTTGGAAATGAAAAAGGGGCATTTTGTACTTAAGCAGGGCTTGGAATGAAAAATGGACGTGTTGTACTTAAACAGGGCTTGGAATGAAAAAAAGTGGTATGTTTTAATTAAACAGGGCTTGGAAAAGAAAAAGGGGTCTATTGTACTTAAACAGGGATTGGAAATGAAAAAAGGGGGTCTGTTGTACTTAAACAGGGCTTGGAAATGAAAATGTGGCCTGTTGTACTTAAACAGGGCTTAGAAATGAAAAAAGGGGCATGTTGTACTTAAACAGGGCTTGGAAATGAAAAAGGGGTCTGTTGTATTTAAATAGGGCTTGGAAATGAAAAAGGGGCTTGTTGTACTTAAACAGGGCTTGGATATGAAAAAAGGGGGCCTTATGTACTTAAATATTGCTTGGAAATTAAAAAGGTATCTGTTGTACTTAAACAGGACTTGGAAATGAAAAAGGGGCTTGTTGTACTTAAACAGGGCTTGGAAATGAAAAATGGGCATGTTGTACTTAAACATGGTTTGGAATGAAAAAGGGGTCTGTTGTACTGAAACAGGTCTTGGAAATAAAAAAGGGGTCTGTTGTACTCAAACAGGGGTTGGAAATGAAAAAATGGGGCCTATTGTACTTAAACAGGGCTTGGAAATAAAAAAGGGGTCTATTGTACTTAAACAGGGCTTGGAAATGAAAAAAAGGAGGCTTTTGTACTTAAACAGGGATTGGAAATGAAAAAGGGGCATGTCGTACTTAAACAAGGCTTGGAATGAAAAAGGGGCCTGTTGTACTTAAACAGGGCTTGGAAATGAAAAAGGGGTACTTTAACAGGGCTTGGAATGAAAAAGGAGCATGTTGTACTTAAAAGGGCTTGGAAAAGAAATTGGGTCTATTCTACTTAAACAGGATTTGGAAATGAAAAAGGGGCCTATTGTACTTAAACAGGGCTTAGAAATGAAAAAAAGGGGGCCTGTTGTATTTAAACAGGGCTTGGAAATGAAAAAAAAAAGGCAGCCTGTTGTACTTAAATAGTGCTTAGAAATGTAAAAGGGGCATTTTGTACTTAAATAGTGCTTGGAATGAAAAATGGGCTTGTTGTACTTAAACAGGGCTTAGAATAAAAAAGGGGCCTGTTGTACTTAAACAAGGCTTGGAAATGAAAAAGGGGCCTGTTGTAATTAAATAGGGCTTGGAAATGAAAAAAAGGGGCATGTCGTACTTAAACAGGGCTTGAAAATGAAAAAGGGACCTGTCGTACTTAAACAAGACTTGGAATGAAAAAGGGGCATGTTGTACTTAAACAAGGCTTGGAAATGAAAACTGGACCTGTTGTACTTAAACAGTGCTTGGAAATGTAAAAGGGGCATGTTGTACTTAAACTGAATTTGGAAATGAAAAAGGGGCCTATTGTACTTAAACAGGGCTTGGAAATGAAAAAGGGGCTTGTTGTAGTTAAACAGGGCTTGGAATTAAATAGGGGCATTTTGTACTTAAATAGGGCTTGGAATGAAAAAAGGGTTTGTTGTACTTAAACAGGGCTTGGAATGAAAAATGGGCTTTTTGTACTTAAACAGGACTTGGAAATGAAAAAGGGGTCTATTGTACTTAAATAAGGCTTGAAAATGAAAAAGGGGCATTTTGTACTTAAACAGAGCTTGGAATGAAAAATGGGCGTATTGTACTTAAACAGGGCTTGGAATGAAAAAAGGGGTATGTTCTAATTAAACAGGGCTTGGAAAAGAAAAAGGGGTCTATTGTACTTAAACAGGGATTGGAAATGAAAAAAGTGGGTCTGTTGTACTTAAACAGGGCTTGAAAATGAAAATGTGGCTTGTTGTACTTAAAAAGGGCTTAGAAATGAAAAAAGGGGGAATGATGTACTTAAACAGGGCTTGGAAATGAAAAAGGGGTCTGTTGTATTTAAATAGGGCTTGGAAATGAAAAAGGGGCATGTTGTACTTAAACAGGGCTTGGATATGTAAAAAGGGGGTCTTTTGTACTTAAACATGGCTTAGAAATTAAAAAGGTATCTGTTGTACTTAAACAGGACTTGGAAATGAAAAAGGGGCTTATTGTACTTAAACAGGGCTTGGAAATGAAAAATGGGCATGTTGTACTTAAACATGGTTTGGAATGAAAAAGGGGTTTGTTGTACTTAAACAGTGCTTGGAAATGTAAAAGGGGCATGTTATACTTAAACTGAATTTGGAAATGAAAAAGGGGCCTGTTGTACTTAAACAGGGATTGGAAATGAAAAAGGGGCTTATTGTAGTTAAACAGGGCTTGGAATGAAAAAGGGGCATTTTGTACTTAAACAGGGCTTGGAATGAAAAATGGGCTTTTTGTACTTAAACAGGACTTGGAAATGAAAAAGGGGTCTATTGTAATTAAATAAGGCTTGGAAATGAAAAAGGGGCATTTTGTACTTAAGCAGGGCTTGGAATGAAAAATGGACGTGTTGTACTTAAACAGGGCTTGGAATGAAAAAAAGTGGTATGTTTTAATTAAACAGGGCTTGGAAAAGAAAAAGGGGTCTATTGTACTTAAACAGGGATTGGAAATGAAAAAAGGGGGTCTGTTGTACTTAAACAGGGCTTGGAAATGAAAATGTGGCCTGTTGTACTTAAACAGGGCTTAGAAATGAAAAAAGGGGCATGTTGTACTTAAACAGGGCTTGGAAATGAAAAAGGGGTCTGTTGTATTTAAATAGGGCTTGGAAATGAAAAAGGGGCTTGTTGTACTTAAACAGGGCTTGGATATGAAAAAAGGGGGCCTTATGTACTTAAATATTGCTTGGAAATTAAAAAGGTATCTGTTGTACTTAAACAGGACTTGGAAATGAAAAAGGGGCTTGTTGTACTTAAACAGGGCTTGGAAATGAAAAATGGGCATGTTGTACTTAAACATGGTTTGGAATGAAAAAGGGGTCTGTTGTACTGAAACAGGTCTTGGAAATAAAAAAGGGGTCTGTTGTACTCAAACAGGGGTTGGAAATGAAAAAATGGGGCCTATTGTACTTAAACAGGGCTTGGAAATAAAAAAGGGGTCTATTGTACTTAAACAGGGCTTGGAAATGAAAAAAAGGAGGCTTTTGTACTTAAACAGGGATTGGAAATGAAAAAGGGGCATGTCGTACTTAAACAAGGCTTGGAATGAAAAAGGGGCCTGTTGTACTTAAACAGGGCTTGGAAATGAAAAAGGGGTACTTTAACAGGGCTTGGAATGAAAAAGGAGCATGTTGTACTTAAAAGGGCTTGGAAAAGAAATTGGGTCTATTCTACTTAAACAGGATTTGGAAATGAAAAAGGGGCCTATTGTACTTAAACAGGGCTTAGAAATGAAAAAAAGGGGGCCTGTTGTATTTAAACAGGGCTTGGAAATGAAAAAAAAAAGGCAGCCTGTTGTACTTAAATAGTGCTTAGAAATGTAAAAGGGGCATTTTGTACTTAAATAGTGCTTGGAATGAAAAATGGGCTTGTTGTACTTAAACAGGGCTTAGAATAAAAAAGGGGCCTGTTGTACTTAAACAAGGCTTGGAAATGAAAAAGGGGCCTGTTGTAATTAAATAGGGCTTGGAAATGAAAAAAAGGGGCATGTCGTACTTAAACAGGGCTTGAAAATGAAAAAGGGACCTGTCGTACTTAAACAAGACTTGGAATGAAAAAGGGGCATGTTGTACTTAAACAAGGCTTGGAAATGAAAACTGGACCTGTTGTACTTAAACAGTGCTTGGAAATGTAAAAGGGGCATGTTGTACTTAAACTGAATTTGGAAATGAAAAAGGGGCCTGTTGTACTTAAATAGGGCTTGGAAATGAAAAAGGGGCTTGTTGTAGTTAAACAGGGCTTGGAATGGAAAAGGGGCACTTTGTACTTAAACAGAGCTTGGAATGAAAAAACGGTTTGTTGTACTTAAACAGGGCTTGGAATGAAAAATGGGCTTTTTGTACTTAAACAGGACTTGGAAATGAAAAAGGGGTCTAATGTACTTAAATAAAGCTTGGAAATGAATAAGGGGCATTTTGTACTTAAACAGGGCTTGGAATGAAAAATGGACGTGTTGTACTTAAACAGGGCTTGGAATGAAAAAAGGCGTATGTTTTAATTAAACAGGGCTTGGAAAAGAAAAAGGGGTGTATTGTAGTTAAACAGGGATTGGAAATGAAAAAAGGGGGTCTATTGTACTTAAACAGGGCTTGGAAATGAAAATGTGGTCTGTTGTACTTAAACAGGGCTTAGAAATGAAAAAAGGGGGCATGTTGTACTTAAACAGGGCTTGGAAATGAAAAAGGGGTCTGTTGTATTTAAATAGGGCTTGGAAATGAAAAAGGGGCCTATTGTACTTAAACAGGGCTTGGATATGAAAAAAGGGGGCCTTTTGTACTTAAATATGGCTTGGAAATTAAAAAGGTATCTGTTGTACTTAAACAGGACTTGGAAATGAAAAAGGGGCTTGTTGTACTTAAATAGGGCTTGGAAATGAAAAATGGGATGGTTGTACTTAAACATGGTTTGGAATGAAAAAGGGGTCTGTTGTACTGAAACAGGTCTTGGAAATAAAAAAGGGGCCTGTTGTACTCAAACAGGGGTTGGAAATGAAAAAAGGGGGTCTGTTGTACTTAAAAAGGGCTTGGAAATGAAAAAGTGGTCTATTGTACTTAAACAGGGCTTGGAAATGAAAAAGAAAAGAGGCTTTTGTACTTAAACAGGGATTGGAAATGAAAAATGGGCATGTTGTACTTAAACAAGGCTTGGAATGAAAAAGGGGCCTGTTGTACTTAAACAGGGCTTGGAAAAGAAAATGGGTCTATTCTACTTAAACATGATTTGGAAATGAAAAATGGGCCTATTGCATTTAAACAGGGCTTAGAAATGAAAAAACGGGGCCTGTTGAATTTAAACAGGGCTTGGAAATGAAGAAAAAAAAGGCAGCCTGTTGTACTTAAATAGTGCTTGAAAATGAAAAAGTGGTATTTTGTACTTAAATAGTGCTTGGAATGAAAAATAGGCTTGTTGTTCTTAAACAGGGCTTAGAATAAAAAAAGGGCCTGTTGTACTTAAACAAGGCTTGGAAATTAAAAAGGGGCCTGTTGTAATTAAATAGGGCTTGGAAATGAAAAAAAGGGGCATGTCGTACTTAAATAGGGCTTAAAAATGAAAAAGGGGCCTGTCGTACTTAAACAAGACTTGGAATGAAAAAGGGGCATGTTGTACTTAAACAGGGCATGGAAATTAAAACTGGACCTGTTGTACTTAAATAGTGCTTGGAAATGTAAAAGGGGCATGTTGTACTTAAACTGAATTTTGGAATGAAAAAGGGGTTTGTTGTACTTAAACAGGGCTTGGAAATGAAAAAGGGGTTTGTTGTAGTTAAACAGGGCTTGGAATTAAAAAGGGGCATTTTGTACTTAAACAGGGCTTGGAATGAAAAAAGGGTTTGTTGTACTTAAACAGGGCTTGGAATGAAAAATGGGCTTTTTGTACTTAAACAGGACTTGGAAATGAAAAAGGGGTCTATTGTACTTAAATAAGGCTTGGAAATGAAAAAGTGGCATTTTGTACTTAAACAGGGCTTGGAAGGAAAAATGGGCGTGTTGTACTAAAACAGGGCTTGGAATTAAAAAAGTGGTATGTTTTAATTAAACATGGCTTGGAAAAGAAAAAGGGTTCTATTGTACTTAAACAGGGATTGGAAATGAAAAAAGGGGGTCTGTTGTACTTAAACAGGGCTTGGAAATGAAAATGTGGCCTGTTGTACTTAAACAGGGCTTAGAAATGAAAAAAGGGGGCATGTTGTACTAAAACAGGGCTTGGAAATGAAAAAGGGGTTTGTTGTATTTAAATAGGGCTTGGAAATGAAAAAAGGGCTTGTTGTACTTAAACAGGGCTTGGATATGAAAAAAGGGGGCCTTATGTACTTAAATATTGCTTGGAAATTAAAAAGGTATCTGTTGTACTTAAACAGGACTTGGAAATGAAAAAGGGGCTTGTTGTACTTAAACAGGGCTTGGAAATGAAAAATGGGCATGTTGTACTTAAACATGGTTTGGAATGAAAAAGGGGTCTGTTGTACTGAAACAGGTCTTGGAAATAAAAAAGGGGTCTGTTGTACTCAAACATGGGTTGGAAATGAAAAAAGGGGGCCTATTGTACTTAAACAGGGCTTGGAAATAAAAAAGGGGTCTATTGTACTTAAACAGGGCTTGGAAATGAAAAAAAGGAGGCTTTTGTACTTAAACATGGATTGGAAATGAAAAAGGGGCATGTCGTACTTAAACAAGGCTTGGAATGAAAAAGGGGCCTATTGTACTTAAACAGGGCTTGGAAATGAAAAAGGGGTACTTTAACAGGGCTTGGAATGAAAAAGGAGCATGTTGTACTTAAAAGGGCTTGGAAAAGAAATTGGGTCTATTCTGCTTAAACAGGATTTGGAAATGAAAAAAGGGCCTATTGTACTTAAACAGGGCTTAGAAATGAAAAAAGGGGGCCTGTTGTATTTAAACAGGGCTTGGAAATGAAAAAAAAAGGCAGCCTGTTGTACTTAAATAGTGCTTGGAAATGTAAAAGGGGCATTTTGTACTTAAATAGTGCTTGGAATGAAAAATGGGCTTGTTGTACTTAAACAGGGCTTAGAATAAAAAAGGGGCCTGTTGTACTTAAACAAGGCTTAGAAATGAAAAAGGGGCCTGTTGTATTTAAATAGGGCTTGGAAATGAAAAAAAGGGGCATGTCGTACTTAAACAGGGCTTGAAAATGAAAAAGGGGTCTGTCGTACTTAAACAAAACTTGGAATGAAAAAGGGGCATGTTGTACTTAAACAAGGCTTGGAAATGAAAACTGGACATGTTGTACTTAAACAGTGCTTGGAAATGTAAAAGGGGCATGTTGTACTTAAACTGAATTTGGAAATGAAAAAGGGGCCTGTTGTACTTAAACAGGGCTTGGAAATGAAAAAGGGGCTTATTGTAGTTAAACAGGGCTTGGAATGAAAAAGGGGCATTTTGTACTTAAACAGGGCTTGGAATGAAAAATGGGCTTTTTGTACTTAAACAGGACTTGGAAATGAAAAAGGGGTCTATTGTAATTAAATAAGGCTTGGAAATGAAAAAGGGGCATTTTGTACTTAAGCAGGGCTTGGAATGAAAAATGGACGTGTTGTACTTAAACAGGGCTTGGAATGAAAAAAGTGGTATGTTTTAATTAAACAGGGCTTGGAAAAGAAAAAGGGGTCTATTGTACTTAAACAGGGCTTGGAAATGAAAAAAGGGGGTCTGTTGTACTTAAACAGGGCTTGGAAATGAAAATGTGGCCTGTTGTACTTAAACAGGGCTTAGAAATGAAAAAAGGGGCATGTTGTACTTAAATAGGGCTTGGAAATGAAAAAGGGGTCTGTTGTATTTAAATAGGGCTTGGAAATGAAAAAGGGGCTTGTTGTACTTAAACAGGGTTTGGATATGAAAAAAGGGGGCCTTATGTACTTAAATATTGCTTGGAAATTAAAAAGGTATCTGTTGTACTTAAACAGGACTTGGAAATGAAAAAGGGACTTGTTGTACTTAAACAGGGCTTGGAAATGAAAAATGGGCATGTTGTACTTAAACATGGTTTGGAATGAAAAAGGGGTCTGTTGTACTGAAACAGGTCTTGGAAATAAAAAAGGGGTCTGTTGTACTCAAACAGGGGTTGAAAATGAAAAAAGGGGGCCTGTTGTACTTAAACAGGGCTTGGAAATAAAAAAGGGGTCTATTGTACTTAAACAGGGCTTGGAAATGAAAAAAAGGAGGCTTTTTGACTTAAACAGGGATTGGAAATGAAAAAGGGGCATGTCGTACTTAAACAAGGCTTGGAATGAAAAAGGGGCCTGTTGTACTTAAACAGGGCTTGGAAATGAAAAAGGGGTACTTTAACAGGGCTTGGAATGAAAAAGGAGCATGTTGTACTTAAAAGGGCTTGGAAAAGAAATTGGGTCTATTCTACTTAAACAGGATTTGGAAATGAAAAAGGGGCCTATTGTACTTAAACAGGGCTTAGAAATGAAAAAAGGGGGCCTGTTGTATTTAAACAGGGCTTGGAAATGAAAAAAAAAAGGCAGCCTGTTGTACTTAAATAGTGCTTGGAAATGTAAAAGGGGCATTTTGTACTTAAATAGTGCTTGGAATGAAAAATGGGCTTGTTGTACTTAAACAGGGCTTAGAATAAAAAAGGGGCCTGTTGTACTTAAACAAGGCTTGGAAATGAAAAAGGGGCCTGTTGTAATTAAATAGGGCTTGGAAATGAAAAAAAGGGGCATGTCGTACTTAAATAGGGCTTGAAAACGAAAAAGGGGTCTGTCGTACTTAAACAAGACTTGGAATGAAAAAGGGGCATGTTGTACTTAAACAAGGCTTGGAAATGAAAACTGGACCTGTTGTACTTAAACAGTGCTTGGAAATGTAAAAGGGGCATGTTGTACTTAAACTGAATTTGGAAATGAAAAAGGGGCATGTTGTACTTAAACAGGGCTTGGAAATGAAAAAGGGGCTTGTTGTAGTTAAACAGGGCTTGGAATGGAAAAGGGGCACTTTGTACTTAAACAGGGCTTGGAATGAAAAAAGGGTTTTGTAACACGGTGGGAGAACTGACTTTAGTTATGTTGCGGATAGCAAGAGTCGCCACCGACTTTTATTTTATCCAAAAGGAAAGGGTATAAAAGAACAGGAAAGACCTTAAGAGATATTTTTGGGTCCGGGGGGTAGGTTATGTAAAGGGAAGGTGTTAGCACCCTTTACATCCATGGTTATCCATGGGCTCTTAGTTACTTAGCTCACTTTTGAATTGTTTTTGAAAGTGTAGTGTGTGAATAGAAAAATTTTCATAATAGTTAATAATGATCCATGTACGGATGCGTAAAAACTTGTTTTTTTGAAAATTTGTTTGAAATTGTGGAAAGTGTTTGAAAAATGGAGTGAGCAAGCAACTAGGAGGTACCTACCCTAAAGTTTTAAGTCTTTCTTGTTCTTTATCCTTTAATTGGTAAGACTATCCCTACTATTAAGGAGTAGGTAGTCATTACCTTGGATGTAAGGGACATGTGAGGGACATCTGTTTTTATGAAGGCAACTGTGGGGTGTATTAAGCATATATGAGGGACTATCATCATTTTTTCGAAGGGACTTGATCTTTAAAGGCAACCATTAGGGACTTGATGATTTTTTCTTTTAAGGGACTTGCTTTTATACACCCCACTTGACCTTATTAGTAAGCAACATTGAGGGATGACCTTAGGAATGTGAGATGGCGATTAAAAATCGGCTTACGTGTGTGAGTGTTCAATATTATTTATCTTATGATTAAAGTGATCTAAATTCAAATTTTAAATAGAATACATATTCGCACTCCCTAAATTACTAACCATAGCAAAAATTAAATAATTAAATATTTACAAATTTTACACCAAGGAGCAATTACAAAATAATTATAAAAACAATAAATAGCAAAAATATAAATATATAGCAAAATAAATATAGAAGCAAGAATATAAATAAGAAGTGAAAAATAAATAAATAAGCAATGATAAGGGTTAGTAATAATAAAAAATTAAATAAGGGTTAGTAAAATTATAATAAGCAAAAGTTAGTAATAATATGGTTAATAATAATAATAGAAATCAAAATAAATTGAATTAACAAAAATATAATAAGAACAAAATTAAAATAATAAACAAAAGTTAGATTATAAACAATTATTTAATAATATGAAGGAATATGGACAATTAAATAATTATAATAATATTTTAATTTATATACAAATTATTAGTTTATTTTTTAGACATATTATAACAAAAAGAAAAATTTGATTATATTTATATTTACTAAAATTAATTATACTAAATAAATATGTACAAAAATTTATAAAATAAAAATTAGGTTTTTAATAAGTTATTAGAAAATAAATTAGGGTTTTGTTAGAAAAATATTTTTAGGGTTTAATTTATAATATACAAAAATATGTGAATTAATATACCTATATTTTAACTACATGAATAATAATAAGAATTTAAATTGAGATACAAACAAGAGTTTAGAATTTTAGAAAATAATTTTAAGAATTATAACACATAATATATATACATTACAATATAATTTATTTTTTTATTAAGAATATGAAACAATTTAACTAATTAATTAAAGAAAATAAAAAAAAAAAAAGTGGTAAAAATAAGAACTTACCTTGGCTGGGTTTGAACCCAGGATGCCCTGTTTACCAGCAACAAAACCTTCCACCAGGCCACCACGTGCGCAAGCAACAAGGAAGGGGCCTTAACTTGTTTTGTTCCTTATCACAAAAACCTGGAAAATAAAAGAATTAAAAAAGGCCTGGGGTGGTGTTGAACCCAGGACCTCATGTATACAAGCAGCGCGCATGACCACCTGGCTGGGAGAGCCCTTCTGGTAATAGAATGGCAATAAACCATAATATATTAAGTCTTCTTATTATCCTGAAAAAATAACAAAATAATTGTACAAGGCAGGATTCGAACCCTGGCCCTATAGTCAAATACGCGCATGGCTTTCCACTGGGACAACACACCTGTTGTGATAACAAAATAATAAAAATAACATAAAATATTTTAACACAATTTGAATTTGTCCTGAGCGCGCCATCAGCATCATCTTCTTCCTCATACCTGCACTTTTTCCTGCGAAATCACTTACAACCTTTCCTGCGAATTTCTCAATGTTCAAAACCTACGAAAATGAAACTTGTACCAAGCAGTAACGATTCAAGAAATTAAAGACATCAATGAGTTCCTTATGACTCATACAATCTTTCTACGTTGTTAAAATTTATTTATATGGCTTGAATCATGAAACCCTAAAATTAAGAGTGAAACCCTAACAATGGCCGCGGGTGGTAGAGGTCATGAAACTTCAATCCAATTGTCCAGAATCATTCTAGGCATCAAGATAAACACATATCAGTCATCAAAAACAATTTATAATGCATATATTATCGAATTCGAAAAATTTAAATTCAAGACAAAGTTTGATTCGGGTAGAGCAATATGAGATGGTATTGATGCATATGATTGATGGTTTATGATCAGTGATGTCCAGTGAAGCTCTCCATGTTCTTATTTTACCTTCTAGTGCCCTGGATTGAAGAATCCGAATATGAGTTTTGGATGGATTTTTGAGGTTTTGAACTTACACTTAGAGGCAGCAAATTCGTGTATGAATGCTAGGGTTGTGATCAGTACTTATATGTGATTGAATCTAGGTCAAAAACTTGATTGATTGTGTGCAAGATTTGATTCAAAAAGATCCACCATGATAAGCTTTAAAATTTCAATATTCTTGTACCAATGCTTTCTATTTTAAGTCATTCCATATAATTCTTGTATCAACTTGTTCCATACTGATTTTATGACCTTCTAGAATCAATAATAAAATTAAATCTTCATATTTAATATTTTATTTAAATTTAAAATGATTTTAAGCATAAAAAATCATAATAAATTAATTAAATAAAATAAAAATTATGAAAATAATATGGAAATTTCGTGCATGATGTTGTTGTATGGGTTGGATCATAACTTGACAAGCCCATTTGGAAAGAATTGTTTTTGGACCTCCATTTTCAACATAAACCATCACAAAATTTCCCAACTTTGCAAGGGCATATCTCCCTCAATTTTAAAGGTATGAGGGTGTTCTTGGACATTTTGTAAAGCTTGAAGAGTCCTCTAAACAACCCCATTGGTTTCAGGTCCATATCATTTACCAATCTCAAGTTATGCCCTTTTGAAGTTGTTGACTTTTTGTTGACTTTTGAAATGACCTATAATGTCTTAGCTCATATCTTCCAAATGAAGCATTTTTGGCTTGACTTTCAAGATCAAAGTTGTAGAGAATTCAATTTCCTTCAAAATGAGCTTTGAGTGGAGACTTGGTGATGAAGTATGTGAAAGTTATGGCTGGTCAAAGTATAGTTGACTTTTACTGAGGAAACCCTAATTTAGAAACTCCTAATTCTTGATGATCTGGAATCTCCTTGATGAGTCATGATCAACCCTTGATCAAATGATGAATTTTACTTCATATACTTGATGTTGGCAAAAAATCATGAAGTTTTGACTTTGGTTTGACCACAGTTGACCTCAGTTTGACTTTTTAACTACATTGACTGATTTTGACTTATCTGATCATCTGACTGAGCAAACTTCTGAGAAAAGTCTTGAAACTTGTCATGGGGGTTCTTGTATACATATAAGATGTTATGAAGCTCACTTGAGGTATTGGAAGTCCATTTAGCCTGATTAAAGTCAAAACCCTAGTTTTGGATGCACTGCTTAGGAGGTGCATTGTCTGAGGGAATTGTCAACTCTTTTGACCAATTGTGAACTTTGTGAACCTTGTGAACCATCATAAAATGTCTTATGAATCTCATGGGAGGTATTGTGAACCTTGTGAGCTTCATAAAGTGACTTGTAGACTTCCTGAACCTCATAAAAGGTCTTGTAAGCCTTATGAATCTTGTGAACCTTGTGAACCTTCAAGAAGTAACTTGTAGACTTCATGAACCTCATGAAAGGTATTGAAAGCATTGGGAAACTTGTGAACCTTGTGAACCTTCTTAGCACACAAAGTCTTGTATTGTGAGGGCAAATTTTGGGGTGCAACAGCTGCCCCTGTTCAATTTTCTGAAACCTGAGGGGTTAGATTGGTATGTTTGCCAGTCGTGACCTGGAAGGTTGAAGGGGATTGAACACAAAAGCCCAAAAATTTGCACTCACCAGTGCATAGAGTGATACAGATGGCTAGTTGAAAATGCTTGAGTGGGCTTAGAGATGCCACTTGGAGAAAAGTTCTTCTGATACATTTCTTGGAGGATAAAGCAGTCCAAAATATGAAGATATAATGATAGCTTTCAGGAGGATGAAGCAGTCCTGAAGTAATGATGTGCTTTCAGGAGGATGGAGCATTCCTGAGGTATAAGATAATAGCTTGTCAGGAGGATGAAGCAATCCTGAGGTATAAGGTGATAGCTTGTCAGGAGGATGAAGCAGTCCTGATGTAATAATATGTTTTTCAGGAGGATGGAGCAATCCTGATGTATAAAAAGCTGTCAGGAGGCTGGAGCAGTCCTGAGGTAACAATAAGATTTCAAGAGGATGGAGCAATCTTGATGTATGAGAAGCTGTCAGGAGGCTGGAGCAATCCTGAGGTAATAATAAGACTTCAAGAGGATAGAGCAATCTTGAGAGGTTGATGATATGCTTTCAGGAGACTAGAGTAATCCTGATGTAACAGCATGTCTTCAGGAGGATAGAGCAGTCCTGATGAGATCATAAGTTTAGATTGATGATATGCTTTCAGGAGACTGGAGTAATCTTGATGCAACAGCATGTCTTCAGGAGGATAGAGCAATCCTGATGATCATAAGTTTGTTTGCTGGATAATTAACCTGAAACAAGGTAACATTCTGTATGATAGTATTAGTTTATGCATTATGTATGCATGGATGATATGATGCACTTAAGCCATGTATTATGTATCTATGGATATGTATGTTATGGTATGATGTAAATGATGTATGTATGATATGATACTGCCGGAAGCGTCTGGATATCTTCATATAACAACTGCTGGCCAGGGAAAATAAATCCCGATTCGTTGCTGAAGAATATGAGGAACTCGTCCCTGTCTTGTTTGATGATGAGATATACATAACCTCCCGTATGCTGGGGATAGTAAGGATGGATATAACCTCCCGTCTGCTGGGGATAGTAAGGTATATACAACCTTCGTCTTCGTTCGTCGTACCCTTATTGGAAAGTAATTTCCCGTATATCCGTATGAGGATAAAAGAGATGGATATAAATTCCAGGGGAGATGAGACTTTATGAAGATGAACTTGCCCTACTGAGGGTTTGTAGCTGTCTTGTAAAGATGAACTGGCGAAGCTTCGTTGAAATCCTTCCTTCGTTCGTCCTTAGTAAATACTATTACTGCATTTTCATGCATTTCTGGTAAACATTAATCATATTAAGCATACATGCATTTCTGGTAAACATTAATCATATTCAAAAGCATACATACATTCAAACACAACCAATGGACGTTTCGCTTATGTAAATAGGGTAAAAGTAAATCTGGATTCAAAAGATGGAATTTATTTATATCAAAAAGTGACCCATACACGGGTAAATTCGTACAAAGAGACAGGAACCCTAGTAAGAGGATTTTGCCATAAAATTTTACAAAAGAGAATCAGCTATGTGGGAAATAATCCTATTGAGTTTCAATTCTACTATTGCCATTATCTTCAAGTATCTCATCTTCTGCTGTTGAGACGAAAACAATTGGATTGAGCTTTATCTGTTCGAGCTTGAGTAAGTAGTACAACTGGTTGCAGTTTCATGGGTGATCCAAACGAGACATAGTCATACGCTTTAATCCCTAACTTTTGCCTGGATTGCCCTTCCAGGTTTTCAATCCACCGGGATACCCTTTTTTGCCCAAGCCGCCTTTTCAGGTTTTCGACTTGCCGGGTGTACATCTTTTTATATATATCCCTAATTTTTGCCCAAACCCTTTTGGTTTGCCGGGATGCCCTTATTTTTGCCTAGGCCTGTCAACCTAGCGGGTCTCTTTTTATACGTAGTATTTTTTAACTATGTCTGCGTTTACAGGCTGTGGGAAGTCCTCACCATCCATTGTAGTCAGTATCATGGCACCTCCTGAGAACACTGTCTTGACTACAAATGGTCCTTCATATGTTGGAGTCCACTTGCCCCTAGGATCACCCTGTGGTAATATAATACGCTTGATTACCAAGTCACCAGCCTGATATACCTTTGGCTTAACCTTCTTATTAAAAGCTTTGATCATTCGTTTTTGGTACATCTGGCCATGACAAACTGCTGCTAGCCTCTTCTCATCAATCAAATTTATCTGGTCAAGTCGATTCTGAATCCACTCATCTTCATCCAAGCCTGCATCCTTCATAATTCTCAAGGAGGGAATCTGAACTTCAATGGGCAGAACTGCTTCCATACCGTAGACTAAGGAGAATGGGGTTGCCCCTGTTGAAGTACGTATTGTAGTACGATAACCATGAAGAGCAAATGGTAACATCTCATGCCAATCCCTGTAAGTAACAGTCATCTTCTGTACAATCTTCTTAATGTTTTTATTAGCAGTTTCAACTGCCCCATTCATCTTTGGACGATACGGAGAAGAGTTGTGATGCTTAATCTTGAACTGCGTGCAGAGATCAGTAATCATAGTGTTGTTCAGATTAGAGCCATTGTCAGTAATAATCCTCTCAGGGATGCCATACCTACATATGAGATTATTCTTAATGAACCGAGCCACAACATTCTTGGTAACAGATGCAAATGAAGCTGCCTCTACCCACTTCGTGAAGTAATCAATAGCAACCAGGATGAAACGATGCCCATTAGAAGCAGTAGGCTTGATCTCACCAATCATATCAATGCCCCACATGGAAAAGGGCCAAGGAGCAGTCAACACATTCAATGGTGATGGTGGTACATGTACTTTATCAGCATAAATTTGACATTTGTGACATGTTCTGGAGTGTTGATAGCAATCAGCTTCCATGGTAGACCAATAGTAACCCGCTCTCAATATTTTCTTTGCCATAGTATGACCACTAGAATGAGTGCCAAAGATCCCATCATGCATGTCTTCCATAATCTCAGTTTCTTCCTTCTTATCCACACAACGAAGCATAGTTGAATCATGATTGCGCTTGTACAGAATCCCATTACTCAAGAAGAACTTAGCAGCAAACCTTCTCAGAAACTTCCTATCTTTGACAGATGCCCCTTCAGGGAATTCCTGAGCTTCAAGATATCTTTTTACTTCATAGAACCAAGGCTTCTCCTCTGCCCCTTCAGTGTCAATCTCATTGCAGTATGCAGGCTTCTCAAATCTATCAATAGTAATCTTGGGAGCTTCATCATCCCAACTGATCTCAAACATAGATGCCATGGTGGCCAAAGCATCTGCCAACTGATTCTCTCTCCGTGGAATGTGTCCAAAGGTAATCTCTTTGAAATGTGGGATCAAAGACAACACATGCTCTCTGTAAGGAATGAGGTTATCATGCTTGGTATCCCAATCTCCCTTAATCTGACTTACTACCAGAGCTGAATCTCCATACACATCAAGGAACTGAATCTTCATATCAATAGCAGCTTTAATACCCAGGATACATGCCTCATACTCAGCCATGTTATTGGTACAATAGAAACAAAGTCTGGCAGTAATCGGGGTATGACAACCTTCAGGGGAACTAATCACAACACCAACACCATTACCAAGTGAATTAGAGGCACCATCAAAAACCATAGTCCATCGGGATCCTTGTTCAGGTCCGTCATATTGTCCAAGTTCTTTGGTAATAATCATAATGTCTTCATCAGGGAACTCAAAACTCATTGACTGATAATCATCCACTGCTTGATGAGCCAAATGATCAGCAACAACACTTCCTTTGATGGCCTTCTGAGTAGTATACTGTATGTCATATTCTGTTAAGATCATTTGCCATCTTGCAATTCTTCCGGAGAGAGCAGGTTTCTCGAATATGTACTTGATTGGATCCATTTTCGAAATCAACAAGGTAGTATGGGTCAACATATACTGTCTTAGTCGGCGAGCAGCCCATGCCAAAGCGCAGCAAGTTTTCTCGAGCAGTGAGTATCTTGTTTCACAGTCGGTAAACTTTTTGCTAAGGTAGTATATTGCCTGCTCTTTTCGACCAGACTCGTCATGTTGTCCCAACACACACCCCATTGAGTTGTCTAACACTGTTAAGTACATAATCAAGGGTCTTCCATCAACTGGTGGCATCAAAATTGGAGGTTTTAGCAGATATCTCTTGATTTCATCAAAGGCAGTCTGGCACTCATCATTCCATTCCATCACCTGATCTTTCTTCAATAACTTGAAGATTGGCTCACAGATGGTGGTTAACTGAGAAATAAATCTTGCAATGTAGTTCAATCATCCCAAGAAACCTCTAACCTCCTTCTCAGTACGGGGAGCTGGCATCTCTCGTATAGCTTTCACTTTTGCAGGATCCACTTCAATACCTTTTCCACTGACAATGAAACCCAAGAGTTTACCAGATCTAACTCCAAAAGTACACTTGTTTGGGTTCAATCTCAACCTGTATTTCTTCAACCTCTCAAACAACTTGTGCAGATGATCAAGATGTTGCTCTTCATTCTGAGATCTGGCTATCATATCATCCACATATACCTCTATCTCATGATGAATCATATCATGAAACAAAGCCACCATAGCACGCTGATATGTTGCCCCTGCATTCTTCAAACCAAATGGCATTACCTTATAGCAAAAGGTGCCCCACTGTGTCACAAATGTTGTCTTCTCCATATCTTCAGGTGCCATCTTGATTTGATTGTAACCAGAGAAACCATCCATAAAAGAGAATACCTTATGCTGAGCAGTGTTGTCTACCAGAATATCAATATGAGGAAGTGGAAAGTCATCTTTAGGGCTAGCCTTGTTCAAATCTCTGTAGTCCACACACATACGTACCTTACCATCTTTCTTAGGAACTGGTACCACATTTGCAACCCACTGAGGATAAGAAGTCACTGCTAAGAACCCTGCATTGAACTGTTTCATTACCTCTGCTTTGATCTTTTCTGACATCTCAGGACGCATACGACGAACCCTCTGCTTCTTTGGACGACAATCTTCTTTTACTGGTAAACGGTGAACCACAATGTCTGTATCTAACCCTGGCATATCTTCATAAGACCAAGCAAAGATCTCCACATAGTCACGTAACATCTGAATCAACCTGCTCTTGACACTGTCCTCTAAGTCAGCCCCTATCTTGACCTCTTTTCTGTTTTCTTCAGTTCCCAAATTCACAACTTCGACTGGCTCTTCATGTGGCTGTATAGCTTTCTCTTCTTGTTGTAACAATCTAGCAAGCTCTACAGGTATTTCACAATCGTCCTCATTTCCGTCTTCAGTTTGATAGATCGGATTCTCGAAATCATAATTGGCAATAGTAGAACTGTCATCAACAGGATCCAGAGTGGATGAGGATCTGCATTTTAGTGATGTGGGTGTGTGTAAGAACACATAGCTGATAAAACAAAAATAAAAGAAAAAGAAAGACAAGGAACACAATATTTACGAAAACGAAAACGTCCACTGATTTTATTGAATGAAGTATGCAAATGAAATGACAACCCGTAACAAGCACACCATTGTGCCCCGGGTAAGGCACAAGGCTTGAAAGTTTTATTGTTCAGGAAATTACAAACTTAAAAGCAACAACACAGTAATAGTATTTACTCCTGACTAAAGGAGATAGGGATAACATCTTCAGCTTTCCAATTATTGAGTCCAGCACCCACAGTAGGAAAAATCCAAGCATCCAAGTTGTAGTCTTCATCATAGTCTCCCACAGCATTGATCTGATCTTTCGCAACCCCTTGATTGGTGATACGAACAGCACGAGCACGACGAACAGCCTTCTGGGACTCTGCAGTGAAACCCAAACCAAACTTGTCAGACTTGTATGGAATATCAGGAAGCTGACCCCAAATAGTACAACCACCTTCATCCACCACAGCTCTAGCATCATTGAGGGAGGCCATTGCCATTGTTGGAGGTTTTCTGGTGACCACAGGAACTTTCTTCACAGCAGGAGGAGCTACATAATCATTAACAACCCAGGGAACCACTTCAAATGTCTGACACGGAGTTTCAATGTATTCACCTTCCATTTCCAGATACTTGAAAGTGTTTACATGGCTGACAAAGTATTCTTCTTCTCCATAGACAGTAACAACCTTTCCATTCACCGGATATCTCAACTTTTGGTGCAATGTAGAGGTTACAGCACCTGCCCCATGGATCCAAGGACGACCAAGCAGACAAGAGTACGAAGGACGAATATCCATCACATAAAATGTAGCAGTAAACACCTGAGAGCCAACTTTGATTGGAAGATCAATTTCCCCATGTACTACTCTTCTAGAACCATCAAAAGCCTTCACCACAATATTACTAGGCTTCAGAACAGCATCTTCAGGACTCAGCTTATTCAGGGCTTCCTTGGGCAACACATTCAGAGAGGAACCATTGTCTATCAGTACATGTGACAGGGTAGTGCCCCTGCATTCAATTGAAATATGCAAGGCCCTGTTATGATCCCTCTTGGCAGGGGTCAAATCAGCATCAGAAAAATCCTAACCCATTATCAAAGGTAAGGTGGGCAACACAATTCTCAAACTGGTCAATAGAGATAGCATTGGGTACATGGGCAGTCTTCAGAAACTTGATCAAGGACTTGGCATGAGCCTCAGAACACAACAACAAGGACAGCATAGAAATCTTTGAGGGAGTATGCCCCAATTGATCGACAATGTCATAATCACTCTTGCGAATGATTTTCAATACTTCTTCCATCTGCTTAGAGAGATCATCAGCAGCTGGCACATCAGTAGATACAGGCTCAATAACAGGACCTTTGCCCCGAGCATCAGTGGTGGAAGTAGCAGCAGGAGTAACTGCATTTTTAGAAGCAATTGGAGGAGAGAAGACTCTTCCACTTCGAGTGATCTTGCTAGATCCAGCAATATTATCAATGTCAGCAGGCACATCAGGTAAAGGCTCCTGCTTGACACCATGGATGTAAACATCAGACCCATAGTGCCAAGGCACAACTTTGTCAGACGTATACGGAATAGGACCAGGAGTAGTAATGATCAGAGGAGCCACTCTGGCTTCAGCAACAACTTTCACAGGACCTTCAGCAGTAATCTTAATTGGGCCCTGATGAGTGATTTTAACAGGTCTCTTTGAAGTGATTCTTACCGGTACTTTGTCAACCATATCAACCTCTTCAATCTTCCTACCTTGAGTCAGATGATCCACCATGCTTTCTACAGAAGATGGCCTTCTTTCAAACACTATAGTATACTTATCCATGAGACGTTGAATTCCATCTCTCAATATGAAGCAACTATCTGGCTTATAGGTACAATACAAACAATCTTCACGACAACCCGGAAAAATCCCGGCTTGTACTAACCTCTTTTTGATAACAGACAATGGTGTGGTCAACTCCATAACTGAATAGACATGTAGATCTTCATCAATGGCATTGACAGTCTTCTCGTGATTTGGCATTGGAGCTGTAATCACATTTGGAGTACCTGGAGGGTCAAACTCAATTTCTCCAGCATCAATCATATCCTGAATTTTGTTCTTCAAGATCCAGCAGTTATTGGTATCATGACCCTGACAGTTTGAATGATATGCACATCGCGCATTGGGATTGTACCTGGGAGAGGTAACATTGGGATTCTGAGGAGCCTCTTTCAAAGTAATAAGTTCAGCCTTCAACAAATGTTGCAATGCCTGAGCCATTGACATGTTGATCTTCGTGAACTGTCTTCTAGCCCTCTGTTGGTTGCCCTGAGGCTGCTCTGTTGTTGCAGGAGTTGGATTTGAAATATGAACCGCACTAACAGACTGATGCCTCCTGTTACGATCAGGTTGACCATAAACAGCATTAGATTCTTTCTTCCCAGTGGGAGGCTTCTTTGCAGCACCTGATGAAGAAGTACCCACATGGATCTTGCCATTCTTTATACCATTCTCTACTCGCTCTCCTGTCATGATCAACTCAGTGAAGCCAGATGATGAGCTTCCAATGAGATGACTGTAAAACGGACCATTCAGCGTACACATGAACATATCAACCAATTCCCTATCAGTCAAAGGGGGTTGAACTCTTCCAGCCAGATCTCTCCACTTCTGAGCATACTCTTTGAAACTTTCTTTGGCACCCATAGACATGCTCTGAAGCTGCATGCGAGTGGGAGCTAAGTCAGCATTGTATTGGTACTGCTTATAGAAGGCTTCAGCAAGATCATTCCAGTCTCTGATGTTGACACTCTCCAACTGATAATACCACTCCAGCTGAGCTCCAGATAAGCTCTCTTGAAAGAAATGGATCCACAACTTTTTATCAGCAGTGTGGGGTTGAATTCTTCTGACATAAGACCTCAGATGCAGCTTGGGACAAGAGACCCCATCATAGACAACAAAAGTAGGAACCTTGAAACCCACAGGTATGACTACCCCAGATATCAAACTCAAATCCTCAAAATCTAGCCCAGATGATTTCTGCAACTCCATAGCATCCATTCTATCCACCAGCATCTTGAATTTGTCTTCATTAGGCTCATGGTAGTAATTAGCCTCAGAATCAGAGTCCCCCATAGTGTTGTGGAGACTGCCTACCTCTTTCTCAGATTCCTCAGATTCATAATCTTCAGCTAGTTCTTTGGTCTTGGCAAGACCTTTGAACCTTCTTCCCATGTTGATCAAACCAGCAGACTTTCTAGTCTTCTTAGTCTTCTTGGCCAGCAGTGCCTTCAATTCATCCTGCCCCTTGGATAGGTTCAGAATCAGCTCTTGGAACTGTGCATTTTGTGTCTGGAGATCCTTAACTGTTTGTTCAAGAGCCATTGCTGAAATAAACAGCGAGAAGATGAGAAACCTGTGCACAATTATAAACCTGTGATGCAATGAAATGGAATGTAAATGTATATGCAATGTTTTCAAGGACCGCAGGATTTAAATTTGCTTAAACAAACACGAAAGTAACTTTTTATTAGTAATAACTTTGTTTTGCCTTTTAGGCTTACAAAAAATGAAAATGAAATAAGTACAAAAGATGGGGTTTTAAGTCTCCCATGGACGTTTCCTCTTTGTATTGAGGTATGAGTTGAGGTTCCGTTCCTCGTGAAGTTGCTTTGTTAATTCCAGGATTCTTTCTTGGCTTGCTTCGTAATGAGCCTCGAAAGTATCCCTTTGCTCCTTCAGTTGGATCCATGATCTCTGCAAGTCTTCCATATCAGTAGGCATGTCTGGGTGAAGGATGGTATAAGCTGTGTCTCCTTCAGCAACAGGTTCCATGGTAACTGGTAGGACGGCAGGATATGGCATCATGAGAGTCTGAGCACGAGATCGCACCCATATGAGATAAGCTTCCATAGGAATAGTGTACTTAGGCTCCAGTGTCTTGCTGTCAACCTTGCTTACTTTTCCCCAGGCTCGTATGAATCTCTGACGGTAACCCTGAAGATCGTTGTCGTAGTCAAACACAATGCCCTGAATCAACATGTCATGTGGACCTTCACTCCGAGCGTAACCGAACTGTCGTAAAGCTAAAGAGGGGTTGTAGGTGATGCCTCCTCTTATGCCTAGAAGTGGCACATTAGGAAACTCCCCACAACGGTCAATGATGGTGACATTCTCCATAGATCTGGAGCACCAATGGATATCTGAGTGAGAAAGTGACATGATCCTCTTGGACCATCTGAACCCTTGCTCATTCTTCATTACTGAGCGAGGAAGGTGAGAAATAAACCACCTAGAAAGCAACGGTATGCAGCACATCAAAGTTCCTCTTGCCCTTGTAGTACGGGTGTGAAGAGAATGCAGGATGTCTCCAAGCAATGTAGGCACTGGATTATGACTCGGGAATATGTTGATGGCATGAACATCTATGAAATGATCTGGATTGGGGAACAACACTAAGCCATAAATCAACAAGGCTAAGATCTCCTCAAAAGCATCATAGCTCATAGCCTTCAAGAACATTTGAGCCTTCTCTATCAACACCTTAGCAAGAATACCCTTGACTCCGCTTCTCGTTTCTAAAACAATGTCAGACTTCTTCAGATGTAGAGCTGCAGCAATAACCTCTGGTTTAAGCTCTTTCTCCAAACCTGTGAAGGGTCTTTGATCAAGAACAGGTATACCCAGAAGCTTAGAGAACTCCTCCATGGTTGGAACCAACTGATAGTCAGGGAATGTAAAGCAATGGTGCTTAGGGTCAAAGAACTGAAACAGCACACTCACCATGTCTTCATTGAACCCTGAAGTGACTAGATCCAATAGGTGACCATGTCTCTTGATGAACTGGGAATGATCAGACACTTGAGAAACCAACTCTTTAAGCTTGGGAGGTATCCCCACAAAGTTGATCCTGATGGTGTTTCTACGAACTGAAGCCATGACCTGCAACAAAGAACAAAGGTAAATCCCTTGGTCCTTGAAATGGTTAGGGAAAATGCTATGCTTATGATGCATATGATGTCATAATGTTATGCTCAATCACAAACATGTGGCACACACACACAAGTCACACAATTGCCCTAGGTTTAAAGGCTTGCATGAGGTTCAAAGGTAAGTACCCTCCCCTGAAGTTAGATGGTTCATCCTGTCCTATAAAGTAACCAGGTTCTAAGGGATCTCAATATCATTGATCCTTCACAAGGGTGGTTGATCAGAAGGCAACTTACTTGCCAACCAAAACCCTCCAAGTTTAAGATCTCAATGAGTGTAGTATCGAGTGTCAACCAACTTCAGTCTGCACCAAAGCCGGTTACCTCACTACTTTCTAAAGGCCAAGATGAGTTAACTAGGGTTCTAAAAGTTAGTTAGTGCATTGACAACATATGGCAGCCTCATATTATCCTCAACTTGACTTAAGTAACATAAGCACCAACCAAGAAGTCGCACTAACTATGGCCACCAGATCAACCGTATCGATATACGTCGTACAGTTTCCTTGGTCTATTGCCATTTACCTAAGGTACACTAGATCCGGGTTAGGACCTTTCACACATAAGAGCCCAACAAATAATATAAAGCAAACATGGCAAACAATTTAAGTGATCTAATTCCTAAGGGTACCCCTCTTTTATTAAATCCCCAGCAGAGTCGCCAGTTCTGTAACACGGTGGGAGAACTGACTTTAGTTATGTTGCGGATAGCAAGAGTCGCCACCGACTTTTATTTTATCCAAAAGGAAAGGGTATAAAAGAACAGGAAAGACCTTAAGAGATATTTTTGGGTCCGGGGGGTAGGTTATGTAAAGGGAAGGTGTTAGCACCCTTTACATCCATGGTTATCCATGGGCTCTTAGTTACTTAGCTCACTTTTGAATTGTTTTTGAAAGTGTGGTGTGTGAATAGAAAAATTTTCATAATAGTTAATAATGATCCATGTACAGATGCGTAAAAACTTGTTTTTTTGAAAATTTGTTTGAAATTGTGGAAAGTGTTTGAAAAATGGAGTGAGCAAGCAACTAGGAGGTACCTACCCTAAAGTTTTAAGTCTTTCTTGTTCTTTATCCTTTAATTGGTAAGACTATCCCTACTATTAAGGAGTAGGTAGTCATTACCTTGGATGTAAGGGACATGTGAGGGACATCTGTTTTTATGAAGGCAACTGTGGGGTGTATTAAGCATATATGAGGGACTATCATCATTTTTTCGAAGGGACTTGATCTTTAAAGGCAACCATTAGGGACTTGATGATTTTTTCTTTTAAGGGACTTGCTTTTATACACCCCACTTGACCTTATTAGTAAGCAACATTGAGGGATGACCTTAGGAATGTGAGATGGCGATTAAAAATCGGCTTACGTGTGTGAGTGTTCAATATTATTTATCTTATGATTAAAGTGATCTAAATTCAAATTTTAAATAGAATACATATTCGCACTCCCTAAATTACTAACCATAGCAAAAATTAAATAATTAAATATTTACAAATTTTACACCAAGGAGCAATTACAAAATAATTATAAAAACAATAAATAGCAAAAATATAAATATATAGCAAAATAAATATAGAAGCAAGAATATAAATAAGAAGTGAAAAATAAATAAATAAGCAATGATAAGGGTTAGTAATAATAAAAAATTAAATAAGGGTTAGTAAAATTATAATAAGCAAAAGTTAGTAATAATATGGTTGATAATAATAATAGAAATCAAAATAAATTGAATTAACAAAAATATAATAAGAACAAAATTAAAATAATAAACAAAAGTTAGATTATAAACAATTATTTAATAATATGAAGGAATATGGACAATTAAATAATTATAATAATATTTTAATTTATATACAAATTATTAGTTTATTTTTTAGACATATTATAACAAAAAGAAAAATTTGATTATATTTATATTTACTAAAATTAATTATACTAAATAAATATGTACAAAAATTTATAAAATAAAAATTAGGTTTTTAATAAGTTATTAGAAAATAAATTAGGGTTTTGTTAGAAAAATATTTTTAGGGTTTAATTTATAATATACAAAAATATGTGAATTAATATACCTATATTTTAACTACATGAATAATAATAAGAATTTAAATTGAGATACAAACAAGAGTTTAGAATTTTAGAAAATAATTTTAAGAATTATAACACATAATATATATACATTACAATATAATTTATTTTTTTATTAAGAATATGAAACAATTTAACTAATTAATTAAAGAAAATAAAAAAAAAAGTGGAAAATATAAGAACTTACCTTGGCTGGGTTTGAACCCAGGATGCCCTGTTTACCAGCAACAAAACCTTCCACCAGGCCACCACGTGCGCAAGCAACAAGGAAGGGGCCTTAACTTGTTTTGTTCCTTATCACAAAAACCTGGAAAATAAAAGAATTAAAAAAGGCCTGGGGTGGTGTTGAACCCAGGACCTCATGTATACAAGCAGCGCGCATGACCACCTGGCTGGGAGAGCCCTTCTGGTAATAGAATGGCAATAAACCATAATATATTAAGTCTTCTTATTATCCTGAAAAAATAACAAAATAATTGTACAAGGCAGGATTCGAACCCTGGCCCTATAGTCAAATACGCGCATGGCTTTCCACTGGGACAACACACCTGTTGTGATAACAAAATAATAAAAATAACATAAAATATTTTAACACAATTTGAATTTGTCCTGAGCGCGCCATCAGCATCATCTTCTTCCTCATACCTGCACTTTTTCCTGCGAAATCACTTACAACCTTTCCTGCGAATTTCTCAATGTTCAAAACCTACGAAAATGAAACTTGTACCAAGCAGTAACGATTCAAGAAATTAAAGACATCAATGAGTTCCTTATGACTCATACAATTTTTCTACGTTGTTAAAATTTATTTATATGGCTTGAATCATGAAACCCTAAAATCAAGAGTGAAACCCTAACAATGGCCGCGGGTGGTAGAGGTCATGAAACTTCAATCCAATTGTCCAGAATCATTCTAGGCATCAAGATAAACACATATCAGTCATCAAAAACAATTTATAATGCATATATTATCGAATTCGAAAAATTTAAATTCAAGACAAAGTTTGATTCGGGTAGAGCAATATGAGATGGTATTGATGCATATGATTGATGGTTTATGATCAGTGATGTCCAGTGAAGCTCTCCATGTTCTTATTTTACCTTCTAGTGCCCTGGATTGAAGAATCCGAATATGAGTTTTGGATGGATTTTTGAGGTTTTGAACTTACACTTAGAGGCAGCAAATTCGTGTATGAATGCTAGGGTTGTGATCAGTACTTATATGTGATTGAATCTAGGTCAAAAACTTGATTGATTGTGTGCAAGATTTGATTCAAAAAGATCCACCATGATAAGCTTTAAAATTTCAATATTCTTGTACCAATGCTTTCTATTTTAAGTCATTCCATATAATTCTTGTATCAACTTGTTCCATACTGATTTTATGACCTTCTAGAATCAATAATAAAATTAAATCTTCATATTTAATATTTTATTTAAATTTAAAATGATTTTAAGCATAAAAAATCATAATAAATTAATTAAATAAAATAAAAATTATGAAAATAATATGGAAATTTCGTGCATGATGTTGTTGTATGGGTTGGATCATAACTTGACAAGCCCATTTGGAAAGAATTGTTTTTGGACCTCCATTTTCAACATAAACCATCACAAAATTTCCCAACTTTGCAAGGGCATATCTCCCTCAATTTTAAAGGTATGAGGGTGTTCTTGGACATTTTGTAAAGCTTGAAGAGTCCTCTAAACAACCCCATTGGTTTCAGGTCCATATCATTTACCAATCTCAAGTTATGCCCTTTTGAAGTTGTTGACTTTTTGTTGACTTTTGAAATGACCTATAATGTCTTAGCTCATATCTTCCAAATGAAGCATTTTTGGGCTTGACTTTCAAGATTAAAGTTGTAGAGAATTCAATTTCCTTCAAAATGAGCTTTGAGTGGAGACTTGGTGATGAAGTATGTGAAAGTTATGGCTGGTCAAAGTACAGTTGACTTTTACTGAGGAAACCCTAATTTAGAAACTCCTGATTCTTGATGATCTGGAATCTCCTTGATGAGTCATGATCAACCCTTGATCAAATGATGAATTTTACTTCATATACTTGATGTTGGCAAAAAATCATGAAGTTTTGACTTTGGTTTGACCACAGTTGACCTCAGTTTGACTTTTTAACTACATTGACTGATTTTGACTTATCTGATCATCTGACTGAGCAAACTTCTGAGAAAAGTCTTGAAACTTGTCATGGGGGTTCTTGTATACATATAAGATGTTATGAAGCTCACTTGAGGTATTGGAAGTCCATTTAGCCTGATTAAAGTCAAAACCCTAGTTTTGGATGCACTGCTTAGGAGGTGCATTGTCTGAGGGAATTGTCAACTCTTTTGACCAATTGTGAACTTTGTGAACCTTGTGAACCATCATAAAATGTCTTATGAATCTCATGGGAGGTATTGTGAACCTTGTGAACCTTGTGAGCTTCATAAAGTGACTTGTAGACTTCCTGAACCTCATAAAAGGTCTTGTAAGCCTTATGAATCTTGTGAACCTTGTGAACCTTCAAGAAGTAACTTGTAGACTTCATGAACCTCATGAAAGGTATTGAAAGCATTGGGAAACTTGTGAACCTTGTGAACCTTCTTAGCACACAAAGTCTTGTATTGTGAGGGCAAATTTTGGGGTGCAACAGGTTTGTTGTACTTAAACAGGGCTTGGAATGAAAAATGGGCTTTTTGTACTTAAACAGGACTTGGAAATTAAAAAGGGGTCTATTGTACTTAAATAAAGCTTGGAAATGAAAAAGGGGCATTTTGTACTTAAATAGGGCTAGGAATGAAAAATGGACGTGTTGTACTTAAACAGGGCTTGGAATGAAAAAAGGGGTATGTTTTAATTAAACAGGGCTTGGAAAAGAAAAAGGGGTCTATTGTACTTAAACAGGGATTGGAAATGAAAAAAGGGGGTCTATTGTACTTAAACAGGGCTTGGAAATGAAAATGTGGTCTGTTGTACTTAAACAGGGCTTAGAAATGAAAAAAGGGGGCATGTTGTACTTAAACAGGGCTTGGAAATGAAAAAGGGGTCTGTTGTATTTAAATAGGGCTTGGAAATGAAAAAGGGGCCTGTTGTACTTAAACAGGGCTTGGATATGAAAAAAGGGGGCCTTTTGTACTTAAATATGGCTTGGAAATTAAAAAGGTATCTGTTGTACTTAAACAGGACTTGGAAATGAAAAAGGGGCTTGTTGTAGTTAAATAGGGCTTGGAAATGAAAAATGGGATGGTTGTACTTAAACATGGTTTGGAATGAAAAAGGGGTCTGTTGTACTGAAACAGGTCTTGGAAATAAAAAAGGGGCCTGTTGTACTCAAACAGGGGTTGGATATGAAAAAAGGGGGCCTGTTGTACTTAAACAGGGCTTGGAAATGAAAAAGTGGTCTATTGTACTTAAACAGGGCTTGGAAATGAAAAAGAAAAGAGGCTTTTGTACTTAAACAGGGATTGGAAATGAAAAATGGGCATGTTGTACTTAAACAAGGCTTGGAATGAAAAAGGGGCCTGTTGTACTTAAACAGGGCTTGGAAATGAAAAAGGGGAACTTTAACAGGGCTTGGAACGAAAAAGGAGCATGTTGTACTTAAACAACGCTTGGAAAAGAAAATGGGTCTATTCTACTTAAACATGATTTGGAAATGAAAAATGGGCCTATTGCATTTAAACAGGGCTTAGAAATGAAAAAACGGGGCCTGTTGAATTTAAACAGGGCTTAGAAATGAAAAAAAAAGGCAGCCTGTTGTACTTAAATAGTGCTTGAAAATGAAAAAGTGGTATTTTGTACTTAAATAGTGCTTGGAATGAAAAATAGGCTTGTTGTACTTAAACAGGGCTTAGAATAAAAAAAGGGCCTGTTGTACTTAAACAAGGCTTGGAAATTAAAAAGGGGCCTGTTGTAATTAAATAGGGCTTGGAAATGAAAAAAAGGGGCATGTTGTACTTAAACAGGGCTTAAAAATGAAAAAGGGGCCTGTCGTACTTAAACAAGACTTGGAATGAAAAAGGGGCATGTTGTACTTAAACAGGGCTTGGAAATGAAAACTGGACCTGTTGTACTTAAATAGTGCTTGGAAATGTAAAAGGGGCATGTTGTACTTAAACTGAATTTGGAAATGAAAAAGGGGTTTGTTGTACTTAAACAGGGCTTGGAAATGAAAAAGGGGTTTGTTGTAGTTAAACAGGGCTTGGAATTAAAAAGGGGCATTTTGTACTTAAACAGGGCTTGGAATGAAAAAAGGGTTTGTTGTACTTAAACAGGGCTTGGAATGAAAAATGGGCTTTTTGTACTTAAACAGGACTTGGAAATGAAAAAGGGGTCTATTGTACTTAAATAAGGCTTGGAAATGAAAAAGGGGCATTTTGTACTTAAACAGGGCTTGGAAGGAAAAATGGGCGTGTTGTACTTAAACAGGGCTTGGAATGAAAAAAGTGGTATGTTTTAATTAAACATGGCTTGGAAAAGAAAAAGGGGTCTATTGTACTTAAACAGGGATTGGAAATGAAAAACGGGCATGTTGTACTTAAACATGGCTTAGAAATGAAAAGGGGCCTGTTGTACTTAAACAGGGCTTGAAAATGAAAAAAGGGGGCATGTTGTACTAAAACAGGGCTTGGAAATGAAAAAGGGCTCTGTTGTATTTAAATAGGGCTTGGAAATGAAAAAGGGGCTTGTTGTACTTAAACAGGGCTTGGATATGAAAAAAGGGGGCCTTATGTACTTAAATATTGCTTGGAAATTAAAAAGGTATTTGTTGTACTTAAACAGGACTTGAAAATGAAAAAGGGGCTTGTTGTACTTAAACAGGGCTTGGAAATGAAAAATGGGCATGTTGTACTTAAACATGGTTTGGAATGAAAAAGGGGTTTGTTGTACTGAAACAGGTCTTGGAAATAAAAAAGGGGTCTGTTGTACTCAAACAGGGGTTGGAAATGAAAAAAGGGGGCCTGTTGTACTTAAACAGGGCTTGGAAATAAAAAAGGGGTCTATTGTACTTAAACAGGGCTTGGAAATGAAAAAAAGGAGGCTTTTGTACTTAAACAGGGATTGGAAATGAAAAAGGGGCATGTCGTAATTAAACAAGGCTTGGAATGAAAAAGGGGCCTGTTGTACTTAAACAGGGCTTGGAAATGAAAAAGGGGTACTTTAATAGGGCTTGGAATGAAAAAGGAGCATGTTGTACTTAAACAGGGCTTGGAAAAGAAAATGGGTCTATTCTACTTAAACCGGATTTGGAAATGAAAAAGGGGCCTATTGTACTTAAACATGGCTTAGAAATGAAAAAAAGGGGGCCTGTTATATTTAAACAGGGCACGGAAATGAAAAAAAAGGCAGCCTGTTGTACTTAAATAGTGCTTGGAAATGAAAAATGGGAATTTTTTACTTAAATAGTGCTTGGAATGAAAAATGGGCTGGTTGTACTTAAACAGGGCTTGGAATGAAAAAGGGGCCTGTTGTACATAAACAAGGCTTGGAAATGAAAAAGGGGCCTGTTGTACTTAAATAGGGCTTGGAAATGAAAAAAAGGGGCATGTCGTACTTAAATAGGGCTTGAAAATGAAAAAGGGGTCTATTGTACTTAAACAGTACTTGGAATGAAAAATGGGCATGTTCTACTTAAACAGGGCTTGGAAATGAAAACTGGACCTGTTGTAATTAAACAGTGCTTGGAAATAAAAAAGGGGCATGTTGTACTTAAACTGACTTTCGAAATGAAAAAGGGGTCTGTTGTACTTAAACAGGGCTTGGAAATGAAAAAGGGGCTTGTTGTAGTTAAACAGGGCTTGTAATGAAAAAAGGGCATTTTGTACTTAAACAGGGCTTGGAATGAAAAAAGGGTTTGTTGTACTTAAACAGGGCTTGGAATGAAAAATGAGCTTTTTGTACTTAAACAGGACTTGGAAATGAAAAAGGGGTTTATTGTACTTAAATAGGGCTTGGAAATGAAAAAGGGGCATTTTGTACTTAAACAGGGCTTGGAATGAAAAATGGGCGTGTTGTACTTAAACAGGGCTTTGAATGAAAAAAGGGGTCTGTTTTAATTAAACAGGGCTTGGAAAAGAAAAAGGGGTCTATTGTACTTAAACAGGGATTGGAAATGAAAAAAGGGGGTCTGTTGTACTTAAACAGGGCTTGGAAATGAAAATGGGGCATGTTGTACTTAAACAGGGCTTAGAAATAAAAAAAGGGGGCATGTTGTACTTAAACAGGGCTTGGAAATGAAAAAGGGGTCTGTTGTATTTAAATAGGGCTTGGAAATAAAAAAGGGGTCTGTTGTACTTAAACAGGGCTTGGATATGAAAAAAGGGGGCCTTTTGTACTTAAACATGGCTTAGAAATTAAAAAGGGATCTGATGTACTTAAACAAGACTTGGAAATGAAAAAGGGTCTTGTTGTACTTAAACAGGGCTTGGAAATGAAAAATGGGCATGCTGTACTTAAACATAGTTTGGAATGAAAAAGGGTTCTGTTGTACTAAAACAGGTCTTGGAAATGAAAAAGGGGCCTATTGTACTCAAACAGGGCTTGGAAATGAAAAAAGGGGGCCTGTTGTACTTAAACAGGGCTTGGAAATGAAAAAGGGGCATGTTGTACATAAACAGGGCTTGGAAATGAAAAAGGGACCTGTTATACTTAAATAGGGCTTGGAATGGGGGCCTGTTGTACTTAAATAGGGCGTGGAAATGAAAAGGGGTCTATTGTACTTAAACAGGGCTTGGAAATGAAAAAAAGGGGGCCTTTTGAACTTAAACAGGGATTGGAAATGAAAAAGGGGCATGTCGTACTTAAACAGGGCTTGGAATGAAAAAGGGGCATGTTGTACTTAAACAGGGCTTGGAAATGAAAAAGGGGAGTGTTGTATTTAAACAGGGCATGAAATGAAAAAGGGGCTTGTTGTACTTAAACAGGGCTTGGAAAAGAAAAAGGGGTCTATTATACTTAAACAGGGATTGGAAATGAAAAAAGAGGGTCTGTTGTACTTAAACATGACTTGAAATGAAAAAGGTGCTTGTTGTACTTAAACAAGGCTTAGAAATGAAAAAAGGGGGCCTATTGTATATAAACTGGGCTTGGAAATGAAAAAGGAGCCTGTTGTACTTAAACAGGACTTGGAAATGAAAAAGGGGCATGTTCTACTTAAACAGGGCTTGGATATGAATAAAGGGGGCCTTTTGTACTTAAACATGGCTTGAAAATTTAAAAGGGGTCTGTTGTACTTAAACAAGGCTTAGAAATGAAAAAGGGGCTTGTTGTACTTAAACAGGGCTTGGAAATGAAAAATGGGCATGTTGTACTTAAACATGGCTTGGAATGAAAAAGGGGCCTGTTGTACTTAAACAGGACTTGGAAATGAAAAAGGGGACTGTTGTACTTAAACAGGGCTTGGAAATGAAAAAAGGGGCTTGTTGTACTTAAATAGGGCTTGGAAATGAAAAAGGGGCATGTTATACTTAAACAGGGCTTGGAATAAAAAAGGGACCTGTTTTACTTATATAGGGCTTGGAAATGAAAAAGTGGTCTATTGTACTTAAACAGGGCTTGGTAATGAAATAAGGGGGCCTTTTGTACTTAAACAGGTATTGAAAATGAAAAAGGGGCATGTCGTACTTAAACAGGGCTTGGAAATGAAAAAGGGGCTTGTTGTACTTAAACAGGGCTTGGAATGAAAAAGGGGCCTGTTGTAGTTAAACAGGACTTGGAAATGAAAAAGGGGCTTGTTGTACTTAAATAGTGCTTGGAAATGAAAAAAGGGGGCTTGTTGTACTTAAACAGTTTTTGGAAATGAAAAAGGGGCATGTTGTACTTAAACAGGGCTCGGAATGAAAAAGGGGCTTGTTGTACTTAAATAGGACTTGGAATGAAAAAGGGGCCTGTTGTACTTAAACAGGGTTTGGAAATGAAAAAGGGGCCTGTTGTACTTAAACAGGGCTTCAAAATGAAAAAAGGTGGCCTGTTGTACTTAAACAGGGCTTGGAAATGAAAAAGGGGCTTGTTGTAGTTAAACAGGGCTTGGAATGAAAAAGGGGCATGTTGTAGTTAAACATGGCTTAGAATGAAAAAGTGGTTTGTTGTACTTAAACAGGGCTTGGAAATGAAAAATGGGCCTGTTGTACTTAAACAGGGCTTTAAATGAAAAAGGGGCATGTTGTACTTAAACGGGGCTTGGAATTGAAAAAGGGGGATGTTGTACTTAAACAGGGCTTGGAAATGAAAAAAGGGGGCCTGTTGTACTTAAACATGGCTTGGAAATGAAAAAGGGGCCTGTTGTACTTAAATAGGGCTTGGAAATGAAAAAGGAGCTTGTTGTACTTAAATATGGCTTGGAAATGAAAAAAAAGGCCTGTTGTACTTAAATTGGGCTTGGAAATGAAAAAGGGGTTTGTTGTACTTAAATAGAGCTTGGAAAGGGAATAGAAGTCTTCGCCATCCATGGTTGTTAGCATCAAGGTTCCGCCCGAGAAGACTTTTTTAACCACGAATGGACCTTCATATTGGGTGTCCACTTTCCCCTGTGATCGTTAAGAGGAGGAATAATCCTTTTCAGCACCAGGTCACCTTGTATGTACTACTGAGGACGTACTTTCTTATCGAAATCTTGTTTCATTCGCCGTTGGTACAACTGTCCATGGCATATAGTTGTTAGGAATGTCTCTTCAATGAGGCTTAATTGATTGTACTTGGATCGTAGCCATTTGGCTTCATCTAGCTTGACATCCATCATTATCCTCAACGAGGGGATCTAAACATCGACCGGTAGGACTGCCTCCATACCATACACCGGTGTGAACGGGGTTGCCCCTGTCGAGGTGCGCACAAACTTTCGGTACCCATGTAATGCAAACGGTAGCATCTCATGCCAATCCTTATATATCACAACCATCTATTGCACGATTTTCTTGATGTTCTTGTTTGCCGCCTCGACGGCGCCCTTCATCTTCGGGCGATACGGCGAAGAGTTGTGATGCTCTATTTTGAAATCCCGGCACAAGTCAGCCATCATCTTGTTATTGAGGTTGGAACCATTATCGGTAATGATCCTCTCGGGAATTCCATACTGGCAAATGATATCTCTTTTGATAAACCGGGCAACCACTTGTTTTGTAACGTTGGCATAAGATGTCGCTTCGACCCAGTTTGTGAAGTAGTCTATAGCAACTAGGATGAAGCTGTGACCGTTGGAAGTTGTTGGCTCAATCTTTCCAATCATATCAATATCCTACATGGCGAACGGCCAAGGTGAAGACATGACGCTCAATGGATTTGGAGGTACATGGACCTTATCAGCATAGATCTGACACTTATGGCACTTGCGGGAATATTTACAGCAATCGAATTCCATGGTGATCCAATAATACCCCGATCTGAGAAGTTTCTTTGCCATAGCATGCCCTCCAGCATGGGTACCAAAAGAGCCTTCATGAACATCTTGCATCAACAAATCTGCTTCGTGTCTATCCACGCATCTGAGCAGATCCATGTCGAAGTTTCGCTTGTATAACATATCATCTTGATTCAAAAAGAATCCACCTTCTAGCCTTCTGAGGGTTTTCTTGTCTTTACTGGATGCCCCAGCCGGGTACCCTTGAGACTTCAAGAATTTCTTGATATCAAGATACCAAGGTTTATTATCTTCACCAATGTCAACTGCGAAGACATAGGCAGGTCTTTCGAGACGAGAGACCATGATTCGAGGCACGTAATTCTCTTGACACACTTTGATCATGAATGATAAAGTTTCTAGAGCATCAACAAATTGATTTTCATCTAGTGGAATATAACTCAGCTTGACTTTGGTGAAGAAAGTTAGCAATCTTCTGGTATAATCCCTGTAAGGAACCAGGTGAGGTTGATGAACAAACCACTTGCCATTAACTTGGTTCACAACCAGAGCAGAATCTCCGAAGATCTCTAGGTTCTTGATTCGAAAGTTGATTGCCTCCTCGACCCCCATGATACACGCTTCATACTCTGCTTCGTTGTTGGTACATTTTAATGTCAGCCGAGCAGTGAAAGGCATATGGACCCCCTTTGGTGAGATGATGACAGCACCTACTCTGCTTCTGTTTACGTTCACAACTCCGTCAAACATCAACTTCCATTTGGATTCGGGGTCTGGCCCCTCCTCCAGAAGTGGTTCTTCACAGTCTTTCAACTTGAGGAACATGATGTCCTTATCCGAAAACTCGAATCTCATGGGCTGATAATCATCAATTGGCTGTTGACCCAGGTATTCTGATAATACACTCCCTTTGATTGCTTTTTGCAAAGTGTACTGGATATCATATTCTGTCAAAATCATCTGCCATCGGGATATCCTTCCTGTTAGAGCCGGCTTCTCGAAGATATACTTTACAGGGTCCATCTTGGAATTAGGAGAGTGGTGTGAGTCAGCATGTACTGTCTTAGTCAGCGAGCAGCCCATGCCAAAACGCAGCAAGTTTTCTTGAGTAGTGAGTAGCGTGTCTCACAATTGGTAAACTTTTTTCTAAGGTAATAAATGGAATGCTCTTTTCGGCCAGACTCGTCCAGCAGACCTAACACGCATCCCATTGATCCTTCGAGTACGGTGAGGTACATGATTAAGGGTCTCCCTGGAACTGGAGGCATGAGAATCAGAGGTTCTAGCAAGTAATCCTTGATTTGGTCGAAGGCCTGTTGGCACTCTTCATTCCATTGGATATCTTGATTCTTCCTCAGAAGCTTGAAAATAGGCTCACATGTGGCTGTTAGGTGCGAGATGAACCGTGCAATGTAGTTCAACCTCCCTAAGAAACCGCGTACTTCTTTTTCACTTCTTGGTTCAGGCATCTCTTGGATGGCTTTTACCTTTGCAGGTTCGACTTAGATTCCCCGTTCACTAAAAATGAAGCCCAACAACTTACCGGAATGTACCCCAAAGGTGCATTTGTTCGGATTCAACCTTAGTCTGAATTTCCGAAGTCTGCCAAACAGCTTGGCTAAGTTGACTAGATGCTCTTCTTCTGTTTGTGACATTGCTATAATATCATCAACGTAGACCTCAATATCATGATGAATCATGTCATGAAATAGTGTCACCATTGCATGTTGGTAAGTTGTGCCAGCATTCTTCAAACCAAACGGCATAACTTTATAACAGAAGGTGCCCCAGGACGTAATGAATGTAGTTTTTTCCATGTCCTCTGGCACCATTTTAATCTGATTATAGCCCGAGAAGCCATCCATGAAAGAGAATACAAAAAATTGAGCAGTGTTATCAACTAGCACGTCAATGTGAGGCAAGGGGAAATCATCTTTAGGGTTGGCCCAATTCAAATCCTTATAATCCACGCACATCCTAACCTTACCATCTTTTTTAGGGACTGGTACAATATTTTTAACCCATGGGGGATAACTGGTTACGGCCAAAAATCCAGCGTTAAACTATTTTTGCACCTCCTCTTTAATTTTAATGGCCATGTCAGGGCGTGTACGTCTCAACTTTTGCTTTACCGGTGGGCAATCTTCCCTGAGAGGTAGTTTGTGCACCACGATGTCAGTGTCCAATCCAGACATGTCTTGATAGGACCAGGCGAAAACATCAACATATTCTCGAAGCATGGAAATTAGACGACTCTTGATAGATTCTTCTAACGCAACCCCGATCTTTACCTCTCTCTTGTCCTCTTCGGTACCCAGATTTATCACTTCAATAGCCTCTTCATGTGGCTGAATCATCTTCTCCTCTTGTTTAAGCAACCTGGCCAGCTCTTCGGGCAATTCGCAATCTTTTTCACCTTCCTCATTGGCTAGATAAATTGGATTGTCGAAGTCAGATTGAGCCATAGCAAAGTCGTTGTTGATGAGACCCGAGGATGAGCATCTGCATAAATGATGATTCATGCTAGATTTAGAAGCTATTTGAGATGTGAACATATTGCCATTTTATTTTGAAAACAAAAACAAAAATGAAAGACATGGAACAACATGTCATGAATGCAAAAACGTCCGTTTATTGATGATTATGAAATCAAATTATGAACAAAAGAACCCTTACAATGAGTCTCTATGCCCCGGGTAAGACATAGGACTTGAGTACAGGAAAACAAAAACATAAAAAACTATTACTCTTCAAGGCAAGTGACAGAGATGAGATTTTCCGATGACTAGTTGTTTAGTTGCATCCCTTGAACACAAGGCTTGACCCACTCATCCATAACGTAGTCACTGTCAGTCGTATCTTCCTATGCAGCACATACATTGCCATGATTAATCCAACCAGCACTGGTGAATGTGATTGGGCTTTTCCAACCACTAGCATTTGGCCCAGGCGTTGACAGACTTGGCTGATATCCAACTCCTAACATGTCTTTCTTTTATGGGATTTCAATTGTCCTGCCCTAGCCTTCTTTCACACCTGACTCTACCACTTCCAAGGCCTGCTTGTAAGAAGCTATAGAAGCTCCCTTCTTCGAATCTTCAGATGAAGCAGCTGACGTAATCTCAGGTTTGACGGGCTCAAAAGCTTGACAAGGAGTCTCAACGATCTCTCCATCCATTTCCGCGTATTTGAACCATACTAGATGGCTGATAAAGATGTCCTCCTCTCCTGATACTGTCACGATTTTCCCTTCCCATACGAACTTTAGCTTCTGATGTAGAGTAGAGGATATTGCCCCCGCGGAATGAATCCATGGTCTCCCCAACAAGCAACTATAAGCAGGCTGAATATCCATTATGTAGAAAGTAGCATTGAATACTTTTGATCCCACCTTGATAGGTAACTCCACCTCTCCAAACACTGACCTCCTTGAACCATCAAATGCTCATACAACCAAATCGCTTGGCCTCAGCACGATCCCGTCATAATTCAACTTCATGAGGGCCTTCTTTGGCAATACATTCAGCGATGATCCTGTGTCAACAAAAACGTGGGATAGTACAACACCCTTGCACTCCATGGAGATATGCAAGGCGCGGTTATGACTATGTCCTTCAGGCGTTAAATCCATATCTGTGAAGCCCAAACCATGGCTAGAGTTTACACTCGACACCACGGTTTCCAACTGATTCACCGATATGTCTTGTGGTACATAAGCGTTGCTCAGGATCTTTAACAGGGCCTTCCTATGGGCATCTGAGCACATTAACAAGGATAGGATAGAAATCTTCGAGGGAGTCTGTTGCAAGTGATCTATGATCTTGTAGTCATTTTTCTTGATAATTCGTAAGAATTCCTCCGCCTCCTTATCAAATGTGATGTCAAGCTCTGTTGAAGGTGCAGGTGTATCATTCACGGGCTGTTTGCCCATGGCTTTTGCTTGAGCTTCAGTCGTGTCTCTTGGTGTCACCGTATTACCTCTCAGGGTTTCGGGAGCAAATAACCTGCCACTTCTGGTGAAACCTCCTACTCCAACATTTTCTACTTGGCACAGAGTAGAAGTGGACATAGTCAAGTCCTGCTTATGACCATTACAGTATACTTCACCCCCATAATTCCAAGGTATAGCCATGTCGTTCTAGTACGAGACTGGACCAGAAGTGGTAATGGTTATGGGTGATACTCTTGTCCCAGCAGGAACCTATGATGGGTTATAATAGATGGTAACAGTTGATATGTCTTCGTTTTTCACAACTTTATCAAACTGTATGTTGCCTTCGTTAATCATCCTTTGTATCCCCGATCTCAGTTGATCGCAACCATCAAGGGAACTAGAACAATATGGACAATCCTCTTCACAACCCGGAAATAAATTTTTCTTGGCCAAACATGCTTTTATTGACATCAGTGGAGTATTCAAGTCATTAACATCGGATATCAAATTCAGACCTTCACCACTATTAATGGCTCCCGCAGTCCTCCCATGAGGAGGCATAGGATTCTGGATGACATTCGGAGTAGGAGCGAAATTAATGGCTTTGGAATCAATTAAATCCTGAACGACGTGCTTCAGTGCCTTAAAATTCTCCGTGTTATGACCCGGAGCCCCAGAATGGAACTCACAGTGAGCGTTGGCATCATACCCTTCAGGGATTTGCCCCGGTCTTGGAGGTTGTAGGGTCCTTAGCTGGACAATTTGCAGTTGTAGAAGATTCTGAAGGAGCTGGGAATATGACATGGGTGGTGCTTCAAGATGTCTGTCTTTGTGTATGGAAGGATAGTATGGCCTGGGGGCCCTCTGTTGTTGGTAATTTGGCTGACGTTGCTGTTGTTGAACCGGCGGTTGGTTTGCTGGAGCAGCGATGGTAACTGGAGCTGCATGATGATACATATTCTAAATTTGTCTTCTGTCTTGAGTGTATACAGCCACCGTTTCTCCCTCTCAGCGTTTTACAAACAGTTTCTTCATATTGGAGGTTGACGCTCCATTGTTCTGGATTTTGTCTTGCTTTATCAGATTTCTATTCTCTCACATGTTAAGATAATGTCTGAAAAATCATTTGATGAACAGCCTGTTAACCTCTCCATGAAATGCCCTGGGAGGGTATCCATGAAGAGATCCACCATTTCTCTCTCCAGCAGAGGTGGTTGTACTCTAGCGGCAACCTCACGCCATCTCTGAGCATAATCTTTAAAGCTTTCTGAATTCTTCTGTGACAAACTTTGGAGTTAAGTACGGCTAGGCGCCATATTAATGGTGTACTGATAATGTTTAAGGAAAGCTTCCCCTAGCTCTTTCCAGTTTTGGACAGAGCTCCTTTCCAACTTCATATACCATTCCAGTGAGCCCCTAGAGATAATGTCCTGGAAATAGTACATCCAGAGTTTCTCGTCTCTAGTGTGAGCAGCAATCTTTTGGTAAAAATCCTGTAGATGCGTTTTGGGGCAGGAGTTTCCATTGTACTTATCAAAAGTTGGTGGCCTGAACTTGGGAGGGAATTGACCCTCCTAACGGTCTTCCATAGGGATAAGAGTAGGTGTGCCAGTCTCTGGACCTGAAGGTCCACCTCCTCCGTTACTATTAGGCATATTTCCCAGAGTAACCACTAGAGAGTTTGTCTGGGGAGGAGTAAGCCTCTGCATTGCACTTCTCAGCTCTTATTGCCCTTGGGCCATGCCTTGCATCAAAGCCATAAACTCTCCCATTCGGTTGCAGAGTTCATTGAGTTCAGTCTGCATAGCGTCCATGATGTACCTTTGATTGTTGCGGGTAGCGTACCGATGGGGAATATTGTGTCTGGGGTGACGGGTCCGGGCTGCTCTCACAATATTTACCTGGAGAATAGACAAGTTAAGTAGCCGGAAGAAACCTACAAAAGAAAGAAAATGCAAATGATATGTATGCAATGCAGTGTTGTGTTCCTTTTATCCTCAAGGTTTTTTTTTTACTTTCCCGTTCTAGTATTAAGAGAATAACATTTGGAAGAAGACCCATATGATGTTCAGATAATGTGACAGCCGTGGAGAATTGGTGCTTATTACGTCGTGTCGGTGCAAAAGATAACAAACCAGAGATTCAAGGTAAGTCAATCACATAAACTGAAATCGGAAACAACAAAGTCCCCGAAGGGTGCCAATCAAAAGAAAAGCAAAGTACATCAATAAAAAGGAGTCCCATAACAGGCCTGTGGGTAATCCAGGTACAAGAACATGAAACTAAACCCTAGGGAGTTCTATATCTTACAACCTCCAGCTAAGGCGCTTGACATCCTAGTACAACTGAGTTATGTCCGGATGATTGGGCTCCTGGACGAGTCTCTGGATGAGAAGATCCCTTAAATCAAAGGAAGCATGCAACTCTTCAATCTGCTGGAGGAATGCCTTCTCATTTTCTTTGCTTGGACCCGGCTCAGTCTTTGACTTCTTTACCTCAACTCGAAGCTTCAGCTCTTCAACTTCTTTCTGGACATCTTCAGCTATTTGTTGACTTTTTTCCATCTGATGAAGGTATTCTCTCTGTTGCTCTTGGGCTTTCTGAACCAGCTCTCCTTGTTCTACTAGGGCATCCTGAAGGTTTTTGATCTTCAACTCGAATTCAGCCTCTACCTTCTTCTTCTTTTTCTGGTGACCATTCCACTTCTTTTTCCATAGTGTAATAGTTTCATTAGCTTCATCCAATTCTTTCTTATCTTTCCGACGCTGACTCGCCTTGTGGATCTCAGCTAATCCTATTTTCTTAAAGTATAGTTCTCACTGATCAAAGTCCTTCTACTTAAGTCGTACTATCTCTTCAGGCCGGAGAGCCCTCTCTTCTAACTCCTGGTTCTGAATCATCAATTTCTGACAAGAGTCGTGAGCCTCCTGATTTTCGACTCTAAGCTGTTTGACCAGAGCCTCCAATTTTTGGTAATCCTCTAAAGGCACAGTTTATGGAGGTGGAGTTGGCATAGAAAAAGGGATTAGAGCCGCTTGAGCCTCCTCCCTTATCCAGGCTTCGAACTCAGGAAACATCTGGTTATTGCTCTTTCCCAGGTCTGCTGTGTCTTTTCTTCTGATCACTTTCCAAGAGCCTGCAACTTTTCTGACCAACGGAAGATTATCCTTTACCGAGAAATAAAAAGTTTGGAATAACTCTGATTCGTCGGGAATCTCTTTGAGTCGTACCCCAACTGTCTTCTTAAGAGAATGGGGTTGTAGTTGATACCCCCTGATACTCCTAATAAAGGCATGTTGAGGTAATTCCCACAACTGGCGATGAAGCTCTTCCCTTTCAACCTCAAAGTAAACCATCTAATATCTCTGGCAGACAATGTACTTAGCTTCTAGGCCCAAGTGGTATTAGGATCAGTGAAACTCTCGGTGGTAAGTAAATGTCATAACCCATCTATAGAACAAGGGAGCACAACATCTAACTAGACCTCCTCGCTCGTTCTCATTATTATAGTGCACTGAATAATACAAATCACCCAGGAGAGTGGGTACCGGATTCTTCAACACAAATAAATGAATAACATTTATGTCCATGAATTTGTCCATATCAGCGAATAGGATGATCCCATATATGGACAATGCTAAGATAGTGCAAACTAAATCCCACTGATTTATCACTGCAAGTTCTCCAGCCCTTCTAACCAGATACTCTAGAGTAAAGCCAAGTACCTTCGCTTTGGTGGTAGCCAGATTTGCAGATATCTCTGATGAGCTCAAATAAAGAGCTTTGGAGATGTCAAAATGGGTTGGCCTAATCATCTCTGAATTGAAATGAATCTGATCCTTGATTGATACTCCCAGAATCTCAGCATACTCTTCCAGTAAACGACCCAAATGAAAGTCGTGAAAAGTGAAACACCCGAGCCGTGGGTTGTAATAATACAATAAAGTATGAATGGCGCTTCTTTGAGAGTTGTCCAGATTGAATACCAAGTCCAGAATGTCCATATTTTTCCTTGAAGTATCCCAGATGACCCGGGGTAATAAGAGACACCATTTGGTTGATCAGATCCCCTTTGGTATCAAAGAATTTATAGTGCACAATCCTTTTTCTGACGTCTTCCATTCTGAAGTAGTAATATGACCAGGAACCAGGAGTAGTACGAACCCTGAGAATAAAAAGAACACAAATGATTAATGATGTTATGATGCTTATGCAAGGCGAGGCAAGTGATCAGTGACGTGTTTGAGATGTGCCAATCATATAATCAGGTTTCGGTGCAAGGTCACAATGTCAACATATCACAATAACAATCCCTCTGATCCGGGATCCATATCTCAGAATCAAGGTACAAGAGAACCAGATCACAAAACTGAACCATACTGGCAAAGCAGGTATGTTGAAGGTCTTAGGGTTCCTGCAAACCTGTAAACCCCTCCCAATCTCACGGGTGTGCTACTCGAGTCAACATCACGGACTCTCAAAGCCGAATAGCAATAATACGTTCACCATTTCCGAGAAATGGCTCATGACCAAATCAGGGAATCGGTTTGGCATAATGTACTACTCAGGAAGGTCTCGGCTGAGTCCAAGGAAACAAGCATCCCTCATAAGTCCCCGGCTTCAAGCACTAAATCGAGAAACAATAGCACATTTAGCCCTTGGGATACAATGTTATCGTCATACGAACAGTTTGCTTTAACTGGATTCTTATGAGAGAACCAGGCCATCCTATGTGAGTTCCCAATGGACCCTCGGATGTAAGTGGATTTGCCAACAAATGTGGTATGCCACTGTCATCACTGGAGAGGGGTGTTTCCATTAAGGTCCTCGAAGATCGGTCACCAGATGCACATAACTATCAAGGTCGTACCCTGAAGTGGGGAAGAACCCCCACACAGAATAGTCCAAGACGGTCGCAGTCTGGGTGTGGAACACATCACCACTCATCATGTAACCATGCGAGTACAACGTGTCCACGCTAAACCTATAGTACACTCAAGCCGGGTATTTGGCTTATCTCACAGTAACTCCCATCCCGCAGAAAAAATGAAAACCAACACAGTCAGACAGTCCAGTATATATGATGCATGGAAAATAAATACTGAAAGCAGTAAATAAATGTTGTAAAGTAAACTGTAAATGAAAATAGTAAATAAACAGACAGGAACACACACATAAACACCCAAGGAAACAAAAGCAAACAGGCGCTAGGATTGACTCTACGATGAAAACCATAGATTCTGGGTTCGTTCCCCAGCAGAGTCGCCAGTTGTCGCTCCCGGGATTTTCACCCTAGTACAAACGCGAAAGTGGCGTGGAAAAGGTAGAGTCGCCAGCCAGGCATTTTTATCCCGAAATAACGGGAAAGGTAATGTTGCACAAACCTAAGGAAGAAGGAAAGGACGAGGCCTTGTGAACCAAAGATCTGGGTTCGGGAGTCGGTTGCGACCTGGGAAGGTATTAGCACCCCAGATCATCTGTCGTACCAGATGGGATCCACGCTTGTTTGTTTGTTTCAAAGGGTGAGAAATAAAACTGCTGTTGAACAAAAACCGCTGACTGGAAATAGAATACGAAAGGGAATTGGAAAAGAGAATGAAAATATATGGGAAAAATGTAGGGAAAATAAAGAATGTGCTCGCACGGGCCCTACCCCGCTGCCTATGTACCTCATCGGGAAAATGAGGATCAGAGTCGACGTAGTTCGCCTAACCAGGCGGGAACTTTGTTTGTGTTTTTTATATGTTGGAATTGCTTATGTCTATGCTCAGGTGTTGCAGGTTCGTCTTGTGCGAGTGCGTTTACCATCTAGCATGCGAGACAAGTCGGCGCAAGTGTCATACCCCAAATTTGTCCTACCCGCATATTTACTTTTATTACTCAGAAAATTGAAGAAAAATATTTGTTTTAGTTTGTTCAAATTGAGCCAAAATTTTGTCCATCCTTTTTTAGGTTATGTGTTTGTGCTGTTGAAAATTGGTGCATTTCGATGCAGTGACCATTCATCTGTATGTCGATATCGTATTTATTTATTTATTCTTTATTTCTAGCCATGTCTTTTTTTTCTTTTTTCTAGAATATTATTATTATTTCATAATCCATAATTATTAACCTATATATATATATATATATATATATATAATTTATATTAGTCATTTTAATTTTTTTTTATGTATAGATTTGTTTTTTTATTTATCAATCATTATCATTCATTTTCAATTTTAATATAAAAGTTCATTTTTACTTAAAATCAAATCTCTCTTATTTTTCTTTATTCTTCCATTAATCATCATTCATTTTATTTTTATTCCATATTATCTAAATGGCTATAATTTTCTTACTATTATTATTATATTTATTTTTTATTCTTATTTTTATAATCATTTACATTGCCACACCCACAGTAAAAATTATATATAATTTGTCCACACATTCAGTTTCTAAAAAAGGAGAATACAGCATCATATCTTTTCTTTTCAAATATTCCTCTAAGGGTCCCCACCCCACTTTTTCAGCACAAACACAACACAGCCTGTATAACAACACTACACTCACTATCACGCAAAACTCCACTAATTCCCCACTTTCTACAACACTCACAAACAGCTCAGCAAAAAGATTTTTTTTTTCTTTCCAATTCTTATCCTCAAATTCATACTTGATTCCATTCTTCTATAAAAGCCCTGTCTTCCTCAACTTTTAGCAAGCTTGGAGAGCCTTTAATAACTCTGCTAAAACCATAACATAACCAAGATTCAAAAACTAGAAAATCTGCAAAAAAAATCCCAGAACTCCCAAACCTTGAACCTTTCTATCAACATTCACGCCATTACATCTTCAAACAAAATCTTAAAAATATGCAATAAAAAAACCTTCATATTCATCCATAATAACAACCTTTCACCTTCAATGAACCATTCTAAACCTTCACCAAAAATAGAACAGAGCTTTTTATCTTCATACCTTTAGCCCCCTTCAAAAACAAAGACCAACCCTCAAAATTTCCACAGATCGAAACCTTCACCGCAACCCAACATCCAAAATGCACGAATCCATACATCCTTCAGATAAGCCACAAACACGAAACCTCGCACAAAATCAAAAACATAATCGTAAGAAAACCGACGTGAAAATAACGAAACCCACCATAAACCTTCGGTAAAACCTCACCACCACCGTGATTCATAACCACTTGAAATCTAACAAATCCACCGCAAACCTGTGAGAGCCGGCCGCAAACCCCAAAACCACGAACGTCGCTGCGAACCGCACCAAACCGAGAAGGTGCTGAAACCACCGCTGGCCCGAAACCATCCTTCACGAACCAAACTGCCACCTGTGTGAGAAAACACGAACGAGCGAACTCACCCAAGCTCGTCGCGAAATCTACTGCGATTCAAAACCACCGCGAACCTCGTTGAACCAAAACCAACGGAGTCGAAGAACCGAGCGAACGAGGAGCGAGAGTGACGTGAGAGTGACGGAACAAAAAACAGGGTGGGTTTCTCTTTCCTTTCCTTCATATTTGTTTTTTGCGTTTTCAAAGGTGGAAGGGGTAAAACATGATGATGCTGAGTTATTTTTTGGGATTTAGTTTTCTTTTCTTTTCCTGATTTGTTTATTTTTTATTGTTATTAAATATTGTTGGGTTTCTAAAAAGCTGACTGATACACATGTCTCATTCTTTTATTTTATTTTTAAAAAAATATCAGCCCCTTTCATTTTATATTGTGGATGGGTCTGGGCCTCCTATGCCCATGAACCCATGTTTATTACCATATGCACCACCCTGGTTTCAACGGCACACCCCATTTTTTGGGCTTTCGGGCCTATGCGAATTTATGTTAATACCACCCCTGTATGCAGAAAACCCCCTCCATCTCATTAACATGTTTACATTTCTTTAATTATTTCTAGCTTTAATTGAAAATAATTTATAGTTTTTCTTATTTCAATATTATTCTCTTATATTTTATTCATGTTTCAATTATTATTTTATCCTTTTAACTAATTTTGGGGCCAATGACATAACAAAAGGCCGGTTTTCGCCCGATTTCGTTAAATCGGTGATATTCGGTCAATATGAGGCCCTCTTTTTTATTATTTTATTTTATCCTATTATTTTTATTGTGAACAAAAACTTGTAATATAATTTAATTAATTTTATTCTTTATTCTCAAATATTACCAATTTATTTATTAATTTGTATTTATTATTTTATTATAATTTTTGCGATTCAATTCAATTTATTTATTTAATATCGCATTTCAAAAATAATGTTTCGACTCCTCATAGAACGGTTTCTTTAAACCGGCTCTAAGGAAGTGAACGAAGTAAATTTCAATGCGTCCCAAAAAGGTCCAACGCCTTCGAATAGTTGTTCTCGATTAAAAGGTCCAACGCCTTCGAATAGTTGTTTCCGATTAAAAAGGCCGAACGCCTTCGAACAGTTCAAAACACTGCACACACGCTTCCTCTTGGGCAAATTACAATGATATCATTTATTTCGCGCAATCCCCTGTATTTATTTTGTATCCCTCTCCCATTACTTTGTACGCACTTTATTTTCCGTATTTTATTTAATTTTGAATCCTTGGTCTAACGCCAAGCGATTGCACTTGCACACTCGCACCTTTTTATTTTGTTTCGTTTATTAGGATCCACCTTACTTTGCGAGCCGAGCGTTTTGTGCCTCGCTAACAAACCACAAAAATAAACATCCACTTGCATTTACCCTTTAACCTCAAAAACCGAAATGTTTCGATTAGATCCAAGCCCTTGATCCAACGTCAAGTGGTCTTAGGAAATAAAATATTCTAATAAAACGAGAAGATCTGTACGCCACGAGCCTTAAGCGGTAGAAAGGAGGATAACGAGCTCTCGTTACTCGCTCTGATTATTTCGACGCAGGACGCTCGTCTTGTTGGACGAGATAAACTATCCATAGTCTTTAGTGCATTTCAACTCATAAACCCTTTCGTCGAAGAAAGGTAATAAAATCGAACAACCATTACCCTTAGTAGGCCGAACTACGAGGCTCTGACTTTCCCATTGCACACGGGAGTACGTAGGCACGAGGATCTCAATCCTTGCCGAGCACCTAGGTTCAATCTAACTTATAATTCAACTCATTTCCCTCTAGCAAGCAATTCGTTTAAGCATAGACATCCTTTCGCGCGTGAAAACTTAGATGGTTCCCATCGAGTACGATGGATGTAGGGGGTGCTAATACCATCCCCCTGCATAACCGACTCCTGAACCCAGGCAATGGTTCCGTTGACCTTTGTCATCATCCTTTTCTTCCCGGGTTGTATCTATATCTCCCATTTCCCTCTTCAGGAATAAATAGAATTAGGTGGCGATTCTTCAGTCCGTCCGGCGCGTGACTCCGTATTTTTGGATCACGTGAGGTCGTATTTTTCGGGGTACGACAGCTGGCGACTCTACTGGGGATATGGTTCACCCCTATGCGAGTCAAGCCTAGTCTAGATTCCCGCGTTTGTTTGGATGTTTGATTCTATGCCTTGCTTTGTTTATTTTTATCGCTTTCTTTATCGCATTCCATATTATATATCTTGTGGTTCCTTGGTACTATAATTTGGATCGATACTTTGCAAAAGAAACTTGAGGGAAAAGCTCTATACTCGGGCTTTCAAGTACAAACATAAGTTAGCGAGGTTGTGTAGTATGGGCTCCCGAGAGAAACACTCTCGTGGGTTGTCGATACGAAAACCTCACTTGGAGTAGATTCTAATGAGAATACTGACAACCGTCAAGTCCTTGACGTGTGTGCTCAGTCGCTTTCATTAGGGTCATTAACTCTGAGGACCTTTAGAACCCTTTGGTTAAAACATCGGTTGATGGTTGCGTAATATTGGGCACCAGGGTTCGCCCTCGCGTGGCTCGATATGAAAACCTCACTTGGAATAGACTTACTCAATGGAGTTGATTGACTGTCAAGAATGTATGAAATTGACACGTGCATCAAACAGTTGAGAAAGTTCCATAACTCCAGGACTTTGTTTTAAACCTCATGTCGATGATCGCGTAATATGGGGCACCAAGAGATTTCTCTCTCGCGTGGCTCGATATGAAGATCTCACCCAAAATAGATTCGTATGGGGGAGTCAGTCAACCGTCATGCTTACGGCGCGTGTGATGAACAACCATATAAATTGATAACTTTGGGATCCCTAAAACCTTAGAGTCTACCCAGTGAGTTCCTGATCAGAGTATCCTTCATTTTTACCTTGGACTCGTGAGACCCTGATCTTGTGATCCTGGATTCTGACATTGCATATCATTTCATTTGCATTATTTATTCATTCTTTCATTTCATTCCAAAGCCAAGAACTCATTTCATGTTCCTCCATCTTCAGTAAATCAAGCTGGTTTCCCGACGCCCGTATCGTGCTAGACGCCCATACCTAACTCGAACCAATACTAGAAGACTGATGGACGTGATTCAAGAAGAGCAAGCTGCTATGAGGGAAGAGATTGACTCAATCAAGAGCAAGATTGATCGTATTCATGAGGCCATGCAAGCCTTGGCCAGGATGGTTGTGTCTCATCATCCTGTTCCTTCAATGCCTTTTCATCCAGCTATTCAAGCTCTGCTTTCGCCTCCGATGGCTTATCAACCATGTCCTTATCCTCTGGGTGCAGCTGCGCAATGTGCACCTAGACCATACCAGCAACCGGCTTATCCATACCAGCAACCGGCTTATCAACAACAACCTGGTCAACAACAACAACGCGCTCCTCAACAGCGCCCACCATATCAACAAAGAGGATCGGACAGACACTTTGATCCATTGCCTATGTCGTACAGCTAAATCTTTAACGGACTGATGGCGGAGGGATCTCTTACTTTGAAAGATATGCCATCACAAACTGGTAACGCTCGAGACTATGATGCTAATGCTCGCTGCGAGTATCACAAAGGCGCTCCAGGTCACACGATCGAGAATTGCAAATCATTCAAGCACAAAGTTCAAGACCTGATCAACTCTAAGGATCTCACCCTTACTCAGAAGAGTCTGAATGTCCAGAGCAATCCAATGTCACCGCAAGTGGCCCCTCAACGAATGCTTTTGAAGAAGTTGCTGAAGACCAAAGTTGAGTAGTCTCCCACTTTGAAGCATTCAATCAAGAGAAGTTCAATTCCTCAAATCAAGGCAGCCATCGCCATTTATCATTTTCGCATCTTTGTTATTTTGTAATGTTTGTTTAAGTATTATTTGCTTTGAACATTATCGTTTGTACTTGGTTTTGTCAATGTTATGTTTATGCATGTTTTGAATTAATTTATTCGCATTCGCTCATTATTTATTATTTTATCACGAAAGCACAAAAATATTTCCTCACTTCACTTTAGCAAATATTTGAGGGAGGATGATGAAAACGAAATACCCATAACTGTTGCGGTATGCTTTCAGATAGAACCATGTCAATGATGTACAGGCATTCTTTCAAATCCCCAAACACTGGAGATATAAGGAGTTAATCCCTAGTCAACCACTTCGAGCCTAGAAGTAGGAGTTTCTTTCGGATACAACCCTTACATTTAACCCGGGGCAAGGTAGTCGTTCAGTTAACCTGGCTACACCTTCGAATCGCAAGAAGAGACATCCCGTCAGAGGACCATCAACAAATGACTTGGCAGTCACAATATCCAAACAAAAAAAAAGAGAAAAGAAAAGCCACTAAGTTGATCACCCGAAGGGAGACTTAGTCGAAAAAGAAGAAATCAAAAGAGGAACTCAAATCCTCAGCAAAAGCAAAACAAATATCAGTGATCACCAAATCAAGAATCAAAGGGTCACTAACAGCAAAATAAGATGACTGCCACTTCAAGCAAACTTTGAAGCTTAATCTTCACTCTTGCAAGGTCAAAACAAATGGATGTGTGGAATTAACTGAACTTAGGACTGGAGAACATTACGAAGAAGGGATGGGTACAAATCATTTGAGCCTTATATCCTTTGTTTCTCAAACCATTAACCAGACCACGTTACAACCCTCGAAAGTCCTAATTGAGGCAGGGTTTATTCTAAAAGCATGCTACCAACAAGGTTGCGTAAATTGACTCCCATATATTTGCTAATCTTCAAACTCGATTGCACATTATTCTTGCTGCATCTTTCACGAACTTTCTAAATCAGCACCTCGTTTGGGCTAATGGTCCATTTGTCACACTTTCACTGCATCCAAATAAATTGACTTTTTCAAAACTTACATGAACTTTACATTAACATTACCATTTTTGTATAAACAATTTAATTGCAATTCAGTGCTTGACATCAGTACAATCCCAACAAGGGGCAATCAAAAGAAAAATTTGAACTTCATTTGTGCCAACATGAATCAAGACTACCTCAACAGTCCAATCAGGGACAAAGCATCTTCAACAGCTCAGTCAGGGGCAAGATCACCTTCAAAGGCTCAATCAGGGGCAGGTCGTGCCATGGCTATTGTCAAAGCTTCCCCACCCGATTTATTTCAAATACCTTGCAGGCAGGGGCAAGCAAACAGGGAACAAATCTTCCTATCTCTTCTCCCCAGCTGAGCAAGCAGACCTTGCCAGACATTGGCAACCATTCAAAGCAAATCAGTCTTCACGTGTCAATTAAGTCGCTTCGCTCATCAGCAGATAATCAAGCTTGGAGTTTTCAAGATCCATCTTCTGATCATACATCTTCGAAGATCGAGTGTCGGGAAATTAGTCCATCCACCCACCCAAAGTCCAACATTATTGGCAACTACCAAACCAAAAGTCCACCAAGCTGGCACCTTTCAATCACTCATATGCATCATTATGCATCATCATAGTCATAAGCATCATTTACATCAATCATTTACAACATGTGCATCATATGCATACCTAAATTAATAAGACTTTTCCATGTCCCCAGCATTTTCGAATTTATATCTCAGTGAATAAACATTTGCATCGTATTTCCATCTTTATGGAATACCATTTCAAAAAAAAAACTATCAAGCATAGTTGCATAATTCAGGATCCAGGATCAACACAAATTTCCAGTCCTTTCCTCAGCGGAAGTCAGGATCATATCAATCGAAGATTCCAGGCATCTCCTCGGCGGATTCAATGGCCGTGTTTAAATTTCATTTGCCTTATCTGGTGATAAGTGATTTTATTTTCATGTCTTTTGCCTTATCATCCTCTGGTGATAAGTGATTTTATTTTCAGTTTGTTGCCTTATCATCCTCTGGTGATAAGTGATTTTATTTTCAGTCTGTTGCCTTATCATCCTCTGTTGATAAGTGATTTTATTTTCAGTCATTTGCCTTATCATCCTCTGTTGATAAGTGATTTTATTTTCAGTCATTTGCCTTATCATCCTCTGTTGATAAGTGATTTTATTTTTCAGTCATTTGCCTTATCATCCTCTGTTGATAAGTGATTTTATTTTTCAGTTATTTGCCTTATCATCCTCTGATGATAAGTGATTTTATTTTCAGTCATTTGCCTTATCATCCTCTGGTGATAAGTGATTTATTTTGTCAATTGTTTCTTGCTGTGTCACCCATCATTTCCAGTTTATTTCATTTGCTATTTTCACAAATTTTCTTTCTTTGTCGGACAAATTTGGAGTCTGTTAATATCTAATTATCTTATACCTTAAAAGATTGAATGCGAGCCGGTTCATCTTACTCGGTCTAAGTCAATTCGATAGGGGCATCTGTCATACCCCAAATTTGTCCTACCCGCATATTTACTTTTATTACTCAGAAAATTGAAGAAAAATATTTGTTTTAGTTTGTTCAAATTGAGCCAAAATTTTGTCCATCCTTTTTTAGGTTATGTGTTTGTGCTGTTGAAAATTGGTGCATTTCTATGCAGTGACCATTCATTTGTATGTCGATATCGTATTTATTTATTTATTCTTTATTTCTAGCCATGTCATTTTTTTCTTTTTCTAGAATATTATTATTATTTCATAATCCATAATTATTAACCTTTATATATATATATATATATATATATATATATATATATATATATATATATATATATATATATATATATATATATATATATATATATATATATATATATATATATATATATATATATATATATAAAATTTATATTAGTCATTTTAATTTTTTTTTATGTATAGATTTGTTTTTTTTTATCTATCAAACATTATCCGTCATTTTCAATTTTAATATAAAAGTTCATTTTTACTTAAAATCAAATCTCTCTTATTTTTCTTTTTTCTTCCATTAATCATCATTCATTTTATTTTTATTCCATATTATCTAAATGGCTATAATTTTCTTACTATTATTATTATATTTATTTTTTATTCTTATTTTTATAATCATTTACATTGCCACACCCACAGTAAAATTATATATAATTTGTCCACACATTCAGTTTCTAAAAAAGGAGAATACAGCATCATATCTTTTCTTTTCAAATATTCCTCTAAGGGTCCCCATCCCACTTTTTCAGCACACAAACACAACACAGCCTGTATAACAACACTACACTCACTATCACGCAAAACTCCACTAATTCCCCACTTTCTGCAACACTCACAAACAGCTCAGCAAAAAAAAAAATTCTTTCCAATTCTTATCCACAAATTCATACTTGATTCCATTCTTCTATAAAAGCCCTGTCTTCCTCAACTTTTAGCAAGCTTGGAGAGCCTCTAATAACTCTGCTAAAACCATAACATAACTAAGATTCAAAAACTAGAAAATCTGCAAAAAAAATCCCAGAACTCCCAAACCTTGAACCTTTCTATCAACATTCACGCCATTACATCTTCAAACAAAATCTTAAAAATCTGCAATAAAAAAACCTTCATATTCATCCATAATAACTACCTTTCACCTTCAATGAACCATTCTAAACCTTCACCAAAAATAGAACACAGCTTTTTATCTTCATACCTTTATCCCCCTTCAAACACAAAGACCAACCCTCAAAATTTCCACAGATTGAAACCTTCACCGCAACCCAACATCCAAAATGCACGAATCCATACATCCTTCAGATAAGCCACAAACACAAAATCAAAAACATAATCGTAAGAAAACCGACGTGAAAATAACGAAACCCACCATAAACCTTCGGTAAAACCTCACCACCACCGTGATTCATAACCACTTGAAATCGAACAAATCCACCGCAAACTTGTGAGAGCCGGCCGCAAACCCCAAAACCGCGAACGCCGGAAATCGCTACGAACCGCACCAAACCGAGAAGGTGCCGAAACCACCGCCGGCCCGAAACCATCCTTCACGAACCAAACTGCCACCTGTGTGAGAAAACACGAACGAGCGAACTCACCCAAGCTCGTCGCGAAATCTACTGCGATTCAAAACCACCGCGAACCTCGTTGAACTAAAATCAACGGAGTCGAAGAACCGAGCTAACGAGGAGCGAGGATGGTGGATATGGAGCAAAACCGAAAAGAGCTTGAAACCATGTGAAACAAATCGTGAAACAGAGAGTGAGAAAGGAGATCGCAAGGACCTGTTGTGAGTGAGAGCTTCCGCCGCCGAGTTGAGACAGAGAGTTCACGTGAGAGGGACGGAACAAAAAGTAGGGTGGGTTTCTCTTTCCTTTTCTTCATATTTGTTTTTTGCGTTTTCAAATGTGGAAGGGGTAAAACATGATGATGCTGAGTTATTTTTTGGGATTTAGTTTTCTTTTCTTTTCCTGATTTGTTTATTTTTTATTGTTATTAAATATTGTTGGGTTTCTAAAAAGTTGACTGATACACATGTCTCATTCTTTTATTTTATTTTTAAAAAAATATCAGCCCCTTTCATTTTATATTGTGGATGGGTCTGGGCCTCCTATGCCCATGAACCCATGTTTATTACCATATGCACCACCCTGGTTTCAACGGCACACCCCATTTTTTGGGCTTTCGGGCCTATGCGAATTTATGTTAATACCACCCTTGTATGCAGAAAACCCCCTCCATCTCATTAACATGTTTACATTTCTTTAATTATTTCTAGCTTTAATTGAAAATAATTTATAGTTTTTCTTATTTCAATATTATTCTCTTATATTTTATTCATGTTTCAATTATTATTTTATCCTTTTAACTAATTTTGGGGCCAATGACATAACAAAAGGCTGGTTTTCGCCCGATTTCGTTAAATCGGTGATATTCGGTCAATATGAGGCCCTCTTTTTTATTATTTTATTTTATCCTATTATTTTTATTGTGAACAAAAACTTGTAATATAATTTAATTAATTTTATTCTTTATTCTCAAATATTACCAATTTATTTATTAATTTGTATTTATTATTTTATTATAATTTTTGCGATTCAATTCAATTTATTTATTTAATATCGCATTTCAAAAATAATATTTCGACTCCTCATAGAACGGTTTCTTTAAACCGGCTCTAAGGAAGTGAACGAAGTAAATTTCGACGCGTCCCAAAAAGGTCCAACGCCTTCGAATAGTTGTTCTCGATTAAAAGGTCCAACGCCTTCGAATAGTTGTTTCCGATTAAAAAGGTTGAACGCCTTCGAACAGTTCAAAACACTGCACACACGCTTCCTCTTGGGCAAACTACAATGATACCATTTATTTCGCGCAATCCCTGTATTTATTTTGTATCCCTCTCTCATTACTTTGTACGCACTTTATTTTCCGTATTTTATTTAATTCTGAATCCTTGGTCCAACGCCAAGCGATTGCACTTGCACACTCACACCTTTTTATTTTGTTTCGTTTATTAGGATCCACCTTACTTTGCGAGCCGAGCGCTTTGTGCCTCGCTAACAAACCACAAAAATAAACCTCCACTTGCATTTACCCTTTAACCTCAAAAACCAAAACGTTTCGATTAGATCCAAGCCCTTGATCCAACGTCAAGTGGTCTTAGGAAATAAAATATTCTAATAAAACAAGAAGATCTGTACGCCACGAGCCTTAAGCGGTAGAAAGGAGGATAACGAGCTCTCGTTACTCGCTCCGATTATTTCGACGCAGGACGCTCGTCTTGTTGGACGAGATAAACTATCCATAGTCTTTAGTGCATTTCAACTCCTAAACTCTTTCGTCTAAGAAAGGTAATAAAATCGAATAACCATTACCCTTAGTAGGCCGAACTACGAGGCTCTAACTTTCCCATTGCACACGGGAGTACGTAGGCACGAGGATCTCAATCCTTGCCGAGCACCTAGGTTCAATCTAACTTATAATTCAACTCATTTCCCTCTAGCAAGCAATACGTTTAAGCATAGACATCCTTTCGCGCGTGATAACTTAGATGGTTCCCATCGAGTACGATGGATGTAGGGGGTGCTAATACCTTCCCCCTGCATAATCGACTCCCGAACCCAGGCAATGGTTCCGTTGACCTTTGTCCTCATCTTTTTCTTCCCGGGTTGTATCTATATCTCCCATTTCCCTCTTCGGGAATAAATAGAATTAGGTGGCGACTCTTCAGTCCGTCCGGCGCGTGATTCTGTCTTTTCGGATCACGTGAGGTCGCATTTTTCGGGGTACGACAGCAAGTTCGCGTTGTGATTGAATGAGATGAGAAGCGAAGTTCCCGCTGGAAAGCCGCTTATTGTGTGTTTGTTTTTGTCTTTTATGAAAAGTATTTTGAATTTGTTTGTGAACATTCTCATACTAAGACATATCCATCATGGTAAATACTTACACCTCGCCCCGAAACAGGACGCGTATAAGTACTCTGCAACAAAGTCTCATGGCGTATAAGAACATTCAACCTTTATTAGGTATTTTATCATTTTCTTCATGAGGTGAGAAAGAAGGACTCAAGTTGTAAAAAGACAAAACTAAGGGAACTAAGGCGCAACCCTAAATTATTCTTTAAAATGGTGGTCTTAATGGTTTGTGAGGCTTTTCTAATCCTAAAGAGCAAAAGGAAAAGAAATAAGAAAAAAGGATACAACTTACTTCCTAAGGAAGTTAAGTTGGTCCTAACAAAGGGAATCTTACCAATCACAAATATGGAAGTAAAAGGTGAATTAAATGCATAAAGAAGATGCATAAAAAATAAAAGGATAAGGTGTAAGGAAACATACCTTTCCCTCCCTACAAAACAAAGATTAGTGTGCATTTTATTAAAAATAATAAGGCAAACACACAATAATTAAATCCTACTAATTCTAGGACCTAATTCTAGACTCCAACTTGATTTTAAAGGAACTAAAAAAAACGCTAAACAAAATCCAGCACCTATTATAGCCCCTAAAGTAAAAACAGCTACCACAACAATGCACAACACAAGGCAACTTTCTACAGCCTACAATCAGCATGCAAAATAGGTGTAGAAAGTCACATACAGCATGCAAACACACATTTTACAGCCATTGCACTAACAAACAGCTATGAAAACATGGGGTATATTTGATCATTTTTATTTATGTGCACAAAGTGAATGATAAACAACACATTAATGTTAATTAACATGGATCTACATACATCACAAAATGAATTCAAACATGTGAATTTATTTACATCATTTATTTGGTTAAAAGGAACAATGATCAACAAGAACAACCACACTTTTCCATATTGCACAAATGAGCATTTATCATGAAATTGAACAAGTATCACTACAAGCATCAATTATTACACATACATGGAATAAAAATCAGAATTGAATTCATGTCAAGAAGTGATCTATTAAGCACAAGAAGCATGCATGAACATGTGAAACACTTAATCACTTTTAAGCACAAATCAGAATATGGCCCTTAATCATGTAATCAATCCAAACAAGCAAGGATCATAATCATGAAGCACAAATCAGTTTTAAGTAAGCACTTAACATGTGAAACAAGTGATTAAAGAGTAGCAACACACATCAAGAATCAATTATAGCACATATGCACATTTAACACAAAACATGGAAAAGTGAACGAAATCATGTCGAAACGACTCGAAACAATGGAATCGGCTACTGGAAATAGACTCAAAAATTCCCTAAACTTAATACCTAAGCATACATGAACATTAGAAGCACAAAGAAGCAAGAACAAGCAAGCAAATAAGCTAAAAATCCAAAATCTAATAGCGTTAACCGGTTAACCAAATTGGTTAACCCGTTAACAGACAGAAAACTGCAGCATTCTTGCCAAAAACTCACGTGTTAACCGGTTAACCAAATGCGTTAACCGGTTAACACTGAACAGAACGTGAAAAATTGTTTTGAAATAAGTGCTTTTGGCCACAATCCTACTTCTAAACATCCCTAACACACATATAATCATGTAAACATGAATTTCTACTCAATTAGGGCTTATTAGAACCTATAACAAGCTACAACCTAACTTCTAATCCATTAAAATCCACAAATCGCAAGAAAAATGTAACGAAAACGCAATTAACCACAAGCAATACGAAAATCACTTAAAGAATGCCGAAATGGAGAGATGAAGAGAATAACTTAAAGCAAACATGGTTTTAGATCACCAACCTACGAAGCGGAGGAGTGCTTCGGTGGATGTTGCGAGAATTGGAGTTTGATCGAAGAGAAATCTGAAGAATCCGCGAATACGCAAAATAAATACGTTCTTGATGCTTGAGACTTCTTGCACTTCCGATAAGTCGAAATCTTCACAAAAATCAGTAGCTTCTTCTTCTACAATGCCCAAATCAATGGAGGTTGGAGGCTAAGCTTTAAGATCTTCAAGTTACAATGTGAAACTTGAAGAGCTTCTTCAAAAAAAGCTTTGGTGAAAAGGGAAATGGAAGAAAAGTGAGAGAGAAAAGTGAGAATTGAAACTATGAGAGAGTGAAAATTTGGGAGCCTTTTGCATTGAAGTGATTAATGATTATATAGAGGCTATGCTTGGAGCTAGGTTTGGTAATGGAGTTAGGTTTAGGAATGAAGTTAGGTTTGTAGTTAGTTAGGGTTAGGGTTGAAGAGGGAATATTCCTTGGAATACTCTAGAAGGTTGTAGAACATGGTAGAAGCATCTAAGGGAAAAGGAGTGGAATTAAAGTGGAAAAATAAGAGGGGAAAGAATGAAAGGAAATGTGGAAGGAAAATGGAAGGAAAATGGAGGGAAAGGTGAAATCAACCACTTTTCAAATGATTTTTCCCTAAAATGGTAAGTTTTGGTTTTCTTGATTTTTCGTGATTCCTCCATCATTTCTTGATCAAATTTAAACCATAGGATCCTTGTAACCCTAATTTCATGATTTTGATCTCAAAAAGTCAGGAGTTGACTTTTTACTCAGCCTAGTTGACTTTTCCCCGATTCCTTGATTTTCAATCCATTTTTAGAATTTGTGGCCTCAAGTGAAGACTTGTGGGATGTTGTGACCCCTTGCACAATATTGAGGAGCTTTGTAAACCTTTGGTTGCTTTGTATGGCCTTCAATTGCCTCAATCACTGATCATAAACCTATACCTCAACTATGATGAATATGATGCAATGTTTTTGGTTATGACATGAACTTGAGTATGAAAAATGCCATGAAAAATGAGAGGGAAAATTTTGAGGTATTACACTACCTTAGCAAAAATATTACCGACTGTGAATCCAAATATTCACTGCTCGAGAAAACTTGTTGTGCTTTGGCATGGGCTGCTCGCCGACGGAGACAGTATATGTTGACCCACACTACCCTATTAATTTCATAGATGGATCCTGTCAAATACATTTTTGAGAAACCAGCGTTAACTGGAAGGATTACACGATGGCAGATGGTGTTGACAGAATACGACATTCAATATACTTTGCAAAAGGCCATCAAAGGAAGTGTTCTCTTAGACTATCTTTCACAACAACCTCTTAAGGATGATTATCAACCCATGAAATTTGACTTCCCTGATGAGGACATCATGTACCTCAAAGCTACAGACTGCGAGGAACCACTCCCGGGGGAGGGGCCAGACCCTGAATCCAAATGGAGATTGATGTTTGATGGGGTTGTAAATATCAATGGGCGCGGAGTTGGTGTTGTTCTAATTACTCCTGAAGGTGTTCATTTTTCCTTCGCCGCCAGAATTACTTTTGGTTGCACCAACAATGAAGCGAAATACGAGGCGTGTATAATGGGGATAGAGGATACTATTAATCTTAGGATTAAGATCCTCGATATATTCGGAGACTCGACCCTCGTGATTAATCAAATTACCGGCAAATGGTATACATACTAAGATTATTTAATTCCTAACAGGGATTATGCCAGAAGACTGTTGACATTTTTCGCAACAGTAAAGCTTCAGCATATACCACGAGATGAAAATCAGTTTGCCGATGCACTGGCTACGCTCTCTTCGTCTATCAAAGTGATGAGTCGGAATTATGTCCCCAGGATAGCCATCTCCAGGCTTGATATACTTGCTTATGTGTTCTCTGTTGACGCAGTATCTAATGATAAGCCCTGGTATTAAGGCATAAAACACTTTCTAGAAAGTAAATAATACCCAGCTGGGGCATCTTCCAATGACAAGAAGACCTTAAGGCAACTTGCTGCTAGTTTCTTCTTAAATGCAGACGGAGTGTTGTACAAAATAAACTTTGACATGGTCCTGCTCAAATGCATGGATAGACACGAAGCGGACTTGTTAATGCAGGAGGTCCACGAGGGATCTTTTGGTACCCATGCAGGGGGCATGCAATGGCAAAGAAGTTATTGAGATCTAGGTATTACTGGTTAACAATGGATGCAGACTGTTGTTCATACCCCCGGAAATGTCACAAGTGTTAGGTTTATACAGACAAAGTGCATGTTCCTCCAAACCCTCTCAATGTCATGTCATATCCTTGGCCCTTTTCCATGTGGGGCATTAACATGATCGGGAAAATAGAGCCTACTGCTTCGAACGACCATTGTTTCATATTGGTCGCAATCGATTACTTTACCAAATGGGTCGAAGCAGCATCTTATGCCAACGTCACCAGACAGGTGGTGGCCAGGTTTCTAAAGAAAGACATTATTTGCAGATATGGAGTTCCCGATCGAATCATTACTGATAATGGTTCCAATCTGAACAACAAAATGATGGTTGAACTGTGTCGGGACTTCAAAATCCAACATAATAATTCTTCCCCTTACCGGCCAAAGATGAACGGCGCGGTAAAGGCGGCGAAAAAGAACATCAAGAAGATTGTGCAGAAAATGGTCGTCACCTATAAAGATTGGCATGATATGTTACCATTTGCCTTGCATGGGTACCAAACGCCAGTCAGGACGTCTATTGGGGCGACTTCTTTTTCCCTGGTATATGGTATGGAGGTCGTCTTGCTTGTTGAAGACAAAATTCTTTCTTTGTGTGTAATGATGGATGTCAAACTTGACGAGGCCGAATGTGTGAGTGTCCGATATAATCAGTTATGCTTAATTGAGGAAAAGAGATTAGCAGTTGTGTGCCATGGACAGCTTTATCAGAGGAGAATGAAGCAGGTATCCGATCAACGAGTACGCACTCGTGAGTATCAAGTTGGTGAGCTTGTACTCAAAAGAATCATTCCTCCAGGATCATATCATAGGGGCAAGTGGACCCTGAATTATGAAGGCCCATTCATAGTAAAGAATTTTTTTCTCTGGTGGATCACTGATGCTCACTACTATGGATGGTGAAGACTTCTAATCTCCTGTTAACTAAGATGCAGCTAAAAAATATTTCGCATAAAAAGACCCGTTGGACAAAAATAGAATAAAAGTCCATGCAAAAAGGGGGCATCCCGGCGAGCTAAAAAACCAGAATAAAAAGCTCGGGAAAAAGTTAGGGAAATATTTGAAAAAATATACACCCGCTGAGCTGAAAAGCCACATTGGACAGCTCAGGCAAAAAAAGGGCATCCCGGTGGATTGAAAACCCGAAAGGGCGGTCCACGCAAAAAAGGGAATAAGCGAATAACTGCGATCTGGGTAACCTGTACCAAGTCATCGTTTCATTTAACTTGAAAATGTCATAAGGGTAGGAATCAGTCTAATTATCTTCTTCGGAAAGCGAAGGCAGGAATGGAAAATTCTGAAGACATACTGGTCATAGCAGAACTGAAACTCATTGGAATGCCATGCACATTTCCATTAGGATAGTTTCTTTTTCTCAATTCACAGTGACTACCTCTTTCCAGGTGGTTGCTTCCTGATGTAAATTCTCGCCTATTCAAAGGCTCATCAATAAAAGAATATTCAGTAAAAACCTTTAACCTTATTTTTATTTTACTTGCTTTGTTTGCAAAAATGTCCTGATTTTTTGATAAAAGGATATTGCATTTAAACTTGGTGGATTTATAAATGACATGTGAGGGGAAAACATTTAAAATTACTTTGAATGACGAGTGACATGGGATGATTGATTCATACCATGCAATTCCCCAGGGCATATGTGTGTACCTTGTTTGTTGTAGTTTTGGCAGTCAGCAGGAAAATGTTATCAGACAGCATTCCCCAAGCAGAGTTTTCCTCCCTCCAATGAGAGAAGCTTTAAAATACGTATCTCCAGCAGAAGGTTAATACTTAGCATCCTCAGTAGAGTTAAAGCAGGACTTTCCCTAGATGAGTCAGAACAGGCAGTGTTCCCAGCAAAACTTCGAGATCATTTGAATAGTTCTTTTCTCCAAACAGAGTCCTCATTCCTAGAAAGCAGCGGAATGCTTTGTCTTCTCACAAAGTTAGAATTGTCAGAATTCTCTTCCCATTTATATGTTGGCAGATTGTTTCCCCAGCCAAGTCAGAAGATGGTCATTCCCCCACAGAGTTTCATGACTGGGATTCACCCATCATTGGAATATTCCCAAGAGGTCGCCAATTTATTTTTGGCAGACATGACAAATCAAAACAGCGCATGATCAGATGCATCTTAGTTCTCATTTCTCCCCAGCAAGTGGTTATCCTCGACCAGGGTCTTCAAGAGTGATTCATTGTTCACTTATCATTTCGAAGCAAGAGGTGATTATTGACAGGAGGTGGTTATCTCATTTCCTCAACATAATGTCGCCCAGGACGTTTTTATCCCCATCGGAGTTCTAGCAAGAATTTTCCCATGCAAGAATATATCTTTGTCTAGCCAGTGGATAGATCTTTAAAGAAGTACGGATTTCAAGTTCAAAATCAAGACAACATAATTTTTATACAGATTTTGAAGATTAGAATCGAGACAGCGTATTGTTATACGGATCTTGACATCGATCCAGCCCAGTGGATCTTTTATTTGAAATACATATCTACTTGTTAGAGTGGTGATTTCATATTCAAAATCAAGACAGCGTATTGTTATACAGATTTTGAAGACCAAAATCAAGATAGCGTATTGTTATGCAGATTTTGAAGATCAGAGTCAAGACAACGTGTAGTTACACGGATTCTGAAAGAGGGTCAAGACAGTGTGTTGCACCCCAAAATTTGCCCTCACCTAGACAAGACACTGTGTACAAAGGTGCCCCAAGAGGTTCACAAGGTGTCCTAAGAGGTTCACAAGGTATCTTAAGAGGTTCACAAGGTTCACAAGGTTCACAATTAGTCAGAAAGTTTGACAATTCCCTCAGACAAGGCATCCTCCTAAGCAATGCATCCTAAACTAGGGTTTTGGATTTCATCAGGATAAATGGATTTCCAAGGCTTCAAGTGATCTTCATAACATCCTACATGTCTTCAAGAATCCCTATGTCAAGTTTCAAGGCTTTCCCAAAAGGTTTGCTCAGTCAGATGATCAGATAGGCTAAAATCAATCAAAGTAGTTAAAAAGTCAAACTAAGGTCAACTGTGGTCAAACCAAAGTCAAACTTCATTTTTTGTCAACATCAAGTATATGAAGTAAAATTCATCATTTGATCAAGGATTGATCATGATTCATCAAGGAGATTTCAGATCATCAAGAATCAGGAGTTTCTAAATTAGGGTTTTCATAGGAAAAGTCAATTGAACTTTGACCAACCATAACTTTCACATGCTTCATCAAAAATTTCCCATCCAAAGCTCATTTTGAAGGAAATTTAATTCTCTACAACTTTGTGTCTCACAAGCTAAGCCTGAAAATGCTTCATTTGGAAGGTATGAGCTAAGACATTATAGGTCATTTCAAAAGTCAACAAAAAGTTAACATCTTCCAAAGGGCATAACTTGAAAATGGTAAAGATATGGACATGAGACCAATGAGGTTGGTTAGAGGACTCTCTATGCTTTCCAAAATGTCCAATAACACCTTCATAGCCTTAAAATTGAGGGATTTGTGTCTTTGCAAAGTTGGGAAATATTTTAGAGGTTTATTGAGCAAATGGGGTCTTAGAACCAATTCTTTCCACATGGGCTTGCATTTTTATGACCCAATCTCTACCATGACATCATGCACGAATCAAATATCATGTATTCAGATTTTTATTAGTTTATTTTTATTTATTTTGATTTTATTCATTAAAAATCATTTTAAATCAAAATAAAATATGAAAAACTCAATATTTGATATGATTCTCATTCTAGAAACTCTTAAAGGATATTCAAAATAGTTTAATGAATAAAATGATTTTTAATATGTAAATAGTTTATTAAGATTTTATAAGATCTTATATTTAAAATGATCTCACAAGCTAAACCTTTCTAAAAATCATTAATCATTATTTTAATATGTAAATAGTTTATTATTTGTTTATTATTAATCTTATTTTCTTAATTAATTCTAAAAAACTTTTCTAACATTAATTTTTCTTGCTAAAATTCTTATTTATTTTATTATTCTAACCTTTATTCTTATTTTTTTATTACTACTAATATTTAATTATTGCTTATTTATTATTATTATATTTATCGTTATTATTATTATTTCTCGATTATATTGTAATTGTCCCAAAGCCTTATAGGTTTATATTTTTGTTTTATTTATTGTAAATATTTCACTATGTGGTTAGTAATTCTAGGGTGTGTATAACATGTTTGTAATTAAAATCAATTTAGAAAAATTAATTTAATAAGATAAATATTTGAACATGAACACGCACACACGTAAGTCGATCTTTGATCGCCATCTTGCACTTCATAGGGTTGCCTCTCAGTTGCCTAATTCAAAAGGTCAAGTAGGGTGTCTTAAGCAAAGTCCCTTCAATAAATATCATCAAGTCCCTATAGTTTTAAAGATCAAGTCCCTTCGAGGTTGCCTGCGATAAATGATCTTGTCCCTTCGAATAAAAGATTATAAGTCCCTACGAATTGCTAAAGACACCTTACAGTTGCTTATATCCAGATGTCCCTACACATGTCCCTTAATACATCCAAGGTAATGACTACCTATTCCTTAATAATAGGGATAGTCTTACCATTGAAAGAACATAAGAACAGTAAAGATTTAAGCTAGGGTAGGTTTCTCTTAGTTACTTGCTCATTTTTTTAAAATCACTCTTTACACCCCACTTTTCAAACAATTTTCAAGGCTTTGCATACATCCATACGAGGATCATTACAAAGTACTTAGAATTTTTCTAATCACACATTACACTCTTGCAAACAAACAAAGTGAGCTAAGTAACTAAGAGCCCATGGATAACCATGGATATAAAGGGTGCTAACACCTTCCCTTTATATAACCTACCCCCCAAACTCAAGTCTTTTAAAAATAGGTCTTTCCTATTCTTTTATGTCCTTTCCTTTTGGATAAAATAAAAGTCGGTGGCGACTCTTGCTATCCGCAACATTTATAGAAAGTCAGTTCTCCCACCGTGTTACACAGTGCATGCCTAGTTGCAGATCCTGACAGTGGGTTATATTTTCAAAACAATGCAGAAAATCAAGACAGCGCGTTGTTACGTGGATTTTCGTAATTTCATATTTTTACCGTATACATGACCTTAGGTTATACGAAGAGAATCAAGACAGTGCATGCCTAAATGCAGATTCTAATCAAGATCAAGACAATGTATTCGTTGTGGAAAGCCAGTAGTCTCTTGGCGTCCTACAAAAGACATTTTCTCATTTTTAGTTGTTACTTTTTGGTTACTTGTATCATCGGGCAGTTGTTTTCTTTGGTTGGGTTTATTTCCCTTTTCTTTTCCAGCAGAGTGCAAATTTCAGGGTTTTCTAGGTATTCAACCATAGTTCATCTTGAACGGCCGACAGCCGACGCTTTCTTCCTTTTCAGATTAACAGATGTTTGAATAGGGGCAGATGTAACACCCCAAAATTTGCCCTCTAATTTTCATATCATATAGCATAACATATTGCATACATGTTCAAACATTCCTGCATAGAAAAATGAAGCATAACATCCATGGTTACTAGCATAGGGTATATGATCCTTCATCCAACAATTTGATCTTCGAAGTTAAGCTAAGAGCCAGGTGATTTTACAAGAAGTTTAATGCCATCCACAAAGCCCTAGAAAGGTTTAAAATCAAGATCAACTCAAAATGGACGGTACAGATGCATTCCAGAAGTTTCCCATCCAAAAAGGAAAAATTCAATATTTTTGTCCATTAACCGGTTAACCTGAGGCGTTAACTGGTTAACACATGCGAAAATTGGAAAAATACTTCAATTTTTGGTTGATGTTTCCCTTATTTTTTTCCATTTTCCCTTTGTTTTGTGTTTCTACCACATTCTAGCATTTTCCACCACCTTCTAGACTCTTCTAGCACTATTCCAAGGAATACTCTAGAAATCCTAACCAATTTTAACTAACTCCAAGCCTAAGTCCTAACCATATTTTCCAAACCTAAAGCCCAAGCTAACTCCAAATCCAAGGTTCACTCCTAACCTAACCTCTATAAGTTCACTTCATTCCAAACCAAAGGACTTCAACTCCATTTTCCAAATTTCACTTTATCTCTCTCATTTTCTCTCAATTCTTCTCACATTTTCACCTTTTCACTAAATCTTCTTCATCAAAAGTTCTTCAAGTTTTGCATTGAAGCTTGAAGAACTTGAAACTAAACCCTCATCAACATCAATTCCATGGCTTATTGAACAAGTTTTTGCTGTTCTTTGGATTGATTTTAGCTTTTTGGAAGTGATTTTGCAAGTGTTCATCAAGATCGTCATCAATTGCATTTATTTTGCATTCGCGGACCAAGGCTAAGAATCTCTGGTTTTCTTCTTCATTTGCATTTCGATCGACATAGCAAAAAACACCAAAGCAAACCTCTGCTTTGTAGGTTGGTGATCCGAAACCGTTCCTTCGCTTTTAATTTATTTCACTTCATCTCGCCATATGGCATTCTTTGATCGCGTTACCGTTTGCTTGCGTTTTGATCGTTTGTTGTGGTGTGCTTGCATTTTGCTTATTTTGTTTGTTGATAGATAGAATTGTAGCTAGTTCTTAATGCTAATAGGTGCTAGAGGACTAGGTTTGAGTAGAATTTTCGTACTAGCATGTTCATGGATGTATTAGGAGCTTTTAGAAGTAGGTTAATGGCTAGAAGTGCTTATTTTCATTATTGTTTTTTCATTATGTTCAGTGTTAACCGGTTAACCCCTGGGGTTAACCGGTTAACACATTGTATTTTGCCACTAGAATTGAATTTTTGAAGCCGTTAACCGGTTAACCTCGAGCGTTAACCGGTTAACGTTATTCATATTTTGAAAATTTGTTTGTTTTATGGCATGCTTGCTTTTCATTGTTCCTTTAATCTCCATGTATTGTTAGACCATGATTTTAGGGAATTTTTAGGACCCTTTTAGGTGCATGATTCTGAAGTTTCGAGTCCTTTCGACATGTGTATTCGTTACTTTTCTGGTTTTGTGCTTAATTGTGAAAGTGATGCTTAAAGTGATTTGTGAATGTTGTTGACATGTTCAAAGTCATTGACTAGCATGTAAATAAGTGTTTCATATTCTTTTTTGCTTCAACTTTTATGATCCATGCAAGTTCCAATTGTTCGAATGCTTTGATGCCATGGTGTGTTCACTTGAAAAATGCTTAATCACACATGTATGATAATTTTTTCTTGTTTGCTTGCTTGATTACAATTCTTTGTTGATACCAATTCTGAATTTTTGCATCAAAATGCATGTTTACTTGTTGATTCATAGTGATACATGTCCACATTTCATGCTTATGTGCTTATTTGCTCAAATCTTGAAATTGCATACTTGTTGCTTTGGTTACATTATGCGTTTTCTTCGATAAACAAATCATTGTGCATGTTCATCTCCATGTTATGGTTTCATGTTAGTACCTTTTAATCATGTTATATGATGTTTGTCCATTATTTGTCACTCATTGTATGCATAAATGAAAATAAATCAAATTTGTCTTGTTTTCATAGTTGTGTTTTGAAGCAATGGCTGTTAAATGTATGTTGTTTGTTGTGTTTTCACACTTTTTACTCATGTTTTGCATACTGTTTGTTAGTTGTAAAAGTTGTTTGCATTTTTGCATTACATCTCGTAGCTGTTTGTGCTTTAGGAGCTGTAACAGTTTCTAGATTTTTGTTTGCCTAGCTTTTAGGTCCCTTAGATATAGGATTGAGTCTAGATTAGGTCCTAGATGCGTTAGGAATTGTTTGATACTTTTTTACTCCAACCCTTTATCATGTTTATCCTACAAACCTTTGTTTTGTAAGGAGGGGGAGGTAAGTTCACACAACTTTTCCTTTTAATTTCTTTACGCTTTCAAAGTGTGTTTGTTTTAGCATTTTATTCTTAGTTTTATATAATTCCATGCTAATCCCCTTTAGAAACAACTTACCTTTGTTAGGAAGTAAGTTGCATTATATTCCCCTTTTCTTTTCCTTTTCGCATTAGGATTAGAAAACCACACTAACATAGGTTCATCCGTGTATGACAACACTTAGGATTACTAGTCCCCTTTATACTTTTACCCTTGGTCTGCTTTGCTCTCTTTCTTATCTCGCAGAAAAAACCTAAAAAAGAACTTAATAAGGATTGAAGTGGTCTTGTGTGTATGGACTTATTCCATGGGGCACTTGTGGTCTTCTCATCTTGTGATAGTACAGGTTTGTCTAGCATGATGTACAAGTCTAATCATAAGGTTATTTTCACATACAAAAGCAATCAAAACACTTCTTTAAAAGACAATTAACAAACAACACTCATCTTTTCCTTCGGAAATTCTTTTCTCACCTCATTTATTCTCAACAAGAACTTGCTACAACTTGTCTCATTGCAAGACGATAAACGCACTCGTACCAGACGAGCCTGCAACACCTGAGCATAGGCATAAGCAATTCAGTCATAAAAAACACAAACAAGTTTCCGCCTTAGTTAGGAGAACTACGTTGACTTTGATCCTCGTATTCTCGATGAGGTACGTAGGCAGCGGGGTAGAACCCGTTCGAGCACACTCTTTATTTTCCCTATATTTTCCCCCTTTTCAATATCTTTTCTAATTCCCTTTTCCCTTTTCCAGTTCCAGTTAGCAGTTTTTTTGTTCAGCAACAGCTTTATTCTTTTATCCTTTGAAGCAGACTTACAAGCGTGGATCCCGTCGGGTACAGCATACGATCTGGGGTGCTAATACCTTCCCAATTCGTAACCGACTCCCGAACTCAGATCTTTGATTCACAGGACCTTGTCCTTTCCTTTTCTCTTTGGTTTGTGCAGCATTACCATTCCCGTTCCTTCGGGATAAAAATTCCTGGCTGGCGACTCTACCTTTTCCGCCCCACTTTCGCGTTTGTACTAGGATGAAAATTCTGGGAGCGACACTTATTTGTGGAGTATCCTAAAGAAACAAGAGGATATTACTTCTACAATCCTTCTGAGGGCAAAGTGTTTGTCGCTCGAACTGGAGTCTTCTTGGAAAGGGACTTTATTTCCAAAGGAATCAGTGGGAGGAAAGTAGAGCTTGAAGAAATTCAAGAATCACAAATCATTGATACACATATGGAGGAATTAGAGCAGGAATCACAAGAAATTGTGGAAGAGCAACCTGCTCGAGTAGAACAAAACCAGCGTAGGTCGAGCAGGATACATCACCAACCAAAGAGATATGGATATCTCATAACTGATCAAGGTCCTTCATAGAAAGGATTCCAAGAAAGGATTCATACCTATGCAACATGGCATGTGTCTATCAAAAACACAATCCCCTTCAACAAAGGAAGAAAGGGATCGCATGAGTAAGATTCCATATGCATCTGCAATAGGATATATAATGTATGCCATGTTATGTATTTGACCAGATGTCTTGTATGCTTAAAGTGAGACGAGTAGGTACCAATATGATCCTGGTGATGCTCACTAGGTAGTTGTAAAAAATATCCTAAAGTACTTAAGAAGGACTAAGGATACATTCTTGATATATGGAGGTCAGGAAGAGCTCGCGGTAATTGGTTACACTGATGCTAGCTTCCAGACAAACAAGGATGACTTCAGATCACAATCTGGTTATGTGTTCTGCTTAAATGGTGGCGTTGTGAGATGGAAAAGTTCAAAGAAAGAGACAGTTGTTGATTGTACAACCGAGGCCGAGTATATTGATGCCTCAAATGTAGCAAAGGAAGTTGTTTGGATCAAGAAGTTCATCAATGAACTTGGAATAATCCCTAGCATTGTGGATCCCATTGATCTTTATTTTGATAACAATGGTTCCATCGCACAAGATAAGGAGCTTAGATCTCACCAACGATTCAAACACATACTTAGGTGATATCATCTCATTCGATAGATAATAGATCGAGGATATGTGAAGATATGAAGAGTATCTACACTTGACAATATTGTTGACCCACTAACAAAACCTCTTGCGCAGCAAAAGCATGATGGTTATACTAGATCTATAGGTATTATAGGGTATGCCTGATTGGCTCTAGTGCTAGTGGGAGATTGTTGGTGTAAGCCCTAGAGGCTAATACTTTTAGTACTTGTATCGAATTATTTATTATTAATAAAAGACATTTCTTTATTATGTTTGTTTTTCAAAATGATAAAGTCCCTAGAATAGCTAGTTCGTTTAAGGAAATATTAAGTGTGACTTAATCATGAAATTCCATTAAACATAAGGACACTATTCTTAAAGCATCCATAGTCGAGATTTAATGTGAAATGGGATAGCCTTAAAGCATTAAGACTATTCTGAAGATAGACTGATGATCACATCTCATGGATCATGGATAAGGATTTATCAAGTTTTGACATAGGTATGAATATTAGGAGTAATATTTATATTGGATTGACCCACTATGAGAGTACTACATAGAATGTTATGCAAAGTGTCATAAGTTACTCTCATGGTGATAGTGGTGTATACCACCCTTTGACCTGAAACTACTATGGACCCTAGATGTATAGTCAAGTACTTTATTGCTGATCAAATGTTGTCCATAATTGGATGATCATAAAGACAGTTGATGAGTACTTCACAAAGCATGTTGAGGGACATGAGTAGCCTAGATGAAATTTGCCCATTCTGCATAACAGGATAAATGTCTAAGGGTCCAATATTGAACTAGACAAGGATGACACGGTATATGCCTTGTGTTCAATATAGACATAAGGGCAAAAGAATAATTGTACACACAAATACTATCACAAAAGGTTTTGTCATATCACATGACAATTTTGTGACTTGGGTAGCAGTGATGTGTTACTAGATACCGCTCAATGTTTATTATGTTAAATACGTGATTTAATATAACTGTCAACGTTGCAAAATCTTACAGGTCACACACATAAGGACAATTAGAGAAGAGGTGGAATAAATAAGGTACACCGTAAGATACAGTGCACTAGAATGGAATACGAAATATGGCAATGTACCATATGATATAATAATAATAGTTATTATTAATTTTATAATAGTTGTAAAATATAATAATAATAAAATTATGGTTATTATAATAATAGTTATTATAATAATAATATAATAATATTATTGAGTTGAGCTTTTAGCTTAAAGCCCACACAAGTAGTTCTATAAATAGACCCCTTGTAAAGAAGCTCATAAGTAGTTGTTTTTGAAACCTTTGTCGTATTCCTTTTTGCTATCCTTTAACTCTAAACCTTCAATCGTAACCAGCTAGCACTGTGACTAAAGGATATTGTTCGTGTGGACTGAGTAAAGGCATTGTTCGTCGTACAACGCTCATAATCAAATCAGAATCAAAGGTTTCAAGTGCCACAAAAGGTAAATATTGTATCACATATCATGACCTTCGTAAGGATCTCTAAAGGGAATTTTTTTTTTTGGTTTTTCGCTGTGTTTATATCGCAAATTTCCCTTCAGGAGGTTGGTTGGGTGAAAAGTCATCTGTCTTAGGGGTATTTTTGTGCCCTAAAGGGTGGGACTTGCGATAACAAGGAAAAAACTCACTAAGTTTCTCATCAGTGTTTTCAACTTTGGCCAAAGGGACAGAAAGAGCATAAGCTTGGTCATTAACAATAAAAGGAATCATTACCTGAGAGTTATACAGGCTCCTTAGTTCAGCAAGCTTGGGTTCTGGTACGAACTGACGTTTCTTGACCATCTTAGGTTCATAGAGATTGGTGAACGGAGAAAGAGTTTGTTTGAAAGCAAAAGCCTTTCCTTTTTGGTTCTTCTTTTCTGAAGCGGTATCCTGAGAAGACGCCATTGTTGAAGATGAAAAATGAGTGTTTTTAGGGTTTCTGAAGAAGAAAGGGGAAACCTTTGTGAGTAAGAAGAAGAAAAGGTTTGCAAGAGAGTAGAAAAGATTGTTTGATTGTTGATGAGGTTATTTATAGGCTTGGGAGTGAAAAGTTGTGGTGTCTAGCCATTAATGTAAATATAGGATGGTGGGATGCGTGGCACGCTGGATTGGACATGCTGGAAGTAGCAGTTTCCATAAGACGTCTTGGCGCTTTGTTTCAAGAAAAAGGTCATGATGGGGAGACATTAAAATACGACTGATGGGACGTTTGGGGATTTGCCATTATGTTGTGACGTCATGCGCATGGCTGAAGAATCAGAACAATTGTTCAGATCGTGTGTTAGGTGGTTACAACCATACTTTCGTCTGACCAAAGGTTTGGCGTCGAAATGTTAATATCAAAAAATGATATTTTCATCAAAATGGTCGAAAAGAACATTTTTGGGGGGAAATTTGTTATCTCTCAAATTTCGACGCTAACATAGTTAGGATATTTGGCTTAGAAAAGAGTTTTTTCGTTATAAGCTAAACGTGAGGTTTTTCGACCTTACTCAATGAAGGGTATAGGTCGAAGGAATCCTCACCTACAAATTCTGTACTTAGAGGAATTTTGAGTTTTGAGTATTTTCTAAGTATTGATGGAGTTCGACCATGCATGGTTCGACTAGGAATGGTAGTTACTCAGATTGCGTGTTCTCAAGCTTTGGAGGGAAAATGTGTAACTTTCAATTAAAAAACAAGGACAAGTGGTGCAAGATGAAGTTTCTTCAAACATGCAGCGTGACAAGTGTCACAGTCTTAGGAATGAAACTCTTGAAAGCGATTACATTGTATTTCTATAAATAGCTTAGTCTAGTGTTATAATAAGTGTGTGTGAAAATCATATTGTACAAGTTACTCTGTATCCATTCAAAGTAACTGTGTGTAGAGAAACGAGTGAAGTGAGAATGTACGTGACGTAAACACCACCATTTTTATCTTTCAAGTCTTTTATGTTAAAGCATTTTTACAATCCTTCAAGTCATTTATCTTTTAAGTCTTTTATGTTAAGACACTTTACATTGTCTTTTCATTTACTTTTAAAGTAATTTACTATCCTTTTTCTTTACATTTCCTGCACTTTTAATATTCTTGCCTTGACATTTATCATTTCATTTACTTTGAAAGCTTTCTCTTTTATCTTATTTTCTTGTTCTTTACTACTTTCTGAGTCTTGTCGAAGGATTCATGACATTTTTCCAAAAACATCATAATCAACAAACTATTAGCACATGTCTTATGATCAATCTGGTCGATCTTGTGAGTAACTAAGAGTGTTTTAGTATCCTTAGAAGACCACAATTGTTTACCAATTCTGAGGGTAAATAGTAACCGACTCCCGAACCCGGAATGTGGTTGCGATGACCATTTTCCTTTCCCTAAAAGGCTTTCTCAGTATTTTCTTTTCCTTTAATTAAAATGAATTAAATTCGATGACGACTCTGTTCGAACTTTTTTTCACGTCCTTCGCAAGGATAGTATATTTCGAAGGACGACACCTCCGTCTCATAAAAAAAACAATTATTTGTACTTTTTTTTATCTCAAAATAATTGTCCATTTATATTTACAATATGACATTTATTATTATCATTTCACTACACATATTCATTAACTTTCACTTTATTCAACTATTTTATTAATTTCATATTCATTAACTTTCACTTTATTCAACTATTTTATTAACTACATTTAATAGAACTATCCTAATAAATGTCATTAACTTTTTCACTTTATTCAACTATTTTATTTACTTCATTTAATAGAGTTATCCTAATAAATGTCATTAACTTTTTCGCTATAACCAACATATCTAATTATTTGTAAGGAGGGAGTATGTCATAACCTACTTCTATAAATTATTTTATTCAGTCTTACAAATGTTTGTTAGTCGACATAAATTCAAAGAGTGAATCAACAGTCGACAAAATTATATAGATCATATATTATGGTTTGAAACTCAAATGTTTCATGGAACCTTTACCACACGGTTACAGACAAAATCTATATACATATCATGCACTCATCCTTTGAGACACGGTACCCCTGAGAACTTGCACACTTTTAACAACAAATGGCCTGAGGCCAGCAAGCTGTTTAACCCACTGACCCTTCAAGCTTCAAGCTCATGAGTTGGTTCACCTCAGAACCAAATTCATCAGGAAGCTCATTGAAGACATCACGGCAAAATCCAGATATCATAGCCGCCATTGCTTTTTCATAGTCTATTCCTCTTTGTTGGAAGTAAAACAATTGATCTTCACCAATTTTGGACGTACTGGCTTCATGCTCAACTCTTGCTGATGGATTCTTCACCTACAAAACAATTGTGATTTCATGAGCAGACATTTTGTGGAAAGTTTGTGGACATTACATACATGGAAGGAAAAAAAAAGGAAGGAAACAAAAAGGAAGCTGTGGGAGTTAGCTTGAGTAAGTAAACTGCGCATGATAATGCTATAAAAAAATAGAGAACAAAATAATCTCTTATTGAACTATTTTCTGTTTCAACCAACAACCATTAAGCTACCAAAGGAGTAAAGACCAAACATTGAAAGAGTTTTGGCATCCTAGTAACAGAATAAAATACATACATCTTCAAGCTATATACAATGTTGTGTTTAATCAAGTATGGAAAATGGGATGATGAAAATCAGGAGCCAAACCCAACATCAAAAAGCTCCACAATACTAACAACAATCCAACACCACCTTGATCTAGACTACATGTATTAGCGTAAGAAGTACTGATATTCAGCACTAGAACCACCATTTAGTTCTTAAAACATAGCCATATATTTGGCCACAAATCCACAACAGTTGTCAAAACAACTGCCAATTTCTCACCGTGTTATGCTCATACAAGGCACAGGTTTAATGATTCAAAATGTTTAGTTAAAACAAATTGATTAAATTGAACGATTATTGAATAGTGACTACCATATTTATTTCTGTTATCCAACACAATCAGGAAAGTTTCTATTCTAGTAATACTGTAAGGATTTCTACCTGAACTTGAAATTGGTCAATTAAATGTTCAAAACTTTATATTTGCTTCCTCTTACATCTAAAAAGCACAAATACAACTTGACAAGCAAATACAGTCCATGAGGTATGCAAGAAGACGGCTACATGCTTCCTTATCATTATCATTCAAAGTTATTGATACAATAAGTATTAATCAATAATATCAAGTTATTAACGAGTAACCAATCAAATCATGAAAAGAATGTAAATACAAAATTATCATCTAAAGCTGAAAGCAAGATAGAGAAAAAAAATGATACCTGGATGTAAGGATATGTATTGGCAGCTGCAGTATCACCAATAAGCATGGAATCACACTGTGAAGAGTTTTTCGCATTCTCCGCCTTAGACTGAACCTGAACAAGCCCTCTATAACAATTCCTCGAATGTCCAGCAGAAATACCCTTAGATATAATCCTACTCTTTGTATTCTTCCCTTTATGTATCATCTTCGTCCCTGTATCCGCCTGTTGATAATTATTAGTCAAAGCAACAGAATAAAACTCTCCAACTGTATCATCTCCCTCCAAAACAACACTTGGATATTTCCAAGTAATCGCAGACCCAGTCTCCACCTGGGTCCACGATATCCTCGATCTCGCACCAGCACACAATCCTCTCTTTGTCACAAAATTATATATCCCGCCTTTCCCATTCTCATCCCCCGCATACCAATTCTGCACCGTCGAATACTTAATCTCAGCACCCTCCGCGCAATACAACTCAACAACAGCAGCATGAAGCTGGTTCTTATCATACGACGGCGCAGTACATCCTTCCAAATACTCAACCGAGCTTCTATCCTCAGCAACAATCAACGTCCTCTCGAATTGCCCCGTTTCCAAGGCATTAATCCTAAAATAAGTTGAAATTTGCATCGGACACTTAGTATCCTTCGGAATATAACAAAACGACCCATCACTAAAGACAGCTGCATTCAACGCGGCATAATAGTTATCATCACTAGAAACAACTCTACCTAAATACTTTTTAACCAAATCAGGATACTCTTTAATCGCATCCGAAATGGAACAAAAAATAACACCAGCTTTCTCAAGCGTCTTCCTGTGAGTAGTAGCAATCGAAACACTATCAAGAACAGCATCCACAGCGACATTCGCTAACCGATTCTGTTCATTTAACGGAACACCAAGTTTATCGAAATACCTAAGAAGCTCGGGATCGGCTTCTTCTAAGCTATTAAGCGAGGGTTTCTTCTTCGGAGCTGAGTAATAACAAATATCCTGAAAATCGATAGATGGATAAGTGTTGTCTGACCAATTCGGTTCCTTCATTTTGGAAAATTTCTCGAAGGCGTTGAGGCGGAAATTGAGCATCCAATCTGGTTCTGATTTTAGGGTTGAGATTAACCTGATTGTTTCTTGGGAAAGTCCTTTTGGGATGGTGAAGGAATCGATGTCGATGTTGAAGCCGAATTTCTTGTCGTAATCGCGGTTGCGGAGGATTTCACGGATTTTGTCATCGGAGGTGGTGTTGCGGGGTTCGTAGCTGACGTCGGCGCGGATTTTGAGGGGTTTGGATTTGGGGGTTTTGGAGATTAGGAAGTGTTTGGGGTGGAGGGGGTATTTGGAGAAAGGGGGTTCGCGGGTGTGTTGTGGGTGTATGGAAGAGAGGCTGCCGTTGAGAAGAGAAGCCATGGGAATGGTTTGGTGTGTTGTGGCGGAGAGGGTGCGAAGCTGAGTATGGGAAAGGTGGAAGGGGATTGGAGTTTGGGGAACTTGTGGTTGTCGTGTGGGTAACACGTACTAGTTTGTGTGTGGGACCCGTTTAAGGATCATAATGGAAGTAAATTTTGTTGGATGTATGAAGGAAAATCGACTAACTAACTATTTAAGTTTAATTCAGACGAAAAAAAACTAACTTTGTGCTTACACTTTCTCAAAATTATCATTTTTGTTATATAACTATTAACCGACTCCCGTTTCGCACGGGTCGGAATGTTCGAATGTTTTATGAAATTTAAAATAAAAATAAAATGTAACAAAAAAAATATGTATAGTTAAAAAATTATTCTTATAGAAAAATAGTTAATTAAAAAAAATTAATAAATAATTATAATAATATGAAATAAAATTAAAAACAATAAATTAAAAAGAATAAAATAAATAAAATAAAATAATATATTGTAATAGAATTGAAAATATGAAAAAATGGAAAATTGAGTTAAGAAAAAAAATAAATAATAAATTAAGTGAAAAAAATTAAGTATTTTGTTTTTAAAAAATTTGATGGGTTCAATTTCTAGTAACAAACACTTGTATCAGGGTTCTGGTGCCCGTGAAAAATATATATTTATTTTGTTCCTAAGAAATTTGATGTGTTCAATTTCTAATAACAAATTCGTGTATTCGGGTTCTAATACCCGTGAAAAATATATTTTTTTTAATAGAGAAATGTATATTTTTTAATAGAAAAATGGTTGGTTTATCTGAAAAAATAATAATTGAATATTTAATTAGAAAAATATACGATACCCGTGAAAAAATAATAATAGAAAAATGTCTGGTACCCGTGAAAAAATAATAACGTCGTGTAACAGTTATTTTTCATGTTCCAAAGTATTTTAAATATCAATACTAACGATATTTATATAGTCTAAAACCATAAGTATCGTATCATTGGAAAAGAGATTAAAAATCAAACAATATTTCATTAAGGTCTAATGTTTATGGACGCATATTTTTATTAAAAAATAATAAAATATATTAAAGGACAATCTTTTATTTCTCTTAATAGTAAAATTAGAGATATTAAAAATAATTATTAATTTAAACAAAAATTTATATCAAAACCAAGCAACAACTACATATAAAATGGTTGAAGGTTGATAAATGCATTTCCCATCTTGTCATCAGCTTTCAAAAGATCTTTATCAAATACTTCCTATATTACAATGCAACTTAGTTAAGAAAATTGATCAAAGTTGTGGATACTCTTTTATCACTGATTTGACTTCTTGTGCTAATTCAATCCATCTCTGTTTTTAATAATAATACGTTTTTATTTAAATCATAAATATTCTAGCAGAAACATTTATTTAATTATTCTAGAGTCAAAAGTGGAAAATAGGAGACTTTGTGACAATTACTAATGCTACAATATGGAAGCAGCATGTTCTCACAATAAGCCAACATTATATTCATGAGTTATATGGCCTCCAAACTCAAACGAATGCCAATTGTTAATTTCTCTAACCCCACCATCTTGGGTAGTACAAATCAGAAACTACTTGATAACAATTGCAATATGTTAAAAGTCTCACAGAACTAACCTCGTAATTGTATAACCATTAAGTATCATCAGTATTAAAAATGATAAATTTTTAATAGTGTTAGTTGATTAATCGTTATATCACAAAAATACTGACAAAAATGAATATAGAAAAAAAAAACAAATACAAATATAACAGATGATCACTATTTATAACTTGAAACAAACAATTGAAAAATTCATTTCTATCTTTAATTGAAAATATGAGTATAAATAATAAAATACTGCAAATTTATATTATTAATATGATTGTACCTGAAGATCAGGATTCGATGTGGTCGCGTCGAACGTGGATGAGCACGGTTGATGATGGAGAAAAAAGGGGTGTACCTGCAAAGACACTCCGATGCTAAAGTCAGAAAGTGAACAACGAATGAGCAAGTACGAGATTTTGGGTCAAGATTTCAATACCCGGCCCTTTCAAATGAGAGGGTTTATATACTAGTCTAAGTGGATGATTATTTGTAACGCCCCGATTCGATTATTTCCCAATTTTGTTGAGTCTTTTATTTTATTTGAGTGATAATTGTCTTATTTGTGAAATTGACATGATAATATGATATGTTGATGTGTTAATGTGATATGTTGGTATGATATGTGATTTAACTGTTTTGTGAATTTTCGGGTAAAAATAGATTGGAGAGTATTTTAGACACTTGCTAATTAATAATAAATTAAAAATTTTGTAGAATTATTATTTTGTGAGAAAGTGATATTTGGTGGAAAAGAGAAGAAAATGAGTTAAGTGTATAAATAATTAGTAAGGGTTATAAGAGAGAAAGATAGAAAGAAAGAAAGATAGAAAGAAAAAGTTATAAGTTGTGAGAAAGAGAAAGAAAAGAGAGAATAGAAAGAAAAACAAGAGAAAGAAAAGGAGAAAAGAGAAAACGAGGAGTAAAGAGGAGTGCATGATTATGTTGCGAATAATGTATTCATTTTCAAGAATGTTGTGTGTCATTTTGCATGTGAGGCATAATGTATGCATTCTTGTGTTGCAGGATTCTTTGTGAATCTGTTGTAGCATCGTGTGCTCATGTGGAGTGTGAGCGATGACTACAACACGGTCGTGTGCCCATGTGGGGTGTGAGCGATCGGATTGTGTGCCCGTGTGGGGTGTGAGCAATCCATAAACATTGTGTGCTTGTGTGGGGTGTGAGGAATGGATGATTTATTCACATTGATTGTGTGCCCGTGTGGGGTGTAAGCAATCGGGTTGTGTGCCCATGTGGGGTGTGAGCAATCCATGAACATTGTGTGCCCATGTGGGGTGTGAGAAATGGGTGATTTATTCACATTGATTGTGTTCCCGTGTGGGGTGTGAGCAATCGGGTGTTGTGCCCATGTGGGGTGTGAGCAATCCATAAACATTGTGTGCCCATGTGGGGTGTGAGCAATGGGTAAACATCGTATGCCCGACGGGGAGTTACTTTAGGTAACGAGCGATGGTTCCAATTAGTTCCTGATTGATCTTGATAATGATTGAGTCGGTACCGCATTGCATTTGCATAGAGTCGTGAGTCGGTCTCTATGATTTGCATTTATCATCTAAATTGTGAATTGATGAAATAAACATGAATATATGTATGTTTATATGGAGATGAAAGTATGTGTGATAAAAGCATGCTTAAGTATATATGTATGTGTGGACACACACACACACACACACACACACACACACATATATATATATATATATATATATATATATATATATATATATATATATATGTATATATACATTGTAGTGTATATGTGTGAATAAACATGAATGATGTATGTTTATGTGATGTGAACGAAGTGGTGAAAGTATGCATGATAATTATGCTTGAGGTGATGTATGTTGGAGATGAATTGTGGTGAGAACATGTTTTATGTGTATTTTATATGTTGAGATATATAATTATATGCAATGTTATTATGATAATGTTTCTCACTCTTCTGCTATTTTATGATGCTCTATGAGGCATTGCAGAGTAGGTTGCTGGAGGTCTTTTGTGAAGTTTGTCTTCATTATTTTGGTCGGTCGGCTCTGATATGTAGCACCGGGTAGCTAGGGTCGACTTGATGCCTTTTTGTGATACATTTTGTACATGTATTTTGGTGATGAATGTTTATGTAAACATGAAATATTTGGTGAATCAAACTTGATGATATATATATATATATATATATATATATATATATATATATATATATATATATATATATAAGTATATAAGTTTGATGTTGTTCAACTTTTAGTTTCCGATGTTATATTTCCTGAGATACGGGTGTAAGGATTAAAGCCTTTTGTTGCAAGTTACCCCGTTTGTTGCATATCTTTGAATGAACAGGTGTTGGATGTTTTAAATTTCAAGCATAATGTGGTATGCCTCTTTTATACCATGTTTTAAGTATACTCTGATGAAAGTTTTATGTGTGTCTAAATGATTTAATTGATTATTTGGGGGTATAGAAAGGGGGTGTTACATTAAGTGGTATTAGAGCCAGTGTTTGAGTCAGTTGTGTCTGTCTTATTGTTGTAATGATTGAACTTTTGTTTAATCTTGTTGTTGTCTTTGGGAATAATCAGAATATGGCTTATAGAAATTACAATGCAATGGTTGCTCTTTTGAAGCAATGACTAGGGCGGTGCAGGGTGCGCCAAATGTGAATGATAATGACGAGTTCAGGAAGAATCAACCACCGGTCTTCAAGGGAAGATTTGATCCCGATGGTGCTCAGAATTGGTTGAAGGAGATTGAAAGAATCTTCAGAGTCATGGATTGTGCTGAAGAGAGTTAGGTGAGGCTTGGTTCTCACACGCCGAAGGAAGAAGCCGGTGATTGGTGGGTCGTTAGAAGTCAAGCTCTTGAGGAAGAGGATGAAGAGATAACTTGGGATGTTTTTCGTGCTGAGTTCTTAGGGAAGTATTACCCTGAGAGTGTGAAAGGGAAGAAGGAGATGGAGTTCCTTGAACTGAAGCAAGGTAGTATGTCGGTGGTGGACTATACTGCTAAGTTTGTGGAGTTGGTTCATTTTCATCCTCATTATATTGCTGCTACGGCTGAGTTTTCGAAGTGTATTAAATATGAGAATGGTTTGCCTCCTGAGATTAAGCAAGTTGTGGGATATCATAGAATAAGGAGGTTTTCAGACTTGACGGAATGTTGTAGAATTTTTATGAAGATAACAAAGCTCGTTCTACACATTACAAGAGTTTGAATGAGAGGAAAGGAAAGCAACAAGCTAGAAGTGGACCTTATATGACACCCGCCGATAAGGGCAAGCATATGGGAAACTTTGATAAGAGATCTGGTGGAGGGAGTTCTGGCCCCGTTAAGTGTTACAAGTGTGGCGATTTGGGTCACAAGTCCTTTGAGTGTGAGATAAACATTGTGAAATGTTCAAACTGTGGAGGTCTTGGACATGCTACTACCGAGTGTAGAAGGAATGTTGTGAAGTGTTTCAATTGTGGAGAAGCGGGTCACATTAGTACTAAGTGTACTAAGCCGAAGCAAGCTCAAGCGGGCAGAAAGGTGTTTGCATTAGCAGGAAAGGACACTACTAGTGTAGACTGTTTGATTAAAGGTGCATGCTTTATTAATAGTACGCCTTTAGTTACTATTATTGATACGGGAGCGACTCATTCGTTTATTTCTCTTGAGTGTGCTAAGCGTTTGAATTTATTTTTGTCTTCTTGGGGTGGTGAGATGGTTATTGAGACTCCTGCTTCAGGGTCGGTAACTACTTCTTTGGTGTGTGTAAGTTGTTCTTTGACCATGTATGGTAAATATTTTGTTATAGACTTAGTTTTGTTTGCCGTTAGAGGGTTTGGACGTAATCTTGGGTATGAACTGGTTGCAATTTAATCGAGTTCATATAGACTGATATCATAAGTTAGTAAGGTTTCCTTCTTTGAACGATGTTGAAGATGAGAGTTTTCTATCCACGAAAGAGTTGAAGAAAATTTTAGTGGATGAAGCTCAATTGTTTGGTTTGTTTGCATCGTTGTCAGTGAGAGTGAAGTGGAGCTCAGTGTGTTCCCAGTGGTGTGTGATTTTCCAGAAGTGTTTCCGGAGGATATTAAGGATGTACCACCGGAAAGAAAAGTTGAGTTTTCTATTGATCTAGTTCCGGGTACTAGACCGATTTCGATGGCATCGTATCGTATGTCAGCTTCAAAGTTGGTAGAGTTGAAGAAGCAATTGAATGACTTGTTGGACAAGGGATTTGTTAGGCCGAGTGTTTCTCCTTGGGGTGCTCCAGTATTGTTGGTAAAGAAGAAGGATGGAAGTATACGGTTATGTACTGATTATCGACAGTTGAACAAGGTGACAATTAAGAACAAGTATTCGCTTCCGAGGATCGATGATTTGATGGACCAATTGGTTGGTGCGTGTGTTTTTAGTAAGATTGATTTGACATCAGGATATCACCAGATTCGTGTGAAAGAAGAGGATATTCAAAATACGTCTTTTAGGACACGGTATGGTCATTACGAGTATTCTGTGATGCCATTCGGGGTTTCTAATGCGTCGGGTGTGTTTATGGAATACATGAATCGTATTTTTCATGAACAGTTGGATCGTTTTTGTAGTTGTGTTCATCAACGATATTTTGATTTATTCTAAGTCTCAAGAGGAGCATGAAGAGCATTTAAGGATTGTGTTAAAGATTTTAAAAGAGAAGCAATTGTATGCTAAGTTGTCAAAGTGTGAGTTTTGGTTGTCGAAAGAAAGTTTTCTTGGACATGTCATTTCTGATGGTGGTATTAGTGTTGATCCATCCAATATTGATGCGGTAATGCAATGGGAAGTTCCTAGATCAGTTACGGGGTTTCGAAGCTTTTTCGGTTTGGCAGTTATTATCGGAGGTTTATTAAAGGATTTTCAAAGTTGGCACTTCTGTTGACGCAGTTGACTTGTAAGGGAAAGGCTTTCATTTGGGATATTAGTTGTGAAGAGAGTTTCATGGAACTTAAGAGAAGGTTGACAACGACTCCGATCTTTATTTTGCCAAATCTGACGGAACCATTTGTGTTGTTTTGTGATGCTTCATTGTTTGGATTAGGTGGTGTTTTGATACAAGATGGAAAAGTTGTAGCTTATGCTTCAAGGTGATTGAGAGTGCATGAAAATAATTATCCTACGCATGATTTGAAATTAGCGGCCATGGTGTTTGTTTTGAAAATTTGGAGGCATTATCTTTGTGGTGCAAGATTTGAAGTTATTAGTGATCACAAGAGTTTGAAGTATTTATTTGATCAAAAGGAATTGAACATGAGACAAAGGAAATGGTTAGAGCTTTTGAAGGATTATAATTGTGGTTTGAATTACCATCCGGGTAAGGCAAATGTTGTAGCTGATGCTTTAAGTCGTAAGTTGTTACATATGTCCGCATTAATGATAAGAGAATGGGAACTTTTGGAGGATTTTAGAGACTTGAGTTTGGTTTGTGAGATGACACCGAGAAGTGTGAGACTTGGTATGCTACATGTTATGAATGATTTTCTTACAACCGTTTGTGAAAAGCAAAAGTTGGATTTGAAGTTTGTTGATTTGATGATGATTGAGAATGAGGATTTCAAGGTTGATTATTTTGGAGATTTGAGATTTCGTGGTAGTATTTGTATTCCCGATGATGTGGAGTTGAAAAGGATGATATTGGAAGAGGGACACCGAAGTAACTTATGTATTCATCCGGGAGCGAATAAGATGTATCAAGATTTGAAGAAGATCTTTTGGTGGTCCGAATTGAAGAGAGGTGTAGCTCATTTTGTATATTCGTGTTTGACTTGTCAGAAGTCTAAAGTGGAACATCAGAAGCCTAGTGGTTTGATGCAATCGTTGGATATTTCGGAATGGAAATAGGATAGTATATCAATGGATTTTTTACGGGATTTCCGAATACGCAAAGAGGTCATAATTCTATTTGTGTGATAGTTGATAGGCTTACTAAATCTACTCACTTTATTCTGATTGATATTAGTTATCCTTTGGAGAAGTTAGCCGAGATTTATGTTTCTGTTGTTGTGAAATTGCATGGAGTTCTTAAGAGTATTGTATCAGATAGAGATCCTAGATTTACATCGAGGTTTTGGGAAAGTTTACAAAAGGCTTTGGGATCTAAGCTAATATTGAGTTCGGCTTACCATCCACAAACAGACGGTCAAACCGAGAGGACAATTTAATCGTTGGAGAATTTGTTACATGCTTGTGTGCTAGATCAAGGTGGTGTTTGGGATAGTTATTTAGCGTTGATTGAGTTCACCTACAATAACAGTTTTCATTCGAGTATAGGTATGGAACCAATTGAGGCCTTGTATGGTCGGAGATGTCGAACACCTTTGTATTGGTATGAAACCGGAGAGAGAACAGTAGTTGGACCAGAGATGGTACAACAAACGACGGAGAAAGTGAAGTTTATTCGGGAGAAGATGAAAGCTTCTCAAAGTAGACAGAAGAGTTATCATGACAAGAGAAGGAAGGGTCTTGAGTTTCAGGAAGGCGACCATGTGTTTTTTAGAGTTACACCGGTTACAGGTGTGGGTCGTGCTTTGAAGTCGAAGAAGTTGACTTCTCGTTTTATTGGCCCGTATCATATTACTGCACTAGTTGGTGTTGTGGCTTACCGTGTGGCGTTGCCTCTTAATCTTTCAAATTTGCATGATGTATTCCATATTTCGCAACTTCGGAAGTAAGTTCCGGATCCGTCACATGTTATTACTATGGACGAGGTTGAAGTGAGAGATAACCTTACGGTGGAAGTTTTACCGGTTAAGATTTTGGATCGTGAAATCAAGAGGCTAAGAGGCAAGGATATTGCGCTTGTGAAAATGGGATGGGGAGGCGTTGCGGAAGGCAATATGACTTGGGAATTGGAGAGTGGGATGCGTGAGTCGTATCCAGAGTTGTTTGAATCAGGTAATCTTTTTTAGGACGAAAATTTCTAAAGTGGGGGAGAGTTGTAACGCCCCGATTCGATTATTTCCCAATTTTGTTGAGTCTTTTATTTTATTTGAGTGATAATTGTCTTATTTGTGAAATTGACATGATAATATGATATGTTGGTATGATATGTGATTTTACCGTTTTGTGAATTTTTGGGTAAAAATTAGATTGGAGGGTATTTTAGAAATTTGCTAATTAATAATAAATTAGAAATTTTGTAGAATTATTATTTTGTGAGAAAATGATATTTGGTGGAAAAGAGAAGAAAATGAGTTAAGTGTAGAAATAGTTAGTAAGGGTTATAAGAGAGAAAAATAGAAAGAAAGATAGAAAGAAAAAGTTATAAGTTGTGAGAAAGAGAAAGAAAAGAGAGAATAGAAAGAAAAACAAGAGAAAGAAAAGGAGAGAAGAGAAAAAGAGGAGAAAAGAGGAAAAACTTGGATTTCTTCAAGATTGCTCCACGAAATCGAAACAATCGGGTAAGGGTGATAAACATTGTTATCTTAATCTTGTATATGATTATGTATGTGTTAGATTGTATGGGTTTTGTTTTGGTGAAGTTTAGAGAGAATGAAATGTTAGGGTTTTGATGAAAATGTGAAAAAATGGTAGATTAATCGGTTAGAAGTTGTTATAATCGAAGTATGATGTTAATTATATGTTATTGGTAATGTTTATGACGTTTTATTTGAGTTTTGGTTGGTTTTGGACTGACTGTTGTGCAGCTGAGATTTCTGAAATCGTGGCTCTCACTCAGCGAGCAATCCCTCGCTCAGCAAGCGAGAAGGTCGCTCAGCGAGCCTAGAGGTTTTTGGAAGTTTGGTGTTTTTGTTTCATAACTTTAGTTTTGGTTATTCGTTTTAGGCGCTCTTTATATCGATTCGAAGCTAAAAACATGTAGAATTTATTGATGCTAAAATATGTAATTTTTAGTCGAATTTTGCCCGACTTTTCCGATAAAACGTAGATGAGTTAATTATGAAATTGTGGGTTTGATGTGATGTTGTGGCCGTTTGGCAAATGAATACATTGCTTGAATTGAATGAGATGAATGCATGATTATGTTGTGAATAATGTATGAATTTTAAAGAATGTTGGGTGTCATTTTGCATGTGAAGCATAATGTATGCATTCTTGTGTTGCGGGATTCTTTGTGAATCCGTTGTAGCATCGTGTGCACATGTGGAGTGTGAGCGATGACTACAACATGATCGTGAACCCATGTGGGGTGTGAGCGATCAGATTGTGTGCTCGTATGGGGTGTGAGAAATCCATAAAAATTGTGTGCCCGTGTGGGGTGTGAGCAATGGGTGATTTATTCACATTGATTGTGTGCCTGTGTGGGGTGTAAGAAATCGGGTTGTGTGCCCATATGGGGTGTGAGCAATCCATAAACATTGTGTTCCCATGAGGGGTGTGAGCAATGGGTGATTTATTCACATTGATTGTGTGTCCGTGTGGGGTGTGAGCAATCGGGTTGTGTGCCCATGTGGGGTGTGAGCAATCCATAAACATTGTGTGCCCATGTGGGGTGTGAGCAATGGGTGAACATCGTATGTCCGACGGGGAGTTACTTTAGGTAACGAGCGATGGTTCCAATTAGTTCCTGAGTGAACTTGATGATGATTGAGTCGGTACCGCATTGCATTTGCATAGAGTCGTGAGTCGGTCTCTATGATTTGCATTTATCATCTAAATTGTGAATTGATGAAATAAACATGAATATATGTATGTTTATATGGAGATGAAAGTATGTGTGATAAAACCATGCTTGAGTATATATATATATATATATATATATATATATATATATATATATATATATATGTGTGTGTGTGTGTGTGTGTGTGTGTGTGTGTGTGTGTGTGTGTATACATTGTAGTGTATATGTGTGAATAAACATGAATGATGTATGTTTATGTGATGTGAACGAAGTGGTGAAAGTATGCATCATAAGTATTCTTGAGGTTATGTATGTTGAAGATGAATTATGGTGAGAACATGTTTTATGTGTATTTTATATGTTGAGATATATAATTATATACAATGTTATTATGATAATGTTTCTCACCCTTCTGCTGTTTTATGATGCTCTATGAGGCATTGCAGAGTAGGTTGCTAGAGGTCTTTTGTGAAACTTGTCTCCATTCGTTTGATCGGTTGGCTCTGATATGTAGCACCGGGTAGCTAGGGTCGGCTTGATGCCTTTTTGTGATACATTTTGTACATGTATTTTGGTGATGAATGTTTATGTAAACATGAAATATTTGGTGAATCAAACTTGATGATATATATATATATATATATATATATATATATATATATATATATATATATATATATATAAGTATATAAGTTTGATGTTGTTCAACGTTTAGTTTCCGCTGTTATATTTCCTGAGATACGGGTGTAAGGATTAAAGCCTTTTGTTGCAAGTTATCCCGTTTGTTGCATATCTTTGAATGAGCAGGTGTTGGATGTTTTTAATTTCAAGCATAATATGGCATGTCTCTTTTATACCATGTTTTAAGTATACTCTGATGAAATTTTTATATGTGCCTAAATGATTTAATTGATTATTTGGGGGTATAGAAAGGGGGTGTTACATTAAGTGGTATCAGAGCCAGTGTTCGAGTTAGTTGTGTCTGTCATGTTGTTGTGATGATTGAACTTTTGTTTAATATTTTTGTTGTCTTTGGGAATAATCAGAATATGGCTGGTAGAAATGACAATGCAATGGATGTTGCATTGGAAGCAATGGCTAGGGCGGTGCAGGATGCGCCGAATGTGAATGCTAATGACGAGTTCAGGAAGAATCAACCACCGGTCTTCAATGGAAGATTTGATCCCGATGGTGCTCAGAATTAGTTGAAGGAGATTAAAAGAGTCTTTAGAGTCATGGGTTGTGCTGAAAAGAGTAAGGTGAGGCTTGTTTCTCATATGCTAAAGGAAGAAGTTGATGATTGGTGGGTCGGTAGAAGTCAAGCTCTTGAGGAAAAGGATGAAGAGATAACTTGGGATATTTTTCGTGTTGAGTTCTTAGAGAAGTATTACCCTGAGAGTGTGAAAGGGAAGAAGGAGATGGAGTTCCTTGAACTGAAGCAAGGTAGTATGTCGGTGGTGGACTATACTACTAAGTTTGTGGAGTTGGTTCAATTTCATCCTCATTATGTTGCTGCTACGGCTGAGTTTTCGAAGTGTATTAAATATGAGAATGGTTTGCGTCCTAAGATTAAGCAAGCTATGGGATATCAGAGAATAATGAGGTTTTCAGACTTGACGGAATGTTGTAGAATTTTTTAGGAAGATATCAAAGCTCGTTCTACACATTACAAGAGTTTAAATGAGAAGAAAGGAAAGCAACAAGCTAGAAGTGAACCTTATGTGGCACCCTCCGATAAGGGCAAGCATATGGGAAACTTTGATAAGAGATCTGGTGGAGGGAGTTCTGGCCCCGTTAAGTGTTACAAGTGTGGCGATTTGGGTCACAAGTCCTTTGAGTGTGAGATAAACATTGTGAAATGTTCAAACTGTGGAGGTCTTGGACATGCTACTATCGAGTGTAGAAGGAATGTTGTGAAGTGTTTCAATTATGGAGAAGCGGGTCACATTAGAACTAATTGTACTAAGCCGAAGCAAGCTCAAGCGGGCGGAAAGGTGTTTGCATTAGCAGGAAATGACACTACTAGTGCAGACCGTTTGATTAAAGGTACATGCTTTATTAATAGTACGCCTTTAGTTACTATTATTGATACGGGAGCGACTCATCCATTTATTTCTCTTGAGTGTGCTAAGCGTTTGAATTTGTTTTTGTCTTCTTGGGGTGGTGAGATGGTTATTGAGACTCCTGCTTCAGGGTCGGTAACTACTTCTTTGGTGTGTGTAAGTTGTTCTTTGACCATGTATGGTAAAGATTTTGTTATGGACTTAGTTTGTTTGTCGTTAGAGGGTTTGGACGTAATATTGGGTATGAACTGGTTGCAATTTAATCGAGTTCATATAGACTGCAATCATAAGTTAGTAAAGTTTCCTTCTTTGGACGATGTTGAAGATGAGAGTTTCTTATCCACGAAAGAGTTGAAGAAACTTTAAGTGGACGAAGCTCAATTGTTTGGTTTGTTTGCATTGTTTTCAGTGGAGAGGGAAGTGGAGCTCAGTGTGTTCCCTGTGGTGTGTGATTTTCCAGAAGTGTTTCCGGAGGATATTAAGGATGTACCACCAGAAAGAGAAGTTGAGTTTTCTATTGATCTAGTTCTGGTACTAAACCGATTTCGATGGCACCGTATCGTATGTCAGCTTCAAAGTTGGTAGAGTTGAAGAAGCAATTGAATGACTTGTTGGACAAGGGATTTGTTAGGCCGAGTGTTTCTCCTTGGGGTGCTCCAGTATTGTTGGTAAAGAAGAAGGATGGAAGTATGCAGTTATGTATTGATTATCGATAGTTGAACAAGGTGACAATTAAGAAAAAGTTTCCGCTTCCGAGGATCGATGTTTTGATGGACCAATTGGTTGGTGCGCGTGTTTTTAGTAAGATTGATTTGATATCAAGATATCACCAGATTCGTGTGAAAGAAGAGGATATTCAGAAGACGTCTTTTAGGACACGGTATGGTCATTATGAGTATTATGTGATGCCATTCAGGGTTTCTAATGTGCCGGGTGTGTTTATGGAATACATGAATCATATTTTTCATGAACAGTTCGATCATTTTTTAGTTGTGTTCATCGACGGCATTTTGATTTATTCTAAGTCTCAAAAGGAGCATGAAGAGCATTTAAGGATTGTGTTAAAGATTTTGAAAGAGAAGCAATTGTATGATAAGTTGTCAAAGTGTGAGTTTTGGTTGTCGAAAGTAAGGTTTCTTGGACATGTCATTTCCGATGGTGGTATTAGTGTTGATCCATCCAATATTGATGCGGTAATGCAATGGGAAGTTCCTAGATCAGTTACGGGGTTTCGAAGCTTTTTCGGTTTGGCAGGTTATTATCGGAGGTTTATTAAAGGATTTTCAAAGTTGGCACTTCTGTTGACGCAGTTGACTTGTAAGGGAAAGGCTTTCATTTGGGATATTAGTTGTGAAGAGAGTTTCATGGAACTTAAGAGAAGGTTGACAATGGCTTCGATCTTGATTTTGCCAAATCTGACGGAACCATTTGTGGTGTTTTGTGATGCTACATTGTTTGGATTAGGTGGTGTTTTGATGCAAGATGGAAATGTTGTAGCTTATGCTTCAAGGCAATTGAGAGTGCATGAAAATAATTATCCTACGCATGATTTGTAATTAGCGGTCGTGGTGTTTGTTTTGAAAATTTGGAGGCATTATCTTTATGGTGCAAGATTTGAAGTTTTTAGTGATCACAAGAGTTTGAAGTATTTATTTGATCAAAAGGAATTGAACATGAGACAAAGGAGATGGTTAGAGCTTTTGAAGGATTATGATTTTGGTTTGAATTACCATCCGAGTAAGGCAAATGTTGTAGCTGATGCTTTAAGTCATAAGTTGTTACATATGTTCGCATTGATGATAAGAGAATGGGAACTTTTGGAGGATTTTAGAGACTTGAGTTTGGTTTGTGAGATGACGCCGAGAAGTGTGAGACTTGGTATGCTACATGTTACGAATGATTTTCTTACAATCGTTTGTGAAAAGCAAAAGTTGGATTTGAAGTTTGTTGATTTGATGATGAATGAGAATGAGGATTTCAAGGTTTATGATTTTGGAATTTTGAGATTCTGTGGTCGTATTTGTATTCCCGATGATGTGGAGTTTAAAAAGATGATATTGAAAGAGGGACACCGAAGTAACTTATGTATTCATCTGGGAGCGAATAAGATGTATCAAGATTTGAAGAAGATCTTTTGGTGGTCCGTATTTAAGAGAGATGTAGCTCATTTTGTATATGCGTGTTTGACTTGTCAGAAGTCTAAAGTGGAACATCAGAAGCCTAGTGGTTTGATGCAACCGTTGGATATTTCGGAATGGAAATGGGATAGTATATCGATGGATTTTGTTACGGGATTTCCGAATACGCAAAGAGGTCATAATGCTATTTGGGTGATAGTTGATAGGCTTACTAAATCTGCTCACTTTATTTCGTTTGATATTAGTTATCCTTTGGAGAAGTTAGCCGAGATTTATGTTTCTGTTGTGGTGAAATTGCATGGAGTTCCTAAGAGTATTGTATTAGATAGAGATCCTAGATTTATATCGAGGTTTTGGGAAAGTTTACAAAAGGCTTTGGGATATAAGCTAAGATTTAGTTTGGCTGACCATCCACAAACAGACGTTTAAACCGAGAGGACAATTCAATCGTTGGAGGATTTGTTACGCGCTTGTGGGCTAGAGCAAGGTGGTGTTGGGATAGTTATTTATTCGAGTATAGGTATGACACCATTTGAGGCCTTGTATGGTTAGAGATGTCGAACACCTTTGTGTTGGCATGAAACCGGAGAGAAAATGATAGTTGGACCGGAGATGGTACAAAAAACGACGGAGAAAGTGAAGTTTATTCGGGAGAAGATGAGAGCTTCTCAAAGTAGACAGAAGAGTTATCATGACAAGAGAAGGAAGGATCTTGAGTTTCATGAAGGCGACCATGTGTTTTTGAGAGTTACACTGGTTAAGGGTGTGGGTCGTGCTTTGTAGTCGAAGAAGTTGACTTCTTGTTTTATCGGTCAGTATCAGATTACTACACGAGTTGGTGATGTGGCTTACCGTGTGGAGTTGCCTCCGAATCTTTCGAATTTGCATGATGTGTTCCATATTTCGCAACTTCGGAAGTATGTTTCGGATCCGTCACATGTTATTCCTATGGACGAGGTTGAAGTGAGAGATAACCTTACAGTGGAAGCTTTACCAGTTAAGATTTTGGATCGTGAAATTAAGAGGCTAAGAGGCAAGGATATTGCGTTTGTAAAAGTGGTGTGGGGGGTACTGTGGAAGGCAATATGACTTGGGAATTGGAGAGTGGGATGTGCGAGTCGTATCCGGAGTTGTTTGAATCAGGTAATATTTTCGAGGACGAAAATTTCTAAAGTGGGGGAGAGTTGTAACGCCTCGATTCAATTATTTCCCAATTTTGTTAAGTCTTTTATTTTATTTGAGTGATAATTGTCTTATTTGTGAAATTGACATGATAATATGATATGTTGATGTGTTAATGTGATATGTTGGTATGATATGTGTGTAACACGGTGGGAGAACTGACTTTAAGTAATGTTGCGGATAGCAAGAGTCGCCACCGACTTTTATTTTATCCAAAAGGAAAGGTTATAAAAGAACAGGAAAGACCTTAAGAGATATTTTTGGGTCCGGGGGGTAGGTTATGTAAAGGGAAGGTGTTAGCACCCTTTACATCCATGGTTATCCATGGGCTCTTAGTTACTTAGCTCACTTTTGAATTGTTGTTGAAAGTGTAGTGTGTGAATAGAAAATTTTTCATAATAGTTGATAATGATCCATGTACGGATGCGTAAAAACTTGTTTTTGAAAATTTGTTTGAAATTTGTTAAGTGTGAAAAGTTTTTGAAGTGAGCAAGTACATAAGAGGAACCTACCCTAAAGTTTTAGGTCTTTCTTGTTCTTTATCCTTTAATTGGTAAGACTATCCCTACTATTAAGGAGTAGGTAGTCATCACCTTGGATGTAAGGGACATGAGAGGGACATCTGTTTATGAAGGCAACTGTGGGGTGTAATAAGCATATAGGAGGGACTATCATCATTATTCGAAGGGACTTGATTCATAAAGGCAACCATGAGGGACTTGATGATTTTTATCTTTTAAGGGACTTGCTTTATACACCCCACTTAACCTTATGATTTAGGCAACTTGAGGGATAACCTTAGAAAGTGTAGGATGGCGATTAAAATCGACTTACGTGTGTGAGTGTTCAATATTATTTATCTTATGATTAAAGTGATCTAAGTTTAATTTTAAGAGAATACATGTTTACACTCCCTAAATTACTAACCATAGCAACAATTAAAATATTTACAAAATTACACCAAGGAAGCAATTACATAATTATAAGCAAAATAAAATAAATAGCAAAAATAATTAGCAAGATATAAATAAATAAGCAAAAATAATGAATAAACAATAAATAAATAAATAGGGGTTAGTGATAATAATAATTAAAAAATAAAGTTAGTAGAAATAATTAAATTTAGTGAAATAATAATAATTAAAAAAAACAAGATTAGAGAAATAATAGAAAAAAATATAAGATATAAATAATAATAATATGGTTAGTAACAATAGTGAATAAAATAAGATTAAATATTATAAACACAAAATTGGATTTTTATATATAACATTTAATAAGAATAATTAAAAAAATTTAAACATAATGCAATTATAAATTTTAATTATTACAAATTTAATCATTTTTTTTTAAACATATATTAGCATTTATTTATTAAAAAAAACAATTATTTACATATTAGAAGGAGAAAATAAGTTCTAAATATCATATTTACAAAATTTACAAGAACCATACTAAATAAATATTCATAAATAATTACATTAAGAATTAGCAAATAAAATTATTTAGAAAAAATAGAATTAGGCTTTATTTTAGAAAATAGTTTTAGGGTTTTTAAAAAAAATTAGGGTTTAGTTATATACAAAATAATTTTAATATACATATACATAATTTTTAAATTAGAAAACATATATACATGAAATATATTTAATTCATTTAATAGAATGATCAAAATAAAGAGAAGAAAATAAAATATAAAAAAACTTACCTGACTGGGATTTGAACCCAGGTCAGTGTGTTTGCCAACAAGAAGAACCACCATCAGGCCAGTGTGCACGCAGGCAATGAATGAGAAGGAGAAATTGGTTTTGTGCTTTAAGCTTGAAAAATCTGGAAAATAATAGAGATAAAAAAGGCCTGGGGTGGGATTCGTACCCAGGACCTTATGAATGCAAGCAAGTACGCGCTACCGCCTGGCTGGGAGAGCCTATCTGGCTATTGAATGGCAAAAAGCCATAATATATTCAATCTCCTTTTATCCTGAAAAATAGAACAAAAATAATGGCCCGAGCAGGATTCGAACCCTGGCCTTTTCATCAAACACAAGCGCATCCTTCCACTGGGACAAGCCACTGTTTGTGATAACTAAATAACAAAACAAAATAAAATATGTTAATCATAATTTGAATTTCTGAGCGCGCGGCAAACTTCATCTTCAACCTCCTGAGCTGCGAATTTTCTTATGAAAATACTTGCAAATTTTCCTGCGAAAAACCATTCCCAGCAAAACCTACGAATATCAACAAGCAACAAAACCATACAATTTTACAAAATTAAGCATAGAATTATAATCCAGACATTCATACGATCAAGCCTATGCTGTTAGAATCCATTTAAGTTTCTTAAATCCAAAATCCCTAAACCTAGGTCCAAACCCTAACTATGGCATCTTGTGAATTAGGTACGGGTTCTTTGATTTTCCTGTCCAGAAACAAGCTACACAACATTATAAAAAATATTAGGCAATCAAAATCCATTTAAATGCAGTGATTTGATGTAATCGAAAAAATAATTTCAAGCATGAACAAAGCTTCGGGTTCATCATTATGACATGCTTTAGATGAATGTGAGTGATGGTTTTGCTTCCATGATGTCCAAGGAACACGTCTATGAGCTTATTTTACCTTGAAACCTCTTGGATGATGGAATCCGAATTGGTGTTTTTGTTTGAAATTTTTGAATTGAAAACCTACCTTTGAAGCTGCTGGATTCGTGTCTCAATGTTAGGTTTGTGTTTAGTATATATATGTGAGTGAATTAGGTTAAGAAAACTCATTGGTTGTGTGGAGATTTGATCCAAAAAAGATTGAAAAAGATCATGGTGTAAAAGTCAAATATTTGTTCATGAAGACTTGCTATTCTTGGATAAATCTCATGATTCCTTTCTCTTTCAAATTCAATCAACATTTATGAAATTCTAGAAGCTCAATCTTCACCCAAAAATAGATTTTCATATTTTATATTTATTTAAAATGATTTTTATGAATTAAATCAATAATAAATAAAAATAAAATAATAAAAATTCTGAATTTGGTCAATTGGGTCGTGCATGATGATATAATGTGGATTGGATCACAATTTAGCAAGCCCATTTGGAAGGAATTGGTTCTAGACCCCCATTTTTAATATAAACCATCACAAAATTTCCCAAATTTGCAAGAGCATATCTCCCTCAATTTTAAAGGTATGAGGGTGTTCTTGGACTTTTTGGAAAGCTTGAAGAGTCCTCTAAACAACCCCATTGGTTTCAGGTCCATATCATTTACCAATCTCAAGTTATGCCCTTTTGAAGTTGTTGACTTTTTGTTGACTTTTGAAATGACCTATAATGTCTTAGGTCATATCTCCCAAATGAAGCATTTTTGGGCTTAACTTGCAACATCAAAGTTGTAGAGAATTCAATTTCCTTCAAAATGAGATTTGGATGGAGACTTGGTGATGAAGTATGTGAAAGTTATGGCTGGTCAAAGTTCAGTTGACTTTTACTGAGGAAACCCTAATTTAGAAACTCCTGATTATTGATGATCTGGAATCTCCTTGATGAATCATGATCAACCCTTGATCAAATGATGAATTTTACTTCATATACTTGATGTTGGCAAAAAATCATGAAGTTTGACTTTGGTTTGACCACAGTTGACCTCAGTTTGACTTTTTAACTGCTTTGACTGATTTTGACTTATCTGATCATCTGACTGAGCAAACTTTTGAGAAAAGTCTTGAAACTTGTCATGGGGGTTCTTACACACATATAAGATGTTATGAAGCTCACTTGAAGTCTTGGAAGTCCATTTAGCCTGATTAAAGTCAAAACCCTAGTTTTGGATGCACTGCTTAGGAGGTGCATTGTCTGAGGGAATTGTCAACTCTTCTAACCAATTGTGAACTTTGTGAACCTTGTGAACCATCATAAAATGTCTTGTGATACTCATGGGAGGTATTGTGAAGCTTGTGAACCTTGTGAACCTTCATAAAGTGACTCATAGACTTTATGAACCTCATGAAAGGTTATATAAGCATTGAGAAACTTGTGAACCTTGTGAACCTTCTTAGCACACAAAGTCTTGTATTGTGAGGGCAAATTTTGGGGTGCAACAGCTGCCCCTGTTCAATTTTCTGAAACCTGAGGGGTTAGATTGGTACATTTGCCAGTCGTGACCTGGAAGGTTGAAGGGGATTGAACACAAAAGCCCAAAAATTTGCACTCACCAGTGCATTAGAGTGATACAGATGGCTAGTTGAATATGATTGAGTGGGCTTAAAGATGCCACTAGGAGGAAGTTCTTGGAAGATAAAGCAGTCCAAAATATGGAGGTATAATGATAGCTGTCAGGAGCCTGGAGCAGTCCTGAGGTATTGATGATATGCTTTCAGGAGACTGGAGTAATCCTGATGTAACAGCATGTCTTCAAGAGGATAGAGCAATCAATAACTCTAAAGCAATCTTGAAGTAATAATTTCAGGAGGATAGAGCAATCAATGATGATAACTCTAAAGCAGTCTTGAAGTAATGATTTCAGGAGGATAGAGCAATCAATAATGATAACCCTAAAGCAGTCTTGAAATAATAATTTCAGGAGGATAGAGCAATCAATGATGATAACTCTAAAGCAGTCTTGAAGTAATGATTTCAGGAGGATAGAGCAATCAATAATGATAACCCTAAAGCAGTCTTGAAGTAATAATTTCAGGAGGATAGAGCAATCAATGATGATAACTCTAAAGCAGTCTTGAAATAATAATTTCAGGAGGATAGAGCAATCAATGATGATAACTCTAAAGCAGTCTTGAAATAATGATTTCAGGAGGATAGAGCAATCAATAATGATAACTCTAAAGCAGTCTTGAAGTAATAATTTCAGGAGGATAGAGCAATCAATGATGATAACTCTAAAGCAGTCTTGAAATAATAATTTCAGGAGGATAGAGCAATCAATGATGATAACTCTAAAGCAGTCTTGAAGTAATGATTTCAGGAGGATAGAGCAATCAATGATGATAACTCTAAAGCAGTCTTGAAGTAATAATTTCAGGAGGATAGAGCAATCAATGATGATAACTCTAAAGCAGTCTTGAAATAATAATTTCAGGAGGATAGAGCAATCAATGATGATAACTCTAAAGCAGTCTTGAAATAATGATTTCAGGAGGATAGAGCAATCAATGATGATAACTCTAAAGCAGTCTTGAAATAATAATTTCAGGAGGATAGAGAAATCAATGATGATAACTCTAAAGCAGTCTTGAAATAATGATTTCAGGAGGATAGAGCAATCAATAATGATAACCCTAAAGCAGTCTTGAAGTAATAATTTCAGGAGGATAGAGCAATCAATGATGATAACTCTAAAGCAGTCTTGAAGTAATAATTTCAGGAGGATAGAGCAATCAATGATGATAACTCTAAAGCAGTCTTGAAGTAATGATTTCAGGAGGATAGAGCAATCAATAATGATAACCCTAAAGCAGTCTTGAAGTAATAATTTCAGGAGGATAGAGCAATCAATGATGATAACTCTAAAGCAGTCTTGAAGATGATTTCAGGAGGATAGAGCAATCAATAGCTCTAAAGCAGTCTTGAAGTAATAATATGATTTCAGGAGGATAGAGCAATCAATAGCTCTAAAGCAGTCTTGAAACAATGAGAAATTGTCAGGAGGATGAAGCAACCCTGAGGTAATAGTATGATATGCTTTCAGGAGACTGGAGTAATCCTGATGTAACAGCATATCTTCAGGAGGATAGAGCAATCCTGATGATAATTTGTTGGATAATTAACCTGAAAACAAGGTAGCATTCTGTATGGTAATATTAGTTTATATATTATGTATGCATGTATGATATGATGCACTTAGGTAATGTATTATGCATTCATGGATATGTATGTTATGGTATGATGTAAATGATGTATGTATGATATGATACTGCCGGGAGCGTCTGGATATCTTTGTATAATAACTGCTGGCCAGGGAAAATAAATCCCGATTTGTTGCTGAAGAACATATTATACATAACCCTCCGTCTGCTGGGATAACAGGGTATAGATAACCTCCCGTCTGCTGGGGATAGTAAGGTATATATAACCTTCGTCTTCATTTGATAGTAGAGTAGATACAACATCCCGTCTTTGTTCGTCGTACCCTTATTGGAAAGTAAATTCCCGAATATCCGTATGAGGATAAAAGAGATGGATATAAATTCCAGGGGAGATGAGACTTTATGAAGATGGATTTGCCCTACTGAGGGTTTTGTAACTGTCTTGTAAAGGTGAACCGGCGAAGCTTCATTGAGATCCTTCCCTCGTTCGTCCTTAGTAAATACTATTACTGCATTTTCATGCATTTCTGGTAAACATTAATCATATTAAAAGCATACATGCATTTTTGGTAAACATCAATCATATTCAAAAGCATGATACATTCAAACATAACCAATGGACGTTTCGCTTAGGGTAAAAGTAAATCTGGATTCAGAGGGAAAAGTAAAGCTGAACTTGAAAACAGAATCGTTTCAACTTCGAGAGTGTATAACCAATTGGATCTATAGCTCCTGAAATTCTTTAACTTTCCTGAGTACCTTTCCAGAAATCCTCATAGCTGGATCTGAATACATGATATTGACACCATCTGATACTACTGGCGTAGACAACTAATTTCCATCATGGTTTCAGCTGAGAATCCAATATCAAGGTAATACAATGAGAGGGATGTGTCTTCAAACTGTAATGGACCATATACGCTCCAGGTATTAGATTTGAAGAGAAAGCATTGCCCCTTGGTTGAGGATGAATTGTCCCATAATGGAAGTATCTGTAATGAGCTATCTCAAGAGAAACAAGCAGAATGCCCCATAAGCATATGCCCCTGGCATTGTGAACTCTGTAATGTCACCTTTGGTAATTTAACTGTATGAGGAAAAATGCCCCTGGCTATTAAGCACAGCTGAGTCTGGACCTAATTGCCCCAACTGAATTGAACAGTAACTTGGTATGCCTCTTGACTGGGAAACAGTGACTATGCCCTTGGCATTTCAGATAGATGAGGAGATCTGCCTCTGGCTGCTTAAACATAGTTGAATCTTGTCCTGATTGCCCCAAATGAGTTAGGAAGTATCATGGCCTGCCCCCTTGATTGGGAGGTCATGACTATGCCCCTTTGTATACATGGACTTTGATCCAGGAAGCAACTTTGTTTATCGGAAGGACTTTGGTTCATTGAACATTCATCCTGTAAGCTTCTCCATTTGTCAAACACTTAGGTATATGCAAACAAATATATTCAAAAATGCAATGCTTATGTCTGTCTTGAAGTTTTGAAACAAGTTATTTTAGAAAAACTGTTTTTTTTTTTTTTTTTTGGGAAAACTGTGATATTAACTCAAATTTTATGACAAGCCCTAAAGGAGTCAGGATACCTTTTTGCAGCAGTACGCTTTCGAACTAACCATGCTTCAGTTAGGACTTTTAAAGGGTTGTAACGTGGCCTGGTTCATGGTTTAAGAAACAAAGGATAAAGGCTCAAATTTTATTTGTACCCAACCCAATCTCCATGATGTTCTTCAGTCCTATGCTCAGTGAACTCATGCATTGAAGTTCCATAGCAGTTTGGAGTTGTAACACCGATATTTGTGATGGTTCAGAAACCCAAAATTTATTTGAACATTCAGCCATCTTTCTTTGTTGAGGGTTCATAGTGACCTCTTCTTTTTTTTTCTTTTGACTTTATTATCCCTTCTTTTTGCCTGAACTACTTATTTCAAGGTTACAGTCAGCGGGATGTCTTAATTTGTCTTTACTAAGTCTCCTTCATAGGTTTTGACTTAGTGAATTTTTCTTTTGCTGGATATTGACTGTCAGGTTTAATGATTACAGATAACCATCATTAGTTGTGTACAACACATATAATTGGAATATTTGAGTTAACCGAGTAACTACCTTTCCCCAGGTTATGAATAAGGGTTTTAATTTGTGCGAGAATAAAAACTCCTACTTCATAGGCTCAAAAGGGTTGACTAGGGATTAACTTCCTTATATCTCCACTGTTTAGGAATTGAAACAATGTCTGTACATCGTCAGCATAGTCTGTTCAAAAGCATACTGCATAAGATTATGGTATTGTTTTCGTCATCCTCCCTCTACAGGCTTATAGCTTTATCAGGAGTTGAATATCACAAGATAAGAAACACAGTTTTTAAATATAGTGAAACGAATGGATTAATTCAAGACAAACATACGCAATGCATTAATGAAAACAAAAGTTTAACATAATAGTAAGTGTTCAAACAAATAAAAAAAATTCAAATGTTGTCCCATCCAGTTGGCTGAATGTCTTCAATTGCAATCTGTGAACTTTGAGGAGCAACATACTTCACCATGAAATCAAATTTACCATTTGGATGTCCCAAGGTGCCCCATATCTCAACAGGCATAGGTATTCTTCCTTTCTTGCTATACTGGGCAACTTGTCTTGCAGCTTCGGTGTTTGATGGATGATAGTAGAACTCAACTTGACCCTCTGGAGTAACCTCTAGGATTCCTTCGTCAATCAGGTCTTGAATCTTTTTCTTCAGTGCCCAACAGTTATTAGTATCATGTCCAGGACTGTTGGAGTGGTACTCACATCTTGCCCTGGGATTATAGCGAGGAGAGAAAGTTTTAGGATTTTGAGGAGGATTTTCCAAGGAAACTAGCTTCATCTCCAACAAGCATTGCAGAACTTGTGACATTGGAGTGCTGAACTTGATAAACTGCCTTTTATATTTCTTGTGTTGAGGTGGATTAACCTTATCAGGTCTTTCTTCTTCAACTGAAGAACAATCAATGGCAACTTGCTCCTTACCTTCTTTTATCTTCATCCTCCTTTCAACCAAATCAACTTGTTTTAATGGAGGTTCACTGACAATTAGATCCCTGACCCTATTACTTTGAAGTTTGTGGACAAAGGATCTCAACTCTTCTTGCCCCTGAGCTAAATTTTGGATAAGGGCCACCTGGCCATTCATCTGGATCCTCATTCCTGTCATCTCAGCTTGTAGTTGTTCCAGCTGATCATCCTTGTTGTCCTCAGGACTCTTCTTCTTAGCCAGCAGTGTCTTCAATTCATCCTGCCCCTTGGTCAGGTTCAGGATCAGCTCTTGGAACTGTGCATTTTGTGCCTGGAGATCCCTAACTGTTTGTTCAAGAGCCATTGCTGAAATAAACAGCGAGAAGATGAGAAACCTGTGCACAATTATAAACCCGTGATGCAATGATATGAAATGTAAATGCGTATGCAATGTTTTCAAGAACCGCAGGATTTAAATTTGCTTAGACAAACACGAAAGTACACTTTTATTAGTAATAACTTTGTTTTGCCTTTTAGGCTTACAAAAGATGAAAGAAAATAAGTACAAAAGATGGGGTTTTAAGTCTCCCATGGACGTTTCCTCTTTGTGTTGAGGTATGAGTTGAGGTTTTGTTCCTCGTGAAGTTGCTTTGTTAGTTCTAGGATTCTTGCTTGGCTTGCTTTGTAATGAGCCTCGAAAGTATCTCTTTGTTCCTTCAGTTGGATCCATGATCTCTGCAAGTCTTCCATATCAGTAGGCATGTCTGGGTGAAGGATGGTATGAGCTGTGTCTCCTTCAGCAACAGGTTCCATGGTAACTGGTAGGACGGCAGGATATGGCATCATGAGTGTCTGAGCACGAGATCGTACCCATCTGAGATAAGCCTCTATAGGAATAGTGTACTTAGGCTCCAGTGTCTTGCTGTCAACCCTGTTTACTTTTCCCCATGCTCGTATGAATCTCTGGCGGTAACCCTGAAGATCGTTATCGTAATCAAACACAATGCCTTGAATCAACATGTCATGTGGACCATCGCTCCGGGCGTAACCAAACTGTCGTAAAGCTAGAGAGGGGTTGTAGGTGATGCCTCCTCTTATGCCTAGAAGTGGCACATTGGGGAATTCCCCACAACGGTCAATGATGGTGACATTCTCCATAGATCTGGAGCACCAATGGATATCTGAGTGAGAAAGTGACATGATCCTCTTGGACCATCTGAACCCTTGCTCATTCTTCATTACTGAGCGAGGAAGGTGAGAAATAAACCACCTGGATAGTAAAGGTATGCAGCATATCAAAGTTCCTCTTGCCCTTGTAGTACGGGTATGAAGAGAATGTAGGATATCTCCAAGCAATGTAGGTACTGGATTGTGACTCGGGAATATGTTGATGGCATGAACGTCTATGAACTGATCTGGATTGGGGAACAATACTAAGCCATAAATCAGCAAGGCTAAGATCTCCTCAAAAGCATCATAGCTCATGGCCTTCAAGAACACTTGAGCTTTATCCATTAACACCTTAGCAAGAATACCTTTAACTCCGCTTCTCGTTTCTAGAACAATGTCAGATTTTTTCAGATGTAGAGCTGCAGCAATAACCTCTGGTTTAAGCTCTTTCTCCAGGCCTGTGAAGGGTCTTTGATCAAGAACAGGTATGCCCAGAAGTTTAGAGAACTCTTCCATGGTTGGAACCAGCTGGTAGTCAGGGAATGTAAAGCAATGGTGCTTAGGGTCAAAGAACTGGAACAGAACACTCATCATGTCTTCATTGAACCCTGAAGTGACTAGATCCGATAGGTGACCATGTCTCTTGATGAACTGGGAGTGATCAGACACTTGAGAAACCAACCCTTTAAGCTTAGCCGGTATGCCCACAAAGTTGATCCTGATGGTGTTTCTACGAGCAGAAGCCATGACCTGCAACAAAGAACAAAGATAAATCCTTTGGTCCTTGAAATGGTTAGTGAAAATGCTATGCTTATGATGCATGATGATGTCATGATGTTATGCTCAATCACAAACATGTGGCACACACAAGCAAGTCACACAATAGCCCTAGGTTTAAAGGCTTGCATGAGGTTCAAAGGTAAGTACCCTCCCCTGAAGTTAGTTGGTTCATCCTGTCCTATGAAAGTAACCAGGTTCTAAGGGATCTCAATATCATTGATCCTTCACAAGGGTGGTTGTTCAGTAGGCAACTTACTTGCCAACCAAAACCCTCCAAGTTTAGAATCTCAATGAGCGTAGTATCGAGTGTCAACCAACTTCAGTCTGTACCAAAGCCGGTTACCTCACTACTTTCTAAAGGCCAAGATGAGTTAACTAGGGTTCTAAAAGTTAGTTAGTGCATTGACAACATATGGCAGCCTCATATTATCCTCAACTTGACTTAAGGAACATAAGCACCAACCAAGAAGTCGCACTAACTATGGCCACCAGATCAACCGTATCGATATACGTCGTACAGTTTCCTTGGTCTATTGCCATTTACCTAAGGTACACTAGATCCGGGTTAGGACCTTTCACACATAAGAGCACCCCAACAAGATAATATAAAGCAAACAAGGCAAACAATTTAAGTGATCTAATTCCTAAGGGTACCCCTCTTTAATATTAAATCCCCAGCAGAGTCGCCAGTTCTGTAACACGGTGGGAGAACTGACTTTAAGTAATGTTGCGGATAGCAAGAGTCGCCACCGACTTTTATTTTATCCAAAAGGAAAGGTTATAAAAGAACAGGAAAGACCTTAAGAGATATTTTTGGGTCCGGGGGGTAGGTTATGTAAAGGGAAGGTGTTAGCACCCTTTACATCCATGGTTATCCATGGGCTCTTAGTTACTTAGCTCACTTTTGAATTGTTGTTGAAAGTGTAGTGTGTGAATAGAAAAATTTTCATAATAGTTGATAATGATCCATGTACGGATGCGTAAAAACTTGTTTTTGAAAATTTGTTTGAAATTTGTTAAGTGTGAAAAGTTTTTGAAGTGAGCAAGTACATAAGAGGAACCTACCCTAAAGTTTTAGGTCTTTCTTGTTCTTTATCCTTTAATTGGTAAGACTATCCCTACTATTAAGGAGTAGGTAGTCATCACCTTGGATGTAAGGGACATGAGAGGGACATCTGTTTATGAAGGCAACTGTGGGGTGTAATAAGCATATAGGAGGGACTATCATCATTATTCGAAGGGACTTGATTCATAAAGGCAACCATGAGGGACTTGATGATTTTTATCTTTTAAGGGACTTGCTTTATACACCCCACTTAACCTTATGATTTAGGCAACTTGAGGGATAACCTTAGAAAGTGTAGGATGGCGATTAAAATCGACTTACGTGTGTGAGTGTTCAATATTATTTATCTTATGATTAAAGTGATCTAAGTTTAATTTTAAGAGAATACATGTTTACACTCCCTAAATTACTAACCATAGCAACAATTAAAATATTTACAAAATTACACCAAGGAAGCAATTACATAATTATAAGCAAAATAAAATAAATAGCAAAAATAATTAGCAAGATATAAATAAATAAGCAAAAATAATGAATAAACAATAAATAAATAAATAGGGGTTAGTGATAATAATAATTAAAAAATAAAGTTAGTAGAAATAATTAAATTTAGTGAAATAATAATAATTAAAAAAAACAAGATTAGAGAAATAATAGAAAAAAATATAAGATATAAATAATAATAATATGGTTAGTAACAATAGTGAATAAAATAAGATTAAATATTATAAACACAAAATTGGATTTTTATATATAACATTTAATAAGAATAATTAAAAAAATTTAAACATAATGCAATTATAAATTTTAATTATTACAAATTTAATCATTTTTTTTTAAACATATATTAGCATTTATTTATTAAAAAAAACAATTATTTACATATTAGAAGGAGAAAATAAGTTCTAAATATCATATTTACAAAATTTACAAGAACCATACTAAATAAATATTCATAAATAATTACATTAAGAATTAGCAAATAAAATTATTTAGAAAAAATAGAATTAGGCTTTATTTTAGAAAATAGTTTTAGGGTTTTTAAAAAAAAATTAGGGTTTAGTTATATACAAAATAATTTTAATATACATATACATAATTTTTAAATTAGAAAACATATATACATGAAATATATTTAATTCATTTAATAGAATGATCAAAATAAAGAGAAGAAAATAAAATATAAAAAAACTTACCTGACTGGGATTTGAACCCAGGTCAGTGTGTTTGCCAACAAGAAGAACCACCATCAGGCCAGTGTGCACGCAGGCAATGAATGAGAAGGAGAAATTGGTTTTGTGCTTTAAGCTTGAAAAATCTGGAAAATAATAGAGATAAAAAAGGCCTGGGGTGGGATTCGTACCCAGGACCTTATGAATGCAAGCAAGTACGCGCTACCGCCTGGCTGGGAGAGCCTATCTGGCTATTGAATGGCAAAAAGCCATAATATATTCAATCTCCTTTTATCCTGAAAAATAGAACAAAAATAATGGCCCGAGCAGGATTCGAACCCTGGCCTTTTCATCAAACACAAGCGCATCCTTCCACTGGGACAAGCCACTGTTTGTGATAACTAAATAACAAAACAAAATAAAATATGTTAATCATAATTTGAATTTCTGAGCGCGCGGCAAACTTCATCTTCAACCTCCTGAGCTGCGAATTTTCTTATGAAAATACTTGCAAATTTTCCTGCGAAAAACCATTCCCAGCAAAACCTACGAATATCAACAAGCAACAAAACCATACAATTTTACAAAATTAAGCATAGCATTATAATCCAGACATTCATACGATCAAGCCTATGCTGTTAGAATCCATTTAAGTTTCTTAAATCCAAAATCCCTAAACCTAGGTCCAAACCCTAACTATGGCATCTTGTGAATTAGGTACGGGTTCTTTGATTTTCCTGTCCAGAAACAAGCTACACAACATTATAAACAATATTAGGCAATCAAAATCCATTTAAATGCAGTGATTTGATGTAATCGAAAAAATAATTTCAAGCATGAACAAAGCTTCGGGTTCATCATTATGACATGCTTTAGATGAATGTGAGTGATGGTTTTGCTTCCATGATGTCCAAGGAACACGTCTATGAGCTTATTTTACCTTGAAACCTCTTGGATGATGGAATCCGAATTGGTGTTTTTGTTTGAAATTTTTGAATTGAAAACCTACCTTTGAAGCTGCTGGATTCGTGTCTCAATGTTAGGTTTGTGTTTAGTATATATATGTGAGTGAATTAGGTTAAGAAAACTCATTGGTTGTGTGGAGATTTGATCCAAAAAAGATTGAAAAAGATCATGGTGTAAAAGTCAAATATTTGTTCATGAAGACTTGCTATTCTTGGATAAATCTCATGATTCCTTTCTCTTTCAAATTCAATCAACATTTATGAAATTCTAGAAGCTCAATCTTCACCCAAAAATAGATTTTCATATTTTATATTTATTTAAAATGATTTTTATGAATTAAATCAATAATAAATAAAAATAAAATAATAAAAATTCTGAATTTGGTCAATTGGGTCGTGCATGATGATATAATGTGGATTGGATCACAATTTAGCAAGCCCATTTGGAAGGAATTGGTTCTAGACCCCCATTTTTAATATAAACCATCACAAAATTTCCCAAATTTGCAAGAGCATATCTCCCTCAATTTTAAAGGTATGAGGGTGTTCTTGGACTTTTTGGAAAGCTTGAAGAGTCCTCTAAACAACCCCATTGGTTTCAGGTCCATATCATTTACCAATCTCAAGTTATGCCCTTTTGAAGTTGTTGACTTTTTGTTGACTTTTGAAATGACCTATAATGTCTTAGGTCATATCTCCCAAATGAAGCATTTTTGGGCTTAACTTGCAACATCAAAGTTGTAGAGAATTCAATTTCCTTCAAAATGAGATTTGGATGGAGACTTGGTGATGAAGTATGTGAAAGTTATGGCTGGTCAAAGTTCAGTTGACTTTTACTGAGGAAACCCTAATTTAGAAACTCCTGATTATTGATGATCTGGAATCTCCTTGATGAATCATGATCAACCCTTGATCAAATGATGAATTTTACTTCATATACTTGATGTTGGCAAAAAATCATGAAGTTTGACTTTGGTTTGACCACAGTTGACCTCAGTTTGACTTTTTAACTGCTTTGACTGATTTTGACTTATCTGATCATCTGACTGAGCAAACTTTTGAGAAAAGTCTTGAAACTTGTCATGGGGGTTCTTACACACATATAAGATGTTATGAAGCTCACTTGAAGTCTTGGAAGTCCATTTAGCCTGATTAAAGTCAAAACCCTAGTTTTGGATGCACTGCTTAGGAGGTGCATTGTCTGAGGGAATTGTCAACTCTTCTAACCAATTGTGAACTTTGTGAACCTTGTGAACCATCATAAAATGTCTTGTGATACTCATGGGAGGTATTGTGAAGCTTGTGAACCTTGTGAACCTTCATAAAGTGACTCATAGACTTTATGAACCTCATGAAAGGTTATATAAGCATTGAGAAACTTGTGAACCTTGTGAACCTTCTTAGCACACAAAGTCTTGTATTGTGAGGGCAAATTTTGGGGTGCAACAATGTGATTTTACCATTTTATGAATTTTCGGGTAAAAATTAGATTGGAGGGTATTTTAGAAATTTTCTAATTAATAATAAATTAGAAATTTTGTAGAATTATTATTTTGTGAGAAAATGATATTTGGTGGAAAAGAGAAGAAAATGAGTTAAGTGTAGAAATAGTTAGTAAGAGTTATAAGAGAGAAAAATAGAAAGAAAGAAAGATAGAAAGAAAAAGTTATAAGTTATGAGAAAGAGAAAGAAAAGAGAGAATAAAAAGAAAAACACGAGAAAGAAAAGGAGAGAAGAGAAAAAGAGGAGAAAAGAGGAAAACTTGGATTTCTTCAAGATTGCTTCGCGAAATTGAAACAAACGGGTAAGGGTGATAAACATTGTTATCTTAATCTTGTACATGATTATGTATATGTTAGATTGTATGGGTTTTGTTTTGGTGAAGTTTAGAGAGAATGAAATGTTAGGGTTTTGATGAAAATGTGAGAAAATGGTAGATTAATCAGTTAGAAGTTGTTATAATCGAAGTATGATGTTAATTATATGTTATTGATAATGTTTATGAAGTTTTATTTGAGTTTTGGTTGGTTTTGGACTAACTGTTGTGAAACTGAGATTTCTGAAATCACGACTCTCACTAAGCAAGCAATCCCTCGCTCATCGAGTTTTCCAGAGATTTTCTCGCTCAGCGAGCGAGAAGGTCGCTCAGCGAGCCTGGAGGTTTTTGGAAATTTGGTGTTTTTGTTTTGTAACTTTAGTTTCGGTTATCCAGTTTAGGTGTTCTTTATATCGATTCGAAGCTAAAAACATGTAGAATTTATTGATGCTAAAATATGTAATTTTTTTAGTCGACTTTTTCCCTACTTTTCTGATAAAACGAAAATGAATTAATTATGGAAATGTGGGTTTGATGTGATGTTGTGGCCGTTTGGCAAATGAATACATTGCTTGAATTGAATGCAAATGTATGCTAATTGAATGAGATGAGTACACGATTATGTTATGAATAATGTATGCATTTTCAAGAATGTTGTATGTCTTTTTGCATGTGAAGCATAATGTATGCATTCTTGTGTTGCGGGATTCTTTGTGAATCCGTTGTAGCATCGTGTGCTCATGTGGAGTGTGAGCGATGACTATAACACAATCGTGTGCCCATGTGGGGTGTGAGCGATTGGATTGTATGCCTGTGTGGGGTGTGATCAATCCATAAACATTGTGTTCCCGTGTAGGGTGTGAGCAATGGGTGATTTATTCACATTGATTGTGTGGCCGTGTGGGGTGTAAGCAATCGGGTTGTGTGCCCATGTGGGGTGTGAGCAATCCATAAACATTGTGTGCCCATGTGGGGTGTGAACAATGGGTGATTTATTCACATTGATTGTGTGCCCGTGTGGGGTGTGAGCAATCGGGTTGTGTGCCCATGTAGGGTGTGAGAAATCCATAAACATTGTGTGCCCATATGGGGTGTGAGCAATGGGTGAACATCGTATGCCCGACGGGGAGTTACTTTAGGTAACGAGCGACGGTTCCAATTAGTTCTTGAGTGAACTTGATGATGATTGAGTCGGTACCGCATTGCATCTGCATAGAGTCGTGAGTCGGTCTCTATGATTTTCATTTATCATCTAAATTGTGAATTGATGAAATAAACATGAATATATGTATGTTTATATGGAGATGAAAGTATGTGTGATAAAAGAATGCTTGAGTATATATGTATGTATGTTTATGTGATGTGAACGAAGTGGTGAAAGTATGTGTGATAAGTATGCTTGAGGTTATGTATGTTGGAGATGAACTGTGGTGAGAACATGTTTTATGTGTATTTTATATGGTGAGATATATAATTATATACAATGTTATTATGATAATGTTTCTCACCCTTCTACTATTTTATGATGCTCTATGAGGCATTGCAGAGTAGGTTGCTGGAGGTCTTTTTTGAAGCTTGTCTTCATTCTTTTGGTCGGTCGGCTCTGATATGCAGCACCGGGTAGCTAGGGTCGGCTTGATGCCTTTTGTGATACATTTTGTACATGTATTTTGGTGATGAATGTTTATGTAAACATGAAATATTTGGTGAATCAAACTTGATGATATATATATATATATATATATATATATATATATATATATATATATATACATATATATATAAGTATATAAGTTTGATGTTGTTCAACATTTAGTTTCCGCTATTATATTTCCTGAGATACGTGTGTAAGGATTAAAGCCTTTTGTTGCAAGTTACCCCGTTTGTTGCATATCTTTGAATGAGAAGGTGTTGGATGTTTTTAATTTAAAGCGTAATGTGGCATGCCTCTTTTATACCATGTTTTAAGTATACTCTGATGAAGTTTTTATGTGTGCCTAAATGATTTAATTGATTATTTCGGGGTATAGAAAGGGGGTGTTACATTATTGGCCCAAATTGTGGGGGCGGATCGCGGATCCCGTAATAATCATTGACGGTTAGGAACTAGTCGTTAGGGCAAGAATGTATCTGCTCGACTTGTCCTGGGTCGGATGGCCTTAGCACCGAGCAAGGGGTCCGCCGAGCAATCGATCCTCAGGATTCCGAGCATCGTGGGGTTATTGGATCGTTGGACCGCGAGATAGATATGGCTTATTTCTGAAAATTGGGCCAGTCTGGAACATGAGCCCCCCAAGTCGTTGCTTCTGGTCGAAGAAGTGATTACTTAATGGCGGTTACTTGCTCGGGAATATCTGTGACCAGCTGGTGGGTTGGTTATTCGAGCGTTTTCCACTGAGAGGCAAAGGAGCTCGGGGGGTGAGAAACCCATCCGTTGGTCGGTGCGGTGGCAGAGGAAACGAAAAGGTGACGTGTCTTGATATTTGTGTCAATTTAATGTTCTGACGGCTAGTATAGGGGCTCTTGTGTAGGCTATTAATGGCTAGGGATAGGGGTCACGCTTCAGTTGCACGTGTCCCCTTCCCCTATAAATATATGAATCATCTCATTTTTGTACTTTTTTGCTTCACCTTCTTCCTAACTCTCTGCTCCTACCTCCGACAACCGTATTCTGCCGTCGACCACTGTTTTCTTTCGCCGACCACCGTGCTTCTCAACTTAACTTCTAGAAATGGCGTCTCAAGTTCAAGGTAAGAGCTTCATTTTGACTTTTAGACTTAGTTTTTATGAAATAGTGATGCATGCGGCTTAGGTTTTGATTTTATCGGTAGATTAGATTAATGTATATGGATTTTAGGTTTAAGTAGTTACTGTTGCGCTTCTTTCCATGAACCCTGGTTCGCGGTCGGCGGCGACCTGGTCAATTCTCCTTCAAGGTTTAGGGTTTTGCGACGAGTGTCTGTTTGTCGTGTGCCATGTGTTTTAGTAATTCTCTGTCGAACGTTGATCGCACGTTTCGGGCGTCGATTACTCGAGGGCTTTGGTCGAGACTTTGTTCTTGGTTGTTTCGTGCCCTTCCACTTGATAGGTAGTGAAAGGGTGGATTTGATATTCTGATCGAGTTCACTAACACCTTTCTCTGCTTTTCAGGTGAAAACGTGCTCGTCGATCCTTACGACATATCTTCGGAGGAGAGTTCATCGGAAGATTTGGGATCTTCGGCAACTCTTCCGTCGGGCTTTGAAAGTTCTTCGAGGAATTCAGAGGCAACTGAAGCAAAAGAAGTTGGGACTGTATCAGGCGAGGAGGCTGGCGCTCATGTGGTTCCAAAAGAGGAGGAGAGGGCACTTACGCCTGAGGAGTGGGTTGTCGAAGAGTTACTGGATAAAGTCTCGTCTTATGCTCGACCGCGCGGGGATCCTTTGCCTGTGTTGGGGGACCCTGCCCACTGGAGGGTGACGTGCCCGGGCGACGACAACCGGATTTTCTCAGAATTAGGTGGGAGGAAATTTTCGATGTACGAGTACGCCATTTCGACCTTGGGGATCAGGCTGCCTTTCAGTGACCTGGTATGCTCGGTGCTTGGTTATCTGGGGGTAGCACCCTCGCAGTTGCATCCAAACTCTTATGCCTTTATAAGGCCATTCGAGTTGACATGTGCGCATCTGGGGGCCGGGGCCACTCTTCCTCTCTTTTTCCGGTTGTCCTCCCTGCAACTCTAGGTGAGGCGAGGGAATGCCCTGAAGGGTTTTATTTCCTTCAAGCAACGGGCCAAGATTTTCAAGGCGCATTCGAAATCTATCCGATCATTTAAAAGCGACTACTTCTTAATTGAGCCTGTGAGCCGAGAAGCTACAAGGTCGATCAGCTTTATGGGCGTCGACACTGACGAGAATGACGTGCCTCGGGTGGATGCTGAAGGGCGCCAGATTCGAAGGAGGATTTGGAGGTTTCCCTTTTCGTGGGACTATGGTCATTACGAGCGTCCGGTGAGCGACTTCGTTCAAATAGTAGATGCTCTAGGTGAGGAGGATGCCACTAGCTTCGAGGAGTTTCGTAAGCTGGTGTCATCTTTCACTCCGATCCCGATGCTCGACGGAGAGGGAAAAGTGATGCTAGCTTCCGACGGGGGGGGGGGGGGGGGAGGGGGGGTGGAGAAGTTGTGGAACGTCTGCTGATCGACGTCACAACTCTCCTGGCTTGTAAAGACGGGCGAGGATTGTCTGAGCTATTTGGTACACTTTGTTTTTTGTTTTACATTGTTTGTTATGTGATTTCACGCTCGCGGTCGATCTGACCCTTTTCTTTTTCCTTTGTTTTGCAGGCTCTATGGCGAATTCTCTGGATAAGATCCAGGAGAAGTTGATGCAAGGTAACAAGAGGAAGGCCAAGATCATTCAGACTAGGCTGGTGGGTAACGATACGATCAGCTCTGGCTCGGGTCATATTGCTCGAGGCTCTTCGGGCGTGACTTCTGGTTCGAGCCTTAAGAAGCATAAAGTCGGACCGGTCGTCACGGATCTGACGATCAACACTCCATCCAAACCTAAACATGTGTTGCCGCCATGTTTTGTGCAGCGCAACTTCTTTGAGGGCACTTCCCTAGAGGTTGAAAGGGCGGATTCACTGTATCTCGAGGAGATGGATCATCCTTCTCGGAGGCTATCCTTGGCGCAGGATGCTAGTGTGACAATGCAGGTGCTGGCAATGGCCTCGATGTTGACTGAGGGAAGCTTTTGGGAAGGAGCGTGAAGTTAATCGACTGAAGTCTCTCCTTGTTGATTCAGAGGAATGAGCGCGGAAGGCCACTGAGAGCGCTGAGACCGCGACCAAAGAACTGAAGGCGCATGCTGATGTGATCGCCAAGCTAGAAGTGGATAAAAAGAAAGTTGTTGATCATAACAAGAAGTTGAAAGAAACTTTCTTTCCCAAGGAAAACGAGGATGAAGACACTAAGGGTCTGATGAGCAGGGCGCATTTCCTTGCTCGACTAGACCAGGATCTGGACGACTTTAGGGACTCGACCAAGTTGAGCTTCCAGAATATTGTGGATCAGATTAAAGCCCTTCATTCGGAGTTGGACCTCGATGTTGATCAAATCAACTATTTATACAAGGTGGTGGATGGTCGGGTTGTAGTCCCGGATTACATGATCGCGGATGATTCTTAGTCGGGGGAACCCGTCCAGTCGAACCAGCTTGACACCCAACAACCTCTGAGCGAGAATCAGCCAGGGGCGCAAGAAGGGGAGGGTAATTAGGTCGGCCTGTGTGCCTAAAACATGTGTAATTTATAGTTCTTGCTTCGGGGATGCGGTCCCCTTTTTATGTAATTCTGAACAAGTCGGCCTTTAGGGGTCGCAACCTTTTGATTAATGTTTCCGACCTTGGTGGTCGTTTTATGATTTTGCAGTGTTTTTGTTATGTGTATGACTTCCCGTCCGTTGGAGGACCTTTTATTTAAATGTCTTTTTTCGCTAAGTGTTTTGCGTTTGTCTGGCGCAAGGAATACGACACAATGGTCGATTAGGGGATAAATGCTCGTAAGAAAATGTGATTTGTCAGTTTGGGGGACCGATCAGATGTATAGAGGCTGGCTCTAGGTCGGTATCCAGGTCAAGATTATGGCTTGGATTCTGTGGCTTGAACGTCCCATCGCGAGCTGGGGTTCTGCCTGGTCGTGGTACTTAGGCGACGTCAGACTCGTTCGAGTATCCCTTCGTGCGACAGTTACCTTCCTCATCGTGATGGGGAGGTTCTGTTGATCAAACGTTTTGGGCTGCAATGCTTGTACCTGGGCATGCAAGTTTGGTCGGACAATTTTCTCCTCGTACGGGAGTAGGGCGACCTCTATACTAGTTGTAGTATTGCTTGAGTTTCTCGGCGTTCCATGGCCATGCGAGCTCTTCCCCTTGAAGATTTTCTAAGTAGTAGGCCCCGTTCTCGGTCTTTGCTTGGACGCGGTATGGGCCTTCCCAATTTGGTGCCAGTTTCCCTTCTTGAGAGTCTTTGTGGTTTCTCCTCAAGACGAGACTCCCGACTTCGAATGCTCGTTTAATAACTTTGGTGTTATGTTGAGATGACATGTTTTGTTTGAGCCTAGCTTCTCGAAGAGTTGCTCCTGATTGGATTTCTTCGACTAAGTCGAGCTCTTCTCTCAGCGTTTCAGAGTTGGTATCTTGGTCCATAGTTGATTCTGTTCGCATGGATGGTATGTGCATCTCTATGGGAATGACAGCTTCGGTTCTGTATGCTAGCCGGAACGGGGATTCCCCGGTTGTCGAATGAGGTGTGGTTCTATACGCCCAAAGAATGTTGTGTAGCTCTTCGACCCAGCGTTTGTGTGTTCGTCCAACCTTCTCTTAAGGCCTCTTAAGATTACCCTGTTAGAAGCTCCTGCTTGCCCGTTAATCTGGGGGTGCTCGACAGAAGCGAAGTGTTGTTTGGTTCCCACCGAGGCTACGAATTCTTGGAAATGTTTGTCAGTGAACTGGGTTCCATTGTCCGTTACGATGGCGAGCGGTACCCCGTATCGGGAGAGGATGTTCCGCTTGAAGAAACGTAATATGTTTAATGCAGTGATTTGGCTAAGGCCTTTGCTTCGGTCCATTTAGTGAAATAATCGACGCCCATGATGAGGTACTTGTTTTGGTCGGTGCCGATGACGAAGGGTCCTAATATGTCCAGTCCCCACCAGGAAAACGGCCACGGGGAAAACAGTGATTTCAACTCAGTAGGAGGCGCCACATGCATGTCACCGTGTCGTTGGCACTTGTCACATTTTTTAACATGCTCCTTCACATCGTTCTGCATCGTTGGCCAGTAGTATCCTGCTCGTAGGATCTTACGAGCGAGCGATTGCCAACCTGGATGTTGTGCGTTGATCCCCTCGTGGACTTCCCTCAGCACGTGTGGAATGTTTTCTTCCTCGACGCATCTGAGGAGCGGTGTGGAGAATCCTCGGTGATACATCTTCCCCCCGACCATCGTATACGAGCATGACCTACGTCATACGGTGCTGGCCGTTTTCGGGTCTGTTGGTAACTCGTCTTTGGTCAAATAATTGAATATTGGGGTCACCCAACAGTTAGTGTTGCCTACGACGTTGACGTCTATTGGGGTTGACGTTTTCCCAATGTTGGGCTGGGCGAGTATCTCTTATATGACGAATTTGTTGCCCCCCTTTTTCTTGGTGCTTGCCAATTTGGACAATATATCCGCCCGGGTGTTGTTTTCTCGCGGGACGTGCCTGACTTCCACGAATGTGAATCGTTTTAGCTTCTCCTTGACCAAGGCTAAGTATTCAGCCATGTTGTCGTTCTTGGCTTGAAAATCACCTTGTACCTGGTTGGCGACCAACTGGGAGTCTATGCATATTACAATTTCCTCTGCTCCTAGGTCCTCCGCAAGGCGTAAACCGACCAGGAAGGCTTCGTACTCTGCTTGATTATTGGATGTGGGGAAAGACAAGGTTAATGATACTTTGATGAGGGTTCCTTCCTCATTATCCAACATCACCCCGGCCCCGCTGCCTGTCGAGCTAGATGCTCCGTCGACGAAGATGGTTCATCTAGACGGAGAGGTTGCAACTTGCTTGGTGAAGGTAAGTTCTACTACAAAGTCGGCCAAGGCTTGAGCTTTGAGGGCCTTTCGCCCTTCTAATTTGATGTCGGACTCGGATAATTCCAGTGACCATTTCAGCATCCGTCCGACTATATCTGGCCTCCCGAGCATCTGCCTGATGGGTTGGTCTGTCCTGACGACGATAGTATGGGCCAAGAAGTAGTTTCGTAACCTTCTCATTGCGAAGAGGAGGGCCAGTGCTACTTTTTCGATTTGCAAGTACCTGAGTTCAGGGCCACTCAATGCCTTGCTCGTAAAGTAAATGGGTTTTTGCCCCTCGGGGAGCTCCCGAATAAGGGTTGCGCTTACTGCCTCATTTGCCACAGCGAGGTAAAGGTACAACGTCTTGCCTTCGTTAAGTCTGGAGAGTACCGGTGGCTCGGATAGTTCTTTTTTCAAGTGGGTTAAGGCTTGCTCGCATTCGTCAGTCCATTCGAAAGTTGATTCTTTGCGGAGGAGTTTCTAGAATGGGAGCACGTGTTGGGCAGACTTAGCCATAAATCGGGCGAGAGAAGTGAGCACGCCATTTAACGATTGTATGGATTTTTTAGAGTTTGGGGTAGGTATCTCCGCGAACGCTCCGCATTTGTCCGGGTTGGCTTTGATTCCTCGCTCGGTCAAATAAAACCCGAGGTATTTACCCGCTCGAACTATGAACGTACATTTTTTAGGGTTGAAATGCATTTTGCATTTTCGAGCCAGGTCAAACACCTTTTGTAGGTGGGAAGCGTGATCCGTCTCTTTCTGAGATTTGACGATCATGTCGTCCATGTACACTTCGAGCATGTCTCCAATTTCTGCTCGATAAAATTTGTTCATCATGCGCTGATAAGTGGCGCATGCGTTTTTTAGACCGAATGGCATAACGTTATAGTAGTAATTGCCTGATTCGGTCATGAAGGCTATGTGTTATTTGTCGACCACTGCCATGAGAATTTGATTATATCCTGAATAAGCGTCCATAAATTATAGTAGTTTGAAACCGGCCGAGTTGTCGACCAATTTATCAATATTTGGCAATGGGTAAACATCTTTCGGGCAAGCCCGATTAAGATCGGTATAATCAACGCACATTCTCCACTTTCCATTAGATTTTTTCACAAGTACAACATTGGAAAGCCAGGTAGTGTACCTGGCCTCTGTTACAAAGTTCGCCTCTAGGAGGTATTCTACTGCTTTTTCAGCCGCTTTAGTTTTTTCGGTCGACTGTTTTCTCCTTCGTTGTGCAACGACCTTGTGATTAGGATCAATGGAGATATAGTGGCATGCTACGTCTGGATCGAGTCCGGGAATTTCTGCTGCACTCCATGCGAATAGGTCGGCGTTCCCTTTCAGGCATGCCTCCAGTTGTTTTTTTGTCAGGTCCAGGAGATGGGCTCCAATCTTTACGCATCTGCTCGGATCTTCCCCCGCGGGATTAGCTCGAATTTGCTGTCAGGGATTGGTCGGGCTAATGAAGAGGAGGGCTGCTGGGAACTTTCTTCTTCGTCCGGAAACCTGCAATCTAGGTCGATGGAATCGACCCGAGGGAGAGGTGCAAGCACTTCCGTGTTCAAGGAAGATGCTGAGGTGGAAGCTTTGGGTTTGTATGATATCGAGCTAAGGCCTTTAGAGGCTGCTTCGAAACAACGACGAGCGGCTTCCACGTCACCATACAGGGTGGCCACTCTCCCTGACGTTATGTAGTACTTCATCTTCAGATGGACGGTTGATGGGATGGCCAGAAGATCGACCAATGTTGGTCGACCAAGAATGCATTGATATAGAGAAGGGCAATCGACAACCAAAAATTGGACGTGGATTGATCGGGCGGTTTCTACGACTCCAAATGTGACTATGAGATCGACATAACCCAATGGTCGTGACACCGCCCCATTGAAACCTTGGAGGTTGGATCCCACGTATGGCGTCAGGTGAGTCTCGTTCAGCTGGAGTGTTGCGAACAGCTGCGAATACATAATGTTGCATGATCTGCCCTGATCGACCAGTATTCTGCGGATGTCGAAATTGGCCATCTGGGCTCGAATGAGCAGTGGAATGCTGGCATTAGGCACTCCCCCAGTAGTTCCTCCTTGAAGAAGGAAATGGGCACCGAATTGTCCCTGGGTGGATCCAACGTGGCGTTTAGGGCAGGCCCTTTTGCAATTAGTTGGTCGAATTTCCTCTTTACGAAGCCGACCGTGATTTTGTTGAATCCCCCGCCCGAGATCATCATTGCAGATGGGAAGGCTTCCCAGGGGCTATGGGAAGATAGATAACCTGGACTTGCCTGACGATCGGGCAGAAAGAAATCCTTCGGGCGATAGATGCTGAAGGCGACTTGCATATTGGTGTCCGCAGGGACCAACACTGCTTCCTCGATCTTGATGGTTTCTTGTGCCTCCGGCCTGGAGGCTTCTTTGGATTTTGTGAATTGTTTGAGGTGGCAATATTTGATGAGTATCTCTATTGTGTCCTTCAGGTGGATGCAATCCTCGTTATTGTGTCCATGGTTTTTGTGGAACCTGCAATACTTGGTTTTATCGGTACCCGGTTTGGCGGGCAGCTGCTTGGGAAAGCGAACCCCCGCTTCATGGAACTCCGAATTAGCCCATTCAGACAATATTTTCTCCCTCGTCACCAACAAAGGTGTATACTCACAAAATCGGCCCAACGACCCTCTCTTCTCCCGCGGTTCACGGGAGCGGTCTTCCTTTCTTTTGTCACTTCCCCGACGAGATGTCGAGGGTTCGTCGGATTTGGAAAGGTTGGCGTCTTCTCTACACCGGGCATCGCTAACAGAGCTGGCCGCCTGCTTTTCTTTGTACTGGATGTACGCCTGAGCTTTCAAGAGGAAAGCGTCCAGAGTGGCGGGTGTCTCAATGCCCACTGCTCGGTGGAAGTCGGTAGACGGGCGTAATCCGCGCTCCAGCAAATAATTTTTCATGTCGTCTGTGGTTGAGACCTGGACAACTTCTTTATTGAACCTTTCGATATAGGTGTCGCTCCCACCAAATGACACCTGGCCAAGTGGGGTACAAACGCGAACAATCGGCGAAAGAGAGAATATGAAGATGAACTGAAAAGAGTCGCCAGCTAGGCATTTTTATCCCGAAGGAAAGGTAATGCTGCATAAACCTAGGAAAGAAATGGACAAGACGGTCGCGAACCAGAGAAACTGAGAAAGGGGGTTGGTTACAACCTGGGAAGGTATTAACACCCAGATTGTTCACCGTACTCGACGGGATCCATGCTTGGAAGATTTGTGCTTAAAGGGGTAGTGTCAGTGCTATTTTGTGTGCAAAAGCTGGAAAAGAATGCAAGTGTCTGTGTAAAAGAAATGTGAAGTGAAATAAAGAGTGTCAGTGCAAGAAAAGAGTGCAATGCTCAAGACAATGAGGCTTTAAAGAATAATGTTGGAAGAGGGGGGAAGAGACAGAGACTTTTGTTCGATAACAGTTAAGTTATGCCTACGTATCCTCTCGTGCAATGAGGAAGTCAGAACACCGTAGTTCGACTTAAAGAGACTGAAAGATAAATTGACTGATGAACTGCTTACTTGTCTATGCTCAAGTGCATGACCTGTCTGGCTCAGGTGCAAACTGTCTTGCATTAGACGGAAGAAGCGAGTTCTCGTTTATGAGTGAATGAGGTGAGAAAAGAATCCCGGAGGAGAAGATTATTGTTTGTTTTTGATATTTTCAATCTTTTATTACTTTTGAAGTTTGTCATAAGTTAATGAGCTTAAGCCTAAACCAAGAGTTAGTAAACTCATCACATCCTCCCTTTGATTAGGGGTAATGAGAATACCTTAAGTATGAAGTAAGCACCTCACACTTAATCACCATGATGGAGGATTAAGATCATTAACCTACTTGCATTTAGTTAGATGTTTTTGGTACTTTTGTTTAGTGTTAAGTAATTAGTTTAAGCCATAATCAAGGATTTAATGGACTCATTACACCATCCTAATAGAAGGATAATAGATGAGAACATTTAAGCTGAGGAAGGCTCCTCAACTTAATCCATGATTAGGGATTAATCTCATGACAAAACAAAGCCTTTATTAAAGTGGATTTTAGTTAATGGTAAGATGAAGAAATGGATTTTATGGTTTGTAAGACAACTTGAGGAGGACTTGTCCATTAACACTAGGGTTAGTCCTTCTTAACCAATTAAGGAAGAATTAGAACCCTAATGCAAGGCCCAAGTTACAAGCTTGATATCTTAGTGATTATTAGGTGGATTGATTAAAGGATTTAAACACATTAAGGGTTTAACACTTAGGATTAAAGTTATACACTCCATCCTAATAAAAGGATGCAGGCATAAGCTTAATCACAAAGCCTTAAACCCTTTAAGGTTTAGTCCTTGATTAAGAGATGAGAAGAGAAGACACAAAGATGACACAAAGGTAAAACTAAATGGGGGACTAATCAAACCCTAATTGTTATCATGCTTGGGTATTCCTAGGGTTTATGAGGCTTGCAAGAAGATCTTCAAGGAAAAGCCACCAAGGAAGGAGCAGGATGGAATGAGGAGAAGTAGAAAGAAGCAAGACAACTTACTTCACTTAAGAAGATAAGTTGCTTGAAGAAAGAATGTGAGGAGGGAACATGAATGAGCAAGCTTACTCTAATACAAAAGTAAAATGCAGCAATGAATGCATAAGAGAGATGAGAAGATATTGTGAGAAGTGAAGGCAAATTCACTTCTCAAAGACTTACCACCTGAAGAGTTAGCAAAAGGAAATGAAATGAAATGAAAATGAAATGAATGCAAGGATGCAAACCAAAACCAGAAGCATGTTCATGATGTAAATGATGCTAAGAGATGATGCAAATGTATGCCAAGAGATGCAAATGATCATACAAAATATGAGAATGCAAATGAAGCATGAAAGTTCATGAATGCATATGAAATGAAATGAAAGCATAACATGGAAAATGGATGATGAAATGATCAAACATGATTCTAATGTGTCCTAAGATGTCTTATAGGTCATGTGGATGCGCAAGATGTCATGGCAAGTTCATGTATGCAAGCTTATACAAGATGAATGCAAATGAAGATGCAAATTAGGGTTATATGAACATGTGAGATGCAAAACTCAAAAACAGAATCAAATCATAAGATAAAATATTGAAAATGGACTCAAAGGAACCCTAAACCTATACTAAGTTACCATCCAAAGGGGGAGGTCAAAAACTTAACCTAGAAGGACTTATGATTTTTCTAAGTTTCTAGGGTTTTAAGGGTGATCCTAAAGGAAAAATGCCAAACAAATTGAAAATGCACTATAAAAATGAAACAAAAATGTTTTTAGATGCTTGAAACCATGCATAGCACATTGCAAAAAGAATCATTCACAAACTCACATTGGTTCAAAAGTTATGAATTTTTGAAGTTAGGGTTAAAAATGTTCAAGTTTAAGAACCCTAATTCAATTGAAAAATGTCAAAGTATGATCAAAACCCAAAAGAAATTTGTGTGGTGAGTTTGTAAATGTTTCTAAATGTTTGAAAATGCTCTCTGAATTTTTTTGTGATTTTTAAATACCTAAATGTATTTTTAATTAATTAATTATCATTAACTAATTAAAAATAACATTTAAATGATTTAAAAATAATTTTTTAATGCAAAATATAAAAATAAAAATGTTTTTGGGTTCTGAAAATTAATTAAAGGCTGGATAAAAAATTTCAGAATTTTTTGATGCTTTTTTCTATTTTTAAAAATTCGTGCAAATTAAATGGAAACAAATGAAATAAAAATTAAGTAAATGAGAAAAAAGGGAAAGTCAGCTAATCCTAGGGATGAGGTTTAAAGTTGGATTGGAGGGAATTGACCCTGCGCGCATATGGACGACTGAAATTCAAACTACGCTAATTATGATTAAAGCCCTAATCTGAACCCTAATGACTTTCAGATGACCGAAACAGTGTTCCGGTCATCTTCTCCGGCAGCTCTCTCACTCAATCTCTCTCAAAACGCCATAAAAACTCACTAAACTCTCTAGAATCAATCCTTAACTCATTCTAAACAAGATTCAGCCAGCAAAAATCATTTATTTCACATGAACATAAAGATTCGAAGCAAAACGGAAAATTACTCAGAAGTTTCAGGAGCTTCATACATGCTTAATACTCAATCATTTTCAAAACCAAAAGGTGCAGTGTGATCAGTGAAGCATGGAGAACAATCTAAGAACTTAAAAAATCATTTCTGGAAAATTTGTTCTTGGAGTTACCTGAAATGGAGCTTTCAAAAATGGCACTATCTGGGCTTTCCTTTGGTGCTTTCCCACTCCTCTTGACTCCCTCTTGCTTCTGGAATGCTTTGCTGAAGTGTTTGTGAGCTCCTTTTGAAGTTTGATGAAGTTCAGTTCAAAGGGGGCCAAAATCGTGTTTTGTGTGTGATGGCTTTTAGGGCAAAATGAAGGGTGGGAAATGATCAGTGAGTGAAGCTGAGATGAATGGTGGTGTTGGTTTGAAGAAAAAATGGTTGAGTTGTGAAATTCGATAGAAAATGCAAAGAGGGAGTTTTTTGTGAGCTATGGTGATGTTGTGTATTCAGGCTTGCTTCTTGTGTCAAAATGGCTTGTATTTGGTCCATGTATCAAGCTGTGATAGGCATGTGGAGTTGGTGTGGGCTATGCTGATTGGTATGGCTTGTTTTGCAAAAAAGTCAAGGTTATGTGTCCTTTGAGATATGGGCTGATTCAGGTCAAGGACAAGGGGGTGTTTGGCGCAGCTTGATTCAAGGAGGTCCATAGAAATCAGTTTGAGGCAATTTGGCAAGCTTGTGGGAAGTTGTGGGGGGTTTTGCAATTTTGGCAAAGTTTGGCCCTTTCTTGATTTCTTCATGTACAAGTCATGGAAATGTGAAATTCTTTGGGAAATTCTGAGTTTTAGGCATTTTACTATGATGTTATGATGTGTAGAAGTCCATTTGAAGTCATAAAATAGCTTGGCATGGGGTTTTGCAAAAATCCCTCTTTGGCATGAAACATGAAATTATGTGATTTTTGCCAACTTTGAAAAGCCATAACTTGAGTTCCAAAATGAATTAGATCTTGTTCTTGTACTTTTTAAAAAGGGAATGATCTAATCTATAACTTTCATGACCAATAATTTTTCATTTGAAGCATTTTTGGTTAAGAAAGAGGAGGTTGAAAAACTTTCCCAAAATAGAAAGTTTACATTACAAGTCATTTCCATATTTGGCAACTTTTGGTTTAGCCCACTTTCCTTCAAATTTGTGAACTTATAATCACTTCAATGATCAAATAAAGACCAGATAACTTCATTTTGATGAAAAATCCACCTTGGGTCCATTGATGGGGGCCTCAGATGCCCTGATTTTGCTCTGACTTGCTCAGGAAGTTACCCAGTGATCAGATGACTTCCACAATGAATTTTTCTCTCAAACTTGGTATGCATGATCCCTATATCATATTGAGACCAATAGAAACAAGAATGACCAAACAATTTGGAGTTATAACCTCTGAAACCAAAACCCTAATTTTAGGTCATCTGTGCAGTTAAACCTGGCTCTGCTTCCATGCCTTGCAAGTTCTTGTGATTTTCTAACTTCCTTGATCTTGGGAGGATAAAATATGATGATTGAACTTACATGGACCCCCTTGAAATGATTGAAGACCTTTGGAGTGGCTCAGATGGCTCATGGACTACTCAGATCACAAACCCTAGATGCATATGACTTGAACCAATACAGTGAAGCAAAAATGCAACATGATATGATATGATTGAACTTATGAAAATGAAAAGATCACAAGCCATGGGGTGAACTTAGTGAGGGCAAATTTGGGGTGTTTACAATAGGTTCTGAGGGGCTCCTCTTTGCCATGGATTATGTCTTCAAGTGATGCTTCCGTCTTTGGATGGCGCCTGGAAGCAGTGAAATGCTTGGAGAAAGTTCGACCGAGCTGTCTCCAGGAAGTGATGGATTCGAGCTCGAGACTTTTATACCAAGTCATCTCTCCTTTCCTTAAGGTGGTCGGAAAGAGACGACATTTAATTGCTCCTCGGATGCCCCTGTAATCGAGCAAGGCGTCAATGTTCTCAATATGTTCGTCGAGATCAGTTGTTCCGTCATACGAACCCAGTGGTGAGGGTTTCTCGAGACCTCTTGGTAACCTGGTAGCCATTATCTCGGATGAGAGGGGTCCTCTGATATCGTCGTCGTCACTGGAGGTGAGCGAAGTGGATCTTGAATGACGTTTTCTGTTTTGTCGCGGGGACGGAGAGTCCGACCTGTTCTTTTTTGATCGTTTTGGAGATGGAGATCGAGATCATCGTCCTTTCCGGGGAGGGGAATGAAGATCGTCGTCCTGCAACCCTTGATGAGTCTTGGTCGGTACAGGCGAGTGACGTCTCCGTGGGGGTTACCGACCACGATTCCGGATAGAGGATACATCGTGATAGCCTTTATCTTTCTTTCTTTAAGAAGAAGGGTTGCGCTGCCCCCGATGTCTTTTAGGAGATCGAGATTATCGACGATCTGTTTCTTCGAGACAGGCTATCTTTGCACCGTGTGCTAGGAGCAGGGGTGGGTTGGATTGAGTGTTTCAACCAGTGCGGCGAAGTCTGATCCGGAGGGTGCGGATACAGAAGGTATGACTTCTGGTTGGCTCTCGAGCGGCTGGTCGCACTCGGGAGAGGGTGACGCTGTCTTTCCGTCCTGGTGGTCTTGGACGGTTTCTTCGTGTGAGAGGGTGAAAAGGTTTCTCTCCCGTTGAGTAATGAGGATACCATCAGCAGTACAGACTTCGCACGGGATGTCATTAGCGTCCATGGATCATTTTTGAATAGTAAACTTTGGTTCTTGAGATTCTTTGATGAAGAAGAACGGGGAAGTTAGTTTCCCATAGACGGCGCCACCTGATCATACCTGGAGATCAGGATCCGATGTGGCCGCGTCGAACGTGGATGAGCACGGTTGATGATGGAGAAAAAAAGGGTGTACTTGCAAAGGCACTCTGATGCTAAAGTCAGAAAGTGAGCAACGAGTGAGCAAGTACGAGATTTTGGGTCAAGATTTCAATACCTGACCCTCTCAAATGAGAGAGTTTATATACTAGTCCAAGTGGATGGTTATTGGCCCAAATTGTTAGGCGTGGATCGCGGATCCCGTAATAACTGTTGACGGTTAGGAACTAGCCGTTAGGGCAAGAATGTATCTGCTCGACTTGTCCTGGGTCGGATGGCCTTAGCATCGAGCAAGGGGTCCGCCGAGCAATCGATCCTCAGGATTCTGAGCATCGTGGAGTTATTGGACCGTTGGGCCACAAGATAGATATGGCCTATTTCTGAAAATTGGGGCAATCCAGAACATAATACAAAATGAAAATTTTGATGTTTGAATATCTTTATATATATTAATAGCAAAAGATAAAATATAAATTCATAAAATATCAAATAGTTCTGCACAAACTCAGAACCCACAAAACCTATCATGACTATGAATTTATGAGTGATCTTATTAATTATTCTATTAAACCTTACTATAGATCACCTATAGTATACACATCAATGAATAACTCAATATATATATATATATATATATATATATATATATATATATATATATTTAAATTATTGACATATTATTATTAATATGAAAATTTTCATTAAAAAAATTGTTGAAATAAAATCCTTATTAACTACAAATATTATAATATGCTGAAGCAATACATACACAATCATGAATAATGATAAGTAATAAATTCTAAATTAAACATAAAATATAATAAAAATATTCTTTAATTTTAATATTTTAAAATAAATCCTTATTAACTATAATATAAACTTGTCCAAAAAAACACTACATTTTCATCTCTCCAATAAAGTATGTGCCAATTTAATTGCATTTTTTTACAACATTTTTACTTTAAATTAATATTTCATAATTTAAAAAGTGATACAGTTAGAATCTTATTTTTTTTAAATCAATAAAAATAAATTGATTACATCAAATACATAACCGATGCCTCAAATCAGTACCGAGAAAATAGTTATAAACTCCTTAAGATAATGTTTCTTTTTTCTAATTTATAGTCATCATTCAACAAACAAAAAATACAACAACCAACAATAAAAGGAAGGTTCATTCAACAACAATTAACTAAATTTATGTTGGATATTAGAGTTATTGAATATTGGTTATAAATGATTGATCATTTGGATACACGGTTTTTTAAAGCCAAAATGCAGGAATATAATAAAGCACAAGTTGTGTTATTAGTACAACAGTTCACCGACATATTGCCAGCATACACAGACCCCACATAACTATTCCAACACCAAAAATACATAGAAAATTAAACACACAAATTAAACATTTAGAAAGGAAGCAAAACCACCTCTTACTCCTAAACATGAGATAAATAAGTCACATGTCTTTTAGCATGCAAAATAATATTTTTTGTATGGACTATCAATCCAACAAATGAATAAAGTTGTCTAATATTATTTACAACAGATAAAATAGAAATTACAACAGGTAAATTTTTTCGAAAAAGTGTCCTAACGATTTAATTCTAAACATAGTTGAATATAAAACCAAATTGTTCCAAACTAAATGGACTACATGACATATCATAGTAGATTCCAATCAAGTAATGCTATAAGTCTACAGGTTTGATTCACTTTATTGAGATTTTGGCAAATTAACATGTTTTTGAATCACAGGTACATATTTTGTTCAAGGTATTAAATGGAAATGTGAGTGAACCTCAACAGGTTGATGTGTGCAGAGTTGTCTTCGCATTAAATGTGTTGATTAGATTCAAGGAAAGCATGGATAAAAGAGCTATATTATTTGTTATTATAGTACAATAAATAATAAAATAAGGAATCCAAACTTGCATAAAGTATGTTATTGGCATCACCTTACTTCATTGGTGATTATTTGTGTTTGTCAAATTGTGTGTAAATCAAAATATATTGTTGAATATGAAAGTGGTACATGGAACAACTTGCTTTATAGGACTGCTACACTGTCAGGCCGCATAAGCATTGAAAAGGAATTGGATTAGATGGTTGAAGCGAGCGCAACAAGCTGAACATGTAGCTGGACAATGCACATAAATTTGGTCATGTTCACTTAGCTTATTTTCTTATAAAGTTCAAAATATCAAGTGTTTCAATTTTTTTATAAGTCATAGTAGATTTTTTCTAAGATGTGGTGGATGAAATGTGAATACGTAGGCAATAGTCATTTCAAGAAAATAGTTTTTGTTCCAACAAAAATACATAGCAAAAGACTTCATATGAGCTTGAGATTAGCCAATCAATTTTATAAAGTGATAAAACACATACTATCCAAATGATTATTATTTTATTTTAGAGTTCATAGCAGAACTGTTATATCGACACTGATAGTCTCAAGATAAACTCTATTAACATGTGTTGCATGCAATGTGTATACGTTCTATACTATGATGCATACTCATGAATAAATTTTGGTCCATACAAATACATAACAAAAGATTCCATAAAGGATTAATATTTGCTAAATGATTCTCAATGTGATACATTTATAGTCTAAAAAAAAGCTTCATTGAATAAGATAATATCAAAAGCATACAGACCAAGCATACAAAAAAATCCCCAAATATAAACCAAGCATACAAACGAGCTCCAATTACTTATCATATCACCATATATTCCAAATCAATCTTTCTTTCATGTGTTTGACTTTAGTAGCATAATGTTGGGGTGTTAGAAACTTTGCTGAAGTCATTTCATCAGCTCCAATGGCAGCAACATCCCTCTTTGATGGTGTATTAGTTGAGCTTGTGACATAGTTTTTTCAGTTGATTAGAACTGGGTAAATAGGCCAATCAAATAAATCAGTAATTGCAACATTAAGAATTAGGAATGGAAAGACCTTAAACAAAAACATACCAAAGGTTGGTTGCTTTGCATTGTTTGAATGTTCGGAAGAGTTTCTACATCAACATTTCTATAAGTGTGTTGAATTAAAAGAAATAAACATGATTAGCATCGTGTGGTAGGAAAGTTAAGAATCCTTGTGAATAAACCATGTCATCATGTTTAGAATGCATTTTCCAAAAGTAAAAACAAAGAATAATTCTACCATTGAATACTGAGGAATTTTCTGAAGCTGCAATTTTACTTTTGTTATGACACCAAGATTTCATTCACTCCCTCGATTTGATGGTGACCCACAAAGTTTAAAAATTTGATACAACTTCTCAACCAAAACCCAAAATCCTTATTAATATATCCCTACACATATTCATATAAAAAAATCTAACCAATACCAAACCTAAAAACCAAGCTGAAAGTTTAAAAAAAATTCAAACTTTCACAATTAAACACAAACATAAACAAAAACCAGATCTCAAAACACAATCAAATTTGTAATACCCATATACAAAAGACTTACATAGAGCATATTTTTCATATATAATATTAAAAATTTGGTACTGAAATACAAATAAGTTCTTAGCAACACATTGTATAAATATAGCCGCTACAATATAAGGTACTAAACAAGGCTATAAAATAGTACAAGATGTTCAACTACAAAAAGATCTAAGAACTAGATCCGAAGATCTCAAAAATCCACAGCGGAAGACTAAGCCATCAACTAGTATGGATAATCAAGTCGCCTTATCCTTACCCTTAGTGGAACCTAAAGTACCTGAAATAACAACATCAACATGGGGTGAGATATAACATCTCAGTGGATTCCCTATCTTAGAATTCTCTCGGCTCTAAGGGTCATTCTCCACAAAACTCGCATGTTTCACAAACTAATTCACACAAGGACCAAGATCACAGGGGAAACTAAGGTCCACACACGATTTCAAAACACCAATAGGGAAATGTCTACCTCAAGTCCTTACAGATGCTCTAGTGAAACACATAGTAACCACTTTGAGACTTATACAAGACCTTACGGAGGAATTGACATAACACGTTCTTCAATCTTTACGGATGCTTCCCGTGGGACTAAAGGTAACCCACCTCAAGACTTACTCAAGATTGACACAAAACTAGCATAGTACTTGCCTCAAGTCCTTATGGATGCTTCACGTGGGACTAAGGACAACCCACCTCAAGGCTTACTCAAGACCTTACGGAGGACTTATAGTCTACACCTCTCAAATCAACGCCCATGCATACACAATGGATACCTCAAGTCCTTACGAATGCTCTATTGAAAAACATAGTAACCACATAGAGACTTATACAAGACCTTACGGAGGATCCTAAAAACAAAACATAAATCATAATTCAAATGAGTTTAAGGGGAACCTAGGTACCTCACAAGTCGTACCTTTCTCTATTTCCATTAACTCACACTTTCCATTTTATCAAGTTTTGGTCATTTGAAAAAGTCGGGTAAAAGTCGGCTCAAAAATACTGTTTCTTGATCTTAATAGATAGATTATGCTATTAGCTTCAAAACAATATGTGAAACGCTCAAAACGGATACCCGGATCATAAGTTACGAATAAAATACCAAAGTTGGAACCTACAGGTCTCGCTGAGCGAGCTCCTTCTCGATGAGGGAGCATCGCCCTGGAACTTTCGCTGAGCGAGCTACACCAGCTCAGGAAGTTCCAACCTTACGGGAAAACACCTCTCCCACACCCAATCTCTCCCAAACATCAACCATTGCAGAGAAACATAATCAAACATGTTCATAAACATCATATAAGCATTTTAGTTAGGTTTTAATCGAGTTTTAACCGTTAAACTTCCGATTTTTCCTAGATTTTCCAACCTTGCCCTATCCACAAAAATCTCTAAACTCAACCAAAATCAAATATAGAAGTTTCTAACTAAGAACCCACCTCAAGAGATGAAGATTGACAGAAAGATTGAGTTGATTCGACAGACGGATGATCGAAAATGAGGGATTGAAGCATTTAGGGTTTTCTCTTTTCTTCTTCTCTTCTCCTCCCTTTTCTTTTTTTCTTCTTTCTTACTAACTTCTTCTTTCTCTCATATTCTTCTATTTATATAAAATACAAAACTTATATTTTTACCAATGGGTCAAAAATTAGAGAGTGTCCAAAATGTCTCTTAATCCGATATTTTATAAAACCTCTGAGACAGCTAATATCAATTAATAAAATAAAATCCCATGAATTACTCTATTTAGTTCCGTTAAAATTTCTTAGAGTATTCCGGAATAATATCATTACTAATTAATATTATTCAGAGCTTTAAATAAAATATGGGGTATTACATCCTCCCCCCTTAAATAAAATTCGTCCACGAATTTAAAGGATTACCTAAACAGGTGAGGGTATGATTCCCGTATTTCTGATTCCAACCCCCACGTAGCATCGCTCGGATGCGTCTCGTCCCATTGCACTCTAACAAGTGGTATCTCTTTATTTCTCAACACTTTGGTTTCTCTCCCAACAATACAACATGGTTTGGGTTCAAAAGTCAAATCCGCTTCTATCTATATAGAATCCGGTAGAATGGGCTGAAGAGGATCGAGAATGAACCTACGAAGTTGGGATACATGAAAGACATCATGCATTTCCGATAGAGATGGTGGCAAGGCTAAACGGTTGGCAACTTCACCAATCCTTTCTAGAATCTGATACGGTCCTACGTATCTCGGACTTAACTTATGCGACTTAAACGGTCCTTTCAATCTTAATCTCGGAGTGACTTTTAAGTACACATGATCGCCTTCAAAAAAATTCCAGAGGTCTCATTCGATTATCAGCATAACTCTTCTGGAAATCTTGGGCTTGCTTAATCTTTTCTTGGATCATACGAATCTTTTCCGTAGTCTCTTAAATAATTTCAGGTCCTAAGATCCTATCATCACCCACTTCCGACCAACACAGTGGTATTCTACACTTTCTTCCGTACAAAGCCTCATACGGAGCCATATCGATGCTTGCATGGTAACTATTGTTGTACGAATATTAGATCAATGACAAAAGTTCTTTCTAATTTCCTCTACTCTCTAAAACACATGCTCTCAACATATCCTCCATCGTTTGAATCGTACGTTCCGTCTGGCCATCCGTTTGAGGATGATTAGAAGTACTCAAACGTAAATTCGTACCCATGGCTTGTTGGAACACCTTCCAGAATCTCGAAGTGAACTTCAGATCTCTATCCGATACAATACTGGACAAGACACCATGCAATCTCACAATTTCAGCAATAAACAACCTTGCAAGCTGACTCACCTTATATGTAGTCTTCACGGCTAAGAAATGCGCAGATTTCGTTAGTCGGTCCACAATTACCCAAATGGAGTCATAGCCACCCTGAGTATTCGGTAGACCCACTGCAAAGTCCACAGTGATACTATCCCATTTCCAAATTGGGATGTCAAAAGGTTGTAACAATCCACCGGGTCTTTGGTGCTCAATCTTCACTTGCTGACATACCGCACATTCTGACACAAATATCGCAATATCCTTTTTCATTCCGGACCACCAATACTCCCTCTTCAATTCTTGATACATCTTCGAAGAACCCGAATGTATCGTAAAAGAACCTTTATGTGCTTCTTCCATAATCCTTCTCTTTAACACATCATCATTCAGAATGCAAATTCTTTGATTAAATAGGATGATCCCATCTAATGCTCTCACGAAACCCGGTTGGAGTAACAGTCCTTGCAACTTCTCATCTAAAACTTGCGCTTGTTGAATATCATTCCTCAAGGTAGAATTAATATTCAAGTTTCCCATGATTACACCATTCGGAGTCCAAACAAACTGAAGATTAAGATCTCAAAAATTTTCTAACAATGCATACTCCAATACCATCAATTCGGCACTATGAATCACTTTTTTACTCAAGGCATCTGCCACTTTGTTTGCTTTTCTGGGGTGATACTTCAACTCAAGATCATAATCCTTCAAATACTCCATCCATCTTCTCTGTTTCATATTCAGTTCCTTCTAATCAAAGAGGTACTTCAAACTTTTATGATCACTAAACATCTCAAAACACACACCATACAAATAGTGTCGCCACACTTTCAAAGTAAACATCACGACCGCTAATTCCAAATCATGCGTAGGATAATTCTTCTCATGAATTCTCAACTGTCTGGAAGCATACGCCACCACCTGACCTTCTTGCATGAGAACACCTCCTAAACCCATCTTTGAAGCATCGCAGAACACTTCATAAGATTTGTTAGGATCGGGAATAATCAAGACTGGAGTAGTTGTAGATTTCTCTTTCAACCACACGAAACTTTTCTCATAACTGGAATCCCATTCATAAGCGAAGTCCTTCCTAGTGAGTTTAGTTAACGGTAATGCCATCTGAGAAAATCCTTTAATAAACCTTCTGTAGTAACTTGCCAAACCTAGGAAGCTTCTCACTTCGATAACATTCTTCGGTCTCTCCTAATTAATTACAACTTCTATCTTTGACGGGTCTACAGCTACACCTCCTTGTGATATAACATGTCCAAGGAACTTGACTTCTGACATCCAGAACTCACACTTACTAAACTTAGCAAAAAGTTGCTTTTCCTACAGTATCGATAGGACAATCCTTAGATGTTCTTCGTGCTCTTGCAGAGTACGAGAATAGATAAGAATGTCATCGATAAAAATCACCACAAATTTATCCAAATAATTCTGAAATATCCGATTCATCTAGTCCATAAAAACAGCTGGAGCATTCGTCACACCGAAAGGCATCACTAAGAATTCGTAATGACTGTAACGGGTTCTGAATGCAGTCTTCGGAACATCAGAACTCTTCACATGAATCTGGTGATAGCCCGATCTCATATCAATCTTCGAGAACACGCATGCTCCTTTCAATTGTTCTAGCAGACCGTCTATCCTTGGTAAGGGGTATTTATTCTTGATTGTGACCTTGTTCAATTTACGATAATCGATGCACAAACGCATACCACCATCCTTCTTCTTTACCAACAACACAGGAGCTCCCCACGGTGAAACACTGGGTCTTACAAAATGCTTTGCCATCAAATCCTCCAATTGATCCTTCAACTGTTTCAACTCGAGCGGAGCCATCCGATAAGGGGAAACAAATATAGGAGTCGTTCCCAGTATCAGGTCGACTGAGAATTCAACTTCCCTCATCAGAGGTAAGGAAGTGACATCTTCAGGAAAAATATCTGGAAATTCACAAACTATCGGAATGCTTAAAACTTGCTGATCATTACTCTTCACTTTAGTAAGGACAAGCAAAACATATTTCTCTTGTTCAAAAAGAAAATTTACCATTCCAACCGTACCTTCTAAGATCGTTGTCAAAACATCTTTCGGAGGCACTTCAACAGAGGGAATGAGGATCAACTTTTCTTCACACCCAATAAACATAGAATTAGCAGACAACCAATCCATTCCCAGGATAACATAAATTTTCTTAAGGGGCAAACAAATGAGGTTAATCTGAAAGATTCTACCATCCACGGACAACGTACAGTTCTCACACTTAAGCGGCGTCTCGACAGTTTCATCCATGGCGGTAGTAACCACCATTGGAGGAGACAAAGGAAATAGTCGCAACCCAAGTTGCTTCACACAACTAGTAGATATAAAAGAATGCGTAGCTCCACAATCAAATAAAACAAGACAAGGATGGTTGTTAATAAGACAATTACCCGCAATCAAGGAATTATCACCTTTCGTCTTTCGGACGTCCATAGCATAAACTCTCCCTTGAGTCAGATCCTTTCTCTGAGGGAAATCCCTAGAAATATGTCCTTCCTTCTGACAATGATAACAAATTACACCGTTCTGCTCACACTTTCCAAAATGATTCTTGCGACATCAGGGGCAAGAAGGAGGAACACTGGATCTAGGACTCGACACTTGTTTCCCCTTGAAGGGTTGAGGCCTCAGCCTAAAAGATTGACTAACCCTCCCCCTATCTCCTTGAACCGTTCTTCCGGCACTGGCTTCTGTTTGCACTTTCTTCAAACTATGCTCTGCAACATAGCATTTTCTCAACATCTCGGAGTAGGTAGTGAACTCCCTTTGAGAGACACTATGCGAGATTTCGGCCCTTAGTCCAAACAAAAATTGGTCAATCTTCCACCTTTCATCAGGAGCATACATAGCCTGCCTAGAGTAGGCCGCCATGTTCTCAAACTTCTCAGCATAACTGGCCACAATCATGCTCCCTTGCCTCAATTGTTGAAATTCAAACTCTTTTTGTGTCCTCAAGGAGCTTGGGAAATACTTATCCATAAAAACTATCTTAAATTGCTGTCATACCCTCGGAGTCCCTTGCACCATCATCAAATTGGAAGCACTCTCCCACCATCTAGCAGCATGACCCTTTAGTAAATGTGACGCAAAAGTCACCTTGTCTTCTTCACTACAAATTGCAATCTGGAATATCCTCTCTATTCCAGTCACCCATTCAAGAGCCTTAACCGGGCCCAATCCGCCATGAAACTCTTGGTGGTTCATGCGGAAGAAATCTCTAAATGTACCACCCACAGCTCCAGGAGCAACCACATGAGGGTGAAGGCCCCCACTCATTTGATGCATAATTTCTTGCATGAATTGGTGTTGTTGTTGCTGCATCTGCTGCATAAATTTGAACATAGGAGCATTCCCATCGCTAACTGCTTGATCGCTACCGGGAGGAGTGACACTGGGACGAGCACGAGTTCCACGTCTACAAGCCATATTTCCTAAATATCATCAAAACATGATTAAGTTGATCAGGCTCAATACCATAAACATAACATTTAGTCATATCGCAAGTCAACATGTATGAACGGAAGGAAATACTCATAATAATTCAAGGTTAGGTCGAGGATACAACCTGCACTGATACCAACTGTAATACCTATATACAAAAGACATACATAGAGCATATTTTTCATATATAATATTAAAAATTTGGTACTGAAATACAAATAAGTTCTTAGCAAAACATTGTATAAATATAGCTGCTACAACATAAGGTACTAAACAAGGCTATAAAATAGTATAAGATGTTCAACTACAAAAAGATCTAAGAACTAGATCCGAAGATCTCAAAAATCCACAGCGGAAGACTAAGCCATCAACTAGTATGGATAATTAAGTCGCCTTATCCTTACCCTTAGCGGAACCTGGAGTACCTGAAATAACAACATCAACATGGGGTGAGATAAAACATCTCAGTGGATTCCCTATCTTAGAATTCTCTCGACTCTATGGTTCATTCTCCACGAAACTCGCATGTTTCACAAACGAATTCACACAAGGACCAAGATCATAGGGGAAACTAAGGTCCACACACGATTTCAAAACACCAATAGGGAAATGTCTACCTCAAGTCCTTACAAATGCTCTAGTGAAACACATAGTAACCACTTTGAGACTTATACAAGACCTTACGAAGGAATTGACATAACACACTCTTCAATCATTATGGATGCTTCCCGTGGAACTAAAGGTAACCCACCTCAAGACTTACTCAAGATTGACACAAAACTAGCATAGTACTTGCCTCAAATCCTTACAGATGCTTCACGTGGGACTAAGGACAACCCACCTCAAGGCTTACTCAAGACCTTACGGAGGACTTATAGTCTACACCTCTCAAATCAACGCCCATGCATACACAACGGATACCTTAAGTCCTTACGGATGCTCTATTGAAACACATAGTAACCACATAGAGACTTATACAAGACCTTACGGAGGATACTAAAAACAAAACATAAATCATAATTCAAACGAGTTTAAGGGGAACCAAGGTACCTCACAAGTCGTACCTTTCTCTATTTCCATTAACTCACACTTTCCATTTTATCAAGTTTTGGTCATTTGAAAAAGTCGGGTAAAAGTCGGCTCAAAAAGTCGGGTAAAAGTCGGCTAAAAACTCCAAAATTATCAACCTTGAAATCCTCATTCTTATTCATCATCAAATCAATAAATTTCAAATCCAACTTTTGCTTTTCACAAACGGTTGCAAGAAAATCATTCGTAACACGTAGCATACCAAGTCTCACGCTTCTCGGCGTCATCTCGCAAACCAAACTCAAGTCTCTAAAATTCTCCAAAAGTTCCCATTATCTTATCATCAATGCGGACATATGTAACAACTTGCGACTCAAGGCATCGGCCACCACATTCGCCTTACCCGGATGGTAATTCAATCCAAAATCATAATCCTTCAAAAGTTTAAACCATCTCCTTTGTCTCATGTTCAATTCCTTTTGATTGAATAAGTACTTCAAACTTTTGTGATCACTAAAAACTTCAAATCTTGCACCATAAAGATAATGCCTCCAAATTTTTAGAGCAAAAACCACAGCCGCTAATTCCAAATCATGCGTAGGATAATTCTTTTCATGCACCCTCAATTGTCTTGAATCATAAGCTACAACTTTTCCATCTTGCATCAAAACACCACCTAACCCAAACAATGAAGCATCACAAAACACCACAAATGGTTCCGTCGGATTCGGCAAAATCAAGATCGGAGCCGTTGTTAACCTTCTCTTAAGTTCCATAAAACTTTCTTCGCAATGAATATCCCAAATGAAAGCCTTTCCTTTTCAAGTCAACTGCGTTAACGGAAGTGCCAACTTTGAAAATCCTTCAATAAACCTCCGATAATAACCCGCCAAGCCTAAAAAGCTTCAAATCTCCGTAACCGATCTAGGAACTTCCCATTGCATTACCGCGTCAATCTTGGATGGATCAACACGAATACCACCATCGGAAATAACATGCCCAAGAAAACTCACCTTTGACAACCAAAACTCGCACTTTGACAACTTAGCATACAATTATTTCTCTTTCAAAATCTGTAACACAATCCATAAATGCTCTTCATGATCCTCTTGAGACTTAAAATAAATCAAAATTTCGTCGATGAACACAACCACAAAACGATCCAACTGTTCATGAAAAATACGGTTCATGCATTCCATAAACACACTCGGCGCATTAGAAACTCCGAATGGCATCATGAAATACTCGTAATGACCATATCGTGTCCTAAAAGCTGTCTTTTGAATATCCTCCTCTTTCACACAAATTTGCTGATATCCTGATCTCAAATCAATCTTACTAAAAACACGCGCGCCAACCAATTGGTCCATTAAATCATCAATCCTCGGAAGCATATACTTGTTCTTAATTGTCACCTTCTTCAACTGTCGATAATCAATACATAACCGCATACTTCCATCCTTCTTCTTTACCATACATGGTCAAAGAACAACTTACACACACCAAAGAAGTAGTTACCGACCCTGAAGCAGGAGTCTCAATAACCATCTCACCACCCCAAGAAGACATAAACAAATTCAAACGCTTAGCGCAATCAAGAGAAATAAATGAATGAGTCGCTCCCGTATCAATAATAGTAACTAAAGGCGTACTATTAATAAATCATGTACCTTTAATCAAACGGTCTGCACTAGTAGTATCCTTCCCTGCTAATGCAAACACCTTTCCGCCCGCCTGAGCTTGCTTTGGCTTAGTACACTTAGTACTAATGTGACCCACTTCTCCACAATTGAAGCACTTCACAACATTTCCCCTACACTCGGTAGTAGCATGTCCAAGACCTCCACAGTTTGAAGATTTCACAATATTCTTCCCACACTCAAAAGACTTGTGGCCCAAATCTCTACATTTGTAACACTTAACGGGACCAGAACTCCCTCCACCAGATCTCCTATCAAAGTTTCCCATATGTTTTCCCTTATCAGGAGTGTCACATAAGGTCCACTCCTAGCTTGTTGCTTACCTTTCCTCTCATTCACACTCTTGTAATGCGTAGAACGAGCTTTGCTATCTTCTTCAAAGATTCTGCAACATTCAGTCAAATCTGAAAACCTTCTAATTCTCTGATATCCCACAGTTTGCTTAATCTCAGGACGCAAGCCATTCTCATACTTAATGCACTTAGAAAACTCAGCAGTAGCAGCATAATAAGGATGAAACTGAACCAATTCCACAAACTTAGCAGTATAGTCAACCACTGACATACTACCTTGCTTCAGCTCAACAAATTCCATCTCCTTCTTTCCCTTCACACTCTCAGGGTAGTACTTCCCTAAGAACTCAGTACGAAAAACTTCCCAAGTTATCTCTTCATCCTCCTCCTCAAGAGCTTGACTTCTACCGACCCACCAATCATCGGATTCTTCCTTCATTATGTGAGAACCAAGCCTCACCTTACTCTCTTTAGCACAGTCCATGACTCTGAAGATTCTTTCAATCTCCTTCAACCAATTCTGAGCACCATCAGGATCAAATCTTCCTTTGAAGACCGACTGTTGATTCTTTCTGAACTCATCATTAGCATTCACATTTGGCGCTCCCTGCACCACCCTAGCCATTGCTTCCAAAGCAGCAGCCATAACATTGTCGTTTCTACCAGCCATATTCTGATTTTTCCCAAAGACAACAACAAGATTAAACAAAAGTTCAATCATATCAACATCAAGACAGACACAACTGACTCGAACACTGACTTTGATACCACTTAATGTAACACCCCCTTTCTATACTCCCAGATAATCAATTAAATCATTTAGGCACATGTTAAAAATTTCATCAGAGTATAATTAAACAAGGTATAAAAGAGGCATGTCACATTATGCTTGAAATTAAAAACATACAACACCTGCTTATTTAAAGATATGCAATGATGGGGTAGTTTTCAAAATAGGAAATTTAATCCTTACATCCATCTCCAAAGATATAATTACACAGCGGAAACTAAATCAACAACATCAAACATATATATTTCCATTCATATATATATATATATATATATATATATATATATATATATATATATATATATATATATATATATATATATCAACAAGTTTAATGCCAACAACGAATATTCATGTCTATACAAAACATCCATCATAAAGATACATGTACACGATGCATCACAAAAATGGCACTAAGTCAACCTAACTACCTGGTGCTGCATATCAGAGCCGACCAACCAAAAGATGAAGACGAGATTCACAAAAATTGCCATCCAGCAACCTACTCTGCAATGCTTCATAGAGCATCATAAAAAAGCAGAAGGGTGAGAAACATTATCATATATCAAACATGCATATATACAAACAAGTATGTTTCATCACACATACTATCATCTCCATAATACTCCAAATAAACATATACACATTCATGTTTATTTCTGCATATCATAATTAAAATGATAAAATGCAACTCATAGAGACCGACACACGACTCTATGCAGATGCAAATGCGGTACCGACTCAACATTTCAGCAGGTTCACTCAGGAACCAAATGGAATAATCGCTTGTTACCTAAAGTAACTCCCCGTCGGGCACACGATGTTCCCCATTGCTCACACCCCACATGGGTACACAATGTTTATGGATTGATCACACCCCACACGGGAACACAATCCGATTTCTCACACCCCACACGGGCACACAATCAATGTGAATAAATCACCTATCGCTCACACCCCACACGGGCACACGATATTTCTGGATTGCTCACACCCCACACAGGTACACAATCCGATTTCTCACACCCCACACGGGCACACAATCAATGTGAATAAATCACCCATCGCTCACACCCCACACGGGCACACGATGTTGTTGTAATCATCGCTCACACCCCACATGGGCACACGACGTTACAACGGATTCATAAAGAACCCACATCACAAGAATGCATACATTATGCTTACATGCAAAATGACACACAACATTCTTGAAGATGCATACATATTCACAATATAGTTATGCATTCATCTCATACAATTAGCATACATTCGCATTTAATTCAAGCAATGTATCTACTTGCCAAACGGCCACAACACAACAATCAAACCCACAATTCCATAATTAATTCATTTACGTTTTGTCGGAAAATTAGGGTGAAAGTCGGCTAAACATTTCATTTCTTCACATCATTAGTTTCTACGCCTTTCTAGCTTCTAATCGATATAAGGATCACTAAAAACGGATACCTGAAACTAAAGCTACAGATTAAAACACATATTCCCTCAAAAACCTACGGGCTCGCTGAGCGCCCTCTCGCTTGCTGAGCGAGAATCAACCTGGAACTTTCGCTGAGCGAGGGGTTGCTCGCTGAGCGACCACTGCGATTTCCAGAATTTCCAGCTGCGTAACAGTCAACACTAAACACCCCAAATCTCCAAAATACTTCCCTAAACATGATCAACAACATGTACTAGTTATCATACTTCGATTATAATGATTTCTAACCGATTAATCTACCAATTTCTCACATTTCCACTAAGACCCTAACTATTCATCTTCTCTAAACTTCCATCAAAACCAAAACCCAATCATTCACACACATACATAATCATATAGACTCACAAGCTTTAGCTATTCTAGGAAACTTAATAATTAGTAAATACTATTAATTTGCCCACTATCTCTTGACCTTCCAATTACAACAAACTCTTAAACTCTCCATTAACTTAATAGTAAAAACTCATTAACTATAACATTAAAGTTTATTCAACAGTAATAGTAGCTCACACAAAGTTGGTAAAATAATTGGGAAAAACAGCGAATTGGTAAAACTAAGCTCTCACAAACATTACTTTTCCTTGGCTATTTCTCTCAGCTGCTCGTTCCATTCCAAAAATATTTCCTGGCAGTGAAGTATAAGACTGCAGAACATGAAGAACAAGGTAGATCATCCAACCAAGATACCCAAAGGTAATTACAGACATGAGCATCAGCCAGTCATAAGTCTGAAAATAGTGAAGTCCTTGCAATGCCAAACTTCTAAGGTTTTCAGATAAGTCCATTGCAGCATCATAATCTCTAGCCAATATCAGACCCTCAATTTTGTCCAATATTGAAGAATAATGAGACAGTGGCTTGAAAGGTTTAAAGTATAAGAAATGTGACTGCTTAAGTTGTTAATAAAAACCAACAATATTCAATATATTTTCCTTCTACATTGTTTTCAACAGAAACATAATTTCTATTATTTTCTTAAATAACATATATCCCATCAATTGGCGGCTGAATTCTTTACATTTTTCAATTTATGGTTAAACCTTTGGCATTTTCTTGTTCAGAGGAAGAAAAATATGTATCTTCATTTTTGTAAAACCAAAATGGAAGATGCCATCCTAGAGAGTAGAGACAAGGAAAAATCAGTACATATCAAATAAATTAATTAAATTATGTGAAGGATACGGGATTTTCGAAGAAACTGGTTCAGAATTTCCTTTGTATTGGATAGAACAGCTTCAACTTCTTCAGCCTGGAACATAGTATATATGTTAAATGTTAGTCAGAGTATTCACTGATTATCTTCAGCACATAAATGAATTTTAGTTTCCTACCCTTTCACCGCAAGTAGAATCATGATCAATGCATAGAAACTACATAATAGTCCACTAAAATCAAGAAGCCCATTATCAATCAGAACTAAAGGTACCTTGGTCATGTTAATGTAATCTCGTGGTAGAATACCGACTGAATTAACTGGACATGGCAGGCCAAGTAATGTAGACTGTAAGAAAATTGAACAAATAATCAGATAATGAAACCTAAAATTGAAAAGAGAGATATGCAACATGCCTTGAACATATATCCTCTAAGAAAAAAATTACAACCATGAGTGGTGCAATATCAGCCTGATTGACATCCACCCTTTCTATGCCACGCAAGCCCCATTCAATTGGTGTTAGCGCATCATGCACGTGGTCGTCAACAAACCTAAAACCGCGATCAGAATGATTGCTGCTCGATACTGGCAATGGATGTTTAACACCAGCTCCCCATATAACAAGGGGAGTATCAGTGTTTGTAGGATGTCCATCTCCATGGCTTCCTGTGATGACAAATGAAATAAATAGTTAAGTAAAACACAATAGCATGATATAAACCCTTTTTTATTCCAAAACAGAATTCAAGCAAAAGAACAACTCAATTTTGCTTGAACGGAGATTCTTTAATGTCTAAACAGAACCCCGAAGCAATGACTCAATGCACACAATTTTGTAGATGGTATAATCCTACTAGGAGAGAATACTGAGAGAATAAATGCTAAACTAGAGTTGTAGAGAGTTTCAGAGGCACATGGTTTCCAATCTATTAGAAGTCGAACATAGTTTATGGAATCGCAAGTTCTATCAGACGCACATGAGCGCTATTTGGAGGAGAGAGAAAATTAAGCGCAGTGTAGTTATAAGATGCAAAGTTTAGGCATCTTCAATTATTATACTGAAGCGAGAAAGAAACAGAGAGATGCCAGTAAATGAAATGGAGAAATGGTTTAGGTGTTTTATGATTGAAAAGTTCCTCGTGACCTCAAAGGAAAATTTTACCATAGTGAAAATCCTTATCATTGGTTATGGTACTGAACAGATCAAGGAACAAAACAAGAAAAAAGTAAGCTGAAAATAATCCAAATATAGGAATTCAGAACACCATATGCCCCTTGATAATGTACTGCCTTAACTACTGATGTTGAGCTTTATAGTATTGCCTTTTCGATTTAACATCCAGGAAGAAAGAACTGGAATATGTAATCTTGATTCAGATTAAAAATTGTAATAATTTGTTTCTTTACTGGCCATAAAATGGCAGGTCTGTGTAAGCAAAGGAGAAGATAGGTACTATGCACAATTACTGTCTTTCAATTATAACAAGCAAAGTAAAGCGCTTCAAATGCTAGTAATAGTAGTGATTAGTCTATACTGAGGCATTCTTTTGACAAACTATTGCTTCAACATTTTTATTTTTTAACATCTTCAATGAAATTAACAAATTTAAATTTAAGTATTGCAACCTTTGTCTCTTTATGAAATATAACATAACAAAATATGCAGTTAAAAAGATGATAAAAAGTGTTACAACCTTTATCACTCATTCCATGATCTGCTGTAAAAACATATGATGTAAGATTATCCTTAAAATAATCTTGAACAAGATTATATACACTTTCAGCTACATGGTCAACAACCTTAACATTGTTGAGATAGATAGATGAAAAGGGCCTGTGTGCATGACCATTAGAGTCACATCCAAGTAGGTGCAGGAATACAATAAGATTATCCTGCTGCAGCAACTTCTTTAATTTTGGGTCTTCATTGGACTGATTAAGAAGGCTTTGAAATTTATCAAGAGACCACTAGTCCAGGAATGATGCATCTGCATGAAGAAATGATAAGTACTAAGTTAATGAAAATAAGGATGGGAAAATTTATTAAATAGATTGCCAATACGTTTGATTTTACTATCTTAAACTCCTAATTAGCAAGATTAAAAAAAAAGAATGTTAAGATAACACTTTGAGCACACCATTGTACAACTTACCTATAAGAAAGTTTGTTGGAATATTAAATTTATTGACTATTTGTATAATTTTACGAGTTTATCCTTAAGAGAGAGAATTCTTTAATGTTTGTGTAAGAGTATTTAGTGCATATTGCGGAAAAAAGATGCAACATAATTAGGGGTATATAGGTGAAAATATCATTAATACACTTACTTTATTGAATGTAAGAGTGTTGAGCTAGTATAGCTCACAAAATTGACAAGTGTCAGTTTTGTATAAGTCTTACATGCTATTTCAGGTTACCCAATTCTGTCTATAAAAATGCAAATGTACTTCCATCAATGTAACTCTTTTACACAATAACAAATTTAGTTAGAGATGAATTCAAAACTCTCTCTTCTCTCTCCTAATTTTCTAATATGGTATCAATGAGCTAGTCGATCCATGTCGTACCCTTCACCACCATTATCGCCGTCAACAACGGCCTCATCACCAAACCTCTCTTCAACTCCGACGTCGGCGATCATGTCCTCTGATGATCCACGTCGTCTTCACTTCTCTCTCAAGATTGTGCATAAGTTGGATGAGAAAAACTTCCATCTCTGGTGCCAACAAGTAGAACCGTACACCAGCGCACATGATCTCACCGATCTCGTGGTATGTACTTGAATTCCTCCCAAATTTCTTGATGATGAAACTCGTCCCAATGGTCTTGTTAATCCAGTGTACATCGTATGGATCCAAAAGGATCAGATGCTTCTTTCGTGGCTTCAGTCCACGTTAACGAGCGAGATTCTCTCGCGTGTTCTTGGATGCTCTCACGCTCATGAACTATGGGATCATTTATTCTCCTATTTCCAAAAGCAAACATGTGCTCGTGCTCGTCATCTTCGTCTTGTGCTTCGATATATTACTTTTGATTCGCTCTCTATTCAGGATTACCTTCTCAAGATTCGTACACTTGTTGATGTGTTAGCTTTTATTGGAGATCCTATTCCACAATATCATCATGTTGATGTGATTCTTGAAGGTCTCACTGTTGAATATGCTCCTCTTGTGTCAGTTGTGGAAAGCAAGTTTGGACTCATGGATCTTGATAAAGTGGAAGTTTTGCTTCTTGCACATGAACTCAAGCTTTCTAAGTTTCAGAAGAAGCCTTCAAATCTGATCTCTCTCAACCTCACACATACTCCAGCTCCAGCACCAGCTTCTTCTGCTGATGAAACTCGAGAGCACAAAGTACTAATTTCATTTCTTCTCATGCCAATAATACCTCTGTGGAGCCTGAGTATAACTCCTTTCATGGTGGAAGGACTAATCGTGGTGGCAGGTCATTTGGAAATAATAATGTTCAATGTCAGGTTTGCTCTAAATTTGGTCATTATGCTTTAAATTGTTGGCATAGGTTCAACAATCACTTTCAAGCTGCTAGTGCTAGTTCTTATCCAGCTTCTGGATATTGGTATAAACCTCCCACGTTTTCACCTCAAGGAACTCACAATGTATGGTCCAGACAGCCTAGGCCTCCAACTATGCCTTCTCCACCTCCTAAAACATTTGTTGCAAATTCTGTACCAGCCTCCTCAACTACATCTGCTTGGTTTCCAGACTCCGAAGCTTCCTTCCATGTTACCAATGACTCAAGGAATATTCAGCAACCTACTCCTTTTGAAGGTCGTGATCAAATTTATGTAGGCAATGGCCAAGGTTTGAACATTCTTTCTGCTGGTGTTAGTCATTTCACTGCACCTTGTCACACACACACACACTCCTCTTACACTAATTAATTTATTGCATGTCCCTCAAATTATCAAAAACTTGCTTAGTGTTTTCCAAAGATAACAATGTCTATTTTATATTCTCTGTTGATAAATGCATTGTGAAATCTCAAGGTTCTGATGTTGTTCTTCTTAAAGGACATGTCGGACAAGAGGGCCTCTATGTATATCCAACTTTGCAATTGTCTAAGTCTACTACAGCTTCTTCTTTGTTTTGTTTACCTTCTGCAAATAATTGTGTATCAAGTGCTAGTTAAACTACCGATGTACACTCTAGTTAGCCCTATGTTTGGCACTAGACTTGGTCACCCTCATTTACATACTCTTAAAAGTGTATTAAAAAGCTATGATGTTCCTTTTTCACATAAATACAATGATTTGTGTTGTGCTACTTGTTGTATGGGAAAAGCTCATAGGCTTCCTTCTTCCACGCCACACATTGTTTACACAAAACCTCTACAACTCATCTATGCTGACTTGTGAGGGCCCTTTCCAAAGGCTTCTGCTTCTGGATATACTTAGTATATCTCCTTTGTTGATGCCTACACCAAGTTTACTTGGTTGTATCTGTTGAAGGCTAAGTCTGAAGCTCTTCATGTGTTTCAACAGTTCAAGGCTATGGTTGAACTTCAACATGAGCTTCCTATCAAAATGGTCCAATCTAACTGGGGAGGAGAATTTAGACCATTCACAAGTTTTTAAATGACCTTGGTATAGTTCACAGGCTTATCTTCCCAAACACACACCATCAAAATGGAGTTGTAGTGCACAAACATAGACATATTGTGGAATTAGTGTAAACACCTCAAATTTCCCCTCACTTTTTCTCACACCATGGCTTATGATTTTTCATATTGCATTTGCATAAACAACTTCATCTCACATTGCATATTTGTTTCACTGCATAAGCTGCACAATTAGGATTTGTGATCAAGAGAATCCAAGAAGTGATCTGAGCCATCTCAATGGTCTTGAAGCTTGTCAATAAGGTCCATGTGTGTTCTATGATCATAATATGCTCCCCAAGGTTCTTAAAAGTCAAGAGATCACAAAGCATTGAAAAGCCATAGAAGCAGACTGAGCAGTTTCTACATAGATGACCTAAAATTAGGGTTTTGGGTTTGAAGCCCTTAATCTCAATTTTTTTGGTCATTCTTGATTCCATTGGTCTTAATATGTTATAAGGAGCATGTGTACTAAATTTGATGAAGAAATTCATTGTGGAAGTCATCTGATCAACTGGTAACTTATTGTGCAAGAAAAGTCAGAATCAGTGTGTTGCACCCCAAAATTTTCCCTCCCACAATCAAGACAACTTTTCTCAATACTTCTAAATGATCATAAGGTCATCAAGACTCCCAATTGGTCAAGAAGTGTGGAAGTTTCCCCAGACAATGCCTCCTCCTAAGCTAAGTGTCCAAAACTAGGGTTTTGTGTTTCTTCAGGTTAAAATGATTTTTAAAACCTCAAGTGAGCTTCATAAAATCCCACATGTATTCATGAATCCCCATGTCAAGTTTCAAGGCTTTCCCAATAAGTTTGTCCAGTCATATGATCAGATATGCAAAAATCAGTCAAAACAGTTAAAAAGTCAAACTGAGGTCAACTATGGTCAAAATAAAGTCAAACTTCAAGATTTTGTGCCAACATCAAGTTTATGAAGTAAAATTCATCATTTTATCAATGGTTGATCATGATTCATCAAGGAAGTTTTAGATCATCAAGAATCAGGAGTTTCTAAATTAGGGTTTTCTTAAGAAAAGTCAACTAAACTTTGACCAGCCATAACTTTCACATGCTTCATCAACAATTTTCCACCCAAATCTCCTTTTGAAGGAAATTGAATTCTCTACAACTTTGTGTCTCACAAGCCAAGCCTAAAAATGCTTCATTTGGAAGGTATGAGCTAAAACATTACAGGTCATTTCAAAAGTCAATAAAAAGTCAACATCTTCCAAAGGGCATAATTTAAAAATGGTAAAATATATAGACATGAGACAAAATAGGTTTGTTAGAGGACTCTTTAAGATTTCCAAAATGTCCAAGAACACCTTCATAGCCTTAAAATTGAAGGATTTGTGCCTTGTCAAAGTTGGGAGATTTTTGAAGGGTGTATGAAGAAAATAAGGCCTTAAAACCAAAGTTTTCCAAATGGACCTATCATTTTGCAATCCAATCTTTACAATAACATCAAGAACGACCCAATTCAAATATTTTATGATTTTTATAATTTATTTATCATTTATTTGGATTTTATTCATTAAAATTCATTTTAAATCAAAATAAAATATGAAAATACAAATATTTGATTTCATCCTTCTTCTAGATGCTATCCAATTTCGTGCACACCCAATTTAGAAGCATATCATTTGATTTTTTTCACATTTAAGATGGAAGATTTCTTCATGATCAAGTTATTCAAAAAGCCCACAAATCCACCAATTTTTCTGACCTAATTCATTCATTATAAATACATGAAGTCAACCAAAGCATTGGGGACGATTTTTGCAGCCTCCAAGAAGAAGAACCAAATTCAAAATTTCTTCAAAAAAGCTTGATTCGGTTTCAACCCTAGAGGCACTTTCAAAGCAAAACAAAGGTGGCAAATTGTTTCTGGACATCCATAGAGTGAATTTACATAATCACATTCATCTATAACACCTCATATTGAGGAATCTGATTCTCCCTTTCTCATATTTTGATTTTTTTTTCGTCTTGGTTATTTGAGTATTAATAACCAAATTTGCTTGTTGATTCATGTTTAGATGAAGTTAATGATGAATTCTGGGCAAAAACATTGGAGAACCCGTGGCCAATTCGTTAGATACCATTCTAGGGTTCATCTTGTTTGAATTGGGGTTTTTTGATTTAATCATTATAAATACCATCCAAGACCGTAAATCAATCAAAGACATAATATAAATCATGTTTGTGAAATCAATTTGATGAAATCGTAAGTATTTTGTGAGATATGAAATTTACAGGTTTAAGGACGCAGGAAATTTCGCAGGAAAGCTCCCATCAAAATCCACAGGAAAACCTGCGAATTATGAGGAAGAAGATGATGAAATTGGCGTGTTTCTGAAATTCAAATATTTGGTATCTCTTATAATATAATCGTTCTCAATAAATAACATCATGCGCGCAGTGGTTTAGTTGGAAAAGACAATGGGTGTGCGTTATGGAGGACCTGAGTTCGAATCTTGGTGAGATCAATCTTTTTATTATTTTTCAGGATATGCAATATGTTTTATATAGTATAATTTCTTGTCATTCCATGTACAGACGCGCCCCATGTGACTTAATGGTAAGGAGACTGGCTTGACATACGTGAGGTCATGGGATCAAATCCTACTGCCCACCAATTTATTTTTCTTTTTCATTATACTTTGCAGGTTTAATATGTTATCGATTTTTGCTAATTCCTATCACCACCAGCGCATAGCTCAGTTGGCCAAGGTCCCCTTCATCCAGGTTAGAGACCTGAGTTCAAATCCCAGTTTTGTTCTTTTAATATATTTGTTTTTTTTAAACTTTATTTATTTATTTTATTTTCTATTTCATTTACTTTTCTAAAATAATTTTAATTAATAAAACCAAAATCTTTTCCAATTAGATAATCAAAAATGTATTAATATCCTTCTTTTAACTTCTAAATTTTTGTCATTTTTTCTATATATTTATTCTAATTAAATAATAATGCTAAATATAATATCTTTTTCATAATTCGTAATTAACTTAATAACTTATTATTTTCTATTGTCTTTATTTATTTTATAAATACCTAATACTTCTTTATATAATTCTTTTATTTTATATTTTGTATATTAATAATAGTATTTTCTTAATTATAATATATTATTCTTTTATTAGTTAAACTCATATTTTTCCTAAATAACTTCTAAGAAATTATAATTAACCTAAATTAATTTTTTTTTTAAGTTCTAACCTTTATTATTATTATTATTGCTTTATTATATTTATTATTACTGTTTTGTTATTATTGCTTTATTACTATTGTTTATGTATTATTTTATTATATCCATTATTATTTATTTTATCCGATTATATTGTAACTATCCCAAAGGCATGTAATAATTCGTAGATTTATTTTCCGTCATTATTTCCATTATAAATATTTATTGCGTGGTTAGTAAATAGGGTGTGGAAACTATTTGTAATTAAAATTAATTTAGATAATTAACTTTAAAAAGATAAATATTTGAAAATAAACACTCACACACGTAAGTTGATCTTTGATCGCCGTCTTGCATTTCCTAGGGTATTCCTCTTGGTTGCCTTAAGATAAAATGGTCAAGTCCCTCGAATATAGGGATGTCTTAAGCAAAAGTCCCTTCAAGTATAAATTGTAACGCCCCAAAATCTAAATTTAATTATTTAATCATTTATTTAATTAATTTAGAAAAATTGGAGAGTTTGGATTAATTAGAGAATTTTGGAGAAAAAGAGTATTTTTATATAATAAGGATAAATAGTGTTTTATTATACTATTTTAGTATTATTATAAAAAATATATTAAAGAAAAGGGTAAGGTGGTCCTTTTGTGAAAATTATGAGGGTAAAGTGGGAAAAGACTTAACTGGGATATGTTTTGGTAAAAAGTAATACACGATTAGTTTTCTAACATTATCGTGTTTTTGGGAGAAGAAGTGCTCTGAAGGAAAAAGGGAGAGAAAGAAGAAGCTCAGAGTCAGGAGGCTGTGGAGAACCCCAGAGAAGAGTGTAAAGCAAAGAAATTTTCTAAGGTATAGGGAGTTTTTATAATCTATGATAAATGTGTAGGAATTGGAATATGAATGGATTAGGATGGTATGAGTTTTAGGAGTTTTTGAGTTAGGTTGAGTTTATGAGAAAGTCTTGATGAATTAGAGTGATTAGAATGAGTTATAATCATATAATTATTGGTATAATTGTTATCTTGATGTTGTTGATGTTTGATCGATGTTTTTGAATGGTTTTTGAGTGTTTTGATGTGAAACCCGTAATGAGATTTGAGGGGTTTTGGGTGTTGGAGCAGCCTGCAATTTGTATAGCAGAGAACAACTGGAAAACGTGCGTTAACCGGTTAACGCTATGGGTTAACCGGTTAACCATTGTAATTTTTGGAAAAATTCTGGAATTTCGTAGGCGTTAACCGGTTAACGCTATGGGTTAACCGGTTAACACTGTTTGAGAATAAAATTTTAATTCTTTAAAAATTCATAACTTTCAAACCGTAAATCCGATTCGCATTCCGTTTGAAGCGTCGGTACGAGCATAAACTGAACTTTATTTTGATGAATAAAAATGAGAAAAATGCAAAAGTTTTTATAAAGGAATTTATGAAATAACCTTGAAATTGCCCCATAATTTACCGGGTATGGGTCAATTCTTGAAGTGTCAGAGTGGTTATAGAACCAGTGTTATGGGTGTAATGTCATGATGATATATATGATTTATTTGATGATTGTTTTGCTGATTGAAATGAATGATGCGAATTATTTTGATGAATTTACGATGTAGCGCATCATTGCATTTCATAACATTCACGATGGGGCTTCGGCCTATTTATTTGCTTCAATCCCATTGTGTGGATTGAAGTGTCTCGATGATTTACGATGTGCTCCTTTGTGGAGGGTTGATGGTCATGTATTCATCTCATGATGAAAATGGTACCACATGCATATTGCATATCAGGATGTTAGCATTGCATATTCTGGATGAATTTCTTGACTGTGTTGGTGTTGCTTGATTTCATGACCGTGTTGTTGTTGTTGCTGAATTTTATAGTTGATGATGTCATGATATGTTGTACTAATTTATTTATGATTCTATATTCTGGTACGTTTATGATATATTATGATTACTCACCCTGCCTGCTTGGAAATGTTGCCTCCTTCGTGGGTAACTTGCAGATGTCGAAGAATAGTCCTGCAGTGCAATAGGAGTAATTCATGAGTCTCGGAGCGTGCTTTAGTGTTCATTAGAAGTAGTTCTGGTGTATGTGTCCTGCTCTGTGTCATGTAACACTGGGATGAGTTTTCTTCTGTTAAACTGTTTGCAGTTATGTTGTTATTTGGATAAATGTTTTCCATTTTATGATGTTAAATTCAGGATGGTGAAAATTATGTTTATGAAGTTTTGAATTATGAAGTTTAAATTCCGCTGCGAAATGATTTTTGATATTCTTGATGTTGATTAACCCGTGTTACGGGACATGACACTGTTTGTGTTGAATTATGATGATATGTGATGCCCTTTTTAGATGATTACTCTGATATTATTTAAATATTTTGTTTTGGTGTAGAAGGGTGTTACATTAGTGGTATCAGAGCAGGTCGGTCTGTCCGGCCAAGTCTTGATGTTGTCAGTCAGTTGTCAAGTCGTTATTTACTTAACGATTATTCTCTTCTGATGTAGTAAGTGTTGTGCAGAATGGATTGAAACAACACGCGTGCTCTCGCTGATGTTATTACAGCTCTTGCTCAGACTGCTGCTCGAAACAATGCGCATGATGAGGTTCGTGCATTGGAGAAATTCCAGAGGAATAATCCACCTGTGTTTGAAGGAACTCATGACCCGGAGAGCGCACAGAAGTGGCTCAAGGAAATTGAGAAGATTTTCAGAGTGATGGCGTGTGCTGACGCGCAGAAAGTTCAATTCGGAACTCATATGTTGTCTAAGGAAGCTGAAGACTGGTGGGATAATACTCGCCAGCTTCTAGAGGATGAGGGTGTTGTGGTGACTTGGACTGTGTTTAAGGTGGAGTTCCTTAAGAAGTATTTTCCGGAAGATGCTCGTGGTAAGTTGGAGATAGAATTCCTTGAGCTGAAGCAAGGAAACTTGAAAGACTGGTGATGTTTTGTCCTCACTACAATAGGGCAGATGCTGAACTTTCCAAGTGCCTTAAGTTTGAGAATGGGCTGAGACCTGAAATTAAGCAGGGAATTGGATGCCAACAAATTTACAAGTATGCAGAGTTGGTCGATAAGAGCCGTATTTATGATGAGGACAGTCGAGCTCGGTCAACTCACTATAAACAGCTGAGTGAGAAGAAAGACAAGAGTCAGTATAGAGGGAAACCTTATGTGACTACTGGTGATAAAGGGAAGCAGAAGGAATCTGATGAGAAAAAGCAAAGTAGGGGAGCTGCTAATGTACCTGTTAAGTGTTACAAGTGTGGAGAGGCAGGTAATAAGGCCGATGTGTGTACCACCAGAGTTATGAAATGTTACCGTTGTGGCAAGCTTGGGCATAAGATGAGTGATTGTCCTAATGAGGGCCCAACCTGTTACAATTGTGGTGAACAGGGGCATATCAGCGCCCAATGCCAGAAACCAAAGAAGAATGCGACTACTGCTCAGAATGCTGAAAGAGTTTTTGCATTAGATGGTTCAGAAGCTCCAAAGAAGGACAACTTGATCAGAGGTACATGTTTTATTAATAATACTGAGTTGATTGCTATTATTGACACTGGAGCAACACATTCATTTATTTCTCTTGAGAGTGCTAATAGATTGGGTTTAAAGTTGTCTAATATGAACGGTAATATGATAATAGAGACTCCTGCTAATGGTTCTGTGACTACCATGCTTGTTTGTTTGAAATGTCCTTTGACAATTTTCGAGAAGAATTTTGTGATGGATTTGGTGTGCCTACCATTACACTAAATCGATGTTATCCTTGGTATGAACTGGTTGGAATTCAATTATGTTCATATTAACTGTTATAGTAAGACAGTGCAGTTCCCTGAATTGAGCAAGAATGGTGAGTTGATGTTTTTATCTGCTAAGCAAGTGGATGAACTTGTTTTGGATGAAGCTTTGATGTTTGCAGTGTTTGCATCATTGCAAGTTGATGACAAGACTGTCAGTGCATAGTTGCCTGTGGTTTGTGAATTTCATGATGTGTTTCCTGGTGATATAAGTGATTTACCACCGGAACGTGAAATTGATTTTTCTGTGGACTTAGTACCGGGTACGAGTCCTGTCTCGATGGCTCCTTATAGAATGTCGGCTTCAGAGTTGAATGAGTTGAAGAAACAATTATAAGAATTATTAGAGAAGAGGTTCATTAGACCCAGTGTTTCTCCTTGGGGTGCTCCGGTGTTGCTTGTTAAGAAGAAGGATGGTAGTATGAGATTGTGTGTCGATTACCGACAGTTGAATAAAGTAACTATCAAGAATAAGTACCCACTTCCGAGGATCGATGATTTGATGGATCAGCTAGTAGGTGCTTGTGTCTTTAGTAAAATTGATCTGAGGTCTGGTTATCATCAGATTCGAGTTAAAGCTGATGATATTCCGAAGACAGCTTTTAGGACGAGATATGGGCATTACGAATATACAGTGATGCCATTTGGGGTTTCTAATGCGCCTGGTGTGTTTATGGAATATATGAATAGGATCTTTCATGAGTATCTTGATAAGTTCGTGGTGGTTTTCATAGATGATATCTTGGTGTATTCTAAATCAGAAGAGGAACATGCCGAGCATTTGAGGGTTGTGTTGCAAGTGTTGAGAGAAAAGAAATTGTTTGCTAAATTATCTAAGTGTGAGTTCTGGTTAAGGGAAGTGAGTTTCCTCGGCCATGTAATTTCAAATGGTGGAATTTCGGTGGATCCTTCAAATATTGATGCGGTATTGCAGTGGGAGACTCCGAATTCAGCTACAGAAATTCGTAGTTTTCTTGGGTTGGCTGGTTACTATCGTAAGTTCATTGAAGGTTTTTCTAAGATAGCTTTACCGTTGACGCAATTGACTAGGAAGGGTCAAGCGTATGTGTGGGATGTTGCTTGTGAAGAGAGTTTCATAGAACTGAAGAAAATATTAACGACCGCGCCAGTGTTGGTCTTACCGAATCCAGATGAGTCCTTTGTAGTTTATTGTGATGCTTCCAAGATGGGTCTTGGTGGAGTTTTGATGCAGGATAATAAGGTGGTTGCTTATGCTTCTAGACAGTTAAGAGTTCATGAGAGGAACTATCCTACTCACGACTTAGAGTTAGCAGCTGTGGTGTTTGTGCTTAAGATTTGGAGGCACTACTTGTTTGGTTCGAAATTTGAAGTATTCAGTGATCACAAAAGTTTAAGGTACTTGTTGGATCAGAAAGAGTTAAATATGAGACAGAGGTGGTGGCTTGAATTATTGAAAGATTTTGATTTTGATTTGAATTACCATCCGGGTAAGGCAAATGTTGTGGCTGATGCTTTGAGTAGGAAGTCGTTGCATATTTCAATGCTTATGGTGAAATAATTGGAAATGATCGAGCAATTCAGAGACATGAGCTTGTTGTGTGAAACTAATACTGATAGTGCGAAATTGGGAATTTTAAAGCTGACCCGTGAGATTTTGGAAGAGATTCGTAAGGGTCAGAAATCTGATTTGAAATTAGTTGATCAATTGACGTTGGTTAATCAAGGTAATGCAGGTGGCTTTCGAGTTGATGAAGATGGAGTTTTGAGATTCCGAGATAGAGTATGTGTTCCGGATATTATAGGGATTAAAAAAAGTATTTTAGAAGAGGGGCACAAGAGTCGACTGAGTATTCATCCTGGTGCTACGAAGATGTATCAGGATTTACGCAGGTTGTTTTGGTGGCCGGGTATGAAAAGAGACATTGTTGAATTTGTATATGCTTGTTTGACATGTCAGAAGTCAAAGATAGAACATCAGAGACCTTCAGGTATGATGCAACCATTGAATGTTCCTGAGTGGAAATGGGATAGTATTTCCATGGATTTCGTGACTGGGTTACCTAAGACTGCTAGAGGTAATGATTCGATTTGGGTAGTTGTTGACCGGTTAACTAAGTCGGCACATTTCTTGCCAATGAAGATTAACCATTCCATGCAAAGGTTAGATGAGATTTATATTGAGGAAATTGTGAAGTTGCATGGTGTACCTTCAAGTATTGTATCAGATAGAGATCCGCGGTTTACGTCGAGGTTTTGTAAGAGTTTGCAGGATGCCTTGGGTACTAAGTTGAGGATGAGTTCTGCTTATCACCCGCAAACGGATGGCCAGACGGAAAGAACAATTCAATCTTTAGAAGATTTGCTGAGAGCTTGTGTATTAGATCAAGGAGGGTCTTGGGATAGTCATTTGCCGTTGGTCGAGTTTACGTACAATAACAGTTTTCATGCTAGTATCGGGATGGCTCCATATGAGGCGTTGTATGGTAGACGTTGTCGTACTCAATTATGTTGGTATGAGTCAGGAGATAGTTTAGTGCTTGGGCCAGAGATTGTCCAAGAAACAACTGAAAATATAAAAATGATTCAGGAAAGGATGAGAACATCGCAGAGTCGTCAAAAGAGTTATCACGATAAGAGAAGGAAAACACTTGAGTTCCAAGAGGGAGATCATGTGTTCTTAAGAGTTACTCCTATGACTGGTGTGGGAAGAGCTTTGAAATCTAGAAAGCTCACTCCACGTTTTGTCGGTCCATATCAGATTATGCAGAGGATTGGGGAAATAGCCTATCGAGTGGCTTTATCTCCCTATCTTGAGAATTTACATGATGTATTCCATGTATCACAGTTGAGGAAGTACATTCCGGACCCGTCGCATGTAATTCAGATAGATGATGTTCAGGTGAGAGATAATCTGACGATTGAAGCTTTACCAGTGAGGATTGATGGTAGAGAATTGAAGCAACTTCGAGGCAAGGAAATCGCTTTAGTGAAGGTTTTGTGGGGAGGACCAGTTGGAGGAAGTTGGACTTGGGAGCGGGAAGATCAGATGAGGGAGTCGTATCCGACTCTATTTACTTCAGGTAATTTTCGAGGACGAAAATTCTTTAAGTAGGGGAGAGTTGTAACGCCCCGAAATATAAATTTAATTATTTAATCATTTATTTAATTAATTTAGAAAAATTGGAGAGTTTGGATTAATTAGAGAATTTTGGAGAAAAAGAGTATTTTTATATAATAAGGATAAATAATGTTTTATTATACTATTTTAGTATTATTATAAAAAATATATTAAAGAAAAGGGTAAGGTGGTCCTTTTGTGAAAATTATGAGGGTAAAGTGGGAAAAGACTTAACTGGGATATGTTTTGGTAAAAAGGAATACACGATTAGTTTTCTAACATTATCGTCTTTTTGGGAGAAGAAGTGCTCTGAAGGAAAAAGGGAGAGAAAGAAGAAGCTCAGAGTCAGGAGGCTGTGGAGAACCCCAGAGAAGAGTGTATAGGGAAGAAATTATCTAAGGTATGGAGAGTTTTTATAATCTATGATAAATGTGTAGGAATTGGAATATGAATGGATTAGGATGGTATGAGTTTTAGGAGTTTTTGGGGGTTTTTGAGTTAGGTTGAGTTTATGAGAAAGTCTTGATGAATTAGAGTGATTAGAATGAGTTATAATCATATAATTATTGGTATAATTGTTATCTTGATGTTGTTGATGTTTGATCGATGTTTTTGAATGGTTTTTGAGTGTTTTGATGTGAAACCCATAATGGGATTTGGGGGTTTTTGGTGTTGGAGCAGCCTGCAATTTGTATAGCAGAGAACTGCTGGAAAACGTGCGTTAACCGGTTAACGCTATGGGTTAACCGGTTAACCATTGTAATTTTTGGAAAAATTCTGGAATTTCGTAGGCATTAACCGGTTAACGCTATGGGTTAACCGGTTAACACTGTTAGAGAAGAAAATTTTAATTCTTTAAAAATTCATAACTTTCAAACTGTAAGTCCGATTCGCATTCCGTTTGAAGCGTCGGTACGAGCATAAACTGAACTTTATTTTGATGAATAAAAATGAGAAAAATGCAAAAGTTTTTATAAAGGAATTTATGAAATAACCTTGAAATTGCCCCATAATTTACCGGGTATGGGTCAATTCTTGAAGTGTCAGAGTGGTTATAGAACCAGTGTTCTGGGTGTAATGTCATGATGATATATATGATTTATTTGATGATTGTTTTGCTGATTGAAATGAATGATGCGAATTATTTTGATGAATTTACGATGTAGCGCATCATTGCATTTCATAACATTCACGATGGGGCTTCAGCCTATTTATTTGCTTCAATCCCATTGTGTGGATTGAAGTATCTCGATGATTTACGATGTGCTCCTTTGTGGAGGATTGATGGTCATGTATCTATCTCATGATGAAAATGGTACCACATGCATATTGCATATCAGGATGTTAGCATTGCATATTCTGGATGAATTTCTTGACCGTGTTGGTGTTGCTTGATTTCATGACCGTGTTGTTGTTGTTGCTGAATTTTATAGTTGATGATGTCATGATATGTTGTACTAATTTATTTATGATTCTATATTCTGGTACGTTTATGATATATTATGATTACTCACCCTGCTTGCTTGGAAATGTTGCCTCGTTCGTGGGTAACTTGCAGATGTCGAAGAATAGTCCTGCAGTGCAATAGGAGTAATTCATGAGTCTCGGAGCGTGCTTTAGTGTTCATTAGAAGTAGTTCTAGTGTATGTGTCCTGCTCTGTGTCATGTAACACTGGGATGGATTTTCTTCTGTTAAACTGTTTGCAGTTATGTTGTTATTTGGATAAATGTTTTCCATTTTATGATGTTAAATTCAGGATGGTGAAAATTATGTTTATGAAGTTTTGAATTATGAAGTTTAAATTCCGCTGCGAAATGATTTTTGATATTCTTGATGTTGATTAACCTGTGCTACGGACAGGACACTGTTTGTGTTGAATTATGATGATATGTGATGCCCTTTTTATATGATTACTCTGATATTATTTAAATATTTTGTTTTGGGGTAGAAGGGTGTTACATAAATCATCATAGTCCCTACAGTTTAAAAGATCAAGTCCCTTCGAGGTTGCCTACGGAATAATGATCTTGTCCCTTAGAATAAATGATGATAGTCCCTACGAATTGCTAAAGACACCCCTTAAGTTGCCTTTTATGACCATACGATGACCCTACGCTTGTCCCTTAACACATCCAAGGTAATGACTACCTATTCCTTAATAATAGGGATAGTCTTACCATTGAAAGAATATACGAGAATATGAAAGACTTAATCTAGGGTAGGTACCTCTTAGTTGCTTGCTCACATTTCAAAATACTTTTTACACCTCACTTTCTTAAATATTTTTCAAAACAAGGCTTTGTATACATCCATACGAGGATCATTACAAAGTACTTAGAAAAATTTCTAATCACACACTACACTCTTCAAAAACAATTTAAGTGAACTAAGTAACTAAGAGCCCATGGATAACCATGGATATAAAGGGTGCTAACACCTTCCCTTTGTATAACCTACCCCCCGAACTCAAGTCTTTTAAAATAGGTCTTTCCTATTCTTTTATGTCCTTTCCATTTGGATAAAATAAAAGTCGGTGGCGACTCTTGCGATCCGCAACATGACTAAAAGTCAGTTCTCCCACCGTGTTACAGAACTGGCGACTCTGCTGGGGAGTTACTAAGTAAAAAAGGGGTACCCTTAGGAATTAGATCACTTTAAATTGTTTGCTTTGATTGCTTTATATTACTTGTTGGGCTTTATGTGTGAAAGATCCTAACCCGGATCTAGTGTACCCTAGGTAAATGGCAATAGACCAAGGAAACTGTACGGCGTATACCGATATGGTTGATCTGGTGGCCATAGTTAGTGTGACTTCTTGGTTGGTGCTTATGTTCCTTAAGTAAGTTAAGGATAATATGGGGCTTCTATATGTTGTCAATACACTAACTAAACTTTTAGAACCCTAGTTATCCCATCTTGGCCTTTAGAAAGTAGTGAGATAACCGGCTTTGGTGAAGACTGAAGTTGGTTGAAACTCGATACTACGCTCATTGAGATCCTAAACTTGGAGGGTTTTGGTTGGTAAGTAAGTTACCTACTGAACAACCACCCTTGGGAAGGATCAGTGATATTGAGATCCCTTAGAACCTGGTTACTTTTGTAGGACAGGATGAACCAACTAAACTTCAGGGGAGGGTACTTACCTTTAAACCTCATGCAAGCCTTCAAACCTAGGGCTATTGTGTGACTTGTTTGTGTGTACCACATGTTTGTGATTGAGCATAACATCATGACATCATGCATCATAAGCATAGCATTTTCACTAACTATTTCAAGGACCAAAGGATTTATCTTTGTTCTTTGTTGCAGGTCATGGCTTCCGCTCGTAGGAATACTATCCGGATCAACTTTGTAGGAATACCTCCTAAGCTTAAAGAATTGGTCTCTCAAGTTTCTGAAAACTCCCAATTCATCAAAAGGCATGGTCACCTACTGGATCTAGTCACTTCAGGGTTCAATGAAGACATAATGAGTGTCCTATTTCAGTTCTTTGATCCTAAACATCATTGCTTCACATTCCCCGACTATCAGCTGGTTCCTACAATGGAAGAATTCTCCAAACTACTGGGTATACCTATCCTTGATCAGAGACCCTTCACAGGCTTAGAAAAAGAGCCTAAACCTGAAGTCATTGTTGCAGCCCTACATCTGAAGAAATTAGACATTGTCATAGAAACAAGAAGCGGGGTTAAGGGTATTCTTGCTAAGGTATTGATGGAGAAAGCTCAAGTGTTCTTGAAGGTTATGAGTTATGATGCTTTTGAAGAGATCCTAGCCCTATTAATATATGGCTTGGTGTTGTTTCCTAATCCAGACCAGTTCATAGACGTACACACCATCAACATATTTCTGACTCGCAACCCAATACCTACATTACTTGGAGACATCCTACATTCTCTTCACACTCGTACTACGAAGGCGAGAGGGATTCTGATGTACTGCATACCTTTATTGTCTAGGTGGTTTATTTCTCACCTTCCTCGATCAGTGATGAAGAATGAACAAGGGTTCAGGTGGTCTAAGAGGATCATGTCACTTTCTCATTCTGACATTCATTAGTTCTCTCAATCTATGAAGAATGTTAATATCATTGACCGTTGTGGGGAATTCCCTAATGTGCCACTTCTAGGCATAAGAGGGGGCATTATCTACAACCTTTCTTTAGCACTACGCCAGTTTGGTTATGCTCGGAGTAATGGTCCTCATGACATGCTTATTCAGGGTATTGTGTTCGACTACGACAACGATCTTCAGGGTTACCATCAAAGATTTATACGAGCTTGGAACAAGGTGAACAGGATTGACAACAACACTTTGGAGCCAAAGTATTCTATTCCTATGGAGCCTTATCTCATATGGGTTTGATCTCGTGCTCAGACTCTTATGATGACCTATCCTGCTGTTCTACCAGTCACTATGGAGCCTGTTGCTGAAGGAGATGTTCCTTATACCATCCTTCATCCAGACATGCCCACTGATTTGGAAGAACTACAGAAGTCCTGGATTCAGTTGAAGGAGCAAAGGGATACTTTTGAGACTCATTTCAGAGCTGGTCAAGAAAGAATTCTGGAGCAAACAAGGCAACTTCACGAGGAGCAAAACCTCAACAAGTACCTCCACGCAAAGAGGAAGCATCCATGGGAGACTTAAAACCCCATATATTTATCTTTTGTAAGCCCAAGGGGCAAAACTTATATTAAATATTTACTAATAAAATTTTGTTTTTGTTTTCTTTAAACAAATTTAAATCCTGCGGTCCTTGAAAACATTGCATAAACATATACATACTATGTCATTACATAATAGGTTTCCTATAAACATGTTTCTCAATCTTCTCGCTGTTTATTTCAGCAAAAATGGCTCTCGAACAAACTATCAAGGATCTCCAGGCTCAGAATGCTCAGTTCCAAGAAGTGATCATGAACTTGTCCAAGAGGCAAGAAGAGTTGAAAGCACTCCTCTCTGAAAATCCTGAAAATAACAAGAATGGTCAGCTGGAACAATTGCAAGTTGAGATGACAGAAATGAGGATCCAGATGAATGACCAGATGACTCTTATTCAAATTTTAGCTCAGGATCCTAAAAGTTCACATATTGCAATCGAAGATATTCAACCAACTGGATGGGACAATGTTTGAATTTTCATTTGTAATTTCTTTTATTTGTTTAAACACTTACTATTATGTTAAATTTTTGTTTTCATTAATGAATCACATATGTTTGTCTTGAATTAATCCATTTGTTTCACTATATTTTGAACTCTGCTTCATATTTCTATTTTGTGATATTTAAACTCCTGATAAAGCTATAAGCCTGTAGAGAGAGGATGACGAAAACAATACCATAATCTTATGCAGTATGCTTTTGAACAGACTATGCTAATGATGTACAGGCATTGTTTCAATTCCTAAACAGTGGAGATATAAGGAAGTTAATCCCTAGTCAACCCTTTTGAGCCAAAGAAGTAGGAGTTTTTCTTTCTCAAATCAAATTAAAACCCTTATTCATAACCTGGGGCAGGGTAGTTACTCGGTTAACTCAACTATGCCAATTGTTTATGTTGTACACAACCAATGATGGTTCCCTGTGATCATTAAGCCTGGAAGTCAATATCTAGCAAAATAAAAGCTCACTAAGTCAAAACCTATGAAGGAGACTTAGTAAAAAAAATTAAGACATCCCCCTGACTGTAACTTTGAAATAAATAGTTCAGGCAAAAAGAAGGGATAATAAAGTTAAAAGAGAAAAAAAGAGGTCACTATAGATCCTCAATAAAGAAAGATGACTGAATTTTCAAATAAATTTTTTGATTCCTGAATCATCACAAATGTCAGTGTTACAATTCCAAACTCCTTTGGAGCCTCAATGCATAAGTTAACCGAACATAGGACTGAAGAACATCGTGGAGATTGGGTTAGGGTACAAATAAAATTTGTGCCTTTATCCTTTGTTTCTTAAACTGTGAACCAGACCACATTACAACCCTTTAAAAGTCCTAACTGAAGCATGGTTAGTTCGAAAGCGTACTACTACAAAAAGGTATCCTGACTCCTTTAGGGCTTATTATAAAACTTGAGTTAATATCACAGTTTTCATAAAAATTGTTTTACTAAAATAATTCTTTTTCAAAACTTCAAGACAGACATAAGCATTGCATTTTTGAATATCATTGTTTGCATATAACTGAGTGTTTGACAAACATAGAAACTTACAGGATGAATATTCAATAAACCAAAGTCCTTCCGATAGACAAAGTTGCTTCCTGGATCAAAGTCCGTGTATACAAAGGGGCATAGTCATTATCTCCCAATCAAGGGGGCATGCCATGATGTTGCCTAATTCATTTGGGGCAATCAAGTCAAGATTCAACTATACTTAAGTAGCCATGGGCAGATCTCCTCATCTATCTGAATTACCAAGGATAAAATTATAGAGTTCATGATGCCAAAGGCATATTATTATGGGGAATTCTGCTTATTTCTCTTGAGGTAGCTCCATTCAGATACTTCCATTATGGGACAACTCATCCTTAATCAAGGGACAACACTCTCTTTCCAAATCTACTACCCATAATGTATATGGTCCATCATAATTATACTACCTTGATATTGGATTTTCAGCAGAAGCTATTGTGGAAATCAATTGTCTATGCCAGTAGTATCAGATAGTGTCAGTATCATGTCTTCGGATCCAACAATGAGAATTTATGGGAAATTATTTAAGAAAGTTAAGAACCTCAGAAGCTCTAAATCCAATTGATTATACACTCTCAAAGTTGAAACGATTCTGTTTTCGAGTTCAGCTTTAATTTTCCCTCTTTATTCAGGTTGACTTTTCCCCTTTTACTGAAGCGAAAAACGTCCATTGATTATGTTTGAATGTATATATGCTTTTGAATATGATTGATGTTTACCAGAAATGCATAAAATACAATAACAACATTTACTAAGAACGAAGAAAGATAGGAATTCAACGAAGCTTTGCCGGTTCATCCCCACTAAGTAATTTTTACGGATATCCTTACGAAATACTTCAAGTAATATCTTATACTACCAACTCTGCGAAGTCTTCAAACAAGTTTCATATCCTCCGAAGAATTGATATTTGACCGGATAAGTCTCCCGAATCTATGACCATCTCTTTTATCCTCAGTCAGGATTTCCAGGAACTTAATCCTTCAATAAGAAGTACGACGAACGAAAACGAGAAGGTTCTAAGTACGATGTTCTTAAAACAAGACGGAAACAAAGTCTTCATACTCCTTAGCAACGAATCAGGATTTATTTTCCCCAGCCAACAGTTGTTCTACGAAGCTACTTATACGCTTCAACTACATAATTCATACATACATCATATCATATCATACGCATTCTCATAAAATATTATCTTGCAGAATGTTATCTATATCCTTATATTTGCACCAAACTAACCTTGTTTTTCAGGTTAATTCTCCAGCAAGCAAACTTCATCAACAACATACCTTGGGCCATCGTTTATTCTTCCCAATGGTTACCTTGTAACCTCAGACCGTCGTTTATTCTTCCCGCAGGTTATCTCATTTTGGGCCATCGTTTATTCTTCACAAAAGTTAACTTACCTTGGGTCGTAGTTTATTCTTCCCAATGGTTATCTTGTTACCTCAGGCCGTCGTTTATTCTTCCCGCAGGTTACCTCATTTTGGGCTGTCGTTCATTCTTCCCAAAAGTCAACTTACCTTGGGCCGTCATTTATTCTTCCCAATGGTTACCTTGTAACCTCGGGCCGTCGTTTATTCTTCCCGCAGGTTATCTCATTTTGGGTCGTCGTTTATTCTTCCCAAAAGTCAACTTACCTTGGGTCGTCGTTTATTCTTCCCAATGGTTACCCTGTTACCTCGGGCCTTCGTTTATTCTTCCCGCAGGTTACCTCATTTTGGGCCGTCGTTCATTCTTCCCAAAAGTCAACTTACCTTGGGCCGTCGTTTATTCTTCCCAATGGTTACCTTGTTACCTCAGGCCGTCATTTATTCTTCCCGCAGGTTATCTCATTTTGGGTCGTCGTTTATTCTTCCCAAAAGTCAACTTACTTTGGGCCGTCGTTTATTCTTCCCAATGGTTACCCTGTTACCTCGGGCCGTTGTTTATTCTTCCTGCAGGTTACCTCATTTTTGGGCCGTCGTTTATTCTTCCCAAAAGTCAACTTACCTTGGGCCGTTGTTTATTCTTCCCAATGGTTATTTTGTTACCTCGGTCCGTCGTTTATTCTTCCCAAAGGTTATCTCATTTTTGGGCCGTCGTTTATTATTCCCAAATTTTGCCCTCCCACAATCAAGACAACCTCTCTCAAGACTTATAAATGATCATAAGGTCATCAAGACTCCCAATTGGTCAAGAAGTGTGGAAGATTCCCCAGACAATGCCTCATCCTAAGCTAAGTGTCCAAAACTAGGGTTTTGTGTTTCTTCAGGTTAAAATGTTTTTTAAGACCTCAAGTGAGCTTCATAATATCCCAGATGTATTCAAGAATCCCCATGTCAAGTTTCAAGGCTTTCCCAATAAGTTTGCCCAGTCAGATGATCAGATATGCAAAAATCAGTCAAAGCAGTTAAAAAGTCAAACTGAGGTCAACTATGGTCAAACTAAAGTCAAACTTCAAGATTTTTGCCAACATCAAGTTTATGAAGTAAAATTCATCATTTGATCAAGGTTTGATCATGATTCATCAAGGAAGTTTTAGATCATCAAGAATCAGGAGTTTCTAAATTAGGGTTTTCTTAAGAAAAGTCAACTAAACTTTGACCAGCCATAACTTTCACATGATTCATCAAATTGTTTCCATCCAAATCTCATTTTGAAGGAAATTGAATTCTCTACAACTTTGTGTCTCACAAGCCAAGCCTAAAAATGCTTCATTTGGAAGGTATGAGCTAAAACATTACATGTCATTTCAAAAGTCAATAAAAAGTCAACATCTTCCAAAGGGCATAATTTGAAAATGGTAAAATATATGGACATGAGACCAAATAGGTTTTTCATAGGACTATTTAAGCTTTTCAAAATGTCCAAGAACACCTTCATAGCCTTAAAATTGAAGGATTTGTTCCTTGTCAAAGTTGGGAGATTTTTGAAGGGTGTATGAAGAAAATAAGGCCTTAAAACCAAAATTTTCCAAATGGCCCTATCATTTTGCAATCCAATCTTTACAATAACATCAAGCATGACCCAATTCAAATATTTTCTGATTTTTATAATTTATTTATAATTTATTTATAATTTATTTGGATTTTATTCATTAAAATTCATTTTAAATCAAAATAAAATATGAAAATACAAATATTTGATTTGATCCTTCTTCTAGAAGCTTTTAAATGACATTCAAGAGGATTAGATGCTATCCAATTTAGTGCACACCCAATTTAGAAGCATATCATTTGATTTTTTTTCACATTTAATATGGAATATTTCTTCATGATCAAGTTATTCAAAAAGCCCACAAATCCACCAATTTTTCTGACCTAATTCATTCATTATAAATACATGAAGTCAACCAAAGCATTGGGGACGATTTTTGCAGCCTCCAAGAAGAAGAACCAAATTCAAAATTTCTTCAAAAAATCTTGATTCGGTTTCAACCCTAGAGGCACTTTGAAAGCAAAACAAAGGTGGCAAATTGTTCCTGGACATCCATAGAGTGAATTTGAATCATCACATTCATCTATAACACCTCATATTGAGGAATCTGATTCTCCCTTTCTCATATTTTGATTTTTTTCGTTCTTGGTTATTTGAGCATTACTAACCAAATTTGCTTGTTGATTCATGTTTAGATGAAGTTAATGATGAATTTTGAGCAAAAACATTGGAGAACCCGTGGCCAATTCGTTAGATACCATTCTAGGGTTCATCTTGTTTGAATTGGGTTTTTTTGATTTAATCATTATAAATACCATCCAAGACCGTAAATCAATCAAAGACATAATATAAATCATGTTTGTGAAATCAATTTGATGAAATCGTAAGTATTTTGTGAGATATGAAATTTGCAGGTTTAAGGACGCAGGAAATTTCGCAGGAAAGCTCCCATCAAAATCCGCAGGAAAACTTGCGAATTATGAGGAAGAAGATGATGAAATTGGCGCGTTTCTGAAATTCAAATATTTGGTATCTCTTATAATATAATCGTGCTCAATAAATAACATCACGCGCGCAATGGTTCAGTTGGCAAAGGTAATGGGTGTGCGTTATGGAGGACCTGAGTTCGAATCTTGGTGAGATCAATCTTTTTATTATTTTTCAGGATATGCAATATGTTTTATATATTATAATTTCTTGTCATTCCATGTACAGACGTGCCCCATGTGGCTTAATGGTAAGGAGACTGGCTTGACATACGTAAGGTCATGGGATCAAATCCTACTGCCCACCAATTTATTTTTCTTTTTCATTATACTTTACAGGTTTAATATGTTATCGATTTTTGCTAATTCAAATCACAGGTCTGTTCTTTTAATATTTTGTTTTTTTTAAAACTTTATTTATTTATTTTGTTTTCTATTTCATTTACTTTTCTAAAATAATTTTAATTAATAAAACCAAAATCTTTTCCAATTAGATAATCAAATATGTATTAATATCCTTCTTTTAACTTCTAAATTTTTGTCTTTTTTTTAATATTTATTCTAATTAAATAATAATGCTAAATATAATATCTTTTTCATAATTCGTAATTAACTTAATAACTTATTATTTTCTATTGTCTTTATTTATTTTATAAATACCTAATACTTCTTTATATAATTCTTTTATTTTATATTTTGTATATTAATAATATTATTTTCTTAATTATAATATATTGTTCTTTTATTAGTTAAACTCATATTTTTCCTAAATAACTTCTAAGAAATTATAATTAACCTAAATTAATTTTTTTTAAAGTTCTAACCTTTATTATTATTATTGCTTTATTATATTTATTATTACTGTTTTATTATTATTGCTTTATTACTATTGTTTATGTATTATTTTATTATATCCATTATTATTTACTTTTATCCGATTATATTGTAACTATCCCAAAGCCATGTAATAATTCGTAGATTTATTTTCCGTCATTATTTCCATTATAAATATTTATTGTGTGGTTAGTAAATAGGGTGTGGAAACTATTTGTAATTAAAATTAATTTAGATAATTAACTTTAAAAAGATAAATATTTGAAAATAAACACTCACACACGTAAGTTGATCTTTGATCGCCATCTTGCACTTCCTAGGGTATTCCTCTTGGTTGCCTTAAAATAAAATGGTCAAGTCCCTCGAATATAGGGATGTCTTAAGCAAAAGTCCCTTCAAGTATAAATCATCATAGTCCCTACAGTTTAAAAGATCAAGTCCCTTCGAGGTTGCCTACGAAATAATGATCTTGTCCCTTCGAATAAATGATGATAGTCCCTACGAATTGCTAAAGACACCCCTTAAGTTGCCTCCTATGACCATACGATGACCCTACGCTTGTCCCTTAACACATCCAAGGTAATGACTACCTATTCCTTAATAATAGGGACAGTCTTACCATTGAAAGAATATACGAGAACATGAAAGACTTAATCTAGGGTAGGTACCTCTTAATTGCTTTCTCACATTTCAAAATACTTTTTACACCTCACTTTCTTAAACATTTTTCAAAACAAGGCTTTGTATACATCCATACGAGGATCATTACAAAGTACTTAGAAAGATAACCATGGATATAAAGGGTGCTAACACCTTCCCTTTGTATAACCTACCCCCTGAACTCAAGTCTTTTAAAATAGGTCTTTCCTGTTCTTTTATGTCCTTTCCATTTGGATAAAATAAAAGTCGGTGGCGACTCTTGCTATCCGCAACATGACTAAAAGTCAGTTCTCCCACCGTGTTACACAGTGCATCTGAGGCCACCACCAATGGTACCAAAGGGTCATCTTCATCATTTTGAGGTTCTATGATCTTTATTTGATCTTAGAAGTGGTTAGAAGTTCACAAGATTGAAGAATTTCAAGCCATTTTCAAACTTTCCATTTTTGGACATGACTTGTAATGAAAACTTTCCATTTTGGGAAAGATTTTCAACTTCCTATTTCTTGATCAAAAAGGATTCAAATGAAAAATCTTCAAACATTAAAGTTGTAGATTGGATCTTCCCATTTTCATAAAGTACAAGAACTCCTCTGTAAGATCAAAGTGCACCTAAGAGGGGGGGGGTGAATTAGGTGTTATAAAATTTTTCGATTCTTTTTCTTTGATGGATGGATTTTGCTTTTTATGGTTTATGGTATGAAAACGACAAAGCAAGAAATAAAAAGTGACACGGAGATTTATCCTGGTTCCCTTCACAATCCGAAGGTACATCCAGTCTCCTTTCAAACACCAAAGAGATTTCCACTAGTTTTTAGAAACGTACAACCTATGACACCTTCAATGGTGAGACCTATTTTCTAACAAACTAATCAACCTAGTGTGCAAGAACAATCCTCTTGCAACATTATCCCTTATGTCCAAACAAACCTTGGATCACAAGTCACAAATAGAAAATCTTTCTATAATTTTTGTAGTTTGAGTGAGTAATACAATGATTGTTATCAATATAAAAATTGATCTTCTCCTATGTTCAAAATTCACTACTCAAAATTCAATACAAGTGTTCAAATGGAAATGAAATATGATGAACTATGAACACTTTTAGAAGTATGAAAATTATTTGAATTTTAGTGAATTTGATTGAGTGATAATATTTGAAAATTTCTTGGAGGTGTTTATGAATTTGAAAATTTAAGAATTTATAAGAGTCAAAACACCTATTCAAAAAGGTATGAAAATTTATGAAATAAATTATTGAAGAGGTATAACATTTAAAAAATATTTGAAATGAAAAGAAACAATTTTTCAAAAATCCTTCAGTGTTAACCGGTTAACCATATGGGTTAATCGGTTAACGCGTTGAAACATTGCCAAAGAATTCAAATTATGGGACCGTTAACTGGTTAACCCATATGGTTAACCGGTTAAAACTGTTAAAACTCAGAAAAATAATTTGATTTTTAAGTGTTAAACCAGTTCCAATTTATTTCAAAATATGCATATGCATTGAGTTATCATGATAAATTATTTTGAACTCTTGTATATCATTCTAAGGAGTGTGTTTTGATATACCTAAGCCTTGTGTCCAAGTCTTGAAAAGTTTGCACAATAGCTTGATTCGAACGATAGCATTCCATTGATGATGCATAGCCATGATCTTGATCTTTGTTGACATCTCGACTTTTTGCAATACGGAATGAGCTTGAATATTGTTGACGTCATCAAAACCCTGAGCTTGAAGTATGCTTCTACATTTTCCCCCTTTTTGATGATGACAACCAAAAGAATTTTGCACAAGCTTTGATCGATGTTTTGTTCTAGGCTTGCTTCTCCCCCTATGTCCAGCAACTCCCCCTATCTTAACAAAGGCAAAATTCTGCACAGAGAGATATTAGAAAACCAAGTTCTTCTCCCCCTTTGGCATTAGCAAAAAGGAAGAGAGAATCAAGCATAAGCATGAAAATATGCAAGCAATTCAGCATGATGCAACTTAGCATTTAAACGAAAAACATACACGATAGCACAAATATAACACAAACATAATTGGATTGAAACGGGAAAAGAGTACGAAAACATACAACCGAAATGAAATCAAAAGTGCCTAACAAACTTAGGACTTATAACAGAATTTATAAAACTAATTAAAACAACAAAAAACAACAAAAACAACAAGACATGCATGTTCATTTATCATCGGACATTTCATCACTTTCATCTTCACCATCTTCACCATCTTCACTACCGGCTTCACTTTCATCATCCTCTTCGGTTTGGTTGTGAGAACCGATAATAAGTTTTCGAAGACTTTTGATAGTTCGTTGGGTTTCACGGTGGTTTTGTTGGGCTTCACGATGGTGTGTCATGATGGTGGTGTAGAGGAATTCATTGGTTATGCCACCTTCGGGAATAAGAAAGGATGGAGCGGAGGAACCATCGGCATATTCATAAGAACCATCATTGCATTGAACAATTCCTGTATTCTTCACAATTGTAATCTCATTAATCTCATTCGCCGTAGCCTTCATAGCGATGAAAGGTTCCATACTAATAACCAAGTCGGTTTGCTCAATGATCCGAGAAATGAGCCTAGCATATGGAAGTCTTATTTTGAGAGAGAGTTGTTGCTTCAAATGATACATCATTGTGATCATCCAATTAATCTTCACCTTTTTCTTGATCGCAAACAACACTTGCATCTCTAAGTCATTGATTTGAGAGTGGTTTGAATCCTTGGGCAGCAGCACATAACAAATGATATAGTGCAACAACCGATCATCAACCGTCAAATTTTTCGCATAGCATAGTGTCCTTGAAGTGCGCTATCCCGATGTCACAACATCCTTCGGAAAATGGCAGATTGAGTAATAATACTCCATTTTATTATAGCTAGACCAAATGTCATCTATGTGGTTCACGCCTTTGCGGAGAAACACACCGGAAAAGGGAATGTTCAGTGACGCAGCCAGAGCACCCAAATCCTCCTTCATTTCACAGTTTCTAACAAGAGTATGCCGCTTATGTTTACCATGCCTATCCAAGTTGAGTGAGAAGTTATGCATGAAGGATTGGACCAAATCCGGGTAAACTTTCCTGTTGTCAGCAACAAAGTCACTCATGCCTTGAAATTCTAGCAATGCAGGAAACTTAAAAGTTGGAGGTTTGAAGGATTTCAGAAGAACATATTTACCCTTAAGCAATGGTCTGACTCTGACTTTGAAATCTAGTCTCCTCTTCTTGGTGGATTCCATTGGTGTTTTTGCAACTGGAGCTTCTTCTGACACTGAGGCAGGTTCCTTTCCTTTCCTTTGGGGTGCCATGAACAAATGATGGAGTTAGGGTTTGGAGGAGATGAGATTTTTGGATTTGATGTAAGGTGAGTTGAATGAGGTTTGAAGAGGGTTTATAAAAACTAGGAGATAATGGGTTTTAATGGGGGTTTGATTTGTTGAAGGTTGGAAGTTGGAAGAAGGTGATAAATAGTGTTTATTGTAGTCAATGGTTGAAGAGTCAAAGCATATGAATGTGAATGAACCAAACATGCAATGCAATGTACTAGAAACATGTATATTAAAGACATAGTAAAAAAAAAGGATCTGAATCATGCGCTGGAAATCCAAATTTTTGATGTGTTAACCGGTTAACCTATTACGTTAACCGGTTAACGGTTAAAAAAATTCAATTTTTTGAAAAATCCAGCAGCATGTTTTAGAGAAATTGGAAAAAGTTTTTCATGAAAAATTTTCATAAAGTGTTAGCACTTATCAAAACGTAACTTTCGATCAAAAAATATTTTGAAACCGATTATTTTCGGGTATACGAAAGTGAGAAAAACGAAAACCGGTGAAATAAAAGTGCTAGCATTTTATGACTCAAAAGTGAACAAACACACATATAATGCAATAAAAACATACAACAAGCAATTTTTAAGTTAAGGTTAGATGTCACCTTCATTGAGAATACCAAGTTCTCGTCGAATCTTGAAAAATTGCTCTTTAGCCAACGGTTTAGTGAATATATCGGCGAGTTGATTGTGTGTATCCACGAACGTAACATCGACATCTCCATTTAGAACATGATCTCGAAGGAAGTGATGCCGGATATCTATGTGCTTTGTTCTTGAATGCATGACCGGGTTCTTCGTGATATTGATGGCACTTGTGTTGTCACACCGGAGAAGCATACAACCGAGGTCTATACCGAAATCGAGGAGTTGTTGTTTAAGCCACAAGATTTGGGCACAACAACTTCCTGCTGCGATGTACTCCGCTTCGGCCGTGCTAAGTGCAACGTATGTCTGCTTCTTACATGCCCACGACACTAGTGCATTCCCGAGAATGTGACAAGTACCACTTGTACTTTTTCTATCGGTCTTACATCCTGCATAATCAGCGTCAGAATAACCAATTAAAGAACATGTACTACCTTTAGGATACCATACTCCGACGTGCGTCGTTCCTTTGAGATACTTCATAATCCTCTTCATGGCGGTGAGATGTGATTCCTTCGGATTAGCTTGAAAGCGGGCACACAAACAAACACTAAACATAATGTCAGGACGGCTTGCCGTCAAATATAATAGTGAACCGATCATACCTCGATACTTTGTAATATCTATTGAAGTGCCGGATATATCTTGATCAACATATGTTCCGGATCCCATTGGAGTAGACATTTCTTTGCAATTGTCCATATCGAATCTTTTCAATAATTCCTTGCAATACTTGGATTGGTTGATGAAGATGCCATCCTTTGTTTGCTTGATTTGTAATCCAAGGAAGTAGTTCATCTTTCCCATCATGGACATCTCGAATTCTCCTTGCATCATAAGAGAGAATTCTTCGCAAAGATCTTTGTTTGTTGAACCGAAGATGATGTCGTCGACATAGACTTGAACTAGTAAGGTGTTGCATAATTGATGAACAAAGTCTTGTCAACCTTTCCTTTCGTAAAACCCTTCTCACATAGGAAGTTGCTAAGACGGTCATACCATGCCCTTGGTGCTTGCTTTAAGCCATAAAGAGCCTTCTTCAACTTGTAGACATGAAAGGGATTCTTGAAATCTTCAAAACCCGGAGGTTGTTTGACATAGACTTTTTCATTTATGTAGCCATTTAGGAAAGCGCTTTTGACATCCATCTGGTACAACTGAAAATTCATTGAACAAGCGTAAGCAAGTAATAATCTAATTGCTTCTAACCTTGCTACCAGAGCACATGTTTCATCAAAGTCAATTCCTTCTTCTTGGTTGTAGCCTTGAGTGACCAATCTTGCTTTGTTACGAACTATGATTCCATTCTCGTCAAGTTTGTTTTTGAACACCCATCTTGTGCCTATGATATGTTTGTTGTCCGGTCTTGGTACAAGATTCCAAACTTGGTTTCTTTCGAATTGGTTGAGTTCTTCTTGCATAGCTATTGTCCATTGATCGTCGCCTAAGGCTTCATCGATTTTTGTTGGTTCAATTTGAGATACGAACGCCATGTTGAGACAAGCATCCTTGAGATTTAGTCGAGTTGCAACGCCTTGGCTCAATCACTTTATCTATCGGGTGATCTCTATGAGTTCTCCATTATTTAGGAAGATCTTGATGTTCTTCAATAGTTGGTGAGTCATCTTCTTGTGATATTGCTTGTTCATTTGATGTCTCCTTTTGTTGTTGTGATAGATCTACTACATCATCATCATCCACAATAATATTATCCTCTTTCGAGGGGTTAGTCTCATCAAACGAAACATGAATAGATTCTTCAATAGTAAGTGTTCGTTTATTGAAAATTCTAAAAGCTCTACTTGAGAGAGAATAACCAAGAAATATACCTTTGTCGGACTTCTCATCAAACTTACCAAGGTTGTCCTTGCCGTTATTGAGAACGAAGCATTTGCATCCGAATATGTGGAAAAAAGATATGTTGGGTTTCCTGCCCTTGAACAACTCATATGGAGTCTTCTTGAGAATTGGTCGAATATTGACACGGTTACTTACAAAACAAGCCGTGCTAACCGCATCCGCCCAAAAATATTTAGGAAGATTTGAGTCGCTAAGCATTGTCCTTGCAAGTTCCACTAATGCCCTATTCTTCCTTTCTACGACACCATTTTGTTGAGGAGTCCTTGGTGCGGAAAAATTGTGAGATTCCATGCTCTTCACAAAAATCTTCAAATGATGAATTTTGAAATTCGCCACCATGGTCGCTTCTAATGGAAACTATTGAGAGTGACTTCTCGTTTTGAATTTGCTTGGCATACTTGAATGCTTTGAAGGCATCACTTTTCTGCACTAAAAACAAAGTCCATGTGTATCGAGAGAAATCATCAACAATAACTAAGGCATAAACGTTACCTCCGAAGCTTTTTGTTCTTGATGGACCGAAGAGATCCATATGTAACAATTGTAGTGGTCTTGAAGTAGATATCACTTTCTTGGTCTTGAAGGATGTTTTGGTTTGCTTCCCCTTTTGACATGCGTCACAAAGCTTATCCTTGATAAACTTTATCTTCGGAAGACCAACAACTAGATCATGCTTTGTTAATTTGTTTAAATGCTCCATGTGAATATGAGCAATCCTCTTATGCCAAAGCCATGCCTCGTTTTGCCATTAAGAATTTTACCTTCAAGGAAGAGTCATCAAAAGAAATCATGAAAATGTTATTAAATCTTTTACCTTTTAGCAAGAGGTCATGAGTGACTTCATGTCCTATCAAGCATTCCTCCTTTGTGAAGTTGATTCATAACCCTTTGTCACACAATTGACTTATGCTAAGAAGGATGTGTTTAAGGCTTTCCACGTAAAGGATGTCTTCGATGATTGTATGAGGAGATACACCAACGGTTCCAACTCCAAGAATCTTTCCCTTATTATCATCACTGTAAGTAACGTATCCTTTGGCCTTAAGTGATAGACTTGAAAATTTGTTGATATCGCCCGTCATATGCTTTGAACAACCTCTATCGAGATACCATTGAGTAGAAGTTGTTTTTAAGCATACCTACAAAAAAAAGTCAAGTATTTTTAGGTACCCAAATTGCTTTGGGTCCTTGATAGTTAATACCCTTTTCAACCCACACATAATGCCCTTTAGCAACATAAATGTTGCGCACATAGCAAGCATTAGGTGTATGGCCTTTGATTCCACAATAAAAACAAGTAGGTTGAAATTGACTTTTATATCTAGGAACATATTTTTGTTTCTTAATGATTCTTTTCTTTTTATGACTTTGATGCATAGTTTTAGAATTGTTAGTCTTTTCTTTAACAATTTGTTCACTAGCTTTTACGAAAACGATTTCACTTGTGCTTGGTTTGGAAAACTTAGAATATACTAAACCACTTTTGTCATTGGGATATCTTTGGTGCCTAAGAATTTCCTCCAAGCCAATTTGACCTTTTTCATATCTTTCTAAAACTCTTTTAAGTTGAATAATTTGAAAAGATAATGACTCACAATTTTTGCATGCAAGGCTTTGTTTTTCATCCAATACATTTTGTTTTTCATTTTCAATGTACTTTTCAAAAGATGTATTTTGTTCTTCTAAAGATAATATTCGTTTCTTTTGGGATGAAATATTTTTGTACAAAGTCTTGCATTCTTTTAGAAGTTCATCTATGACTTCTTGTGCATCATTTTCATAAATTGAAAAGTTGCTACTAACCTCGTCATTTTCTTCATCGGAGTGATGTGAAGCCATTAAAGCCATATTTGCACATTCATCGCTTTCCGATTCCGATAAGGAACTAACTTCATTATCGTCCCAAGCGACATAAGCCTTTTTATTTTTGAAGTCCTTCTTGCCTTTGAATCCTCCTTTCTTTGCAAGTCTTGGACAATCCGGTTTTATGTGACCTTGCTTCCCACATTCATAACATGTGACTTCTTGAATCGATGTGGATACATCCTTCTTCCTGAAATGTTTATTCTGTTTAGGAAAAGAGGAATTTTTATTTTTGTTAAAAAACTTACCAAGCTTCTTAACAAGAAGCATGAAGTTCTCATCTTCGGAAGTCTTGTCATCTTTGTCATCCTTCGTGTCTATCTTCAAAGCAATTTCTTTGGACTTTTTCTCTTGACTTTCGTGCTTCTCGAGCCTTCCAAGTTCCAATTCGTGCTCTTGAAGTTTGCCAAATAGAGATGCGGATGTCATCGTTGAGAGACTCTTCTTCTCCGAAATAGCGGTCACTTTCGGTTTCCATTCCCTTGTCAAGGACCTTAGGACTTTCAAATTGAGATCATCGTTGGTGAAGGTCTTCCCGAGTGCAATCAAGTGGTTTGTTAGATGAACAAATCTTTTTTGTAAGGCAACAATAGATTCTCTGGGCTGCATACAGAACATTTCATATTCTTGACTCAACGTGTTAAGCCTTGATATTTTTACTTCTGTTGTTCCTTCATGTGTTTCTACAAAAGTATCCCAAATCTCCTTTGCCAATTTGCATTGTGATACAAGGAAGAATTCGTCCATACTAAGAGCGCTTTGGAGTATGTTGATTTCCTTCTTCTCATTTAGGATCTTCTTCTTATCATCTTCATCATACATATTCTTCAACTTTGCGGTTCCAACGCCATTGATCACATTAACAGGATTATGAGGACCTTCTTCGATTGCTTCCCATATACCTTCTTCTTGGGCTTCAAGATGTGCCTTCATTCTGATTTTACAAAAATCAAAGTATTCGCCGGAGAAGAGCGGAGGCTTGTTGCTACTTCCACCATCTTTGAAAACAGGATTCGAGTTTGCGGAAGCCATATAGGATCTTGTAGGAACAGGTTACCTAAACCTGCTCTGATGCCAATTGTAAGATCAAAGTGCACCTAAGAGGGGGGGGGGTGAATTAGGTGTTATAAAATTTTTCAATTCTTTTTCTTTGATGGATGGATTTTGCTTTTTATGGTTTATGGTATGAAAACGACAAAGCAAGAAATGAAAAGTGACACGGAGATTTATCCTGGTTCCCTTCTGTTGCTCCCACCAAATGAGGCTAGGTCAAATGGGTACAGACGCGAACGGTCGGTGAAAAGAGAGAATGAATAGAGTCGCCAGCTAGGCATTTTTATCCCGGAGGAAAGGTAATGCTGCATAGACCTAGAAAGATATGGATAAGACGGTTGCGAACCAGAGAGACTGAGAAAGGGGGTTGGTTACAACCTGGGAAGGTATTAGCACCCAGATTGTCCGTCGTACTCGACGGGATCCACGCTTAAAAGATTTGTGTTTTAAAGGGGTAGTGTCAGTGCAATTTGTGTATCAAAGCTGGAAAAGAATGCAAGTGTCAGTGTATAAGAAAAGTGAAGTGTATTATGAGGTGTCAGTGTAGGAGTGAAATGCTCAAGATCACGAGGCTAAAGGAATAAGGCTAGAAAGAGGGGGAATATACAAAGACTTTTGTTCGATAACTGTTAAGTTATGCCTACGTATCCTCTCGTGCAATGAGGAAGTCAGAACACCGTAGTTCGACCCAAAGAGACTGAAAGATAAATTGACTTGTGAACTGCTTACTTGTCTATGCTCAAGTGTATGACCTGTCTGGCTCAGGTGCAAACTGTCTTGCATTAGACGGAAGAAGCTAGTTCTCGTTTGTGAGTGAATGAGATGAGAAAAGAATCCCGGAGGAGACGATTATTGTTTGTTTTTGTGTTTTCAATCTTTTATTGCTTTTGGAAGTTTGTCATAAGTTAATGAGCTTAAGCCTAAACCAATGGGTTGGTAAACTCATCACATCCTCCCTCTGATTAGGGGTAATGAGAATACCTTAAGTGTGAAGTCAGCATCTCACACTTAATCACCCTGATGTAGGATTAAGATCATTAACCTACTTGTTGTTTATTTAGATGTTTTTGTTGTTTTTGTTTAGTGTTAAGTAATGAGTTTAAGCCATAATCAAGGATTAAATGGACCCATTACACCATCCTAATAGAAGGATAATATATGAGAATGTTTAAGCTGAGGAAAACTCCTCAACTTAATCCATGATTAGGGATTAACCTCATGACAAAACAAAGCCTTTATTAGATGGATTTTAGTTAATGATAAGATGAAGAAGTGAGTTTTATGGTTTGTAAGACAACTTGAGGGGGACTTGTCCATTAACACTAGAGTTAGTCCTTCTTAACCAATTAAGGAAGAATTAGAACCCTAATGCAAGACCCAAGTTACAAGCTTGAAGTCTTGATGATTATTATGTGAATTGATTAAAGGATTTAAACAACATGAAGGGTTTAACACTTAGGATTAAAGTTAAACACTCCATCCTAATAGAAGGATGCATGCATAATAATCACAAAGCCTTAAAGCCTTTAGGGTTTAGTCCCTGATTATGAGATGAGAAGAGAAGACTCAAAGAGACACAAAGGTAAAAGCTAAGTGGGGGACTAATTAAACCCTAATTGTTATCATGCTTGGTCATTCCTAGGGTTAATGAGGCTTAAGAGAGAAAGGTCTTCAAAGAAGCCACCAGGAAAGGGACAGATGAAAGGAGCAAGAAGCAAAGAGAAGCAAAACAACTTGCTTCACTTAAGAAGACAAGTTGCTTGAGGAAAGAAGGTAAGGTGAACATGAATGAGAAAGCTCACTCCAAAGCACAAGATAAAACGCAGCAATGATGTATAAGAGAGATGAAAAGAGATTGTGAGAAGTGAAGGCAAGTTCACTTCTCAATACAACTTACCACCTGAAAAGTTAGCAAAAGAAATGAAATGCAATGCAAAATGAGATGAAATGTCATGATGCAAACCAAAACCAGAAGCATAAGTATGATGTTAATGATGCTAAGAGATGATGCAAACATGAAACAAGGCATGCGGATGATCATACAAACATATGGATGCAAGAGAAGCATGTTTTGAACCATGGATGTTCATGAAAAGTTATGGAATGCAAAAGACATATAACATAGAAAATGAAAGATGCAATGATCAAACATGATTCTAATATGTCTTAAGATGTATTATGAACCAAATGGATGCACAAAATGTCATGGCAAGTCATGTTATGCAAGCAAATGGAAGATGGATGCAAAGGAAAGCATGAATTAGGGTTATATGCAACATACAAAGCAAAAATCCAAAACCAGAAGCAAGAGACATGACAAAAATTTGAAAATTCTATCAAAGGTACCCTAGACCTACACAAACTCACTGCCCAAAGAAGGGGATCCAACTCTTAACCTAGTGGAAGTTATGAATTTCCTAAGATTGCTAGGGTTTTAAGGTACCTTGTCAAGAAAAATGCAAAACAAATTGAAAATACAAGATCAAATCAAGCCAATTTTATCCTATAAACTACATTCTATACAAGATGCAATGCAAAAAGAATCATTGTCCAACTCTCAATGGTTAGGCAGAAATGAATTTTTGAAGTTTGAAACAAAATATTGCCTTGAAATGAAATTAATTCCAAAGAAAATTATCAAAAGGGATCAAGATCAAAAAAGAAATTTGGTTTGAGAGTTGGACAATGTTTCTAAATGTTCCTAAATGCAACATGAATTTTTTTGTGATTTTTAAATACCTAAAAGTATTTTGAATTAATTAATTTTCATTAACTAATTAAAAATAAACTTTTAAATGATTTAAAAATAATTTTTAATGCAAAAAATAAAAATAAAAATATTTTCTGATTGAGAAAAATATTTGAAACAAAAAAGCAAAAGGAAATATTTTTGGGATTTTTCTAGCTATTTTAAAATAAATATGCAAAACAAATGAATAAAAATGAAATAAAAATGTAAATAAATGAAAGTCAACAGATCCAGTGGCTGGGATTCAAAGCTGGGACGCGGGAGTTGACTGCGCGCGTGATCTAGTGACTGAGATTCAAACTGACTAAAACTAATTAATTAATTTAATTAAATGGAATTAGGGTTTAATGATAGATCCAGGCCATTGAAACGCGCGGGGGATTGACTTAGTCAGCATGATCTACGCTCCACATTCAAACTACAATTAATGACACAATTAGGGCTTAATGACTCTCAGGTGGTCGGAAATGACCTTCGGTCATCTTCTCCGGCCACATGTCTCCCTGAAAATTGCTAGCTCACTCCCCAGGTCACTAAAACCTAATCTCTCTGCCCAGAATCCATCCCCAATCATCATAAAGCAAGAATCAATGATCAAAACACATTTATTTTTCATATCAAAGCTGAATCGAAACAAAATGCATTTAGGTCAAAAAAGTTTCAGAAGCTTCATACATACTCAATACTCAATCATTTTCGAAACAAAACATATCAACATGATCAGTGAATCATAGAGAATCATTTAGGAACTTAAAAACATGTTTCTGGAAAAAATGTTCTTGAGCTCACCTGAACTGGAGCTTTGATCCTTGGAACTTTCTGGCTGCCCCTTTGATCCAAAACGCCTCTAATGGACCTCCTGAGAAGCTTGCAATGCTTGGTTGGAGTTTCTTTTGGCTGGTTTGAGAGATTGAGTGAGTTCTGTTCAGTGAGGGAGAGAAATCGTGTTTCAGTTTGAGGATGTTTCAGGGATGAATGAGGGCAGGGAAATGATCAGGGGAGTATGCTGAGATGTTTTGTGAAGTTTGTTTTAATGTTTGATGCTTGTGGAGTGTGTTTCGAATGAAAATGCATAAAAGGTGAGTTTCTTGAACTATGGCTTGGGGAGAGCTTCAGCATGAATTGTGTGGTGTGTTGTGATTCATTTGGTCCACTTATCAATCTTGGGTAGGTCAGAAGAGTGGTTGTGCCCTATTGTGATTGGTATGGGTCTTTTGCAAAAAAGTCAAGCTTTGTGTAAGAGAGGTATGGGCTCATGGCTAGCCAAGGACAAGAGGGGTGTCCTGCGCAGCAAGAAGTGAGGAGGACCATAGGATCAATTTTGAAGTCAGCCAGCACATGGATTAGGGTTTGAGTGAGGTTTTGCAACTTTGATCAACTTTGGCCCTTTTGAAGTTTCTTGATCCACAAGTCATGAAAATGAGCAAACTTTTGATGCAATCTGATCCTTAGGCCTTGGTTTATGTTTGTATGAAGATTAGAATTCCATTTGATAGCACAATTTGTCTTGGCAAGTGGTTTTGCAACTTTGCCTCTTTGGTGCATAACTTGAAATTATGTGATTTTTCCCAACTTTGACAAGCCATAACTTTTGATCCAAAATGAATTAGAATGAGTTCTTGTACTTTTTGAAAAGGGAATGATCCATTCTACAACTTTTATGACCAAAGTTTTCTCATTTGAGGCATTTTTGAATCAAAAAGCAAGGGTTGAAAAAGTTTCCCAAAATGGCAAGTTTCCATTACAAGTCATTTTCCCAAAAAGTCAACTTTGCAAATGGCTTGAAATTCTTCAATTTTGTGAACTTCTAACATCTTCTATGATCAAATAAAGATCATACATAATCAAAATGATGAAGAACACCCTTTGGTTGGGTCATTGGGGGCCTCAGATGCCTTGATTTTGCACTGACTTGCTCAAAAAGTCAACTCTTGATTAGATGCCTTCCCTATGGAATATCTTCATGAAACTTGATATGCATTATCCTTATAGCATATAGAGACCAATAGAAACAAGAATTACCAAAAAATTTTGGAGTTATGGCCTCTGAAACCAAAACCCTAATTCTAGGTTATTTGTGCAGTTAAACCTGGCTCTGCTTCCATGCCATTCTCAGTTCTTGTGATCCTTTGACTTTCTTGACCTTGTGAGGATATAATATGATGCTTGAACACACATGGACCCCTTTGAAGTGATTGAATACCTTTGGAGTGGCTCAAGTAGCTCTTGGATAGCTCAGATCACAAACCCTAGATGCAGATGACTTTGAACCAATGCAGTGAAACAAAAATATGGTATGAGATGCTATGATGGAATTTATGCATATGAAATGATCACAAGCCATGGTGTGAATGGGTGAGGGAAAATTTGGGGTGTTTACACCTTCACAATCCGAAGGTACATCCAGTCCCCTTTCAAACACCAAAGAGATTTCCACTAGTTTTTAGAAACGTACAACCTATCACACCTTCAATGGTGAGGCCTACTTTCTAACAAACTAATCAACCTAGTGTGAAAGAACAATCCTCTTGCAACACTATCCCTTATGTCCAAACAAACCTTGGATCACAAGTCACAAAAATCTTTCTATAATTTTTGTAGTTTGAGTGAGTAATACAATGATTGTTATCAATATAAAAATTGATCATCTCCTATGTTCAAAATTCACTACTCAAAATTCAATACAAGTGTTCAAATGGAAATGAAATATGATGAACTATGAACACTTTTAGAAGTATGAAAATTATTTGAACTTTAGTGAATTTGATTGAGTGATAATATTTGAAAATTACTTGGAGGTGTTTATGAATTTGAAAATTTAAGAATTTATAAGAGTCAAAACACCTATTCAAAAAGGTATGAAAAATTATGAAATAAATTTTTGAAGAGGTATAACATTTAAAAAATATTTGAAATGAAAAGAAACAATTTTTCAAAAATCCTTCAGTGTTAACCGGTTAACCATATGGGTTAATCGGTTAACGCGTTGAAACGTTGCCAAAGAATTCAAATTATGGGACCGTTAACCGGTTAACCCATATGGTTAACCGGTTAACACTGTTAAAACTCAGAAAAATAATTTGATTTTTAAGTGTTAAACCAGTTCCAATTTATTTCAAAATATGCATATGCATTGAGTTATCATGATAAATTATTTTGAACACTTGTATATCATTCTAAGGAGTGTGTTTTGATATACCTAAGTCTTGTGTCCAAGTCTTGAAAAGTTTGCACAATAGCTTGATTCGAACGATAGCATTCCATTGATGATGCATAGCCATGATCTTGATCTTTGTTGACATCTCGACTTTTTGCAATACGGAATGAGCTTGAATATTGTTGACGTCATCAAAACCTTGAGCTTGAAGTATGATTCTACATCCTCTTGATTCATCCTAGAACTCAAGATATGATGTTTTAAAGTTGGGAAAAATCACATAATTTTCAAGTATGTGCTAAAGAGGGTTTTTTGCAAAACCAAGTTTTAAGACTTCTTGTGACCTCTAATTCACTTCTAAGCATCATAACATGATAATGCAACATTGCTTGATCAGAATTGTGCCTTGGATCACAAGTTTCCATGCCTCATTTTCACAAAAATCTCAAAGAGGGAAAAATGCAAAACCTATGCTATCTCTTGCATCAAGTGTTACAGCTCACGAAATCTCATCCAAGGGCCCTCCTCAAACTTAGCTGAAGCAGATCATGGCTTGAAATCACCTCTGACCACAACCATGCTTTCTATGACACAAACTTTGACTTTTTTGCAAAACACACCATACCAATCATCCTGTGCCATAACAACTTTCTGATCAATCCTATTGGCTTATACAAACATCAAGGACCTCATTTCATATAATACACAAGCCTGAATCCATCCACAAGCTCAAAATCACAAAAACTTGCAAAAACCTTCATCTCTTCGAAACTCAACACACAACCATCAAAACTTCAAACTCTTTGCACCATTCATCTCAAAATCACTCAAGGAACACAAACCACCCTTCACCATGGCCTGAAAGCACCTTAATCAAAAACACGAGTTATGCTTCATCAGAATTGAAACACATAAACTAAGACATTTAAACTCCATCTAAGCCTTTCAGAAGCACAAGGGGATCAAGTGGAGTGGATTAGCATCAAGGAGAGGTCCAGAAAGCACTGTTGTACCTCGAAAAATACGACCTCGCGATAAAAGATACCGCGGATAAAAATTAAAACAACAGAGTTGCCACCGAACTTATTTTATTCCAATTAAGGAAAAGGAAAATATCGAGAAACCTTTTGAAAAACGGATGGATAGAACAAGGTCTTTGAAACCAAATTCTAGATTCGGGAGTCGATTCCGTAAGGGGAAGGTATTAGCACCCCTTACGTCCGTTGTACTCAATGGGAACCTCTTAGTTTAACTTGCGATCTAATGGTGACTTATGCTTTCTGTTTTCTTCGAATAATAAACTAAATGTGAACGATTCTAATATAAGGTTAATAGGGGAAATGGGTTATTTTGTTCCTAGGGTGCTCAACAAGGAGTAAGATCCATGTGCCTACGTATTCCCTTGTGCAATGGGAAAGTCAGAGTCTCGTAGTTCGTGGTTCTAAGGTTTGTTAGTTGATTTGTTTTAATGAACGATTATTTAAACTGCATTCTAACTGCTAAGCGTTGGCTTGTCTGCTCGCGATAGGAGGCGGAAACGCTAGCTAGTGTGCGAGATAAAAAGGATTTAAATAATGTTCGTTTTAAAAAAAATGTTTGATCTGGTTAGGGTTTTTTAAGAATGAAAGGGTAAATAAACTGCGTCCTGAGGGGCGGGCCTCAGGAGAATTTATTCGAGAATTCGAGGAATGCTAGACTCCAGAATTCAATTCTTTCATTATTTGGTATGTATATTAAAAATTTTAATTACGGAAAGTCGAATGAACCACATCCCGCGGGGCGAGCCTCGGGAGTATTCATTCAAGAATTCGAGGAATGCGAGACTCCAGAATTCAGTTATTCCGTTATTTAATTAAGAAAAATAGTTTGAGTATTCGGATTAAAAATATTATATTAGTTTGATAGCGGTGCACGACGCGAACAATTTATAAGGAAAAGTTCTAATGGAGATTAATAGATTAACGAGATAAAAAGTAATAAATATGGGAATAAAAGATAATAAATAAAAGTCGAATTTCTAAGAAATAAATAAAAATGGTCTCATATTGATTTAAATAACGTCGATTTGTAGAAATTGAATATTTAAATATTTAATCATCGGTCAAAATAATAATAAATCGGGACAATGTGAAATAATAAGAGAAATAAAAGTGTGGCCTCAAATTAGGGGTAACGTCGATTTATTAGAAATCGAATATCACCTTTTATCATGGGCCGATAGAATAATATAGTCGATAAATAATGGATCTAATATTAATTAGAAACCATGAAAAATAGTAAATGGTCTCATATCAATTCGGACAACGTCGATAAATTGAATATCGTAAATCGGATGATAATATCATAGACTGATAATAATAAAGCAAAAATCGAGAAATCGATAGATGATAAAGAAATAGAAAAATGGCCTCAAATTGGTTTAGACAACGTTGACAAAGTCAAATGTCAATAAACCATCTATTCTTATCATAGGCCCATAAATAATAAAAGAGACTAATCAAGAGAGAGTTAAATCACAATCATTCTAAGAAAATAAAATAAAACTGCTTCTAATAAAAATAGAAAGAAAAATTAAAAAAACAAGAGGAAAGAAGAGTATATGTGTCGCTGGGGTTTGGAAGTGTGAAAATAGAACCGACATTTGGCTAAGCCCATCATCAACAACACCCACAAGATCTCTCCTTTTTAAATAATAAAAAAAATGATTAGTTTTAAGAAAGAAAAACAAAGTGTGCATCGGTCAAAACAACACAAAGATATAACTTTCCTTTCTCAAAAATTAACCAACCCCCATATTCTACTTTTAAAAATAAACCAGTAGGATGAGAAAAAAGTCAGAACAAACATCCCCAAATTCAACAAGTCAAATAAACGATTTCTAAAAGAAATAACCCACCCTTGCGAAACGCTTCTAAGATGGCGACGACTTCGTGGTGGTCGGTTTCGATTCGGTTCCAAGGTTATGCTTTCAACTCATGGCGACGAAAACTCCCTTCTCACACTCGCGGTTCAAGCTCTCGGACTCTCTCAAATTCGAATTCGCAGTTTTAGTGTTTTCAACGGTGAAGCTCTCTGGGTCTCAGCTCTCGCAGTTTGTTTATGAAGGTTGATGGCGTGTGAGTCGCGATCGGATTTTGGTGAGTTGTCTGGATTTAGGGTTTTTCAATCTGTCCTCCTTAATGATTTGCTCTCTCTATTTATAGGATCAAGAGTGAGGATTGAGCTTGGATAAGAATCATGAGCTATCAGATCCATTCTATTAGTGATGAAATCCTTCTCAGATTTAGTGGGGACCAAGTGCAAATCCGCTAGGGGCATAATGGAGAAGGTCTATGGAGAATGAGGTTCGCACTACTTCTAAAAGCTCAAATGATGATCTCCTGATTTTTCACTGAGTTTTTACTGCTGTAAATTGTTGTTTTACCACAACAAAGTTTATTTTCATTGCTTGCTGTTTTTACCGTAATATTTGTGACTTCCCTGCTATGTGACATCGTTTTCTGTTCTTCCCCCCCTTTTTTTTTGCAGACAACATTCTATGGTGGTCATGATGTATTGTGCGAGCCCGAGCCAGACCTGAGTTGTAGGATGGAGTTGAATTATGAGGTAAAAACCTTGATTTTTCGTTGCATAAGTTCCCTTCTGCACTTTTGAATAAGTTCTACACTTTTGAGGAACAACATCAATATACTCTTGTTTGTGTAAATCCGAACTGTTTTTCCTTCTAAGGTGGTGTGCATTATACTTCATCACCCAACATGTAACCTCTCCCTTTTCTCTCTTTTGTTTACAGGACACGAAGATGACATTGCTAAGGCACCTGCGTTTGGCCTGATGATAATGGTACTGAGACGACAGCTTGCAGCGCTTTCTTCTTCTACTATAATACTCACTTCTCCTGGATGTACACACAGCGACGATGAGTGCGAAGAGCAAGACTGGTGATGAAGCAAGAGGTATTTGGATGGAAATTTAGACAGGGCTGAAGATGGTGACCTCCTGCACGTGGTGTCGACTGAAACGAGTGGTAAGACTGTGTCATTTGCACTTGTGTTAATTGCTCCCAACACTTGTTTTTTCCAGTTATAATTACGGATTCGATCTCTTTTTTACTCTTACCTTGATTCCTCCCATGACCATTTGTTCCTTAACTTTAATGCGTCATACTGCTATAAGATACCCTAGCTGTCTTGTGCTGACAATTGTTACTTTCCTGTCTGGTGTAGCTACTATCATCGCGGTAGGATCTGCTGCCTCTGCATCATTTACCAATATTGTTGTTGTACCGTTGATTCTGCATCATCTGATGTTCCTGATGTCTCAGTTGGAGTTGAAACTTTAGATTTGGTTGGATCACACTCATCCCACCTTGTGATGATAATGAATTGATGCTGGTCTACTGAAAAGTACTCACATTGTTCTTGTCATGCTTTATTGATTCAATTCTTATGGAAATATGATACTGAAATATCTTTATCACATCTGTTTTGTAGGTTGAAAACAAATTAATAAGAGGAACTTGACGAACCGTGGTTTTCATGATGACTCCATGGGGGGAATCCCGGAGCTAAAAGCCTAGATGTGAGAGCCTAATGAGAACTTTTGCAAAAAGAGTGAACTTGAAACAAGATTAAGAATTCAATGTGACCTAGGCTAGCATGAATTTTGGTTTGATGTTGTACTATCCTTTTGAACTTCTCTGTTTGTAAACATGCTTGGAGACTATGATTCCACTGAATGTATTTGAATTGGCAATGATATATGGTCCTATAATTCACTCACCTTATCCATTTCCTTGTTTTCTGATGACACGAGGAACTTTTGCTTGAGGAAGAATAATCAAGGAAATTTGACCATGAAGTCATGGAGTGAAGGACACTTTTGGCTCACGGATGCATTGGTTTTGTAGTTGTTGCGAATTTCCGTCAAATCCACACTTGTAATGACTAGTTGTACTTAGACTTTTGCTTACAACTTGTATATTTAGTATTTTGGATGAAGTAGAATTGAAGATTATGATTTTTACTTGTAATGACATTGTCTGGATTAACACTTAGAAATTTGAATAATGGATATGTATCATGACCTGAAACTAATTGTGACACCAATAGAAAAAAATCAGCATATGGCTTGCACTAATCCAAACGTAGTATGCAAACTTCTTCTCATAATTATGGCCCGGCAGAATTTGAAATAAAGCTTGGAATCCAATCATGTCTTGACACAAATTGATCTTATGGCTTTGTAATAATTTTTCTTCAATTGTGTCTTGATTAGTTTGTAATACAACTTAGAATTCATTAATCTTGATGATTTTCTCTTTTGAATTTCTTTGAACTAAGTGTAATGAAAATGGAACCCAATCTTGCAACCACACTTGAAATAAACGTGAGACAAATAGCCTTGAGTTTGAAGATAAGGATTTTGAACTTGCTTATTGACAAAAACGGTAACCATACTTGCACTTGACTCTAGCACAACGAGGGACCTCCCTTGAATCAATCTTGACATGAACATTACAAATCTTGCCATTTAAGAAAATCATGTGCCAAAACCCAGATTTGAATCTTCTCTAAAAAAAACATTCATAACCAAAAAATGAATCCATATGGAATGATAAGAATTATCTTGCATTCTTTTAATGATGCTTGAGTCAAAGATGGAACAAAATTTTTGAACAATACTATGGATCTCATGAACATGCCCTCCTGCCTGACTAAGATTAGACCAAACTTAGCTTTATTTTTTATCCATCACGGCACACCCATTTCTCTTGATGACTTTGATAGTTGAGTCATCCTTGCCATACTTAAACATTAAGAACAAAACATGTATATTTTTTTGAATAACGGTTAATACTTTAAATAATAAAAATTCAAATGAGAGAAAAATTACATGGGTGGGACAAATTTGGGGTATGACAGTTGCCCCTATCGAATTGGCTTAGACCGAGTAAGATGAACTGGCCCGCGTTCAAACTTTCAAGGTATAAGATAATTAGATACTAACAGACTCCAAATTTGTCCGATAAAAAAAATGATTATGCAGTAAATCGATAATTAAAATTGGAAAATAAAGGCGATACAAAATAGAAACAGGTTGACAGAAAATTAAATAATCGCTTATCACCGCAAGGATGATAATGCGACCCCAACACTCGATGCTAGGTTGATGCTGAGTAATAGAAAATTAAATAATCGCTTACCACCGCAAGGATGATAATGCGACCCCAGCACTCGAACTAAGTCGATATGGATGCTGAATAACAGAAAATTAAATAATCACTTACCACCGCAAGGATGATAATGCGACCCCAGCACTCGAACTAGGTCGATATGGATGCTGAGTAACAGAAAAATAAATAATCGCTTATCACCGCAAGGATGATAATACGAACCCCAACACTCGAACTAGGTCGATATGAATGCTGAGTAACAGAAAAATAAATAATCGCTTATCACTGCAAGGATGATAATGCGAACCCCAGCACTCAAACTAGATCGATATGGATGCTGAATAACGGAAAATTAAATAATCGTTTACCACCGCAAGGTTGATAATGCGATCCCAACACTCGATGCTAGGTCGATGTTGATGCTGAGTAACAGAAAAATAAATAATCGCTTATCACCACAAGGATGATAATGTGACCCCATCACTCGAACTAGGTCGATATGTATGCTGAATAACAGAAAATTAAATAATCGCTTACCACCGCAAGGATGATAATGCGACCCCAACACTCGAACTAAGTCGATATGGATGCTAAATAACAGAAAATTTAAATAAACTGGAAGAGAAATATCCAACGGGGACGCCCGCTGAATAATACCTTGGAGAATCTTTGGAATCTTCGACCGACCCTAAATCCTGACTTCCGCCGGGGGAAGGCCTAGAATCTTGGGTTGATCCTGGATCCTGAATTATGCAACTATGCTTGTTTGTCTTTGAAAAGGTATTCCATAATGATGGAGATACGATGCAATTGTTTATGCATTGAGATGCAATTGAAAAGTTAGTGATATGAAAGTCTGATTTGCTTAGGTATGCATATGATGCACATGTTGTAAATGATTGATGTAAATGATGCGTATGACGTTGATGATGCATAATGATGCATATGAGCGATTGAAAGGTGCTAGCTTGGTGGACTTTTGGTCTGGTAGTTGCCAATAACGATTGGACTTTGGGTGGGCAGAGGGTTTGATTCCCCGACACTCGATCTTCGACGATGTATGGTCAGAAGATGGATCTGAAAGCTTCAAGTTTTGTTATTTGCTGGTGAGCAGAGCGACTTAATTGACACATTCTGGGCTCTTTGCTTTGAATGGTTTCCAACACTTGGTAAGATTTGCTTGTTCAGTTGGGGAGTAGAGATAGGAAGATTTGCTCCTTGTTTGGTTACCCCTTCCTGTAGGGTATTTAACTAATTCTGGTGGGGAGCTTTGAGAACGACCATGACATGATTTGCCCCTGTATATGGATTTGGTAGGCGTCTGCCCCTGGTTAAGTTGTTTGAAGATGATTTGCCCCTGATTGGGCTGTTGAGGTAGTCTTGATTCATGTTGGCACCAATGAAGTTCAAATTTCTCTTTTGATTGCCCCTTGTTGGGATGTCTTGATGTCAAGCACTATTTTTGCAATTAAATTGTTCATACACAAATGGTAATGTTAATGCAACGTTCATACAAGTTTTGAAAAAGTCAATTTATTTGAATGCTATGAAAGTGTAGCGAATTGACTATTAGTCCAAACAATGTGCTGATTTAGAAAGTGCGTAAAAATGCAACAAGAATAATGTGCAATAAAGATTGAATATTAGCAAATATATGGGAGTCATTTTACGTAACCTTGTTGGTAATATGCTTTCAGAATAAACCCTGCGTCAATTAGGACTTTCGAGGGTTGTAACGTGGTCTGGTTAATGGTTTGAGAAATAAAGATATAAGGCTCAAATTTTGATTTGTACCCATCCCTTCTTTGTAATGTACTCCAGTCCTATGTTCAGTTAACTATACACATGCATTTGTTTTGACTTTGCAAGAGTGAAGATGAAGCTTTAAAGTTCGCTTGAAAATGGCAGTCATCTTATTTTGTTATTAGCGACCCTTTGATTCTTGATTTGGTGGTCACTGATATTTGTTTTGCTTTTGCTGAGGATTTGAATTCCTCTTTTGATTTCTTTTTTTCCGACTAAGTCTCCATTCGGTTGCTCAACTTAGTGGTTTTTTCTTTTCATTTATTTTTGTTTGAATGTTGTGACTGCCAAGTCATTTGTTGATGGTCCTCCGATGGGATGTCTCATCTTGCAATTTGAAGGTGCAATTAGGTTAACTGAAAAACTACCTTGCCCCGGGTTAAATGTAAAGGTTTGTATTCGAAAGAAGCTCCTACTTCTAGGCTCGAAGTGGTTGACTAGGGATTAACTCATTATCTCTTCAGTGTTTGGGGATTTGAAAGAATGCCTGTATATCATTGACGAGGTCTTATCTGAAAGCATACCACAACAGTTATGGGTATTTCGTTTTCATCATCCTCCCTCAAATATTTGCTAACGTGAAGTGAGAGAATATTTTTGTGATTTTTGTGTTAATGAGAAATAATGAGCGAATGCAAATAGACTGATTCAACACATGCATAAACATAATATTAACAAAACCAAGTACAAACAATAATGTTCAAAGCAAATAGTACTTAACAAACAATACAAAATAATAAGGATGCGAAAAGATAAATGGCGACAGCTGCCTTGATTTGAGGAATGAACTTCTCTTGATTGAATGCTTCAAAGTTGGAGACTACTCAGCTAGGTCTTCAACAACCCCTTCAAATGTTTTCACTTGCTGGCACCGTGCAGAGGCATTGGATTGTTCTGGACATTTGGATTTCTCGGAGTGAAGGTGAGATCCTTAGAGTCGATCAGGTCTTGAACTTTGTGCTTGAATACTGCAGTTCTCAATTGTGTGACCTGGAGCACCCTTGTGATACTCACAACGAGCATTGGCATCATAATCTCGGGCGTTACTAGTTTATGGTGGCGTATCTTTCAAGGTAAGAGATCCCTTTGCCATCAGCCAATTAAAAATATCTCCATACGACATAGGAAATGGATCAAAATTTCTTTCGGGCCTTCTTTGCTGATATGGTGGACGATGTTGAGGAGCGCGTTGGTGTTGTTGACCAGGCCGTTGTGGATAAGCCGGTTTCTGGTATAGTCCAGGTGCATATTGTGCAGCTGCAACTAGAGGATAAGGACGTGGTTGATAAGCCATCTGAGGAAGAAATGGAGCTTGGATAGCTGGCTGATAAGGCATTGGAGGAATTGGCTGATAAGGCATAGGAGCATATTGTGCAGCAGCAACATACGGGTACTGATAGTAGGGGATTGAAGTAGGCGCACTCTGTTGAGGTTTCCCACATGTAGTAGAAATTTCATTTGTTTCGCTTTTTTTGTACCCGTTGAAAGGTTTCTTGACATGGGTTTGGTTGCTAGAACCTCCTTGGATCTTTCCACTTTTCAGACCTTCTTCAATTCTTTCTCCGACGATTACCATATCTGAAAATCCCGAAGATACGCTGCTGATCAACTTTTCGTAGTATTGCCCCTGTAAGGTGCCCATGAAGATATCGATCAATTCACGGTCAACCAATGGGGGATGCACTCTTGCGGCTAGTTCCCTCAAGCGTTGGGCGTACT